>OZ007590.1:344406162-345691401 GCA_963931845.1 Maratus michaelseni | reverse complement strand
CAACAAATTTCAGATTAAATTACTGATTTACAAATAATGCCAAAAAAAACAAAGTCAATAATTTTAGTATCGCTTAGAGCTATTCAAGGCAGTAATCAACAGGAAACGATTAATTAAGCTAAAGTGCTAATCATACATTAAAAATTCTTTAAATGAGAATACCTTTTCAAATGCAATTAATAAATTAAGATAATAATTTTATATACTTTTTCTTTTGCATATTTCATATCGCCTCAGTTTATTAATTATATGTCTTCTAAATTGTAATTTCTCTCGTTATAAACCTCAACGTTTTGTTTGAAAACAGTTATTAAATTAAGTATTTTTATCTCATTACTAAAGAAAGTTAATTGATTAATACATACTGATGGTTATTTTTATTTGAAATGTATTAAGGTGTTGTGTATAGAGCGAATCTTTAAAATGTACATTTAGTCTGAATTTTATTAACGTCTATGTTTGTCTTTGGATACAACAAAAAACGCAAGTATAAATGATTTAAATATATATATATATATATATATAAATTCTGCAAAAAATCAAAAACCCGCGCATAAGTCGATCCCCTAAGTTTTTACTTCAATTTTGCATAACATCAAGAAAAGATGGGAGAAAAACGCGTGCTCCATATGGTAGGAGAGATTCGCCAATGCGAAAAATCGGTAAGTAAACAAAAACAAATCAATGAAATATTTTTTAATGATAAATTATTATTATTTGTATATTTTAAATATTATTTTATTATTATTACAGATAAAAAGCCAGAATTTTGGCAGTATTTGAAGTTTTTTTTTTTTTTTTTAAATTGACTCGCGTATAAGTCGACCCCCCCCTCCCCCACCCAATTTGCTTGCCGGAAATTGTCAGAAATTCCTAAACTTATACGCGAGTGTATACGGTTATTTAAATTTTTTTTGAAACGAGTGACTATTTTAACTTTTATGTGGGAGTTCTAAAAGATGTGGCAGGAGCAGGTGTGTGACTTATTTTTGTGTGCGGTGTTTTAACCTCTCAAAAAAGTTCTTACCTATGTAAAATATCGTATGATTATTACTTAAAATAATGGAGATCTCATATACATCTGCGAAATCATTTGTTGGGGGGGGGGGGTATATATGTAAAGCTAAAATTATTTCAAAATCTAACAACCCGTGTAAGCATCCAGCATATTATGTATTTTTTTCCTTTTTTCCTTTTGGTTTTCCCGTCATGTTTCCTCCCATTTTTCAAGATGAGAACTTGGAAACGCAACAAAGAGGGAGATATAAATGGGGAAAATAGGGAAAAATACTTAAGATAGGGTTTTCGGGATTGACTTTTCAAATGATTTGGAGGAACAGAGAGTGAATGGGGAAACATTTGCGTTCTGATGCATAAACCTTTTTCTCTTCTATCAAGTCAAGATAAAAAGATCGCCAGTTTTGTCTTTAATTTTCCCTGTTGATGGTCCTACAATTTTTCGCGGAAACTGTTGAAGGAAAATGATTTGTAACTAAGTTTTAATTTTACTGATTTTAGCAAAAAAGAAGTGTAATTTTGTGCTGTTTGTGTTTTAATTTTTTCAGTAATAAACTGTGTATCGTCCTTATTTATTACTTTTATTTAATAATATACTTGTTTGGAGAGTTATACCTATGATTCAAATAGGTAGTAAAAATGGAATTTAAGTATAGGTGCCATTTGTATGTCTAATGTTATAAAAAAACGCATTTGTCGTAACATTTGTGACAGCGAGCTCGCTGTAAGGTTAAAAACTATGAAAAATTTTGCATCGTGCATAGCTTTTGAAACTCTTTGCAACAGTAATAGAATATTATTAAGAAATTTTATTTTGATATACAATGGAATGATTTCACGCAATAAGAAATTATTGTTAAAATAATTTCTTAATCATTATTGTTAAAATATCGCAACATCAACAAAATGCACCAATGCACCGTTAACAATTTTTCCCTATATACGATAAATGTAACAGAATTCTTTTGTTTGCCCCTGGAAACTATAAACTCTGCACACTTAATTTTCAGTAGCTATCATTCTACTCTAAACCTCAATAACATATAAAAATTATATGATAACCTTTTTATATTTACGAGATTTAGAATACGGACAGACGGGCAAGAGGACAAACATATAAACAGACAAACAAAATTCACAAACACTTATAAACATTGTTGGTCATATTTAAAAAAAAAATTGACAAATTGTGAATGTTTCATTTGCAAAAACGTTTCATTTGCAAAAACACGTTATTGTTCTCAACATAGTGTTTTAGATGACAATATGTTGCAAAAATGTTTCGAATGCATGCCTAATTTTATGTTTTTTTAATTCTTAACTTATGTGGAATTATCTCTTTTATAACATGTCATCTCGAGTTAACATCTTTCATTTCTGGTTATATGAAGTCATCCACCTCAGTAACTCAAAGAAATTATGGGAAGAGATTTTTTTAAACACTGATTTGATATTGGGTTATAATCTCTAATTTCATTAATAGACAACTGCTAAGTAAATTACGCTGTCAGAAATATTTGTAAAATAAAAAATTGACCCGCCAGTAACATTATACATTATTTTCATAAATCAAAACATGAAAAATTCGTTCAAATGGTAAAACGGTGCATTTTCGGGTTAAATGGTATTTTTATTAAATGATCATTTTTTTCTTTGGAAAAGTTCAATAAATCCCGAGACACTCGAATTCAGATATATCCGAAAAATAGTTTTATTTTCATACGGATATAAAATATAAAGTCATAACATCCTGCGCACTATACATCATCTATAAGTATTCTTCTGAATAAACAGGGTATTTCAACAAATGCTATCACTGATTTTTAAAAGTATCATTTTACATCAAAAAATTTTAGGTTGCATGGAATGCGGATATTCTAATTGCGGGACATTTAATCAGAGATTAAATACGATAGTCCGATAAATCCGTTCCCGTTTCAAATATTTATTTAAAAAAATTTTAATAATATATTTTATAATAATTTTTATAATAATATAGCAGATATTTATAATAAAATAACAACTTGTCGTATTTGGGTGGAGTTTGAACTACAAGAATTTTGAATATTTAAGGCTTTTTGTCGAATAGCGTTTAAACAGGCCCACACCGTAAAAAATCAGCATGTTTCTAGATCTAGCAAAATTTTACGAAAATATAGCATAACCTCTTTGAAGTTATCCACGATTTTGAAAAAAATTCTTTTATCAGCAGATACCTCAAAAACCATTATATTTCCGATATTTAAAAAAACATTTCTGAAACAAAAATTTCTATTGCTGCTCGTTTTGAAAACAAAGAGAAATCCCGAAACGCTCCCTAGTAGTTTTTGTATAATATTAATTATTTTTTCTCAATATAAAATATTGATATTTCGAATGCTATAAATTCTTAAATAAAACTGTTCATTGCGTAACAGAATTTATGTATGAGGGTGGTTTGATATGTTCTCGGCCTGACAGTGAGTGCACACGATTTTTGACATCATTTCATATTATTTTTCAATGTAGCTCCCTTGCAACTTAATACATTTAAGACACACTATTGTGTGGGGATTCTTTAGTGCAGCCCTGTACGAGGGTGGTTCGAAACGTTCTCGGCCTGACAAAGAAAATACAAGATTTTTGACAATGTTTCATTTTATTTTTCAACACAATACATTTCAGAAGGACTCTTAAGAAATGTTCATTCTTTGACATTTTTGGTCGACGTTCAATAAATGCGGCACGCATCGAGCAGAAAGCTTGTTCATACCCAAAACATCGTCTAAAATGTATTGGACACGGTCTATCGAGATGTTTTCAATGTCCGCAATTTCGCGTATCTTCAATCGGGGATCATTCAATACGGCATTGTGAATTTTTGAGACGATTTCGTCGGTCGTAGCGGTTTTTGGGCGTCCTGGGCGTTTATCATTGTGAATTGATTTCCTATCATGTTTAAATTCAGCAGCCCACTTTTGTATCGCTGAATATGAAGAACAAAAATACTTTAAGGTGGAATGTAACTCTTTTTGTATGTCAGTGGGGGTTAAACCTTGTTTAACAAATCAGCTTAGTAGGAAGCAGATAAGTAGTTTATGACAGCTCTAACTTCAATTTTTTCCATTTTTAGAAAATGTCAAAATTTGTTTACTTTACTTTAACGCCAAGCAATAAAACTCACGAGTCTCAAACACGGATGCATGTCATCTAAAGAATCATACTTTACAAACATCTTTGTCATTTGGTCATACTTGCTCCATCTCTGTGTCAATGCCAAGAACATATCAAACTACCTTCGTATGCAAGAGTAATTAACAAAAAATGTAAATATTTATATTATTGTTATATATTTTTTTAAATTTAGAAAGTTTGCCTGTTGAACATGCGTGTGGAATATAAAAATGTTTACTTAAGAATTGATAGCATCCGGGAAAATCGATATTTCGTGTTCAGAAAATTGACTAATGTACTGTGTAAAAAATGTGTGTAATGTGTAAAATAAATACTGCGTAATGTGTAAAATAAATACTGTGTAATGTGTAAAAACTATTCAGAAACTTTTTTTTGTTGTTGTTGTTGTTCTTTCTTTTTTAAAATTGGCAGGAAAAGAAACATTTATTTCAGAAATGCTACTTTAAATCTCAGATACCTTTTTGTTTAGGAGATTCTGAAGATAAAGGATTGTTTTTCGATATTTTGGATAACTCGGAAGAGATTATGCTACATTTTCGTAAAGTTGTGCTAGATTCTGAAACATTTCTCTTTTTTTTATATGGCATAAGAAAGTTCAGAATTTAAATATTCATAAAAATATACCAAATTGTCATTCGTGAGTTCGTTTTGCAATAAAACACTTGTCAAAAGCAGAACTTTATGGTAAAAGAAAAAAATTAACAGTTCTAAAACTCTTTTAGTGCGTTCACATTTTAAAATTTATAAAATTTTAACAATTTTTTGCATCGAAGTGCACTTTTCAGTATAAAACTTAGCAAACGGTTGGCAATTTTATTGAAAAAAAAGACAATTTGGTCTCAAAACTACAAACAGTCATTAAAGGAAGAGCAAAACCGTTCCCACTTCCTTAACATTCTGCGACTGTAACTCTTTATATCGGATATGTGCAACATATTAAGGATAATTTATGTATTGTCAGTCAAGTAAAAGATATTTTATAACATTTCTATTATTCTCTTTTTATATTCTATTTTTCATGATTTCGTTAAAATTGTTTTTGGAATTCTAAAACAAAGTGGTATTAAAATGTTTATTAAAAACCATGCAATTTTATTGATAAAGTAAACATAATAGTATACATTATTAGAAGATTTAGAATTTTTTACTTAATTTTATTTTTAATAGCTAAATTATACACCCTGCAAAGCATACTCAGCTTTAAAAATATGGATCTTGATTATATATTTAGCAAAATGATTCATAATACATGTTCTCGTTCCGAAATTAAAGATGTTGAATGAAAATATTTTTCTTGCATGTATATATATAAATTATTAATGCATAATATAGCAATTAAAAGAAATTAATATAATGAATTTGTTTATTTCTGTATCTGTATGTCCCCATAGTAATATTATCACTTATGTGTTTCTAAGTAAAGATGTTTGCTATTTGTATATATTGTACCCCATTACACGTTTTAAACACATTTTGAACCATCCGATATAGTATAGCTTGTAGCAACTGCTTTATATCCTTAATTAAAAGACGGTTCATCTTAAATATTAATTATAATAAATAATTCAACAGGCAAAATCTCAATTTTAAATTCAATTACTATTTTTTAAGTTTTTCATGGGTAGTAAAATTGAAGTTTCTTTTTTTTTATGAATATTAGTTAGATATCTCAGAAAAAAACGAATGTACACTTATTTTTAAATAGCCCTCTGTAAAAATCCCTTTTGTTATAAATTTAAGGAGAAAATTCTACAGAAAAAATAGTTATTCAAAGCTACAAGTTTAAGAAAAAAAACATGAAAAGAGTTGAAGTTCAGATTTCTAGAATTTGAAAAAGGAAATCAAAGTAAGATTCAAACGGATTTGATTCAATGTCCCCAAAGTTAGAAAGAAGAGAAGAGAACTATCTTTTTTCCTCAATAAAAGAATTTTATTAGTTTTCTTGAAAAATGTACTATTATATTTGATCTTTTTAGAGGTAATATTCCAGCTGTAAAAATGACTTCTTTTTCCACGAGCATTTCTATAATTTAAGCGGATTTATATAAATATTAAATAATAAGTTTTCCAATTTTGTAATATTTACTTAATCAGTTACTTTATAGGTAACGAGCATTCTAATTACCGAGCATCAGTTTTCATTGCACTATAAAAAAAGACTAATTCTTCTTAATCTACGAAAATATAATATAAATAATAATTTAATTATACAGCCACTTCCGAGCTACCCATGATTAAGAAAAACGTTCTTTATCTGAAGAAACCCCAGAAACTAAGATATTACCAATATTTAAAGAAGTATTTATAAAAACAAATTTTATTTTGCTGCCACTGATTTTTTTAAATGTTTGCGAGCAGTTTTTTTTTTTTTTTTCTTTTTTAGTTTATTAATCATTTTTCTCGAACCAGAATATCAGTTTTTAGAATGCTACCAATTCTCAATTTAACATTTTTATTTGCTTAATTGAATTTATGCAAGTGTAACATAAGAATAATAATTTTAATGTTTAATATTAATGTTGTAAATTTATCATGTTTCGATGTAAAATATGCTTGTTGAACATGAAAATGGTTTATGAGAATTAATATGCATTCAAAAAATTTAAATTTCGTGTTAAGAAAACTGATTAATACACAATAAAACTACACGAAAACGTTTCCAGAAGTCAGCGGCTCCAAACGAAACTGTTTTTTTTTTTCATAAACACCTTTAAATATCGAATATATATTAGTTTCTCAGGTTTTTATAGATACAAAACGCATTTCGGAATCTAGGGTAACTCGGAAGAAGTTATTATATATTTTTGTTCGTTGTTATGTTACACTTTCCTAGATTAAGAAACATTTGCCTTTTTTTACAAGGTGGTTTAATTGCATTAAATATTCATACAAATACGTAAGGTATATTGTTTAATTGTTTTTGTTGGTAATATATCATGAAAATAATCTCCGCAAATTGATTTTTATGACAGTTTATTTACTTCATTTAAACTCATTAAGATTAAAAGTACTTAACTCAATTTCAAAGAGGAAGTGAAATCCATGATGCAATATGAAGAGGTTTTTACAAACTCGTGAATGTGAACTGAACAAGGAAGTAAGAAGTAAAATTCGTATGAATGACGTGAGTTGACTTTACGTCATTTCTAACCAATAAAAGAACTAAAAAATGACATCATATAAAAAGGACTAAAAGATTGTTTCATTCTGCTATATAGAACTTTAAAATAGAAGCTTTTTCTCGCGTATTGGAAACGAACATGTAATTTCGTTCTCTCTTAATTTAAATTAAATTTAACTAATGTTTAAAATTAAAATTATGTAACTATTAAATATAAGAATTGTAAATTAAATACTTTAAACTGTATAATGAATAATGTTTTATTAATTAACAATATTTTCACATTTCACAATCACATAGTGATACTACAAGGATTTAAAACATAGTGTGTGCCATATATAATGGATAATTCATTACCATGGATTAATTAGTGTACATCATTTATAAACGGATTCATCGACATGGAGAATGGCAGACCTGGCACGTGGAAAAATGAGGAGTGACTATGAATGCTGAAAAAGGAGGTAAGCAAATATCTTACCTATCTTTTGATAAAGTACAATTGTTTATTTATTTACATTGTTAATTACTTTAGAGAGCGCAAAACGACTAGCTACCTTCAAAATTTACTAACAGTTTTTTCGCACTTTTCATTTTCGTACGGCATATTTTGCCATCTTGAAATACAAGGGCAGTCAAAAAATTCCAGGAATTTTGTTGTAACTCTTTATTACCACAATAAAAGTACACATTTACTTAACCCATTTTCGGCCAAAGGTTCGTAAACGCACCATTTCAATAGATAT
The DNA here is from genome assembly GCA_963931845.1 of Maratus michaelseni. NCBI lineage: Eukaryota > Metazoa > Arthropoda > Arachnida > Araneae > Salticidae > Maratus > Maratus michaelseni. Next base: position 345,683,343 of record OZ007590.1, on the reverse strand, counting down.
ATTTTTATTAACACTGTGACGTATATTTTTCACTAATTTTATTTTTCTGCTATTTTTAAGGGTTCTGAAGACATCTATAAAATATTAGTTATTCAATTAAAGTATACACTTTCTGTTGAGAAATTTTCAAAATACGCTGGTTTTCTACTTGAAACGTTTATTGACAAATTCGACTTTTTGAAAATGTATAATTACTCCACTTGAGATTAATCATATGTTTTTATAATGGAGCAAAGTTGCAAGTTCTGCAAATAAAATAAAAATAAAACAAATGCCATAAGAAAACTTAATTTTTTTTTTATTTAAATGTAATGGTAAATTATTAATGGTATATTAATAGTGGTAACATCAAATTAAATAAAATATTATTTTTCATGCACGAAACTTTTTTGGTGTCTTAATGAATGTAATTTAAGCAAATTTCAATGCAAATAATACCACATTTTATAAAATTTCTATGCTTGGCCTAAAATGGGTTAATTACCTTCAAAGTAAGCTCCATCAGAACACACACACTTGCTCCACCGCTCCAGCCATTGCTGGAAACAACAATGAAAGTCCTGTATTGGTATATTCCCAAGTTCAGCCATCACGTTGGTTTTGATGTGTTCTACGCTGCAAAATGGTTGCATTTGACGCCCATTTGGATCTTGGGGAACGGCTAGAAATCCTATGGGGCTAAATCTGGTGAGTAGGGAGGCTTGTGGAGGAGTGGTGAAATGTTTTTTGGTACGAGCCATGTCGGCACAACAATCGATGTGTGGGATGTTGCATTCTTGTGATGTAGTGACTATCCTCCTTGCCATTTGGTGGGACGTTTTCTTCAGATTGCCTCCCTCAGTCTTTTAAAACTTGCACATACAAAGGGCCGTTAACAGTTTTTCCAGCTGGTACAAACTCATGGTGCGCCACACCTTCGTTATCGAAAAATACAATGAACATCCGTTTTGTTTTCGGTTTGATGTGACGTGATTTCTTTGGTCGAGGAGAGTACGTTGTGTGTAAACAAATAAATTAATTATATTCTAATATTAAAGAGTTACGACTAAATTACGTGAAGTTTTTGACTGCTCTTGCTTGAGTTCCTTTTTCGAGTTTGAGACAAATTCATAATTCAGTGGTTAGTTGTTTTTATGAAAATGATATGAAATAAAAAATATATATAGTCTGGTCAGTTATTAATAAATTATATCTTTAATAACACATTTCAAATTATGTTTTTGATGTTAATAATGTCATTGATACCGATGCAAATAACGACAATTTATGAAAACTTTTCAGAAGAAATTTAACTGTGTTAAAGAGACTTCAAGAAAAGATTTTTTATCACACTTATCTGAAAAATAAAAGTATTTATGACATTTTTCATAGAAATGAAAATATAGAATATCTTCATTTCAGATGTGGAAAATCTGAAAATAAGTTTGGAAACATCGTTCAAATTATTGATTATTCTAAACAATTTTTTTTCTTAAAGCGATTTGTTTTCTTCAAAAATAACTGTTTAAGAAGTAAAATGTTCATGAAATGAAAACATTTGCTGATTTTAATATTAATTCCGTGTATATACGATAGAAAAAACACTTGCATAAACGACATAATTTGGATATGAAAGTTTAATGTTCCACGTAACTTTAATTTGGAAAAATAAAAGTTTACACAAAAAAAATTAACCTCTAATTTTTACTATTATTGGTAACTATAATAAAAACAATGGCATATAGTTGCGAACTTCCGACTTTATTTCTAAATAACACATGTTTATCTAGAAAAAATATGTAATGAAATATTTTCCATGTCCGCAATTATTTATAAATATGTTTTATTTAATAAAATGGTCAGGTTTATGTGATCAGGTTTTATTTATTAAATTTCAGTTTGTAACCGGACAATAGTTGCAATGCTTTAGCAAGCATTGTAAAGTAAACAGGTTTTTGTGTTGTGTTTTAAAATTTTAGTTATTTAATGAATAAATCGGTAATTTTGTATACGAAAATTTCTTTAAATTTATAACTTATTTCGGAAATGGATGCTTTTATAATTTTAAAACTTTCGCATTTTGAATGTAAAACATACGTTTCTTCTCACCCAGTACATTTGAGCAAATATATCATTTCAAAATTGGGAAGCTCTGAACTACAAATAATAAGAAAATTATCAATTTCATAACTTAGGAACTTTCATAAACGTCAATTTATGATGTAATTCCATTTTATATCTCAATTATATACCTAGTTTTAACATTTCTATCTATTTTTTTTTTAATTTATATCGGTTGAATGTTCATTGATTAAACTATAACTTTGTCAATAATTTCAAAAGACTCCTTCTTAGAATTAGATTTGAAAAAAAAACTATGCTTAATTCTTTAACTATTTATTCTAACGTTACAAATTAGATTTGATTTATAACAAATTTCGCAAAATCACAGACTGGGATAATTGGAAGACAAAATGAATAAATACAATATATTATACAATATTCTGATAATGGCAACCTGACAAAATAAAGCTACGAATCCAAATAACTTTATGTGTAATATGCATGATTATATTGTGTATGTGAAACGCAAATTCAACATTTGCATATCACTTTATGCATGTATCAAACAACCGTCCAAAATGTCAATTGCAGTAATACCAAGTCAACGTACCTTCAGGGAAACGATCATTAACAGCAATGTGAAATTGAATTCAAATGGCTACATTTTAATTGTCAGATTTTGTTTATATTTTCTATTCATAGAAACTACATGAATTAGTCTTTCATTCGTGGTTTTCGCACTGAGATCTTTATAGGTATTTGCTGATACCTTTATTCAAAAATTTTTAATTAACTTAAAGGTTTTCAAACAATGGGTTCTAACAAAGTATGAGTGTGAATAGATAATTGAAATGTGAGTGGAATGTCGAAATCCTGTTAAAAGATCTCTCGTATGATACTTCATTTACCGTTGTGTGATTTGTATGTGCATAGAAAAGGGACGTTGACTTTAGATGTAACATGTACGTTTTTTTTCTTTTTCGCATTACTATCTATGTAGTTACTGAAGTTTATATCGTAAGTAAATAAATAACTAAATACATTAAGAATATATGAGCTTTTTAATTATTTTAGCAGTCTCCAGATAAACATATAGAGATTTCTGATGTCGACTATGATTTAAACTCCATTATTGTGTAATAATTGCATAGGATAATAAGAAAGTTTGTCTAGCTATCATATGGTCTATAATATGGTCAGAATAGAGTTACATTACGGTTATGTAACCGCTTTCGAAACAGGTGCTTTACACTCACGCAGAGATATTTGGCGACTTTATGGTTGGTGCGATTTCCAAACCCGCGCCAAACCAAGAACTTAATACAATGGCTAGGTTGCTATTAAAGGAAAAAATCCCCTAAATTTGGCGACTTTTTTCTTTTTTATAACAGATTTAAAAAAAATGTGCGTGAGTGTGTGACATCATAGCCCCGTTTTCTAGAAAAACGGTCGAATGACTGAACAGTTTGCTGCAAACTTTTAACAGTGTTTTTATTGAGGTTTTATATTAAACAAATATATTTGTCATTTTCTAATGCATTTTGTCTGTAAATTTTACATGAAAACAAACTTATACCATACACATACAATGAATTTTGTTGGAAATAGGAAGACAATTGTTTGCTTTTCCTGGTAATACTTAAGCTTCAGGATAGTTTCTTGTAGTTGTTATATCGTAAAGCTGTAATTTATTAAATCACACTCTTTTATTTAAATTAACTTTGTACGTAATTTGCACGTTTAAATTAAATTGTACGTAAAGTAGAATTTCGTAATCGAATTTTGACGCACTTCTTGATAGACAAGAATAATAAAAAGTTCTTCTGGTAAAGTTTTTTTTTCAGCATTTATCGATACTCTATTCATTTTTGTAAACATACACAAATATTTAGGGAAAGTTTCATGAAATAAGACCGACATTTAAAAATAACAAAAAATTTAGGACAAGTGCAAGTTAGGTCTCTACCCCTGAGGGTTATGTATTGCCATCTCATTTTATCAAAAAGATTAGTAAGTACTTAGTTTCGTGACAAATATACAAAAAATGAGAACTGCCTTCTTATACCTCGATATTTCGTGTAATATTTATATCTTTCCGTAGTAATTTATTTAATTATATTTTTATTCAAATTAAATTGATTTTTGTAAGTAAAGATGGAATTTTATAATCGATTTTTCACTCACTTCACGATAGACAATAATAATTTAAAAAAAATTCCAGCCTGTAACAAGAGGAAAAAGTAGCTTTCCTTTTCCTTGTTTTTAAGAATTTAGCTAATTTTACTCACACAGAGAAAGCTAAAAATGCGTGGGAACTGATTGTAGAAGATTCCCAGTTTTCTTTTGAATATTGAATTTCAATGAGAATTTAAAGAAATAGTGAGATATCGCGTCATTTATGGCGACGTATTTTTGTTGCCAAATTTGGCGGATTTTTGCTAGGTATTGTCAAGCTTGGAAATAAATCAATGCTGGTGGATATGGGTATGTAGTTTTATGCGTGTGAGAGTTTGAACAATAGTTACAACAGTGAAAAAAATTGCGGGAAACCACATTAAATTAAACTCATAAAATAAATTCGTTAATGGAGAAATTTGTCCTTAGTCCTGAAAATGGAACTCATGATGAAAATTAACGAGTTTGTCACATAAAAAATCTACATAGATTTATAATTTAATGATTTTTTGGACTTTTCTTTTTACTATAGGACCATTCTTTGTGCCAAATTTCAAGATTTCAGGTCGACGAGAAATATCATGTAGGTATAACTGTAAAAACCTATAAGGTCCCTTGACCTATAACCTTGAAATTTTGGCACGATGGGGTGTATTATAGCACATGTAAAGGAAAAAATCTAAAAATCATTAATTTGTAATTCTATGTTTATTTGTTAAATGAATTTCCCATAATTGGGATTTCCATAAAATTTCTTTAAAGGCCGTAACTTTTTATTGCATTAAGTTAATAGTTTGAAATTTTTACACAACAATATGGGACTATCGATCATAAAATTTGATATTTAATTTCAAGTTGATACCCTGAAACATTCTTGACAAAAATTTTCTTTACAGAGAGATGGACAAAAAAGTTATACAATAAAAAAATCCGTTTTTTTTTCCTTTAGAGGTACAGAACACTAAAAAGTTACTTCTTTATATTAAATTTTCATTACGGAATTTAAAAATCTGTATAAAGTTTACCTTTTATAAAATGAACTAATTTGGATTCACTTTGTTCACAGAAATAGCATACGAAAGACAACATAAATTCGTAAAACAAGACATTTTTCTTAAGGGGGAGTAGTACCTTTACCTCTTGAACAATCTATTTTTACAAAAATATCCTTTAATAAAAAGTCGGTATTTTCGGAACATTTTAAAATAAACCACATGGAAATCAAACAAAAATTGTACCTGAAGCAAGAAAAAAAATTAATCGTCAATTGTTCTTTTACAAAGGATATCTTTAAACTTTATTTCTCAGTTTTTAATTTTTATACTTTTCTGCAAAATTATTAAAACAGTTATGAAATTATACATTTATATTGTACAGTACATACTATCTTTATTCTGTGGAGTGGAAATTTGTTCTTTGGAGCAAAATATTATATTTTATAGCATAATTAATTATGAAAATTTTAATAATTTTAAAAGTATGTGAATTGTTTAATTCTAAAAAAATATAGAAACGTTGGATAAATTTAAAACTTACAGAGTAAAGCAATATGTATCTTTCATTTAATAGTACATTAAAATAGTAGTCTATTGTACATCTTTAAAAGGTTATCTTGCAGTAAAGTGGTAGTAAATTAATATTTTTTTTATTTATGCGTACATATTTTTAAAGTTTAAAAAATATTAAATTATTTAATTTAATACTAAAATATATTTAAATTTTCAAACATAGTACTATGTTATAGAATATTTAAAAATCTTATTTTAATATGAGATACAGCTTTATGTTTATAACTAATCGAAAAAATATGTCGAAGTGCTTATGTTTTGGATTCGAAAGATACTCTAAGTAAAATAAGTACGTAAGGTAAAATAGAGTATTAAAACTTTGTATTACTTATTATTTTTACATCGTTTTTTTCTCGCTCTTCTATATTGCGTCCAAATGTTTATGTCGTTGTATTGTTTACAACAAAGTTATAGTAATTTGTAATTAACCCATTACCTGCTGGTATTGCGTTGACGCAATGGTAAAAAAAAATGTGCTTGCTTAAATTAACTACCAAACTTGTGACCTAGAAAGTGATATTTACGACTTGCTTACAGAAAGAGTTTTAACGTTCTCAAAAATAATTTTAAGTGAATGTAAAACACATTATTTTACACTTAAATTGGATATACAATGAATTATTAGGACAAAAATAATATTCAACAAAATAATTAAATAATATTGATATTTCTCAGAATTTTCAGAATAGCTTTCTCAGAAACTCTTTGGAAAAATCCTAGGTCGTGCACAGTTAAAATGGTGAATATTTTAACTGTGCCGTTTTCTTTTAGTTGTTTTACGATACAATCTCATATGAAAATGACAGTATTAATATACAATAGTTACAATTGTTAGGGAAAAATAATATTAATACATTTATATGAAATACTAAAAAAATAATCCTTAAATATCTTACATTTATTTCAAAATTATAAAATTACAAAAAAAACACAAACGTAAGATTTACAAAAACTAAAAAATAATTATGTGTGGTATTAAATCATTTTTTTTTTGTGAAAATTTAAACTTTTGACACATACCACAAAATAAAAAAAAATTAATAATAATGTTTTTGTTTGATAGGAAACTTATCTCTTAGAAAATCTCTGAGGCGTTTCTAACTCAAAGTTAAAAAAAATAAATAGCTCTGCTACCTATGGCTGTGTTTGAAAAGCAATATTGAATTGTTTTTATGAAGTTTATATGTAATATAGGATTAACAAAAAGCCATATGCGCAGTTTTCTTTTAGTTGTTTTACGATACAATCTCATATGAAAATGACAGTATTAAAAGTACTGCACTTCTAATTGTTTGAATGTGTACCACGAAAAATAAATTTTATTTTTTTTTCTCTAATTTATATTGCAATTTCATTGGAATCAGTACGGTAAAAAAAATAGTGTTTGTTATTTCAGTATAGAAAATGTTTTAAAAAGGTGTAAAATCGTGTAAAAATCAAAACTTTGCGATAAAAGATATATTTCTTTGTGTTATAAAAACTAATTTACGTAAATTGAAGAATCCATATTCATAGGCAAAAGAACTATCTTAAAATATCTTTTATATTTAAATTGTGTTTTTTTCTTTTATTAATGAAATTTATCTCGTTTGTAATTCTATGTGTATAGCTGTCAAATTTCTGTAAAAAAAAAGATTAAAGAAAAGGTGTGCATATTTTGAACCAGAATGATTTTAAATAAAATGTTTTCTACCTCCTGTGTAGGAGTTACATCTTTTCATTCATTTTATTCTGGTGGAAATTTGTTTTATACATTTCATAAAAACCCGATGTTGGTCGAATATGTATATATGAAGTTATTTACAACGTTATTCTAAAATGTACATACTATAATCGTGTATTCAAAATATTAGAATTATATGTACACGTATCATTTCTTAATAATTAATGCATATTTTTTATCCTTTCAGAAACTCACTGAAAATGAATAGTAGTATATTTTTATACAACTATAAACCTAGGTATATTCAATGAATTTTGTGACAAGAACATTTTTTAACTATTCAATATCTTTTAACAATTTTTCAAAAGCGGAGTATTTGAATCGATAAATAAACTGAAGATAAAAAAAAAGAAACAGATCTCTAAAATCTGACGTAAATTTGTATGCATACATTTATATTTAAGTTTTTTTTATTTGAGTTAATTAGTTTTATTCCATTCACATTTGAATTATTTTTCAGTTTAAACTAATCTTAAGAAGGTTCATAAAAAATTAAATAGCCTTCCCTTTTGTACATTTCAATATTGTTTTGTTTTTTTAATTTACTTTAGAAAGTGTATATGCACAGTTTTCTTTTAGATAAATTAGTAAGATATTGAGAATACTTAAAAAATCAATTATCTGAAGTTTAGAACTATTTAATAATGCATTCTATAGTGAAGCGTTTTGTATACGTTTTGAAATATATTGCAAGAGTAAAGGGTTTCGCATATCCAGGGCATTAATATAATGTTTGAATATATCTTTTGGCATATTTCAGTGTACTTTTTTAAATATTCAACAGTCAAGAAAATCAAAAGATGTAAGAACTTTTTTGTGTTGTCATTCTCCAGAAATTTTTCATATGCATTGTGTTTTTTCTTTTCAACAAAAAAGTCTTTTCAAAATAACTCTTTCGAAATAACGCACTTTTAACTCTTACGAAAGGAAGATTTTTCTTGTTCTTCTTTAGGTAAGTTTTTTTTTTTTTCTCGTAAAAGTGCTTGAAAGAAAAATATAAACTGCTTGTTGTAAATATTTGCATTCCTGTGTTGCCGAATGTCAGAAAATGCCTTGTATTTAGTTTTAAAAAATTATTTATGAATAACACTTTTTTGTATCTAAATCTAATTACAGAATTATTATTTCTTTAAATCGGTTAGTGAACATTCCTTCAGTTCAAACTGTGGAGGTTGAAGCTATCAGTTCACAAAACACCGTTTTTTTTAAAAAATCGTAAAATGACATATTCCCAATATATTTGTGATGAAATATTCGTCAAATACAAAGCTGCAAATTTTCTAGTTTTTCTGATTTTTCATTCTTTATCATCAAAGTTAAATCTTCAATTGATACATTTATAATTACTTGTCTTGATTACACGTTACTGATTACTTATAGTCTTTTTTCAATAATTTGAAAAGTTGAAGTTTATGGAAACGGCAGTTTGGTATCTTCACTTGTTAAAATAATATTTTTTTAACAGTTAAGCCAGCAATGATTTTTATTGTAAGATTGATTCTTCATTGCAATTATTTTTGTAAGTTTATTATAAATTCACTCTAACAGTTCTTTTAATCTTTTTAATTCGTTGAGGTCGATGGTTTACGATACGTTTTATAAAAAATAACTTCGGTGTTTCTTGAAAACAGAAATCAAAATGCATCAAAATTATCACTTTTTATGTACGAAATACAATAATACTTTTCGTTCATTCATTCTTTCTTTTTTTGCATATACAAAATAATGTACGGAATTCTGTAAATGCTTTCTAACTTACATATATTACATTTACATATATTTACATGTAAAATGTACATTTTCATAAGTTTTCTTTTCTTTCAATATTTAAAGTGAAACAAAATTATTAAATCATCTTTTATTTTCAGTTGTGTTTAATTCACACCAGTACACTCATTTTTAAAAAGACAAAAATAAATAATACTGAAGTTTACATATAAATCATAAATGAAATGCCTTTAGAAAAAAATAATAATAAAGTAATTGTAATTTTTTTTTAGCTTTTTTACACAAATTTGTACAAATATAGTAATTTTGTAATTATCACCAAGAATCTCATATGAGTATATAATTAATAAAGTTAAAGTAGAAAGCAAATAAAGAAATGCTAACGTAATAAAAAACTGATCATTTATATATTAAATTGCTGAATATTCACGTTCATTCAAAGGATTTTTACGCGGAAAATCGTAAGAAATGAAGTAAAAAAAGAATTTAGAAAGGAATTTTAAAACAACAAACTCTCAATCATTTAATTTTTTTAAACTTTAATAAGAAGTTAGTTTGCATTTCAATATGTGCCTAAAAATTAGAAAGTAAAAGGGCTTTTGAAGGATTCTTAATAACTATAAAATACATACAAGGTGTAATGTAAAAGTCGATACATTTAAATAATTTTTGAACGGATAAAAATATATTAGCGGAACAATATGTCTGCCTATAGTAATACGACTCTATGTCTTCATATGTGACTGACTGCAGAAGTTTGGAATTTCCTTCGTCACTATCTCGTAAAATACGAGCTGTAGTGCAAAACATCGATTGCAAAAGTTTATAGTCTTCGACACACAGGATATCCGAAAAGTCCTTAACACATTTTAAAATTCAATAAAAAATTAAGCAATTGGCGTACGAGAGTGCGGTTTCGACGAAAATGCTTCTTATAATCGAAAATTTTCTTTAAAAAAAGAAAATGAAAATTTTGTTCAAAAAAAATCTCATAGATGGCGGTACCTCTGTAAAGCTACCAAAGAAGTAGAATGCCTTTATAGATGACAGTGGCGAAAGACGTACAGAGTTTATGCCCAGTTTTTGTCCAAATTATGGCAGCCTACATTCCAGAACTTAAAAATACTCGCCTTCATGAATTCAATTAGGCGAGTGAGACAAGTCTACAAACATTAGTTTGGCGAAAACAGGAAACTCGCCAAAATGTATAGGATACCTCTGTAGGGTAATCGCGACATACGGACAAAAAAATTCGATTGGTTGATACGATTTTGGGAAAAAAAATCGCCAAGCAACTTGCCGAATTTTCTATTATCGTCAAACTAATATTTGTTGACTTGTCTCATTCGTCTAATCGAATTCATAAGGCAAGTATTTTTAAGTTCTATAATGTGCATTGCCATAGTTTGGACAAAAACTGTGCATACGCACTGTGCATCTTTCGCCATTTTCATGTATAAAGGCATCCCATTCCTTCGGTAGCTTTGCAGAAATTAATCTATTTATGAGAAATTTTTGGAACTAATTTTTATATGTTTTAAAGAAAATTTACGATCTTTAGAAGCATTTTCATCCGAACCGCACTCTCGTACGCCAATTGCTTGATCTTTTAAGGATCCATGAAGTGTTAGTTCGTTTTATGATCAAGCAATGGCTTAAATATTGCACTACTCACTAGAAGAGAAGTCGCAAAAATACTAATCAAACTAACACATATAAGTAGAGTTGCAAAGACTAGAATAAACCCGGTTTAAACCTGGGAATAAATCGGGTTTTTTGGAAATAAACCAGGTCTTTTGGGAATAAACCAGGGAATAAACCGGGTCTATTGGAAATAATCCTAGGAATAAACCGGTTCTTTGCAACTCTACATATAAGACAGGAAAAAATTACTTTAATATGAAAATCAAGTTAAATGTGCTCAATGTATGCCGCATCTACTCGCGACCTACGTTATACACGGCCGGTGCATGACGTTTAAAACATCACATGGAGTGGATCATTTTTACACAGCGATTGGTAAAAAAAGGTTGGTGCGTCTCTTTGCACCAATCACCATGTAAAAATGATCCACTTCATGTGAAGTTTTAAACGTCATGCAGCGGCTATGTATAACGTAGGTCGCGATCTACTGCCATGCGGGCGTATGGATGCGAGTGCATGTGTGCTTTGCATTAAATTCGTCATATAGCTTTATTTTTTGATGAAATATCTAATTTAGATGTGCATTTAAATTCTTTTATACTCTTATTACGTAGTCTTGAGTTCATTTATGAAATTATGTACTACTCTACAAACTTTTTATCCAGGTAAAAATGTGAACTATCGATGAATAAAAAAAATGAAATTCTTGAATAGCCACAATGTATAAACAAATGAGTTTTAAGTTGAAAGCTGTTTGTTTAAATAATATTAATTTCATGCTACTCTGTTGTTTCATTTTTAGAAAACTACATTTAAAATGAACGTCTGTAATTAGGCCGTTTATATAAAATACGTATTAAAAATATTCAAACATGCTAATTATCATGCAGAGAGCTCATCATAGAGCTCGAAGCCGCATGAGTTCGTCGATAGCTTCAGAGTCCCAAGCTTAATCCCTCCTGCACTTCGATGTGTTTAATTTGTTCATTTTTCCTTTTAAATTTGCCCGGTTTCAATTTTTAGATTTTTTTTTTTTTATCCTTTCTTCCTTGCTTCCGGAAGTGTTTCGGCATAAGGGATGTAGCAAGGACTATCACTCAAAACGTCGCGCTCCGCGAATTCTGTTGAGGTCATATAAGAATTTTATGCCAGTATATAAATTTGTTCGATTCATCATGGTAATTAAAAATAATTTTATTAGGCATGTGTACTACTACTTTTTTATTTATCAACAGCCATAGGTAAAATATTTTGTTTAATACCGACGAGTTTTTTAAACCAACCATAAATAATTGTAGAAGAAAAAATATATATACCTAGTTCTTATTTTGAATTGAATTAACCTTTTTGTGCCAAGCCCATATACGGTAAATTAATGAGAAATTTTTCTGTTCTGCACCATTCCACACCTTATCTTCGTCTGTCAGAGATTTACGTTTTACTAGGTCGAATTACCTCTCGTAAAACTAAATTCTGTCGTAAAGATTTTGATTGGAATACTTCCTATAAGACAAATGTAATTAACGACATACAACTGCAATTATCCTTTTTTGGTGTGTACAGAAAAAATGATATTTTCTTATTATTACATTAGCTGATGGTATAAATTAGGCTCAAGAAGGAACGTTATATCATGCAAGCATATTCCTTTAAATGTGAGAAGATTAAATAAAGGAAGGCATTTAATTAATTATTCTAATTGTTTTAGTGCAAGAAAAATCTATTCCCTACAGCGCTTCCCAACCTTTTTTCTTTCACGTAACCCTTGCTTAGGCTTTTCATTTTGGAGTATCCCCTATTTATCATTAACACCCACTAACCCCTCTCTTCCCCCACATGTTATTGAAATCTTCATCTCCCGTGAATAAAAATCCATATTTCAAGAATTATCCATTATTACTTTTTCCATTCATTATGGGACCACTGGTGTTTTCAGTTTTATTTAAAGTATTAGGTTTATCAGTTATCATAACAAGCCTATTAACAGGTTATCTTTCAATTTTAAATAATCAGATTGTTTCGAAGGACTCTTACGCATTCCGGATTTCAACGAGTTATCCATTTTAAACATAAAATCAAATCATTCAAATAATAAGTAAACATCTAAGATTAAATAGTCATTAAAGGGAAAGAAGCTTTCGAATTAATATACTTTAATTATGTAAGTCCACCAATTCGAAAACGAAAATAAGGGTCTGCTTTTCAACACATTTTAAAATAAAACTTTAAAACCAACAGCTCTGGCGTAGTTTCGGCGTTTCGCAATTATTATTGAAAAGGAAAAATAAGAAAAAAAGGTAGGAACATTGTATAATAATCAATGGAAATTTTCGCGAAGATTGGGGAAAATATATAAGTACAGATGCAATATGATTAGCAGTGGGCGGAGCTAATGACATTGAGTTATAAATGAATTATTAGGTCTAGTGGGCATTTACCCTCATTTTGAGAGCAACATTTTGGAGTTACTTATTAGACTAACTTTGTAATCCAAAACAAGTAACTTTTTTTATGTGTTTTCAGTTGAACCATTTTTCAGACTTCCGCGATTACCGATACTATTTTTACGTACCCCCAGCAGACCCGCCAGGTACCCCAGGTTGGGAACCGCAGCCCTAAAGGCATAAATTTGAGTAAAATATCTAAACTATATGTACGTTTAAATTCTTTTAAGTTCTTATTACACGGGCATAATAAATAATTGTGTACAATAATGTTTAGTTTGTTTAGTTACCTTAAACTTTGTATTAAGCCATTGATTCATATTGTAAAAACAATATGCATAATTATATTTAGAACTCGGGCATCTATATGAATTTTGTAGGAAAAATATTATAATATCAAAAAGAGCTTATTAAACAAATGAAACTTTTCTGCCAATATATTTATTTTCTTGATGTATCGTGGTAATTATTTTTTTTTTATTAGGCGTGCATCTTATTAATTTATATGAATTGTTTTTATCACTTTCGTCAGATATTCTGAACAAGTCCTTTTATCAATTAGTTTTTTCATCCTACTTTTTTACCAATGTATTTTGCTATTGAAACATGCTTTTTTAGTTACTTTAAATTTTGTATTAAGCTATTGATTCATATTTAGAAAACAATATGTATAATTATGTTTAGAACTAGGGCATCTATAGGAATTAAGTAGGAAAAATATTTAAATATAATCTCAAGAAGAGCTTATTAAACATATGAAACTTTTCTGCCACTATATTTATTTTCTTGATGTATCGGGGTTATTAGTTTTTTTTTTATTACTTCAGTCAGATATTCTGAACAAGTCCGTTTGTCAATTAGTTTTTTTTATCCTACATATTAACCAATGTATTTTGTTATATTAAAGAATGCTTGTTTAAGTACTTTAAATTTTGCATTAAGCTATTCATTCATATTTAGAAAACAATATGTATAATCAGGGGTGCAAAAATCTAGGCGCCAATAGGCCTATTTCCACCGCTAAATTTTAGTATTCTTCACCTAAAAAGAATACTGATAAAATTTACGCAAAGTATACTAATAAAATTTGACGGAGAATACTAATAAAATTTAGTGGTGGAATCAGCTCATTGGTTCCTAAATTATTGCACCTCTGTGTATAATTATATTTAGAACTCGGACATCTATATGAATTAACCCTTAATTGCATAGTGATGTAAATTCCCATCACTTTTTATTTAACTTTTAATAAATAAATCAACTTCTTCGCCACCACTATATTTATATAGAAATATTAATGCAATAAATTTCCCCTGAACTACGTTGCTGAACAAAGTTAAAAATCTATCTTAAAATTTCTGGTGTCTAATATTTAATATATGTATAAAAAAACACAATTGTAAAAGAAAAACTCATACAAAGAAGGGTTAATTAGGAAAAATATTATAATCTCAAGAAGAGCTTATTAAACATATGAAACTTTTCTGCCACTATATTTATTTTCTTGATGCATCGTGGTTATTAATTTTTTTTTATTACTTCCGTCAGATATTCTGAACAAGTCCGTTTGACAATTAGTTTTTTTTTATCCTACATATTAACTAATGTATCTTGTTATATTGAAACATGCTTGTTTAGTTACTTTAAATTTTGCATTAAGCTATTCATTCATATTTAGAAAACAATATGTATAATCAGGGGTGCAAAAATCTAGGCGCCAATGGGCCTATTCCCACCGTTAAATTTTTAGTATTCTTCACCTAAAAAGAATACTGATAAAATTTACGCGAAGTATGTTAATAAAATTTGACGAAGCATACTAATAAAATTTAGTGGTGGGAATCAGCTCATTGGTGCCTAGATTTTTGCACCTCTGTGTATAATTATATTTAGAACTCGGACATCTATATGAATTAACCCTTAATTGCATAGTGATGTAAATTCCCATCACTTTTTATTTAACTTTTAATAAATAAATCAACTTCTTCGCCACCACTATATTTATATAGAAATATTAATGCAGTAAATTTCCCCTGAACTACGTTGCTGAACAAAGTTAAAAATCTATCTTAAAATTTCTGGTGTCTAATATTTAATATATGTATAAAAAAACACAATTGTAAAAGAAAAACTCATACAAAGAAGGGTTAATTAGGAAAAATATTATAATCTCAAGAAGAGCTTATTAAACATATGAAACTTTTCTGCCACTATATTTATTTTCTTGATGCATCGTGGTTATTAATTTTTTTTTATTACTTCCGTCAGATATTCTGAACAAGTCCATTTGTCAATTAGTTTTTTTTTATCCTACATATTAACCAATGTATTTTGTTATATTGAAGCATGCTTGTTTAGTTACTTTAAATTTTGCATTAAGCTATTCATTCATATTTAGAAAACAATATGTATAATCAGGGGTGCAAAAATCTAGGCGCCAATGGGCCTATTCCCACCGCTAAATTTTAGTATTCTTCACCTAAAAAGAATACTGATAAAATTTACGCAAAGTATACTAATAAAATTTGACGGAGAATACTAATAAAATTTAGTGGTGGGAATCAGCTCATTGGTTCCTAAATTATTGCACCTCTGTGTATAATTATATTTAGAACTCGGGCATCTATATGAATTAATTAGGAAAAATATTATAATCTCAGGAAGAGCTTATTAAACATATGAAACTTTTCTGCCAATATATTTATTTTCTTGATGTATCGTGGTCATTAATTTCTTTTATTAGGCGTGCATCTTATTAATTTATATGAAAGATATCACTTTCTTCATATATTCTGAACAAGTCTGTTTGTCAATTAGTTTTTTTATACCTCACATTAACCAATGTATGTTGTTATTGAAAAATGCTTTACTTTAAATTTTGTATTAAGCTATTGATTCATGTTTAGAAAACAATATGTATAATCGTATATAGAACTAGGGCATCTATATGAATTAAGTAGGAGAAATATTTAAATATAATCTCAAGAAGAGCTTATTAAACATATGAAACTTTTCTGCCAATATATTTATTTTCTTGATCTATCGTGGTTATTAATTTTTTTATTAGGTGTGCATCTTATTAATTTATGATATATTAACCACTAGGGGCAAATAACTTTATCTAATGTTTAACTAATTCTCTAAAGTAACCATAAACAATTATACATGAAAAATTATCAACAATATCCTTAGTGCAGATTTTATTTATGCTTTTAGCGCTAGACAGAAATAAAGTAAATTAATAAGGAATTGTTTTTGCTATGCAGCATTCCTTATTTTATCTTCGGCTGTACAAGATTTAGTACTTTTGATTATACTCAATTACCTCTCATGAAACTAATCTCCTCCGTAAAGATTTTCATTGGAATATTTCCTATGGGAAATATGTGATTAACGACATGCAGTTTCAATCTTCCTTTCCCAATAAGTACAACTATAATAGCATTTTCTCATTATATTTGCTGATAATATAAATTATTTCCAAGAAAAAAAACTTTTTATAACACAAAATGATACTGTAAATGCGGGAAAAAGAAAAAAAATAGCTTTTTAATTATTTTAGTGCAATATAAATAAATACTTTGCAAATGTATATTTTTAGCAAAATAATTCAATTATATGTACATTGTACAATGCACATTATGTTATGCCCATATAACGCAGTCTTAATAAGGCAATGTACACTACTACAAGAATTATACAGCTTTCACCAGAATTTATGAACAAATTTTCGTTTATTATTTAAACCTTACTTCAAAGAAAAAAATCTTTAGTCTGCCTATTGGCTTCTTGATGTTATTATTTTGTAACTTTTAAACTAAATGTATGGACTCTGAAGAGAGTCCGTTTTCTTTTCTTTTTTGAGATGGGTTCGGCCCTCGGTAGGTTTCGTCTGTCATTTTTTTTATCTAATGTAATTTTTCTTTTTTTACTATTTTTTTATACTTTTATTTCATTATTATATTTGTAAATATATTTTTTTAACTTTTTTAATTTCTCAAGGCTCTCTTTTGCCTCGCAAGTCAATTACCCTTAACCCGTAAGTTCAGTTAGTACGCAACTAGGTATTCCATGCTAGGAACTACATTGTTCCATTGTTTCATAATCTTTGCTTAAAAACAAATGATTTTTTTTGTTAACCCATTCGGGACCATGGGTGCATATATGCACCCTCAAAAAAAGCATACAGAATTTGTTTCAGGCACCAGTAAAAAATAAAAGTAATATTTGCTTTCTCTAATTAGAGCATTTTTGTGATAGTTTAAGTAAAGGTAGCTTTTTAAAAAAAAGTGGTGGCAACCGAATAAAATTTGTGTAAAAGCCGCCGGTCCCGAAGAGGTTAAAATATGCTTATTTAATTATTTTTTATTTCGTATTGAGTTGTTTATTAATTCTTAGACAATAATTTGCATAATTATATTTAGATTTAGGGCTAGCATAAGCTTTGAAACATTTAAATATAACATCATTCAGGGGTTATAAGACACACGAGTCTTTTCTGTCAATATATGAACTTTAATGATGCATCATGGTTATTAAAAGTTATTTTATTAAACACGGAAACTATTAACTTATGATTTATATACCACCATAGATAAAATATTTTATCTAATACTGACTAATTTATAAAGCAACCATAAATTACTACACAGGAAAAAATTATGAACAATATTCTTAGTGCAAAACTTAATTAACCTTTTTGCGTCAGACTCAGATGCAGCAAATTAATAAGCAATTGTTTCTTCTCTGCACCTTTCCCTATTTATCTTCGGCTGTGAGAGATTTACTACTTTTGATTAGGCCCAATTACCTCTCATAAAACTAATCTCTGCCGTAAAGAATTTTACTGGAATAGTTCCTATGGGAAATATGTGACTAATCGCGTGGAATATTATTCTTGTTTTCGTATGTTCAGGTATAATAAATATTTTTATTTAAAACTAGCTGTTTAACTCATTCTACGCACGGGCGTTCATGAATTTAATTCTAAAACCAAAATTAAAAATAAAAATCAGTACAACCAAATATATCTATGTAATATGTAAACAAATATTTTTCTACTACTGTGCATTTTTTTTAATGAAATTTGATTTATCATGTTGCTATGGCAGCAGACGATAAAATGATATCATTGGAATAACGGAATAAATAGAATAGGAAGTTTTGTTGATGTTTGTGATAAAATGTTTTTCTTTATTTAAAAAAATATATAATTAAGAGCAATTAAATAATCTCTAATTATTTACATGCAATGTAAAAGAATTTCCGTTGTGCCCGCTACAGCTTCTTAGTATTGCGTACGTAATATGTATCTCACAATGCAGTAAACATTTAGAACTGGTTAGAACTCACGCGATTACGGGTTAAACATAAAAAAGGGCAAAAATTTGTCAAAAACATTAAAAAAAATCTATCTAAAATTTTCAAAATTTTTGCCCCAGTCGTTCATGGATCCCCTATCAGAAATCCGTGTGGCAAATTTCGTAGGCCTGCGCCATGTGGTTTCCGAGTTTTTGAGGTTACAGAGATAGATACGCGCACGAATTTTAATAGGGCAGATAGTTTTGTAAACATGCTTACTTTACCGCTGCTAATTTATTAATGAACTGTAATTATTTTAACTAAATAGTTTTTGTAATTGACTTGAAAGTAAAAATTTCTCAAATTCACTATACGAATACGTTAAATCACATGAAGTATAGGCTTAACACCACATGAATTACAACTTTTGTATCTACAGGGTATCCTAAGATGAACTGAATATTTTTAAAATTCCGAAAGTGGTAAAGGGTGACCGCTGTTTAGATTACGCTTGCAGAAGACCAATATGCAGGCCCGATTCACAGGTCAACTATTCCGCGATTTTGGGTCCAGCGCAGATGGGAAGTCCAAATGTAGTAAAATAATTACGACATTTTTTTGAAATCCCCTTTAAGCTCCTACATATAAGTAACATTAGTCATTATACGCACTTTGCCTGTATTTTTTCCTTCTCTGGAAATATCTTATGTGTACTGTAGACCAAATATTTTTATTAGAATTATTTTTTTTTAATATTTAAGACGAAGATATATTGAAAGCAAAAGATCAGAAAGAAAAAAAAAGTTAACCTGAGTTTCATGAGCATTTTTACAAAATTCAAGTAAATTTATGAATAATCCCCCAAAAATTTCAAACAACTATTTTGTTTTAGGGACCTTCTGGAACGCTGCGGGATTTTGGACCTTAGACTACATGCGAACAGTACTACTAATACGTGAGGTGGTGTATTTACAGGGTTATTACAAAAGAATCATCGGGTTTCCGAAGCGTTTATTTCGGAACATAATTGGGTTACAACAAATAGTTATACATAAAAATAAACCGAAAGTATACAAGATTGACGTCCATACTACAGATGTTCAATATGTGCTCCTTGAGTGATACGGCAGTTGTCAAGGGAATAGTTCAGTTCGCTTCACACATTACTCAACATGGTCACGAATGCAGTCGTGATGCGGTTCCACAACTCAGCCAAAGTGGTAGGTAATGGTAGTACGTAAACAAAGTCTTTAACATATCCCCAAACAAAGAAGTCACACGGAGAAAGGTCGGGCGACCTAGGCGGCCATGAAAACAGTGCCTTGTCATCCCGGCCACATCGACCAATCCATCGTTGTGGGAGTTGTTAATTAAGGTAGTCACGAACCTCTTTGTGCCAATGTGGCGATCTCCATCCTGTTGGTAAATGAAACCATTGATATCGTGTTCCAGTTGCTTTCTGCTGTTCAGTCACCACTTTGAATAGGACGTTCGCGCAACAACCATGGCAACCACACGCGCATGACACATTCACAGCGCAAAACTGCAGTTAACGCCCTCTCGTTTGAGTTGTCGTAGAAACATATACGTTTCCTAGTTCGCACGTAGCAACCTATCAAAACCCGATGATTCATTTGTAATATCCCTGTATTTTAGTATGCTTCCTTTTCTTAGTTACAAATGTTACTGATAGTTGTCACCTGAACACACAAACTGTTAGAACGTTGAAAAACTAAATTATAAAAATGAATGAAAATTCCCTAAGCATTAAACTTCATTGTTTTTTACAATTAAAACGCAACAAAAATAAAAAGGTTTGCATTTCGAAATTGCAAGATTGATTTAAGCAGTATTACAATTTCGGGGCAGTGTAGAGCTTTCTACTGGTTTTGTTGTTGAAACAAATTATAGTAGCAATGCGCCAGAGTACTTGAGCATTTTGGGGTTTGAGAAACAATACCGAAAATTTTCCATGGGTACTAAGCACCGACATGATTCGAAAGTAAACACAGTTTATAAACCTCCATCCTTTTAGCTACTTGCGATATGAAATCCCATATGTTTTTCTTAAAGTAACCCTTTTCTATAAATTTTAATTAAATGCCATTTTATATATTCTCGCGTTTTGAAATTGCAATGTTATTTCAAGCAGTATTACAGAATTGAAGCAGTGCAGAGCTATCTATCGGTTTTGGAATTAAAACAAATAACCGTAGAATACGCGCTGATTGTTTGAGAAATTCGAGACTTCAGAACACTCACAGGAGATTTTTAATGCTGCACCAACATGGTGCAATTTTGAACCAGCACGATTTAAAATTTCAGACAGTTTTTAACTATCATTCTGCTTAGCTACCAAACGCAAAATACTGGTTTGAGTTTTGAAATTGCAAGTTTATTTCAAGCTCTATTGCAGTTTTGCATAGTGCAAAGTTATCTATCGGTTTTGGAGCTAAAAAAAGCAATCAGAAGCATTAGCGCCAACTACTTGAGTACATAAAAACTCAATAATCCACACGGAAGTTTTTACATGGATGCTAAGCACCGATATAATTCGACAGTTTACACAGTTTTTAACATTAATCCTGTTTAGCTAATTGTGTTATGGAATCGCATGTGTTTTTCTTAAAGTAATTAATTCTCTAAATTTCAATTAAATCTCACTTTTAATTAGTTATTTACTTTTTCGTTTTGAAATTGCAAGGTTGTTTGATACAGTATTACAGTTTGAAGCATTGTAGAGCTGTCGATTGATTTTGGAACTAAAATGAGCAAGCGTAACATGCATATCGACTACTGGAGCGTTTCTGGGCTCCATAATCCACACAAAAGCTTATTGAACGGTGCAATGACATGATTCGAAAGTTCACACAATTTTTAACCTCCATTATGTTTAGCTTCGTAAACGCGAAAAACTGGTTTGAATATTAAACTTGCAAGGATATTTCAAGCAGTATTACATTTTGCGGCAGTGAAGAGCTGTTGATCTATTTTGGAACTAAAATAAGTAAGCGTAATGACTACAGGAGCATTTCTGGGCTCCAGAACGCACACAAAAGTTTTCCCATCGGTGCAACGACATGATTCGAAAGATTACATAGTTTTTTACCTCCCTTATGTTTAGCTTCGGTAAAACGAAAAAAATTGGTTTGCATTTTAAACTTGCAAGGTTATTTCAAGCAGTATTACAGTCTGAGGCAGCACAGAGCTATCTATCGGTTTTAGAACTAAAACAAGTACCTATACTATGAGCGTCCATTACTTAAGTACTTCGGGCCCACCCAAACCACACAGGAGTTTTTTCGAACACCGACATAAAGGTACACACAGTTTTTAACCTCCATCCAGTTTAGTTACTAAAGAACTACTGAAACTATGTTGTCGTTCTTCTGAAATGCGAAGAAAACTGTTTTGCATTTTGAAATTTCAAGGTTATTTCAAGGAGTACGGCAGTTTAGTTCATTCTGTGCAGAGCCATCTATCGACATTGGAACTACAATAAATAATTGTTGCAAGCGCGCCGTCTGCTTCAGCTCTTCGGGACTTCAGAACACACACAGAAGTTTTTCATGCGTGCTAGCCACCGACATATTTCGAAAGTTTACACAGATTTAACCTTCATATTGTTTAGATAATTGTGATATGGAATCACATATATGTTTTTTCGTAAAGTAATTATTTTCTGCGGATTTCATTTAAATATAACTTTTAATTATTTTTTTATTTTTGCGTTTTGAAATTGCAAAGTTGATTCAAACAGGTTTACAGTTTGCTGCAGTACAGAGCTGTCTATTTTTTGGAACTAAAATAAGTAAGCGTAGCATGCGCTCCGACTTCTTCAGTACTTCGGGGCTCCAGAACCCATAATAATGTTTTTATGGGTGCCCCGAAATGATATTAAAGTTTAAACAGTTTTTAACCTCCATTCTGATTAGCTACTGAAACGCGAAAAAAAGGTTTGCGTTTTAAACTTGCAAGATTATTTCAAACAGTATTGCAATTTGAGGTAGAGCAGAGTTATCTATCGGTTTTAGAAGTAAAACTAATAAGTATAATACTGTGCGTTCCAACTACTTGAGTACTTCGAGTCTAGTAAACGTACACCGAAGTTCTTTCATGAGTGCTTAGTATCGAAATGAATTTTCACACAGTTTTCAACATTCATCCAGTTTAGCTACTAAAGAGTTTTATAGAACTAGGTTCTACCTTTATTAAAACGCAAAAAAAAAAAAAAAATGTTTTGCGTTTCGAAATTGGTTGTTAAAAGCAATATTATGGTTTGGAAGAAAGCATAATAAATTTTAGAATTAAAACAAGTTAGCCTCAAACTCAATTCAAATACAACGTGCTTCCGGGTTCCGTAAATCACAAAAGAGTTTTTCATGGATGCTAAGCAACCCATATGACACGAAAGTTCACACAGTTTTTAACCTTTCATTTTGTTTAGGTATTGAAAGGTAAATAAATTTTATTTACTTTTGAAATTGCAAGGTTATATTGAACAATATAACAATGCAGCGCCATCTATCGGTGATATTTGAAATTAAGACAAGTTCAAAATATTGGTAAAAAAGAAAATTCTGATCACACTCTCTGTTGCAAGTATAACCTCAAAAGAAAATAACCCTGCGCTAGTTTACTTGTTGAAATTGATCATATTAAATTTTAAAATACTTAGTTCCTTTTCGGATACCCTGTAAATATTGAATTTTAAATATTTAATAAATTCAAATTTCATTAGACAGATTAATTGATACTTTCAACATAACGGTAGAAAAAGTTTAAAAATCAAAGCCCAATCAACACAGAGAGACTTTAACAGGTGTAAACAAAGAAGGTTGTTTGCCACGTTGCTTGCAGTGATGCAAGCAGGTTTATTGATTTTCTTTTGCATTATTGATTACAGCAGCGCTTGAGACGACAGTGACAATAACGCTTTCTGTCGGCAATTTTGTTTTTCACTAATTGTTTTCCTTTTTCATTTTGTTTCCCATAGTGTTTAATTAGTTTTACCAATTTTGATTACTTTCAGATTATACATTAAAGATGGATACATCTGCAAATAGAGATATATTTTTTATAACCCCTCTGTACTTCATATCGCTGGCGTAGGTAGACGTAAAATTCTTTAGTTTTAGAAATTTAGCTTTAATCCTGAAATTTGGCTCTGAAAGTATAGCATTTTCTTTATTAGTTTATATTCTCAGACAAAAAAGTCTCTTAAAGCTAAACAAGGATTTCATTGAGCGAAAAAACTTACTCGTAGATTTAATCAAAAAGAACATTCAAGAAAAGAAAGTAGAATGAGATTACCTGCTTTTAAAAGTTTAGAATGTTCTTATAGAAGATATACTAAAGTAAAGTCTTGAAGTTTTAAACTATTCTAAAGAAATAAAGAAACTCATTTTCTTAAATTCTTAATCCAATCTTTGCATTTTCAATTTTTTTTCAAGAAGTTTCTCTTTGCTAAATCTAAAAATGTTCCTTAAAAGTTTTTTAAAAAATCATTATATGCTTTTAAGGGAAAGCCTCAGTTTTAAACCATTAAAGAATCAATTGTTGTTTTTTTAACTGTTTTATAATTCGGAATTAATAAAAGCAAACCGCATCATCATATTCAAATTAGAATTGGGACAAGCTTATATAAAAATTGTGCATATTCATAGCGACTTTAGTTGATGCATAACGCTAAATATGTTTTTCAGAAAACTAGTTTTTTTTTTACTTGTGCGCACTATATAAGTAACGTATTTGTAGTCAGGTAGTTTTTTGTTTTGTTATGTTCCATTTTATTCTTGTTTTGTTGGGTTTTTTACACAACAATGTCTACAATGACTATACCTACAATCTCTTTCAACATTTGTGTGAATTTAACAATGAAAATTGTTTTTGTTGTGGTTAGAATGTGTTTTTAAACGCGATACTTATTATAATTTAAAAGTAAAATCTTTTGGTAATAAAATGTTTTGTATAAGCTAACAATTTAAGGATATGTTTTTATTTAATTGTACTTACGTTAAGGAGACAACTACCCTTCACTTTGCAAAAAATGACGAAAATATCAGTTTTCCAATGTTTTGCTTAGTGTTTGTAAATGCATTTACACTTCTGTAGTACATGTCGGCGAAGTTATGTAAAAATTCTATGATTATAAATATGTGACAAAGGCTTCTTACTGATTCCATTTCCCTTTAAAAACACGTATGGCTATGGTATAAAAAGTACTTAACGGTGTTGTGCCTGAAGAATGTGAGGTGCCTTCACGTGGACGTTGGATTATCATTAACAATAGTGTCTTGCTCAACTTTTTTCTTTTTATTCCTTTCATGGTATGCTTTCATCATTCTCTGGAAGTCATCGGGTGCTTCTTCAGTGTTCCAGAGGTAGAATTCTGCTCATTTTGCTGAGTAATGTGAGACTGACCTGTGTCTGACTGAAATGTCATTTAAGGCTCGTATCTCTAAGTAGTGTCTGGCTGAAAGGTCATTGGAGGGTTGTATCGCTAAGTAGTGTCTGGCTGAAACGTTATTAATGTAATTGCTCGAGACGTGTATTTTGACTTCTTCCTTTGTTTTTCACTTAATTCTCTGAGTTGCTGTATCTTGGTGTTTTTTTGCATTTGCTCTGATTGTGTCGTTGTTGTTTAGTCTTAGTTTCGTCACGTGATCTGACATGTGATGATGATGTAATTGCCACGTCTGCATTTCGCTGCTGAGTAGAATTGTCAACTTCTTACTCATATAACTTTGGAATGGATTGGGATAGCTGAGACATCCTTTCAGTACTACATTTTCCTTCTCGATCAATACTCAGGTTGCTAATATCATTAGTGTCTTTTTCTCCTAACTGGTAAATTTAGACTAGTTTAACTTGTAATCTGCAAAAAAGAAATGTTGGTTGGACAGTTAATATGTGTGTTTATTATTTATGATTTTATGGTTATGGGTTTAGTTACTTTGTTTTTACACTCAAGTTACTCTAATTTTTACAGCGGTTTTAAACATACTAAGCCGCTCGAAATTAGATGTTCGTACTGCGGTTCTCGCTGCAGCCTAATATACAAAATCAATTTGACAAACCCATCTTGTCAATTTTTACTGGATATAAAAAAAAATTGATTTTGAGTTTCTTTGCTTTATCCTAATGCATTGCAAAATTAATATATATTATTATATGTCTTCAATGTTTCAGATAAAAATGTCATTAAAACAATGCAATTTATCTGTGATTTAGAATATTTTAGGTAATAATTTGATTAAATACAACTAGAAAAATTTTATTTTTTTACTGTATAATCTTTTAAGGACTGACTACATAATTCATCAAACTTCAGATTCAGTTAGACGTTGACATAAGTTGTTGCTGATTAGGTTTTTGTGTAAATCGCCCAACAGGTAGGGCTGTTATGCTGCATTTTTCAGGATTTTAGCTATAATCATACCTCGAAAACTAATGCACGGAATTTTATCCAACTTCATATTCTGTAAAATTTTGACAAAAGTTGGTGCTGATTAGATTTTTGGTGTAAATCATACAACAGGTGGCGCTGTTATGCTGCACGTCTCACGATTTTCGCGATAGCTATATCTAAAAACCTAATTTGTGGAATTTAATCAAACTTCATATTCTGTTACACTTTCACATGAATAGATCCTGATTAGGCTTGTTTGTTTACTTCCCAATAGGTGTCGAGGTTATGCTCCTTGGGTTGAGAATTTCGGTTGCAGACATCTAAGAGGGTGGGTGATGAAATTCAACGATTTGTTTGATAAATGCTATGCTTAAATATCCTTTTTACATTCACACAATTCAACGAATATATTCCTTTAGCATCATTATAATGGGCATAGATTGTCATTTAATTTTGGTAGTGTGATAGCGTATTTTGAAGTATTAACATGTATGAGATAGAAGAAAGTTTCAAGATTAACACATCCAAATACTTCTTTTGTTATTAGTATTATTTTTAATCCTTTAAATTTAAATAATCTTTCTATTTGTAACTTTTTGGGTTTTTTTTTTTTTTTTCAAATCATTTTTCTTTATCTAAATCATTTTTTTTTCTACCATATATGAATTTCTCTTGCTGTATAGATTTTAAACATGTGTTCTTGTGTTTGCTTAAAATTCATATAATTTCAGCAATTACGTTTTCAGTAATAGCAGAGCACTTTTCTTTTGCAGTTTTGGATTATTTTAAGTTTTATTAAAGACACTATTTCAACTGTCTCTCTCCTAATGATTACAATAAAGTGTAGTTGTACACTTATTATGTGCATTTGTCGGCAGTGTCAGCAGTGCATTATACAAACAATCTGTTCAATGCGCAGAACGTTCTATTTGTTAAAAACAATCAACTCCCAAAGTGAGTTTAAATATAAAAATAATTGTTATCAAATAATTTAAATAAAAAAGTCGCATAAATATCTGCAATACCTTTGGATCTGTTTTCACGGGAATTCACATTTTTTTTAAATATGTATATCTTCTGGTAAGTTTCCGTAAATAATTATAGGTTCGTGTATCCCTGCTGCTCCCAGAAGAAGCGTACTGAATAATAATAATAATAATAATAATAATAATATATAGATATTATGCAGGAGAATTTTGCTGAAAATTTAATTATTATTAAAAAAACCAAGACGGTGCACTGTTATAATTTTGGAATCCAATGACCAATTAATTTCCGGAAATTAAAATAGTAAGAGAGAGAGAGATTGTTAAATAAATTTATTAGACGATTGATTTGGAGATACATCTCTATTTTTTTTAATCCAAACCTTCTTTTAAAATAACGTTAAAAAACCTAAACTTACATTGACTTCTTCACGAAAAAGTTTTAATCCCTTCTTTGGTGCGCAATGATTAGTGTTATAAAAAGAGTATTGAATAGTTGTTTTACATAAATTTACATATACGTAGTTGCTAAAGAATATGTATTTTTGTATCTACAAAATAATCATTATAATGCATGGGACAGTAGTGTAGTTCTATTTTCTATTTTTTTAAATATGTATTTTTTTTTACATATTTGCCAATTCGGACATTTACACGGCTACATCACCACGACTGTCTGAAGGAATTATGTTTCGTTCGTTTAAGCTTTCTAGCAAGCACAGCGTTTCAGTCATTGTCATACCATTTAATTAATCATCATATTTGCTATATTAATATAATCATTAGTATCATAATCACATATGCTGTATTAATCTCCCCGTTTAGTATATTTACGTCATCATATTTAACATCATTATTACTATCATCATCAAAATTGCTGTATCACATTCTCTAAATTCGTCAGATTATTTTCTGTATTAATCATTATATTTGTCGCCAAAGTTATATTGTGTAAGTTATATCAGCCAAACGTGGCCATACATAAGTTTCAGGGTTGGTTGGGTGTGTGTGGCTGAATTTTGTTTGTGAAATTTTACACTTATGTCTAACGCATATCAAGTATACTTTTATTTGTAAAATAAATTTTAATTACTTTTATAATACAATTTCGAAATTGTAGTTTGTCAATCACTTTTAAAATGTGAAAAAATACTCGTCAAAATATTTTGCTTACTATTATGCTCTGATGGTTCTTTCTTTATTTTCATATTTTTCAAGATTTTCTTCTTAATCTTCATATATTATGACACGAAAAGACCTTGAATCACTTTTTGTGCACGGTAGCTCGTGGATTTTCTTCTGGGAGTTACTGACTTCTTTTGAGTGATCTCTGGTGTTAACAATAAATGTTAATAAGTTTTTTTTTTCAGATATTTATGTAGACATTTTGAAAATCACCCTTACTACACTGATTTCCACATTTGTTTTCTCAGGTGGCCACCTTGAGAACATGCGTATGGTCGCCATTTGCACGACGTAAAAGTATTAATTTGATAATTTTCTTAGAATTGAAGTAAATGGGGTTAAGGGGGAAAAAAGATAAGCTTTCAGAAAACATATCATAACTCAAAGTTCTAAGAATTAAACACGTGTAAATTCAAATACCTTTTTACCTGGAAATTAGAACGACTACTCCTCTAAAATGAAACCACTGCATAATATGTCGGAGGATCAAGATGATATCTTTAAATTAAGACACCTGCACTGCAGATACATGATTTACAATGCAGTAGCACCATTTTGTGATTATATATTAACCCATTCAGGGGCAAGCAATTGTGCTCCTGTAACGTTGAATTCACATCGGTATTTACGAAAGAATTTAGTTCAAAATAAGGAAAAGCAATTTTTCTTTTCCCGTCAATGTTAAAAAAGTAAAATTTAATTAAAAGTTTCTGGTTCGAATCGTATTAAAATTAGGTGGTATATAATATATACTACCGCCCCTCAAAGGGTTAAATTAATTCTACTTTTGAAGGGTGGGCTACCTTAGGAACACTGGCCACCTTTGGCTCACCCACCTTAATGTTTTTATAACATATTGTATAATATGTTGTATTGTATATTGTATTACCTATATTACCAAAAATACAATCTTCCTGCACCATGACACTATTTACAAGTTTCAGGAATTTTGTCAACATTCATCCTTGTTCACGAAATTCTAAATTATTCGTATCTTTTCGCAGCAGTTTTCAGTTACTTCTTATTATATAATAAATTTTACGCACAGATAGAAATGTACTGAAATTTAAAATATTAAATTTTACTGACTGCAGATATTTTTTTATGCAGATTTATATAAATTCACACAAACACACACCAAAAAAAAAAAGCTTCCCTTAATTCGCCTTTAATATTGTTTGTTTTTAGTCAAAAACATAGGTTTAATATTTCACCTTAAAAAAAATGCTAAACTCATTAAATTATAAAAATAAATCACAAGAAGATACTTAAATTTATATCTTTTTTCGTAAAACGATAATGCATTTTCTAAAAGAAAACAAATTTTAAGTAAATGCTTAAAATCA
The DNA here is from genome assembly GCA_963931845.1 of Maratus michaelseni. Taxonomy (NCBI): domain Eukaryota; kingdom Metazoa; phylum Arthropoda; class Arachnida; order Araneae; family Salticidae; genus Maratus; species Maratus michaelseni. The sequence continues at coordinate 345,653,789 of OZ007590.1, read as the reverse complement.
AAAAGAATTATCTTCTAAAAATTGTAATCACGAGGAATTTTAAATAAATCTGCATTAAGAAATTTAAAAATACAGTTTTGGGATATAAACAAATTGCTTAGATAAGAATCATTATTTCAATAATATTAAAAATGTATTTTGAATGTAACAAAATAAAAATAATTCATCTCATTAGATAAAGCAAATTTAAAACTGTTTTAATAAAAATAAGTAAAGTAAAACGTAAATTTGAGATTTTCTTTCTTTCTTTCGTTAATTTCATGATGAAAGTTTAATGATTATTTGACAATTAAATAAAACTTTTTTTGTACTTTCTTAATATTTAAGAATGTTTTATATTTTAAAAGAAAATAAAGATTATGGAGGAAGTATTTTTCCTCAAAAATACTAATTTGCAATTTTTTACTTTGTAAGTGTCTTCCAGCCGTTTTAAAAACATTTTAAATACCAGAAGCACCATAAATTCATTAAAAATTTAAAAACTCATAAAAAAGGAACAAATTATGCTAAAAATTTGCGGTTACCACTAATGGGATGACAGGGAGAGATTGGATTTTTCTAATAACAAAAAAAGTTGTGGTTAGGAAAATTACCGATAGATGGCGCTGGCATGCATTATATGAAGCAGATTTGTGCAAATCAAGTTCTCAATAATAAACCTCGATACTCATAGATTCTTTATTTGATGCCAGGAGTATGCTGTCGTTACAAGAACAAGCGTTGTTAGTAAAACTCTTTCACAAGAACTGGGAGTCAGCAATTCCCGCATTGCGAAAACTCCACACGGCAAAAGGACTCGAGAAGAGAAAGGGCCCGTTTGATGTGCTGGTATACTAAAGCTTGTCATACCCTTCGATAAAGAAAAAGAAAAACTATAAAACTACAACTTAAAAACTATATTTTTGCCTTAGATCTGAAAATACGTGTAAAAAAAGTTTAACAAATCAAATAATTTTATTTTATTTTTTATTTATATTTTATTATGTATTTTTTACTATACAAATTTTCTCTATATATTTTACATTAAAATGAATTTATTTTTACCTCCATTAAAAATTGCTTTAAAGATGGACAATATTGATTATAATTACAAATTTCAGTACTCTAGGAATTTATAAGATCAGCACTCGTAACAGAAATACTTTTTAAAAATGCTTGTGAGTTATTAAGTTCATAAAAGCATGTTAATGTAGTTTTAAAATATAAAGAATAACGTTAAAAGTGCTACCTCAGACTGAGATGAGAATCAGTTAGGCATAAAATTGTATTTTTCCGCTTGTTAAAATTTGGAGCTTTTACTGAAAGATTTATCTTGACATAAACATCACATGCTAGAAATTTCTCAAAGAATCATGCGAAATGAAAAAGGAATTGCGAAAATGTGTTTATTTTATAAGTAAAACAAAAGTTTCGGTAAATGAACTTGATGAGTAGCTGGGGCTTAAAAGATGCTACATTTTACTACATACAGGATAGTCTAAAATATATTGGCGGTTCTTAAAATTCAATAACAAAGAAATAGCAATAACTACTGACGTTATACTTGCAGGAGATTAATGCTTGAAGTTGGAAATTTCTTCATTAATTTTCCATGTTTTAGTTTCAAATATCACCGATATATGGCACTGCATTGCCTCAAACCGTTAAAACGGTCAGGTATATAAGACATGGATCTAAGTTCACTCTTTTTTTACCAGTCTGTTTCATTGTTGAAACGCCAAAACAATGGTTTGAGTTTTGAAATTACTAGATTATATTGATTTGTATTACATTTTGAGAATGGACAGCGCCATCTATTAGTGATATTTCGAACTCTCTTCACTCATTACCCTCTTGCAACAAAAAAAATCAACAGCTGTCATCGTTTACGTGTTACTTAATTTTATATACCGTCACTCTATTTTAGGACAACCCGTATATACGGATGTTCAAATGCAGTCAATAAAAAAATAGAACACCTAATACATTTTAGCGTATGGGATAGCTTGTACCAAACACCAAACTTTTCTATACGAACACACAATTTTAATATTATATTTAGATAGATTTTGCGGCACTTTTTACCTTAGGATAATGAAGGCGAAGTTCTTTGATCAATTAGTTAAGGAATCGTAAAGGTTTAAAAATTGGAACTCCATTGAGAGTAGTCATCATAGTTAATAGATATGTTGGTACGTGAAAAATAAAATAAAACGGCACAGATGTCATATACGCACCACATTGACGCGATTTTTTCCCTCGACAATTTGGCAAAAACTTTGTTATTGAATATTAGTTACAAATAGCATGCAATAATAGCACGGGATTTTTTATTTCAATATAAAAATCCCATACATGAAATGAATGTCAGTAAGCTCCGTATTGATGCAGCGATGCATATTACTCGAAATCCGTGCAGGGAGTGACGATTAAAGCCTGCGAAGCGATTTCATCCGGCGTAGGGATCCTACATTAGAGAGAGATTGGACATTGACGAAAAGTCCGCCATATTAGTTACAAAGCAGATGGAACGCCGTAGAACGCAATGAATTTTCATCCGCGTCCAACACTTTTTATTCTATTAAACTCACCAGAAATTCATTTCATATGCCTTCACAGAGTCATTCAGAACATAAACATAAGCACAATTCCGTTTTAATAAATAAGAATTCTCAGAAAATGATTTTTCTTTTATTCGGCTGAATTGCAGGGTTAACATTTCGGGACTTTACATTATGCTTAAAATAATCGAATTTGATTATAAACAAATATTCAAGATTTTGGGGTTTTTTTTCACTTAAAATAAACATTTTAATTTATGCATAACACAAGAAATGCTACATAATGTAATTTTTTGTAGTGTGGGTATTTATTTTTTACTTTCCTCTGTTTAAATGGTCATGACTCATGACATAGATTAGTTAGGTTACTTTTTTTAAGTAAATAAATAAAATTTCTTAGAGGGAACTCTTTTAATTTCATAAGGTTAAAAATATATCATTTAACAGCAATAAGAAATTAAAAAAAAAAAAAAAAACTGAAATATTCAGAAAAGTATAAATTTTTGAAAATTATTCCTAATATACCTTCTTTATTCATGTATTTACATTAATAAATTTAGATAGTTTTAAAGAAACTAATTGGTTGTATGAAATTAAAAAGCTTCAATTCTCTAGAATAATACACTTTATAATACTAAGTATATCTAAATATGCAAAAAAAAAAAAAAAAAAAAAAAAAAAAAAAACATTCCGATTATTTTCATTATTCAATTTACGGCTTTAATAATTAATAAATTTTAATACATTCCGTATAAATTTTTGAAAATTATTCCTAATATACCTTCTTTATTAATGTATCTACATTAAAAATTTAGATAGTTTTAAAGAAACTAATTGGTTGTATGAAATTAAAAAGCGTCAATTCTCTAGAATAATACACTTTATAATACTAAGTATATCTAAAATATGCAAAAAAAAAAAACATTCCGAGAAACTGAATTAAAAAATTTATACACATATGCTTAGTAATGTTTATTTATATAGAGGTTTATATATTGTGAATTTATATATTTTTGCAATTGTCAGAGTCAGCGCTTTTATATATAGATTTTTTTCTTTATGCGGAAAATTTAAATGCTTATGTCTTGTGCTCTCAAATTCCGGGGATATTTAAAAAAGAAATTATTAAAAAATGAACAGTTTAACAATTTATTCAATTATTCCTTATAATTTATAAACAATTTCATATTTTAAAAAGAGTGCACTATATACAATTTTATTCTGTATTACGTTCTTAAAATAAATGTTTCAAAATGTAAACAGAAATTCATCGCCAACAACGTTTGCCAGTTAACGTCAACTGTGTCAAACTTCGAAACTCCAAATTATTTGCACGTTTTGCTTACTCACTACAAAAAGATTTAAATCAAAATCAGTTTTAAAATGTAAAACAAGAGACGCAGAAACGAAATTGCTTTGTTTGTGTTGCTCATTTCGATAGTTATTATTTAATGAAACTGTTTAAAGTTGACCGCATACACAACAATTGAACTCTGACAATTTAAAATATGTTACAAAATAAATAAACATTACTAAATATTAAAAAGTAACTATAAACAACAAAAGAAAATTATCTATTAATAGTGTAATAAGTCTTGATACAATATTTAAAACGTTGAATCTTTAAAATCCAAATTTTCTTCAGAAAGCAATACCAGCGTATACATACGACGTAACTAAAATGGCGGATTTGTCAAATCTACCGGCGACGCAATGTCCAATCTCTCTCTAATGTAGGATCCCTAATCCGGCGAACTCAACAGCGCCCTCTACTGCCTCAAATTTGCATTTCCGCACCCATATTCCTATACGAAATCTTCTTATCTAGGTCCCTTCTACCTAATTTTACAGTTTTGACTTATAGTTTTGAACCACCCTGTATTATTAAAAAAAAAAAAAAGAAAGAAATGATAGTTTGATATAAATAAATATTTATATACATAATAAAAATAATTTGTAGAATTAAAATAAAAAATAAAAGTAAATAAACAACAATTTATTTTTACTCCAAGTTGGCGAGGGAAAAAAATCGCGCCAACATGGTGCGTATATGACATCTATGCCAATAAAACACGTGTAAGATCTGAGATTTTATTATGAAAACTTTATAAAGAAAAAAAAATCAAAATTATATGATTGAAATACATTAAACATTACTACAAAAATTTATTTTTCTGCTCTTGTATAACGCATGTAAATAAATTTCAAATAAAATATATCAGAGACAGGCAATACAGATCTCGAATTACATAAAACAATTGAAGCATCTTAGAAAAAGAAAACAAAATATCCGTAGGCAAAAAAAAAGAATGCTTATATACCAATCTCGTTAAACGCTTTAAAAAAGTGTGCTTCTGAGGAAAACAATACAAGTTCATTTTAACTATGTAATTAGTTTTAAAAATGTAAAAAAAAAATAATGCTCACTGAGAATGTGACGAGAATGAGTTAGACATAAACTTATACTTTTCTTATTGCTGAAATTTGAGCTTTTACAGAAAAATACATTTGTAAAAAAAGCTTGGATGTTTTAAACTTCGGACAGAGTTTCTGAAAGAAATTTAATTATGATACGGTGTTGATTTTACAATAAAATGTAAAATATAAGACATCACTACATAGTATAAAACAAAGTCGCTTTTTCTGTCCCTATATCCCTATGTACGCTTAAATCTTTAAAACTACGCAACGGATTTTGATGCGGTTTTTTTTAATAGATAGAGTGATTCAAGAGGAAGGTTTATATATGTATAATAACCATATGTTTTGCTTTGTAATTTCAGATAAATCACTACATAGTATAAAACAAAGTCGCTTTTTCTATCCCTATATCCCTATGTACGCTTAAATCTTTAAAACTACGCAACGGATTTTGATGCGGGTTTTTTTTAATAGATAGAGTGATTCAAGAGGAAGGTTTATATGTATATCCATTAAATAGTGGAGAAATACTGTTATTTTTGAGGTTTTTAATGTGATGTCGTAAATAATTTCATTTTTTCCGCTTATACATTGCAAACGCAGGCTGAACCCTACAAGATTTATCAAAATAATGTACTAATTATTGTACACATTAAAAAGGTCTACAGAAAACACAAAGAGATGAAGGTTTTCAAGGTTAACCCGAAGCAAAGCGAGGGAGGGCCGCTAGTGGTAAATAAACTCGATGTGAAGCTATGACGTTTAAGTTCGCATATCTTTATTAAATATATGAATTGTATAAACACATAAATGCAATAATACATTCAAAATTTAATATTACATTTTCCTTATAATTTTCATTTAGTAAGATTCAAAATAAAATTTTTATACGTAATGTGTTCATTGGAATGACCGAAAAATATTTCAGTTGTCGGCGGACAAACTTTAAGCGAGAATGACCCTCTGCATTTGTTTAAGAGGAAAATAGAATGGAATAAGAAAAAATAAATCATTCCAGAAGATTGGGAGGAAAAAGGAGAAATTAAAAACAATAACTGAATAATGTTAAACCAAAAACAAGTGTCTTTTACTAAATTAAATTAGAAATGAAATAAATGAGTAATTAATTTAATTTTATGTAATAAAAACGCTCATTAATTATTGAATACAGTAAACTTGTTAAAAACATAAACCTCTATCTATATAATAAAATGTCCATTCATCTCCCACAGTTTCTGTAAAATATTTAAAAGTTTAACAGTTCATTTAAACCGCTAATTGGAAGGCAGTCACATAACAATAATATAAATACACAATTTTCTAGAAAGTTTTTTTTTATATAGTTTTAATCAAGTAATGAAACACGTTGATATATTTGAGCGACAAAGGTTTTTTTTTACAATCCACGAAAATTCAGAAAACACTCACGATCGAAGACGTGTTTTTTGCTTCAATTTATATACGAATATAGCTTATGTAACCACTTCATGCCATACAAAAGAAAAGAAAGCATTTTATAAATGTGAAAAAGTATCCATTATTCAAAAAATTATGTTACCACAAAAACGCAAAATGCATCTAAACAACTCAAAATTTAATTAGTTTCGTATTAATTTACATTAGGGTTTGGTTACATAACCTTAAAAATATTAGTTTCAAACTTCAAAATATTAGTTTCAGCAAAAACATTAGTAATTGAGTTACAGTCCTCAAAAAAAAAACACCCTCCAATAACTCTGTCGCAAATCATCGTATAAAAATGTGACTGTTACCAATCTATCCATATATTTAATTTTGAAAACCTAAATCCTTTTTCAAAATATATTTGAGTGCGAATAAATTGTGATAAAATTATGTTTATATAACAACAATTTACGGATTGAACGTTAGTTATCAAATAACTCTATATGGTACATGTAGACATTCTTGGCATTAACATTCATGTCTTAGGTCCATTTGTGATTGATAAGTAAAAATAAATTGCTCTATTAAAGAAACTAACATTGAATCGAATTTCTCTTTCAGCTGAGCTAAAAGCTTATCTGAAGTTATAAGAGTTACTTTTATATCTACATTCTTTAAGACGTGACGTGATTAGAAAGCAACAACCACCTGAAAAGACGTTTATAGCCTTTATTTAAGTGCAAGTTATTTTCTTTGGTACCTGAGTTGTTTTAGTTAAGAATAAACTAGGATAACAAGCATGGAAGATATTTTTTTCTATTGAACAAAATAATACATTGACAATATTTAATTTTGTAATACATGGGGCAGTATGTGGGGTGTCTTTAATATAAATGTAAACTTTTAGAAATGTTTTATCTGTAAATTATAAATGATACAATGTATATTGTAAAGCTCAGTTTTATAGTTTTTTTTTAAAGTTTCATTGGTTTCTTGTATCTTGTAACAATATAATATCATCTTGGGTGATATATGAAACTGTTTTAAAATACGTTACTTTAATAAGACGTTGTATTCCCATGCTTTTTCTCATTAAAAATATACCAATTAAATAAGTAAGATTGTGTTCTATTATTTTTATGCGAAAAATGGGGAAAATTATCAGCATTCAAATTTGATTTTTATGGAGGTGGATAATAGGTAGCAACTGCTGTGTTTCCAGTCGGAGCATATTTACAGGTAAAATGGATACGATAAAGCGGATCCAGAATTTGTCCATGGTTTTAAAGAAATTTAATACTTGATATTAAAGAATAAATGAACAATTGGTGTCATCTTGATAAGTACGGAATTTCTACTGCTTAAGTTCATGCCATCGTACCGAAGTGATATTATTTGGTAAAATGTATCTATAAAGATGAAATACCACTCAATTTCAAAATTTACAAAATGATAACCAGTCTACACGAAGAACGGGTTTACCTTTTAAATAAATACATTTTTTCAAAGCATGTTTACCGTGGGATATTATTTAAAAGCACACTTGGCATAAAAAACTGCCTGTTCATTTGCGAATCTAATAGTATATTAATGTTTTGTGATTCAAGAGCAAAATTATCAAAATTGTTTAGATGTCATCTAAATGTTGTCAAACTACGTGGGATAATAGTGTATCTTGAAAAGAGCCAATAAGAGTCGGAAACAGTCGTTGCCCTAAATGCTAATGTTGCTTCATATTCCGCCTGTGGAACTCGTATTAAATGGAAATAACTGTGAACAAACAAGTGGGGCGAGTGTAGTGTTTCCATACACCACAACAACTCATAATGACTGTTTTCTGTATCAAGAAACATATGCACACCATACGTCATATATTCCTGTTCATTTGTGAATATTATAGTACATTAATGTTTTGGGATTTCCAGAGCAAAGTAGCAAAATTATTCAGATATTTTAAGAATTTTCCCACACTACGTGGGATAATAGTGTGAAGAGAGCTTGAAAAGAGCAAATGAGAGTCGGAAATAGTCCGTGCCCTAAATGTTGCTTCATATTCCGCCTGTGGAAACGATATTAAATGGAAAGAACTGTGAACAAACAAGTGAGCCGAGTATACTGTTTCGATACGCCACAATAGCTCAGGATGGCTCTTTTCTGCATATGAAAACATATGTGTCCATACGTCATTTGCCATCAACATGCCTCTGGCCATGAAGCATCGTCAGAAAAGAGCAACAAGCACGCTGCCTACGACTGCATGCAGGTCAGCTGTATGCAAAGCGTCTAATACATTTCGTCACGTTACACAAATATTCTCGAATAAACTAAAACGATTATATGGATACACGATCACCAAAACTGTGTTCCACAGCAACGGGATTTGGTACTTTTTACGGATAAGTATTTGTTTTCTTTTTAGGCTGATTCTTTGCAATTGTTGACCAGGAAAATCGATACAAATTGATATCACGCCAGCATTTTGCGCAGACGGTATATATAGATAATAGGTTCATGGTTTGAGTTGGGATTTGTAAAGGTAACCGCACTGATAGGCATATTTTTTCTCGTTGAATTGTGATTGCATAGTGGTATCAAGATGATATTCCTGTTGAAATGCTCGCCCATGTCTCACGGATATGGTTTCCAATCTTATTTAATATGGATTATAATTCGAGAGTTCGCAAATTTCACAACTTCAGTCAGTACTCCGAAACACTGCATTGTTCGAAATGTCCAAAGTATATCCGTTTAAATCTAATAAACAAGTAGGGAAGATGTTTGAAATGTATTTTAAGTCTCTCCTTGTGTCTCCTCGGATTTTTACAACGTAAAATAATGTCTTCTCAGTAAATTGACGCAGGTATATCAAACCGACTCGAATGATGTTATTATTGGGATTAATGTATGTTGTTGGGTCTGTCTTTTCAGCAGATGAGATCACATTTCGTACTGTAAGCCTTCCATTATTAAACATTTATTTTTCGTACAGAATTCTACATATGTGCTTACATGCATTATTTAATAAAAAAAATAATTTTCTTTGAATTAGCCTAGAGTTGTTTTATAGTATCATACCATCTAATATCCCGTTTTTTAATGTGCAATAAACATATATCGAATAAAGAATTTCATTTAAATAACGAATTTAAACTATTACCATGTAGAAACAAGAAACATATTACTAAATATTTTTACGAAATTTTGTAACCTGTCGTTTTGGGGCACAAGAAGACCATTGGATTACGTCGCATGATCGAGAATATTTGTTTAATGGCTCATTTTGGGGTCACCACAGGTTAATGAATTTCAATGGGAATGAAGGTTGAAACAGTTATTAAGTTGTTGAACATTTGGCAGTAAGCGAAGTTACGTAGTTGGTAACATGTCACAAAATTTGGCGATATTTGATGAAAAGTTGGCGACTTTGGCGAAATTTGTTGAGAAAATCAACTTTTCAGATTTTCAATGCCAAAACACTTGCTTGGCGCCAAATCAAAAAAATATCGCCAAATTTGGTGACATTTGGCGAAAAATTGGCTTTTAGAATCTAAAGGAATTTTCTAGAATTCCTCAAGAGTAACCGAGATACATGATTCAACCAATGAGAGACCATAGAACGTTCTCGAAAACAGAATTCAACAAATCAAGTTACATTCAAGGAACTTTCTAAACAAATGCTTGGCGCTAAATGAAAGAATGTTGCCAAACTTGGCGATATTTGGCAAAACAATTTGCTTTCAGAATCTGAAGGAATTTTTTAGAAATTCCCAATAGGAACCGACATACATGATTCAACCAATCAGTGTCCATAGTACGTTCTTGCGCAAACAGGCGTTGTTCCGGAAACGCATACATGCTGAAGAAATACAACTGTCACATCAACGTCGATGTTATACCGTGTTGTACACAAAGAGCTCGTTCTTCCCAGCTGTTTTTTTATTATTATTTTTTTTAATTTAAAGTGATGTTTTTCAAAATTGAAAATGTCGCACATTTCTAACTTTTGAAACGTTCTATTCACATTCCTAATTATCAGATTCTTTTGAAACTTTACATCCTCTATATAATAATAAATAAATTTTAGCGTAAAAAAGTTGTATTTGAGGAGTATTTTAGTATTTGGATATGTATGCGCATATGGAAATATAAAGCTACTTTTTCAGAAAAAATAAAGTATAATTATGAAAAAATATTTTTTTCTGCTTATATATTCCACGAACTTTCGCAATTCATGCCAACTTCCATTCTAAGAAAGTATCTCTTAAATAAATATTATCATATTTTATGCAAAAGAACATTTTAAAATACGGCATGGGATATTTTAAAATTATGACAATTATTCGTTACTTTGAAATTTAAAAATTGAATATTTAAAAAGCTTTTTCATTATTTCAGCATCAAATTTTGAATATATTTATTTGAGCTTGCCATTAACAAGTCTGAAAATTTCAAAGGAATCCATTGAAAATTTTAGGATTTAGTTATTAATGCCTACTGTCCCCTTAAGGAAAACTTGTCAGCAGAATTCTCTATAAAACATTCAATTCGTACATCAGCAACAGACATTTGCAATTTTAAGGCTCTTAATTCTCATAGATTGTTTCAAGTTCGATTATTACCAGAAAATGCTTGCGATACAAATGGAATGTGATTTATCTAGCATTAAAAGTCAGATGTATTTACAGGGTAAAATGTGTAATTCATGACCGAAGATCAAACAGAAATTTGGATTTAGGTCCTTATGATTTCATTTATTCAAAACATAAATAACTGTTTTATAAACTGCCAAGTCCTATACAATATATATTTTAACTAGCAAGCTACGCCCACTACGCTGGTCAATTTCGCTTAACGAACTTTTAATCAAACAAAATATTGACATTTCATAATTCACTCTTATATTTTAGTAGAATAATAAGGCTACTATAATTTGTAACTCGTGCCAATATACACGTCAGGACACGTCGCCCTTATCATTATCTTTTTACGCATGACGGTTTCGCTATGGTACTCCATTGTGAAATTTGGTAAATTTTGAAATTCAATATTTGAAAAACGGCATTATCATTATATTTGAAATTTATATCAAGGAAAATACTTTTTTTTACCTTTCAAACACAGTTTGTCTAACAATTTTCTGACAAATACATTTCGAGCTATTATTTTTTTCAGCAACTTCAAATGTTGCATTTTCTAAGATTAATCTGTGGCAACAATTAGCGAAAAACCCAGTCGTCAGCATCACATAGCTTTTTATTAAAGAGGCTGTTGGAGCAGGGATTGTCACCATCAATTTGCCACCATTACTTTGGAAATAGGTTCTGTAATTCCAGAGATTCCATAGAAATTGTATTTTAGAAGGTTTTTAGAACGCTTTTCGCTTATTTCACCCTTTTTAAATTTCGAATTTTTTTATATTTGTTCTTAGAGAGCATTTACATCTTATAAGCAGCTACAATGCTAAATTTCAAATTTCTAGCTCCTTCGGTATAAAAAAAATCGCAATTTTAGAACGTTTTTCGCTCCTGCACCCCCCTCGTGTTAGTGGCACCAACATAAAATATAGCCTATGTTGGAGCAGGGATTGTCACCATCAATTTGCCACCATCACTTTTGAAATCGGTTCTGTAGTTCCAGAGATTCCATAGAAATTGTAATTTAGAATGTTTTTAGAACACTTTTCGCTTATTTCACCCTTTTTAAATTTCGAATTTTTTTATATTTGTTCTTAGAGAGCATTTACATCTTATAAGCAGCTACAATGCCAAATTTCAAATTTCTAGCTCTTTCGGTATACAAAAAATAACAATTTTAGAACGTTTTTCGCTCCTGCACCCCCATGGGGTTAGTGGCACCGACATAAAATATAGCCTATGTTGGAGCAGGGGTTGTCACCATCAATTTGCCACCATCACTTTTGAAATCGGTTCTGTAGTTCCAGAGATTCCATAGAAATTGTAATTTAGAATGTTTTTAGAACGCTTTTCCCTTATTTCACACTTTTAAATTTCGATTTTTTTTTTGTTCTTAGAGAGCATTTACATCTTATAAGCAGCTACAATGCCAAATTTCAAATTTTAAGCTCTTTCGGTATACAAAAAATAACAATTTTAGAACGTTTTTCGGTCCTGCACCCCCTCTAGGATAAGTGGCACCGACATAAAATATAGCCTATGTTGGAGCATAGGTTGTCACCATCAATTTGCCACCACCACTTTTGAAATCGGTTCGGCAGTTCCAGAGATTACCCCCTACAAACAAACAAACAATCTTTACTCCTTTATAATATTAAGTATAGATAAAGGTACTCTATACCGAGAAATATTTCAATGGTTTGAATCGTAAAACAAAATCAAAATAAATACTTCATTCGTTTTATAAATAAGTGCTGTAGAACAAAAAATCAGTGAATTCTTGCAGTTACTTATGTATCCAAACGCGTCGAGTATTACAAAAGCAGATTGCTCTACAGATCCTGAAGAAAATTTAAACATCATATTCCATTAAAATTTAGCCAACGTTGACATTATATCCAACAAACAGGTAAGATAAATCAAGGTCTACTTTTAAACAGTCTTTATTCTAAACGGAACTTCCTTTTTTTCACGTTAGAGAATTAAAATAAGTAATAAAGTTTTAATTAACATTTCTCTGAAGTAAATAATTCAGGATAGGTTTTATTAATTTTTTTCTGATAGCCAAGTCACGGCTGCCAAATGTATTTTTGTTACCACTGATTGTGAATAGTAATTTTCGCTTTATTTAATCACATAAATTCCACAAACACTACTAATTGGAAAAAAGTGACAATAAAGAAGCGTTAAGGTTGTCTGCTTTATGGAGTTTGGTAAAAGTGTAAGTACAAGATTTTAACTTGTGATATGAAATGTTTACTATACGTAACTTTTAATGGAATAATTATTAAAAAAATTATTTAATAAAATACTTTATGTAATATCTTTGTAAAGCTCATTTTTCTAAAATATTACAAGGTTCCATACAGATGCTTACTTTTGAATACGGCTACTTTCGAAAAGTGTTTTCGTATAATATAATCACAAGATTCTGTGAACAAATAAGCCAATGATAATTTTCTGGAAATATTGGTATTCTAAAATAAGTATACGTATAAAGCCTACAATATTCCGATAAAAAAATATTTGCAATTTACAAAATAATACTTCGCTATTTATAGTCTTTAAATTTTACAACATAAGTTATTTATACTAGCATATGCACATGTTATTTTCCAATGACAGAAAATACTTAAACCTCAGAAAATCTATTCACCAAAGCGTGTAACTGGATATAAATTTAGAGTTTAGCAGTTTGCAGTAAAAAAATAAAGATAATTTTCCCATACAGTTAAATCTGTTTCACTTAAATTATCTGAAGTTACGAGATTTAGAAGGTTTCTAAAACGATTTATGGCTTAAAAACACAAATAATTAGAAAATTAAAAGGTAGTCTGTTGTTTATGACACCGTTCTGGATCATAAATTTTATTAAATAATCACATAAACGAAACTTGTACAACCACAATTAAATTCGTTAATGTAAATTTCTGCATTATATCTGGGAATTAAAAAACATGTTAATGACGGTTTAAAATGTTTAACTTAATTAATCTTTGCATTAAAAATGTTATTAAAATAAACAACTTTTAATATTAATAAGGTTTAAAAATTGAAAGACGATGAAATTTTTTTCTGTGTCAAGTTATAGTTCTACCTACAATTTCATAAGAAAGAGAAGCACTTGAAATAATTACGTCTAAAGTCATTGATTTTAAAATCTATAATAATAAGGGAAGAAGATTGTGCATGTGTGTGTGTGTGTGTGTGTGTGTATGCTGTGTTCTTAAAAGACAGTTGCACGTAGAGATACAAGATTTGAGTCCAGTTGAATCGATTTGGATTGAATTTTAATCGATTTGGCATGAAGGTACCTCTACATCTGACATAAGGCACCTTAAAGCCCAATTTTGGATTTTTTGATTAGACTTTTTTTAATTAATTTTTATGTGATTTTTAATGTTTTTTCACGTTTTGAGGCAATTTTTCTACATTAGTAAAAATAATCCGGTTTCAATCTTTTAGCCCAAGTAAATTTTATCCTTTTTTTAATAAAGTTAATTCGGAATTCACACAGCGGTTTTTGAAATTTTCGTGAATTTTTTCATGCATACATAGTACATAGTAAATTTTGTACACCGCAATTTTTTAAGCTTTTGTGATTTTGAATGTTATTTGTACCATTTATTAGTATTCCGTGGCATTTTGACATTCCGAAAAGGAATTCGGTTTCCAACATTTAGCCTAAAGTGGTACATTTTGTAATTCGCAATTTTCAAAGCGTTTTTTTGCATTTTGCGGCGATTTGTTGACATTAGCAAAAGGAATTCGTTTCAAACTTTTAGCTTAAAATTGTAATTTTTGTCCTCTGCTTTTTTTAATGCTATTTTCGATATTTGTATCGATTTTTTGCATTTTGCTCAGGAAATAATTACAATTACAATGCTTTAGCACATTATAGTAAATTTTTTCCTCTGCAATTTTTTTGAATTTTTGGTGATTTTTAATGCGATTTTTTGCATACCCGATTGTTTGACATCGTAAAATAAATTATGTTTAAAACTTTTAGCCTAATATATAATTTTTTTTCCACGATTTCTAAATATTTAGCAATTTTTAATGCGGTTTTCGATGAGATTTTTAGCCCTTTTTTTTCGTTTTGCGGCGATTTTTTGACATTTATAAAAGGAATTATGTTTCAATTTTTTAGCCAAGTATAGTAAATTTTGTTGTCTGTTATTTCTTAACTCTACCGATTTTTAATGCAATTTTCTATGCGATTTTTCATGGTCCGCGACGATTTTTGACATTCCTAAATTAATTCAGTTTCAAACATTTAGCCTAATATAGAAATATTTGAAGTTTTGGCGATTTTTATTGCGAAATGAATGCGATTTATAGAGTTTTTTTTCGGGATATGTGGCGATTTTTTGATATTTGTAAAATGAATTTCGTTTCAAAATTTTAGTCCAGTATAGGGATCTTGCTCTCTGCGACTTTTGAATGTTTAGCAATTTTTAGTTCTTTTTTACGTTGCGCAGCAAGTTTTTTGACATTCGTAAAAAAGAAATTTGTTTCAATCGTTTATCCTTATATAGTAAATTTTGTCCTCAGCGTTTTTTTTTATTATTTTTTAGCGATTTTTAATGCAGTTTACAATACAATTTTTAATGCATTTTTAGCGTTTTTTTCGCATTCCGCTGCATTTATTTGACATTCGAATAAACAATTCGGTTTCAAACTTTCAGACTAATATAGTAAATTTTGGACACCGCAATTTTTGAAGTTTTTGCGATTTGTACCATTTGTTAGTATTCCGCGGCATTTTGACATTCCAAAAAGGAATTCGGTTTCCAACATTTAGCCTAAAGTGGTACATTTTGTAATTCGCAATTTTCAATGCGTTTTTTTGCATTTTGCGGCGATTTGTTGACATTAGCAAAAGGAATTCGTTTCAAACTTTTAGCTTAAAATTGTAATTTTTGTCCTCTGCTTTTTTTAATGCTATTTTCGATATTTGTATCGATTTTTTGCATTTTGCTCAGGAAATAATTACAATTACAATGCTTTAGCACATTATAGTAAATTTTTTCCTCTGCAATTTTTTTGAATTTTTTGTGATTTTTAATGCGATTTTTTGCATACCCGATTGTTTGACATCGTAAAATAAATTATGTTTAAAACTTTTAGCCTAATATATAATTTTTTTTCCACGATTTCTAAATATTTAGCAATTTTTAATGCGGTTTTCGATGAGATTTTTAGCCCTTTTTTTTCGTTTTGCGGCGATTTTTTGACATTTATAAAAGGAATTATGTTTCAATTTTTTAGCCAAGTATAGTAAATTTTGTTGTCTGTTATTTCTTAACTCTACCGATTTTTAATGCAATTTTCTATGCGATTTTTCATGGTCCGCGACGATTTTTGACATTCCTAAATTAATTCAGTTTCAAACATTTAGCCTAATATAGAAATATTTGAAGTTTTGGCGATTTTTATTGCGAATTGAATGCGATTTATAGAGTTTTTTTTCGGGATATGTGGCGATTTTTTGATATTTGTAAAATGAATTTCGTTTCAAAATTTTAGTCCAGTATAGGGATCTTATTGTCTCTGATCTCTTATGTCTTATTCTCTGCGACTTTTGAATGTTTAGCAATTTTTAGCTCTTTTTTACGTTGCGCAGCAAGTTTTTTGACATTCGTAAAAAAGAAATTTGTTTCAATCGTTTATCCTTATATAGTAAATTTTGTCCTCAGCGTTTTTTTTTATTATTTTTTAGCGATTTTTAATGCAGTTTACAATACAATTTTTAATGCATTTTTAGCGTTTTTTTCGCATTCCGCTGCATTTATTTGACATTCGAATAAACAATTCGGTTTCAAACTTTCAGACTAATATAGTAAATTTTGGACACCGCAATTTTTGAAGTTTTTGCGATTTGTACTATTTGTTAGTATTCCGCGGCATTTTGACATTCCAAAAAGGAATTCGGTTTCCAACAATTAACCTAATGTGTAGTTCGGAATGTTCAATGTGATTTTTAGCACACTGTAAAAAAATTGCAGCAAAGTATCCGGTCATTCGACTTTTTTTTTTACAGAAAACGTTACATAACCGTAGTTTAACGCTATTCTGACCATAATATTGCCCATATTATGGTCAGAATACTATTAAATTACGGTTATGAAACCTTATTCTATAAAAACGGTTCAATGACCGGATACTTTGCTGCAAAATTTTTTACAGTGCATATTTTCCCGTTTCGCGCGGATTTTTACACATTCGTGATAGAATTCCGGGTATAATGTTTTATGTTTTAGCTCACTGTGGTAAATTTTGCCCTCTGCGATTTTTGATTTTTAGCATTTTATTATGATATTTGTTTTTATTTATTTACTATTTTATTTCTATTTTTATTTTATTTATTTTTTATTTATTTTTTATTTTTATTTATTTATTTATTTATTTATTTATTTTTGGGGGGTGAGGGTGGGGGTGTAATTTTAAGCGATATTTTCACATTAGTAAAAAATGTCCGGTTTTATTTATTTTTTTTTATCCCAATATAGTAAATTCTGTGATCTTTTCAATAAAGTTTATATGAAATTCGTGCAGTATTTTTTTTTGTTGTTTTCGCCACGAAAATTTTTATCCGCTTTTTAGAGTTTTCTCGCGTTTTGAAGAGATTTTTCAACTCCCGTAAAATAAATCCTATTTTAATATTTCAGACCAATACAGTGAATTTTGTTCACTGCGATTTATGATATTTTACATTATTTCGCGATTCGCTTCGAGTTTTCCATAATAGTAAAACAATTCCGGTTTCAATCTTCTGGCTCTTTAATTTTCTTTCTCTTTTCAATAACGCTTATTTGGAATTTGTCCAGCGATTTTTAAATTTTTGAAGTTTTTTATTGGGATTTTCTCGCGTTTCGTGCTATTTTCGGACGAGCTGATGGACAGCCGGACTGGTCAGATACTAATAATTATTTTTTAATTAATACTATTTCCATAAATATACTTGATGACTGTGTTCAATAATATATAGCAGGCATGTCCAACCTTTCACTAAACAGGGGCGCATCTTACACTGAGAAAAAAATCTCACCTTCTCAACTAGAATCTAAGTTGTGGCTCTAGAAAAAATAGTTCCATGTCATCCCTATAAATTCTAGATCACTTTACTAGAGAGTTCTAGAGTCTCCTAATAGAATTGAAGTGTGTTTTCATATATTCTCGTGGTCAAACTTATTTAAAAATGCCTGCAAATAGATGTGAACACAAGACTCTAGTTATAGTAACTATAATGCTAGTTCATACATTCATTCAAGAAATTAAGTGATAATTTCTAGAAATTTACGCTATTAATTATCGTTTAGTCACCTAGAAAACAAGAGACTAGAAATTCTCGATAATTTCGTCTATTCAGTTTAGTTGCTTACCCTATTCGCATAGATCGGACTTCTATATTTCTAGTTTAGGGATTTAGAAACAGTCTAACTATTCATTCTAGTTGAAGGAGGTATATATTTTTTCTTAGTGTAGCTGATAGCAATCAATGGACGGCGCCATATTTCACATGGCTCAAAACATGTATCAATATTATCGTAGTGGCAGCGGTACACACACTTCCTATCGGTGCAGTGTTGAATTCAGACACTTTTCTCCGGGAGGTATATTTCAATATTCCGGGGAGGGGAATGTCCCCCCCCCCAGACCACCACCTGAATTCAACACTGTATCGGTGTTATCAATCTATCGCCTTTTTTATTCAAAATATTTTAGACTATTTTAGAATCGTAATCTTTATTTAATCACGGAATGTCTGAAATTAAGCGAAGCTAAAATTACTATAAGGAAATAGTGGTATATATGACGTGTCTAATTGCCAATAATGCGTCTTATACGATTCACATACATCTCACAAAAAAAGGATCCTACCGTTCAATAAATCCATGTAAAAATAATTTTCAGGAAAATAATGATAAATCCTAGTGGAAAAAATGACATAAATCCTAGTAAAATTAGAAGCACACTTTTCTGTATTGGGACCTATCTCAAAAAATGTTGTAATGGAAGGAGCCTTAATCGCGCCTATAATAATAATAGAACTTACAAATATTATGGATTTTAAAGAAAGCATCCTTTAAACAAGATTTTTGTTTTTAAGAAAAAGTGTAATAAGAAAGTAAGGGCGCCAAAACACCCTACAGAGGGCGCCATGGCGTCCGAGGGCGCCGCGTTGGACAGCCCTGATATATAGAAACTATGTGAGCCATTCATGCATAGAAATATGAGGGAAAAACATGTTTATGTTATATATTTGTTTTATTTTCCTATGAATAATAATAACCATTTTTGACAATATAAATAACAGACAATATCGACAATTATTTTGATTTATATTGACAATATAAATGTACAGATAACCGTATAATATAATAACAACAAAATTAACAGCAAATTAATTTGCACGCATATCAAAGTCTTCAAAATAAACTATTCACACTTGTTTCAGAATTTTATATGAAATCCATTATTGTTAGAGGAGAAATACTTGATATTTTAAAATTAATTTAAGAAATTTATCATTAATTTATATGCTAATTTTGAAATTCGATCGTAATTTTCTTGATTCCTACTAATTATGTTATTGTGAAACGCAATGTAAAAATTAGCATAGCAATACCGTTGAGTGGATCGACATTGTGTTATTACAGCGAACTCTCGTTATAGCGGAGTTTCAAGGGAGGACAATTTTCGTCCACTCTAACCGATTTCCGTCTAAAATTTTGTAAGGATTGCGAGGTCGTAAATTAATCCTCCGAGTTTAATAAATTGAAAACAGTTTTTGACAGAAATTAAATAAGTTACTAACTTTACGGTGGATAAAATAACTTTTTTCCTTATTTTAGTCATTTTTGTTAAAATATGTTCTTGTCACCTGAATAGGAGAAAATGTACTTTTAAACATTTTGTTCCTTAACAATAAAACCAGATTTATAATGGCATAAACTTGTCAAAACACGACTTACAAGTCTCAAACTTTATGACTAAACAGGATATTTTGGTTACTAAAAAGTCTTCAACTAGTTAATTTTACGATCCTTTGTGAGTTTGGAAGTGTAGTTTGTTTAACAATATTTTATGTAGTTAAGTTTACTTAGTAGTTTTTTCAAATCTTGTTCATGCGCAAGGATAACCACGGGTGATGTCGATTCTGCAACAAATCATCCTTAGAAGCCTGTATAACAACGGAAACTCGCAAGTGGTCGGTTCAAATAGCAAAAATTATCTGTACCAGTTATTTTAAATACTGTTTAAGTTTTTAAATGTAATCTGAATTAATTTGATTGAGAATCCATAACATATTTCTACAGAATAATTTAATATAGATATTTCAACATAAAGGTTTGTGTTAATGTATTTTCGGCAATATTATAACTTTTATGTAACCTAAATAGGAGAAAATTTACTTATAAACTTTATGTTAAACTTTAACAATAACACCAGATTTATATTTCCATAAGTTTGTCAAAAAACACCACTTACCAGTCTCAAATTTTATAACTAAACAGGCTATTGTGGTTGCT
This sequence comes from Maratus michaelseni, assembly GCA_963931845.1. NCBI lineage: Eukaryota > Metazoa > Arthropoda > Arachnida > Araneae > Salticidae > Maratus > Maratus michaelseni. The sequence continues at coordinate 345,633,254 of OZ007590.1, read as the reverse complement.
AAAAAGAGTTTAACTAGTTAATTTTAGGATTTTTCGTGAATTTGGAAGTGTAATTTGTTTAACAAAATTTTATACGGTTTAGGGTACTTGGTAGTTTTTAAAAGTTTGTGCATGCGTAAGGAAAGTCACAGGTGAAGTCGATTATGCAAAAAAGCATAATTAGAAGTCTGTATGACGGCGGAGACTGGTAAGTGGTCAGTTTTAAATAGTAAAAAAATATCTGTAACGGTTATTTTCAAGAGTGTTAAAGTTTTTAAATGTAATCTGAATAAATGAATAGAGCGCTTTTGAAAATTTCTCGTTTATGTCTCTTTATATTCACCAAAAAATTTCTTGGCCAATATTTTTTGTCTATTTCAAGTAATATCTGATGCTACTATATAGTTATATGCATTATAAAATATATATAACCGTTTCATAAGTAAAAGATGATATTAAAGAAAACAATAATACACTTTAAAAGTAAAACGTTACCAATATAACCATTTTAATATCTATAAAAACTATTTCATACAAAAATATCATCAAACTGTACTATTATTTGGATCTTAAAAATAAAAATATACACTTAAAAATTTAATACTTCTAAGTTATTTTAACCTGTATCACATGTGATGCAAAAATATGTTTTTCTTTTTTTAATATTCAGGCAACAACTTTTAAGCATTTGTTTAAATTAAAAAAAAATTCACAGAAACAAAACTGTAATGTAAGTTGTAATCTTAGTTCGAAATGTCATAATAAAATCTATTATCGGTATTCCAGATAATGCCCTACAAAAGATTTTGAAAGTAATGTTATCTATCAGTTTTATTTCTATATCAATCTCATAAAATATATTAGTTCTTTTTATGAAATTTTATATTATTGTTGCTGAATAATTTTGACACCGCTTAGTTCCATTTCGAATCAAATTGAGTGAAGAATCTTATATAGCTGGAAAGAACAGGTCTGATCTGTCTGAACTGAAATAATCAAACTGTATTATATATTTTTTTTCCAATTCATTAGAATGTCATAAAATTTCTTTTATTTCTATAGATTTAAAAGATATTAGTTCTTAGAGAACATATGGTTAATCAATAGATTTTAGCCAGTATACTTATATGAAGAAGAATTTTTATATATTTAAAATAAAGAAAGTTAAAAAGATAAAATTACGTATTTCTACTCAATGAAATAGTTTAGAAATATATATTGTAAAACTAAAATAATTGAATTAAGACATATTTGACGACTAAGCAGACACGGATATTTTCTTTGTATTTCCAGGCTCAAATAATCAAAACACATCATGGTTTCTATGCAAAAATTCTTAACCATTTACAAATATCTTATATATTATTTTATATATTAAAACAGAAATAGCTTTTTCCAAGATTCTACATTTCACACAAAATATGCATTAATGCGCGTGCGTCAAGGTCTTTCGGGCCGTCCACTGTTTAAAAAGTGAACGATTCACCGTAAAAAGTGTATTGCTTCGCGGAGGAATAACCATCTCCATGCTGCCGGCGAGCGTTTCTATTCAGCCAATGAGCTGAGGGCTTTTTCTTTCCAGAAAGGAAGCAATGATTCTTTCAGGATTTATTCATATTGTTGTTGCTTTGTTGTTACACGCTGAAGCTGATATGATTTTTCATTTTGTGTTCGTATTCAGCTTTCTAAGCAAAGGTATTTATTTTATTTCATATACATTTTGAGGGTTTTTCCTGTCCAGATACAAAGCAATGATTTTTATGATTGATTCATATTCGACTTGCTGTTGCATGCTGAAGTTGATGTGATTTTTATTTTGTGTTTGTATTAAGCTTTCTAAGTAAAGGTATTTATTTTATTTATTAAACATTTTGAGGGTTTTGAAGGTATTTATTTTATTTATTATTTTATTTATTATAATTTGTATACATACGGTAAATATTAATTTTCCAAAATATAATGTTGTTTAAATTCATGATTCAATGTTACATATGGCCAAGGGGGAAGTCGCATTTTTTTTGCATTTTATTTATTTTACATTTTCCATTCAGTAGGCATGCTTACATTTTTCGTGCATTTTTCTTTTAAAACTGTAATGAAATCTAACCTTTTAGCGAAAAGTAGAAATGTGAATATTCGTTAATTTTATGAAACTGATCTATTAATAAGTAAAAAAGTATTTTTTAACTTAAAATGTACTGTTATTTGCATGTTACACTGGAGTATTAATTATAAGTTAAATTTTAACTGTAATTACTTCTAATTTTTATTCCAATCTCATTTAATAGTGATGTTTAAACTTTACACTAAATCGCATTTCATTTTATTTTTTACTTTTTCATTAGTTATTTAATCGATATGTAAATATTTTTGCATCTTATAGTGGAAAAAATTTCCGCTTAGCGATATTTATTTTTTTTAATTAAAACGAATTTTCTTACGTTTTAAATACTATTTTTGCATCTTACATTTTTTCCTGTATGATATCACTAGCTAATCGGCAAAAGATCATATGATATCGCTGTGCACTCGACAAAAGATTACCAAGTGTCATCGTCAAAGTGTCATTAGTAACGCATCAAACAACTGATCTAACAGTACACTCTATTTATGCCATAACATTCATAACTTCTATTTATATACTCTCATCCAATAGGCACGTCTTTTACATTTTAGAAAGGTGGTAATTTCTGCAATCTCGCTCTGCTAATGCCAGGCAAATTCCCCCCTCCCATCCCTCACAGAACTTACGTTCGCCGTTCTAGAAATCCTACAATTGATAGAAACACGTCACTGCTAGAAATTTTCTTATACGCGTGAAAATATAATACCGAAAAAACTGTAACAATATTAAATGTGAGTTGAAACGTGTAATAATACTGGGTTAGTGTTGAGAAATGTATTTTGAAGATTGGGTAATTAACAAATATCACTACACAGATGAAGGAAACAGCAATTTATTGTTTAAATATGTAATGAGTGACGAAATCCTCATATATATGATTCATTTACAATAATCAGCTTCATATATCATTCACTACAATAATCAGCATATATTAAAACAAGTTGGATATTGTACGTCAAATGTGACAAATGAGGTGCGTTCGATCTGTCATTATTTCAGAGAAATGAATTATATCGTCTGCTATTATAATATGATTCATTTCCGTAATAAAATAAGTATCTTTTATCTTTTGTTGACATTCACTGAAACTTTCAATGGGAATCTTAAGGCAGGCAATGAAAATTTCGAAACTTCAAATCCATACTTAGACTAGTTTTCCTTTTAAAATATATCTATCGGAAACATCTATCCAAAAAACTGTTAGTAGATTATATGAATGCTATAATTACACAAATTTAGTATACCAATTAGGTTTTTATAATCAGTAATACGGAAATAATATGACTCCGTCTTAAATATGACATAATCACCAAGGCAACCTAGAATCATTACCTATCATGGGATAGCATTGAATTAATTTCGTATGATAGGATTTAATAGAATGAAGAAAACTTTTATTAATATATTTTTACGTTTTTTTTTCGATTTTCATAAAATTTGAAATTACTTGACAAAATTCTGCAACGATTATATATATTAAATTTCAGACCATTTGGTTACATAGTTTTTGCGCTGTTATATGTGGTCAGACGGACAGACGGACGGACCACAAGACGACTGTAGGTGTTACGCATTTATATAATTTCAAACGCATCTAAAAAGAATGGATATGCTTTGAAAACAGATGAATCTAAAAAAATTCGGTTTCTTAGAAAAGCATTTTTATATATTTGTTCATAATTTGAAAATCTCTCATGAGAAGTAATATATATATATGTATAATATTAGCTGTGCGTGTGTGTATAAAAAATATTAAACTACATCTTTAACAAGCATGTTGTTAAATATTCATTAATATTACAAAAGTGCTTTAAAGCGTGCAATGGGGATTATGTTGGAAATTTTACAAAGCAATACGTGAAACAAAGAAATGTAATATCTAAATAGTGAACTTTCCTCTTAAAAATTGATTGACTCTTTTTTTTCAAAAAGATTTATATCATTAACTTTTTATTCGAATTTAATTAAAAATTGTATTTACACTTTTTCATTGAAAATTTTTAATATGAATAAAATGATAGTGTTGATAGCTATTGAACTTGGAGATATTATTGGAGTCTTTATTTTTTTTTAAGAGAATAAACAAAATATAATAGAAAAATATTAACAAAAACTGACTGTCGAAGTATGCAGTATAGCTAATAACACAAAATATACGTAAGTCCACAGTTTCGAAAGAATTTTTTTTAAACTTGAAATCCAGAAGCTAATTCTAAAAGGTTATATAGACGCCAGACGCAAAATGTAAAAATAATGTATCTGTTTAAAATTAAACTGCACAAAAAAAAAGTCTTCATAGATAACATTAAAATTTGTAATGTATCTTTAATTAAACGAATATCCAACATTTATAAAATAAATTAACTTCTTCTTTTAATTCATTTTTTTTATCAATCTATACATTTATACTATATTAAACTAATTTCAAATTGTCATTTTTTATCAGCTTTCATGTAGCATCTTCGAAACAAAGCATTTTTATCCAGTATAAGTAAACGATATCGTTAAATTCTTGTTGAAATATATACCATTTTATCATTTTACATTTTGAAATCTGGCCAACATTTCTTACAAAAATATTCAAATTTAAATGATATGAGCAAGCAAAAAAAAAAAAAAGTGACGTTATGAATTTTAATAATGGGTTTTTCAACAAATTTGAATTAAAAATATTTCATATTATATTTTTTTCACTACTAATGAATTCGAAAATTTTAAAGAATGACAATTATTTTAATAATGAAGGGTAATTTCTTTTCACTTTTTTACATGATCCATCAAAATTATTAATTTAGGTCTTTTAACGATTATTTTAATTTAGGGGCACTTTTTGAAAAACATTACGGTATAAAACCATATTTTAAATAACGTCCGCTAAATTGTGCGAATTCAAAATCAATGTTAAAAGGTATAACAGTTTAAGTTGCGAAATATCAATGGAATTGAAATTTTGTAATTCATTTTTAAGTTGCACAAATACAAAATAAGAAGTAATATTCAGTATCAGATTATACAAAAATAAACTTATTTTTTAATATATGTAATTATTTTATATTTGCTTTTAATATACATACAGACCAATGTGATTAATAAAAGATAATATACTTAATATATGGTGTTTGATAATTGAGGGTTTGAACTCCACTAACACTTTTAAGTGTCTTCAGTCATTTAAAATACAGTAAATAATATCCTATATTCATCAAAAATTCTAGATATTACCAATTTATTCAAACGATTTAGGATTTTCATAAAATTCGGTTTCACGAGTTAATTTTAATTACGACAGTTTGATTATGTATAGATGATAGAAAATAGATTAGAAAATCTTTCCCAATTATATATTAATTAGAAGAATGTTAAATGTAGCATGATATATGCGTATTTAAATCAAAAGCTTCCTACTCTAATTAGGTCTTTCCATTAATAGATGTAGTAACCTTCAATTGGTGCATTTTGTATACAGAATTTTGGATTATAAATCCAAAGAAGAATTTATTCAACAAACTTAAATTTCATTTATCAAAGAAAAAAAAATAAGGAGATTTTTTCCTTTTAAGTACTAGTTTAAAACATAAATTTTCTAAAAAATCCTTAAAATCAACTTCTTTAAAATATAAAAAAATTATAACCATTTTTTATACATATATATAAAAAAGTATTATATGTATATACAGGGCTTAACAAATACGGTCGCCAGATCGACAGTGGCGATAATTTTTTTTTATCTGGCACCAAAGTTGTTTAATCTGGCTTTTATTTTTTTTCCTTTTAGACAAAACTTGACTTAAGCTTTCTTGGAATCAGCACAAATACCAGTTATCTTTCTCCCCAATATTAAAAAATAAACTTAGAAACTACATTTAAAAAAAAAAACTTTTATTTTTAATTTCGCAAAAATCAATTTATCAAATATAAATTTTTAAATAATAAAATCCGAATTAATTGACGGACTTCGACAGAAAAATAGGCAAAAACTCGTTTTCCTGATTCAATATTCCATCGATGTCCTCCTCAGAAGTTATAGATTTTGTAGTGTTCATCTATTCGGACATTTGAAGCATTTGGCAATCAACATTTTCGAACATGTTGGTTAATTCAGCCTTTACAGTATTTCTTTTTCAAATATATATAAGTTTAGTTATAAAATTTTGTTTATATTATCTTTCTAAACTATGTAACTAATAATTCTAAACTATGCTTGTTATTATTTTTTCTCAATTAATTCATAAAAACTTTAATGCTTTTTGAAAATCAGGGACAGGGGGGGAAGAGGTAAATATTTTTTAATGGCGACTAGAATTTTTTTGCTGGCTACCAGATTTTATCAAATGTGTAAAACCTTGTGTATATATATATACATATATGTTTGTAGATAGAGGGGTTGACAAAAATATGGAAACACTGAAAAAAACACATATTACAATGCCTATTACGGAGTAGGAAAACCGTCGGCATTCAAAACAGCTTGCAGTCTTCTCGAAATGAATAAATACAGGTCCTATATGGTTTCCAAGGGAATCTCATACCATTCATCCTACAAAATAGAGGTAAGTTCAGGTAACGATGATGGAGGTGGATTGTGATCACACACCTTTCTCTCTAAAATAGACCATAAAGGCTCAATAATACTGAGATCTGGTGACTGTAGTGGCCAGGGGAGATGCGACAAATAACCTTCCTTCTCATAAAACCAGTCCTGGACGATCCAAGATGTGTCAATAGGGGCGTTGTTGTCTTAGAACACAGCATCACCATTTGGACACAAACATTGTACAATGGGATGGATATGATCGGCAAATGGTTACATAGTACTTGCCAGTAATGCGACCTTGAAGAGTAATCATGAGACCCATGGAATACCACGATATGGTTGTGTAAATCATGACAGAACCACCGTCATGTTTTACTCTTGGCAGCAAACAGTCTGTATCGTAGGCTTGGGATGGCGTTTGACAGACGTAAACTCGGTCAGAAGTTATTAACAGTGTGACTCATCCAACCAAATGATTATCTTCAATTGCTACATAATCCAGGTTTTATAACTTCAGCACCATGTTTTCCTCTTACAGGCATTTGCATCACTAATGAGTGGTTTCGGAATAGCAAGTCGCCCTGAAAATTCCTGCTTATGGAGCTCCCTTCTTATTGTTTTGGTGCTCACAGCCTTTGTGAGCCCGAGATTCAGTTCAGCAGTGACTTTTGCAACTGTCATCTTCTTATTTTATGTCACAATCCTCTTCAATGACCGTCTTTAACGATCACCCAACACACACTTTCGTCCGCGTTGTGACTTATCGGATGATGTGTTTTCGCTTTTCCTGTATTCAGTAAAAATCTTCGATAAGGTGCCTCTTGAAGCATAATAAACTTCGGCCACCGTGATAAAGAAAGCAACCACCATACGAGCTCCAACAATCTGTCGACGCTCGAATTTACTTAGCTTAGACATAATGCACTCACAACTACACAGAACACTGTTCTGACAACGATTGACACTACCAATGTACTGAGGACATTGGACTAGTGGCGTTAGTGGTAAATACAACAGCAGCACATACAGGCTTGGCTAGAATCAACATCTACGTTCAATCATGCATTTCACTCGGTGTTTCCATATTTTTGTCCAGCCCTTGTATATATGAAGTGTTTAAGTGATAAATGATGATAGTCCACGTTTTGCGGAATTTGAGATAACATAGCAAACTGTTACACCAAGAAACATACTGTACAACTTTAAATATATAAAAAATACAACCATTACTATACGTTTTCGTGTCCAGTTGTGGAAAAATGTGATCACACCTACTAACTCTGCAACAAATTAATGTAGAAAAACGTTAATGGTAACAAACGATTAGAAATAAAGTCTACTATTAAATGATATATATAAAATTGTCTTAGGGAGGCATCTACATATAAGAAACCCAAACTTAATGTTTTCAATGGCAAGATCCGATTTTGACAAGATATTTTAAATCTGTCATTCAAAATATGCTTATACACCAAATTTCATGAAATTCCATCCATTAGATTAAGATAAATTAATTATTTTAAAATGAGCATATTTTAAGGGCTGTATCCAAATTGAAGTTCGGTACTCGAATGTTGAAGTGCTACAGAGTGACTAATTCAGTTCTATTAGTGTATTATTTACTGTCAACATCACCATTTTACTCACATAATATGTTTCGGCTGTTGTCGTTTTTATATACGGTAAAATCCTTTTCAATATTTTTTATTTATATCATATTTTACAAGAGTAGAATTATCCGATTAAAAATATATCATATATTCTAATACGAGAAAATCTTGTGTGTTGTTATATATCATATACTCTAATACAAGCCAATCTTGTGTGTGGTTATATATATATATATATATATGCAAATTTTATCTTAAAAACGGCTCTAACGATTTTGACGAAATTTTGTATCCTACCGTTTTGGGGCATCATAAAACCATTGGGCTAGGTCACATGTTCGAGAAAATTCGATTAGTGGATCATTTTGGGTCATGGTCAAGCTAAGTATATCTAAAAAACGATTCAAACAATTTTGACGAAAATTTTTATCCGACCACTTTCGGGCACGAGAAGACTATTGGGCTGGATCACATGTTCGAGAACTTTTGATTAGTGGGTCATTTTTGGGTCAACGCGGGTCAAATTAATTTTATTTAAAAAACGGCTCTAACAATTTTGAATACATTTTGTATCCTACGAGTTTCGGGCACGAGAAAATCATTGGGCTAGGTCACATGTCCGAAAAAATTCAATGAGTGGGTCATTTTGGGTCAAGCTATTTTATCTTAAAAACGGTTCAGAGGATTTGAAATAAATTTAGCATCCTAAAGGTTTAGTGAACGAGAAGACTATTAGGCTAGGTCACATGTTCGCGAAATTTCGATTAGTGGCTCATTTTGGTCATGGGTCATTATGGGTCAAGCTATTTTATCTTAAAAACGGCTCAGGCTATTTACACTAAATTTTGCATCCTATGGTTTTCGGGCACGAAAAGACTGTTGGGCTAAGTCACATGTTAGAGAAAATTCAATTAGTGGGTCATTTTGGTCATGGATCATGACATTTGAACTCAAATTTAATTTTGACCGAGCATAGCCGAAGCTAGAATAGCCAGAATATGTGAATGTGAGTGCAATTTGAAAGGTGTTTTTATAATGATTTTTCTCAGATTTTGAATTTATTTTACTTGCCCTTCTCTAAATTTATATTTGAAGAATATCGGCGAATACAAAATTTATAATAAAAATTGGTATGAAGCAGTATAAGGAAAGGATGTAGAAAGAAAACAGTCAAATTGCTTATAAGTCTGAACATAAATCTTAACTCGATTGTTAATGGCATATTTTTAAAACTTTTTCATCAAATACACAACGCACATGCACTTATAAGAAACTTTATTTCAAAACGTATATACCGCAGAAAAATTAAAATAAGTTTATTAGACTGGAGAAGAAGCTATAAATTAAATTAAAGGCAACAAAAATGATGAGTAATATACTTTTTTCTAAAGTAGGGCTGTTCATTTAAAAAAAATGAACTTTGTTAATTTAAAAATAAAAGCGAAACTAATTTACATAACTGACGTAAAATTATATTAAAATGTCAGAGTGTGTCCTTGAAAAATGTTTAGGACTGATTCGAATGAACACAAGTATTTTTTTCTTTCCGAAATATGAATTACTTCATTTGGATTTTGTAATAAAACAATAACAACTTTATTTTGGCTCTTTCTTACCAACATATTTCATTTTCAACAGTTAAACATTGAAATTAAAATACACTATTTTTATTTTGTTCTATTTTAGTGTAATAGTTGTAGAATAGGTGTTAATTTACTTTAAACTATGCAATTAGTAATTTATGGTTTTACTTAGAACATGTTCTTTAAATAAACCATTTCAAAGTATCTTTTCTTTGGAAATTCTCTGAGCAAAATTCAGCATCGAAAATAGTAGGACTGATTTAATTTTGTATAAATATGTATAAATATTACATCTAACAACACTTAAAATGCTAATGCTGTTAAGCCATATTTTATGTTGATGTGAATCCTTAATGTGGCATTGTAACGTGCAGGTATGTTATATAAGAATGACCAAGAACAGAAACGATCCCCGATTTGAGAAATCTAAGATATCATAGACATCTGTTATTCTGAGAGGCGTATTCTGGCCTTCAGGGCCCGACTTAAAGTGTCTAGTGCCACGGGGCATGCATTGTTCCGGGGGCCCCCTTTTCATCAATCTATACAAAATTTTCTTGAATTACGCTGAAATGTCTAAACTGCATACATAAATTTCGTACTAGATACAATTCATATTTGTATACAGGTTATCATGAGAAAGATGATAAGAGTTGATAGAATATACTTTTTTTGTATAGGAATATAAGAGATTATGCGAGCCGTTGAAATGTAAATACAGGTCTTTTGTCATTTTTGGCTATTTGTCATAATATCATGCGTATGTTATACGATGTCTAAAAGAAAAATATATCCAAAAGCATTAAAGCTTTTAATTTGCTTCTTTACGAGGATAATGTCAAGAATGATTTTCTCTTGAAAATAATGATTACTTAGTTGTTACAGTAAAATTTTAATAATCAGTTTTCTGGTGATGTAGTTAGTTAGGGATGTAGTGGGGGGGGAGTCCATAGGGTGCAAAAGCTAAGGAGAAGGCCCACTACCCTCATAAATCTTTACAAAAGTAAGAATTTGGGTCACTTCTGGCCAATTTTGAACATTTGACTCCCTTTTAATGAAAATACCGCTTATGCGCAAGGGGCCCCCCTCCACTGGGGGGCGTCCCGCATGCCGCGCATTAGTCAGGCCCTGGTATTGCCGTTTGTCAAAATTGGATCGGGACAAAAACGAAGGTCAGCCTTTGAAAAAACCCAGTTTAAGATTGGTATAAAGGGGAAAGACCGATTAAATCCTTTTAAAAAATAAAGTTAAAGATTGTTATAAAGAAAGAAAAAAATGAACATCTTTTGAAAAGAAATACACAATTGATGATTAGTATAAAGGAAAAAAAACGATGAAATTTCTTTGAAAAAACACTTTTGAATATGTGTATAAAAGGATAAGAGCGGATAAAATTTATTAAAATACACAGTTGAAGATTAGTATAATGGGAGGGGGGGTAAGAAGTATAGATCGACCCATTTAAGTGAAAGAACGATCAATAACCATTACCTACTATCTGCGACAATCATTAATTTTCTTCTGACAATTTATGTACACATGTGCGTATGTAATTACATTTTAATTACATATTTACAAACTTTGCAGTTTACTAAATACATTCCAAAACTTTCCTTCACGTTGTTTTGAAATTTTGATGTTTTGCTCTGAGATTGAAAAGAGTTTTCAATTGCATTATACAAAATATTCGGTCTAACGACTTAAAATTTGTTCGAGAATTCACAAATAGAAGTTATATTTAAAGGTATATACAATTATGTCACGTTCTATAATTCCCCTTTAAAAGTGTTTAGTTTGGTGCTTTCTAAACGTATTGCAAAATCAGGATATGAATTAACGGTTTACTGATTGTCACTGTAACGACGTCATTTGCACGTGAATACAAATATTTTGAATATTTTACAAGTATTGAGATTTCTTCATCCAAGATTATAACGTTTCGAATGTTATGCTGACTAATGTGATTATTTTCAGCTTTGTAATCAAATAAAAGCTTATTGATTTGTTTCCTGTATTTAAAGTCGTGTAAATATTTGATACAGTTCTTCATTATGTGCAAAACTAAATAGTTTTTAATTAAGACAGAAGCCGAATAAATGTTTCAATAACTATACTACGGTATTATTCATATTAATATTTTCAATATATTAATTTCAACTTTAAAAAATGAAATTAATATTATTATACTTTAAATAAAGGACAGATATTAAATTTTATTAAAAGTAAATTTAATACACAAAAATAATGAAACGAGATTAAAAAAGAAATATTAATTTTGAAATTAACAAATCAGTTTTTATTATGATATCTACTTTTCTTGAATAATTTTCAGTATACAATCAGCAAAGAATATTGCACAAGCAACACTATGTAATGTACCCATAAAAAACATTACAAAATCCAAGAAGTGGCATATAAGCATTCACAAAGAAAGAAAGGTATTGATAAGAATATTATTGATAGGGAAGTATATTTTCAAGTTTATTTTGTAAAGAATTTCCCACACTGTTAAAAATTTTCAGCAAACAGTCCAGTCATTTGTGTTTCTATATAGAGTGTTTTTATAGAAAATAGTAACATAACCGTAATTTAATTCTATTCTGAACATAATATGGGCACAATAATACGGTCAGAATAGAATTGATCTACAGTCGTGTACCCATTTTCTATAAAAGCGGTCAAATGACTGGACAGTTTGCTGTAAACTTTTAACAGTGCATTTGTAGTTCCCAATCAGCCCACAGTTGAATTCTCAAGTAAATTTGTTTACAGCACTTGTATCAATCCGCGCAAGTAACTTTCATTCATGCATAGTTATGTTAAATAAACAGAACAATGGATAACTCGTGTCTGGTTATGTATAATTTTCCTCTTTAACATCTCAAAGTGATATACAGTTGACAAAGTGATATACATAAGTGATATGCATGCAAGTAAATTCATAAATTTTCTGATGGCAGTGATACTGCATTTCAAAACATGTGCTATTTTATACCCTTACGAAATTACTAAAAGGATGATGAAGTTCGTGTAACATAGACATTTTTGTCACGTCACATGAAAAACTAGTCGTTGGGGGCCACCGTAATACTTACCCATCATGGATATGTATAATATAAAATATGAAAATAAAACACGTGTAAACTATTTATAAAATGCATTGCAATTCAAATAAAATCGGGGCTTGATGACGTTATGAACTTTAAATGATCTATTACTGAATTGCGCAAAAGAAACATTCGTATAACTCTAAAATTGATAATCCTATTAACTAAAGGTTTACTGCGTTGGATTAAATATCTCATTTCCAATAAAAATATATATTTGAATTAAAGTTTGAATGAAATGCAAGGTCATGAAACATCCAAGAGTGTTTACAGTATAATTACAAATATCTCGGCAACTAATTATCCTATCGACTTCATTATTTATGCAAAATTTATGTTTTTTTATTGTCTTTTATATTCACTCCTTATAAAAAAACAATTTCGAAAATTTTTATATACCTTTTATCAGAACAAATCTTTCAAGAGTCCGAAAAAAATAGATTCGTATAATCGAGGTTACTGAAATTCAATAAGTTTCTTCCCATTATTACATACTAAATACATACCAAATTTCAATTCTCTATCCCAATTTGTTCGGTAAATAGAGCGTTTACAGACACACACACACACATACACACACACAGACAGACATACAGGCAGACGGACGGCAAAAAAAAAAGAAATCTAAAAATATGTTTTTTGGAATCTCCAGTGTCTGAAACGTGTAAATCTGTCAAAAAAGCTTTTTGGATTTTCAAAACGATAACAAGACTTACCCTATACTACGTATGATGGGTAAGTAAAAGGATGTAGATGAAGTTGTGGCGAAAGTGAAAAAATATTGTTTAGAATTTTTATACTTATATATAATAGAAATGCAAATATCTATTGTTAAAGTACTTTACGAATGGCGGAATAAAACAAAGACTTTTCCAAACATTTAAAGCATGTACTAGTCTTGCCAATTAAATCAGGAATTGCTGATGTAGGAATGCCATGCTTAACTTAAATATTAGAATATATCTTGTAAAATTAGGAGAGGAATCTGAAGAAAAAATATGTATATATATATATATTTGTCCAATAATCAATGATATTGTGGAGTTCTTTTTTGTAATCTTCATCTTCAGAGACAAAAATAAACGTTTCTTTCTAAAATATCAACCCTCTATGCATCTTATTATAAACACAGTTTGCCAATACACTGGCAATATTTTATCTTAAAAACGAGGCTGACGAAAAAGACAGGCTACCGCGGTGCATTCCACTGATCTTTTTTTACAGACCGCTAGAGTGACGTGATGCTCTTTTCGTACAAATGCATTGGTAGATTCGAGCATCACATGGCTCCCGCGGTCTGTAAAAAAAGATACGCTTAAAGCACCGCGGTAGCCTTTCTTTTTCGTTAGCCTCGCTTAAAAACGACCTATGCACAGTCGCTGGGAAAACATTCGATTATGGCATTTTCAATATCAACACTTTACTAGTGAAAAATATATCTTATTTTAATTCAGAAATGTTTTGGTTAAATACGAACTATTGTTATTTTAAAAAAAATAGTGGTAACAAAAAAAAAGGAAAAAGTTTTAGCTATTGTTAGATGAAAGTTTGTGTCAGGAATTTCCCGACGCTCGAGGTGGTTGCGATCTTTACAATATTGGATCTGCCCAGACTTTCGAAGAATAAGGGTTAGGCTGGATGGTCAGGACATTAAGCTAAATCACATAAAACAGGTCCGAAGGAAAGCACATGTTTGGCCGGAGAAACGCGTTATTAAAAGAAAATAAAAAGCATGTGTAATTAGGAAAATGGCATCTCTAAACATGCTACTCTTAAAGCAGAAATGAAATTAATTTAATTAATGTACATTGTTTTATAATATTTTATGTTATTTTAATAATTATATCGTATGGCAAAGTATTATTTAAATATACTTTCTACACCTAGGTATCATACTGGTCACACCAGCAACAAAACTATCCTGCCGCAACGAAAAATTAATTATTTATAAAAATATGTAAAGATAATGTGTTTGTCTGTTTTAGAATGATATAGTGTAGGTTATACTTTCATGACAAATGTATGGCATTTTCCTACTGATTCATAACTCAGGTAATTGAAAAGATGTATTCCGAAGTGAAAATTCATGTCATATTTATGTCACTCCCCCAACGTATAGAAATTAATTTTTTTATTGGAAAAATTTTCACTTAAAAAAAATACTACGTGGTAAAATAAATAAGAGCTACATCTATAAAAGACTATGTACAGTTAAAGATGGGACCGTTAGTCCTTTACATATAGCGATTATTAAGGTGCATGAATGTCCCACCCGCAACGATGGATTTGGCGAAATCAAACTACAGAATCTGTGTAGCTCTTTAAGCATAAATCAAAAACTACTTAACTGAATGAGCTGTAATTTTGAATTCGTATATTTGAAGCTTATAGAAACACTTTTTTTTGAGCTTTTATAGTTTTAATACAAATTATTTTCTAATATTAATTAAAAGTATATAATATATGAAATAAATATTCGAAAACAATATGTCTTATAATCTGCAAAAAATTTATTAGAAATCGATTTCTAGTAGTTCTATATACACTATATTGCCAAAGGTGACCGGTCACTTGCGATTTTAGGCGTTTTGTTAACTATCTAGAAAAATACACGAGGAATTAACCTGAAACTGCAGGTGTGTAAACAGTATAGTATTGGTTATATATTTCCGCGAAGATTTTTTTCACGGAACCCCATAGGGGACTGTCAACAAATTGAAAAAGAACGAATATATTTCGGATAACCCTGTAAAAACTAATGTAGCAAAGGCGTTCAAACTCGAGATTATTAGTAAGTGGCTTATTGTAATATACTGTGTTCATTTTTATGAGGATAGCATGTATACTCGTAGAGAAATTAAGGTTTTTATAAAAACAGTCACAAATTTCGCCGAGTTTTTTACTTATAATTTGAAGAGTTCTTAATATAAAAAAAAGCTATTTTCAGAAAATATGACAAACAACACTGTACATAATACTCTGCAATCAGAATTAAAATATAATAAAAATTGAATGAAAAATGAGCAGGTTTACTAAAAACTGTTTCACTGCGCATGCGCGAACGCAATCAAAATATAATATGCATAATGTATTAGCTAAGTATATAGAGGAACTTTTGTGAAAGTCTCAAAATCATAGCTTGTAAATTCTGAAAATTATCGTCGATAGAATAACCTCAAATCCGTTGTTCCCAAAAAGAAGCAAAAAGATGAGGGGTTGTATCAAATATATGTTGGTTAGTGCCAAGATAGCGTACACAATATTGCACGTACTACTATATTTGGATACAACCCCTCATATTTTTGCTTCCTTTTGGGAACAACGGATTTCGAGCTTATTCTATCGGCGATAATTTTCAGAATTTACAAGCTATGATTTTGAGACTTTCACAAAAGTTGCTCTATATACTTAGCTAATACATTATGCATATTATATTTTGATTGCATTCGCGCGTGCGCAGTGAAACATTTTTTAGTAAGCCTGCTCATTTTTCATCCAATTTTTATTACTTTTTAATTCTGACTGCAGAGTGTTATGTACAATACTGTTTGTCATATTTTTTGAAAATAACTTTTTTTATATTAAGACCTCTGCAAATTATAAGGAAAAAACTAGGCGAAATGTGGGACTGTTTTTATAAAAACCTTAATTTCTCTACGAGTATACATGCTATCCTCATAAATATGAACAAACTATATTGGGTATATTACAATAAGCCACTTATTAATAATCTCGAGTTTGAACGCCTTTGCTACATTAGTTTTTACAGGGTTATCCAAAAGATATTCGTTTTTTTCAATTTGTTGACAGTCTCCTATGGGGTTCCGTGAAAAAATCTTCGCGGAAATATATAACCAATACTATACTGTTTACACACCTGCTGTTTCAGGTTAATTCCTCGTGTATTTTTCTAGATAGTTAACAAGACGTCTAAAATCGCAAGTGACCGGTCACTTGTCTAGGAAATATATAACCTAGGAAATATATAACCACTCGGTCACTAGGAAATATATAACCTATACTATAATGTTTACACACTTGCAGTTTCAGGTTAATTCCTCATGTATTTTTCTAGATAGTTTACAAAACGTCTAAAATCGCAAGTGACCGGTTACCTTTGGCAATATAGTATATATGAATCCAAAATTACATAACTGCGTTGAGTAGTTTTTCAGTTGTGTTAAATCCCTTAGTCTTGTACCATTTAAACCCGCCGGAAATCATCAAAAACATTGAAAGTTTGAATTAATGTATCTTCAAAACCTTTTTATGTATGAACTTAAAACTTTGACTACTGATTAAACAGATTGCGCATTTTAATATACTAACTTTTAAAAACTGACAGTCTTTTACAAAATTTGTGTATTGCTGAAATTAAAATAGCTCTTTTTTTTTTTTTTACTCCGTAAAACATTGCGCACATAATAACTTGAGAACGTGTGCATAGGTTGTAGTGAAATTTTATTTTAATAATAACAACATATGTATTTTTAGAATTATCTACTTCTAGGACAAAATTATTTCATTAACCATAAAAAAAATATTTTTGTAAAAAAAAAAAAAAAAAATTGACATTTTTTAATTAATGTAAAATTGTCATAACTAAAATTCTTGTCATTGTAAATAATTAAAAGTAGATCTGCGTTCTCAAGTTATCATGCGCGCAATGACTTACGGAGTAAAAAAAAAAAGGAGTTATTTTAATTTCAGCAATACACAAATTTTAAAAAGGACTGTAGTCAGTTTCTAATAATAGCATATAAAAAACCCAATATCATTAATCAGTTGTCAAAATTTCATGTTGATACGTGTAAAAGTTTTAAAGGTACACTAATTCAAACTTCGAATATTTTTGTTGATTTTCGTCATGTTTAAAAAGGCACAGTACCCCTTAAAAACTACGCTTATTCCCGACTGTTGTACAATTAATAAAAATGAAATTAACGTTAGGAGTTTAAAACTTTAAATCCTTATCCTTCCTAAACGACTTCACCAAAAGGCTTCCAATTTGAATTTAGTGTAAAATATTCTAAAAATCCAAATCTGATGTCAAAATTGGGTATTCGCATTTGGGAAAATTCCTCTATGATGTCGGCCATGTATGCATTTATTTCAAACATTCATTAAAAGAAGACATAATGTTGAATCGAATAACTATCTTTGCTATTTCCTGCGGTAATTTGGTAATTAAAATGTAGGAGGTGTTCTTTTTTTCTGCCCAACTGCACTTAGGCACAATAAAAATACACTTCAGTAAAATATATCGTGTAAGGCACATCAAACTTTTTCCCTTAATTGTTTTTAACTTAGTGATCTTCAAATACTTGTAATTGAGGGTTTAAAAATGATATTTTGATTTAAAGAATATAAAATTTTAAGGCTTTCGCCTTAATTATAAAATCATGAAATTGAATTTTTGAGAATAAAAAAAAAATACCCAAATTTGTAAGTAGTTTTTTTTTTTTTTTTTTTTTTTTTTTTTTTTTACGTCTTCAATTGAAAACTGTTCCTATACTCTCCATTTTAAGGCTTTCTGACTGGGTAATATAAATGTATACATTAACTATCGTAATTTTCGAAATATGCATGCGTACCATACTATGAATACAATTCACTGATCATAACAAAACATTTTTACAGAGTCTGGATATTTAGAAAACTATTTTTTCGAGATTATAATAGATATATATATGTATACGCATGCAGCAAGTTGCTAGAATATATTTTAAAAAATACAAAAAATAAAAACAAAAAAAAAATTATATTCAGCAAATGTAACTGTTACAAACCCTCGTGTAAATTGCAAATTATTTGGAATCTATGACAAACCTTTGACATTTTATTTATTAAAACATAAATTATTCATATCATAAATTATTATAATAATTTATAATATTATTCATATCATAAATTATTATAATAATTTATAATATTATTCATATCATAAATTATTCTAATAATATCATAAATTATTACAAATGTTATAAATTCCTTTCATCAATACTGTTATCGTAGTTTCATTACAAAATATAAGCATTCACAGAAAATTTCAAATTTAATTAATGATTAAACGAGATATTTCATTAAAGTCAGGGGGTACAACCTGCGACCACAGACCGCAGATATACCACTATTTTCATTCCAGGATAGCGGAAACTTTTCGATTAAATTTAGGTAAAGATATTTTTAGTCGGTAAATTAGAACGTTTTGGAAATTCTGGTGACAAACTATTTTTCGGAAAAAAGTTTTGACACCCTTTCTTCCTAAGTATATACATAAGCAAAACATATCTTTCAAGGTACCAAAAATATAATAAACTAAATCAATTTTAAATAACTGCAATTCTTAAAGATGACTAAATTAAGCTTTTCTCCTTAATTAAATCTATCAAATTGAATTTTCATTTTGAAGATTTCTCAGCATGAAAAGCAGTAATTCCGCTTATGATTTTAAACTTTTGAAATTAAAGCATCAGTAGATTCTGAATTATATTTCAGATACCATCAAGCATAAAATGAAAATGAAATTATCTTGATATTAAATAACATCATGCACTTTTATAAATGAATTGTTTATAAAACTCAATGGTATTAACCCAACAGCAGTTTTAGAACAAGATTTCATTAAAGATGTAAGTAAGTATGATAACATTTAGATTGAATGGTGAAGAGATTCAGAATGTATTTAAGAATGTTTTACTATAAATTGCGCTATTCGCAGTAATGTAATGTTAGGAAATAAACATGACAGAAATAAACCCATTTTTAAATGGAATAATAAAATGTCATTTTTAAATTATTTCTACTCATATAAGTATTTCGATGATTTAAATTTTTCTTTTAATTTAAAATTCTCCAGATACATCTTACAGAAAATTCAAAATTATCGCATGTTATAGACAGTCTAAAAAACAAAACCATAGACAACCGTTGGAGAAGAATATTTAAAGAGAAAGGGAGATTAAGGGCAAAACCAGAAAACTGAGGGAAATGCTTTATTATCTCGTGCCTAGACTGATGAAGTTGAAATTGAACATCATTTGAACTGAAGAAGCCTCGAAATAGGGGCGAAAGCGTTTTTCAAAAGAGCAGCATGTGTGATTGTGGCTATATACTTAAAATAAAATATAAAGGTATTTTTTCAGAAGAATGTAAACACAGCAAACGTGTAATAAAAAATAAGAGAGATCAGAGTGAGAAATGCTGGAAGAAATCTGCACGACAAATTCGGTGTGTGCTATGTCTTCTGAAACGTCGGACTATACCTGTATGTGTTTTTAAGAAAATAATTAACTATGTTTTTAATAATAACTGTTAATGTATGTATTTTATCGACAGTACAAATGAATTTTTTATAAAAGCATGTAATGTTATTTAACGATAATAGTAGTATTTTAAAACACATTTATGCTACGATTGCTCTAAAAAAATCAGTACTGATGCCTGAAGATTGGTAAACTAAAACTAAGATTTTTCGTATATTTCCGTGTATAAGTCTTTCCATGTATAAGCCGAGTACAATACTTTTGAGAGGAAAAATTGTTCAAATTCAGAAACCCGTATATAAGCCGATGTTAAAAACAAAGGTGATGAAAAAATTCAGAGAGTGGTAATTAAAAAAAAAAGTTGACATTGTCACCATTGCTGAATGGGTGAAAGAATCTTGGCTTGAAATAACACAAGAAATGATCGTGCGATCTTTTTAAAAAAAAAATGTTACATCAGTAATGCGATGAAAGGAACTGAGGATGGTGCGCCATTTTTAAAGTAGACAGCGACGATGATGACGATGAAGAAAACGCAGACGACGTTCATCCTGATAGTCCAAAGGAAGTGATTTTATGGAGTTATTTAAAAATTTAGATAATGACTTGGAGGGGAAATGAGGACTTTTTCACTGTAAAAGAACGGGATAGTAAACACTTTTTGGAAATTTTGTGTTAAGTTATTTATATTTAATCTCTTTCATTTTACGATGCTGACGAAATAAACGCTGACGACGTTCATCCTGATATTCCATTGAAAGGAAATGATTTTAAGGAGTTATTTGGAAATTCAGATAATTTCTTGGATAGGGGTGAATGATGACATTTTTAATGTAAAAGAGCGGGAAAGTAAATATTTTTTTAAAAAACATTGTTGAATGGGCGAAAGAATCTTGGCTTGAAATAACACAAGAAATGATCGTCTGATGTTTCAGAAAATGTTGCATCAGTAATCCGATGGATGGAACTGAGAATTGTGCCATTTTTGAAGAAGACAGCGACGAGGATGATGGTGACGAAAACGCGGACGACTTTCCGCGTTTCGACAACGAAACGCGGAAAGTCCATTGGAAGAAGGTGATTTTAAGGAGTTATTTGAAAATTCAGATAATGACTTGGATGGGAAATGATGACTTTTTCACTGTAAAAGAACAGGATAGTAAAAATTTTTTTGGAAATTTTGTGTTATGTTATTTATATTTAATCTCTTTCATTTTACAATAGAAATTTTATAATTTTTTTCCACTCGTGTATAAGCCGACCCCTCCACTTTGGAGCCAAGAAAAATTCCAAATTTTCTCGGCTTACATTCGGAAATATACAATAGCTCGACTTATTAACCCCTTGATTAAAACCATGACTGTCGCATATTTTTATATTCAGTCGCACAACAATTTACGAAAATGTTCCTTTGTGGTATATTTCTCTTCAAAATATCATAGTGTAAGTGTATGACACAGATTAATTTATAAAAAGTGATACGAATGGAATAAAAACATAATGCACGGGTACACATATGGCACGACCCATAGTCAGAAGGATAAGCTTTTACAGGATAGTATTGACATAAAAGAAAATTGAATTGAAGACTAATTCAAAAGAAAAATTATCATTCGTTGTTAAAAAATGACTGTGTTAAGGTTTTTTTTTTGTTGTTCCAACATTTTGGCATCAGTAGTAGTTGTTGTTTTTGTTCTGGTGAAGATGTTAAATAGAGTAACAGAGCGTATATTTATTGTCTTCTCTCATTAGTAAAATTAAGGTATAAATATGATTGTTTTAGTTATTTAAATGCTATTGAGTTGGGTTTTCATAGTTAAATATATCTTTAAACAGTTTAAGTATTTTAAGTCCGTCTTAGAGATTCCTATTAGGTAAAGAGATTTTAATATCGGAATTCCACTTCATACTACCTTAGACAAATAGTTGTTATAAATGAAAGATGACTCAATTTTCGGAAATCGAAGTTACGTTTCACATATAAAAGATAAAATGTACAGAAAAATATTTAGAATTTTTGAAAAATAATTCATATATTATTAGTCTTGATGCTACCATATATTATTATATATTTATGAACACTCGGCTTTTTAATTCTTAATTATACACTTTTAGTTGCTTTATTAAGCAAATGCTTCCGTAATCAAGCACATAGTATAGGATAAAGTAATTTTCAAATTAAATTAATAATAAAACAAAGTATTTTAATGTACTTAAAATTGTAAAGTATGCACTGTAGTAATGTATATATATATATATATATATGTGTGTGAGACACTAGCACATTATTAAGTTTAATGTTCTATATATATACGAAGATCCTTAAGTACTTGCAATTGTGAACTCTCCAGAAAATGATTGATGAGATTGGAGCTGGCGGAAGTTGAAAAACATTTCTCATGAACAGTAGGCGAGAGCGTTAGCGTCAAGAAAAAGGCCAAGCCAGTTACTGTAAGCTAGTAACTCGCTTTATACTCTTCAAGTGAGATGAGATCGCTCAACGATTACAAAAATTAAACTTTTCGTCTTAATTCTCAAATTGAATTTTCATTTCGATGATTTCAGATATGAAAAGCATTAAAACCACAAAACTTTTGTAGGATTTTTTGGTTTAAAAAATATTGTACACTGTTTTTTTATGACTAAAATCGTAAACACTTCGTATACTCCCCATTTCACCCGACAGTTTTTTAATATTTAATGTAAATATATATGTCACCTATCGTAGTTTGCGAAGCACATACATAGGAATGTAAAAAAAATTGATAGATTATAACAAAACTTTTGACAGAATCTTTTGATAATAGGTTTTCGATGACTAGTTTATATATATATATAACAAATTAAATTAACAAAAATAAAATGCAACAAATTAAATTAAAGTACCGGGTGTTTCTAAATGAATATCGGGGTTTTAACGCTTTGTAGTTACACTTATTAACGTTTGGGAAGAACTGAGCTATCGACTTGATGTGTGCCGTGTGACAAAAGGTGTTCACATTGAACACTTGTAAGCTTGTAGGTAAAACTGTTTGAGTTGCTCTTCCATTTTATGTATTAATTATAATTTTAAGTTTTATGTAATAAATACTACCAAGCGTTAAAACCCCGATATTCATTTAGAAACATCCTGTATATTAAGGAATTTGGTATGTGAAAATAATTGATTAATAATTCTAACAGCAAAAACAAAACAAATGAATTAAACAGTGTAATTGTTATAAACATTTATATTATTAGCAAAATACTATAAATATATAAAAATACTGTCACATGTTACTATTTAAAATACAACATGTTTTACCATAAGTTATTATTTATTTTAGAAATCTCAGCCTTAAGATGCTTAATACTGTACTCTCACTTTCACAATTATACATAAGCATTTACAGAAATTCTCAAATTAAATTAGGAAAAAACGAAAAATTTCAATATACTTAAAGTTAATAAGAATACAAAGAAGTAAAACATACCTTTCAGGTACTAGAAATATATTAACTACATTGTCCTTACTAATAGGACGATCTTCAAATTATTGCATTTGTTATCTGTTTATTTAAATATTAAGTTAAGTTCTGCACCTTAATTAAATCCATCAAATTGGATTTTAATTTGGAAGGTTTCAAAGCTTAAAATGCAATATTACCGCTTATAATTGGAGCTTAAAAATTTGAAATTTAAAGCATCAGTAGCTCCTGAATTAAGTATATTTGAAAACACGTCATGCATAAAATCAAATTGAAATGCACTTGATATGAAATAATTCATTTAATATGCACTTATATAAATGAAGAGTTTATAAAACTTTATATTGCTAACCAGACTGCAAGAGTGTTAGCTTCATTGAAAATGCAAGTAAGTATGATTGCATATAGATTGAATGTTGAATAATTAATAATGTAATTAAAAATATTTTTTAGTTTCTCTATTTGTAATAATATATTAGTAGAGAACGACAATGATAGAAAAACCCAATTATAAAGATAGAAATATCTTATTTTCAAATCCATTCTGAACTATTAAAAAATTGCAGCAAACTGTCCAGTCATTCGACCGTTTTTATATTAAACGGTTGCATAACCATAATTTAATACTATTCTGAAAATAACATGCTCAATAATGTGGTCAAATCAGAGTTTAATTTGGGTTATGTAACCGTTTTCTATAAAAACGGTCAAATGACTGAACCGTTTGCTGCAAATTTTTAACAGTCTACACAAAAAAAATATTAATTCGAAGATTTCAGTATATTTGCGGAATTTACAACTTTAAAAAAATCTATTACTTTGTATACTTTCTAATAAGTAGTTCTTATTTTCTAGTAAGTACGAAATACATAAAGAAGTAAATTCAAAATCATATATGTAAATATATAAATTATTCAACACTTCAGCAATTGGCTATGTGCATTTAATGCTTCATTATGTCAAGTTATTCATTTAATGCTTCATTATATCAAAAGAATGTGTGAAATGTAAAATGCATACGACGTAATTAGAGGTCAATTATCATGAATCAACTGGGGAACAATACTCTATAAATACGAGATTGCCTTTGCAATAAACTTAAATTTAATGCAAACAAAATTCCTTTATTGCAAATTATATCCTAGTTCACCACAGAATACAGCTATAAACATAAATTTAAAAAAAAAACGATGTACACAAAATTGTTCTTATTTAGCTTCACAAATTATCATCTGAAGTTATGTGTGTGCTTAACTTGAAAAATAAATATTTCAAAATGTATTATTACTATGCTGATTTACTTTATCAATTCATATTACGCACTTTTGAATTTAATATAAATAGATATACTTTGAAATATTTCTGATGTCCTAATTTTAGGCGCCATAAAAATTATAAACAGATATATAAAACAATTCTGCGCCGTTTAATGATTGATATTTTTATACTAAAGCGTTAAAAGACAAAGTGTGAAAGCAAGTAATTTAAAATAATTCTGGATATCAAGTTATCCCACTACGTCTGACACATATTTCGTTAAAAATAAAGCAAAAATGAGTATGATAATATTTATTTAGAATACTTTAGTCAATACAGTTTCATTTGTTTATAAAAATATATTTGCATATTTTACAGTTTTAGGGTTTTAAGAAAATAAATAATAATGTATTTGATACTTTCCATGAATATTCTCACGAAAATAATAATGAAGGTTTAGAAACTTTTCTCCATTTACATTGTTTAATGTGCTAATTAATTTACTAAAAACACTAAGAACGGCAATCCAAGCCAGAAAATAAAGACTTCAAGAGATATGCCAATGTTGCAAATGAGTCATACAAATATAACCATAATTATTTAGAAGATAGAACATTTTTTTAAGTGATTGTTCAAGAAGATAATGTTTTTCAGAAAACACATTTAAACTCCCTGTTTCTGAAAATGTATTCGAAATCTTCATACAAATTACAATTAATTCACACATTTATTACAAATTAAGTTATTAAAAATGCTATGAAAGACAATCCAAGCCTTAAAATAAAGACTTGTTCACTTTAAACTTTTTTAAAAGTTAGAATATCTTTTATCTCTTAAAACTATCACCATTTAGAATATTTCTAATTATTCATTCCTAATATTTATCATCATTTGAAGAAATAAGCTGTTCTCTTTAAACTTTTAAAAAGGTTCAAATATCTTATACTTCTTAAAACTATCCAAATTCATATCTTAAACCATCTTTAATATCAATATTAGAAGATCTTTTCAGTATCTGATTTTATCAGTGTTATTCGGTATAAATACACACTTTCAGTTTAAGAGTTGGAACTAGAAACAGCTGTGCTCACATGTTAACTTATTGTGCTGGCACATAGAAAACAAAATCAGTTTTGTATATTTAATTGTACACTCTTTATTACTTTTAAATGCTAAAAGGTGTAAAATTAATAACTATAATATAAATTAAAATAACTTTTATTAGTTGTTTTACATGTTTCGACTCTTTCATCTTTCTCTAACCATCCAAGTAAATTTCAATGAAAGTAAAATAATATTAACTCCAGTTTATCCGTCCATAATAAGAGAAACCATAGAGATACTCACGCGCAAAAATACAATATGTAACGATGCGGCATCTTTTAAGTTACCGAAACTGTGGCTAGAATTACTCCATGGTCAAAGATATGAAAATAAATAATCAAGTAAAAAATAATAGATAACGTGCGTAATTTAAAAAAAAAGTACATGAAAATAATAACCTCAAAGCCCGTTCAGCTTTAGAATATTCTCATTTTGTTTTTGAAAATGACTCTGAAAGAGTCGAAACATGTAAAACAACTAATAAAAGTTATTTTAATTTATATTATAGTTGTTAATTTTACACCCTTAACATTTAGAAGTAATCATAGAAACTCGACAGAGTTTCTCGCCAAGCATAAGAAACAGCAATGCATTGAACTGTAAATGAAAAGAATTTCCGCCAATGGATGTCAAACGATTGTACAATTTTTTTAAACTCTGTCTAGTTTATATTTTGCGGACGGGACAAAACGGGTTTTTGACACATATATCTCGCGTTCTATTTATGATAGAAACAAATTTCTTGATTCTATGGAATGGGGCGTGCCACGGGACTAAGAATTCAAAAGTAAAGCAAAATCCGACGAATAGTTTTTCAGTAAATGCGATTTTAAAAGTGCTGTTTTTTGCACTTTTTAAATCTTGTTTAGACCAAAAACTGTTGACAGGGCTACAGCAATGTGTAATTATCGGATTTTTACGCGGTTTACGTTATTTGAATCGTTTTTATGTGTAGTTTGTATCTTTGTAAGTTTCATGTAAAAACATTAATTAGTTTTTGATTTATATCAGTTTAAAGTTATTGATTCCTATACTTAACATAGAGCAAAAAACTGTTGACAGGGCTACAGCAATGTGTAACTATTGGATTTTTACGCGGTTTACGTTATTTGAATCGTTTTTATGAGTAGTTCAAAACTTTGTAAGTTTCATGTAAAAATATTAATTAGTTTTTGATTTATATCAGTTTAAAGTTATTGATTCCTATAGTTAACATAGAGCAAAAAAATAATAAATGACCCAACTCTTTTAGGAATGGTCGTATGCACATGATATTAAGATATGTTGTTACACTCGACCCAAGTAAGCTTCCTATTATAAAAAATCTTAACATTTAAGGTTCGTTTACAGGGTGCTCAGAAAAGATGTTTTGATATAGGGCTAAAGAGTTGTGTAATTATCCGATTTTTACGCGGTTTGCAGCATTTGAATTGTTTTTATAAGTAGTTCAAATGTTTAATATTTCGTGTAAAAATATTAATTAGTTTTTTATGTATACCACTTTAAAGTGATTTATTCCTATACTTAAGATGAAGCAAACAAAATATTAAATGGTCTAACTCTTTTTAAAAAGAACGTATGCGCATGATGTTAAAATATGTTACTACGAACTACCTAAGTTAGTTTCCTATTGTAAAACAGAACTACATTGTAGAATTTACTGTTCGTTTTCAGGGTAACTCAAAATATTTTTTAATAAGACTGAAAAGTTGTGTAATTAGCAAATTTTTACGTTGAAGTACATGATTCCTGTACTTAACATAGAGGAAAAACAATAGTAAATTGCATAACTTTTGTCAAATTCGCTATATACACAAGATATTCAAATATGTTACTACATCCTCTCTATTGTAAAGCGGCATTGAAGCATATACGTTTCGTTTACAG
The DNA here is from genome assembly GCA_963931845.1 of Maratus michaelseni. Taxonomy (NCBI): domain Eukaryota; kingdom Metazoa; phylum Arthropoda; class Arachnida; order Araneae; family Salticidae; genus Maratus; species Maratus michaelseni. Next base: position 345,605,336 of record OZ007590.1, on the reverse strand, counting down.
AGTCTCTTAGAAGATCTTGATTACACTACAACCGATGTATATTTACTGAGTGAGATGTATTTTAATGATTTTACACTGTTTCGATCTCTGTAAGGTTTCATTATCTTGCTTTAAAATTTAATATAAGATCATTTTGTCCGTCTGAAATCTCGTCGATGTTAAGCTCTAAATCTATTAATATATAGTATTTTCATCGATGAAAAAAACTGTGTTTTATTTATAAATATATAATTCTAGCGTATTAGGAATTGATTGAAATAGCGATTACAAAATTCCAACTTTACGTTCATGCGCTGAGTAATAGAATGTAAAACTGTTGATACCCCAAGATTACAAGTTTTGCGTTTAAATATTTGCCGTTCATCAAATCTCCGGCTATGACGAACTTAAAATGCTAAATTTCGTATACAATAGGTGATCGGTAACGAACTGTTCGGTTTACGAACAAATCGGTTAACGAACACTTTCGCGTGGGATTTTTATGTTCGGAGAACGAACTCCTCACGAAACAAAGCCATGATGAAGCAATGCCGTGTTTCATATTTGCCGAGCTATATTTATTGCCTCTATTGTCAACTTTGAGAACATTTTAACAGTTGCATACATATGTCCTAATTAATTCATGGACTGCCGGAGATTGAGGACCTATATTTTAGGATCACCGAATTGGAATGAACAGACTATATCAACAGAAATCACTTTAATAGTTTTTATACTTTTGCAAACGTTGCGAATTTTATATTTTTCAAATTCTCGAAACGTTGAGTTAAAAAACTTAAACAAATAAAAAACTTCTAAGGTGCTGAGTAATTTTCAAAAATAATATATTTAATATGTTAGTATAAAAATTCCTGTAAATTTTTATACTAATAGAAATAGGTTCGTAGGAAAAAAAAACGTTGATTATTCTCGGTAAAGTATGCTCCATAAACTTATCGTTGTAGTTGACCGAAAAAAAGTGCTTCTTATTTTTCCACATTTTTCTGAAACTGTAGTATTTTAATTAGTTTGTAATAAACTACTGTAAAATTGTGTAATTTTTTGTTTTTGAATGTATATAAATGGAAGATTGATATAAACAAAAGAAAAAGGAAAATAAATATGTCATAAATAATCTGATGAATACAATGTAAGGAAATTAATATAAAAGTTTCCCAGTTGTTATGGTAGCGACATGTACATTGGAATAAGTCACTCAATAAATTGTATAATTCTGATGTATAATTCTGTTTATAGCATCACTATTATTTTTTTTGCCCCTTTTATCTTTTCTTTTCTGAATAAAAATGGAATCCGTATAATTGAAATTAAATACCTTACAAAAAGGAGTGATATCTCATCAAAAACAACTCGTTGTAAATGATCCCGCCAAGCCACAAACCTAATACGTCAGTCACAAAAAGAAGTGATATCACATAAAAAGAAGCAATATAGAAGTGTATACTCCGAGTCCCGTGTAAAAATCTATCACCACTCATAATGTTTCCAAAGGACTCGGAGTAAGGTACAGTATGTGAAAACTGCTTGGCGACCTGCAGGCTTTTATAATGTTTGCGTTTCCTGCAATTACATATGACTATATTATTTTAATTTAATTTAATTTTATTTTATTTTATTTATTTATTTATTTTGCTCCCATAAAATTGTAAAAAGTTGAAGCTTCTGTGTTTGCATGTCCTTTCTTATTTATGAGCTTGAAAAATCAATTTGTTGATTTTATTTACCATTATGTAAACTAGAAACACCACTCTTACGAAGAGGATTTTTTAAGTAAACACGTAAAGATTTTGAGTTTGTAATATATATATATATATATATGATGATCATACGCATATTAATAACATTGTACCTTATAATAAACGTGAACTAAATTGAGATATATTGCAGTAATTCTAGGGTAAGCGGAAACGCATAGATCTGGGGAAAAATCCGTTCTGTCAGTTCTTTCGCATACAAAAATATTTAAAAAATGATGTAACAAAAATTACAAATTTATTTTTTTCGATTTTCAAAATTGATATACTGCATATATTATAAAAGGCTGCAGGTCGCCAAGCAGTTTTCACATACTGTACCTCACTCCGAGTCCTTTGGAAACATTATGAGTGGTGATAGATTTTTACACGGGACTCGGAGTATGCACTTCTATATCGCGTCTTTTTATGTGATATCACTTCTTTTTGTGACTGACGTTTTAGGTTTGTGGCTTGGCGGGATCATTTACAACGAGTTGTTTTTGATGAGATATACTATTACAAGGTGTTATAATTTATTAAATTGCTGTACACTCTTTGAAATAAAATACAGAAACATACTCTGATATTTTTCTTTTAAAACGCATTTATCACGATAATTGTTTTTTTTATTAATTTACCCTTTTTCTACAAATAAAAATATTTTAACAAATGAATCTTGTAAGCTTTCCTATCAAACTCCAATTGCAATTAAACAGTTGTTATTAGCTAAATATAAAAAAAGTACATAAATTACAAGTGTTGAAATAACTCTGATGGGAATTACATGAAATTGGCAATTACTATAAATTAATCCGAAATAGTTTAAGTAGTATTCGTATTTAGTCGGTATCATTTAACAACGAAAACGAAGTATATTGCTGAGAATGTGTAAAATATCACACATATTTCAGATATCGTAAATTAGTTGCTAATTAAAATTTAGATGAAAGTTTATGGGACGAAATCTCCAATTATAATTTCACTAATTTGTTTGCAATAAAATATTAAAATTTCTGTGTAAATTCACCTTGTTTAATAATTAAAATTCATAGAGATACAAATAAATGTAAATATATTGCTTGAAGGTACGTAAAAACATACATAAAAACATTTAAATCACATTAAAGTAATTTTAAAATGAAAACGTTTTCAACCGAACTTACTTGGTCGTCATCACTTAAAAACTAATAGTTAAGTTGCGTTGTTGTATCTTCGCGACTTCTAGCTTGCCCGGAACAAAATATTTTACTTCACGGTGTGGAATATAATATACAATATATAATATAATAATAATAAGATACCTTTCCCATCCAAGCTTATATTCTACACCCTTGAAGTAAAATGATTTGTTCCGTGCAAGCTAGAAGACGCGAAGAGACAACAACTCAACTTAACTATTAGTTTTTCACTGGTGATGACCGAGTAAGTTCGGTTGAAAACGTTTTGATTTTAAAAGGACTTTAATGTTCATTTAAATGTTTTTATGCATGTTTTTATGCACCTTCAAGCAATATGTTTACATTTATTTGCATCTTTATGAATTTTAATTTGTTTGCGTTTACAATATAAGCCGGTACATGGAAAATAAGTAAATATACGTATATATAAAAGTTTTATTTCTTCGTACAGAAATGAAATACTTTAAAGTAAAGTTGTATTGGCTTAAAGTGATAACAGTACACATAAATGCTTATAAATACCTTTCAATAAATAGATCAACACGATCGTACGCTCAATCGGTGACATTTTCAATATCCATACTGATAAATAAACTATTATGCAAACAAATTTTGAAAAAGAACTTGATAAACAAAATCCACGAGATCACATTTTTAATAAAAACAGATGATTAAAAATCGTCAACTGTAAACCTGAAAGTTATTTTATGCATTGCTTTTTTTTTTGTCATCTCTAATAGAGTCTCTCGCTAAATTTTAGGAAACTCAAACGAGGCTGATTCATTGCATATGTTCTATAGGCAACATATGCAGCATACGCAACTTGAGAGTAAGTTGAGCTTTTACATCACAATCGAACATTGAACGTACGAAAAATTTTGATCTATTTATTAAAGGGTATTTAAAAGCCTTAATGTTTACTGTTAGCACTTTAAGTAAATACATCTTTAATTTAATGAAAATAAGTGATTTTCGTCTATACTTATAAAATTGTTTTCTAGTTCTATTACTTTGGTTAATTTTGAGAAAAGCAGTATTTTCCTATTTAAATAAAAATAGTCGAGTCATACCTTTAAAAGCTTCTGCGATTAAGCGAAAACATTTTGTATTAGTATTATTTTTTTACGTTTTGTAATGTATCGCAACATTAAGTTAAATAAATATTAAATACACTGAACTAACACCTAAGATTCATCTCAAAATAATATGGTACCTTTTAAGATTCTATGGGGATAATTTGCGAGATTAATAGTGCGTACATACAGGATTACGAATGAATCTATTCGTTTTTTTTTTTTTTTTTTTTTTTTTTTTATCATAATATATAAATTGTGGTATCGGGGTACGGTTTTTACCAGAAGACATTTCAAAGTGTCATATTGTTTCAGGAAAATAACATCTCACAGAAGCTTAAAAGTATGTACATATTCCAAAAAATTACACTTATTTAACACATTGTCGTATCAGGATGCAGTTTATAACAAAAGACTTGATAAAACGGGACTTTTTCACGCCGAAAAAAAAACAGCGTTCAAAGTATCCCATAATTCAGTTCACATTTGAGAAACTCAAAAAAGAAATCCTGTAATTATCATATTGGATTGTCGTTTACAACACAAGACTTTTCAAATTGTCTGTTTTCACTCTAAAAATTATTAAAAGGAAATGAAACCGACATCTTGGTAAATTTTATACTGTAAACCGCACTTAGGTACAATAATATGAATATCTTTTATGAATATTTTTAATGTAAACTTGAGTAATTAACGGGACGAATCGAAGTCATACAAATTTTGAACTATGTTTGAAAATGTAATTAAAATCATTACTCATAAATATTTTCGATTAAAATAGCAACTATAAAGAAAATTAATAATACAGTGGAACTTCCCTTTAACGAAGTCCCTATTTAACGAAATTTTCTACTTAACGAAATTTTCTGCAGAACTTTGACTTTGAACACCATTAACATGTAAATTAATCTCCATATTACGAAAAATATATTCTATATAACTAAGTTTATTTCACTTTTGTACGTGTACAGAATTCAAACGAAGAGGTTGCTGCTGCGATGGATATTCGAATTTATTTCAGCGGATTATATGAAAATGAACACATTTAAATAATTTCCATTCTGCTTGGTTCTAAAGAAAACGATTTTTTTTTCGCACTAAGAAAAACACTTTCTATCACCACTCTCCCACACCGAGACTCCAGCGCTGACAGTTAGGGGAAGTCAAAATCCCCTTTTTACATTCAACGATTTAGAGGATGCACATTGGACCAAAAATATCAATTAGAGACATATTTATCATTCTGACCTTCCACTGATGATAGACAATTGCTTTGTACATCCACAAGAAGGTGCTTCAAAATGCAAATCGCAGAACATCAAAGTTATTTTTGTTCCTGCTAATAAAACTTCTAAACTTCAGCCATTAGTCTAAGGAATAATACAAAATCTTGAAATACATTATGGAAAAAAGACAATGTAGTAAAAACATTAGTTTGAGAATCTGTGTATCAGAGCTGATGAAAGCTTTGGAAAATGACGTGATTTCATCGACCGTACACAACTTTTTTGTAAAAGATTGCTTCAAAATTGAAACGGAATCAAATACTTTTGAATCCATTACCTTTTTGTCATATCTGAAAAAAAAATTTCCTGAATTTAAGTTGATTTCTATTTAACGAATTTTCTTCATAACGAAGTTTTTAAGTGTAACGATGAGACTTCGTTAAATGGAAGTTTCACTGTATTTATCACCATTTGAAGAAATAAGCTGTTCACTTTAAACTTTTTTAAAAGGTGCAAATATTTTATAAAGCTTTTGGAAGAAACAAAATCTCTGTCAAATGTGAATTTATGATATTTTCATTAGTCTGTTATTTCTTCCCAATTGTAACAACATTATTAAACAGTTCAAAATGTCTCTATTTTAATTATAAATATTGTATTCATTTAAATGTATTACTGAAATTAATTTTTTTTAAGTCCGTCCGATATCATTAGAAAATAGAAGCAAATTCTCTTAAAAAACGATATAATTTTAATGAAGTGTCATTCTATATCTTTACAGAATAATTTCAACATATTTTAAAACGCACGAAATTTTAATTATGTTTTTAAATCGATCGCAAAAGAAACACGGGAAAATTTAATTATGTTATAAATATGGCATAGACAAAAGAATCAACTTTAAATGGTTTTTTAAGTCATTAATGCAGTTTTGTGAAAGGAATTTCTGTAATTTATTTTTCTTCCAGCTTACAGATAAACTGGATATAAAAGTACAATGTTTCCGGTTCTGTGAAGGTCTTTTCAGTTATTTAATGAATAAAATTTTCATTTTATATGAATAAACAAAAAATTACCTTTATAGTAAATAGCATTAATCTAGTTAAAAAAGCAAACAATAAGTTATTACATTGTCTATTTTAGAATAATAAGCACATGAAGTTAAGAAGCATTTTCAGACCATTTTTTTAAAGAATTTGTAAAAAGCAGAAGTTCTGAGTGAGAAAACGTTTTTGTAGTTAACTGTTTGCGTCGTTAACTGTGAAACAAACATTTTGTTTTACTTTATATTCTTAAAATAACTTCATGTCTATTGAGTTTTAAGTGAAACATATACAAAAACTAGTCATTCGGGGCCACCGTAATACTTACCCATCATGGATATGCATAATATAAAATATGAAAATAAAACATGTGTAAACTATTGATAAAATGTATTGTAATTCGAATAAGATCGTGGCTTGATTACGGCATAAACTTTAAATCGAGGCTAACGAAAGAGACAGGCTACCGCGGTGCATTCCACTTATCTTTTTTTTACAGACCGCTAGAGTGACGTGATGCTCTTTCCGTACACCTGCATTGGTGGATTCGAGCATCACGTGACTCTCGCAGTCTGTAAGAAAAAGATACGCGTAAAGCACCGCGGTAGCCTTTCTTTTTCGTTAGCCTCGCTTTAAATGGTCTATTACTGAATTTCGTAAAAGAAAGATCTTTATAACTCCAAAAATGATAATCAAATTAACGAACAGTTTACTGCGTCAGAATAAGCGTCTCATTTCCAATTAAAATATATCTTTGAATTGAAATTTGAATGAAATACACTGTCATGAAAAATAGAAGATTGTGGAAAAGAGGATTGAAAATATCTCGGCAACACCTTATCCGATCAACTTTAATCGTTAGGCATTTTTTTTTAAAATTATTATTGTCTTTTATATTCACTTCCTAAAATAAATAATTAAAAAAAATTATATACCTTTTATCAGAACGAACATTTTGAGAATCCGAAAAAAATAGTTCCTGATAATCGAGGTAACTGAAATTCAATAGTCTTCTTCTCATTATTACATACTAAGTACATACCAAATTCTAAGTCTCTATCTCAATTTGTTCGGGAGATAGAGTGTTTACAGACACACAGACACGCACACACAGACACGCACACACAGACAGATGGACGCGAATTTTTTTTCCTCTAAAAATGTTTTTCGTAATCTCCAGTGTCTGAAACGTGTAAATCCGTCATTTGTTTGCTATTTTAAAACGATTACAAGATTTACCCTATACTACGTAAGATGGGTAACTAATGGTGGTAAAAAAAAAAAAAAAAAAAAAAAAAAAAAAAAAAAAAAAAAATGAACATAAAATGCTTTTTTTTTACGTATTTAATTAAGCATCGCACAGTGGCTTAGTTTCAATATTTAGCGTCAAATAAGTATAGTTTAGAGAGATTATTTTTCTACTTATCAGGAAACGACGCTTTAGTGTGATACTGAAAAAAAAATCTAAGTAAGCAGCAATCGAAAAAGCATAGTGAAATGTGATTTTTGACACGTAAATAATTTGCTCTCGTATACCCGTTATCGAGACATAAAGTCTTTAAGTTTGCTAATTTATTTATTTAATTTAGGGAGAAAAAGCATGGTTCTGATTCGGAAATTTTTACAATCAGATTAATACACAACATATTTAGATATAGTGGTATACGAGTAGATGTGAAATGAAAGAATCCCGCAAAAAAATGTTATTGACAAATATGACACTGAATAAAAAAAAATGAATAAATAATCACAGAAAATCGTGGCAGCAACAGCATTTCATGAACTTAAATCTAGTGCAATAATTACAATGGAAAATCTCCTGTGAAAAAAACAAAATTATAAGGGCGTTTCAAGTAGACGTGGACGAGTTTGCACTAACTCATACTTGTACTAATCATCTCGGAGTATTGCGGCGCACTAAACTGGAAATGGACAAGTGAGAGGAGTTTGATGATGTTTTTACCTTCAAAAATATCGACTACTTCTTCCATCCTTTATAATAAATAAATTAGCAAATTTTAAGACTTTATAGCTCGATAACGGGGAGACGAGGTAAAATGATTTATGCGTCAAAAAAAAACGTTTCATTTGCTGCGTATTTAGATTTTTTTCATTGTTACACTAACGACGTGGTTTCCTGGTTATTATTTGGTTCCCTTGTTAGTATTTGGTTTTTTTCAAAAAGAAGCATCGATGAATCATAATATATACGCTGTTTCTGAAAGTAATGATGTATGGGGGGAAAAAAACTTTACATAATAGTGTCAGACGTATCATTCAGTTAGTAATTTATAGCTTTCCCTTGTGTTGTTTTTTCATAATTAATATTTGTAAAATGTTCTGGTAAAAGATTTATTAAAATAAGTTTAAACTATTTTATTTTTAAATTGGTAAAGCTTTTATAGTCTTTTAACTAATTTTAAAATTATAAAATTTACACGTTATCATTGACGTAAAAAATCGCATGTATGTTCACACATTGATATTGAATATATTATTCAAAATATAATTCTTTAGAGAAAATAATATTTAAATTCAAATTTTGCAATGCGTGGTATTTCTACCCGAAGAATAAATGAATTAATAAAAGAGTATTTAGTGCAAGGTTTTTTATTCATTTGATGAACCCTCAGTCAATTGCAAACCAAATTGGTGGGTATTTATCAGAAGACTAGATCCATTTATATGTAACAGAATATAATAATAATAAATGTCAAAATAATAAATTTAAATAAATCTTTTAGTGTGTATTTTTGTTGAAAAAACGACGTAATCTCTTTCGAATCAATCATTTAAAGTTAAATAAAAACAAGATCTTGAACTAATAATTACTTTAGATGAGTGGAAGTTCCATATTTCTCTCCAAAAAGAAACATATTGTAATCAAGGATTTCACTCCTACATCATGAACTCTGATAAACTGACAAAGTGTATATTCGAATGACGTGAAAGAACTTTTCCTGAACTAAAAACTCTTAATATTACTTATCATTCTAAATTAGGTTTTTCGCGTGTAAAGGAGCAAATAATGCATGCTCCTTATAATGTTAAATTTAAACCTTCTTTGCATGAGTTTTTCTTTTACAGTTTTGTTTTTTATACATATATTAAATATTAGACACCAGAAATTTTAAGATATATTTTTAACTTTGTTCAGCAACATAGTTCACGGGAAATTTACTGGATTAATATTTCTACGAGCAGGGAAGACCGAGCTATGCTCGGTCAAAATTAAATTTGAGTTCAAATATCATGATCCATGACCAAAATGACCCACTAATTGAATTTTCTTGAACATGTGACTTAGCCCAACAGTCTTCTCGTGCCCGAAAACCATAGGATGCAAAATTTAGTGTAAATAGTCTGAACCTTTTTTAAGATAAAATAGCTTGACCCATAATGACCCATGACCAAAATGATCCACTAATTGAATTTTCTCGAACATGTGACCTAGCCCGTCTTCAAGTGCTCGAAAACCATTGGATGCAAAATTTAGTGTAAATTGAGCCGCTTTTTAGATCTTGACCCACAATGACCCAGAAATGACCCACTAATCGAATTTTCTCAAACATTTGAACTAGCCCAATGATTTTCGCGTGCCAGAAACTCGTAGGATACAAATTTAATCAAAATCGTTAGAGCCGTTTTAAAAAAAAATAATTTGACTTGCTTTGACCCAAAAATGACCCACTAATCGAAAGTTCTCGAACATGTGACCCAGCCCAATAGTCTTCTCGTGCCCAAAAATAGTCGGATACAAAATTTCGTTAAAATCGTTTGAACCGTTTTTTAGACATAATTAGCTTGACCATGACCCAAAATGACCCAAATGACCCACTAATTGAATTTTCTCGAACATGTGACCTAGCCCAACAGTCTTCTCGTATCCGAAAACCATTGGATGCAAAATTTAGTGTAAATTGAGCCGCTTTTTAGATCTTGACCCACAATGACCCAGAAATGACCCACTAATCGAATTTTCTCGGACATGTGACCTAGCCCAATGATTTTATCGTGCTCGAAACTCATAGGACACAAAATTTAATCAAAATCGTTAGAGACGTTTTTTAGATAAAATTAATTTGACCCGCGTTGACCCAAAAATGACCCGCTAATCGAAAGTTCTCGAACATGTAACCCAGCCCAATAGTCTTCTCGTGCCCGAAAATGGTCGGATACAAAATTTCGTCAAAATCGTTTGAACCGTTTTTTAGATACAATTAGCTAGACCATGACCCAAAATGACCAGAAATGACCCACTAATCGAATTTTTTCGAACATGTGACCTAGCCCAATGGTTTTCTGGTGCCCCAAAACGGTAGGATTCAAAATTTCGTCAAAATCGTTAGAGCCGTTTTTAAGATAAAATTTGCATATATATATATATATATATATATATATATATATATATATGATACATTCCTGTCGAAAATTGGCACATTATAGACGATCGCTATTGCCGTCGACTTGAACGTTCTTTCCACCAGACAATCGGAACATCTCAGTACGAAACCACTAAAATTACCTGATAATCATATCGAGGTAGCCGCAGTCGAGATCGTTGAAATGTAGTCATGACACCCGGACAGGGCATCACTTCGAGTCACTCACCATGAAGACAAATCTCGAAGTATATCACATCGGAAATCGTAGTGATTTTGCAGTCGTAAAAATTGAGCAGAGGAGGTGAAATCCAGAAGAAATTTCCCAAAAACATTAAAATGAAGACTTAATAACTTAATAGATGAGCAGTGGCTTTATTGTGATCACAGAGATGAAAGCAACTCCACCAACTTTCGCTTCATTAAAAACTGAACACATTTGAAGATCTTGAAGAATTATCAGAGCTTGAAGAACATACTACCGATGCATTAGTGTAGACTCCCCAGTGACGGCAATTAGATGACAACCACTAATTCGTGTAAATTCTGTCTCCGAAGCCAGTGTAACCGTATAAATACTTCAAAATTTGGCCCAAAGGTACAAAACGCGCGAACAAGCTGGTCCACTCGCATCCATGTTCGGAGGGCGCTAGGGGGATAAAGAAGGCGGAGCTTTCTCGCTAATGGATGAAAAAATGAGGCCACGAAGACGTGTCTCTGACGTATGATTAAAACTCTTTAACAGAAGCGGTAAATTAAAAAGGTAAAAAGGCCTTTGGGCGCGAAAACCGCTTGGAATCATGTGATGCCGAATGAATTAAATAGAAATAAAAATGGTATTACAAAAGTTCCAAAGAATAAAAATTAAATGTCTCAAAAGAAGAAATTAGGCAGGAGCGTTTAGAGGCAGTGTTGCAATTTAAGAGAATAAGGTTTTAATAAATACGTGTAGCTTTTAACAGATTAAGATTTTTAGAATGATAAATAACAGAATATTTTGATTAAGTTATGGAATAAAATACAAAATAGATTTAAGAGATATTTTAAAAAGAGAGGGAAAAAAGAATTGAAGAATTTGGAATAATTTAACTAAAGAAAAATGGCGAAAATTTTTTATTATTACATATATATATATATATATATATATATATAAAAAACCACACACAATATTTGCTCGTATTAGAATATATGATATAAATATAGTGGTGGCGAAGAAGTTGATTTATTTATTAAAAGTTAAATAAAAAGTGATGGAAATTTACATCACTATGCAATTAAGGGTTAGATCCTTATACCCAAAATTATAAGGAACTTTTATAATATTTAAAGTAAAATTAAATAATTAAATGGAAATGAGAAAGTAAAATTAATCAATATTCTACAAAACATGAATTATATCTTTTATATTTAAGTAGAAAGAATCGTGCATCCATTCCAATGGAATATTACACCAACTCTGACTATTAGTGGGCCTTTTATCGAACACCATGATCATGGATTATACTCATGGATTATACTCCACTGAATGAAATAGAAGTCTGCATGGACTGGCTGATAAATGAACGTAAGCCAACTTTTACTTACCAATAATCACTTTGAAAGACACCACTGCAAAATTCTTTACTAGAACAATTTTTATGGCTTATTTATGTTAAATAGTGAAATATCATATAATAATATATAAACACATAAGAATTAATACGTTTTATAAATAGCGCAAATAAATATAATTTTAATAATATTTATTTGCTCTGTGAAAGCAATCCTAATTATAATGCATCACCAAAACTTCTAATAAATTTCATATTGAAGCTATATTTGAATTAATGATTTCCACCCGCATACTTGTGTTAAAGCGATGAATAATGTCATTTGAATGTAATTTAAAATAAACGATTCCACTATAATAATTTAAAATATATTCTTAAGATCGAATAAACAATCGAATAAGAAGGTAAAAAGTTTTCTATTTGTTTATTTCTTTGATTCCGAAAACTTTTTCCCAAAAATGATTCAAGACACAAATGTCACAGAGAAAGTATTCCTAAGAAAACAAAACCAATAAAGAACTTATTTCCAAATAAAGAAAGAAAAACAATTTATTCTGAGATGATAAATTTCCTTTTTCAAACCATATTTCATTTTACAGTTGTGTGATTTTATTCTTCTGTTGATACAAAACTATATTTTTACATTCCTTTTTCTTAAGAAGTTTTATAAAGAAACACTTGTCAATAACAAAGATTTAGTTTTGTGTCCTTTAATTATAAAATATAATTGTGAATTACATGCTAAGTGTACAGTTTTAGGCTATTTTAATAAATTCTTTTACTTTTTTAGAAGTTGTTTAAAGTGCATATTTCTTTTATGATTATAGTCACAAATACCTTACATAAATGTACTATTTATTCAAACCAATCAACACTTCTTCTCACAAATAGTTTGCATTTTAGGTTTTGACAAACTTTTTCAAGTAATAAAATTAAATAATAAACTAGTAATTGGGGGCCACCGTAATAGTTACCAATTATGGATAGGCATAATATAAAATATGAAAATAAAACATGTGTACACGATTCATAAAATGCATTGTAATTCGAATATATTCCTGGCCGAGGCTAACGAAAAAGACAGGCTACCGCGGTGAATTCCACTTATCTTTTTTTACAGACCGCTAGAGTGACGTATTGCTCTTTTCGTACATCTGTATTGGTGCATTTGAGCATCACGGGACTCCCGCGGTCTGTAAAAAGATATTTGCGTAAAGCACCGCGGTAGCCTTTCTTTTTCGTTAGCCTCGTTCCTGGCTTGATGACGTCATACTCTTTTATCGTTTTGTCTCTTTCTTGATATATTGTTATCGCTAGCTTGTGCTAGAGCTGGTTGTCGCATTTTGGAAACTTGGTCTTCTTTCGAGAGTTTCACTGGTTTTTATGTCACTATCGTGGGTTTTGTCACATTGTAACTTTTGTTACTGGTGGTTGTCACATTGTAACTTGTGTTACTGGTGGTTGTCACATTGTTACATTTGTTACGGGTGGTTGTCACATTGTAACTTTTGTTACTGGTGGTTGTCACATTGCTGAATGTTGCACACTCATTTTTGTTGTTTTTATCACTTTATCTCACCCATGCATTATAGCTGGCGGTTTTGATTTATTTGTTTTTTCCTTCCTGAATACGCTTAATGCGATCAGTCCATTGAATCCTATTGGCTGTTATCACTGCTTTTGAATTTTGTGCAACTTGTTCAATTGTTGTTTGAGAAACTTGTCGCACTAATGGAGTGGGGCTTGTTCCGTGGCCGTTAGTTCGTCATATATGTATGAGGTTGTATTCACTTGATGAGACACTGTTTTTTGATTCCCAATTTTGACTTTCTTTGGCAGGTGTGCTTCGTGCATTCACTAATTAATTATTTTGTTGTGTTTTGTTCACTTTTTGTTGGCTATTTGACTTCATCAGTTGGTAAAATTCAGTCCGTCACAGATGACTTCCACTTCTCACTAGTGCTGAAGAAAAAAATCGATTTTTTTTTGGCCTAGCAAAAAGGTTCCATTACTACTTCTTATTTATTTATTTTAATTTTATTTAATTTTATTTTATTTAAAGATATATTAGAATATATACTTACCAAAGGAATGGCTTTTGAGGGTGGGGAATGCTTTTGAGGAATCTCGCTGCTGGGATGGTGTATTCATTTTGATATGAGATCGATGTTTTCTACTAACCATCTCATCACTGCTCTTCCTTTTGTTTGTGCTTGTTTGTTGTTCGCTAACTGGTTGTGCCATATTTTTTCGTTGTTCGGTGTGATGTGGATCAGATGTAGTGGTTGGGTTAGTGGGCAGTCTGTTAGATAGTGTTTGGGGGTTCCCAACTCCCCGCATGAGCAGTTTGGTGCGTCTTTGCGCTTAAACCTGTGTAAGTAGTCCGGGAATGCTCCGTGACCCGTGTAAATTTGACTTAGTAGATTGCAGTTGATGATTCTGCCAGAATCTACTTTTGGGAATTATTCACATGTATTCCTGCCCGTTTCCCCATAATCCCATTCGAATTGCCATTGTTTGATCGTGAGTTCTTTTAGTTTTCTTTTTACGTTTGATATCGGTTTTTCTAGATGGTATGGAATTTCCTTAGTTTGATTTTCTGCAGCCATTTTTACTAATGGTTCAGCTGGAGAATCAAATTTTGGAACAAGGTTTAAACTTTATCTTCAACAAAACTAAAAGCTGGTTCAACTCAGCAAAACTTTCCAACAATATATATGTAACTCTCTGAGCGTTAAAAAGCTTTTCGACATGTAAAAAAATACTTATGTAACTCAGATAGATTAATTTTGTGCGGATTGTTACTAAAAAAAAAATTAATATATCAACTGTAGTAATAATAGTAAATAGTATGTAATAATTCATCTTAAATTATTTTTAAAACATAATTCTGATTTAAAAATGTTTCTGTATACAGGCAATTTTAGTTGTTTTCTGCAAATGAAAAATTACGCGGCAGTCGCTTAGATTGTTAAAGTAAAATATTCGAAACCGAGGAATATTTCAATAGTTTTTAAAATTTTGTTTCCAGAAATTAAACTTCAATTTATTCATTTTTTTAAATATCTGTAGAAGTAAAAAATAATGAAGTACGAAATCTGTGCAGTTCCTTAGATATCCAAAAGGTTCTAGTATTTTTTAAACAAGGTGTTTCAGAGATTCTCATGAAGCTTCAGTCTTCATATTCCTATAAAATTTATCCATGATAATATATCAACATACGCGTACATTGAACCAAGTTCTTTCTCCAATCTGAAATAATATCGCCATTTTTTTTTCTCGTACGATAATCAAAATAAATAATTTACTGGGTGACAATAAATAACTGGGACACAGATGATACATTATAACTGTACTGCTAATGAAAATATTACGACAAAACTTCTAAATAAATATGAATATATTATTTCGTCTAATATATTTACAAATTTTCAAAATGGCTACCTTTAAACTTAATACAGAGCTTTAAACGTGTCACAAAATTTTCGGCCATGGGCCGCAACTCACTTACTGATATTTTATCCCATTCCTTGCATAAGGATTTCTTTAGGGATGCCAAAGTTTTATGAGGTTTAGCACACACCCTAGTCTCCAAGATGGACCAAACAGAATAATCCATTGGGTTCAAATCTGGGGAATACGGTGGCCATTCTTGTGCTCCAACGAAGTCAGGAAAATGTGTCTTGCACCAATCTTGAGTGCCTTTAGCTCTGTGTGCAGGTGCGTAATTCTGTTGGAAGGTCCATATTTTCTTTCCAAAGAACGTTTGTGACCAAGGTAAGACAACATCTTCCAAAATGAGTTTGCGATATGTTTAATGATTAATCTTTATCCCTTGATCAACAAAAACAAGTGGTGTTTTCCCGCTAGCACATATCCCACCCCAAACCATTACAGATTGGGGTCGTTGACGCCGTTCAACAATGCAAGAAAGTCCAGGTGCTTCTGCTGACCAAACTCTATCACTATGGCTATTGTGAGCTTGTTCAATCGAAAACAGTTTCTCATCTGTGAAGACAAATGTTTTCCATCGATCACCTGCAGCTCGCTTTAACAGTTCTTTACACCTTTGAAGTCTTGTGAGTTTGTTCTCTGCGGTTAGCTTTTGAGCCTCTTTCATTTTGTCAGGGTGAAGACCAAGCTCTACTCTTGCCATCAAACGTGCGGTTTCTCTGTTGATCTTCATCTCTCTAGCAACCTTTCTCATTGAAATCCTAGGATTTCGTTAAGACGAATGGCTTTTTAATTTGTTCAAGGATAGGTTTCTTGATAATATTTTGATTGATTTATAGCATGAAATTCCATGAAGATAAAGTTTTTGCATCTTAATTAACCCTTCTTTGCATGAGTTTTTTCTTTTACAATTGTGTTTTTTTATACATATATTGAATATTAGACACCAGAAATTTTAAGATAGATTTTTAACTTTGATCAGCAACATAGTTCATGGGAAATTTACTGGATTAATATTTCTATATAAATATAGTGGTGGCGAAGAAGTTGATTTATTTATTAAAAGTTAAATAAAAAGTGATGGACATTTACATCACTATGCAATTAAGGGTTAAACCTATTACAAACCTAATCTTTATCAGAGAAGTGGGAGATGAAGACTGTTAGAAATTATCTAATATTCTTCTTCTTCTTTTTTTTAACTAATTGAACGGGACCGGACAAGAGAATGTTAAGCCACATTGTTGAACTTCTGAGATATATCAATTTGTTAACTAGATCAAATACTCAAATCAAAATATATAATATAATTTTTTTTCTCAATTTCTGAGTCACATTTGAGATAATCTGAATATCAATATGGTATTACTTTAATGATATTACTTTAATAATATATACTTTCTTTCTAGTAAAAACATTCTAGAAACATCTGGGGCGAAAACGAAACCTGGGACATATGCTGCCATCTAATGACATTAGAAAAAAATAATATGCAGGATATTATAATTCACTATATTAAGCAACATATTACAGTGTTAAATTTATTTTACCAAAAATGTGCTTTAGTATTTTCTTGCCCCGATCCCCTCAATTGTTATACAGGGTGTTTCTAAATGAATATCGCGGTTTTAACGCTTTGATTATATAAAACTTAAAGTTATACTTAATACATAAAATGAAAGAGCAACTCAAACAGTTTGTTGGTACCTGTGTATGTGCATGCACACGAAATGTTTCTTCCGTCATCCGTTAGAAAGCGCTAGTTGCAAAAATGGCGACTAGTGAACAGAAAGCATTTTGTGTTCTGCAGTTTGCAAAGACCGAATCTGTAGAATCGTGTTTATGTGCCTCCACTACCAGATGAAGAAACATGATTGAGGCAGCTGTTGCAACAATTACCCCACAAACACTAATTAACGTTTGGGATGAACTGAGCTATCGACTTTATGTGTGCCGTGTGCCAAAAGGTGTTCACATTGAACACTTCTAAGCTTGTAGGTAAAACTGTTTGAATTGCTCTTTCATTTTATGTATTAATTATAATTTTAAGTTTTATGTAATAAATAAGGTCTGTCTCAAAAGTTTAAGCACAAGCATAAAATGTCGATTTTCAAAGAATTATAAAAAGTTAGTATGAATAACATTTTTTTATTTGCAGATTTCGCAACATTATTTAAATAAATGATATTAAAAGTAGAAAAAAATAAATTACATAATTGTAAAAAATATAATTAAAAAAATGTTTAAAAAAATGTCAAAAGTTTATGCACAATGTCAAAAGCAACCAGATTTATAATTTTTACAGAACTTTTACTTACAAATTATTTTTCCGTGATTTCGGGTTAGTTCAAATAAACGTGCGTCCATCGAAATTATTAGTTATTGTAGAGTTTCTGGTGGCAAAGAGTACCATGCTTTCTCATTAGCCTCTTGGAGTTCTTCAATAGAGTCATACTGCTTTCCATTGCCGTAAACCTGGCGGGTTAAAATACCCCAGACATTCTCAATCGGGTTTAAGTCTGGACTTAAAGCTCGCCAGTTAAGAACTTTAATATTTTTCTGAGAAAACCAAAGTTTTGTAGAATGTGATACGTGGATTGAGACATTGTCTTGTTGAAAAGTCCATTCAGGACCCCCCAAAATGTCACCGAATGGAAGCAAATGTTGGATTAGCATCTCTTGATACTTTTTTGAATCTTGACTTCCTTTTATAAAAGCCAGAGAGGTCTGGCCATTGAATCCAAATCCCCCCCCCCAAACCATAACAGATTTACCGCCTTGCTGCATGCTGAAAAATGTCCTTGGTTCCTTTCGTAAATCATGCCGATACGCGTTCCAACCATCAGGGCCATCTAAGTTCCACTTTTTCTCATCGCTGAATAAAACAGTAAGCCATTTGTCCTCGTAGTACATGTGTTTTTTAGCCCAGTTAATTCTTGCCTGTTTGTGATGTAATTTGAGAGACGGTTTGCGAGCCATTTTCTTTAGTATGATGTAATCACACTCTTTAATACGTCTATGTATAGGTGTCTTTGGACACCTGTATACTGAGATTATTTTTAATTTGCCGTATGGACATATTTTGTCTAGATACCAATCTCCGTATTCTCCGAACAGTCTGAACAGTCGTCATACGTGATCGTCCACATCTTGGTTTCCGCTTAAAATTATCATTTCTAGAGAGTACTTGATATATACCTCACTTTGATCGATTTAAAACTTTTGCAATTTCAGAAACAGTTTTATTTTGCGATTTCAATTTAAAAACTTTCAAAATCTCACATTTTGTGAATTCTTTACCCTTTGGCATTTTTAAAACGAGAGGAAATAATTTTTCCACCTTTTATATTTTTATAAAAGTGCAATATGATGTCATACACGTCATTACACACGGCCAATCCCGTGTTTCTAAAAAAATTGCATAAAGTGCTTAAATTTTTGAGACAGCTTTTCTTCAAGAAAAAAGAAAAATTAAATAAAAATAAATATATTTTTTATTTTAACCACCCAAAATGGCTTATTTTATTTTATTTTGATTAAATGTCGAGTATTTATTGTAAATTAGCATAAAATATTTTCTGCTTCAATTATTTTAAACCACATTTGCAGAGTGCTTAAACTTTTGAGACAGACTATACTACCCGCATTAAAACCCCGATGTTCAATTAGAAACACCCTGTATTATAAAAATCTTTCCATCTGTCCACGAAACATTTTTATGCATGCTATGATCCAATATTTGTATTTGAGTTTTTAGATTCATATAAAAATTTAATATTAACAAAAGAAAATAACAAAGAGTACTTAAACCACATAACTAAGGACCAGCAATATAAAAAAACATAAATATATTACCAATAATGTAAAAACTAAAAATTAAATGTAATATTTTTCTGCTGAAGTTTTTCTTCACCCTGTATAGTTATAATCAATAAGTAACTTAAAAAATAATTTTATATAACATCTTTTAAAAGTATATTTAAAAAATATATTTATTACGATAACAAATTATTTTCGTTTCCAAATATTTACTGACATACTTCGTAACTTAAATTCCTTAAAAATAAAGAAAGCCGTTTTTTACATTAGCATACGCAGATGTTATTGGCCAATAAAATAAAATACTTAACGCTCAGAAAACCAATTTA
The DNA here is from genome assembly GCA_963931845.1 of Maratus michaelseni. Classification (NCBI taxonomy): domain Eukaryota; kingdom Metazoa; phylum Arthropoda; class Arachnida; order Araneae; family Salticidae; genus Maratus; species Maratus michaelseni. The sequence continues at coordinate 345,585,547 of OZ007590.1, read as the reverse complement.
CCAAAGCGTGTAACTGGGCATAAATTTTAATTTTAGCAGTTGAAAAAAAAAAGAATGTCCATACTGTTAAATCTGTTCCGTTTAAATTATTTAAAGTTTCCAGCTTCAGTAACTTTCCAAAAGGATTTATGGCTTAAAAAAACTTAAATAATTAGAAAAATTAAAAGGAGGCCTTTATTTATGACACCGTTCTGGATCATAAATTTTATTAAATAATCACATAAACCTAACTTGCACAACCACAATTACATTGGTTTCTGTAATGCTGTACTCTATAGGTAATTTGGGAATTCAAATACCTGTTAATGTCGATTTGCAGTGTTTGCATCATTGAACATTGCAATAAAAATGTTATTAAATTGAAATTGCTTTTCCTATTAATACTATTTAAAATTTGAAAGTAATGTTGATTTTTTATTTGGATAATTAAACTGGTTCTCTCCAACTTCGTAGAAAATAGAAGAAATTGTGGTAATTGTATATGGAAACCTTGGTTTTAAATTAATTAAATTGTTTTTTTTTTTAATTAAAGAATTTCATATAAATTTACTTAACGACTAAATATATTTAACAACTTTGTGCATTTTTCAAATTCATAAACTTTATAAAGGTTAAACTGAGAATTATCTATAGATGACAGGTAAAAGTATTTTTCATTCGTGTTAAATATGTTTGAAATATTTAACACGAATATTTTTGCATTTATAACAATTGGTAAATATTGATAATAATTATGAATAAATATTTTCATTATGAAATAACTTGATAATAATTATGAAGTGACAATATTCTTAAGAGAAATAACTATAAAAAATAGAAGCAATTGTGGTAATTGCATATGGATACCTTGGTTGTAAATTAATTAAATTTTTCTTAATTAAAGAATTTCATATAAATATATTACTTAACGACTGAATATATTTAATGACTTAGTGCATTAAAATTTTGACAAACAAATACAACAAACAAATTAAACAAAGATACAAATTATTAATTATTAACAAATTTTTTGTTATGTGACTTTGTGCATTTTTCGAAGCCATAAACTTATAAAAGTTAAACTGAAAATTATCTATACATTATAGGTGGAAGTACTTTTCATTCGTGTTAAATATGTTTGAAATATTTAACACGAATATTTTTGCATTTATAACAATTGATAAAGATTGATAATAATTATGAATAAATATTTTCAATGTTATGCAATAACTTAACAATAATTATGAATTGACAATATTCTTAAGAGAAATAAATATAGAAAACGATAAACAAATAGCACTATTTCAAAATATTGAATCTGATATACGTCACCAATTTGCATTACAAGATGTTTAATACAGAATAAGATGTGCATAACAATTATCGTTAATTTACAGCGACACACAAAGAATTCGGCTGTACAGTACTGTCTATGAGCAATAATTTTTGGAAGTGTGTTTTTAATAGTTGTATGCATTTTTAAATGTAACTAATTTTTTGCATGTTACTTGTTGTATATGAATTTTATAGATAATATACCAGCCTGCACAAAATAATTTGAGAACATTTACCCTTATTGATGAAAATTGTTAAAAGATAACTTTCATCTGTGTTACGCGCTTCCTAACTAAACTAGATTGTTCCATACCATGGTAGTATACATACAAATGTATAGATTACATACACAGGTGTAAGAAAGAATTTGGATATTTTTCGACCACCGATTCTACTAGCTGAAATTGGGTTTACAACAAGTTGGAAACTGTACGTCAAACGTGAGACAAATGAGGTGCGTTCGTACTATAACTAGTTTAATTAAAATGAATTATATCGTCTGTTATTATGATGTGATTAATTTCCGTAATAAAATAAGTATTTTTTAAGTTGGCAACATTTTATCTTTTGTTGACATTTAATGAAAATTTCAATGGGAAACTTAAGCCTAGCTTTAAAATTTTCAGAACTTGAAATCCATACTTAGAATCCCTTTTTTTTCCGTTTAATATCTATTTCTCCGGAAACATCTATTCAAAAACTGTCGGTAGATTATAGGAATGATATAATTAAACAATTTTAGTATACAAACTCGGTGTTTACATTCAGTAATACGAAAATAATATGAATCCATCTTAAATATGACGTTATCAATGTGGCCAAAATAGAATAATTTCCTATCATGGGATATTATTGAATTAACTACGTATGATCGGATTTAACAGAATGAAGAAAACTGTTATTAATATCTTTTTAAGTTTTGATTCGATTTTCATAAAATTTGAAATGTCAGGTATTTGGATAGTGGATATGTCAGCGATTTTTTTTTCAAATGATGTATATGATATTAATAAGAATAATTATTAATAGTAATAAGAAGCACATGGCGCATCTGAACATTTTTTAAAAAAATGGGATCGAAACGAAAGAATTTTCACATGTCTACGGGATAACAGGTGAATTCTTTATATAGATCTATTTAAGATTATTGTAAAAATAGGTGTTTTTTTCTGTAAATAATAGGATATAAATTATCCCATATCCTATAAAGGAAGTCAGTTAAAAAAATGATTATTTTTCAAGTTCAAATTTTAATAATATAATTGTAAAAATCCTAAATTTTCAAAAGTATGAAAGGGAAATTTTACGATTCATTTTTAGTTACAAACATTGGAAAATTCACAGAAAGAAAAAAAAATTGTTTCGTATCAGCAGATAGAGTAATAAACCTATTTTTACTGATTTTGCTTTAATTACATTTAATTAATATGTATATAAATTGATTTAAATAATGAAAAATAATATTTCATATGCAATATTTGATGTTAAAACAGTTAACTGCAGGTTGAAACTTCAATAAAACTTTGTGTGTTTCAAATAGCTTAACATGCTGTAAATATAATTCAATATATATATATTTTTTAATGCAACATAGAACTAATTTTACGAAATTATTTAAAAGACATTTCGTACAATTTCTTACAAAATTTCTTGTAAAATTTTCGTGTTTACTGTGTTATTTTATTTACGACAGTATTGATTATGTATAAGTGCTCAGAGTGGAAAATATTATGAAACTGCACATGGATTAGAAAAATCTTAAAATATTGCCTACGCGATGCTTGATACTAAAGCCGTTAATTGCAGGTTGAAACTCCAATTAAACTTTGCGCGTTTCGAATAGCTTAAAATGCAGTAAATATAATTAGATATATTTTTTAAATGCGGAATATTATTAATTTTATCAAATTATTTAAAAGAAATTTCGAAAAATATAATCGCTTTCACTGTATTCTTTTATTTACGGCAGTTTTGATTATGTATAAATATTCAGAATAGAAATTCTTATCAAATTGCACCTCGATTAGGAAAATCTTAAATGTAGCACCAACTTCACTTATTTACACTGAAAGATTTTTACTCTAATAAGACCTTTCATTATAATATAATGAACAGAAATTAGTTCCTTTTGTATAGAGATTTTTAGATTATTATTTCTAAGAAAAATTTATTCAGCTAAATTGAATTTCATTTATCCGAAATAAAGAAAAAAATAAGGAGATTTGTGACTATATAAATTAGCTATGAGTAATACTTTAAAATTCCGAATATAACCCCCCCCCCTCCCCCAACTTTCAACAAATTTCACTTTTCGAAAAAAATCATTTGTAAGCCCCCACTACCAAAAACGTTTGGTTAGAATGTGTTCTCACCAACCCTTTGACGAGGAAATTTTTAGACGGTGTCGATAAATGTGCCAAGGTTAGTTTCTTTGTTTTCATGCTCCCTCAGTTCTCCTTTCATGCTCCCCTGTTCAGTGCTCTCGTTTTGACTTATCATATACATTTATTAGAATTTCAGGTTAAAATATATCTTAAATCAGCTTTATTTACATGAAATACCTTGCGTTTTTACTATCCCAAAGTTTACATTAAAGTACATCAAAGCACCAATTCATGTAGCCTCTTCGGTAAACACGAGATTCGTTCACCCCTCAGCATTGGGATTGCCAAACCACTGTTAACGCGACCTACGTAATACTGTATTACGTAATACTACGTAATTACGTAATACTGAATTACGTAGGTCGGAGTGTTAGTCACTGTTCACGGCGGTAGCTTGTAAGTTTGACGTCATCACCCCTGAACCAATAGCGGTTTGCGTGCGATTTGTTTCCTCAAGAATGGCAACATGGGATATGTAGATTCACTGAACGGACTTGTATAAATGATAGAATGAGTTGATTTCACAGTATTTTCTGAAAGACTTTCGATACAAAGTTTCTGAATAAGAACACCTGCCAGTTTCATACTTTTCTACACAAAAATGAATTAAAACATATGTCATAAAGTAGCTAGTTTAGATTTCAGAACAGCCGTAATTGACATTAATGATAAGATTTAGTATTGAGGAAATGTTTAAGAAAATTACTTTTATGAGCTACTTCCACACTTTTTCTACTACTTCATGTTGTCAAATGACGGGTTTTTTGCTGCTAAAAAAATCCGACTACCTTGTAAGCCCTATCTTGCAAACCGTACTTCTTTATCATAATTTCTTCCTTTTTTATGAATTTGTAAAGTTTTAACGAACTTTTGGTTCACCCGGTATATGAAAAAATTACACGCAATTCTAATTTTTCATATTGATATACATATACATGGTCAAGGAGATAAACGAAGATAGTTCGTTATTGTGAAATTTGAGATGATTTGTATTAGATTACGAGGCGTGTTGTTGTTCGGCTAAATTGATCGAAGCAACACCGAAGGTAAATGTTTGAAAAACTCAGTTGAAGGTAGACATACAGGGGAAAACGATGACAATCTTTTGAAAAACACGATTCCCATAAACAAAAGAATGGATGAAAGTCACTTAGAAAAAGTACAGTTGATGATTGGTACAAAGAGGGAAGAAATGATTAAGGTCATTTTAAAAATCACAATTAAATGTAAGTATAAAGAAAGAAGAAGGACGTGAATCTTTCGATAAACACTGCGTAAAATTGGTGCAAAAGGGTAATAACGAAAAAATTGCTTGAAAAACACTGTTGAAGATTATGAGACGTGCTGTCGTTTGTACCTGTAGTTTGATTGATCAAAGCAAAAACGAAGATAAATCTATAAGAAACATAGTATAATATTCGCATTAGGAGGAAAACCGATGAATGTCTTTTGTAAAATACAGCTGATGATTATTATAAAGAGCAAAAAAGCATGAAAATAATTTTAAAAAACACAGCTGAAAATAAATATATTGGAGGAAGAACAATGAAAGTCCTAAAAAACTTTGATGTTGAGAACTATCTATGACTATTATGCAACTATCTCACTATCATCCAATTATCTCTGAATATCATAATTTTTCCTTTGACTCTTCATATACATTTGTGTTTGTGTGTAATTATATATAAGAATTACATTTAGAGTTACATATATATATTATATATACAATGTATTTAAGGCTCAATAAATATATTTTAAAACTTCTTTTCAAATTGTACTAAAATTTCGATGTTTTACTCTGAGATTCAAATGAGTTTTCAATTGCATTAAATAAAATATTCGGTCTAACAAATTTAATTTGCAAATATGTGTACAAGAATTCTCAAATACAAATTATATTTAAAGGAATACATTTCTGTCATTTTCTATAATTCTCTATTCAAAAGTGTTTAGTTTGACGCTTCCAAAATAGATTGCGAAAGCATGATATAAATTAATGGTTTACTGATTCTGACTATAACGACGTTATTCTCACGTGAATACAAATACTTTGAATACTTTAGAAGTATTGGGATTTCTCCATTCAAGCTTCTAAAGTTTTGAATATTATGCTGACTACTGTGAATATTTTCAGTGTTGTAAATCAAATTAAAGCTTAGGGATTTGCTTTCTGAAATTAAAGTCGTATAAATAATTATTACACATTATTTTTCTTTGTGTACAAAACAAAATATTTAAGAGTTAAAATAGATGGGGGCTAATAAAAAAAGCCTCACTTGAAAAGTTTCGTTTTTGCAATTCATTTTCAACCATTTTTTAATGTTTTAATTTGCAGATTTTTGATTCGAGTTTTTTCCATTATCATCAAACCGGAAATTAGCAGATTGTAAAGTATTCAGTGGGAAAAAGCATATTTTAAAAAGTTTAAATTTTCAGACAATTGCAAATATTGCGTGAAGAAATAAATTGAAAATTTCTGAAGAAACATTTATTCTTGACTGAAATAAAAAGATATATTTTGGTTATAGAATTAAAGATACATATCGTAGAAAAATCTTTTGTCAGATGATTTCTAGCAAAATTTAAAATGTTTAAGGGCTATGACTATGAAGTACAGATTTGGACGGCTCCGTTGTACGTCATGAGGTCACCTCATAACGAAATTCTGTCTATATGATATAAGTTCTCAGCATAAAATAGACTTAGAAATATATTCGGGCATCATAATTTCAACAAAAACATTGCATCTTATAGTTAATTGAAATGGGAATAAGAGCCAAATGATGCATAAAAAACTACTACAGAAACAGGACATTAATAAATGTCTAGAATTTTCAACAAATTTTAATGAAATTTTATAATATGCACTATAAACAATTGGTCTGAATGAATATTTTTAAATGAATAAAATTTTATCTTTTTTACGCTAGAGGAAATCAGTATGTATGATGTAGAAAGAGCGATAGATATAATGAAAATTCCATTCTTTAAACGATTGTGAATTCTTCTTATGTAAAAACATGGCGTTGCACAATTAAAGCTGAAGATGGTAAAATATTAAATCTAAGAGGGTAGTTAAACATTCCAAAATATTTAAACGTTATAAAAAAGAGTGCATACCACATCCTATTTGAAATTTTCCATACATTTAGAAATCCACTATTTGAAAACGAAAATGCTTTTTGCTACATGTATTTTATTACACTTTTCCTGCATGTTTGCTATAGTAAACAAAGTCAGAATTCAGGTTAAAAGTAAGAACCTAATGCAATTCAGCATACGTATCTATATTTTATTTTTTTAGTTTAGGTGTGTTGTTATAAAATACGTATTCAATTTCATCATTAATATTGCTTGGCAACTGTTCAGACTAAAATTCAAAAGGAAATATGTATGGTGAAATAGGCTACAAAATCGGTTCTTTAAACTTGGGACTTTATTTCAGCATGAGATCAGATTTCTGATTTAAAGTCTGCTAGCAGCCTACGCCCGCTTCGCTGGTCTATTTTTCCAAACGAACATCGAATAACTAAAACATCTTTTAGTTCTACTTCCACCGCCAGGGTGCTTATTCTGTTCTAAACAAAGCTCTTTGCGAACGAACCTCCAAACGATCGATCTAAGCTGCCTACGGCACCGTAAAGCAGACGTGATGCGCATGCGCCCGAAAATCATTTAATTCCACGTCCTGATGCCGGAGGGCACATTCTATTTTAAACGAACCTACTGCACGTGTTGCCGCTGTACTTTGTTCTCGGTCTAACTTCGTACTTTATTTTCTTTCATATCAATTTTTACAAAATTTGAATTTTTGCATGCAGAAAAATGTTCTACATATGTGTGGTGAGGTTTAAATTGATCCCTCAAATACTTTTCTTAATATTCGCAAATTAGTGATAACAAACCACTCGTTTGCTCGAGAAATAACCGCCATTGGGGAAACTAATAAATGAGTTCACAGAATCTATTCCGAAACTAATGGAATACTAAGGAAACCATAGACATCAATATGAAGTTTAACAAATTTGAAAAATATTATTTCCAAAGATGAAATATTTTTTCATGTAGATTACAGTAAAAATTATTCTTCAAAATTAAATACAGATAGATACAGTCCTTCCACTTTGGTTGTTCTAGAAAGCAAGTCACATTATTATATACAGGAATTATCAACACTATTTTATAAAGAGAGAACGGCTGACTGACTGAATGACTCATCAACGCAGAGCTGAAACAACTAAAGTCAGAAACACGGAATGTGGACAATAGATTGCTGTTATGACCTAGGCAAGCAATAAGAAATGATTTTTGACCCCCCCCCCCCCCTGAAGCCGCTTAAAGAGCGAGGGGGTCGACAGTTTTAGGTTATTTCGCCATTCGTTATCTCCGCAACAGTTTTAGGTAGGAGCGGGAAATTCAAGGAAGCTGTTTTACTAAATAATAGTTAAACACGTATTTCAGCGACTTTAGGAATTCACCCCGAAGGGGGTTAAATGACGGGTCGAATGTTTTAGGTCATTTCTCCATATTTCAGCAGTAGTTTTATGTCGGAGCGTAAAATTCGGCATAACAAATCTACTAAAAATATAGTTAAACACGTATTTTAGCGATTTTAGAAATTAAACGACTAAGGGTCTAAATGGGGGGTTGGAAGTTTTAGGGTCATATGTCAGCAGCAGTTTTAGGTAGGAGCGTGAAATTCAGCGTAAGAAATCTACTAAAAATAGTTAAACACGTACTTCAGTGATTTTGTAAATACAAACATAAAGGGGGGAGGGTAAATAGGGGTTAATTTTTTCAGTTATTTTGACATATCTCAGCTGTAGTTTTAAGAAGAACTATAAAATATAGCTAAACTAATGTGCTAAAAATAGTTAAACACTTATTTCAGCTATTTTAACGATTTCGTCGCTAAGATCGATGAACCCGACTATGAAAGATTAGACGAATAAGACAAATATTGATTTAAAAGTTTTTTGATTAGATTGTTTGTGTAAGACATTTTTCCAAGTAGGCCGACACATTGAACATCAGAGCGAAGTCGTTACAAACCGCTAGTTTATTATAAAAATATTAACAGATATTTAAAATAGGAGGTTTCACTAATTCCGACAGCTTACGTTATGACCCATGCAGTATATGGGTTCATTTAAAGCCCATTTTTTATCCTATTGTTAGGTGAAAACCTAAAGTTAAAGAGTTTCACTTCATAAGTGGTTCACCCACAAACCAATATCGGAATAAAGCAAACTTTTATATTTTCACCAAAGAAATTGTTAAGTACTTTTCAGCATTGAAGACAATAACGTGGAACTATATTCATGCTGGATATGGTAAATAGGCCCCAGATGGAACTGGCAGTGTATTTAAGCAAACTGTTGATAAAGCTGTAGCTCAAGTAATTGATATTCCTGGTGAAGGAATAGTTTTTTGAAATTTTAAAAGAAAGATGTCATGATGTTTTAGCAGTAAATGTTTCAGAGGTTGACATAACCGAAATTGAAAACTTCCTTCCACAAAACATCAAATGTCTAGTTGAAACAATGGTAGTACGTTAAATTACTTGGAAAAAATTAAATTGTTCAAATATAAATACAAGACATCTTTCCTGTTTTGATTCGAATCTAACGATATATGCAAACATTATAACATTAAGAATAAGCTAGGCTAACAAATAAATTAGTTGCTTTAAGAGTAAAAAATTACATACTACTTCAAGCATGTAACATAATATAATGGCAGGTAACACTGAAATTCAAATTAACAGTTGAATTCCAGTTGTTTTCGAAAATAAATTGTATCCAGGCAAGTCAAATTATATATTTTTATTTTGATTTAAATGCCTAAATACGAAAACAACTGAACAATTTAAAATTTTTATCGGAGAAGTTCTTGATATTTCTGATCAAGAAGTTAAAGTTAACTTTATGGTTCATACTGGAAAGGAAAGTGTTCACCACTTTAAATGGCGTATTAAAAAGATTGCCTAAAGATACTTGTAACAAATATCTCTTTTTCAAAACTTTGACTACCAAGTACAATATTCTTTAGTCAATTTGCTTTTGATAAAAGTGGTGATATTGACAAAATGTTATAAAATATATATTTTGCAGAAATATGATGTTTTAAAACATTAAGTGCTTCTACTGTATCAAAAAAATGTATTGTGCCTGACTATTTTATAGGTCATTACCATGTTTTTGATTGTCATTACCATGTTCGTACTTGACATTGCCGTGATCATACGTGTGATTACCATACCACAATAAAAAACAAGTTATTTAATTAAAGCCATAAATCATGTAAACGACTTACACTGATATTTTTCTCATAATGCAAGACATGCAAACATTCCATCAGCACAAAAAATACGGGATTGAGAACTAAAAATTTGTTTTTCTCCTCTAAAGGAAAGTTTTAACTTTTAAAACTTTCCTTTATTTGAAAATAATCCACAGGGTGACAAAAAAGAACCCTTACAAAGTTCAAATTGAAAAAAAAAACTGAACTAACCTTCACCAATAAAATTGTATTATTCTTGCTTGCGAAGTAAACTTGTATCTCATTGAAACAGGTTGTTTAAGCCCTGTGAATATGGTCTCTCAGTAAACGTTATTCTCACATTATACACTGAAAGTTCAGGTAATGAAAATATTATTATTGTATTAGATGCCAGGAAATGGTTCATTAGAATCATACTAAAACAGACCGGTTGAAAAACACACAGACAGACAACATTCCTAGAAAATTCAAAGTGTAAAGAATATTTAAATGTATTCCAAAAAGTATCGGTGAATAAAACGGTCAAGTGCGAGTATAACTCGCGCTGAAAGGGTTCCGTTCATTGAATTGATTTATTACTATTTATTAAATAATAAACTCCTACTACCTCTAATTGTTTCATAATTTTAGTTTCAATAGATCCGGAAATAGGAGGGGGGATCTTACTTTTCCAGTACTTTCGACGATATCTGTGAAAATATAATACCTAAAATTAAACATTTTTGGAGTTCGGTGTTACAAGATCTTTTGAACGATACCATACACGATACGTAAATAGAAATGACGGTACTTCTCTATTATCCCATCGGCCACTTTTCATAACAAAAAACTATCGCCAAACTGTAAGATTAAACGCCAAAAATGCAGACCCAGTTACTTGATGTCAGAAGCATTATACGTGTTTGTTATGTCATCAAGTGGTTTTTAATTCGACATTCGCGTTTATTTTTCATCATGTTTTACTGAGTTTAGTTATTTCATTAATTAAAGTAACAATTGTGTCCTTAAACCCTTATATTTTATTTATTTATTTATTTTGATATTCCAATGGCAACGCTCTCCCGTTTATTTGGCGTTACAGTTTGGCGATAGTTTTTTGTTATGAAAAGTGGTCGACGGGATAATAGAGAAGTACCGAAATGACTTATATCCTTGGATTATTCTGCGTTGATAGATACCTCGAGCACCCGTCAACTTCCCGATGACTGCTCGAAAAGTAAATTTTGTGTGTAACGGAAAAATGCGTTTTTCTTAAAAACTATGCTTCCTAGGAAAATCTCTACAGTTTTCTTGCAAGGATTAAATAAACTTCTACTACCCCTAATGTTTTCCTAATCTCAGTTTCAGTAGATTCAGAAATAGACGGGGGGGGGGCATATTTTTTAGTGCACTTTCAACGATATCTCTGATAATATAATACCTAAATTTGAAACAAATATATATTTGAGTTCGGCTTTACGAGATCTTTCACACGATACCCCACACGATATACAGAAAGAATTTTATTTCAAGTAACATAATTAGTCCCAAAATGTTTTCTAAACATATTTGTGAATGGTTAATTATCTGAAAATATGTGGGTAAAAAGTCTTTATAACTTTGCCAAGTTTGAACGTTCCACGTCCCATAGTTTACGAGAAAAAGGGCTCTGACAGACGGACAAACTGACACAGGAATGATCTTATAATGGTTACGTTTTTATTTTTTAAGTACAAAACCCTAAAAAAGCAGCAAAAAAGATAAACATTAACTAGGAATGAAACAATGCAAGAATCTTATGGTAAAATGAATTTTGAATGAACTTTTTAACTTTATAAAACTCAACGATGCTAACCATATTACAATTTTATTATGTAAGTAAAAATTAAGAATATAAGAAAGTTTCATTGATTTATATTGGATGGTTGAAGTATTTGGGAATATAATTAAAAATGTCTTAATATGAAATTCTCTATTTTTAATAATGCAATTTTAGGGAAAAAAACATGATAGTAACAAGTATGTGTTATTTTATGAACTCTTTATTTAAAGATTACGATATTAAATTTTTCGTCTTAGTTAAATTTATCAAGTTCATTTTTAATTTAAAGATTAGAAGAACGGTAAACAATTATACCAATATTTTTATGGTAGGTCCTTTTTGTTAAAAAAAACTATTTCACAATTTCACACTGGCCTTTCACACCTGAAATTGAAAACTGTTCGTATTTACCCTATTTCACCCCATAATTTTCAATTATGTAATCTACATGTATATGATACCTATCGTAATGATACCTATCGTAATTTGCGAAGGACAAACTGGAATGTGAATAAAATTGGTAGCTCATTACAAAACATTTTTAGAAAACCACTTGATAGTTGGAATAATAGGTTTTTTTCGATAATTATAATAAATATGTATGCAGACGCTGTCAACAAATTCAATTAAAGTATAGTAAAGAATAATCTATCTCCAAAGATTAATTTAATAATTATAACAAAGAATAGATTAACTGTATTATTAAAATGTAACTGTCGTAAACAATTACATAAATAGCAAAATATTATGAATGCATGAAAAATCAGTCTCATGATACTATTCAAAATAAAACATAATGATCTTGCAATAAATTATTATATGCTTCAGAAATCTCAGCATTATGATGTTTAATATATGTACTCCTAGTTTAATAATTGAATACACCCATTTACAGAAATTATCAAATGAAATTAATGATAAAACACATTTTTTCAATATATTTAAGGTTAATAAGAATATGCAAAAGTAAAACATTTCTTTCAAGGCACCAGAAATATATTAAACTAGATAGTCTTTTAGGGATATGATCTTCAAATATTTACGTTTGTGTTCATTTAATTATCACTACATTTAGTTTTTCCCGTTCCTTTAATCCATAAAATTTAATTTAAATTTTTAAAAATTCTGAGCATGAAAGCCTATTTTAAGACTTTATAATTTAAAGCACGAGTAGTTTCTGAATGATATTTGAAAATACATCATGCGCAAAATCATAATGAAATGCCCTTGATATGAAATGAAACATTTAATATGCACCTTTATAAAGGAATAGTTTATAAATGTCAATGATGCTAACCCGACTATAGTTTTTCAGAGTTAGCTTAATTAAAAATGTATGTAACGGCCTCAGATAATATATATACGTATATATACAGTATTTCTCGGCGTATAACACGCACTTTTAACTCTAAAAAATCACTTCATTTTGTCATGTGCGTGTTATACACCGGATATAAAATGGTTGATGTAAAATCATAAGAGAACATTTAAAAATTTTATAAGTATATTTAAATACATCTATATATCAATAGAAATAAAGAACCTTACAATATATCAATATAAGAAAAGAGACTTACAGTATATATTTTCTAAAAAACTTAGTCTTCTTTATCAGATAACATGAAAAGTTCGTTGTACTCGTCCTCATTTACATTTTCGGAAATGTCATCATCTTCCCCCACTGTCGCTTTCATATATTTTATCCCTACTGTCGCTTTCATCTAGCCATAAATAGTCATCCTTGGTACCGTCAAGTTCATCTGATATTTCACACTTTTTAAACGATTTACCAATTATTTCAAGTTTTATTTCATTCCATGATGTTATAATCCATTCCACATTTGTGTTAATGATGCATACCGCATATTTCCTCAATTCGTAAATGTTTTTTCTCCCTCTAGCATCCATGTATTCAATTGCCTTCATAAACTTTCTTTAAAAGGTTTGTTTATGGAAACATCTAATGGCTGAATTAACGAAACAAATTACTGCCAAATCTGTATTAGATTCGTTTATTCTGTTTTTTTTAATTCCGTCTGTTCTATGGGTTCTAAACATATCCCAAACTAGGACAGATTTTGGTTTTCTTAAAGTTACAGGACGATTTTCCCAAACATTTTTTATCCATATTTATCCATAATTTTACAACGTTTTCGTCCATCCAAGCCCTTCTCATGGACATGAACAAAAACCCCTTTTGGAAAATTACCAATTGGCCTTGTTTTTTGTTTGAAAATTGCCTTAGGTTTTAATTTGGTGCCGTTAGCTAAGCAAGAAGAAAATTGCGAAGTGGGATTTTTCGTGTCCCGTTATTTTAAATGGCACAGTTTTAACTCCTTTTGTTTCTACACTTTTGTTTCCTATTATATCGAACATTACTGGCGATTCGTCCATATTTCCCACTGTAAAAAACGAAGTACTCAAAAATGAGTAAGTCCATGTACTCATTTCGAAATGAGTATTTTTGCATCAAAAATGAACATGTGCATTCTCAAAAATGAGTAAGTTTATGTACTCATTTCGAAATGAGTATTTTTGGATAAAAAATGAACATATGATCAAACCCAACATACTTGTATATTTCAGAATGTGCAATGACGAAATTTTTGAGCCTAAAAAGCTATTATTTGAAGGAAAAACGAAGAAAAAGAGAAATGGAAAGTGGATCTGGTTGTTCGGGATTTTCATCAAAGTGGATCCACTACAACACGTCTACTCTTTTTTTTCCCTCACATTTTACACATCTACTTTTTTTTTTCCTTGATAGTACTTCAAATTTTTTTCCCACTAATTTTTTAACAATTTATTTTAACTTTTTTAACGTGAGGCAATATTGTGTTATTTAAAAGTTTCATAACATAATATCTTTGCAAATTATAGCTATGCAAATTGGTATTAAACTAAGCTGATTTGGCTTACAAATTTATGAATTACGCTAAAATTTATTATTTTATAAATTATAATTTTACAAGTTTATAATTTTTTCCTTGAATTTATAAAATTAGTTAATATTTTTTCTTTACTTTTATAAAAATAAAGTTTTTAACTTTATAACGTTTTTAATTTATTTCTTTAGCTTATATTTTTATAAATTAAACTAATTTAATTTAAATAATATCAATAAGTCCAGATTTAAACCTACCTATCCCTAGGTCATTAATTTCAAATTTGTCTTTAAAGTCATTTTTTTAACTATTTAGTTTAACCGAACCGTACACAAAAGCTCTCAGCATAGCTGAAATATAATAATTTAATTTATTATAAAAAAAAATTTATTTACATAATTTTTTATAAATAAGACATTAAAAAAATATTTTGATAGCATGTAATAAACACGTCTGGTTAAGATAATTGTTGTTTTTATTAGAATTGATAAATAGATAATCAGGCAAATAATGAAAATATATATATATGTTCAAATAAAGAAATTGTTGGTACTGTTGCAAAAAGATGCAATCAGTTTAATGCAATGTTTTACGCATATAATACATAATAAATTGAAATTTATCTGTTATAAGGCACCAAATCATACAGCAAAATATTGAAAATTATGAAAAAATATTAAAAACATTGGAACTGAAAAAATCCATCTACAGATGAAACCTCAAGTTTTTGCAAGTTTTGCAAAGTAACTAACAACATTTGAGAAGGAGGCGTGACCACTCATGGGGCGTTGGTCTGAGTCGTCAGGTTAGTACACAGGACATCACGGGCTCGATTCCTCTCATGGGCAAGGGTTGGTTAGTTCCTATAAACTAACGCAGGAATGAAAAAAATGAGCAGAAATGTATGTATCCCTTATAAGGTTGTCCTCGCGAAGTAACTTTTTTTTATCCTATAAATTTTATTTTAACGACATAATTTTCTTTTAAATTTGAATACATCCATGGGATCAAAAATGAGTACATAGCAGTTCATATTTGAATACATCCATGGGATCAAAAATGAGTACATGTGTTTCTCTATTTTGAGTACATTTGGATCGGAGCTATTTTGAGTATGTGATGTATTCAAAATTGAGTACTTTTTACTCAATTTTGAGTACCCATTTTTTACAGTGCCAATTTGAGACAAATCATAGTTTTTTTCCTTTCGTTTATCAATAAAAAACTTCTAAACACTTAACAAGTCTTTTGGAAGCTTTTGTGAAACTTTTGTCTTTTGGAGAAGAACGATTCATAAATCGATCACACCAACCCATCGTTACTTTAAAGTTTTCACTTTCACTGGGAATCTTTTATGCCGATTGTAACGCAAATAAACGAACACTGTTTCTCGTTATTATTAGTCCATTTTGGCAATTTTCTAATATCCATTGGGCTACATTTTCCTCTAAAACAGATAACTTTGTAATACCAGTGCACAGTACACATTTTTGTTTTGCCATATTTTGAATCGCAGCTTCATTCTTCTTCCACTCAGGAACAGAACACTCATTAACTCCGAACATTCTAGCTGCAACGCGATCACCATTTCATTTTGAAAATGCTATTATTTTGCATTTAAATCCAGAAGTGTATTTATTTCGCTTTACTGGTGGCATACTTTATGAAGAAGAACTGTTTTTATCAGGCTTTAGGATTAAAACACATGAAAGTTAACCGCTTCGACCGAATGAAGAATACCATTTAAAACGGGAATTTTCCCTCGGTCAGATTAGCACATTCGCGCAGATAGGGAGGAAGGAAGTTTCAGTGCATAATAGACAGGACCTGTATCAAACCAGATTTTGGGGAGACGGGTCATTTAGATTCCAAAGGATATGAATTGAGCAGACCGGAAACTATCGCGTTAGCATGTCGCAAAGAAAAGACACATTATCTGAAGTGGGGGAAGGCGAAAGCTGTTATTTCTGGTTTGTTTTCGTGGGGTAAAATTGCGTCTGTTAAACGTCAGTATATGCTTGAAATAAAAATATATAGTACTCTTAAATTAGTGATGCGTGTTATACGCCGAGATATACGGTATATAACATACAGGGTTACCCACAAATTTCCTATTCTTGTCACCTTCAGAATGGTGAAAACTATAGTCATAATAGTGGTGTCTAGATATAGTAAAGTAATTATGTGCTGAGAAATGATATCGCTTACAGCGATAACTAGCAGAAAAGCGGAGTAAGTATTTCTATCTCGAAAACGGCCCTAGGTACGGGAAAAATTACAAAGTGCTATTACAAAGTGCTACAGCGTCATAGATTTGGTATGATAAATGTTAAAATAATGAAAAAAACTTTATTTGAAGCCCTGAATTGCAATTATCGTTATATCAATCACCAACTTAAATACACCACTAATTGTGTTGAACAGTGTGGCATAAGGCAGACGCCCATTTAAAAAAACAATAAGCAGAGTACATTTTCTTTTAATAAAAAAAAATCAAGTAAAGTGTTTCAAATGTTTCCACCAACGACAGAAATGACAGATACTGAGTGTAGACACATTTAGCAGACGAGACTGTTCTATTTTTTATAAAATAAACTGTATTGCTTACGTATGTTACTTTATTAGTAAATAAACAGAAGCCTTATAACACAGCAATTTTCGGTGTTTTTAATATCATGATTGTACATTGAAAAATTACATTTCTGACTACGAAAAAACGTCCCGCAGTGGCACGGACGGTTAAGCTCGGTTCCCGTAAGATCGCCGAAAGCGAAGCAGCATCGACCAAGATCAGTTTTTGGGAGTGTGACAACCTCTCTCGACTGCCGCTGCTGTGGAACCGTGTACGTTAATGGGAGCTGGTGCACGTAAAATCTGTTCGTGGCTCCAATTTCCTCCAAGTTTAGTAAAAGCGTTACCTCTGTAGTTCCAATCCAGGTGCAAGTCTCCCATCTGGAATTGGTTCAAAATTAGGATACCAGCTCTTGAAATAAGGATCATTCGAGACAACAGCCTTGGAGCTATAGGTCTCAAAGCAATCTACTTCAAAATCAATTTTAAATCTACGAAAAAATCTTATTTTACGCGTAAGACACCATTTCATGCTAAAACGAAAACCAATAGCTCCAAAACTTTGTATTTGATTTTTTCCGCGTATCTTGAACAATTTTTTATAAAGAAATGTTGTTCTTCACAACTGGCTTTACAACTGATCTCATCGCGTAAAGCGTTTCACAGACTACGTTTTCTGAACGCAATTTCTTTCTTGCAGTAAGAAATATAAGGCTTTGATGTTTTATGACTTCTCTAGCATGTCTAAACGACAAAATTCAGCAGGAGACGTCACTAACAGTTCGCGCACTGCCTCTTTCTTTGGTTGTTGACCACAAAACCTTTCGAAAAGAAAGGACAGTAGAAATATTTACATCTCTCTTAGGAAGACTTGATTAGCAAACATATAAACGCATCTTAAGTCATAGCCACTTTACTATAACTACACTCCACGTTTATGACCACAATGAATTCTTGTTAGTGTGGACTTTCAAGGGAGGTCATGTTTCTTCCACACTAACCGAAATTCGCATTAAAAGGTGTAAGGTGTTTCAATGGTTTAAAATTAACCTTTATGTTGAATAAATGAAATGAATTCCGTTTTTGACAGATATCATATAGGTTCTGGAAATTATTACCGTTTAAAACCATAGTTTAAATGACATTAAACTGTACAGATTCAAGATCAATTCTAAACCATATAAGAGTGGAAGTCTTGAAATTCCAAAATTAATGGAATTGAAAGTTTGCAATTCATTTTTTTTTTACGATCCCAAATGTAAAATAAAAAGTAATATTCTGTATTAGATTATAAAAATATATATATATACTAGTTTTGGTACTTTTATGTTAGTCGGGCGCCAGTGATCGCCCATTTTCTTTAAATATCGCCAACGCTTCTTTTATCGCCTAACTTTTAACATTAGCTAATAACTAAATAAACAATATTTTAATACTGCAATATAATATTTTATAAAACTTACTTAAAAATAGCTAAAATAATAAACATGATAAATACGTAAACACAAATATGTTAATACAAATAACAAAATCTCAAGAATTGAATTGAAATCACAATAGAAATCATTGAATTTAAGTCATTTGAATTGAAAGGGTTGCAATTGAAACACGATTTGGCGAGTTTTTACTGGCGCCCAGCTAATATATAAGTACCCTTGTTTTATATTTGATTTTAACATACATACAAAACCGTATAATTAAGGGAAAATAATATATAAATATATGGTGTTTGATACTAACTCCGAAAATTCAGGGATGAAACTCCAATAAAACTTTAAACGTTTCCAGTTCATTTGAAATGCAGTAAATAATATCCTATACTCATCAAAAATGCTAATTTATGCAAATGATATAGGATTTTCATAGAGTACGTTGTTACCAGGTAATTTTAATTATGACAGGTTGATTATGTATAAATGGTAGAAAATAAATTAGAAAATCTTCCCAAATTACATATTAATTAGAAGAATGTTAAATGTAGCACTAAATATGCGCATATACAGCTAAAGAGTTCTGAATTAATTAGGTATTTCATTAATACATGTAGTAACCTTCAATTAGTCTTCAATCTTCAATCTTGTATAGAGACATTTCGACTATAAATAAAAAAGAAGAATTTTTTGAGCTAAATTAAATCTCATTTATCCGAGATAGAACACATTAAAGAGATTTTTTACTTTAAGTCTCACCTTAAAACTTAAATTTCACTATCAAATCCATAAAATCAAATTTTTAAAAACATATAAATAAAATTATACTATCTTATTTATACATATATATCTGTTTGAATATATATATATATATATATATATATATATATATGAAGGATTAAGGAGATAAATGATAGTAGTCTACGTTTCGTGAAATTTGAGATAATATAACAAACTGTTTAATTTAAAGTCGTAATGTACAACTTAAAATATATACAAAATTTCATTTTTTTGTACATATATCTTTGAACATATCTGAATAGTCGAGAGCGAAAATAGTCCACGGTTTGTGAAATTTGGGATAACATAGCCATCTGCTAAATTGAGAAACGTGCAGTACAACTTAAAAAGTATAGAAAAATACAACCATTTCTATATTTTTCCTTGTACATACATATATGTTTATATATATTTTACAAGAGTGAAAATTATCCACGTTTTTCTTAAATTTGGAATAATAGTCATGTGTTAAATTGAGAGACGTACTGTACAACTTAAAAGGTATAGAAAAATACAACCATTTCTATATTTTTCCTTGTACATATATGTTTGTATATATACAAGAGAGAAAATTGACCAAGTTTTTTTAAATTTGGGATAACATAGCCATCTGTTTGAAAAACCGTACTGCACAACTTAAAAAGTAAAAAAAAACATTACAAGCATTTATATATTTTTCCTTATACGTACAGATACGTTTATAAGAATGATTAAAATCGAAAATAGTCCACGGTTTGTGATATTCGGAATAACATAGCCATCTGGTAAATAAAGGGACGTACTATACAACTTAAAAAATATAAAAAATTATAACAATTTCTATATTTTGTCTTGTATGTAGAGTTTTGTGAAACTTGAGATATTATAGCTATCTGAGAGGCATACTGTCGTTTGAAATAATTGTATCGGACAAAAACGAAGGTGATCCTCTGAAAAAACACAGTTGGAAATTAGTATCATAGAGAGGGGAAAACGATGAAATCCTTTAAAAACACAGTTAACGATTGGTATAAAAGGTGAAGAACGGTTAAAGTCTTTTGGTAAAAACACAGCCGATGATTGGTATAAGAGGATAAAATAGATAATATTTCCTTCAAAAATACTTTTAAAAATTAGTATAAAATGGGAAGTACGGTGAAAGTCTTTTACAAAACAAAGTTAAAGATTGCTATAAAAGGTGAAGAACGGTTAAAATCTTTTGAAAAACACAGTTGGTGATTGGTATAAAAGGATAAAATAAATAAAATTTCCTTCAAAAAATACTTTGAGAAATCAGTATAAAATAGGAAGTACGGCGAAAGACCTTTAAAAAACACAGTTAAAGGTTGGTGTAAAGGGGAGGGGGATATACAAGTCGACTCGCTTAAAAAGAAAGAATAATCAATAACCATCATCTACTAGCTGTGACTATCATCATTTCTCTTTTGACCCTTTATGTACATATCTGTGTGTGTGTAATTTCGTAGTTAATTACAGATTTACAAAGATTTACAGTTTAATAAATACATTCTGAGAGACGTACTGTACAACTTATACATAATATATAAAATTAAACCATTTCTACTTAATGAATAGAGGAAAGTATATTCAACTAGGTAAATTATATCCAATGGTTGGAGTATCATAGATCAGAAATTTCCGTGCTATTTCAAGATTCATCATGTAAATGCTATAGTTATAGCTCGAATGAATGAAATTAGCACGGCAGTTCGCAGCCTTGCCCAACAAATAAGAGTGAAATATGCCAGTCTAGGATGTCGAATGGGATAACTCAGTAGGGAGAGGGCTGGTACGGCAAACCGAAGTACCCAGGTTCGAGTCCTGGTCCAGGTATATTTTCGCTCTGTTGGAAAAAATCTCAACTATGATACTCCAACCATTGAAGACATTTCTACGTATTTTTATACATAGATGTTTGTGTGTATATATAATATTGTTCAAGAACAGAAATAGTCCGTTTTTTGTGAAATTTCAGATAACATAGCTTTCTAAGAGGCACGTTGAGTCTGATAATGGGTATAAAATGGGAAGAATAGTTAAAATCCTCTAAAAACACGTTTAAAGATTGGTATAAAGGGGAATGGGAATATATATGTGGACACACTTATATAAAGACGATCAATAACCATCATATACTAGCTGTGACTATCATAATTTTTTTTCTAACCCTTTATGTACAGATGCGTGTGTATAATTTACTTTTTAATTACATATTTACAAAATTTTACAGTTTAATAAATATATTCTAAATCTTTCTTTCACGTTGTTTTGAAATTTAGATGTTTTGATTTGAAATTGAAATCATTTTCAATTGTATTATATAGCACATTCGGTCTAACGAATTAAACTCGGAAAATTTGTTTGAGAATTCACAAATATAAATTATATTTAAAGGAATATACAATTCTGTCATGTTCTATAATTCCCTCTTTAAATATGTTTAGTTTGATGCTTTCAAAACGGATTCCAAATTCATGATATAAATTAACGGTTTAATGAATTTCCCTATAACGACATTATTCGCACGTAAATACAAATATTTTGAATATTTTACATGTATTGGGATTTCTGCATCCAAGTTTTCAAATGTTATGCTGACTACTATGATTATTTTCAGCGTTGTAATCAAATTAAAGCTTAGAGATAAGTTTTCTGCATTTAAAGTCGTATAAATATATGGTACAGATCTTCGTTATGTGCAAAACAGAATATTTGAGATTTAATACAGAAGCAGATGGAATCTAAAGCAACGCTTCTAAAATTATACTGCGGAGTTATTTATATTAAAATTTACGACATCGTGATTTGAACTTTGAAATAGGTAATTAATAATGTAATGTTTCAAAAATTTTTCAACTAATAAATGTTTTTAAAGTAAATGTAATATATTAAAAAATACGGAACAAGATTTAAAAAAGAAATTATTTGGAATTGACAAAAAACTTTTAACTACCACTTCTACTTGAGTTTAGAAAAGATGTTTGTCGAATAATTTCCAGTATAAAATGAACAAATTAATTTTTTCAACTATAAAATATAATAACAAAACAGGAAAGTGCCCATTTAAACTGATGGTATTGAGCTAATTGGCTTTTTCTGCATGAAATACCCATTTACTAAATTAAGGGGCGATTAGCCCCCATTTCCACTCTTTATACTTAACCGATGAATGTCCAAATCTAATCAGGGAAACGCCGTATCAGAATAAACTGGTATACCATATTTGAAAAAAATCGGATAATTCGGCATGAAAAAGCAATTTATATAAATTAAGATGGGATTATCTACCGTTTCCCCTTTTTTGCTGAACCAATGAACCCCCAAAACTAATCTGGGAAGCGCCTTATCACAATGAACCTGTATACAAAATTTGAAGCAAATCGGCAATTCTGCATGAAAAACCTATTTATCTAAAATAAGGGGAGGGGATTAGCCCCCGTTTCCCTCCTTTTTAATTAACCAATGAACCCCTAAAACTAATCACTGTAGCGCCTTATCAGAATGAACGTATATACAAAATTTGAAGCGAATCGGATATTACTATCAAGAGTTATCGCGTTACGTACCTACATACATACGTACATTTTCCATACATACGTACATACAGAACCTCCGGGCACATTAGCTCTCAGGCTTTGATATCCTGTGAGCTAAAAAAAAGGATTTAGGTGTATTTAATTGTAGCAATTTTTTTAATGTACACTTCTGTATCCATTACACATATATTGAGACATATTGAACACAAAACAAAATAAAAGAATATATGAACACATTTCTTCAATTTATTTCCTAATTTTCTTTTTATGATTTTTGATTAAATCTTAAATTAATTTTCCACCCATTTAATTATGTAGGATATTTAAAATAAAGATAGTTATCGCGTTATCCTCTATAAGTGAAATAGAAAGCTTACAACACTGTAAACAGAAATTCTTGAAATAAATTAATAACAAAGTGAAAATTTTTAACGTACAGCTTTCCAAAAGAAAAAACAAGTTGGAAACTGTACGTTAAACGCGACAAATGAGGTGCGTTCGTTTCGTGCTATAACTAGTTTTACAATGTAAAAAAATCATCGTTATTATTTCAGTGAAATAACTTATATTGTCTACTATGAGCAAAAGGAGGATGCCCTTTTTTTTATTACTACGTATGCCATGTTTACAGTTGCGATTTTTTTTTGACATCAGACAACGCTGTAAAATTCACGATGGAGGTCTTGTTTGCGAATGATTACCTCCATGGTTTAATATTTCTATGACTCACGATGAACGAATCTTTTGTTTATTTACTATAATGGATTGAGATATTCGGCTGGTAACCTAGTTGTCACTGAAGTTATCTCAGAATCTATACATTTTTTAATGTAACCCATCTCTCAAGCAAACAATTTTTTTGAATGATTTTTCTAAAAATGTACCTTTTATGCAATTTCATTCGAAAAAATAATTTTGAATAAAATAGCCGCTTGGCATATGGAAAAAGATGTGGTTAGCCCGTATTTGTTTTCCTCAGTCACATGACTTGCGCTTTTACTATATAGATTTACGTATGATAGGATTTAATAGAATAAAGAAAACTTTTATTAATATTTTTTTTTAAGTTTTGATTCGATTTTCATAAAATTTGAAATGACTCGACAAAATTCTGAAACGATTATATATATTAAATTCCAAACCTTTCGGTTTGGTAGTTTCTGCACTGTTATATGCGGACGAACAGACCAGACTAGCACCACGCTTGATAGAAACCTGGAGAGAACTGCGCATGGGCGAAAATGGCTAGTCCATGTCGAAAATGGGGAAGTCCGTCAACCGTAAGTATGCTGCCTAAGATAAAGAGCGGTGATTTCAGCTTCTTTTGCCGGGGCTATTCTCCCTACAGTGTGAATGGAATCGGCTTGGCATTCTGCCAACCGGAGTTCTCAGAAGCGTGGTTGAACAGTACTAGTATAAGTGCTACGTATTTATATATTTACGAATGCACCTAAAAAGAGAGAGAGAGAGAGAGAGAGAGAGAACAACTCATACGTTTTAGTCACCAAATTCTCGCAGAAACCCCCCCCCCTTCCCCGAATATATGCATTTGATTAGAAATTAATTATGTTTTCTTTTAATTTAAGTTTTAAAAAAGTGCTTAGAGGACCATCCTTATAAAATAATTGTACCAAACTGTTGTATTTTCTCTAAAAACACCTAATTTTGACATTCTTTGGAATTTTCTGAAAATTTTACAATAGGAATCCAAATAGAAAGTTATTCGGTGAAGAAGTTCAGGAGTTATATAGATTTAAACTTGCGACCACGGACCACAGAGCTACCACTATTTTCTTGTAGAATAACTTGTCTTCTCTGAAGGCTGAATCTTTTCGATTAAATTAAGGTGAACGTATTTTTAATCGATAATTTAGAACTTTTCTAAAACTGGTGAAAAACTGTTTTCCGGAAAATACTTTGATCACCTCTTCTTAATAAGTATATACATAAGTTAAACATATATTTATAGGCACCAAAAATATATTAAACTAAAACCATTTTAAATAACTGCATTTCTTAAAGATTACTAAATTAAGCTTTTCGCTTTAATTAAAACCATCAAATTGAATTTTCATTTTGAAGATTTCTCAGCATGTAAAGCAGTAATTCCGTTTATAATTTAAAACTTTGGAAATTAAGGCATCAATAGTCTCTGAATTATATTTAAGATACATCAAGCATAAAATCAAAATGAAATTATCTTGATAGGAAATAACATCATGCACTTTTATAAATGAATTGTTTATAAAAGTCAATTATGTTAACCCGATAACAGTTTTAGAAAATATTTAATTGAAAATGTAAGTAAGTATGTTAGTTCTTAAATTGAA
This sequence comes from Maratus michaelseni, assembly GCA_963931845.1. Lineage (NCBI taxonomy): Eukaryota > Metazoa > Arthropoda > Arachnida > Araneae > Salticidae > Maratus > Maratus michaelseni. Next base: position 345,560,234 of record OZ007590.1, on the reverse strand, counting down.
TGTTGAAGAATTTCAGAATGTATTTAAGAATGTCTTACTATAAATTGCCTATTTGTAATAATGTAACTTTAGAAAATGAACATGGTAGAAATAAACACATTTTTAATGCAACAATTATGCGTAATTTTTAAATTACTTTTACCCATATAAGTAGTTAGAGGATTACATTTATATAGAATTACTTACTCTCAGAACACATACAGAAAAAGACGAAACAGCTTTAAGTTTTTTTCAAAACTTATATTAAATCGAAATCGAAGAAAATATATACGGGATATGATCAGTAAGAGATTTCACGTCTTTAATATAAGATGATATCAGCTGATTCTGCCACAGTTCGTATATTTCATCTGAATCAATATTACACACCATCGTTCAGCTTGCCCTGCCATCTAGACACTACTCGCCTTAACTGACAACTAGCGTGAAGGTTTTTTTCCTTGCCTTCAACGTGCATTCGAAGTGACGTTTTTCGTGACGCTTTTTCGCGTGATACTTGCATGGCGCTGGCATCTATCGTTATTTCAGACAATTAAACACGTTATGTGAAAAGTATCTCCTACCGCTTCAGCCATGTTGATAAGTCAAAATAATTGCGCAATTTAAACATTGTAAAAACTGTCTAACCTTCAACACATTGCATATATCCTAAAGTAAACAGTGGGTTTGTGTCTTCGCCCCAGGATTGCACTTATACTCTAAAGCGAAAGCTGGGTTCCCGGGGCGGTCATCCCTTGTCATCTCTTTTCCTCAGGTGACCAAGTCAAATGTGTTCAGTGACCCCCCGTAGGAGCAACTGGAGTACCTGAAAAGACAGAAAAAGATAGAAGCATCCAAAGTTCTTTGCTTTAACAACATAATTTAACACCAATTTAATACAGTGTATTTTTCAGGGGCTGCTGATGCCTATCTCAGTTCATAAAGCACGAAAATCTTCAAAATAGGTTTTTGTTACTACATCTGGTACAGTCAAATGTTCAACTTAAAATCAATTTCAGTTCGTGAAAGCATCACCATTGATGTTATTTTTAGAAACTGTCACAAATTTATTGAAAAATAAACAACGCTCGTCCTTAAAAAACAAAGTGTGTCGGACGATCAAGGGTTAAGAGTTTATAATTCATCTTTCTAAAAGAACATCCTTCATGATAAAATGAACACCGTTAAACATCATTACAAGATGTTTCTTCTTCTTCTTTGTTTTTAGCTTCTTTTATCACATGTCATTGTTACAGCTGGATAATTTTTTATCATTTCTTCGTAATATAACATCATCTTCAAAATTAAGGGATTTGTTAAGATCGATATCATAATTGTCAAAACCGGACAAACTTTGCTCTTCGGAAATATCGGTGTCGTATTCGAAATTTAAGTCAAATTTACTTTTACTTTTTCCCTAAAAGAATGTCTCTATCACCAGGCTTCTTTTTAGTAAACTTCTGTTTCGTTTCTTAACTTCATAATATTCGTAATAATTTATTTGCGATTTATCTGAAAATGCATCTTATGGTTTATAGATATGCCTAATTTTCGTAACATTACTCAACAATTTCTTATTACTTTACATTTTTTTTTAAATGTCTAAGATTTTCTTCATTTCGTATTTTCTTTATTCCTTATTAAATTAGGTTTGTTATTATTTTGGGGAAAATACGTCATTTTTTCTGCGAAAAAATTGAATCTGCGAAATCTGAATTATTCTTGAAGTTCTTAGAAATATTTCTTCGCTTTATTTGGGTCTTAAGTTTGAGTTATTCCTTCAGATTTTAGAAATCTGCCTGCGAATTGTGTATTTTTTTTTTAATTCTCTTTTCGGAATTTTTTACTCTAGAACACTCGTCTTAGGATTTTTCAACTGTTTTTAAGAACTGTTTAACAACTGTTTTTCTAAATATTTAGAGTGGTTATTGGCTTCCTCTAAACGTACACTATATTGTTCTGAATGTTTTCTTTCTTTATTTAATTACGATTTTATATCTTACAAGCACCGCTCTAATTTTCTATGTGATCTCACGATGTTTTGCTGTTCTGTCACTTTTTGTTCTAATTTAATTTCTACCTAATACAGTTTAGATTCTAAGGATGTAATCCGATTTTTGATTTCGTTTTTTTCTGACAAAACTGCTTTTTTAATTCGATTACGTCTGTTTCTAAAATTTTAGGTTTTATGTCAGCTTCTTCAATTTTAGTAATTACATTTTAATTGTTTGAGCACAAATCATTTATCTCTGTACTGGAGGAATTAAAGTGGGTAAATTGCACACTTTATTTCTGGTTTAGAACTATTTTGGAATTCGAAAGAATAAGGTTTAATTTTAGAATATGCAGTTACATCCCTTGCATTTATAACATCAAAGAATTTTTAGAATAATGTTATCTATTTATTTTTACATCATCACTAGAAATACCTAAAGTACCAATAATCCTATCAAAATCAATAGAGTTACTTTAATCACAAAAACAAATGTTTGAAATTAAGAATCAAAAATTTCGATTTCTGCTTGAAAGAAACCAAATCGTCTTATGTATTTTGTCTAATCCAGTCAAACGCATATACAGGGTGTTCAAGAAAGGACTCCCCAACTTTGAAATGACATAACTTCGAAACAGTGAGAGATAGAAATGTGAAACAAGTTGAATGTTAGACAGATAGGTCTGGAATTTTTTATACATCAATTTAAAAAAATAGTTCCAATATTGGACACGAGAGGGCGCTGCAATCACAAAGCTGTGTCTTTGAAATAGTTCCTGAAAGTGAGCTGTTTGAACTGAGATAAAAATCACATTACAATGGTTTCGATATGGTTACCTTTTTCAGCAACAACATGATGCAACCTACAGGTAACGTTCGAAATCAATTGTTGCAATACTTCTATTGAAATGGATGCACATGCCTCACAGCTGAATTGTTAGAGCTGTTCCAACGTTTGGGGATTCTTAGAATAAACAGCGGCCTTCAAGTAACCCCACAAAAAGAAGTCGCATGGATTCAGATCCGGGGAATATGGTGAATACGGCATGATATTCTTGAATTCCGAATTATTCTCTAATTCTATACAACTTTTTTACACGTGTCAGCAATGAAACAGACGCACGAATGAAATTTCTGTCCTTCTGAGTACCATTTAAAGTTCCATGTGCTTGTGCTGCCACCTATTATCCAATATTGAACTATTTTTTCACATTCGTGTATAACAAATTCCAGACCTATCTGTTTAACATTCAACTTGTTTCCCATTTCTATCTCTCTCTGTTTCGAAGTTATGTCATTTAAAAGTTGGGGAGTCCTTTCTAGAACACCCTGTATGTTGCTTCTAATTTTACATAATCTTTAATTGTATTAAAATTACTTTTCTTTAATATTGTTCGTTGGCTACCTGTATCAACTAGTGAAATTAAATTTAATGAATGTAGCATGAATTCTTTAAGAATTAAATTTAGAGAACTCGTTGTAATATTTATGTGAAAATGATCACTATTAAATCTTTTCTTTTACTACACTCAAATGATTTGTGGTCATGCAAATTACAAGCAAAAAAAGAGAACTTTTTCTTTATTTCTACAATTAGTACTTTTATGATTTTCATCACTACAATTGTAACATTGAATATCTGACATTACAGGATTTGTTTTGTTCTGAAATTCTACATAAGGTTTCATTTAAGGCTTAGAGTCAATTTCTGGTTTTACATTCTGTTAGTCAGACCTTAGTTTTAATTTTAATTTTTTTCTTAAATTTATAAATATAAAAAAAACTGTACAATTGTTTTCGATGGCAGAATAAATATATATGCATATGCAATCAACAAGTTAATTTAGAGTATATTAAAGAATTTGGTATGTTCAATGAATGGTTTAATAATTGTAATAAACAAAATAAAAATATTAGATTAACACTAGAATTACGGCAGCGGTCATTTTGACCGTAAATCCAATTTAACATATCATAACTTTGTAAATTTTTTGCTTATAGTCGGAATATTTTTTGACTTTTCCTAAAAACCCAAGAATATTACATAAAATCTTTTTTGTTCAATATTTAAGTAATTATTTTTAAAAATATTAGTATGTATACCTAGAATTACGGCTACCGGTCATTTTGACCGTATCTAGAAAATTACATATTCAAGTTATTTTCTTCACTTTCAAAGCTATTTCCGCTATTCTAATAGATAAGCAGGTGCATCTGTGGTGAGGGGAATATTGCTTTGTGTATTTCAAAGCATTATTTGTTAGGTGGGAAGCGAGGAAAAGGGAGGGAGAGGAAAAACACCTGTTTGACACCTGTTTAGAATTGCAGCTCGCCTTCTGACTGCGCATTTCTTTTGTGTTAGAAATGTTATTTTTCAACGGATACAAATATATTGAGTTGCATTTCGTTTCAGTGAATGTCAGTGTTCAGACTTGCTTATTTTATTTGCTTCTTGTCATGGCGCTTAGAAGTGTTGGCAAAAAATATCTAACAAAAGAAGATGCGCTAAAAGTTTTTGAAACTATTTCCGATGATAATTCTGGTTCAGATATTGAACCTGATGAAAATTTTCATATCGAACCTATATCCAGTTTATCCGACGAAGACTGGATTGTTCCTTCAGGAACAAGTGAATTTGATTCATCTGATGAAGAGTCTTTTCACGAAACACCAAATGAAAATGATATTTTAGATCCAGAAAATATTCCTTTGCCTGTTGCTAGTACAGTTTCTAGAAATGAGATCAGTGGCAACAGTCAAGATCAAGAAAGTAGTCAAAACCTTCCAAACAGAACTAGAAAACAACTAAGACGTACCCAGTGCGAGGAAAATAAAAAAAGATGAAGAAACAGCAAATGATGGTTCAATTTGGAAAATAGGAAATATTTTGACAAATGTTACTGGGAGACGTCCCCATCAGAATGTCTTACGAGAAGGGTCTGGGCCAACGTCGCATGCAAAAAGAAAAATAGTTGATGGCAGTGCAAGTAGTGCATGGACATTGTTTATCAACGAAAAAATATTGCGTCATATTCAACAGTGCACTGAAGAAGAGGCTCGGAAGAAATCCCAAAATCCAAATTGGTCTTTGTCACTCAATGAGTTAGACGCTTTCATATCACTGCTGTATGCTCGAGGAGCTTTGGCTGCGAAAGGTCTTTCCATTTTAAGTTTATGGTCAAAACCCTGGGGTCCGAAATTCTTCACTGAGACAATGTCCAGGGATAGGTTCTTGGAAATTTTGAAGTATTTGCACTTCGACATGAAGTCAACTAGATCCCAAAGGTTGCAAACTGATCCATTTGCCCTTATTTCATATATTTGGAATACATTTATCGAAAATTGTTTGATGAATTATAAACCGGGGGAAAATATTGTTGTGGATGAACAATTGTTTCCCATGAAGACACGATGCCGATTTATTCAGTATTTGCCTAAAAAGCCGGACAAATTCGGCCATAAGTTTTGGCTGGCTACTGGTGTGCATTCAAAATATTTACTGAACGGATTTCCGTATTTAGGTAAGGAGGAAACCAGGCCCTATGGTAGAACGGTTGGTGAACATGCAGCTTTTCAATTGATTAAACCTTACTACAACACTGGAAGAAACCTGACAACGGACAATTTCTTTACATCACTCAATTTAGTAAAACAAATGAGAAACGCGGGAATAAGCTGTGTTGGTACAATAAATCGTTCAAAAAGAGAAGTACCTAATTATTTCAAGAAAACAAGAGATGTGCTGTATTCTAGTAAGATTGCTAAGCATGAAAATATAACGCTTGCGTCTTATCAAGGAAAGAAGAACAAAAACGCCTTGCTCCTGAGTAGTTTACACCCAACATTGGAAATTTCATCTAATGAAAAACAAAAACCTGAAGTTGTAAATTTTTACAATGCGACAAAATATGGAGTTGATGTTTTGGACCAGATGGCCAGAAAATATTCTGTGAAGTCCTCATCCAGACGTTGGCCAGTTCAAGTTTTTTTTTAACATTCTTGATTTTGCAGCGATAAATGCATGGATTATTTATAGAGAGACGACTGGATATAACAACTACAGACGCCGTGATTTCATTTTAGATACAGCTGAGGAGATCAGAAAGATGTACGTTTCATCAAAAACACCAACGCTTTCTTCTTCTAACCAGTTGAAAATTGACGCTTGTCACACTCCATCCCGTAAACGTAAACAATGCCAAATAAATGCTTGTAAATGCAACAAAACTCAGAATATTTGTGAAAACTGTAGAAAATATGTTTGTGGAACCTGTACAAGTAAAATTAAGAAATCAGTAATCTGTGTATGCTGTCAAACCTAATAATGTAAGTAATAAATTTATTTAATTTTAAACAAAATCAATTTGTATTTAAATTTGTTAAACTATAACAAGTTTTTAAAATCTTGAATGTTTTTTATTTTTTAACTCTTTGTTATGCTAAATTAGCATTTGTTTACATTTGTTTATCTTATTAACCATATAGTTTACTTATTAAAAAAGCATGTTGTATATTTACAAGATTTAACTTACATAATATTAGCAAAAAATGCGCTTTTTCGTTTATTCGAGCCAAGCGGTCAAAATGACCGGTGATCGTAGTTATATCGCCGTAATGCTAGTGTTAAGCAAATGTACTTTTTGTAAATAATTATGCAAATAACAAAATGTTATGAATATATAAAAATCTGTCTCATGTTTCTATTCAAAATAAATTGTAATCATCCCAGCATAAGTTATAGATTTCAGCTATCTCAGCCTTAAGATACTTAATTGTATACTTAACTTTCATAACTAAATATAAGCATTTACAGAAATTCTCAGATTAAGTTAATGATAAAAATAAACATTTTAATACATTTAAAGTTAATAAGAATATACAGAAGTGAAACATACTTTTTCAAGGTACCAGAAATATAATAAACTAAATTGTTTTTAACAGAAAGATCTTCAAATTCTTGCATTTGCGATCTTCTCATTTAAATATTAAGTTAAGTTTTGCCCCTTAATTAAATCCATCAAATTGAATTTTAATTTTGAAGGTTTCAAAGCATAAAATGCAATATTACTGCTTATAATTGGAGCTTCAAAGTTTGCAACTTAAAGCAACAGTAGTCTGGATAATATTTGGAAACACGTCAGGCATAAAATCAAATTTAAATGCCTTTGCTATGAAATAATTCATTAATATGCACTTTTATAAATGAATTGTTTATTAAACATCAAATTACTAATCAGACTGCAGATTTAGAGTGTTAAGCCGCATTAAAAATATAAGTAAGTATGATTGAATTTAGTTTGAATGTTGAAGAATTAATAATGTAAATAAAAATGTCTTGCTAATAATTGCTGTATTTGTAATAACATAATACTTGGAAACAGCCATGATAGAAAGAAACCCAATTATAAAGTTACAGACATGTTATTTTTAATCTATTGAACACAAATCAACGACTTTACTATTTTTCGTAGAATTTAATACTCTAAAAGGCTTCTTACTTTCTAATAAGTAGTTGTTTCTTTCTAATAAATAGTTCTTACTTTCTGATAAGTAGTTCTGACTACCTTATTAGTAGTTTTTACTTTCTAATAATTAATAGTACAAAAAAAAATCTAAATTTAAAATGATCCAATACTTCTGCAATTGGATATACGCTTTTAAAATGCTTCATTATATGAAAAGAACGTGTGAAATAAGAAATTTATATGAGGTTCAAATGTCATGGACCAACTTTCGAACAATGACCTGTAAATACAAGATTTTGTTTGCAATGAACGTAAGAGATTACATTTAGGTTGCTTCCCAGTGTACTACAGAATACAGCTGTATATATAAATTGTTTAAAAAATTATTTTTATTTAGTTTTACAAATTTTCATCTGAAGACATGCTTGTGCTTAGTTAAAAAAGTATATATTTAAAAATTGCTTATTATTTTGCAGATTATTTGATCTAATTAATTCATATCTTGCACTTTTGAATTTAATATAGATAGTTATAATTTGAAATTGTCCTAAAGTCCCTAACTTTGGGCGTCATTAAAATTATATATAAAACAGTTCCTGCTCCGTTTAATGAATCTTATTTTTACACTAAATCGTTAGAAGAAAAACTACGAAAACAAATAATTTAAAATATTTCTGGATTTTAAGTTATCACACTAAGTGTAACATCTATTTCTTTAAAAATAAAGCATAAATGTGTATGATATACTATTTTGTCCATACAAAGACAATTTCATTTGTATAAAAATTAATTATGCATATTTTAATTTTTTACAATTTTAATTAAAAATAATGTAATATTTGATACTTTCCCAAAATGTTAAAACTTGAATTAAAAAACAGACTTACAAAAATATAACGGTGGTAAATTCTTTTCATCTGTGTAACATGTCATGCAAAAATATCTTTTTACCTTTTCTTCATTTATGCAACTTTTAAACATTGCTCCAAGAATAACAATTCTAGGACAAGTGTACATAATATAGAAAGAAAACGGAATTATAAGCTAAAAAATTTCTAAATGTCGTAAAAATACCTGTTGTCTATATTTCAGGTTTCAAGACTAAATTAATCCTATCCGTAAGTTTTCTCTCTGTATCAATTTCATAAAATATTTTCCCTCTATTCATCTTCTTTTTGCAAAATAATATGAACATAGTCTTATTTTTAGTTGGGTTCAACTTGAGATAAAAATCTCATAGATTTCATAGAAAAATCTCATTGAAAATCTCATAGAAATGGATCCGATTTCCCTGAATTGAAATACAAAAGGATGTTTTACATTTCAACTTAATTCGAATGTCGTTGTCTTCATACCAATGAACTTAATCATATACATTATTTCTGTTGTCAAAATTCCTTTTACTATGTGCTTACAAAACGCACAATGATGAATGAAGTGTCATTCTAAAGGATTTTGAAAAGGTTTCTGACGTAGTACACTCACATTTCGTTAGAACATGTTATTGATAAAAAAATTGCAGTTAATGAAAAATTAAATCAGAATTGTTTTCATAAATGAAATAAAAGGTTTTTCTCAAATCAGTGTTGCCATAAAAGTAAAATACCGCACTCTATCATGCTCAACAATGATTATAAAAAACAAATAGTCCAAAAAACATAAAATGTAATGTTTCTGCACAGATTTATTATATATTTATGATTAAAAAGCAAAATTCAAATTGAAAAGTTTAGAAGAAAAGGATAACATTAATCGAAACCGTAAAACTTAAAAGATATGCCTTGTTATATTAGATTAAATAGTATTTTATATGTATTCAGTTTATTTTTCTTTGTACCCTGTTTTTCCCAAAGCGGATGACGTCATCTTCTAATGCAGTTAAAATATGATTGTTAATATCTTCCACGTATACTTTTTGCTATCTTTGAACAGTTATTACTATAACTTCGATGGAATAAATGACACGATATTCTGGATTAATCTCATTGTACTCAGATTCTGCCTGTGGCTTGACCCATGCTGTTTCCAGTTATTTTTATCATTAATTTTTCTTTAAAAAGTTAAATTTACAGCTGAAAACTATTAGACTGCACTGCGAAATCCTCGCATGGTTCCACTGGTCAAAATATATTAGCCAAAACATTTACATAAAATATAAATGTTATATATCTATACTAATAAAAGAAAATAGTTTGTCTGTGTGCGATGGCAAAGAACATATACCAATCGTAGTTGTCTGAAAATTTGCATCAGATTAGTCAAATACAGGTACGATTGAACTCGAGGTTCAGATTATTCTTTTTTGGTTATTAATCGAGATATTAATTAAAAACTATAATGAACATAGTAAAATCGCGTGAAAAATTGCAGCAATGCCGCAAGAGAATGTTGTGCAGATAAAGAACATTTAGGCTCCTTTGGAAAGGTTTTCCTTAAAACTGATTTTAGGTATAGTATATATTTAAGGTTATTCTCAAAGTTTTGAGCACAGTTGGCGCTCAGTGGTGACATCAGTAGCTTTGATTAGCTCTCTGGACGCGTCTCAAGTGTACCGAAGTTAGAGGTGAGATCAGTTAGCTTCCATCGTTTTGTGCCAATCGCCGTGTAAAGATGATCCACTCGTGTGAAGTTTTAAAAATCATGAACAGGCCGTCTATTTCGTTGGTTGCGGTGATATCCACTTACAATATTGCGGAAGGCTATCTTCGTATTCTGATACATTGTATCCAACCGTCCGCTTATGAATACAATGCCAAAAAAATTTCAGAGGAATTTTTTTGGCAAAACACAGATTTCCTCCCATAGTGTAGTATGCACTGTTAAAAATCTTCAGCTTTTGCTGCATAGTCACTCCACCGCTTTTATAGAATATCTCTATTTTGACCAATGAAAATGCTCCCTAATATAGTAAAGTAACCGTTTTCTCTAAAAGCAGTAAAAACTGAAGATTTTTAACAGTGTGGGGTAGATATTTTCAGATTGGATTATCTTTTAAAATTATAACGAAGTTGCTATAATTTTCACTGACATATACATTTTATTTGAAAAAACTACAGATTTCATTTAACTTCATCGCAAATATCTAATATGATATTAGTTAAAAATGAAATTTTATGTAAGCACAACAACAACAAAATGGAAATTTGTTAAGTATTACTCATAAAAATATGAAAAATATGTAGAAATAAGCGAATGTGATATAAAGTTATGCAGAAAAGTTTACAAAAATGTCTGTAATGTAAAGGAAAATGCAGGATTCATTGCTTGCGCGCATCGAAAGTCTGATGCGGTTGTGGTAGAAAATGCACCGGCAAATTAGCCCTCCGTTCACTTATGGAGCTCAGTGGTGAGATCAGTTGCTTTGAATAGCTCCTGGACGCGCCTCAACCTTATCGAAGTTACAGGTGAGATCGGTTAGTTCCCAAGTTGTACAGTTGAAGTGACCGAAATCACCGATAAGCGACCGAACTTACTTAAAATATTTCTCGGTTAATTCAGTCACATGATCGGTTACATAGTCACTTGATAAAACTTATAATAAAAAAAAAATAATATTGCTACGACGACGCTAATACAGATCTCGCTGCGTTACAGACTGGTAAATACCGTACAGTGGGTCTGTCGACCTGTTAACGAGGCTAACGAGAAAGACAGGCTGTAGCACTACACTGTTAAAAATCTTCAACTTTTGCTGCATAGTCACTCCACCACTTTTATAGAGTATCTCTATTTTGACCAATGAAAATGCTCCATAATATGGTAATGTAACCGTTTTCTCTAAAAGCAGTGGAGTGTGTTTGCAGCAAAAGCTGAAGATTTTTAACAGTGTGTCTTTTGCATTAGACCACTATAGTCACGTAACGCACTTACCTTGCACTAGAATTTATGCATTAGAACAGCAGGTGACTTCACTTAGCTCCATAATAGAACGAGGTACTAACCCACCGGTCGTGATTGGATAATCTTTACAAACTTTGTACCAATCACCGTGTACAGATGATCCCCTCCGCGTGACGTTTTAAAAGTCATACCGGCCGTGTATAACGTAAGCCACACACCGGTCGAGGCTAACGAAAAAGACAGATTACCGCGGTGCATTCCATTTATCTTTTTTACAGACTGCTAGAGTGACGTGATGCTCTTTTCATACACCTGCATTGGTGCATTCGAGCATCACGTGACTCCCGCGGTGTGTAAAAAAAGATACGCGTAAAGCACCACTGTAGCCTTTCTTTTTCATTAGCCTTGCACACCGGTCCACTTTTTGCCATGACCGCATCACACTTGCCATGCAAGCAAGTAATGAATCCTGCCCTTTTCATAATCTTAGGTGCATATTTTTCAAACTTTCCGAATACGTTTTGTCATATTTGGGTTATTGTTACACCTTTTCCATATTTTTATGAGCAACACTTAACAAATTTTTCAATTTTTTGTTGAGGTTACATTTTATTTTTAAATAATATAAAATTAAATATTTGTGATGAATATAATAAATTGTGATGAATATAATTAAATAAAATCTGTAGTATTTTCAATTAAAAAAACATATAGATATCAGTGATCGTTCTAGAAACTTCGTCATATTTTTAAAAGAAAATTCAATTTGAAAATATCTACCCCACACTATGGGAGGAAACCTATGGGCTATGAGGTCATACAGTCACGCACAGATTTTTTTTAGTCGGTTATAAAAAGGAAAAAAGTCGCCAAAATTAATGGATTTTTTCCTTTATTGGCAACCTAGCCATTGTATTAAGTTATTCGTTTGGCGCGGTCTTGAAAATCTCGCCAACCAAAAAGTCGTCAAACTTATGTTTATATATTTGCGTGAGTGTAAAGCATCTGTTCCAACCTATGTTTTGCCATAAAATTTCCTCAGAAATTCTATGGTATTGTATTCATAGGCAGACCGATGGATTCAATGTCACATAAAAGGGAGTTAGTTAGCGCTCTTTGTACTTTTGTGGATCTCAGTAGGTGACTCAAGATGTCTGAAAAAAGCGACACGTGTAACGCAGCATGTCTTTTTCGTTAGCTTCGACCAGTTAGGACGTCAATAACTTATGAGAATTGTCACTTCGATAAGCTAGGATCCTTTATATTGGAGTGGCGATATACGACACTCAGATTGTGCTTAGACAGAAATGTTTGTCCAAAATATGGCAAACCGACATTCTAGAACTTGCAATTACTTGCGTGGACGAGTTCAATTATATGAGTGAGACCATTTAATTACCATAGATATATCAAGATCCATTAGTAAGACAAGTTAACAAGCATTAGGTTGATGATAATGGAAGACTTGACAAGATACTTGGCGATTCGTTATAGCCAGAATTTTCTCAATGATCCAAATTTTATATTCCGTATGACACCACTCTCATATCGAAACACCCTAAAATACAGTAATAGTAAAACGTATGGTTGCAATAAATACCAACACAGTTTTTCAATAATAAAATGTTGGGTGTCTCTGTATTAAAGCGGTTGCATACGGGTAATAAAATTTGATTTTTTGAGACTATTTTGGGAACAATGGGCTTGATTCTGAGCGCTGCCGTTACAATTTGGATATCGCTGGTGTAAGTGTAAGAAATAGAGAACAGTATTGTTATATTGTCTAGAAAATAGTATGGCAACTAGCTATTCTACACTGTTAAAAATCTTCAACTTTTGCTGCATAGTCACTCCACCACTTTTATAGAGTATCTCTATTTTGACCAATGAAAATGCTCCATAATATGGTAATGTAACCGTTTTCTCTAAAAGCAGTGGAGTGTGTTTGCAGCAAAAGCTGAAGATTTTTAACAGTGTAGTGAAGATTTTGTGAGTGTGCCACAGTTTGGACAAAATCATCTGACTAAGCACAGTCTGAGCGCGTCTTGTGATCATGTTACCCGCGACCTACGTTATACACGGCGGTGCATGACGTTTAAAACGTCAGATGGAGTGGATCATTTTTACACGGCGATTGGTGCAACACCGTGGGCGCGCCGCTTTGCACCAATCATCGTGTAAAAATGATCCACTCCAAGGCTAATGAAAAAGACAGGCTACCGCGGTCCATTCCACTTATCTTTTTTTACAGACCGCTAGAGTGACGTGATGCTCCTTTCGTACACCTGCATTGGTGGATTCGAGCATCACGTGACTCCCGCGGTCTGTAAAAAAGACACGCGGAAAGCACCGCGGTAGCCTTTCTTTTTCGTTATCCCCGGATCCACTCTATGTGACGTTTTAAACGTCATGCAACGGCCGTGTATAACGCAGGTCGCGTGTTACCACTCTCAAATAGACACACCCACCTTTACATGGCGGTTGGTACAAAGCGTAGCGCCAGAGCAACACTAGATACCAGGCTTGATCATACACTCTCATGACCTCACAAATAGTGGCTGCGAGCAGGGCTACACTAGATAACGGGCTTGCACATTCATTATCATGACGTCACAAATGGTGGCTGGTCCCGACGAAAGACATACAGCGATTGACACAAAACGATGGATGCGACGTTTTGTACCAATCGCTGGTCGCGGCCAGCCTCTATGTTTGACGTCATGAGAATGAATGAGCAAGCCCGGTATCTAGTGTTGCCCTGCTGCGAGGCGAAAGAAAAAGACAGGTTACCGTCAGGGCTACACTACATACCGGGCTTGCTCATTCATTATGATGACGTCACAAAAGGTGGCTGCGAGGCTAGCGAAAAAGACAGGCTACCGCGGTGCATTCCACTTATATTTTTTTACAGACCGCTACAGTGACGTGCTGTTCTTTTCATACACCTGCATTGGTGGATTCGAGCATCACGTGACTGCCGCGGTCTGTAAAAAAAGATATGCGTAAAGCACCACGGTAGCCTTTCTTTTTCGTTAGCCTCGAGGTGGCTGACTAGGAGGAAAGACATACAGTGATTGGCACAAAACGATGGGCGCGTTGCTTTGGACCAATCGCTGGTCGCGGTCAGCCACTATTTGTGACGTTTTGAGAGTGAACGAGCAAGCCCGGTATCTAGTGTTGCCTTGCTACCGTGGTGCATTCCTCTTATCTTTTTTTACACACCGCTAGAGTGACGGGATGCTCTTTTCGTACACCTGCTTTGGTGCATTCGAGCATCACGTGACTCCGGTGGTCTGTAAAAAAAGATACAGCACCGCGGTAGCCTTTCTTTTTCGTTAGCCTCGTAGTGGCTGGTCGCGACAATCGATTGGTACAAAGCGACGCGCTCATCGTTTTGTGCCAATCGCTGTATGTGTTTCATCCACTGAGCTCCACAATAGAACGGAGAGCTAACTTCCTATTCTAATACATTGTGTTCAGCGGTCCGCCCATGAATACAATGCCAAAGATTTTCGGAGGAAAATCTTTGGCAAAACATAGATTTTCTCCCATAGAATAGTATGGGATAGATATTTTCAAATTAGATTATTTTTCAAAAATATAACGAAGTTGCTACAATTTTCACTGATGTATATTTTTATTGTAAAATCTACAGATTTTATTTAAATTCGTTGCCAATATTTAATTTGATAATTGTAAAAAAGTAAATTTTATATAAGATCAATGAAAAAAGAGAAATAGCTATTAAGTATTGCTCATAAAAATATGAAAAAACTGTAAAAATAGCCAAAAGTGACAAAAAGTGTGCGGAAAAGTTAAAAAAATTGCCTGTAATATTAAGAAAAGTGCAGGATTCATTACTTGCGCGCACTGAAAGTGTGATGCGGTTGCGGCAGAAAGTGGATCGGTGAGTTAGCTCTCCGTATTATTATAGAGCTCAGTGGTTTCATCGCGGCCAGCCACCATTTGTGACGTCATGATAATGAATGAGCAAACCCGGTATCTAGTGTATCCCTGGTCGCGCTCATCGTTTTGTGCCAATCGCCGTGTAAAGATTATCCACTCTGTGTGACGTTTTAAAAGTCATGAACCGGCCGTGTATAGCATAGGTCGCGATCGATCACTTAGTCCTGATTCTGAGCGCTATTGGTACGGCTTTAATGTCGAAATCCGGCATTGATGTTAGAGACAACAATGGGCTAGATTCTGAGCTCTGTCGTCACGATTTCGATATCACCGGTGTCGGAGTAAAAAATATCGTTATAGCGTCTAGAAGATAGTATTATCGCTATGAAAGCAACGATATTTTCGAAATCGAAATTTATAACGATAGCGTTCATAATCTGGTCTAGTCTTTAGGAGAGGTATTGCTGCCTTAGAAACTAACAACTTTCTTCGGTTTCAAGATTTAACGTTGAGGATTTTTTGGACATTTGTTCTGCTTTAGTTTATGAGAAATATGTAGTGAGCAATGTGTTAATTTATCAGTGTAATACTTTCGAAGTGGCATTAAGGTTTTAGTGCTATGAAAAGACTTGCGTGTACGTAATAATGTTATTTAATTGGTGTTAAAACAATGCTGTTGATGCAAGGCTTCAAAATGAAAGAAGCAACTAATATAACCATCATTACAGAGGTATGTGACTTCGAAATTATCTTAATGGGTAGTTTTATAATATTCAAAGTTCATGTTTTCATGATTTTGCATTTTCAATAGTCTTGTCAGACGGGTGATTTAACTTATTGAGTGAACGTTTAATCTAAATGTTTTTAATTTTAAAATGTCTGTGTAAGAACCATTATTTTTAATGATAAGAAAATATATAGAAACTTTGAATAGAAATTTAAGTAAAAGTAACTAATTTCTGTCATTGTAATATTTGTAATAGTTTCAAATTTGTATTTTTTCGTGTAAAATGACTGTTAATAAGTATTTAGAAAACGTTAAAAAAGATAAATTACAGTTTCTGTACAAGATGATGAATTTCTTATGATGAAAAAAAATTGTTTAGATCAGCTGAGAAACAAAATTTTGACAGTAAAACAGTTTTATAAATCTATTTTGATTAAGTAAATGAGTGAGAGTATCTTGTAATAGTTTAAAATAGTGAATTTTAAAGCAATAATTTTAATAGTGCATTTCAGTTTATAAATAGTGTTTTTCTTTTCATTTATTGAACACCATTAATGACTTTATAAATGATTTTTGATACAATACCATCTAAGGACGCTTATTACCTGAAATAAAGTTTAATGCATATCTGAGAATATCCCACTAATATTTCGTAAGATGAGAGTTATTTTGACCCAAATTAACCTGCAACTACTGTTATTTGTCTCCGGCTTCTGCTTTTATCAATTTTTGCAGTCTAACTTGTATTTTTTATAAATAATATAATAAAATCGCTTGTTAACTTTCAAGTGTAATTGCTACATAAAGTGATAGAAATATAACACAAATGGTTTAAAAACACATATAATATAGATGACATGTTTCATGCGCTCAAACGCCGAATTATTCAGATCACAATGATAAATTAAATAAAAGATTAATTTCAAAAATAGTAAAATAATTTTTCCATAAGGAGTTTATTCCCCATCCATTATCCGTGAATCAATAGAAATAGGGTAGATGTGCCAGTAATGGACACCCTTAAGGAATTTCTTTAGAAATTATTTTTTAATTAATAGTTATAATTGTTATATTCCAACATTTTTTAATATTATATGAATCTACCAACAATATTTAACCATCCTCATAATCACATTTCCCAATGTGAATCGCAATTTAATTGTAAATAAAAGAAATAAATCAAAACGCCCTAAATTCCAGTAATGGACACCCCACAAAAAGTAATAAATTGATATTATGATTGTATTTAAAACTAGAATTTAAAGAAAGCATATTAATGAAATAAAAAAAGCTGAATTTTTATTCGTTATTTTTTTAAGGTGGTCCGTTGAGGGTGGCCCATTACTGGAAGGCGGTCCATTGCTGGCACATCTACCCTATATTTGTGTAACGAGACCATTATTTGCAACGTACCCGATTCTTTTGGATTACCTAAAATTTTGCATGCTATGTTTTACAAATTAAAGAAATAATTTTTTTTCACGTTTTCAATTTGACCAATTTAAGCACCTGCTTACATTAAGCAGGTGAGGGGGTCGGGGCAAGAAAGGGCCAAGCCACATTTTAGGTGAAATAAATCTAACACTGTAATCTGTTGCTTAATATTATAAATTATAATATCCGACATATAATTTGTTTCTAATGTCACTTGGTGGCAGCCTATGTGACAGGTTTCATTTTTCATCCAGATGTTTGTCCCTAATGAAGATAGCTAATTTACACAAAACGTAATAGTAACATCATTAAAGTAATGTCATATTGTTACTCGGAATATCTAAAATGTTACTGAGACATTGGCGAAAAAAAACTTTACGTTATATAAGCTTGATTTGAGTATTTGATCAAATTTTCAAATTGAAATATCTCAGAAGTTCAAAAATGTGGCTTGGAACGTTGAATTTTCTTAAAGGTTAACAGGTGTGTTGAATAAATGGTTAAGTGCACTAGTACTGGAGCAGTCATTAGAAAATGTATCCACGTTGAATTTTCTTGAAAATGTTAACATGTGTGTTGAATAAATGGTTAAGTGCACTAGTAATGGAGCAGTCATTAGAAAATGTATCCACGTTGAATTTTCTACCAACCGAAATTAACATATCTGTGCAATACTTTTTTTCTGCAATTTATCGTGCTTGTCAATTGCTCGTGGACTTCCCCAATTTCAAATTTAGCAGGCTTCATCATGCCTTTTCATCTGGGATCATTCCATGGTAACTTACGTTACATTTAGAATAATTGATTTCAGTAATTTTAGTAATATAACACTAAAAAATATTCAAAATTTAATGTTTATATGATTTGTTACTTAAACCTATACAAAGCTAAATTTGGATAACAATTACTTAAATTTAGTACTATTTCTTGAACGCTAAAAATTATATTTACTATGGTAACTTACGTTTCTGACAAAAAGGACGTAAGTTACCATAATAAATATAATGGTCAGTGTTAAAAAAATAGCGCTAAAGGTAAGTAATTTTCATCCAAATTTCGCTTTGGATAGGTTTAATTAACAAATCATATCAACATTACATTTTCAATATTTTTTGGTGTTATATTATGAAAATTACTAAAGAAAATTATTCTAAATGTAATGTAAGTTGCCATGGAATAACCCTCTGTACTTTTGTTAAAGAGTCCTACATTTATACATTTTTAGGTAGATTTCGTAAGAAATACTATCTATTACAGTTTCACCTAAGTTAGAATTTCTGGATTTCTTTTTGCAGATTTGCACCGATCATGACTTATAGAATCCAAAGCCTGTTCAAAACTGTACCTATAAATATCCGTTTTTTATGGACACGATAAGTACCATAATTCTGCACCAATCTCTTCCTAACTGATACTTAAAATCCAGCGGCATAAAATCTCGGTCAAGTTTGTTAATGGACAAAATCGAACCAAGGGGTGGTGGAAAAGGGGGGGGGGCTTTTTGTAGAAACAGAAAAACTCCATAACTTCTTAATTATGATACATATCGAATCCGTTTAAAGTTATTATTGCTGCTAGGAAAAGCGCCAAAAAATCATGTATGACAGATTTTTGATTTCATTAAAAATGGTTTCAAGGGGGGGGGGGAGATAGGGATTTAAGAAGAAAAAAATTATAACTTCGTCAATTCACAAGATATCAAATCCGCTTAGATTTATTATAAATCTTTTTTAATATTATCTACAACTTTTATACTGACAAGTTTTTTATAGGGTCAACTCTTACAGCAAAACAAAATAAAAAACAAAAAAAATTCTGGCTCCGTCTTCAGGCACAGGTATATTTCGAAGTGGGCGGTCACAACTGCCGCATCATGGAAAAAAAAGATTTCTTCGGTAATTCCCAATAAACAGCCGCCCCACTGTCTGCGTTTTCGAAATCTACCTGTGCCTGTAGGCCGAGCCGTCAGGGATTTTTTTTTATTATTGATGTATACTTAGTTGCCTGCTGAGGAGTGGTGTGTAGTATTGATAGTCATTTGTACACTATTCTTAAAATATTTTGAAAGCATTGTTTTCTGTAGTGGCAATTGCTTGAAATTCTGCTTAATTACATTAAACTCTTTCAATGTTGTTGAAATTTATCTATTGGGTTTTTAAACTCATTCACAACTAGCGCTGCCAGGTTCCGTGTCACAAAAAAGGGTGACAGGTAGACAAAAAAAGTGGGACATAGGCTTCTAATGAGAACATAAAAATACACCAAACCCCATGAAAACGGAACTTGTCTATAACGAAATCCTGTCTCTAACGGAATCTTGCCCTAAACATGAAAACTTCATTGTCCCTACGGTAGGAGTATCATACAATTATACCTGCTGAGACTAACTAAATTTTCCTCTTTTTCCGTGCGATTGTCTTAGCAGGTTTTATTATGCTAAATAAACACAACAATATTAGGCTATGTCTTAACTGACGCACGTTTTTTTAAAAATTGGTTATAAAAAGAAAGAAGTCGCCAAATTTTGGGGATTTTTTTTCTTTAATGGTAACCTGGCAATTGTATTAAGTTATTGGTTTGGAGTCGGCTTGTAAATATCGCCAATCGAAAATTCGCCAAATATCGGTGCGTGAGTGTAACACATCTGTTCCCAATCTTAAATAGTAAAATTTATGAAATCAAAAGCACTAGAGACTGCAACCAAATTCCAATTTAGCTGGTGTAGTTGTATATTATGGTAGGGACAATGAAATTTTTGCTTTTAAAACAGAATTCCGTTATTAACAGGTTCTGTTTACATTGAGTTTACTGAAAAAAATATAGTAAAACTTGTGAAATCAGAATCGCTGGGAACTAACGAAAATTTTGTTTTAGAGGCTTTTGTCTAGGCTGGTAGATTTGTAGACATAGGCTTCTAATAAGAACATAAAAATACACCAAACCCCATGAAAACGGATCCTGTCTATAACGAAATCCTGTCTCTAACGGAATCTTGCCCTAAACGTAAAAACTTCATTGTCCCTACGGTAGGAGTATCATACAATTATACCTAATCGGCAATCTCTCGTTTATATTTCAGCTAGCGAGGAAAATGACGTTGAAAATGAACTTTCAGCGTTGTAACTGTCAGAAGGACGTGTTCTAAAGGTGGCAATAGCGTAAGTTTTTATTTTGTGGAGGGAATTACACATATATATATATATATATATATATATATATAGCAGGTAATGTTTTCTTATTTTCTTTAAATAGTTTTAATTATTTATAAGTATATAAATATGACATGCTTTATTTGCCTTATATCAATCTCAAATTAAACAGTGCACGGAGTTTCATTTCAGAGTGTGGAAATTTATTCATGATCGCGTTTACAGCCCATCATTTGCTATATCTATTCCTGAATTTAAAAAAAAAAACTAATTGGAACTTCACTTGGTTTGATCGACGCAAAGATTCTCACAAATATATAGCAAGCATGTATTTACTGAAGATATATTCTCAGAAGAATAGCAACGACGGACATTTGAGAAAAACGTGAACTCTGTGTTTTACCGTCTTACAATCATGTGTACTCTAATTCCGAAGACACTCGAACGCTAATCTTAAGTCTATGGGAAGGTTCTTTGCAGATTTCTCGCTCGCATTTTACTATTTTTAAATGATATTTTTTGCATAGGATAACTGAGGCCGATCTCTAACGTTGTTAGTTTTTACTTTTACGATTTTTATTGCAGTGTTTTTATACAAGGGTACTTTCCCTTTCAGAACCGGTTCCAGAATTCGAAATGTCCGCTTATCAAAAAACATTAACTAAAATTAAAAAAAGTAACAACTAATAATGTTATAGATTGACCTCAGCTATCCTATGCAAAACAAAATCATTTAAAAATATTAAAATGAGAGAGAGGATTCTGTAAAGATCATCCCCGTAGACTTAACATGAGCTTGGATGTTTCTTCCCGTGACTAGTGTAGGCTGTTAATGCGCAAAGCTTAATGAATTCAAATACGATTAAATAATTTATTATTTTTTTTATAAGCTTATATAACATATGTAAGTTCCGTGTCGCTGCAGTTATTTAAATTTACGCTGCTTCACCAGCTGAATAATTTTAAGCATGTTTTAAAAGTAACAAGCAGCCTGATTAGAGAATGCTGGCTTTCTAAATTTTGATATAGAATAAGTCGTCGTTTCCATAGCAACAATATTGTTTTTTTTGTCTCCTACACTAACAAGTCGACAATTGCTCAGAATCTCGGTAATTACAGCGCCGTGCATCATCGTAGGCTACGGTTTAACATTAGTGACAATTAGAAATTTGAAATCACACTGATGAAGAGCCTTTAACTGTTGTTAGCGATCTCCCAGATCACTACTGTTTTCAATTTTCACAGTTTAACTTATAATTTTCAGTTTAACTACACATACTAGAGAAATTTTTGTTTTGTTCGGAATTTCTAATACTACTATCGCTAGAGACTTCTGAAAAAGGGAATTTTAATTATAGTCCTGCACATAAAGTTCAGTACAGAAACAGTATCATGTGTGTTTAATCAGCTTTTTTTTTTCCTTAGTTCAAGCAATCTCAGACACCGCTCACAGTATATATGCGACAATTTTTTGTCACAGTTGTTACGGGGTTAAAATCGACTTTAGCTTACAGGCTATCAAAGCATGAGAGCTAATGTGCCCGCAGGTTCAGTATGTACGTCGTATCACTTGAACTCTTGATAGAAATATCAGATTTGCTTCAAATTTTGTATCTTGTTTCATTCTGGTATGACGCTTCCCTGATTACTTTTGGGGGTTCATTGGTTAAGTATAAAGGGGGGGGGGATAATCCCCATTAATTTATTGTCGATTCCTTTATTTTTCGAGGGGCATCATTCTTTGAAATAAGAGTATATTATACAATTATTGTGACTAGCCTGTGAGCTCAATACCATCAGTTTAACTGGGCACTTTTATTTTTATTAACCCGTTCAAGCCCAGCATCTATTACACGAATTTTATTTATTTGGCACCACTTTTTAATTATTTGACTTAACTTTATAAATCACGAAAATGTCGTAATTAAATAAAATCAATTTTATTTTATTTTTTACCGGTATCAAACTCAAGCACTGTAAGCACCTTTTTGAGGGTGCGTATATATGCACCCATGGTCCCGAAGGGGTTAATGTTCCTTCATCGTCTGTTATTAAATTAGCTGTTACATTAATGGACATTCATAGGTAAATTTCACTTATTGTAATATTTCAAATCAAGCTGAATTATGCACTTTTTAATAACGCTGTGAAAATAATATTGCAGCACATTATATTGTTTATTTATACATTATATTGAGTTAAGGAAGTTGGCTGTGGGATCTATACCATTTTTTCCCATTGATTGTATACTTTGATAGTGAGGTAACATCGAAGGGTAAGTAACAGCAATAATAGTTAAACCTGTATTTTAATTAAGGATTTTGACACGAGGGGTATACTTAACCCTCTGACCGCTCATTTTTTTTTCTAAATCCTCTCGACCAATAATTAATCAACCAAATATGTATCTTTTATTACATATTACAAATCATGTATATGAAATATCTAGTATATTTTATCATTTGCCTTTTTCTCTCTGACTGCGGAATTTTTAAAACTAAATTGCTTCAAAAGCTGTATGTTACATAATTCTTTTTTACAAACGTCTTTCCTGTGGAAATCAAGGGATTTGCGATCAGCGAGTTAATATTTTTTTGTAAAAAAACAACTAATTTAACTGAAAATAAAACATTAGTCAAGCTGAGAATTTTAAACTATCATTATGGCAAATGGGCGGAAATAGAATTGGTCTTTAGATAACTGGATCAAAAGTTTGAAGATAACTATGTATGGCGTTCTTCCAACGATAAAAATGGTACGTTATCTTACTTTGGAGCATAATAAATGGGCAAAATCTCGAGCGCAACGAGAACGGTAAACAATTAAGTGGCTTATTTAATTAAATTGGCAAACAATTATTTTTGTTTTTTGTTTTTGCTTTTTTTACTAATAAGGAAATAAAAAAAACTAATCTATTTTTCATCGTGTTTCAGTGTCTAGTTGTAACGATGTTTTACATTTGGTTTAGTGTCAATTTATCTGTGGCTATTATGTTTCAATTTAAATTATTCTGGTATTCTACGGCTTAAAATCGTCTTTCAGTCAAAATTTTCGTTTTTTGTTTTGCATTTATTACTTCTCGTTTGTGTGTAGATTGTTGTACGAAAGTGGTTTCATAATACACTGCTCAAAACAATTAAAGGATATTTGAAGTTTTATATAAAATAAAGATATAAACGAAATCTTTTTTGCCGAAAATAGAAGAAGAGAATCACAAATGCAAATTTTTCTGTTTTTCAAACTGTGGAGTATGCAAATTTTGGGTTCGACGTCAAAAACGTCGCTTCAGCGGCAGCGAATGAAATTTGACTTTCAACTGGATAAAAGAGAATGAAGACAAGGATGATCGGCATTCAGTGATTGCTTTGTTTCGATGAGTACGATGTCTCAGCGAAGTCATTTGACAGATTCAGAAGCTTGGAGAATTGTTGGTAGGTTAGAAGGGGGCCAAACTCAAGCCGAAGTAGCGCAAGCCATTGGAGTGTCACAAAGTGTCATTTCCAGGATCTGGAACCGTTTTTTGGAGAGTGGATGTGCAGGCCGAAGACCAGAGCAAGGTCGTAGACGGGCAACAACGTCCAATGAAGATCGGTATTTAGCATTAACAGCTCGGAGACACCGAAACATGAACTCTACTCTTCTCCAACAACACCTTCGCTCGGCTACAGGCACCACGATTTCAACTCAGACTGTCCGAAACCGGCTCCATGCTGTAGGTCTGTATGCTCGCCGACAGATGGTATGTGTTAGATTAACATCAAGGCATCGTCGCGACCGCAGGGAGTGGGCAACCGAGCATGTCATCTGAAGGAGAAATGAATGGAGCAATATTCTGTTTTCTGACGAGTCCCGTTTTTCTGTGCATCCGGATAATAGGCGTATTTTCATCTGGAGGGACCGTGGCAGTAGGAATAATCCTGCGTTCGTGCACGAAAGTGTCAGATTTGGCGGTGGAGGAGTGTTGGTGTATGGTGGCATCTCCATTGACGGGCGCACTGACCTCTACATCATTCGAGATGGAGCTCTGACTGGTCGCCGATATAGGGATGAGATCCTCAGACCTATTGTAGTCCCTTACGCTGCAGCAATCGGAGATAACTTCATTTTAATGGACGATAACTGCAGGCCACATCGTGCAAACCTGGTGGAGGATTTCCTTTTCGAGGAAGGAATCGTTCGAATGGAATGGCCAGCGTGTTCTCCAGACATGAATCCAATCGAGCACGTTTGGGACGCTCTAGGAAGACGAGTTTCTGGCCGCCAACAACCCCCACAAACTCTCCAAGAACTGGAAAGAGCTCTTCTGGAAGAGTGGGGCAGAATACCCCAACTCGTCATTAATAGCCTCATTGAGTCCATGCCTCAAAGGTGTTCAACGTTGCTGGCCGCCCGTGGAAACCATACCCCCTACTGAAAATGATTTTCTTTGAAGAAAACACCTTTTCTTATTCTTTTTTTCTCATATGCACAAATTGTGTTTTTTTCCTTTTGTACACAAATGCGCAGTAAAATGCATTTTTTTCTGCCAAACATGTGTAATTTATTCTCATATAACCTACTATGTCTGTCGACCATGTATCAATCAGCTAAAGTTTCCCAGATACAAAATCCACCTAAAACTGCAATATCCTTTAATGGTTTTGAGCAGTGTATCCCAATTCCTTACACCTTTTTTTTTTTTTTTTTTTTTTTGCTCGTTGAAAGTAACGCCTCAGCAGCCAAAAAACTGATTTGTATGCGCTCAAAGTTCATTGCATACCTGCCACCTTTACGCTAAACTTCCATACAATTCAAGTTAATTTGATCTAGGTTAAAGACGTTTCTAATCAGAAACTATATGCGAGAAAATAATATATATTTAGTTTCATGTTCTTACGTGAAACACATTTCAGTGCATTTCTTATAATAAAATTCTGGTTTGAAACGTGTTTAACATCGCTTAAATTAACCTACATTGTACGTAAGTTTCGTACGATGTTGGCTGGTATGAGTCTGAAAATCATGTCGAAGCAATCTCGAAACCATATTTTTCAAATCGGGCTACTACTTTTCTCGAGAACGATTAGACGAATTTCCACCTTTATTTTTTTTTAAAAAAGGTTAATAGTTTTTACTGGAGCTTATAGCACCAAAAAGTATAATTTTCATTTTTTTTTCGAGCTCTCAGAAAGTTAAAATAAAGGGCGAGAAAGACCTATTTTGTTCACATGACTTCTATTTTGTCAGAACTAAACTTTTAAATCTAAATGTTGGTGTAAGCTCCAGAAAATTGGATGCTATTTCATAACTAGCCGGGCTTCGACCGTCTATATGGTCGTTTCCGAGGCTCTTAGAAAACAGATAAACGCAAGTGATTTCGTTCGCATTACAATAGGATTGATTTGAATTACATTAGGATTGTAATCCCTATTCTTGAGATAATAAATTAAAGTTTTTGCTAGGCAGTGAAGTTGAATACAGCTAAGTGCGCAGTGCATAGTTCAAATTACTTATGTTTCATGCTGAATTCATTTCTAATTTAAGTAAGAATGAGAATTTTTAAATTGTCAAAAGAGACTCATATGCAAATCTTTTGGCATTTTAAAAGAAAAACCCGTTAAAATATATTTAAGACGTTTGTGGAAATTTTTGAAACTTGCGCTCTCTTTAAGTATTCTGTCTCGATTTTTTGTTTTTCCAGTTTCACTTACATATAAACGAAAGTGTTGAGTTGTATAAGAAATGTAGCTAAGCACAAGAAACCACAATAACTATTGCTGTGTAAAAGACTATATGACGTTATAGTAAAGATGGCGATAGGACTATCGAACGACACAGTTTCACAGGTTTGACGTCACTATGTGATTGATGTTCAAGCAATCGTACGTATCTTTACTGTTTTCTAAGAAGTTTTTGGCAATGCCAGTCTTGTAATTTGTAAGATCGGTAAAATGTATGAATAGGTAAGCAGTGAATGCTTTATAAGATGTTGGCCGAAAATCTAACCTTATTAGGGTTTGATTACTCTGAATATATAATCAGAATATATATTATATATTCTGATGACGATTTGATGAACAAATCGAAACATGTAAATTTTAAATTTTAACATCTTTAAGATTTATATTGACGTCTTTTATGCAAAATAGTGTTTTTAGAGTATATTTAAATGTTAATTCTAATGGACGTATTTTGACTCCCCACTTTATTTGAAATATAATAACAGTTGAATACTCTTGCAATGTTTTACTTTTAAGAAAGATATGCCGGTTTTTATACCGTGCATACAAGCGCACAGTGAGACGTTTTAAGGATCTAGGTAGACAAAATTATTGCGTTGAAGTTTAAGTTTTGCTGGGTTTTCGAATGTATCAGTAATAAAAAATATCCAACAGTCATAAATATTTGGTTTATTTATTTATATTATTATTTATATTAATATTTTATTAATTACTTATGATAATACTGTAATGTCATGGAAATTACCCATATATTCAAAGTTTCAGCTCAATCGGAAAATTGAAAGTGGTTTAAAGATGACTTGCAAGATTTGAACTAAGCATACATACATACATACACTTCAAGTTAATACAACTTAATGATTCGCACACTTTCGCAGGAGCTTTCTTAAATTTCTAATGCTTTAGAAATGGCACTTTGATTTAAAAAAATCCTTATTTCTTAATAATGTTTAATACTGTATTAAAGTAAAGATAGTTTGATAACAAGATAGCGCTTATTTTTAAGCAATATATTAAATCTTGTGACGAACATGTGACATATGTCCAGTAAACTCCTAGCTTTCAAATAAAACATAAATCACGACTTGCTTTGGAACTTGCAGAAAAATAGTGCAACTGTTGAAACTCCCTGAAACCAACTGCCTTATTTACGGTTGTAGTTAATTGGCAGATCGGATTTTTTCGACAAAAGAGACATTCAGCTACCAGCATACGCGGTCTTGTTTAAATTCCATGATAATCGAAAAAATGAATTTTGTTCACCTAGATCATCAAAACGCCCCACTGTGCAGTGCATTAAAATTGGTAATGCTGAGTAGTAATGATTTTAAAGCAATCCTTTAGTTCTTTTATTCTATATTTTAGTTTAAATGCTTGTGATATGTGGAGATTGTGTTGCTATCAATTATCGTCAATAAAAAGGATTACTCCAATGAATTTGGAGAAAACATCATTGATGTCTCCAATGAACTTTCAGCCTTTCACAGACAAATTTGCTAGTTGTACCTGAACAAAGTTCAACAAATATGAGAGGGGAAATCTTTAACTTTTTACCAAACACATGATTTCTATCATTAACTGATTAGAAGAAGAAAATATATAAACAAATTGGAAATTGTAAGTTAAACGTGACAAATGAAGTGCGTTCGTACTATAACTAGTTTTAAAATATAAAAAAAATCATCGTTATTATTTCCGTGGAATGAATTATCGTCTGTTATGAGCAAAATGAGCATGCCTTTTCTCTTATTACGTATGCCATGTTTACAGACGCGAATTCTTTTTCCGACACCAGACAGCGCTGCAAAATTCACCATGGAGATCTTGCTTTGCAAATGACTACCTCCATGGTTTAATATTTGTATGATTCACGATGAACTAATCTCGTGTGTTTATTTACTGTAAGGGATTGAGATAATGGGCTGTCAACCTAATTTCAACTGAAGTTATCGCAGAATCTATACATATTTGAATGCAACTCATCTCTCAAGGAAACAATTTTTTTCAAAGATCTTTTCTAAAAATGTAACTTTTATGCAATTTTATTCGAAAAAATAATTTTGAATAAAAATTGCCGCTTGGCATATGAAAAAAGTAGTTTGCCCGTATTTGTTCTCATCAGCCCTATGACTTACGCTTTTATTATATAGATTACGTATGATAAGATTTACTAGATTGAAGAAAACTTTTATTAATATCTTTTTAAGTTTTGATTAGATTTGCATAAAATTTGAAATGACTCGAAAACATTCTGCAACGATTACATATATTAAATTTCAAACCGTTCTGTTGGTTATTTTTTGCGCTGTTTTTCTTTAGAAAATTAAAGATTGAAACTGGTATAAATACTTATTTTTAAGATTATTACATCGCTTTTTTGAGTCTCTATACATGCGGTCTAACGGGATACTACCGTAATTGTAATGTATAAATGTTGTTTATTATTTATCATCTTTCATTTGAGGAAATCTTTGTTCTGCTAAGGACTAAATTAGGGTTTTATTTATTTATTTTTTATCAAAACATACATACTAAACAAAAATTGCATTTGAATATATAACCCGCATTAAATCCAAAGTTGAACAATGTTTACTGTAATGCATGGGTTAAATGGCGAATTTTTTACGACGAGTAAGCTACAAAGCAGATTAAGTTATAACAAAATCTTAATTTAGAAGGAAATGCTATTTAATAAATTTCGAAAATCGCATTACAACCGTATATGAAACGTTTTGAATATCAAACACATCTTTCTCTAAAATTGATTCCTCATATTCTATACCGTCGGCTTATCTTCGTCTGATGTCAAATTATGTATTCCAAAATATATTGCATGAAAATCAGATAAAAAAATATTTAGTTGACGCACTTAATGAAATTGAATACTGCTCAATGAGCAGCACATTGGTCAAATTGAGTATAATTTGTGCTGAATTAATTTCTAATCAAAAATATTTAGTTGAGGCTATGCAGAAGATTTTCGGTGATTGACACGTTGAAGATTCATAATTTCAAAATGTCGATGGTTACGTATATACGGTTGTTGACAGCACATGAAGGAAGGCAGTTGACACACGGGCACAAAGAAGAAACATGATTAGCGACGAAGGTGATTTTATTTGGAACCAATAATCAAGAATAGTATTAGGCATCAAGAACAAATAGACGAAAAGCGCAAGGGGAGGTACTCCACAAAATCAGCAGAAGAAATTAACAGCTGGTCTGTTCAAGTCAAACGGCCGAAGTGATGAAGTTTTAAAAGTTACATGTACGGGTGTTGGCGCGGAAAGCATGATAAAATCGCCAGTACTTGGCGAGAGAGTTTTAGGAGACAATGTCGGAAGCGTATGGGAAAAAACGATAAATGCTAGATTCTGTCTGTGATTATGCATTCATTTGAGAATGGGGGGAAGGGTTGTAAAGATTCTTTCATGGACACAAAAAGGAAAAAGAAAAGAAAATAATTTTGGGATTGGCGTTTGATTTTGCTAAAAGACAGCTGTAATTAACGGTTACTTATGACTCGAATCTAATAACAGGGTGTGAAAAACATGAACTTGCATATTACCGTTTACATGTGGGCGAGAGATATTTTAATTCTATTGAGAGCGGATGAGAAGTGCTAATGCTTGCATAAAGAATATCGGTTATACGTTACATTACTTTAATAAGTAGATCACAGCTGCTTATATATTTTGTCTAATTTTTAAGACAGATGCACTTTTGATTTCATGAGAAGGAAACGGTTGAATTAGAAATATGTGAACATTTGTAACTTATTTTTAGCATAACCGCAAAGTGAAGGACTGAGAAGTTTCTGATGTATGCGAGTGACTTGCATTTTAGAATGAAGAAAGTAGATTCGTTATCTAAATTAAATCAGAAATAGGTTTTAGTTAACATATTGAATTTTGGGGGGGGGGGAATTACAGACATTTAAAATCTATAAACTATAATTGTTTATTTTTAATTATTTATAATTATTTATTTGGGGGGGAATGAATGAATCTTTATGAATTTATTTTTTTTTTATCTCTATTTTTTTTTGGGGGGGGGGGGAGGAGAAGCATGAAATCAATACATGCATGCAAGATGTTGGAAGAGGAATGGAAAAGCTTATGTTAACTTGTTAAAATTTTGGGGGGGGGGGATTTGAACTGACAGCAAGATATATGACAAACGTCTTTGTCATATATATCACCCCAATGATCAGAAAAGCTGTACTGTTTACAGTACAGTTTAAAAAAAAATATACAATACAATTGTACTCTCCCCAAGCTTAAAATAATACATACTTAACATAAAACAAAATACTTGTAAATTATATGGGTTGCAACACTATAAAGAATTTTGTTACCTCATTAGTTCGTAACATCAGGCCATAAAATATAAAACATAGTGCACTACCTTCGAAGATTTTTTTTTTTTTTTTTTTTTTTTTTTTTTATATATCTTCGTCCTTTTATTTTCTGTTTTGTTCTTTTTCTTTCTGGTACCAGCTTTAAAAAGTTACTATTTAACTAGACATGTCTAATGATAACTGAGCACAAAACAGTACTCATTTTCTCAATTTGTTGCACTTAAATACTATAATTACTACTTAAGTATAATATGAAACACAAATGAAAACAATTAAAAAAATAAACACAAATAACACATAACATAAACATATATCCTTAAAAATTAACTTGAATTATATGAAAAAGTGAAAATGGATTAACTCAAGTGTAGTGTAATGAAAAGTTGTTTGAAAAAGGTTTAAAAATTCGTGCAAGCACAGGACGGTAAAAAAAATGAGGTGCATGTGGCACGCCCATAAAAAGGGACCGCCCTTAATCTTGTCAATGCATGACAAGTGTGATGTCTCAGGCTTAGGGCCTTACGACCTAGGTGAGGAGGGCAGTGATGAGAGTCCACATCATTACAACATGAACTGCCTGCTCCCCAATGAAGATCGCACTGATCCCCACACAGGAGCACGATTCGGGAACACATGTACTTTTGGGAAAAGGGAATATTGTGAATTAGTAAACTAAATCACAATTGTCTCTCTAAACACAATCTGGTGAGGTGTGGTAACCTAAGGGCAAAAATTTAGAACGGTACCACTAGCCTGAAGGGAAAGAATTATTAAAAATAAAAAAACAGATACAAGTGTATCTTATGCATATCCAAATGTCCATCCATACAGTCCTAGAGTGTTGAGAGACCTAAAATATGTCATAATCGGGTATGATGAAGTGAAACTGTACAAGTCATGTAAGCAACTGCTTTAAGTTTGTTTAAGAGAACTTTTTTTTTTTTTTTTTTTTAATTTAAAAGACCTTATATATTTAAAATATTTGCAATGTTGTATTCAGTATGAATGAAAGTTTAAAGTGTGAGAGAAAAAGAAATGTGAAAAGATTATATTTATCTATTGCTTATAAAATTGAATGAAAAATTAAAAGAATGGTGTGACCCGATACAAAATATTGTGTAAAAGTGGTCTTCACAAGAAGACATGGACCAGCCGTGAAGTCAGGTGAAGACAAGTTATGCACAGTATACGTAGAATCTTGGCCAGGGATAAAACACTTAGTATCACATCATATAAAAATTTAAAACTTTTTTTTTTTTTAAGTTTATTATTATTTTTTTTTTTTTATTTGTTACAAATTATCTCTTTCTTAAATTGTAGCGAGGGGCGAGAATGGTGTTAGAAGAATTATTATCTATAACATGACTTGCAG
This sequence comes from Maratus michaelseni, assembly GCA_963931845.1. Lineage (NCBI taxonomy): Eukaryota > Metazoa > Arthropoda > Arachnida > Araneae > Salticidae > Maratus > Maratus michaelseni. The sequence continues at coordinate 345,528,289 of OZ007590.1, read as the reverse complement.
GATCACATAAATGTCCATATCGAGGTGGTGCTAGCAGAAGTCTATCAATATGTACCCTAAATGCAGTATCATCATGATCATATAATCTTTTAATTGAAAATGAAACAGGCGAGTGTTTAAATGTTACAATATATGGACCGGTATATTTAGGTTTAAATTTGTCGACTGATTTTAAATAAACAATATCTTTTAAACATATATTTCTTAATTTAGCTTTTCGACTGTGAATTTTGTAACGTCTATCTTGAGCAGTCTTAATGTTGTTATATGCTTTGTCATATATTTTGTTTAAGTCATCTAGTAATTTATAAACTTCAACATGTTTATCTAGAAATGCTTGGTTGGTACTATGATCATATGTGTCAAAAATTAAAGTTCACGACCAAAATGAAGTAAGTTAGGTGAAAATAGTGTAGAAGAGTGTGTCGAACCATTATAAAGTGACTTATGAATAAACAGAGCATTTTCAAAAGAGTGTCCTTCTTGTAGTAATGTGGTAACAGAATATTTAATAGATTTGTTAATCCGCTCGGCAATACTGTTAGATTGTGGGTGCGAGACCGAACTGTGATGTATTTTTATACCAAGAGTATCATTAAATGCATTATAGATATGAGAAGTATATTGTGGGCCTAAATCTGACAAAATACAGACGGGTCTCCCATAGGTAGTTATATAACTAAATAAGCATTTTACAACTTTGGGTGCAGAAGTATCAGTGAGAGGATAGAGTTCAATGTGTCTTGAGAAGTGATCGGTTACAATTAAAACATGTTTATTGTTTGAGAAAGGACCAAGTAAATCTGTACTGACTGTATGACCAGGATATCTTGGTGTGTATGTAGGTTGAAGAGGTGCGGGTGGAGTGTTATGGTGTTTGGCCTGTAAACATTTGACACATGAAGCTACAAAGTTGAGTGTATCTACATAGATGCCTTTCCAAAAATATTTGGATGAAAGAAATTCATAAGTTTTGGCCATACCAAAGTGTGACAGATGGGATATAGTTAAAACTTTACTTTTAAGTGAATCAGGAACTACAATGTGATATGAGAAAGTATTATTTATGATATCTTCCTTTTTGAACCTTAATATTTTAGAATCAGGATGTATGAAGTAATTCGGGAATTTTGAAGAAGGTCCATTATGTAATATATGATCATAAATACTAGCTAAGGTAGGGTCTTTTTGTTGTTCAGTGCAAAAAGTTTGATTTGATATCTCCAATAATGGGTCTCGTTTTGCTCGTTCACCTGAGATGAGAAAATTTACATGACAATTGTTGTTATTAACAGATTTACAAATATCAGATGTTTCATGATCAACTATTGGAAGTGGTTGAGGATCATGGATAAGGTTAGGATTGGTTAATAAATTTTCTTGGTTGTTGTCAAAATTACAGCGAGAGAAATAATCTGCTAGAACATTTGAAGATCCTGGAATGTGTTCAAAATCATACGAATATTCTGAAAGGTCAATTAGCCAACGGGTGGTTATGTCTGCTGGGTTTGTAGTCTTTTTGTATTTTTTTAGAGGTTTACTGTCTGACAAGATAAGAAACTTTCTGTTGTATAAATAATATTGGAATGCAATAACAGATTTGTAAATTGCCATGAGTTCTAGTTTTAAAGCAGGATATTTTTTTCAGAGGAATTTAAGGATTTAGAAAAGTATGCTACTGGTAGAAGATTTCCATTATGTTCTTGCAGTAAAACGCCAGAGATGGCAATGTTAGATGCATCTGTATTCAAATAAAAATTCTTATTCCAATCTGGTAACCTAACCATGGGTGAACCGAAGAAAATTTTCTGTATTGTTTTAAGTATGTCCTGATGTTTTTCTGTCCAGATGAATTTAGTTTTAGGAGTAGTTAAATCAATAAGTGGTTGCACTAGTTTGTTAAATGTTGGAATTAATGATTTATAGAAAGTTATCAAACCAATAAGCCTTTTTAGTTGTCGTTTTGTAGTTGGTGTAGCAAATGAAGTTATTTTTACAATGTTAGAATGGATTGGTGAAATACAATGATTTTCTATTTGAAAACCTAAGTAGTTGACTTTTGTTTGATGAAAGTTGCATTTATTAGGTGAAAGAGTGAGATTGTACTTGGAAAGGAGGTTAAAAATTTTGTCGAGTTTAGAACACATTTCATCAAAAGAATTCGCACCAATGATAAAGTCATCTTGATAAGTGAAAACACCTTGTAGGTGTAGTTCGTCAATTAAAGAGTCCATTAGAGCTTGAAAGATTGAGGCACTTGTCTTTAAACCAAAGACAAGTCTGCGGTAGGAAAAAGATCCAAACATGGTGGTAAAAGTTAGTTGATTGTGAAATTTTTCTGGTAAGTTAATTTGATGGTATGCTTGATGAAAGTCGAGTGTTGTAAAGAATGTGTAAGAAGAGAGATTAGCGATGATGTTTTGAATTTTTGGTAGTGGGTAAGATGAGCCTTGAATTACAGTGTTTAACATTCGAAGGTCAAGTGCGAGGCGAAATTTTTGTTTACCAGTACAATCTGGTTTTTTTCTAACAAGTAACATAGGGCAAGACCATTCCGAGCAATGTCTTTGTATAATTCCAGCTTCAAGTAATTGATTAATTTGATCTAATGCATCTTTTTGTAATGCTTGAGGTATTGGAAAAGGAAGTGTTTTTATAGGATAGTCATTAATAAATTTCAAATCTGGAATAATTTTATCTGTATGCCCAAGTGTATTTAGAAATTTTGAAAATACAGGGTAATATTTGAGTAACATTTCTTTTAGAATTTCAGCCTCATTGGATGGTAAGTGTTCAAGATTGAAATCAGTTGCAGATAAGTCTTCTTTTCTTTTTTTGAGAATGTCTTTAGAAGCTTGAATGAGATTTAAAAATTGTTGATCTGAGTCATCTTGACTAATTTTATCTGGGGAGTACTCAATTATTTCCTCGACCTCAAAAAGTTGACCTATTTTAGTTTTTTTTGAAGGTGATTGGGATTATCAGAATTGTTTTTAACCGAAATCAGGAAAAATGTATATTGTTGTGGAATTTTTCTTTTTCGCTTTGGATTTTTTGATTTTATTATAGCATCAAATCCTATTAAGTTGTCAACGGGTGAATTGTATTGAAATAAATAATCTTTGTCTGTGCTAATAGTATCTGTGAAAACTGAAATCCATTTTTGTTCCTGAGGGTTTAAGGAAACTCTACGAGTCAAAGCTACAATTTGATTTTTGAAGGAGGTGGGTTGTGTACTACATTGATTTATCTCAGATGATGGAGTAGTTTGTTTACCAAAGGAATCGATAAAGTGTTGTCAATATGAATAAGATTTTTGACAGTATTTACAACAATATTGAATCGTTTGATGAAATCATAGCCAATAATACCTTGGAAACTAGATGAATCTGGTATGTCTACTACATAGAAGTGGTGGTTGAAGTTTTTGTGCTGTAATTTAATGGAGGTTCTAATACATGCGGAGAAATCTACATCAGAATTGACTGTTTTGATGACAACACCAGTTGATAATCTCTTATATTTTAAAATTGTTTTTAATTCATCAAATAAAGACTGTGATAGTAACGAAATAGTACTTCCTGTATCGCAAAGTAGAGTAATATCTCTTTTTGCAATTGAGGCCTTTACAAGGGGGAGTGATGTCGAGTCTTTAATGACATTGTAAATAATTTTTGTAATGGTGTCATCATATTGTTCTGTGTTTGTTTGTGTCGTTTCATGCTTAGAAATTTTTACAATATCACATGTTTGTGTGCTTACAGAGTTTACTAGTCTGTTAAGTGAAATTTTTGGTAAAGACGGATCTGGGAAAAAACTGGCTGATGTGTAATCAGTAATGGGGTGAGGTGCAAAGCCATCAGCAAAATTACACCTCTGACTTAGTTTTCCTGTTGTCGGTTGTTGTTGTTGTGAAATTGTCCTCGTCTTTGTGTATTTAAGCATTTCCATTTGAAACAGGCTTGCGCTTCGTGACCACTTTTGAAACATAGCTGGCAAGTAGTGCGGTTAAATTTGTACGACTTATGTGGAGAGGGGCGTTTGTTAAAATTTCTGGTTTGAAATTTCCTTTTGTTGTGCATGCCAGCAAATTTAGTTTTGTAAGTTGCCGCGTCTTCTTTAATTTCTGGTTGTGTTTGGGTATTTACAGAGAGGGCATTTATTTTTTCGGTTAGCTGCTTCAGCTGGTCGACAAATATTGAATCAGTTGGGGAAGGGGTGGGGTAAGCATGCAAAATTTTCTCTCCGTACAAAATATCTTGTAGCGCCTGGCCTCTCAAAACTGCGGGTTGGTATTCTGTAATTCCTTCCTCTTGAATTTTAATTCTTAAATTGGAAGGAATGGTTTCCAGGAATTTCATGTACTTAATTTTGTCACGCGCATTGGCGTCTTGAATGTCCGAATAAACTGTTGCAGCCAGAACATTAAGCCTATGGGCAAAGTTTTTAATGGTTTCTGCGGGTAAGAGCGTTAAATTTGCAAGTTCGACTGCTACCTGTGATTTGCTAGGAGGGGAAAAAAATTAGAAAATTCTCTTTCAATGACATTTATGTCATTTGAGATTAATAAATCAGGGTTCCGTGTTAAATATTTTAATGCAGGACCAGTAAGTTTACTTTTAAGCAAAGCAATTGTTGCTTGCGGGCTGTATTTATTTATTTGACTAACAGACCGAACTTGGTTGAAAAAGAATTTGAGTGATTCATGATCACCGTCGAAGTTCGGCAAGTTAATTGGTATTTGCAGAGAAGCCATGGTGGCCAAAAATACAGTTAACTAAACTAATGAAATTCAAGGAAACCCTGCATGCACAAAAAAATAATTAAAAATATCAATATACACTAGCAGATAATAAATATAACATGAAAGAAAAAAAAATGTAAACTGCATTTATATCATAATAAATAATAATATTAAATCACTGTTTCTTTTTAGCGTATAGATCCCTAACGCTCATTTTTAATTCATTTTTAAAAAGAAACAGCGATGAATGAGAGAAAAATAGAGGAAAAAATATATATATCCCTTTTTTTATAACTTTAAAATCAATTTGTATAGCATAAGATACTGTGAATAGATCTTACCTGGGATTTATCAACACAAGTATAAAAAGTGAAAATTTATGCAAATTATTTAAATTGTTAAGAATGAAACTTAACATTTCTTTTATTCATTTAAAAAAATGAAACCAATATTGCAAGACAATTTAAGTTATTTTTTTTTTTAAACTGGTTTACTAAAAATTAAAAACTCAGATTAATATTTGTATCCAAAACACCTTAAAAAAAAACAATCTTGCCTTAAATATTCATAAAAATATCATTTTACAACAACTAAAAAAAATGCAAGATAAAATAATCATATTTATATTATTTGATGTGAAAGTTCAAAAATTAAATTAACTTAAATTTCAACCTGCATATTTAAGAAGGTTTTGGTAGAAGGCAAACACAAAAAGAACATAACTAAAACTCTGTTATTGAATATATTCTTTTAAGAATAGAAATGCAATATTTTAACCAAATGAAATTTACTACTAACTGAGAGAGAAAAAAAATTAATTATATTACAAGAGAAGTATGAAGGTTGAAATGTACATTTTAATCAAAGCCAAAGTTTATTTTTTTTTTATTTATTTATTAAAGAAAAATTTTACTGTGAGTGAGAGAAAGTTACAATATACTAACATTCTATTCATCCTTCATACTTATTAATTTAAAAACCATGGACCACAAAAAAATATTCATTATCGCGCCGATAATTTAAAGAAAAAAAAATAATGCCATGTAAAATCACTGAGAGCCTGAGTATTTTTGTAATTATCTCACTCTTGTAAGTGAAGCATTGAAGATTTTTTGTACACACTTGAGACACTGCAGACACCACTCCTTTTCTTTTTTTTTTAATTTCACTTAGCACAGCACTAGACGATAAATCGGCAAAAACACTTAGCACTTATTAATTATATAAATTTTATGAAGTGTATAGATTGAATCACAATTGTCGGGAGTGGTGCACACGTAAATGGTGGGCTGCATAGAAAGGAAAACACACGATTGCACTTATGAAGTTGCACGGCAAGGAATCTGTATCACACACAAAACACAATCACGATCACGAATCGAGCACGGCCATTTGATGATCAGGGGAGGCAGCTAGGATCTTGAGCGTTGAAACCATCTCTTAAGAGCACAGCTGGACAGGAGGATGACTTTTAGAGAGGGGGGCAAGTCACTTTCACAGGGGGTGAGGCGCTCCAGGTATATCAACCACATCGGGGAAGGCAGGTGCGGGAGGGGTGTGGACTTAGAGTTCAGGGTTGAAGCGAGGCCGGAGTCAGGTACAGTGCGCAGCGAAGAGATGGGGGGGGGGTGACGCGCGCAGGCAGGAAAAATAATAGCAGAGATGAGTGTAGCGTATCCGATCAGGAACGGAGGGTGAGGGGGTAGTGCTTCCACAGTAGCGAAGTCGTTGAGACTTTGCGACGGTAAAAAATGTTCAAGCAGTAATGTACGGTGCCTGAGTACCTCCCCTTGTTGGAAAAAAGGTATTCTCTAGGTAGAGAGATCGGCGAAGACTCACCAGATTTTTATGCAGAAGATTTTCGGTGATTGACACGTTGAAGATTCATAATTTCAAAATGTCGATGGTTACGTATATACGGCTGTTGACAGCACATGAAGGAAGGCAGTTGACACACGGGCACAAAGAAGAAACATGATTAGCGACGAAGGTGATTTATTTGGAACCAATAATCAAGAATAGTATTAGGCATCAAGAACAAATAGACGAAAAGCGCAAGGGGAGGTACTCCACAAAATCAGCAGAAAAAATTAACAGCTGGTCTGGTCAAGTCAAACGGCCGAAGTGATGAAGTTTTAAAAGTTACATGTACGGGTGTTGGCGCGGAAAGCATGATAAAATCGCCAGTACTTGGCGAGAGAGTTTTAGGAGACAATGTCGGAAGCGTATGGGGAAAAAACGATAAATGCTAGATTCTGTCTGTGATTATGCATTCATTTGAGAATGGGGGGAAGGGTTGTAAAGATTCTTTCATGGAGGCAAAGGAAAAAAAAAAGAAAATAATTTTGGGATTGGCGTTTGATTTTGCTAAAAGACAGCTGTAATTAACGGTTACTTATGACTCGAATCTAATAACAGGGTGTGAAAAACATGAACTTGCATATTACCGTTTACATGTGGGCGAGAGATATTTTAATTAATTCTTTTGAGAGCGGATGAGAAGTGCTAATGCTTGCATAAAGAATATCGGTTATGCGTTACATTACTTTAATAAGTAGATCACAGCTGCTTATATATTTTGTCTAATTTTTAAGACAGATGCACTTTTGATTTCATGAGAAGGAAACGGTTGAATTAGAAATATGTGAACATTTGTAACTTATTTTTAGCATAACCGCAAAGTGAAGGACTGAGAAGTTTCTGATGTATGCGAGTGACTTGCATTTTAGAATGAAGAAAGTAGATTCGTTATCTAAATTAAATCAGAAATAGGTTTTAGTTAACATATTGATTTTTTTTTTTTTTTTTTTGGGGGGGGGGGGGGGAATTACAGACATTTAAAATGTATGAACTATAATTGTTTATTATTTTTAATTATTTATAATTATTTATTTATTTGGGGGGGGAATGAATGAATCTTTATGAATTTTTTTTTTATCTCTATTTTTTTTGGGGGGGGGGGAGGAGAAGCATGAAATCAATACATGCATGCAAGATGTTGGAAGAGGAATGGAAAAGCTTATGTTAACTTGTTAAAATTTTTTGGGGGGGGGTTTGAACTGACAGCATACAAACGTCTTTGTCATAGAGGCACTTAATGAAATTGAATATTGCTCAATGTATGTGTTTATATGTACAATTTAAAAATTTAATTTGCAATAGCCTCTTAAAGAAGTTTTCAAAATAGCCTTTGTAGTGGCTAAATCATAATTATTACATTTATTGATTTAAATGATTTTATTTTACAATGCAAAAATGTAAAAACACATTGAGTTATTTTAGATTTTGTATGAATAATGAATATGTATTACAATCATGATGGAAATATTGTAATGTGATTTGTAAATACGTGTATCATATACTTTCATCAGCGGATTAGTTTTCTGATAAAAAAATTGTATAACCTTTGCATTTTCAAATATGTTTTATTATAGAGCAAAAAAGGCCATAGGCTTTTTATTTAAAATTATTTAAAAACTTATAATAAAAAGCTATAACATTTTTTGTATTTTTAAAACATTTTTTACATTTCGTATTGAAAGATATTAAAAACAGTTCTTAAAATTTATGTAAAATCGTAAAAAAAAAAAAAAAAAAACGAATCATTCAAATGTTTTCATGCGCATTTATGATTCCGATGATAACCATTTTAAAAAGGTTCAATAAATGCCTTATTGAAACATATTTATTTTACCGAAATGCTCGAAATATCTTGCACAATACGAATGCGCATTACTGAGCTTTATTAGATTTTTAGAAGATTAGTAGATTAGTAGAATTAGTAGATTTTGTATTTTAAGAATTTTCTACGTTTTATTTAACAATAGAGCAAAAAAATTACAATAAAAAATTCCTAAAACAAACGTAAAATTGCAAAATTTAAAAAAAGAAATATTTTATTAAGTGATTGTACTTAGAATTATTTTGTTAAAAATCTAATAAAATGCTCATTATTATTTAAAATGTTTTGAAATAATTCTGATCACCATAAATATTTTTAAGCGCATGGAAAAAACGTAAAAATTAAGGAATAGTTTAAATGATTACATAAGGTTTATATACAAGGGATGAAAATAATTTTGAATTGTGAAGCACTTTAAAGTATTTTGGAGCGTCAAAGCTCCTAAATATACTTTTAACAGTTTAGGAATTTACATTTTACTGGATTTTATCTATATAGTATAAAAAAAAGTCTAGAAATATTGAAACATTAGCATAAACGCTTTGATAAGCACCTTACAGAAAAGGGGGCGGGCGTGATAAAGGGTTTTTTACCGATACCACATACATTATATCTTATGTAATCTCTACAGTATTTTTCATGGATATTTTTTAATCCTCCTAAAGTTAAAAACACACACATCTAAATATTTATCGGGAATATTAGATATGTATTTCCGACCCTTCCGGTACTGATCTAAAATCTTTTTTCTACGACCTGGTGATTTCCCGCTTAAAATCTATTGAAGTTTAGGCGTTCCATTTTCTGTGGCATCTTGGGCGGGGGGGGGGGGAATCAAACGGCATAAGATTGCATAAAAAATTAATTTATCAATATTTCCATTATCTTTTAATGTTTTTTGAAACAAGTACGTAAACATAAACGCTAAATGAATCATTTTAAAAAGGTTCAATAAATGCCTTATTGAAACATATTTATTTTACAGAAATGCTCGAAATATCTTGCACAATATGAACCATGATTTTTTTTTTACTTTGTAAAACTAGTTATAGCACGAAACGAACGCACCACATTTCTCACGTTTAACGTACAATCTCCAACATTTTTTTCTCCTGCAGTAACTTGCTCCAAGTATATGCGTTTTTGTGTTACAGTTTGGCATTGTAATATAATTACCAAATCATTAAAAAAAATATTCATGCTGTGCATGTGCTACAAGTTTAAGGAAACAAAACTATAGGGGAAAAATTGCGTTCTCACTTAAAGCAAACTGCTTATTTTGTGACTTATTTTTAAATTCCTTTTTGCTCTAAAATACATCCAATTGGCGGGTTCTCTTATTCAGAAACTTTATAATGTCTGTATTGGTCGAATTTTTGATAAAGGCAGAATATATTTCAAAAAATGCTGTCGAAGTGGACATTTTGAACCGAATTTCCCGAAGCGATAGCGCTGGAAACAAAAGAAAATTATCCTACTGTGAAAATAATTGTTTGTTAATCAATTTCTAATGAATTGGACGAAAAATAAGAACACAGGTCACTTATAAATTTCTTCATAAATCAAGCTGCCAAGTTTCATGTTTTTACTTTTAGAAATTAATCTGAAAATGTGTCTCAAAATTGAGTTGTTCAGCGTGGAAAAATATTTTTTTTTAATATCGCCTTAAAGTAAAATAATAAACAAACAACTATATATATTTGTTCTTTTACCGGTTGTTTATTAAATTATTCAAAATATCTAGTCCACTTTTTCTAAAACTTGAAAATTCAAAGAACTGTTTGATGTGCTATACTTATTGAATTTATAAACATATTATTTTGCATTGCCTCATGTCATTAAAATAATTCAGTCTGTGAAAGCAATTGTGTAATGTATAAATTTATTGCTTACAAAGTCTTCAATATTCCTTCAAAAGTCATCAGTTTACGTGGTCTTCAGTTGTTTTCAACGATGCTGCTGAAACCTCTACTTTTAGAACACACTGTGCTGTCAGTAGTGTCTTGTTCTACTAAAAGTATAAATTGTACTGCTAAAATTTTAGTATTTTCTTCATTAATTTTGCTGAAAAAGGCTCATGCAGAAAATGTAAAGCATGAAAATTGAAAAAAAAAAAGAAAAAAACAGAAAAAATAGATGAAAAAAAAAATTAAAAAAAGTAAAACATGAAAAAAAAAGAAAAAAATTAGATAAGAAAAAAAAATGAAAAAAAAAAATAAAAAAAATAATTAAAAATAAGAAAAAAAAACCTTGAAAAAAAATTGGAAAAAAAAATCATTTCATGCTCCAAATATTGCATGTAGCAACAAAATTTGAATGATTTTCTGTCTTGCAATGTAAAAATGATAAATGTTGTTTCTTTGCTATAATTTTGCTTTGCTTGTTTCAAGTATGTAGCACGTGTAAAGCGTGTATATACGATTTTGTCTTGCAATGTGAAAATGTTAAAAATTCTTTTCTATTTTCAAATGTTATTTTTTGCTTTTCATAAAAAATATTTAAAATCAGAAATTTTGAAGAAATGTCATCAATATTTTACGCTTGATACATAATATTTAAATCATCTATATTGTTTATTGTAGTTTTTATATAAACCTTTCGTACAAGAGATTTTTCAATATTGTATAATGTGAAATATATTGTTTATAATTTTTGTCAATAAATATGCTCCCAATAGTCTCTCAATGACTGTATAAAAGAAATAAGAAATGTATTAGAATTTTTTTTACATAGTTTCTTTATTATTTTATATACTGTGTAGCGATATAAAAGTAGCAAAATTTAAAACATGCCGGAGCTTTTGTAACAACCTTGCAGTGAGTGCAAATAAATGTTAATTTTCTTCTATATTTATACTGCAAATATCTCAGACAGCTTAATGCATGTAAAAAATGAAAATTGAAACGCTTATTTTAATACAATATGATTAAAATTGTAGTTTCTCTATTTAATACAGGTTATGAAAAGGATATTTTAAATGAATTATAAGAGGTTTACAATATATAAGGTGTCGAAATGACTTTTGTATTTTACGTGATATATTTTTTCTTTAACTTTCTTTTAAAAAAAAAACAGTTAATATTTGTTTTCAGTTATTATAACTTTCAATATCTAGGGCAAGGTAATATTTCTCATTCTAAAGATATTTACTTTGATTTCATTTTGAAGTCCCCGAAATATACTAATTGTGTATGGAGTCTTATACAGTACTTACTGTGAGCAAAAATCGTTTTGTTAGGGTTTATTATTAAAGCGTATGTATTTTCACAATCGATTTAAAAATATTATTTTAGAAAGAGAGAACCCCGGTTGTTGAAGTCATTCTGGGAAATATTTTCCAAATTATAAGAGGGTAAAATTTTCTTTATTGGGTGTAAGTACTGAATTTTTGTTTACACTTCAAATATTCTTCAAAATGGAATGAAAGCAGTTTCTTTTTGAATAGGAAATCAAAATTTAACATATTAGAAGTGGTGCATTAAAGTTATTTTTCTTGAAACCTTTTGATTTTGTCTTACGTCCTTGATATCTGGACATTGAATAATTAAATATTAACAGAGCTTGAAACGTTTACAATCGTATAACTTAAATGTTTTTAACCGAATTTTTTAAATAATATTTTTAATACCTTTTTCTGTATAAATTCATTCTCAAGGTTTCATGTAGGAAAAGTAATGCATTGAAATATGCATTTAAGTGATTTTGTGTCTTACAATCTGAAGAATGTAAGTAAATTTATTTTTATCTGTGCTCTAATATAACGTGCAACATATCTAAAGCACACAAAATAAATTTCTGCATTTTCTAAAATCTAGTTCCTTTCTCAATATGTTGTCTATCCTATCCAAAAGTACAAAATTCAATTAAACATACAACTGCATTTGTAAATATCTAACAATGTGAAAAAACCTTGTTCAATTTTCTTTGTATTTTTTCCAATATTATGCTGAATATGTCAAAGTGTGCTAATGTAAATGTTGTCATTATGATAAAGAAATAAGAAATGTATTAGAATTTATTTTTTTAGATTCTTTATTATTCTATATATTATGTAGCGTAGGTAAAAATAGAATAATCTAAAACATATCTGAACTTTTGTAAGAATCTTGCAGGGAATACAAATAAATAAATGTAATATTTTTCTATATTTACATTGCAAATATCTCAAGCAGATTAAGTTATGTGAAAATGGAAAAAAAAAATTAATGCAATACAATATATTTTGCAGTTTCTCTATTTCATATAGGATATCCAAAGAAGGATATTTTAAATGAATTATAGGAGGTTTACAATATATAAGGTATCAAAATAAATAGAAATAACTTTTGTATTTTACGTGATTTATTTTTTTAACTTTCCTAAAAATAGATGTAGTATTTATTTTCATACATTATTCAATGTTCAGGTCTATAGGTAAGAATTTAAGAGTATTCAAATAAAAAATTAAACTGATATTCAAAAACGTTTTTTTTAAAGTATTATTTAATTAAAATATTTTTTATTAAACTTTCAATATCTAGGGGGAGGGTAATACTTCTCATTCTAAAGATATTTACTTTGATTTCATTTTGAAGGCACCGAAACATACTAATCGTATGGACTCTTATACAGTACTTACTGGGAGCAAAAATCGTTTGGTTAGGGTTGATTATTAAAGCAATAATAATGATTGAATTGCTATTGAATTGATAAATGATTGTTAAAGCTAGATTTTCCCAATCGAGTTAAAAATATTATTTGAAAAAGAGAAAACCCCGGTAGTTGAAGTCATTCTGGGAAGTATATTCCAAATTCTAAGAGGGTAAAATTTTCTTTATTGGGTGTAAGTACTGAATTTGTTAATACTTCAAATATTCTTCAAAATGGAATGAAAGCAGTTTCCTTTTGAATAGGAAATCAAAATTTAACGTAATAGAAGTGGAGCGTTCAAGTTATTTTTCTTGCGAACTTTGATTTTGATTCATGCCCTTGATATCTGAACATTGAATAATTAAATATTAAGATTAATTTTCAATTAAATAATAACTTAAACATTTTTAAACGAATATTTTAAATAATACTTTTAATAATAAATTTTTCTGCATAAATTAATTCTAAAAGTTTCACGTAGAAAAAGTAAGGCATTGAAATATGCATTTAAGTGATTTTGTGTCTTACAATGTGAAGAACGTAAATAACTTTATATTTATCTGTGCTCAAATATATCATGCAACATATCTAGAGCCGCAAATTAAATTTCTGTATTTTCCAAAATCCAGTTTCTTTCTCAATATGTTGTGTATCCTATCCAAAATGTAAAAAATTAAATTAAACATACAACTGCTTTTGTGAATATCTTACAATGTGAAAAGAATCTTGTTAAATTTTCTTTGTTTTTCCAATATTATGCTGAATATGTTAAAGTATGCTAATGTAAATGTTGTCAGTATGAAAAAGAAATAAGAAATGTATTAGAATTTATTTTTACTTAGTTTCTTTATTATTCTATATATTATATAGCGTAGGTAAAAATAGAAAAAGTTAAAACATGTCTGAACTTTTGTAAGAATCTTGCAGCGAATACAAATAAATAAATGTTATTTTTTCTATATTTACATTGAAAATATCTCAGGCATCTTAAGTTATGTGAAAATGGAAATTTTTTTATAATTTTAATGCAATATAATATTATATTTTGGAGTTTCTCTATTTCATATAGAATATCTAATGAAGGATATTTTAAATAAATAAGAGGTTTACAATATATAAAGTATCGAAATAAATAGAAATGACTTTTGTATTTTACGTGATTATTTTTTTATTTAACTTCCCTATAAATAGATTCAGTATTTATTTTCAGACATTATTCAGTGTTCAGGTATATAAGTAAAAATGCAAGAGTTTTCAAATAAAAAATCAGAATTGATATTCAAAATCGTTTTTTAATTATTATTTATTTAATTAAAATATTATTTATTAAACTTTCAATATCTTGGGGAGGGTAATATTTCTCATTCTAAATATATTTACTTTGATTTCATTTTGAAGTCACTGAAACATACTAATCGTATGGACTCTTATACAGTACTTACTGGGAGCAAAAATAGTTTGGTTAGGGTTGATTATTAAAGCATATATATATTCCCAATCTATTTTAAAATATTATTGGAGAAAGAGAGAACCCCGGTAGTTGAAGTCATTCTGGGAAATATTTTCTAAATTCTAAGAGGGTACAATTTTCATTATTCGGTGTAAGTACTGAAATTTTGTTAACACTTCAAATATTCTTCAAAATGGAATGAAAGCAGTTCCTTTTTTAACAGAAATTCAAATTTTAACATAATAGAAGTGATGCATTCAAGGTATTTTTCTTCAAAACTTTGATTTACGCCTTTGATATCTGAACATTGAATAATTAAATATTAACAGAGCTTGAAAACTTTTTCAATCGTATAATAACTTAAATAATTTAAAACTGATTTTTTTAAGTAATATTTTTAATAATTTTTTTTGTATAAATTCATTCTAAAGGTTTCATGTAGGAAAAGTAATGCATAGAAATATGCATTTAAGTGATTTTGTGTCTTACAATGTGAAGAATGTAAGCAAATTTATTTTTACCTGTGCTCTAATATAACATACAACATATCTAAAGCGCACAAATTAAATTTCGGCATTTTCTAAAATCCAGTTTCTTTCTCAATATGTTGTGTATCTCATCTAACGGTAAATGCAAATAAACATACAATTGCTTTTGTACATATCTTACAATGTTAAAAAAAGCTTGTTAAATTGTCTTTGTATTTTTCCAATATTATGCTGAATATGTTAAAGTATGCTAATGTAAATGTTGTCATTATGAAAAAGAAATAAGAAATGTATTGTAATTTATATTTACTTAGTTTCTTTATTATGCTATATATTATGAAGCGTAGTTAAAAATAAAACTATTTAAAACATGTCTGAAGAATTACTTTGATTTCATTTTGAGCCACCGAAACATACTAATCGTATGGACTCTTATACAGTACTTACTGGGAGCAAAAAACGTTTGGTTAGGGTTGATTATTAAAGCATATATATTTTCCCAATCGATTTAAAAATATTATTGGAGAAAGACAGAACCCCGGTAGTTGAAGTCATTCTGGGGAATATTTTCCAAATTCTAAGAGGGTAAAAAACAATTATTCGGCGTTAAGTACTGATTTTTTTTAAACATTTCTAATATTCCTCAAAATGGAATCAAAAGCAGTTTCTTTTTGTGTCTGTAATAGAAATTTAACGCAATAGATTGTAATTTCTTGAAAACTTTGATATTTTCATTTGAGCCAATAACGTCTGAACAATGAATAATTAAATATTAACAGAGCTTAAAACGTTTTCAGTCATATTAGCTTAAATAATTTTTAACCTAATAATTTTTAATAATAAATTCTTCTGTATAAGTTCATGCTAAATGTTTCATGTAGGAGATATATAAAGCATGAAAATTTAAAAATTTCATTTAAGTGGTTTTGTGTGATATAATGTGAAGAATGCAAACAATTTAATTTTTATTTGTGCTCCATACAACATCTGTGTAAAGCATACAAAATATATTTCTGTATTTTCGTAAATCCAGTTTCATTCAAAAGATGTTATTTATCCTGTCTAAAGATAAAAATTCAAGCAAACATAAAACTGCTTTTGTAAATATTTTATAATGTAAAAAAAAAAAAAAATTGTTAATTTTTTCGTGTTTTTTCCCAATATTATTCTGAATATGTAAAATATGCTAAAGTAAATGTTGTCATTATGGGAAAAAAAAAGAGATGTATTTTTTTTTACTTACTTTCTTTATTATTGTATATATTATGTAGCGTATGCAAAAGTAGTACAATTTGAAACATGTCGGAGTTTTTTCAAGAATCTTACAGTGAATACAATTAAATGTTAATTTTCTTCTATATTTATACTGCAAATATCTCTGGCAGCTTAAGTTACGTAAAAAATGAAATTATTTTTTATGGCAATGTAGAATTATACTTAGCAATTTCTCTATCTCATACAGGATATTTTAAATTAATTATCAGCTGTTTATAATATTTAAGGTATCGAAATAAAGGTAAATAATTTAAGGCGGTATTCAAAAATTAGATATTTCCACGCTCAACAACTCAAAATTTTCTGACACATTTTCGGACTCATTTTTAAAAGTAAAACCATGAAACATCGCGGCGTGATTTATGAAGAGATTTATTAGTTACCTGTGTTCTCATTTTTCTTCCAATTAATTAGAAATTGATTTACAATTATTTTCACAGTACGATAATTTTCTTTTGTTTCCAGCGCTATCGCTTCGGGAAATTCGGTTCAAAATGTCCACTTTGACAGCATTTTTTTGAAATATATTCTGCCTTTATCAAAAATTCGACCAATACGGACATAATAAAGTTTCTGAGTAAGAGAACCTACCGATTGGATGTATTTTAGAGCAAAAAGGAATTTAAAAATAAGCAGTTTGGATTAAGTGAGAACGCAATTTTTTCCCCTATAGTTTTGTTTCCTTAAGCTTGTAGCATATGCACAGCATGAATATATATATATATATATATATATATATATATATATATATATATATATATATATATATATATATATATATATATATACACACACTGGAACTTCCCTTTTAACGAAGTCCCTATTTAACAAAGTTTTCTACTTAGCGGAATTTTCTGCAGAACCTTGACTTTGCACATGATTTACATGTAACATTAATCTCCATATTACGAAAAACTTATTCTATATAACGAAGTTTATTCCACTTTCGTGCGTGTACAGCATTCAAACGGAGACGTTACTGTTGCGATGGATGTATGAATTTATTTCAGCGGACTGTATGAAAATGAACACATTTGAATCATTTAATCAAAACACACATATTTAATCACATTTTAATGAAAAAAAAGGGTACGCTTCGGTTTTTGTTTACTTCTCTTTGTTTTGTGTTTTTTTAGACATTACTCTAATTAAATTATTCTCATATCTACATTGCATAATAAATTATTTCCCGAATTAAAATAAGTTTTTCAAATATTTCCATTTTATGTGTACTTTTAATTTTATGTGAGTTATATGTATAAAAGTTTCATAAATTTAAGTTGATTTCTATTTAACGAATTTTCTTCATAACGAAGTGTTTAAGTGTAACGATGAGACTTCGTTAAATGGAAGTTTCACTGTATATATATATATATATATATAAATTATGATTTGGTAATTATATTACAATGCAAAACTGTAACAGACAAAAACGTATATACTTGGAGCAAGTTACTGCAGGAGAAAAACATGTTGGAAATTGTATGTTAAACGTGAGAAATGTGGTGCGTTTGTTTCGTTCTATAACTAGTTTTACAATGTAAAAAAATCACTGTTCTCGTATTGTGCAAGATATTTCGAGCATTTCTGTAAAAAAAAAAGAAATGTTTCAATAAGGCATTTATTGAACCTTTTTAAAATGATTCATTTAGCTTTTATGTTTACGTACTTGTTTCAAAAATCATTTAAAGATAATGGAAATATTGAAAAAATATTTTTTTATGCAATCTTGTCCCGTTTTATCCCCCCACCCGGCCCCAAGATGCCACAGACAATGGAACGCCTAAACTTCAATAGATTTAGAGCGGGAAATCACCAGGCCGTAGAAAAACCTTAAATCAGTACCGGAAGGTCGAAAATTCAGGAATATCGATATTCGGAAATATCGGGATCTAATATTCCCGATAAAGATTTAGGTGTGTGTTTTGCAC
Organism: Maratus michaelseni; assembly: GCA_963931845.1. Classification (NCBI taxonomy): domain Eukaryota; kingdom Metazoa; phylum Arthropoda; class Arachnida; order Araneae; family Salticidae; genus Maratus; species Maratus michaelseni. The sequence goes on along the minus strand of OZ007590.1, from coordinate 345,510,090 downwards.
TTTAGGAGCAAAATCCATTTAAAAAATATCCATGAAAAATACTGTAGAGATTACATAAGATTTAATGTATGTGGTATCGGTAAAAAACCCTTTATCACCGCCCCCCTTTCCGTAAGGTGCTTATCAAAGCGTTTATGCTAAATTTTCAATTTTTCTAGACCTTGTTTTATACTGTATAGATAAAATCTAGTAAAATGTAAATTCCTAAACTGTTAAAAGTATATTTAGGAACTTTAACGCTCCAAAATACTTGAAAGTTGGGTGTTCTGTAAAAAAAAGAAATGTTTCAATAAGGCATTTATTGAACCTTTTTAAAATGATTCATTTAGCTTTTATGTTTACGTACTTGTTTCAAAAATCATTTAAAGATTCAAAAATATTTTCATTCTGTGTATATAAACTTTATGTGATCATTTAAACTATTCCTTAATTTTTACGTTTTTTCCATGCGCTTAAAAATATTTATGGTGATCATAATTATTTCAAAACATTTTAAATAATTCGCATTTTTATTAGATTTTTAACAAAATAATTCCAAGTACAATCACTTATTAAAATATTAATTTTTGTTTAATTTAGCAATTTTACGTTTGTTTTAGGAGTTTTGTATAGTAATTTTGCTCTATTGTTAAATAAAATGTAGAAAATTCATAAAATATAATAATTATTTAGCTCAGTAATATGCGCATGAAAACATTCGAATGATTCTTTATTTTGACGATTTTACATAAATTTTATGTTGGAAAACAACGTTCATTTTCTCCTCTCCGCACATATGGCGCATGCGCGTACAGTTACGATGATGATGCTCCGAAAGCGAGAGCAGTTGTTACTTTAAGAAAGATGTCGGCGCTCAGTCGCATACGAGCTGTATATATCTTGTCGTCGTTTAGTTGTAAATAAATGTCTTATGTCGATACTCTGCAAACTCTGTGTGCCTCATACACCTACAAATGGTTATGGGCTCAGAGACGCTACTTCACTGCGCTATAATTAGCAGAAATTATTTTTAATTCGAACATTCGGATTTGGAACTCTTAAGCCTAATCGAAAGTAAGAATTGTTCTTCATTCTGTTTATCATTTGCATTATTTCTGGCTGTGAGAGACTCTGCATAATTATGTCTCATGTAACGACAATTGAAAAGCTCGGAAAAGATAATTTTGATAGCTGGAAGCTTCAAATCGAAGCTGTATTAATCAAAAATGATCATTGGGATTACGTAATTGGTAAAGAAATTAAACCGGCTGAAGGAACCGCCGAAGAAAAGAAGTGGCTCCAAGCTGATCAAAAAGCTCGTGCAGATATAATTCTTTCTATAAATCCTAGTGAACTGAGTCATATAAAGCATTGTACGACTTCAAGTGCTGTATGGAATAAGCTGAAAGATGTTTATGAATCGAGGGGACCCGCAAAGAAAGCAACTCTGTTAAAACAACTTCTGTTTAGAAAAATGTCCATAAATGAAACGATGGCTGATCATTTAAATATTTTCTTCGAAATAGTTGATAAGCTGAAAAATATGGAAATAGAAATCGCGGATGATTTATTATCAATTCTACTTCTATATAGTGTTCCTGAGAACTTCGAAAATTTTAGATGCGCTATAGAATCCAGAGATGAGTTACCTAAACCCGAATCTTTGAAAATTAAGATGCTAGAAGAATGGGATGCAAGAAAAGAAAAATCCACTCAAGATTCACAAAACGCATATTATATAGAAAATAAAAGAAATAATCAAGAACAGAAGAAGAATGAAAAATGGAAAATGAATCCAAACAAAAATTTTTCCTCGGAAAGGTGTTACCGAAATTTCAAGTGCAATTATTGTTCGAAAATGGGGCACAAAGCTTCCGAATGTAGAAAGAAAATAGCTGATAAAAAGCTTACATCTTTAAATAAAGGAAATCAAGGATCGATGATAGCCACTAATTATGAAATACCGACTAGTATGGCATTTAATGACGCATATCAAGAGCCTTCTGCATGGTGTTTAGACAGTGGATGTACATCTCACATGTGTAAAGATAGAAATTTATTTTCAGAGTTTCATCCTCGTACGAATTCTACTATACAGCTTGCAGTTGATCAAACAGCGAAAATTACAGGAATAGGAACAGTTTTCATTACAGTACCTAACGGGGGTGGAATTACTAATCTCACACTCAAGAACGTTCTGTGTGTTCCAGAATTAAAGTGTAATTTGCTCTCAACATCTAAAGCAACAGCCAATAATCGTTCAGTGATTTTTAAAGAACGATTTGCTAAAATCATCGAACCAAATGGTTCTACATTAGTACATGCTGTCCGTCATGGGGATTTGTATTACGTATACCCAAGCATCGAGAGAGCTGCGATAGCAGAGGTAAGTGAATTTCTAAAATGGCATCTTAAATTAGGTCATTTAAATGAGTCTGATTTAAAAAGACTTAAATCAAAGAATATGGTTAGAAATCTAAATTTCAGTGATAATGAGTCTCTTAAAGACTGTAAAATTTGTATTCAAGGTAAACAAACTGTGCGTTCTTTTCCTAAAGAATCAAACTTTAAAAGTGACGATTTATTGACTCTTATACATTCAGATTTGTGTGGTCCTATGAGAGTTCCATCCCACGGAGGATCGCGATATTTCGTTACTTTTATAGACGACAAATCACGTTACATTGAAGTCAGTTTTCTTAAAACCAAAGATGAGGTTAAAAATGCATTTGTTAAATACAAAGCAGCAGTTGAAAACCGTGTAGGAAAGAAAATAAAAATTCTTCGTACGGATAATGGTAAAGAATATTTCGGAGAAGAATTTAATAAATATATCGAAGAAAGCGGTATAAAACGAGAATTTTCCTCACCACTAACTCCGCAACAGAACGGAACATCAGAGAGGGCCAATAGGACTTTAGCTGAAATGGCGAGGTGTTTACTATTACAAAGCAATCTCCCACAATCTTTTTGGGCTGAAGCTATTAATTGTGCGGTATACATACGTAATCGCTGTCCTTCGCGACGTTTAAATGAAAACAAAACACCCTACGAAGTATTTTTTGGCATCAAGCCAACTTTATCATATTTTAAAATATTTGGGCAAAAATGTTTTGTACTAAATAAAAGACAAAGTAAAGGAAATTTTGATCCTAGGTCAGAAGAGCATATTTTTGTTGGATATTCAAATGAATCAAAAGCGTACAGGCTGTGGAATAAGAATTCCAGAAAAATTGTTATAAGCCGAGACGTCCGATTTATTAACGAATTTGAAAACGATTTACCTTCAAACAGTGAAATAAAATTAATTTTTCCCTTTTCTCAAAATAATGAAAATAAAACAATTACGCAAGAATCAGAAACATCTTCTCCTCCCGTCAAAAATGAACCAGACAGCTGTGGCGACAGTGATGTTGATATGCAATCGGATGAAATTTCCGACCCCCTTTCTTCCTCTACAAGAGCGCGCGGGCGGCCGAGAAAATTAAAAACTGGTAAAAGAGGTAGACCCAGAAAAGAATTTAAAATGATAATTCCAAAAGATGAAAAATCTCAAGCTGTAATGGAAAATTTATTTTCTGACCCATGTCCGGAATTTTCTGAAGCTTTAAACGGACCTTTTAAACAGGAATGGATAGATGCAATGGAATTAGAATTTAATTCTTTAATGCAAGAAAATGCATGGCAAATAGTTGATAGGCCAAAACATAAGAAAATTATAGGAAATAAATGGGTTTTAAAAACTAAATATAAACAAGACGGGTCAATCGAAAAGTTTAAGGCGAGAATAGTTGCAAAGGGGTGTTCTCAAAAACCAGGAATTGATTTTGAAGAAAATTTTTCGCCTGTAGCCAGATTAAGTTCGATCAGAACTGCGATCGCTTATGGTATTCAAAATGGTTTTACAGCTTATCAATTAGATTTTATTATGGCTTATGTAAATGGTAATTTAACTGAAGAAGTATACATGGAGTTACCTGAAGGTTTTAAATATGAATCTAATGTTGACAAAGTTTGTTTATTAAAAAAATCCCTCTACGGATTAAAACAATCAGGTCGACAATGGTTCAATAAATTAGATGAAAAATTAAAACAAATGAAGTTTAAATCACTAAATGCTGATAAATGTGTTTATTTTTCTAAATCTCCAATTGAAGCAATTATCATTGTTTATGTTGATGATCTCATAATTCTTACTAAATGTAAATAAGATTATGAATATATTAGAGATGAATTATCCAAATCTTTTAAAATGAAAGATTTAGGTTTGTTACACTATTGTTTGGGCATAGAATTTATGCAAAACGGGGACAGTATTAAAATTACTCAAAAGAAGTATATTGAAGATATTCTGAGCAAATTTAATATGCAAGAATCAAAATCAATATCTACACCTTTTGATAACAATGTGAAGCTTACTAAAGATATGTGTCCCAAAACTGAAGAAGAAAAGTCTGAAATGAATAATATTCCTTATCGTCAACTAATTGGTTCTCTTATGTATTTATCAGTAGCAACTAGACCTGATATAACTCATGCTGTGAATTTCCTAAGTCAATTCAACAACAATCCAGGCAAACCTCATTGGATAGCTGCAAAAAGAGTTTTAAGATATCTAAGAGGTACTCAAGATCAAGGACTGATTTTTAAGCGTGATACTAAGTCCTTAGTTGCATTTGTTGATGCTGATTGGGCTTCAGATGTCAATGATAGAAAGTCCTATACTGGATACATTTTTAAATATGCTGGTGGTGCTATATCTTGGGAATCGAGAAAGCAACGAACTGTTGCATTATCCACAACTGAAGCAGAATATATGGCTTTATCAGAGGTTGCTAAAGAGACTTTACATCTCAGACGGTTCTTAAATGAACTTTCTCCTGAAATAGTGTCTGCACCTACTTTAATATTCTGCGATAATCAGTCTGCTCAAAAATTAGTAAGAAATCCAATTTATCATTCTCGCACAAAACATATTGATATTCGCCATCACTTTGTGCGCGAAATATATGAGAATGGAGAAATAGAAGTTAAATATCTAGAAACTGAAAATATGGCAGCTGACATTTTAACAAAAGCTTTAAGTGCCTATAAACATAAGAAATGTTGTGATTTAATAGGACTAAGTGTTTAAAAACATTCAATGTTATTCTGTATCCTTTTTCCATATAAGTTTAAAGTATATACTGTTTGTAATTGTAACTTTATATTTTGTTTCTCCGTAATTTGCATAATAGGAGAGTAATTAATGCCTTGTTAAGAAAATGCACGTTGTAAGGGGGGGAATTGTTGGAAAACAACGTTCATTTTCTCCTCTCCGCACATATGGCGCATGCGCGTACAGTTACGATGATGATGCTCCGAAAGCGAGAGCAGTTGTTACTTTAAGAAAGATGTCGGCGCTCAGTCGCATACGAGCTGTATATATCTTGTCGTCGTTTAGTTATAAATAAATGTCTTATGTCGATACTCTGCAAACTCTGTGTGCCTCATACACCTACAAATACAAAATAATTCCAAGTACAATCACTTATTAAAATATTAATTTTTGTTTAATTTAGCAATTTTACGTTTGTTTTAGGAGTTTTGTATAGTAATTTTGCTCTATTGTTAAATAAAATGTAGAAAATTCATAAAATATAATAATTATTTAGCTCAGTAATATGCGCATGAAAACATTCGAATGATTCTTTATTTTGACGATTTTACATAAATTTTAAGAACTCTTTTTTAATATGTTTCATTACGAAATGTAAAAAAATGTTTTTTAAAAATACAAAAAGGTTATAGCTTTTTATTTATTTTTAAAAATAATTTAAAATTCAAAGCCTATGGCTTTTTTTACACTATAATACAAAATATTTCAAAATGCAAATGTTATACAGTTTTATTTATCAGAAAACTAATCCGCTGATGAAGTATATGATACATGTATTTACAAATCGCATTACAATATTTCCATCATAATTGTAATACATATTAATTATTCATACAAAACCTCAAATAACTCAATGCGTTTTTACATTTTTTCATTGTAAAATAAAATCATTTACAACATCAAAGACGTGAGTATAAAACATCACAAATTTACTGAATGGTGTGTACAAATGTCAAATTAAAAATTTTATACATACATTAAAATTAAAAATATCGACGTAACACCTTCTATGGTCATCCTCGGGAAATATTTGTTATATCCGGTTTAGATATAACAAATATTTAGCTGAGGAAGACCATAGAAGGTGGTCGAAACGTCGATATTTTTAATTTTAATGTATGTATAAAATTTTAAATTTGACATTTGTACACACCATTCAGTAAATTTGTGATGTTTTTATACTCACGTCTTTAATGTTGTAATGTTTCATGGTGTAATCGTCCAGCATTTATATTTATCAAAATCATTAAAATCAATAAATGTAATAATTAAGATTTAGCCATTACATAGGCTATTTTAAAAACTTCTTTAAGAGGCTGTTGCAAATTAAATTTCTAAATTGTACATGATAAAGATACTCATAAAAGAGCAGTAATGAAGATATACCTTCTGTACATTTATTTTTATACATTAGAACTACTAATAGTTTAATTTCAATAGTTCATTTTTTCATGATTTTTCGAAATTAAATGAAAAGGTTTATTATAAAACCACAATTACATTTTACTGTTTTAAAATGCGTTATTCCACGAGACATATCGATACAAACTATCAATGAAAATATAACTTTTTTTTAAATTTCTGCATAATACGCAGAATTATGTTTTAAGAGTGACGTGTGGATTTTGAAGTTGCAACTCCATTTTGTGAAGAAAAAAAATAGTTAAAACTAAACCTGATTACAAACTAACAAATTTATTTTTTTAATCAATTTACAATAAATATCATTTAATATCAATACTAAGTTGTACTAGTAAATTATTGACATTTTGTTAAATAAAACAAGTTTTTTTTGGGAGGGGTGGCACAATATAACCAGGCACAATCAAAATTTCATCATGAATATTTAAAAAAAATCTTCTATTTAAATTAATAAATTTAATTATATGCATCTTATTACTGAATATTTTTCCTTGTTACTTTTCCTTAAAAAATATTTTTTTGTTTCTTTGTATTTTTTTTCTTTTTTAAGAAGAGTGAAATATTGAAATAAAATAACTAAGTCGATAAAATAAAATATTTTCTTTTCCATTATAATTATTATATTCCATTCATAGAATATCAATGTTTTCAACAAGTCTTTGCTTTTGGAAGTGGGGCAAAGGAAAAATGTTTGTTTTCAGCTAACACCAATAACCATCATTGCCCATTAAATAGCACCCGCAAAAAATATACTGCTATTTACAAATACGTTTTAACCCATTCAAATACAAACAATTCAGTATCTAGCAGTAACGTGCAAAATGAACTTTCAAAATCAACGGCTCATATGTTAATTATTAGGTGCGTTCGTAATTATATAAATACGTAGCACCTACAGTCGTCGTCTTGTCCGTCCGCCTGTCCGCATATAACATTTCGAAACCATGGACTTACGTATATTTTGTGTTATTAGGTATACTTCATATTTCGACATTCAGTTTTTGTTAATATTTTTCTATATTTTGTTCAGACTCTTTAATATAAAAAAAAAGAAAAACTCCAATAATATCTCCAAGTTTAATAGCGACACTACCATTTTATTCATACTAAAAATTTTCAGTGGAAAAACTGCAGATACAAATTTTAATTAAATTCGAATAAAAGGTTAATGATATAAAAAAAAAAAGAGTCAATCGCTCTTTAAAAGGAATGTTCACTATTTAGATATTACATTTCTTTGTTTCACGTATTACTTTGTAAAATTCCCAACATAATGCCCATTGCACGCTTTAAAACACTTTTGTAATATTAATGAATATTTAACAACATGCTTGTTGAAGATATAGGTTTAATATTTCTTATATACACACACACACACACACATAGGTATATATTTGATGTATGTAACTTCTCATGACATATTTTCAAATTATGAACAAATATATAAAAATGTTTTTCTAAGAAACCGAATTTTAGATTCATGTGCTTTCAATGTATTTCCTTTCTTTTTAGGTGCGTTCGTAATTATATAAATACGTAACACTTACAGTCGTCGTATTGTCCGTTCGTCCGTACACATATAACAGCGCAAAAACTACCCAACCGAATCGTTTGAAATTTAATATATATAATCGTTGCAGAATTTTGCCGAGTCATTTCAAATTTTATGAAAATCGAATCAAAACTTAAAAATATATTAATAAAACTTTTCTTTATTCTATTAAATACTGTCGTGCGTAATCTATATTATGTAGTAAAAGCGCATGTCATGTGACTGAGGAAAACAAACACGTACTAACCACATGTTTTTTCCATATGCCAATTGGCCATTTTAATCAAAATTATTTTTTGCAAATAAAATTGCATAAAAAAGTTACATTTTTGGAAAGATCGTTGAAAAAATTGTTTGCTTGACAGATGAGTTTCATTAAGAAATGTATAGATTTTGAGATAACATCAGCGAAAATTAGATTTACAGCCGAGTATCTCATTCCATTAAAGTAAATAAACAAAATATTCATTCATCGTGAGTCATAGAAATATTAAACCATGGAGGTAATCATTCGCAAAATAAGATCACCATGGTGCATTTTACAGCGCTGTCTAGTGTCGAAAAAAATACTGGCATCTGTAAACATGGCATACGTAATAATACTATAAAAGATTATCCTGATTTCCAGGGCCGTATTCAGGCATGTGCAACATGTGCCATAGCACATGGGCGGCACAACGTGAGGGGCGGTCTAAATTTAAAAATAGAATATATATATATATATATATATATATATATATTAGGATGGCAAAATATTGCTAGTACTAGAAACAGATTAACTTTTGAATTGTTTCTTTCTTATCAAATTCTCTGTAGATCAGCAGACTCTAATTGAGATGGTATTGTAAGTCTTATTATTTTTGGTGCACTCCTTCTGTATGGATAGCTCTCGGCGCAGTTGGCCCTTTCGAAACTACGAGCACTTCAGCTTAAAATTCTCAATGAATGCGAAATACTACTACCAAGTTTACTTTATTTGCGCCTGCTCAAATTCCCAAGCCGGCCTATCAGATTCCAGGAACGGTTTCAAATTGTAAGATGCACTTAAGTCCAGACACAGTAGCTCGTGACTAAGCACTTTTGAGGTCAGAGGCACACATTCACCACTGTTTCCAAATAGTAATTGTTTAATTTATGAGGAAAATTATCCTGTTAAAAAGGCCAATGAAAGATAGTGCTACATGCCTGTTTCCTTTTCGCATGCCTTAATTTGTCCCTGGCTTGAAATTTTCAATTAAGTTGAATTAAGAAGCTGATAGCAGTTGCAAAATCATATGTAAAACAGCTAATGTTGATCATTTTATAAAATAAAAAAAATACAGTAAATCAATTTAAAAAAAAAAAAAAACTTTTTTTTTTTCAAAATTGAGTAACTGATCGAACCCGTACTTCTAAGACCTCAGCATAATCTGAAATCCCCAACCCCTACCACCCATCGAAGTAGATATTTCTTTAAATAACATTAGATAATACTCTATTTATTCCGAAATAAAATAAAAAGGGCTCGAGCTCATTCTTTCTGAAACTGGAAATTTTATTTGTTCTCGTATTAAAAAAAAAAAAAAAAAATATTTATTGCAGTTCAAGTTATTTTAATGCATGAAACAAATCTTGTTTTTCTTTACTAGCGCCTATGCTATTTAAAAGAAAAATCGTCATATTTGCAGATTTATTTATGTCTGGTATCGATTGCGTCGACATATTGACGCCAATAGGAAGAGCGGGAATAATGTGATGTTTATTTGTTTGTGACAGCAGGAAATGCTTTAATTAGAGCGTTTATTTATTTATTTATTTTTTTAGATCTAACGTGAAATGAACATTTTCTTTTGTTTATAGTCAACCATACTAACTTAATGTTTTAAAATTTTTAGCCTTCTATTGTCTTCGAATCATTATCGCTCTACATATGAAAATAACATTAGTGATTCTTATATCTATTTTTCCTCATGAACTCTACGCTGCGGCTCTGCTCTGCATATTCTAGAAGTCACTTTCATTCGTAAGTAGATATAATTAACATACATTGTTATTCGAAAAAAACAATCGAGCAGAGTTTACTCTTTTCCTTAAAAGCATCGGATTATTCAGATAACGAAGACAATTACAGCATTTTTAATTTAACTTGATTTTCAGTGACACAAGAATCACGTAACATTGTTTTGAGAAAGAAATCTATTCTAAATGAAGATTTATACCTTTTATAGTTAATAGGAAAGCATTGTTCGAGTCTTCAGCATATTAATAGTAACTTCTGCAAATATTATGCATTTATTCGTAAAACTCAGTTCGCTAATTTGTCCATCAAATTTGCGTTTGGGGAGAGAAAAATATGAATATTTTTAAGGAAGAAAAATTTTATTTGATACCATTTTTTTTGATAAGATCCAATGCAAATATTTCCCCCGAAAAGTTATGTTCTTTAAAATAAGTTATTTTTAAAATGTTTAAAAATGAGATGTTATTTTTTTTAAATCTTTTTATTCTATTGCACACTTTCGGTATCTGGTTTGGGCGTGCTCGGACTCTGATGACACAAAATGTTTCGGGCTCGGGCTCCGATAAGAGAGCGCGAACTCACCTCTAGTGTGTGTGTGTGGAGGGGGGGGGGGAGGCGTAAAGTGACTGATGGCACAGGGGCGTCACATAGCCAAAATACGGGCCTGCCCATTTCGTTCATAGCAGACGATATAATTTATTTCACTGAAATAATAAGAAAATAATCAAAACGAAAATAATTTAAATGATTTCTTTATTTTAATTTTGCAAAATATGAAATACCTTTGCAGTTATTAGATTGCAAATATTCTAGTATTTGTTTTCACGTATTCAAAGTAATGTCATAGAGCAAATGAAAAATAATATCTCAATAAAAATAAATTCATTCGTCAAATGATTTTCGTGAGTCTGTTTTTTGTATCAAATATGTAGATTTTACATTTAATGCATGTCACTTTCCAACGATTTATGATAGAAGTATTTAAAATTTGGAAAAAACTAAAATAAAAAAAATATATTGTAGTTCTAGCTGTATTGTGATTTAAAAAAAAAATGTTAATGCTAAAATACCTGTGCAGCGCTAAGAAATTAAAAAAAAAAATTATGATTTATTTTATGCATGTGTATGTTAGGGCTTTTATTTCGGCGTGACACTTTTTCCTTTATCTTTAAAAAAATAATTTTTTTCTGCCCAAATGGGGCATGGAGTGAGTTACTCCTTGTATATATGTATTTGTATATATACTTTCTTAATATATTTGTTTCGTTCGTAATGCTTTGTTTCATATCCAGTTACGACACACAATCACAGTGGCTTTATTTCGGTAGGACACACCTTATTAGGAATGTGTAATGAAACCATTCATAATTTTGCGCGGGAGTTATATTTATATTGCACCCAAACTAATATCGTTAAAAATAATTTTCTTAAATTACTTAGTTACTTCAAAATTTAAACTGTTTGAGGAATAATTTTTTTTAAAGTAAATATAGTGTATAAAATATGGAGAAATCAGTTTTTCGATAATAAAACATTTACTTTGATACAGTGGCCATACCTAACTTGGTCTTCTGTGCCAAACTAAGTACTGCAGGCAGGCAGGAGTGGGTGGTGGCGCAAGATTCTAAATTTACCCACTTTTGCTATGTATTGTATTTTTTGGAGGCCAAAATTTCGCTCTGTATAACAGTGAATCTATTTACGGTATTAAGAAAAAACAATGCCATTCGGACGTAGTCTTTAATTTATATTTTGCAAATTAATATTGTTTATATTTAAACAGTATTAAGCACTTCAACATTTAAATTCCTTTTAAGAAAATGTCTCTCAAAGCAAAGGTAACTTTACAAAAATAGAAATTTCTAAACAATATAATAGTAAAATACAATTTGTATTCTTAGGTATATTGATAGAACTATTGCATTAAACATGTTACATAAATAAGGTTCTTCAGACAAGCAAAACGGCTGGACGAATCTAAACAATGCTGTTATTAAATTTTTATTTGTGTGTTGCACTGTAAAAGTGCGTCAAAACGTATCAAAAATTTGCCAGCGGCAAAGAAGCTTGTTTAATTGAAAAACGGTACCGAAGCCCTGCAGAAATGGAGCTTGTTTATTGATGAAATGTTACTGTAAATCTCGGAAAGGTTATAATTTTTTCTGTTTCTGATTAGTGTTTATTACGTTCTGAAATTAAGATAGGGAGTTCTGAATATATATTAAATGTTCTTCAACGTTGCTGCTATATCTGTAAATGTTTAGGTAATTTTGCAGTGTAGTGATGTAAAATCGTTTATAGTATACAATTATCCCAATTTATAGAAACGAAGTTTTACAATTTTTTCATCAGTTAATAATTTGACGAGACAGTCGATGATGTATCAGTTAATAATTTCATGTTATTTTCATAGACAGTAAATAAAAATACAGTTTTCTGAAAGCTTTATTCACTTGTACCAGTAAAGTTCATTTCATGACTATAGAATTTTTGAAATGGTAATAGATTTAGCCGGAATTTGATCTTATATGTTTAAATATTATATTGTTATCCATTTGGCTATAAAAATTACTTTTTTCTGTTGGAAAAAGTTAAAGTATTTCACTATCCAATACACATCAAACTCTGATTTCATGGGAGACTTTCTCTATTTCGTTTAATTTAGCACTAATCATCATATTAAACCTAGTGATAAAAATTGAGCAGAGTATTAACCGCAATGTGTCTACTATCCTCACATACTTTTCAAACATTTAACTTGCAACTGCTATGAAGTTTAATATTTTCTCTGCCAGTTTCCCATATCTTATTCAAAGGAGTTTCGTTCATCTATATATACTTATTGAGTACATAAAAGTGGGAAAAGTATGTATACAGTTACAGGTAAAAGAGTCGAGTACATTTACGACCGAAACGGAAACTGAAAAACCGGTTCGGAACAGTGTCGAACGATACTTTTTTTATTGTAATGTAAAACAACTTCTTTGTCTAAAATGTAGTCAATTACAACTACTTGTTTTAAAATTTAGCGACTACAAACTACTTTTCAAAAGCAGCCAGTACATTGCTACTCTGATTTTGTCAAAAGATTCAACCTACACTCGAAATTGAAGACACAGATTAAATAATAGAAGTAATCCCTCGTTATATCGCATCTGCCAGGATACAATTAAATTACTGTGATATAACCAAGGGAATTAAAAAATTAAGAAAGGTAACATACAAGAAAATGTTTTGTGTTTATCTCGAAAGTGTTAGTTTACAAATATTACAAACTTCTTCGAGAAATTAAAAAAGAAATACGTAATAAAATCTATTTAATTCTCTAAGCGACTGTCCCAGTATTTTCAGTTTTTTTAAATGAATAATTTTAGCTGCAGACAAAAATATTTTAAACAAAATTTTCTTTTCAGATATTTCTAGAATGTTAAAATACAAAAGGTATATCGTCACCAAATTAGAAGAGACAAGCTAACATATTTCTGAACATGTTTTATAAAAATGCAGGAATGTCCTTAGACGCTCAGAGGGTTTTAAATACAATTACTTAAAAAAATGCCGAAGAAAATTCACTCGACTTTCCGAACAATATAAAAAATACTGTGTCTTCAAATAGTAATATAAAAATAAATAAAAACTTAGACCCTAATTTTACAAAGATGAGCTTTGAGTACCTGCATATGTGAGGCAATTTTAATATACAGGCATTACATCCACACATACAACACTTATAAAAATAGCGAAAACGGGTTCATGGCTCTTCAAAATGTAAAAAAGTACCAATTTACATAATCTGTTTTTATAATGATTATTGTACTTTACTTACACTGTCTGTATGTGTACGAAAAGTAAAAATGTGATTAAATTACAGCCTATTTTATTAAGCTTATTGCAGATTTTGTGATGTGCAGAATCTCGTATTTTTAACACTTTCCAACCTAGTTGAAGGGCGTTTGACTTCGGTTTGTCTGCCGTCTGACCGTCCGCCATCTGTTTGTCCCCTAACTCCCGTAAATATACTCGGCACTTCAAATCAGCAAAACAGTCAAAAAATGAACAGTCGGACGTTACTGTTCAAAAAGTTCAAAAGTCTATGATCAGAATAATATATCAGGTAACACTGTTAGGTCAGCAAACAGTCACAGCGAAACGCAACAGGCATTGAAGACAATCAAATTTTTATTGTTCAAAGAATGTTCGAAAGTCTTACGTTCGAAAGGCATAATTCATATAGTAGAAAAAAGCATTCGAAGCACACCAGTCCAATGGTAATTCCATGTTCCTTCCATGTATATGCCAAATCAGCAGATTCTTCATTCACTTCAATAAAACAACCATGAATCTATCCCTAACTGCAACTGCCAGGACACCAATTCAGCATCTGTAACAATATATTATTCTTGCTCAAAGTTCACACACACACACACACACATATATATATATATATATATATATATATACTTAAATCCAGTACCTGAAACTAAAAATATTGAAATCTAAGAAATTCACATGACACAATTAAACTCATGAATCCGTTCAAAGGGCTGTTTCAATGGTTATATTAAGCAGTATTAATAATTGGACTGAAGCTAAAGTAATTGATAGCATGCCATCAAACTAATAAAATCTCTAAGCATCTTCACAAGGTATATGAATAATAAATATATAAAATGATTGTCCACATGCTGGAACATTAAAATACAGAAACATTGATTCCCTAAAAGGCTAATAGGCAGTTCTGTAAACTAGAATATCAGTTGTTGACTGGAATATCAGTAAATAGCTTTCAGTAGCCAAAAGATAAAACTCGGGATGAAATAATTGTTCGCATGATAAAATTTAAGTATAGACATTGAATCTTGAATAAGCCGTTGATCAATACTATACAAAAAAAACAGTGATGATAATATGTAAATGTATCAGTAACCATGGGATAAACCTTTTAAATAAAATAATTGTTCTCATGTTAGCATTCCAATAATAAAATGATTGTTCACTTGCAAAAATACAAAATTACTAAGAACAGATGAAAGAACTCAGGATAAAATAAATGTTCTCATGCCAACAATCAAGTAAATTTACTAATTATCTTCACTCCTTATAACAGCAAATAATAAGATAAAATAATTGTTCTCATGCAATAATATTAAATTGCTAAGAAGCATCTTTCAATAAACCAGTGAATAAACTCAGGATGAAATGTCTTCTCATACCATCACCAGAGTAATCATACAGTAACTTCATATAGAAAAGAACTTTCAGTCAGGGTTGTAGTGGATACCTGCTCGGGTGCCCGGCCAGCTAACCGCCCGGACTGTTTTTTTAAAAAAGAACCTATGTTTTTTACAACCCTTAGGGTTGTAGTAGGTAGCTGCCCGGTTTTTTTTTTAAGCACTGTTTTTTTACAACCCCTCTTTCAGTAGCCAATAGATAAAACTCGGGATGAAATAATTATTCGCAAACTAATATTTAAGTATAGATATTGAATCTTGAATATGCCGTTAATCAATACCACACAAAAATCAGTGATGATAATAAGACCAGAATGTAACAATAACCATGTGATGGAACTTTTAAATAAATAATTTTTCCCATGCTAGCATTCCAATAATAAAATGATTGTTCACATGCAAAACGGGGGAATTAATTCCCCGTCCCCCCCCCCTTTATGATTAACCAATGAACCCTCAAAACTAATCTGGGAAACGTCTTATCACAATGAGACAATATATAAAATTTGAAGCAAAAATCTGATAATTCTGCATGAAAAACACTATCTAAATTAAGGAGGATTAATCCTCCGTCCCCCCCCCTTTATACTTAACCAATGAACCTAAAAAATATTCAGTGTAGCGCCTTATCTGAATGTACCAATATACAAAATTTGAAGCAAATTGTATATTTCTATCAAGAGTTATCACGTTACGTACATACTCTCAAGCAATGTTCTCATGCAATATTGTTAAATCGGTAAGAAGCATCTTTCAATAAACCAGTGAATAAATTCAGGATGAAATGTCTCCTCATACCATCACCATAGTAATCATACAGTAACTTCATATAGTAAAAAACAATGTACCTGCACAATGTACTAATGTACAATGTACTATTGTACCTGCGGGTACATTAGCTCTGATGCTTTGATACCAGTGAGCCAGAAAGAGTGGTACAAAGAGTCATATTGACTTTAGAATAAAATTGATAGAACGACTCATTGAGAAGAGGTTGATGGGGGGGGGGGGGTCTCCTTGATGACCAAATGGAAGATGGATTCATGAATTCATGAACAGAATATCTGTAAGTATACGGTGAAACACTGAAAATGTTGCACAATTAACTGGGAAACATTTTCCATCATCTGTAGATAATAAATAGTGGAACAAAGAAAGTAAAAACCCGGTAATGCGTGGTCTGTAGCCAAAACAAAAATGGAAAGCTCATTCGTCGTGAAACTCTGTTTCAATGCGGTGATAATAATGTAGGATTGTGTGCAGTTCATGCTTTAAAATATATCTTACTAAACTTTATTTCTGAAATAAAATTTAGCGTTGATTAATAATATTGCCTCTTTACTTCCCTCCCTTACTTCATTATTTATATGTTATAGTTATATAAATCATAATACACGAAATTATATCTACATTTAATATGTTGCATTTTTATGTATTTCTTATATTTTTTAATTTACTATACATAATTTATATAAATTTCTAAAATAGCTTTTTTATGAAAATGCCAATGTGGTGAAGGAAAAAAAATGCATTTTATGGAATGTTTTATACTATAAGTATAAGGCATAAAGACTAATTATCCATGAAATCCTTTTAAGATAATGAATAATTAAATTAGCTTTATACGTTATATATGATATTAAAAACAGGAAGCTGCAGATGCATACGGTGAAATTTGAGGACTCGTAGCAATTCAAAATACTGGGTGGTCAGAAAGTCTTTCCCTGATTACAATAATTTATTGCAAAAGAAAAAAAATTAATTAGGCATATGGATGTTTCAATATATTGTAAAGACATTTATGAAGTTTTTAATATAAGTACTTACATCAGTAAATTTCAATGTGAGCACCGTTGGTAGCTAGAAGAATGCCAAGGCTGTATTCCATTTCTCGCCACGTATAGCCCAACATTTGGGCTGTCACACTAGACATAGCATCTGTGATCCTGTCCTTGAGTATTTCAATATATTTTACTGGGGTTGCAAACACTATGTCATTTATGTACCCACAAATGATAAAATGTAGAAGAGTTGCTCCATCCTGTCTAATCAATCTTCCATGAATTTTGTCATCAAGAAAGTCACGAACGACTGTAGAGACTGAACTAAAAAACTTAAGAACATCACTTTTCCATAATAAAAATTTTACAGTATTACATTCAATGGTTATTTAAAAGAATAATTCCTAATGATTTGCGTTACTGTTATTATTGTTGTTGAATCAGAACTCCATATTTGAACTCGCAACTTTGAATATTGAGCATCATGCTATTTGTCATAATCGTAGGGGGTGCCCCAGCTGGTGGTCCCCACTCGATCCCTTACGTGGGGGCAGATAACGAAGAGTCAGGCCGTGGAAGCTGTGTGTCCGAAGCTGTGTGTTGTGGAAGAAGACAGTAAGCAATGTTCCTGACGGAAGAAGGTATTGATGAATCCCGACCTCTACATGAGGTGGTCTCCCTGGCTAATGGAGTCCGTGTGGGCCAACACATGTCAATCCCAGTACCCAGTTGATGGGGATCCCCAACCCTGCCCCTATCTCCGCTTCCCCGTCTTCTTGTGCGTTACTCACTCGGTCCTTATTTTATGGGAGAAAGGTTGACGAATCGGACTTCATCCGGGCATTCATCCCAAATCGCCCGTTGAGTTTGGAAGGAAACCAGGCTGTGTGGCAATGTCTAGCGAAATGGTCAAATCTTATCTCGAACGCAGCTACTCACTTGGTGGTAGTGAGGGGAGTGTTCCTCTTCTGTGTTCCCGAGCCGGCCACTTAAGAGACTGGGTGGGTAGTAGCTGTGTAGTCTGAGTGTTGTCTCCTTCTACACTCAGTGTAGAAGGAGACCGGGAGCGGAGTAGAGGCAGGCACTACTGTTTCGTTGACCGTTATATGAGGAGTACGAGACCGTTTTTCGGCGCGATTCAGACTGGTGACCACACAGGGTTTCTTCAGTGTTTTTCTTTTGTAACAATAATTCGTGTCACTCTTCTCATAAGTCCTCCCTGAAGGCTATCTCGGTTGAGCAGTGTGATCAATGGTTGCTGCCATTGTGGCTTGCACTTGCGCAAAAATTCTTGTAGCGGTACTTCGTATCCGATGGCGAGTGCTCCTGGCGAGCTTGCTGTCGTCTGGATTAGACTCAACTTTTGGGTTCAGCTAGTCGATGTAGGATCCGCCGATCCCAGTGCGGTCTTAGAATTTTTGTCATAATCGTAGTTATGGGAGATAATTTTCGAGAAAACTATTTCTTTTATACAGGAAAGAACCAGTTTCTTAATCCACTTATTCTGTCGAAAATACAATGTGCCTCACTCTGAAACAAATCACGATTTTCGTTTCTTACTTTTAACAACATCGAAGATATTTTAATTATACTAATTTCAACACTTACGTTGCTTTCTGTGAACTTGGATAATATCACGTGTTGTATAAATTACTATTTCATACATAAAGCTTTACAAATTTCATAAAATCTGCTAGGCAGCAAAAACTTCTAGTCGCCAGTAAGAAATATTTACTTTCTCCATCCCCCGTCATTGCTTTTCTAGAAGCCCCCAAGTTTATTATGAATTAAATTAGGAAACTTAATAAGCATAATTTAGAATTATTAGTTACATAAAGATAATAAAATTAAATTTACTAATGAGACTTATCATAATTATGTATCTCTGAACAAAAAGAAAATCTATGAAGGCTGAATAAACTGGCACGTTTGGGAAATGCTGATTGCCGAATTCTTCAAATTTCTGGACAGTTGATTGCTATAAAATCTGTATGTTGAGGAGGGGGGGGGGTCGATGAAACAGTGCAGCAGGAAAACAACTTTTTGCCTTTTTTCTTGTCTAAGTATGTCAAGTAATTCTGATTTTATTATTCTAAAATTTCCATTTTATGACCTTACTTTTGACAAATTAGAAATTAAACTTAAAAATATTTTCTGTTTGAATCTAATTTTATTTCTTAATATTTTGTAACGTTGCAACATCTAAGGAGACTTTTTGTCTTAATTTTAATTTAACATTGTGACTAAGATGAGTAACAGATGCTGTTCTTCATACAAACTGTAGTCAAGTAATCGCCGTAAATATCCTATAAAAATATAAGCTTATTTTTACATACATAAGCCGGATCGAATAATAAAAATCTTTACGTGATTACAAATTCAATCCCAAGACAAGAATTATCGAAACTAATTAAGTTTGTAAACTAACTCTAGTTATTATGTAATATGCATTACTAAAATTAATTCTCTCGTGCTAGTATTACGTAATCAGCAAACGACTGGTGGGGGAAAAAAGGTTCATTTATATCCAACAATCTACGATAAGAACTTGAACATAATAAAAACAACTAAACAAAAAACCTTTCATTCATTGCATTTCTGAAGGTTTATTTTTATTTACTGCATATTGTAATCCAAATACATATATTTATAAAATGTTATTGATTAAGTAATGTCGTTAAGTAATTAAAAATTTTCTTTCACACACCTCTTTTACGACATTTCTCGGAAAAACTAACCAAACCTTATCACAAAAATATTGATAAACAACCCATTACCAGCAACTTGTCTCAAAATCAGGGTGGGGCCAACCTATTATTTGCGCAATGTGTGTTGTTGTGCACATAGGCACCAGGATAATAAAGGAAAGGATTTTAATAGAGGAAAAAGTATAAAAAAATCCATATTCTTTAATTTTATTACAATTAATTATTCTTGAAATTTTTATTAAGCTTTAAGATTTACTTCAATTGAATTACTTGTAATCATTTATATTTTATTATTTAAAATTAAAGTGACAGATTTATTAGTTTTTTCATTCTGAACACAAAAAACATGATTTCAAAATTACCGAAAAAAAAGCCATTTTTTAGCATTGTATCCAATTTTAAATGACAGACGCTGGATTGACACTGTTTCAGTGTGTTATTGAAACCTCACCGCTATCCACATTGTAATGAACTCGCATTCATGCTGGCTAGAGCGGAAAAGAATGGCATTTTCTGTGCATCAGAAGGAAAATGCCTTTTTTAACTTGGTTCTTCCATTGAAAGTGCGAAAGACGGAGGAATATCACTGGTTGCCGCCCACAAATTGGTGTGGAGGATAGGAAAGATTCAGTTTGTGTTCAAGTTTTAGGTCAACTTTTGTATAAAAAGAAAAATACGTCAGATTAGATAACTTGATCGCCAGAATAGAAAAACGTGGTCGTCAGTGCTGCATTCGTGAAGACCTGCCATACACAATCCAAAAAAGCATTTAAAATATACCAATTTAAAGAAGTTTTTTTTAAATAATTCGTGAACAAGAGTGTTTTAAAAACTTGCATTAAATCCGACCCTTAAAGTACCGGATTTAAATTTTGAGTCCACTTTCAGAATGATCTCAGCTTTAAACATTAAATATCGTCAGAATAAATCGTGGAAATGTCGTAAAAATTGTATTTAGTCAAGTAAAAGTAGATGTTATTCCATATTGAATGGTAGCACTCTCATTTTAATGCTGTTAGTTATGGCAGAATTAGTAGGGAATGTTTAATTATTTTTGAACGATTGTAGATGAAATATCTCCTTGTCTTATAATATTAAAATATTCTGATATAAAAAATTGTTTTATTACATGATAATTTTATCATTTTAAAAAATATAAGTACTGTAATTTACAGAATAAAATTACAATCAACTATGACACAGGTTAAAGTAGTTCTAGTAAAAAATACACAGCTCTCCTCTCGTCTTAATTCTTTACAGATGCAATTCGAGTTTGTAATGCGTAATAATGCCTAATTTAATGACATTTATTAAATTCTGTAAGTTATATTATAAAATTTTGTCATTCATAACTTCAATCCTTTTGTCTTGTGATATTTAAAAGTACAATAGAAAATTGTTTTATTACATGATAATTTTAACTTTTTTGTCTGTAATTTGTAGGAAAAAATATATAATTGACTATTACACATGACAGAGTAGTTCTAGTAGAAATTCGAGCCAATTTCGTAGATTCTCAAATCTTAAGTAGTAGATTTAAACCTGAAAGTTATCTCTAAATTAGACCTATTTTAAAATAATTAATAATTCTAAAACTAAGTAGAACATCATAATAATTTGCATTTAGTATAACTGAAAATAGTGTTTCATATATATATATATATATATATATATAAGAGAGAGAGAGAGAGAGAGAGAGAGAGGGGGAGAGAGAGAGGTGTGAAAAAATTAAGGACGAGAGGGTTTTTTGAATGTGACGTCGCGCAGAAGATTTCCATATCGACTAAAATCATACCATAAGATCTTCAAGGTGTGAAAATATGGCACATGTGATAAAAACTATCTAAACAAAGAATCAAAAGGATATGAAAGCATTTTATTGAAAATGTCACTTGGATCCCAAATGCAGAGAAGACAGAAACGTTCATCTTGGCAGGAAAAATTCATTCTCTAATAGAGGATATGGTCACCCCTGACTGCGATGCAGGATTTGCAACGTCTGGCCATGCTGAGGACAAGGTTGTCTAGTAGCTCTTGAGGAACAGAGTTCCATTCCTTATGTAAGGCCAAATTCAGCTCCGAAATCGTTGCTGGCGCCTGATCACGTGATGCCAAGCATATCTCGAGAAGGTCCAACACGTGTTCTATGGGATTAAGGTCCGGGGACTTAGCAGGCCAATCCATGCGTTGAATATCTTCATTATCTAGGAGCTCTTCTACAGCCGCTGTGCGATGAGGGGAGCGTTGTCGTCCATAAAGAGGAAGTCCGGACCCACAGCACCTCTAAAAGAACAATGGCACTCCAGGAGTGCCGACAGAAGTGACAACTTGAACAATTACGTGTGTATTTTTTTAATCGTCAGGAAATGTTTTATTGTGCAGGAAATAAATTTAAATGAAGTGTTTTTTTATTCGTTATTATAAACTACTACTACAAAAATTATATTAATTTTCATTTAATGCGCTATTGTACATGAAAAATAATGCATCTTATTTTACATACAAAAATTTCGGGAACCAGACTTCAGTCACACTATACCGCTTACATTTTTCTGCGTTAATATACCACTTACTATACTGCTTACATTTTCCTTCGTTTACTATACTCTTTACTATACCGCTTACATTTTCTGCGTTACTATACCGCTTACATTTTCTGCGTTACTATACCGCTTACATTTTCTGCGTTACTATACCGCTTACATTTTCTGCGTTACTATACCGCTTGCTATGCCGCGTACTATACCGCTTATAGTTTTCTGCTTTTACTGTACCGCTTACATTTTTCTGCGTTTACTATACCGCTTACTATGCCGCGTACTATAACGCTTACATTTTTCTGCACTTACTATTCCGCTTGCTATACCGCTTACATTTGTTTGCGTTACTATATCGCTTACTATACCGCTTACATTTTTCTGCGTTACTATACAGCTTAATATACCGCTTACATTTTTCGGTGCGTACTATACCGCTTACATTTTTCTGCACGTACTATACCGCTTACATTTTTCTGCGCATATTATACCGCTTACATTTTTCGGCGCTTACTATACCGCTTACATTTTTTAGCGCTTACTATACCGCTTACATTTGTTTGCGTTACTATACCGCTTACTATGCCGCGTACAATAACGGTTACATTTTTCTGCGCTTACTATTCCGCTTGCTATATACCGCTTACATTTGTTTGAGTTACTACATCGCTTACTATACCGCTTACATTTTTCTGCGTTACTATACCGCTTACTATATCGCTTACATTTTTCTGCGCTTACTATACCGCTTACTATGCCGCGTAATATACTGCTTACATTTTTCTCCGTTACTATACCGCTTACTATGCCGCGTACTGTACCGCTTACATTTCTCTGCGTTACTATATCGCTTTCTATACCGCTTACATTTTTCTGCGCTTACTATACCGCTTACATTTTGCTGCGTTACAATACCGTTTACATTTTGCTGCGTTACAATACCGCTTACATTTTGCTGCGTTACTATGCCGCGTACGATAACGCTTACATTTTCCTGCGCTTACTATTCCGCTTGCTATACCGCTTACATCTGTTTGCGTTACTATACCGCTTATATTTTTCTGCGCTTACTATACCGCTTATTATGCCGCGTGCTATACCGCGTAATATACTGTTACATTTTTCTGCGTTACTATACCGCTTACATTTTTCTGCGCTTACTATACCGCTTACTATACCGCTTACTATACCGCGTAATATACTGTTACATTTTTCTGCGTTACTATACCGCTTACTATGCCGCGTACTGTACCGCTTACATTTTTCTGCGTTACTATATCGCTTTCTATACCGCTTACATTTTTCTGCGTTTACAATACCCGGTAGTATACCGCTTACATTTTTCTGCGTTTACAATACCGCTTAGTATACCGCTTACATTTTTCTGCGTTACTATACCGGTTACTATGCCGCATACTATACCGCTTACATTTTTCTGCGCTTACTATACCGCTTACATTTTTCTGCGCGTACTGTACCGCTTACATTTTTCTGCGTTACTATATCGCTTTTTATACCGCTTACATTTTTCTGCGCTTACTATACCGCTTACATTTTTCTGCGTTACTATGCCTCTTAGTATACCGCCCCCATTTTTCTGCACTTACTATACCGCTTAAATTTTTCTGCGTTAATATATCGCTTACTATACCGCTTACATTTTTCTGTGCTTACTATACCGCTTACATTTTTCTGTGCTTACTATACCGCTTACATTTTTCTGCGTTACTATGCCGCGTAATATACCGCTTACATTTTTGTGCGTTACTATTCCGCTTACATTTTTCTGCGCTTACTGTACCGCTTACTATACCGCTTACATTTTTCTACGCTTACTATACCGCTTACATTTTTCAGCGTTACTATATCGCTTACATTTTTCTGCGTTACTATACCGCTTACATTTTTCTGCGTTACTATACCGCTTACATTTTCCTGCGTTACTATACCGCTTACATTTTTCTGCGGTTTCTATACCGCTTACATTTTTCTGCGCTTACTATACCGCTTAATTTTTCTGCGTTACTATGCCGCTTACTATACCGCGTAATAAACCGCTTACATTTTTCTGCTTTTACAATACCGCTTAGTATACCGCTTACAATTTCTGCGCTTAAAATACCGCTTACATATTTCTGCGCTTAAAATACCGCTTACATTTTTCTGCGCTTACGTTACCGCTCACATTTTTCTACGCTTACGTTACTGCTTACAATTTTCTGCGCTTACGTTACTGCTTACAATTTTCTGCGCTTACGTTACCGCTTACAATTTTCTGCGCTTAAGTTACCGCTTACAATTTTCTGCGCTTACGTTACCGCTTACAATTTTCTGCGCTTACGTTACCGCTTACATTTTCCTGCGCTTACGTTACCGCTTACATTTTCCTGCGCTTACGTTACCGCTTACATTTTCCTGCGCTTACGTTACCGCTTACATTTTCCTGCGCTTACGTTACCGCTTACATTTTCCTGCGCTTACGTTACCGCTTACATTTTCCTGCGCTTACGTTACCGCTTACATTTTCCTGCGCTTACGTTACCGCTTACTATACCGCTTATTTTTTTCTGCGTTACTATGCCGCTTACAATACCGCTTACATTTTTCTGCGCTTACTATACTGCTTACATTTTTCTGCGTTACTATGCCGCTTACTATACCGCTTAAATTTTTCTGCGTTGCTATATCGCTTACTATGCTGCATACTATACCGCTTACATTTTTTTAAATAATATATCGCTTACTATTCCGCTTACATTTTTCTGCGTTACTATGCCGTTTACTATACCGTTTACTATACAGCTTACTATACCGCTTACATATTTCTGCGCTTAAAATACCGCTAACTATACCGCTTAATATACCGAGTACTATACGACTTGCACTTTTCCGCGCTTACTATACCGCTTAATTTTTCCGCGCTTACTATACCGCTTAATTTTTCTGCACTTACTATACCGCTTACATTTTTCTGCGTTACTATGCCGCTTTCAATTCCGCTTACATTTTTCTGCGTTACTATGCTGCTTTCAATTCCGCTTACATTTTTCTGCGCTTACTATGCCGCGTGCTATACCGCGTAATATACTGCTTACATTTTTCTGCGTTACTATACCGCGTACTATGCCGCTTACATTTTGCTGCGTTACTATACCGCTTACATTTTGCTGCGTTACTATGCCGCGTACTATAACGCTTACATTTTTCTGCGCGTACTATTCCGCTTGCTATACCGCTTACATTTGTTTGCGTTACTATACCGCTTACATTTGTTTGCGTTACTATACCGCTTACATTTTTCTGCGTTACTATACAGCTTAATATACCGCTTACATTTTTCTGCGCTTACTATACCGCTTACATTTTTCTGCGCTTACTATACCGCTTACTATGCCGCGTGCTATACCGCTTACTATACCGCGTAATATACTGCTTACATTTTTCTGCGTTACTATGCCGCGTACTATACCGCTTACATTTTGCTGCGTTACTATACCGCTTACATTGTTCTGCGTTACTATATCGCTTACAATACCGCTTACATTTTTCTGCGTTACTATGCCGCTTACAATACCGCTTACATTTTTCTGCGTTACTATACCGCTTACTATACCGCTTACATTTTTATGCGTTACTATGCCTCTTAGTATACCGCCCCCATTTTTTTGCGCTTAGTATACCGCTTAAATTTTTCTGCGTTACTATACCGCTTACATTTTTCTGTGCTTACTATACCGCTTACATTTTTCTGCGCTTAATATACAGCTTACATTTTTCTGCGTTACTATACCGCTTACTATGCCGCGTAATGTACCGCTTATATTTTTGTGCGTTACTATTCCGCTTACAATACCGCTTACTGTACCGCTTACTATACCGCTTACATTTTTCTGCGTTACTATGCCGCTCACTATACCGCGTAGTATACCGCTTACATTTTTCTGCGTTTACAATACCGCGTAGTATACCGCTTACATTTTTCTGCGTTTACAATACCGCTTAGTATACCGCTTACATTTTTCTGCGTTACTATACCGCTTACTATGCCGCATACTATACCGCTTACATTTTTCTGCGCGTACTGTACCGCTTACATTTTTCTGCGTTACTATATCGCTTTTTATACCGCTTACATTTTTCTGCGTTACTATGCCTCTTAGTATACCGCCCCCATTTTTCTGCACTTACTATACCGCTTAAATTTTTCTGCGTTAATATATCGCTTACTATACCGCTTACATTTTTCTGCGCTTACTATACAGCTTACATTTTTCTGCGTTACTATGCCGCGTAATATACCGCTTACATTTTTGTGCGTTACTATTCCGCTTACATTTTTCTGCGGTTTCTATACCGCTTACATTTTTCTGCGCTTACTATACCGCTTAATTTTTCTGCGTTACTATGCCGCTTACTATATCGCGTAATAAACCGCTTACATTTTTCTGCGTTTACAATACCGCTTAGTATACCGCTTACAATTTCTGAGCTTAAAATACCGCTTACATATTTCTGCGCTTAAAATACCGCTTACAATTTTCTGCGCTTACGTTACCGCTTACAATTTTCTGCGCTTACGTTACCGCTTACAATTTTCTGCACTTACGTTACCGCTTACAATTTTCTGCGGTTAAGTTACCGCTTACGTTACCGCTTACAATTTTCTGCGCTTACGTTATCGCTTACAATTTTCTGCGCTTACGTTACCGCTTACATTTTCCTGCGCTTACGTTACCGCTTACTATACCGCTTATTTTTTTCTGCGTTACTATGCCGCTTACAATACCACTTAAATTTTTCTGCGTTGCTATTTCGCTTACTATGCTGCGTACTATACCGCTTACATTTTTTTTAATAATATATCGCTTACTATTCCGCTTACATTTTTCTGCGTTACTATGCCGTTTACTATACCGTTTACTATACAGCTTACTATACCGCTTACATTTTTCTGCGCTTAAAATACCGCTTACTATACCGCTTACATATTTCTGCGCTTAAAATACCGCTAACTATACCGCTTAATATACCGAGTACTATACCACTTACACTTTTCCGCGCTTACTATACCGCTTAATTTTTCCGCGCTTACTATACCGCTTAATTTTTCTGCACTTACTATACCGCTTACATTTTTCTGCGTTACTATTCCGCTTTCAATTCTGCTTACATTTTTCTGCGTTACTATGCTGCTTTCAATTCCGCTTACATTTTTCTGCGCTTACTATACCGCTTACATTTTTTATGTGTTACTATACCGCCTACTATACCGCCTACTATACCGCGGTGCAATTACGAACAGACAAGCATGCGATCAATTATATACAGTGGTGGCCACAAGAGTGGACAGTTTTTAAAAGTTTCCTGTTTTTCAACTTTGTGTGCTTGTAGAATATATTAATTTTCCCTTAAATACAAACGTTTACATATCAAATTGAAGGTAATTTAATGTAGAACTTAATAATAAAAACAGTATTACAATATCTGTATTACAAAAGAAGTTATGCAACTTTTTGTAAGATCTATCTTAGATTTGCATTTTTTTAAAGTGATACTTACACAATCAATACTTAGTAGGATAACCCTTATTTTTTAAGACAGCTTCACAGCGTCTTTTCATCGAGTGAACGAGTGTTTGGAGTTCATCTTTCGTAATCACATGGTGCCAAGAATCAATTATAGCTTCAATAAGTTGTCTTTTATTGGATGGACTTTTTTTCGTTCAAGAATTTTCAAACGTCGCCACAAAATTTCAATTGGATTGAGATCAGGGCTGTTTCCTGACCATGGCAATATATCTATGCCTTTATTTTGAAACCAAGCTTTGCATACTTTTGCTGTGTGGCATGGAGCGGAATCCTGCTGAAAAAAATGGTTAGTTGTTGGGGAAGAGATCCCTGATGGAAGGTATCAATTTTGGTTCCAGGACAGTTTCGATGTATTTTTTGGCATTCAGGATGACATCAGTCAGGCCCACACCATCTGCAGACATACATGCCCAAATCATGACATTTGTGGGGTTTTTTGTAGTTGCTTCAATGCAATCAGGATGAAGTGTTTCTCCTGCTCTACGTCTCACGTATTTTCTACCATCACTACTAAAGAGCGATATTTTACTCTCATCGCTCGAGATTACTTGCTTCCATTGATTTTCTGACCATTTAATGTGTTCTTTTGCCTACTTAACTCGTTTTTCACGTTGCTTTTGATTTAAAAATGGCATTATTCCCTGGAATTCTAGCTTGTAGTCCAAATCCTGATAACCTTCTTCTTATTGTTCTTGAACTTACTGCAATACCCGCTGCATTCATTTCACATCTAATGGCATCTGATGAAATTTTTCTATCTTGAAGGCATAGCCGCTTAATTTTTCTATCGGCAGTAGCACTTGTGCATTTTTTCGGCCTGATTTGGCCTTATTTTCCACTGATTACGTTTTTTCATAACGTAAACAGAACTTTCGTACACCAGAACAAGTCACTGAACCACCAACTTGTCTTGCAATTTCAGCATAAGAGAGGCCATTTTCTCTCAATATGACAATTCGACTTCTTTTTGTAGATGTCCAATTAGTTCATCTTGTTGATGACATTGTTTAAAATTAGTTTAATTAAAAAAAAGGACTTTAAATATTCAAAAACAGCAATACTTTGTTTAATTGTACTAGTATGCATCATTCCGCAAAATATTTCCACAACAATAACTCTTTTACCATCCAAATAATCAAAACTATAGTTACAGACATTTGATTGGTCCTCAGAACAGTGTTTGTGATTGGCTAGTACGCTTTTATTACAAAACACGTCCTTCTTCAAAACGATTTGTGTTTGCTTGTTCTACTAAAATGAGCATAACTTTTTTTGTGATACAGATATTGTACTACTGTTTTTATTATTAAATTCTACATTAAATTACTTTCAATTTGATATATAAACGTTTGTATTTAAGTGAAAATTTATATATTCTACAAGCACACAAAGTTGAAAAACATGACACTGTCAAAAAATGTCCAAACTTTTGGCCACCACTGTATAATCAATTAACAGAAACGTGCGTTGAATTGTGTAGCAGCACTGCTGAAAGCATTCCCGTTTTCTGAATCTCGTACGTGTATTTCGGGAACCAATAGCGCACAGGCAAGCATGCGACGCGCCCGCCCCGCCCTACCTCATACCGAACTGTATACAATATATTTACATACTTATATACAGAGTTGTCGGTTACAGTAACATTGTCGCGAGTTCAATGGTTTTTTCCCATCTCAAAAAATGACCAACGCGCCTAAAGAAGTTTTCACTTAAAAAATACACACGTTAGGCAAGAGAATTTTGGCGCAGTAGCGGGAACCAGAGACTGAACCTGCTTGGAAGACGGTGGAGGTCCGTACGGCTACCAAGCATGATACCACCCCAAACAAGTACTCCGGCACCTCCAAAACGGTCCTTTTCGATGATGTTGGAGGGGTGATTACGTGTTCACCGCTCTCTTAAGATGTGTATACGTCCAGAATCGCTCGTCATACTAAATCGGCTCTCATCCGTAAAGAGTACTCGACCCCACTCCTGTTGTGCCCATTTCTTATGTTCCTGACACCACAGAAACCTTCGTCTCCGATGAGCTTGCGTTAGGAGTACACACCGTACTGATCGTCGTGCATACAGGCCACCTTTGTGCAGCCTCCTAACCACGGTAAAACGTGATATCCGACGGACAGTAGTCTGCTCCATCTGCCTTGCGATTTCTCCTGTTGTCTAACGCCTGTTTCTTTTCGCCTGTAGGATAACTGTCCTCAGCTGTTGTTGCGCGTGTCCGACTACAGCTGAATGCTCGGACAGCTGTTCCCTCCGTTTGAAATGTACTCGAGACTCGTGTAACGATGCTATTAGCGATACTGAACTCTTGTGCCACATTTGTCACACTTCGACCTTCTTCCAACTTCCCAATAATTCGACCTCGTGTAAGGTCATCCAGATGACATCTTCTGGATTGTCTCTTAAGAAATATCGCACAATAATAGCAAAGAAAACGTCGCTGAAATCACTTAACACAGTGCAATATTTTTCACCAAATTTCTGAACGGTCACCGCTTCTGTGCTTTTATTCCTTGGCACCACCTCCTTTTACGCCATATGTCATATATGAGCATGTCCTTCTGCTTTTGTTTCTGGTCTATCCTCTGATTGGTCTTTCATTTAGTTCTGTTGTCTTTTTTGGTTTTATGCTAATTTATCATCTTCTTCCTTAATTTTTGCACACCAGTGTATACATAACCATTAAATAAACGTTACAACCACCAACAAAAACTGTAAAATTATGAATAAAATTAAAATAACTAATTGACAACATAACAGATCCCCCCACAAAACTGAACATAGATACCAAAAACATAGTATTAAAAAAAACAGAAATTGAATAATGGAAATTTGTGGAATTTAGACATAATCTTCAGGTCCCAAACTCCTAAATTTCCCCAAATAAAATGTGTGGTTTCATCTTCATATTAGCCATAAATTAGCTAAATAGTGTGAATTTGAGACCACCACACCCAGAATTTAGAGAAATGCACAATGAAACATCATTTAAGTTAAAAAAAAAAAAAAACATGATTAAAATGGATTGAGAAAGAAAAAAAGAACATGAAATTACCACCTTTTGAAAGCAAAATCCAAATTTGAGTCAGCTTATTTTACAAGAATTGGAGTTTGAAGCATATGTTGCCAAAAAAAAGGGGGGGGGGATTTAAAAATTGATCGAACATGGATCAAGGAACAAAATGTAATGCATAGCCAAGCACATACCCCAATATATAAAACCAGCACCTTCAATAGAAAAATTAAAATTGAACTCCACCATAAATTCACAATAATAAATCAATGAGGTGCTGCCATCTATTGGTAAATATATACAATTTTATATAATAATTCATTACATTATTGGATGATGTTTTAAAACAAATACTGTCATAAGACAGATAATTGATCAACATTTTGTTAATAAATTTCTTGTATTAGACTAATGAATAAAAGATGTATTAAAAAAAAATAAAATAAAATAATAAATGAAACATGATTATTGATTAATGTATATTTGTACCTAGCGATGACATATCACCATTTACATTACTATGACACATTGCATCATATTTTAAGTTAATTTACAATTAATAAAAAAATGTATATAATAAAGATGCTAAGAAATTAGTATTGATAATTAAAATTTGAAATTAATTAGTTACATTTGATGTGTCTACAAACATTCTTAAAAATTAAATACACATGATATAACGGGAGAGGGTAGAAAAAAATTAATACCTGCAATGTATTCTCATTTAAGAAAATAAACTATGTATTAGAAGCTAATATGGTATTGCCCGCAGTGGGCTAGAATTTAAATACAAGTAATCGTAAAATTATGAATATATTTAATATGAATAAATAAATATATCAATGTAACTAAACCAATATGCATATAAAAAATCGAAACGAAGTCCATTAAAAATGTGTAATTGCATCGTAGTTCTATAGCAAATGCCCCTTTCCATTTTCTTTTGTTAAATTAACCAATGCGTATTATCCAGACAACTCCACCACACCTCCTTAATCTATCATCTACCCACACATCTGTTCTATTATAATCTTTTATAATTATTTTACATTTATAATCTTTTATAATTATTTTACATTTATAATCTTTTATAATTATTTTACATTTATAACCTTTTATAATTATTTTACATTTTTAATCTTTTATAATTATTTTCTTATTTTATATATTTTTTATAAATTATTTTACGCATGTGTTAATTTGGTTTTTTAAGATCATTTATGTGCTAATTATTATATATTAAAGAGTATATGAATTTGTTTGGAAAACCATGTTTTAATGCATCGTAAATTAGTTTAAGATTGTTGTTAAATAGATGAGATGAACATAAACACTTTATTCTATATATATGATTAAGGAGTATATTACGATATAGGGCATTTCCATGAAAAAGTGGACATGAGGGTTGAAATTTCAAATGTCTTTTATTACTACAAATAATATATCAAATTAAAGGTAAAAATATGGCACAATTGAAATTACAGAGAACTAAGCTCTAAAAATATTTTTTTTTTTTATAATTTATCTTGGCTCAAAGTTGGACAAATTTGAAAAACTTTCGGCATGTAAAATAGTGTATTTTCATTCTGCCAGAAGCAATATTTAAAACAGCAGCATTTTCAATATGCGTGCATATGTTACTATTTGTGACCTTTGTGTATCTTTTAAAACACTTAATTTTTCAAAAAAAAAATTAAAAGACCCGATTTTTAATACAAATATATTTACACTGTCTTTCTGTCACACCCGTCACAAAAAAGATGCTTAAGTTATTATACAAAATGCATTTTTCCATGAAAATACTTGAAACTTTCGGAAAGTCTAACTATTGCAAGTCTGAATAACTACGAAACGTTAAAAATTAATTAAATTTTTATTTTGTGTGAAATTTTAGTGTGACGGGTGTGACAGAATCCTTGTGACAGGTATGACAACATTTTAAATTGCTTTGAAATATATTTCAATATTTTTTAAATGAAGTGTAAGGTTGAATCATTCTTGTTTCTGAACATATTAAGGCAATTTGCCAAAAAAAGAGAAGATAAATCATGAAATATATATTTGAATTATTTTAGCAAATTGTGAGTTGGTAGCAATTTACTTTTAACTTACTTTTAAGTTAATTCTGCTTTGGATTTTTTTTAAATGTGCTCAGGAGATTGGTGCAATAAAGGCATTGTATGTCTCAGCAGTGAAAATACTAGAAACTAAACAAATGCTGACAGACAGATGGGAAGGCATCAAGTCTTATCACCACTTTAAAGTAAGTAGTGATAGTACTATCCTTTTGATGGGACAGACTGCCACATCAACACTGAGGGAAGTGGCAGTCACTGCTAATTGTGAATCTCCCCCCAGAAATATTTTGAAAATATCAGATTTAAATATTGGTGATTATGTTTTGGTTTCCTTGGCCAGTAGCAAAAAGCGTAATAGCTTATACTATGCTAATGTCTTGAATATCAACTTCCGTAAGGAAGAAATGAGCTTAAAATACATGCAAACCAGTGGGCCACACTGGATTTGGCCAGAGGAAGATGACATCTCAATTGAAAATTTTCCCGCTATTGTAAAAAAAGTAGCTCCCCCATCACTTATAACGAGTAGGGGGCACTACAAATTTTAAACTAACTGCCTAAATATGTTAGTTTTATTAAATTTCTTTTATATATTTACTATTGTTTAGTTTACTGTCTATACTGATCACTGCATTTTTTTTGGTAAACAACTTTCAAATTGTACACTTTGCACAATGTCACGCCCGTCACTGCTTTGTCACACCCGTCACAGCAGAAAAAAATTCTCATACATTAAAATAATCAAAATTTATTATGAAAATTATGTATTAAGTTTAATTTGAATCTCTTTCATTAGAAAAAAATTGTTTTAATAATGACACATTCAAATTTTCCCAGGAATTTTAACAAATGTGTATGCGAGTGAAAACTCTTGTCCCGAGAGAGTCACACCCGTCACAAAAATTTTTATTAAAAAAAATTGAAAGCTATTGAAGTTATATATCTGTTCAATTATCCAAGCATATACATGGAAAAACATAATTAAAATACTTTTCAGGGATTTCTTAGCTAATTTATTTCCCAAAATATAGATATAAACTCTTAAAATTTTGTCTGGATGTCACACTCGTCACAATGGAATGACCCTATACAGAATTATGAAGACAAGATTTAAAATTAATAAATGTATTAACTTTAAATTCTTTACGTTTGTCATATAGATCAATTATTGTTTAATATATATATATATATATATATATATATAATAAAATTTGGGTTTATTATGTGAAAATTTAAAAGTTCTTAAGCGATTTTAGGTTTATTATTTGAAAGTTTAGTCTCTTAAGCAAATTAATATTAAACATTTTTAAGCATATTAATGCTAGTTTCTTTGATTTACAATTACTTGTACGAGTTTTTTTTTCGGGAATGCAGATAAAATAAAGTTTCACCAAAAAATTATTTGAAATTACCAAATAGTTTTTGAAAAGGAGAAAAAAAGAACGAAACATCCATGCAGCAGGCATAATTTATCACTTCCAAACAATACCAGACAGAGTCGTATTAAGGTACAAATGTTACCAGAGGAGTTTTTGTTTCCTTTTTTTTTATATATATCTCTTAAGTTAAGAAAACTAGCTCCTGAGGATCTTCCATTATACGAAGTAGAAACGGTATTTGGATCGGAGCATAAAAAGAAATTTCCTGATGTGTTTGAATTTATTTGCACTCTATGACTCTTTTCTGGCTGACCCTACTGGCTGCTTCTTGGTATCGCTGGAAAATGATATACTTTTCACCATCAGTCACTTGCATCTTCTTCAGAAATAATATTAACTAAGATAATTTTTACTAAATCATCGAAATCAAATTTTCATGCGTCTCAAATATCCTCAAATTAGAAACTGCTTACGTTTTCGATGCTGTAGAGGAACTTTGAACAAAACGATTCCAACACACAGAGAATTTTTTCTGAATGTTTGCATTTTAAAAGACGTTTCTCTAGGATGAAAAAATTTTCCAGTAAGACAAAAAGAAGAAAATTCCTCTTAAAAAAGACGACGTGGCAAGTTTTCCTATCTTCCATATTTGTATAAGATGTTGGCTTCAAAGTAAATTAGAAGTAATATCGATTCAAATGTATGCAATTAACACGAGCAACAAACTGTCTTGCATAGAAGTAATTTTAAAACGGATTACAATATCTGTGGATAGCACAGATTCGTCCATAACAGGTCAATATTGGAACATTTGTGATAGAATCAAACATCACAGTCAGTCTCTATTTCGAAAAAAAGATAAATAATGTTTACAAAAAAATAAATAAAACAGTAATTCAGTTAGTTTTGCAAAAATGATTATTAAAGTGTAGTGTTTCAACAATCCAGTTTTTAATTTCGGAAACTGATGTTTCTGCGATGTAAAATTTTACGTTGGCTATTAATCTAAGTAATTTTCTGTGTGTCTCATATTTTCTTGAATGGATTTCGATGATAATTTTCACAGGGTCTGTTCAAACTTTAGTGCTTTTCAGTGTGTTTTTGCAGTAAATTTTAATTGGAAATAATTGGAGGTTTTTGTGTTATTGTTTGTAGGATTCGTTATTTTATGGTTATTAATCCTGCATTTTAATTTTTAGAATAATTTTTCATTTTTAACTTGAACCTTTGCATTATGTTTGTGTGTGTGTTATAATTGACAGACCGAGGGGCGGCAGCACTGACAATCACCTCATCGAGTTCACGGCTGAAATTCCAGAATTAGTTAAAACTCGATTCGCATATTTAAACGCAATCGGTCTGCCAAGTCATATCTTGGTGGAAAACACCCGAAAACCCTATTTTAGCGATTGACTCGTAGGTTTACCATTGTGTTTTCCTGCACCCGGTTCTCCATGTTTTCATACTTTTGGGTGCAGGAAAACACAATGGTAAACCTACGAGTCAATCGCTAAAATAGGGTTTTCGGGTGTTTTCCACCAAGATATGACTTGGCAGACCGATTGCGTCTAAATATGCGAATCGAGTTTTAACTAATTCTGGAATTTCAGCGGTGAACTCGATGAGGTGATTGTCAGTGCTGCCGCCTCCCGGTCTATGAGGATATTCCTTGGAAATTCCAAGGAGTGTGGCATCGCTATATTAAATTAAAAAATTTCTATTTAAACTTAAATTGCAGGAGTTGTAGTCGCGTCGTTGAATCATAAAATTAGTGATAATTTTATGCTATTAAATAAAGTAGTAAATTACTTTTAAAAATTAATCCTGATAAATAATGAATTTATCTGAGTGGCGTAAAATATGACTGAACAAAAGCGTTATCCATACTAAATACGGATCTGCTATGAGAATAGTGTTAACAAATTTCTACATTTATTTGTTTATTTTCTTAGGGGATTCGCGTGGAATACTTTTATTTCTTTGGGATTTAATAGCAATTTTCCGCCTTTTTCGGGCGTTAGAATAGATATATATTTTGTTGAGGCGATCTCGAATTTATCTGCAAGTGTTTTGATGGGTTCGTGTTGATAACTGTTCGTAAAGATTTAGTTTAGCTTTTTTATACTTTGGAACGACCGAATGGATTATTATATACAGCGTTGTGGGAATTATTTGTATGGGATTTCTCTTTATATATACATATTTTTTAAGGTTTGAAAGCAGTATTTTTAAATCTTTAAGATGTGGTAATATTTTTTGTTTATAGCCTTTTTTTTGGAGGGGGGGGGGGTGAGGATAAATTACTTTTAATGCGTTCCGGTGGTCTGGAATAAATCTGTTTATTAGTTACTTTTTTATTTTTATTTTTTTGGACTTTCTTGTGCACAATTTAAAATTCGATAGATGTTGAATTGAAATTCTTCGAATTCAGTTTTTTAATGCATTTCCATTATCTGGAGTTTCGTTAGTTTCGTTTCTAGTGTTTTGGACCTTCCTAATGTATTTTTTCTGCTTTGGAAAGAGCGAGTAGAGGGAAGGAGTTTCTCAGTACAATTTTGGGATGTTCGTTTGAAGTGTACAGTGTGTGCATAATTAAAGTTCACCTACCCATAGTTGTCTATAGTCAGAACTTTTCATCACAAAAATATGAAATTTGGAATGAGTCTTAATGAAGAGATGCGAAAGACATTTAGTAGAAAAACTAGTCGTTGGGGACCACCGTAATACTTACCAATCATCGATATGCATAATACAAAATCTGAAAATAAAACATATGTAAACTATTTATAAAATGCATTGCAATTCGAATAAAATCGTGGCTCTATGATGTCATAAATTTTAAATACTCTATTAATGAATTGCGTAAAAGAAACATCCTTATAACCACGAAAATTTCAATCATATTAACTAACGGGCATATTGCGTCGGATTAAGCGTCTCATTTTCAATTAAAATATCTTTTAATTTAAATTTAGATGAAATACAGGGTCATGATAAATCAAGGAGTGTTGAAAATAGGATTACAATATCTCTGCAACTAATAATCCGGTTGACTTCATTCTTTATGCAAAATTTTTCTTTTTATTGTCTTTTATATTCACTCCTTAAAATAAACAATTTCGAAGATTTTTATATACCTTTTATCAGAACGAATACTTTGAGAGTGCAAAAGAAAAATAGTTCCGGATAATCGAGGTTGTTGAAATTCAGTAAGCTTCTTCCCATTATTACATATTAAGTATGTACCAAATTTCAAGTGTCTATCTCAATTTAAGAGGGAGATAGTGTTTACTGACGGACGGCTAATTATTTTTTTTTATGTTTTTCGGAATCTCCAGTGTCTGAAACGTGTAAATCCATCATTTTTTTTTCGATTTTCAAAACTATTACAAGACTTACCCTATACTACGTATGATAGGCAAGTAAAAAAACATTTAATTTCAAAAATGGCCTCTAGAGAACGTTTTCTGATAACATTTAGGAGATATATGCAAATTTTAACAACCACGTGATATATCTGCTAGAACACAATGAAATTATTAAATAAGACTCAATGAATCTCTGATCAGTCTCATGTATTTTCCACGGAAAATGCCGTACAGTTTAAAATCGTACTTTACTGGTGAAACATTTTTATCCAAATGGTGATTCTGCACCAGAAGCTTTTCGAAGGTTTCGAGCTTTGAAAATGATTTCCAGAGGTACACTGAAGGCAAACGTAGCATTGCGAGAATTCAAAGACTATATTTCTTGTCACCACTTGAATATTTCTAAGAATTTTCTTCGCGTGACTCTTGAACATACTATTTTGCAATTTCTAATGGTACTTGACAATAATGGTCAACGCATTGAACAGTATTTGTCTTGATAAAAAAATTCTAGAGTGTATAAACAGTAATTTGTTAAATTATTTATAAAATCAATAATACGCCCTCCAGTGGCCATTTTTGAAATTATACTTGTTCTCTGCTAAACGACTTCCGCTTCCCCAGCATTTAGACGCAATCCAAAATTCATAATTTTCGGATGAATAGTTTCGACTACAGAAAGCTCTAATTGGGTGAACTTTAATCAGGTACACCCAGTATTTATTTCCTTCACATGTGCAATCTTTTATTTTGCCGTTTTGAGATGTGTGAACAGTTTTACTCCATTGCGTGGATTTGACATTTCTCTTTATTTTTTTTTTTCTTGGAAGGATTCAGATTCATCCAAACAGGCAGGCCTACCATATGGCTTTAGCCTCTGCAAGCCCTGCTTGGCAAGTTTATATAAAAAAAAATACATATTTGACAAAACAGCCCTCATGCAAGCATGCTGAAATTATACCTCTAGTCTTTGTAAAAGCCCAAGATTTGACATTTCATTAGTCTTAGATGAAATTACAAATTAAGTATTTTTTAGTACAATTAAGCAATGAAATTTGAGAACAATTAAACTTTTGAATGGAAATATTTGAAAAATAAAAGATTAAACGAGTCATAATAGAATAAACTTTTCTTTTCAGAAGCAACAGATGGAATGCCATTAAATTTTTATGTAAGAATAATATGCTTTATCTATATATAAATTCTCGAAGTACTGACGTTTTAAGTATATGTTAAATTATTATTTAACTGATTTTATATAGGTCAGATCCTCATCTAGAAATTCAGATACAAGCAGTATAGATATGGAATAGTATGTAGCTCTCTGAGTGCAAAATGCAAACAAAATTAATTTAAGCATATATATAAAATATCCCTTTTGAGTGCTAATTAAATAAATGATTCTTTACAGTTTTAAATACTAACAGAACAGAATATGATAAAGACCTATATTACTCTTTGAT
This sequence comes from Maratus michaelseni, assembly GCA_963931845.1. NCBI lineage: Eukaryota > Metazoa > Arthropoda > Arachnida > Araneae > Salticidae > Maratus > Maratus michaelseni. The sequence continues at coordinate 345,470,831 of OZ007590.1, read as the reverse complement.
TAACCCTTTAGCGGGTGGTGGTCACAAAAAAGGACACCTAATTTTAATTTCAAAACTGACGATCGGCACCAAGAATATTTAATTAAAATTTTCCTTTTATACAGTAAGGGAAAATCAGCCAATTATTATTTTCTAAGGAAATCGTTTGTAAAATCTGGTGTCAGCCCATTATTTCATTATTTTACAAACAGATTTATTGCGCGTCGGTAAGGGTTAAGACCTATAATTAGTATGAATATGATATAAATGTCTCTTTGAGTAATGGTTGAAAAATGACCACAATCATAATATTTGAATACAGAGAATAAGAATGAACATAATAAAATAGTATATTACTGTTTCAGTGCAAGCTTAAAATAAATATAGATGTATACGTTTCTCTTTGAGTGCTGACTATATTTATAATTTCTGAATGCTAACAAATTATATAGTGCTATAAACTTATTAAATACAAACAGAATAAAATAAAATAAAATAATACATCTCTTTGAGTATATTATTATTTATTCAATTTTTTCCCATATATTATTACCAAACCTTTTTTATATATTCTAATGCATGCTAGATTAATGTAAAATAATATATAACTCTTTGAGTGCAAAGTCTGATTTCTCATTGAAGTTCAAAAGTTCTGAATTTGATGACAACTACAGTATTGGACATTTGAAAAATAGTCACCATTATTGTGAGAGCTTAATTTGCAGAAAAGTCACAATTACTGAGAGTTTAAAAGTTATTTGAAATTGACAGATTTTTAGTGTAATATATTTTAAACGTAGAGACAGTGGATTTTCTCAATAAACTTCTTCATTATCAGGGAAAGCATCATCAGCACCACCACCAATGATGTGTCCTAGTGGCATTTGGAATAACAATTGGTTTTTTCTATTAAGAACATGCAGCTAATTATCTTTTGAAGCAATGAGGAATTCGCCGAGATGGATTTGAACCAATTCGACAGTTTGAACCAATTTGTCTGTTTTCCTCAAATGTAGAGTATCTGCCAATGGGCATGTGAGAACGTAATGTAGCGAATCCCTTCTTCCGCCACAAGTGCGTCTTGAAGACAAAACTTTATTAAATTTAATTAAATAAGCCGGGAAAGGAGCATGACTGATAGCGAATATATATATAGGTATCGATGAGTTAGAAGATAGTCTTCTGAAACTTTTGGTTTCAGTGCATAGGTATATCGCCCAGTGGGACATAAGTCCCAATCACGTTGCCATGAGTTATGTATAATTTGATTTAATATTCTCTTAAGATATGAGGATGGATATGGTATACATTTTTCTGGTATTAATGAATTTGGGTAAGTTGCTTCCTTTGCTAACCGATCCACTAATTCATTACCTGTTATGCCTGAATGCCCTTTGACCCATTGTAGATAAATTTTTTGTGTTGCTCCTTGCAGAGATTGGATTATTTGGCTGATTATTATATTTTTTGTAGATATATCTTTTAGTGCTGTTATTGTAGATTGGCTGTCTGATTTTATAACTATTGTGCAATATTTTGATTGTTTTGACCATTTTATTGAGTCCAAGATCGCCAGCTGTTCCGCTTGATACGTTGTTTTCTTTCTGTATTCTTTGCTGATATGTATATATTATTTCTTCCTAAGGAATATATTTGCTTCGTTGGGATATGCTATCGCTTTAGTTGTAGTTTTGAGTCCTGGATAAAGAGTAGTCTTCATGCGCCGCGGTGGTTGGGAACTTTTCTGTTTAATTTCTTGGGAGTTTCGTGTGAACCACTTATAGAATTGATTCACTGTGAGCGATACCACTTTTAATCGGATGTAGAATTGTCACATTTGTCGTTTTAGGGCGTTCGAATAGGGTATATTTATTGTGTTGCTGTGCTCTGGAATTTCTCGAATTACTTTACTTGGAGATTCACGTGAACCATTTGTACTTCGTTTGAGTGTTGTGCCAGTTCTTTTGTAGTTTTGGGGCGTGGGAGTAGATTATTCTTAGTGGGTTAAGAGCGTCAGTGTCAGTGATTTCTATTTTACTTCTTGCCAGCGTAAAATGGAGTATTTTTATTCTGTTGGGATGTGTTATATTTTTTCTCGTTTTGGGTCATTCTTACTTATGTTTATATTTTTTAATGCTCTGCATTTAACCTGGAATTTGATTTTATTTTTGGGTGGAGGTTTGAGGTGACTGTTGTTAACACATAGGGATGTGACATTGTTTTTTTTTGTCGTTTTGGTGCGTACCAATAGGTATTTTTACTGGTTTGTTGCAGTTCGGAATTTGTCTTTATATTTTGTTGGAAGGTTACCGAGTAGCATGCATTTCATTGAAATGTGATCTCACATTAGTTATTTTGAGATGTGCGATGAGAATTTTTTTAATGCCTTGGATTAGCCTTTGATTAGCCTCGAATTTGTTTATTTCGTTGGACGTTTCGCTTGGACTATATTTCTTTATGATTTGGTTTAGGTTCTTTTGTGTTTAGGGCGATTAGAAAGTTACTCCCGAGTTGTGGAGTTAATTGTATGGGATGGATTTATATTTATTTGTTTATGTGGTTCGTTTGAAGTATGAATGTTCGGCTAGGAAGTGTTATCGTTTTTTCGTCGATTAAGACGTGCAAATAAAATAATTTTTTTCTAGTTTTCCAGTAATTATTTTTTATAAGTGTTGGAGGGGAGGTGTTGTATGGACTTATTTCATTGGGACATGGTGTCGGTTATTTAGCCGTTTCGGGGCGTTGAAATAGACAATATTGTTACTGCGTAGATGATGTTAATGGTCGAGATATTTTTTTTCATTTTATAGTGCTATTATACGGGATAATTGGAAGCTAAAAAAATTGCTGCGGCTCATCATTTTTTCAAGCATTTTATTGGCTGTTCAGGGCAACATTACTCGACATTTACTTAAGTAGACATTATAGGCGTCAAAATTGCTCCAACCAAAATAATTTGCTTGTTTTTTGTTCAGCTATTTTAAATCCATAGGTTAACATTGTGCCGCCCAAAAATAGCTACAACTTTGGCGCCTCGTGTGATAGTACTTTTAGCTTCCTGAGGAGAATCTTTTTTTCTTCAGTATGTGGCACTGCTTTTTGACGAATTGGGTATTTCAAAAAAGATTCTTTCTAGTTACGCTAGGTTGACCGGGATATATTTAATTTATTCGGATGTTCGTGTAGAAAATCTTTTCTTCGTTCGGATGTGATGTCGCTTATTTTGTTATATTGGGCAATGCGAACAGACTATTTTTACAATTGGTACGGGTTTTCTATTACTTCGTATGTTCTTGTGGACTAAATCGTATTCTTGATGTGGCTAAGCTTTTTTTGTCGTTTTGATCCGTATGAGTGGAATATCTTATATGCGTTGTGTTTGTCTGATATTTATCTGCTTATTTACTTGTTTAGTACTTTGGGACGTTGTTCCGTTTTTTTCTCATTTTGAGACGTACGAATACATACACCTTTAATACGTTGTGAAAGTTTGGAATTTCCTTGTATTTTTTTCCTGCATTGCTTTTTTCTTTTTGAGGGTTTGTGTGGAATATTTTTACTTCCTTTGTCGTTTTGCGACTTGCAAATAAATTACTTTTATTGCGTTGGGGAGTCCTGGGGTTATCTGTTTGTTTTTTAAATGTTCGTGTGAATTATTCTTATTTCGTAGGAATGTGGTTTTGCTTCTTTATTGTTTTCGTTCGTGAGAATGAAGTATTTTTAATGTGTTGAGGTTTTTCTTTTCCTGTGGATTTTTCCTACTTCATTGGAATGTGGTTAAACTTCTGTTGCTTTTTCAGGCGTTCAAACAATATTTTCAATGCTTTGCATTGTCCGATAATTTCCCTGTTTATTTTTCTCTGATATATGGGTGGAACATCTCTATTTCTTTGGGATTTTACGTCATGCGTTGTGTTTGTTACGTTTTGAGTTGTCACATGTTGTGTTCCGATGGTTTCGAATTTTTCAGTGTATTTTCATGAGCGATACGTGTGCACGGTCTTTCCAATCTAAACGGGACATCCGAATAGATGCATTTTAACTCTTTCCAATATGGTCTGGAATTTAGCTGTTTTTTATGGGAGGTTCGTATAGAGTAATTTTTCTTTCATTTTGAAAAAAAAAAAAATTACATTGATTGAATGTCAATAAATCATTCTTACTTTGACATTCATTCATTGATGCTTATCAATTCATTTATTGATTCATTCATATTCATTGACATATTCATTGACATTCATTTAATTATTCATCGATACTCATTCATCCTTTGATGTTAACCTTTATCTCTCGGCAAAGTTCCGAAAATTTTCTAACCCAAGATACGGCACTTTTTCACAATTTCCTCCCCCCTTTTTCGAAAGCATATTTTCGCGGGGAAGTTGCATTACTATTCAAACGCTCAGACACTCTTTCAATTCTGGGAAGTGAGCGGGCTTAGGGTTGTAGGGAAACCAGTTTTGGAGATTCATCTATCTTTGGCTCGATTAGAAAACAAAAATAATAAATCATTTATTTTTCATTATGTATATGTTATAACTATTGTCATTTACTAAGACGGAAGTTGTACATCTTGGGGAATGTTTCCTCATTTTATAAATTTCCTAGTTTGCTTTGTAAATCTTATCTTCTTATTACTTAGTACGGTGGGATTGTATTTTCCAGTTCTTTTGTTTTGTATGATTTTCCAGAAATTCCAACCTATATCTATTTTTTTTTTAAGTAAAATTAGAAATATAGAAATAAAGAGAACTTGCTATATTTTAAGGGAAAAATATGCGTATAAATTATTATAAAAGAAATTTTTCATATATACGCAGTAAAATAAAAGTTTTGATTCGTTTTTTGTAATAGCAACATATACCATATTTTTAGTGAATGAAGCTTTGATTTTATTTTTATAATAACAATATATAACACATTTTAATGAATGAAGTTTTTGACAATTTATTAATTTTTGAAATAATATAACATGGTAAGTTCTAGCCCTGGATTCAGAAATAGATCATATAAATTTTAGAGTGAGGAAAATTATAGATGAATTTCGTATAGATGAAATCCATTTTATCTAGTTTCCACATACACACAGTCATTTTCATTTGTAAATGCATTCAATTTATAGAACGGTCGTCATAAAGCGGAAAGATGGAAGCAGCTATACGATTGAAGATAAGGGGGGGGGGAGGAATCATATCTCTCCATTTTTTCTTAAATTCTATTTCATAATTTTATTTTATATATTCGGGAAGTCGTTTTATTTTGTATATACGTTCAATTTGCAGGTATTTTTATTCCGAAACCAGGAAATCGAACAGCGTTTTCTATTTTCTAATAAAGGCAAACTATCTCTCAAACAGTATATTTTAAGCTGATTTCTTGGGCGTCACAACGGGGGAACGTTCGTCATAAGGCAGTAAAATCAACATTTCCAGAAAAAGGGAAACTTCTATACGATTGAAGAACGGGGGGGGGGGGGTGAGCTTCATGTATCTAAATTTTTTACTGAAATTAAATTTCGTAAATTTTTTACATATTCGGGAAGTCGTTTTCTTTCGTAAATACGTTCAATTTGCAAGTATTTTTATTCCGAAACCGGGAAATCGAACATTGTTTGCTATTTTCTAATAAAGGCAAAACTACTTTTTAAACAGTAGTGTAAAATATAGCGTTTTAAGGCGATTTTTGAGGAGTGACAACGAGGGAACGTTCGTCATAAGGCAGAAAAATTAACATTTCCAGAAAAATGGAAACACCGCTATACGATTGAAGAGAGGGGGGGGGGGTCATATATCTCGATTTTTTTCTGAAATTCTATTTCATAAATTTTTTACATATTCGGCAAGTGGTTTCATTTTTTTTCGTAAATACGTTCAATCTGCAGGTATATTTTTCCGAAAGCAGGAAATCGAACAGCGCTTTCTATTTTCTAATAAAGGCAAAACTACCTTTCCAAGAGTAGTGTGAAATATAGCGTTTTAAGCCGATTTTTGAGGCGTGACAACGAGGGAACGTTCGTCATAAAGCAAAAAAAAAAAAAATAACATTTCCAGAAAAATGGAAACACCGCTATACGATTGAAGAAGGGGGAGGAGGGGAGATTGATGTATCTCGATTTTTTTTCTGAAATTCTATTTCATAAATTTTTTACATATTCGGGAAGTCATTTTCTTTTTTTTTTTCGTAAATACGCTCAATCTGCAGGTATTTTTATTCCGAAACCGGGAAATCGAACAGCTCTTTCTATTTTCTAATAAAGGCAAAACTACCTTTCAAACAGTAGTGTAAAATATAGCGTTTTAAGACAATTTTTGCGGCGTGACAAAGAGGGAACGTTCGTCATAAGGCAAAAAAATTAACATCTCCAAAAAATGGAAACACCGCTATACGATTGAAGAAGGGGTGGGGTCATATATCTCGATTTTTTTCTGAAATTCTATTTCGTAATTTTGTTACATATTCGGGAAGTCGTTTTCTTTTTTTTCGTAAATATGTTCTTTGCAGGTATTTTTATTCCGAAACCAGGAAAATATTGCAGTTGAGCGCTATTCAAAACTGAAATGAAATGTGAACGAAAAAAAAAAAAATTTGAACAGTAACACATAAAAGAAAGACCCAGTAAATCGCCAATAAGTAAATAGTTATTTCTTCCTAGCGCCAAAAGAGAAAAACTTACTTCCTCCCGTATTTCGTTGGGCGTTTCAATGACGAACAATGCAGATCCCTGCGTAAATGTCAAGTGATTGATGACACTGATTTTCAGGTAGGGGGAAAGACAGCTAGGGTACACATGTTGTAACACAGCCGTGCTTTGGTCAAATGAATATTTAGGGTACAACTGTTGATCCCGCCGGAATCAACAGGTTAATTCATTCATTGACATTCAGTAATTGATATCACTCACTCATCCATTGATAATCCTTTAGTAATTTACTCAATCATCGAAATTCATTCAATGTTAATCATTCAATCATTCATTGATATTCATTTATTCATCTATTTTCCTTGATTCAACTTATTGACATTACTCTGTTAACATTCATGCGTTGACATTCTTTGATTCATCCGTTAACACTTATTCAACTTTTCATTCACATTCATTTAATGACATTCAGTTACTAATTCACATTCATTCATTGACTTTCATTTAATTGTTCACATTGAATTATTCATTGACATTATCATTCATTTCTTGGCTTTCATTCATTGACATCCGTTCTATAATTGATGTTTATTCTTTGACATTCAGTGATTCATTAACATTCGTTCACACACATTCATCATTCATTTATGTATATTCTATCATTCGTTCATGGACATTCAATTATTCATTCACATATTCATTTACATCATCATTCCTTTCTTGACATTCAAAAATTCATTTACAATTATCCATTCCTTTTATTTAAAAATTCATTTACAATTATCCATTCCTTTTATTTAAAAATTCATTTACAATTATCCATTCGTTTCATTTATTAGTTCATTCTTTGACATTTATTCGTTAATTTCCTGACATTTATTCGTCCATTTCTTTACATTTATTCGTCCATTTCTTTACATTTATCCGTCCATTTCTTGACATTTATTCGTCCATTTCTTGACATTTATTCGTCCATTTCTTGACATTTATTCGTCCATTTCTTGACATTTATTCGTCCATTTCTTGACATTTATTCGTCCAGTTCTTGACATTTATTCGTCCAGTTCTTGACATTTATTCGTCCAGTTCTTGACATTTATTCGTCCAGTTCTTGACATTTATTCGTCCAGTTCTTGACATTTATTCGTCCAGTTCTTGACATTTATTCGTCCAGTTCTTGACATTTATTCGTCCAGTTCTTGACATTTATTCGTCCAGTTCTTGACATTTATTCGTCCAGTTCTTGACATTTATTCGTCCAGTTCTTGACATTTATTCGTCCAGTTCTTGACATTTATTCGTCCAGTTCTTGACATTTATTCGTCCAGTTCTTGACATTTTCGTCCAGTTCTTGACATTTATTCGTCCAGTTCTTGACATTTATTCGTCCAGTTCTTGACATTTATTCGTCCAGTTCTTGACATTTATTCGTCCAGTTCTTGACATTTATTCGTCCAGTTCTTGACATTTATTCGTCCAGTTCTTGACATTTATTCGTCCAGTTCTTGACATTCATACGTGCATGATTTGACATTCATTCGTCTACATTCAATCATGTGTTCGTGTGCTCATCCCTTGGCTGACAATCAATCACTCATCCCTTGGCTGACAATCACTCATCCCTATATTGTTATTCAATCACTCGCTCCTTCGTTGACAAATTATCCGCCAATTCATTGAAATTCGATTATTCACATTGAAATTCGATTATTCATTCATTTACATTCGATTATTCATTCATTTACATTAGATTATTCATCCATTTACATTCGATTATTCATTCATTTACATTCGATTATTCATTCATCCATTGATATTTAATCACTCACTCATCCATTGAGAATCAATCACTCATCCATTGACAATCACTCGCACATCAATGAACAATCACTCGCACATCAATGAACAATCACTCGCACATCAATGAACAATCACTCGCACATCAATGAACAATCACTCGCACATCAATGAACAATCACTCGCACATCAATGAACAATCACTCGCACATCAATGAACAATCACTCGCACATCAATGAACAATCACTCGCACATCAATGAACAATCAGTCACTCAAACATAATTAATCCCTCATATATATAATCAATCAATCGCTCTTACATAATCGATCAATAATACATAATCAATCAATCACTCATCCATTGACAATCACTTACGAATCAATTGACATTTAATCTCACTCATTCATTGACAATCACTCACCCATCCATTGACATTTAATCGCACACATCCATTGACATTTAATCGCACACATCCATTGACATTGAATCACTCACTCATCCATTGACATTTAATCAATCACTCATCCATTGACATTGAATCAATCGCTTATCTATTGACATTGAATCACTCATTCACCCATTGACAGTCACTCATAAATTGACAATCACTCATTCATCCATTGACAGTCACTCATAAATTGACAATCACTCATTCATCCATTGACAGTCACTCATAAATTGACAATCACTCACTCATCCTTTGACAATCAGTCTCTCATGATTTGAAAATCAATCAATTACACATCCATTGACATTCAAACACATATTCATCCTTTGACATTCAATCATTCACTCATCGATTGACAATCAATAACTCACTCATCCATTTACAATCAATTTCTCATCCGGTAAAAATCACTTTCTGATCCATTTCCAATCAAAATCTCATGCATTGAAAATCAATCACTCAACCATTGACTTTCATTCAATCACTCATTCATCCAAAAACTTTCAATCACTCATTCATGTGTTGACATTCTATCACTCGCTCACTTATCCATTGATATTCAAGCATTCACTCTATCGTTAATAAATTATCCGCTCATTCATTGACATTTAATTATTCACATTGACATTCCATTAATAACACTGACATTCCATTACTCACTTATCCATTTACATTCAATTATTCATTCATTTGCATTCATTCAACCATTGACATTTAATCACTCGCTCATCCATTCACAATCACTCATACATTCATTGACAGTCACTCAAACATAATCAATCACTCATATATAATTAATCAATAGCTCTTACAAAATCTATCAATAATACATAATCTTTCTATCAATCACTCATCCATTGACAATCACTTACGAATCAATTTACATTTAATCTCGCTCATCCATTGACAATCATTCGTTCATCCATTGACAATTACACATACACATTCATTGACAATCACTCGCCCATCCATTGACATTGAATCACTCACTCATCCATTGACATTGAATCACTTACTCATCCATTGACATTGAATCACTCACTCATCCATTGACATTGAATCACACATCCATTGACAGTCACTCATAAATTGACAATCATTCACTCATCCTTTGACAATCAGTCTCTCATCCATTGAAAATCAATCAATTACACATCCATTGACATTCAAACACTCACTCATCCATTGACATTCAAACACTCACTCATCCATTGACATTCAAACACTCACTCATCCATTGACATTCAAACACTCACTCACCCATTGATATTCAAACACTCACTCATCCATTGATATTCAAACACTCACTCATCCATTGATATTCAAACACTCACTCATCCATTGATATTCAAACACTCACTCATCCATTGAAATTCAAACACTCACTCATCCATTGATATTCAAACACTCACTCATCCATTGACATTCAAACACTCACTCATCCATTGACATTCAAACACTCACTCTTCCATTGACATTCAATCATTCACTCTTCCATTGACATTCAATCATTCACTCTTCCATTGACATTCAATCATTCACTCTTCCATTGACATTCAATCATTCACTCTTCCATTGACATTCAATCATTCACTCTTCCATTGACATTCAATCATTCACTCTTCCATTGACATTCAATCATTCACTCTTCCATTGACATTCAATCATTCACTCTTCCATTGACATTCAATCATTCACTCTTCCATTGACATTCAATCAGTCACTCTTCCATTGACATTCAATAACTCACTCTTCCATTGACATTCAAACACTCACTCTTCCATTGACATTCAATCATTCACTCTTCCATTGACATTCAATCATTCACTCTTCCATTGACATTCAATCATTCACTCTTCCATTGACATTCAATCATTCACTCTTCCATTGACATTCAATCATTCACTCTTCCATTGACATTCAATCAGTCACTCTTCCATTGACATTCAATAACTCACTCTTCCATTGACATTCAATAACTCACTCTTCCATTGACATTCAATAACTCACTCTTCCATTGACATTCAATAACTCACTCCTCCATTGACATTCAATAACTCACTCCTCCATTGACATTCAATAACTCACTTATCCAGTTACAATCAAATGCTCATCCGGTGAAAATCACTCACTGATCCATTTCCTATCAATCTCATCCCTTGAAAATCAATCACTCATCCATTGACTTTCATTCAATCATTCACTCTTCCATTGACATTCAATCATTCACTCTTCCATTGACATTCAATCATTCACTCTTCCATTGACATTCAATCATTCACTCTTCCATTGACATTCAATCATTCACTCTTCCATTGACATTCAATCAGTCACTCTTCCATTGACATTCAATCAGTCACTCTTCCATTGACATTCAATAACTCACTCCTCCATTGACATTCAATAACTCACTCCTCCATTGACATTCAATAACTCACTCCTCCATTGACATTCAATAACTCACTCCTCCATTGACATTCAATAACTCACTCTTCCATTGACATTCAATAACTCACTTATCCAGTTACAATCAAATGCTCATCCGGTGAAAATCACTCACTGATCCATTTCCTATCAATCTCATCCCTTGAAAATCAATCACTCATCCATTGACTTTCATTCAATCACTCACTCATCCAAAAACATTCAATCACTCTCATCCAAAAAATTCCATTCAATCACTCACTCATATGTTGACATTCTATCACTCATATGTTGACATTCAATCATTCACTCATCCATTGACATTCAATCATTCACTCATCCATTGACATTCAATCATTCACTCATCCATTGACATTCAATCATTCACTCATCCATTGACATTCAATCATTCACTCATACATTTACAATCAAATGCTCATCCGGTAAAAATCACTCACTGATCCATTTCCAATCAATCTCATCCATTGGAAATCAATCACTCATCCAAAAACTTTCAATCACTCACTCATCCATCGACATTCAATCACTCACTCATCCATCGACATTCAATCACTCACTCATCCATCGACATTCAATCACTCACTCATCCATCGACATTCAATCATTCACTCATCCATTGACAATCAATAACTCACTCATCCATTTACAATCGAATGCTCATCCGGTGAAAATCACTCACTGATCCATTTCCAATCAATCTCATCCATTGAAAATCAATCACTCATCCATTGACTTTCATTCAATCACTCACTCATCCAAAAACTTTCAATCACTCACTAATCCATTGACATTCAATCATTCACTCCTCCATTGACATTCAATCACTCACTCATCCATTGACATTCAATCACTCACTCATCCATTGACATTCAATCACTCACTCATCCATTGACATTCAATCACTCACTCATCCATTGACATTCAATCACTCACTCATCCATTGACATTCAATCACTCACTCTTCCATTGACATTCAATCACTCACTCTTCCATTGACATTCAATCATTCACTCTTCCATTGACATTCAATCACTCACTCTTCCATTGACATTCAATCATTCACTCTTCCATTGACATTCAATCATTCACTCTTCCATTGACATTCAATCATTCACTCTTCCATTGACATTCAATCATTCACTCTTCCATTGACATTCAATCATTCACTTATCCAGTTACAATCAAATGCTCATCCGGTGAAAATCACTCACTGATCCATTTCCAATCAATCTCATCCCTTGAAAATCAATCACTCATCCATTGACTTTCATTCAATCACTCACTCATCCAAAAACATTCAATCACTCTCATCCAAAAAATTCCATTCAATCACTCACTCATATGTTGACATTCTATCACTCATATGTTGACATTCAATCATTCACTCATCCATTGACATTCAATCATTCACTCATCCATTGACAATCAATAACTCACTCATCCATTTACAATCAAATGCTCATCCGGTGAAAATCACTCACTGATCCATTTCCAATCAATCTCATCCATTGGAAATCAATCACTCACTCATCCAAAAACTTTCAATCACTCACTCATCCAAAAACTTTCAATCACTCACTCATCCATTGACATTCAATCACTCACTCATCCATTGACATTCAATCACTCACTCATCCATTGACATTCAATCACTCACTCATCCATTGACATTCAATCACTCACTCATCCATTGACATTCAATCACTCACTCATCCATTGACATTCAATCACTCACTCATCCATTTACAATCGAATGCTCATCCGGTGAAAATCACTCACTGATCCATTTCCAATCAATCTCATCCATTGAAAATCAATCACTCATCCATCCAAAAACTTTCAATCACTCACTAATCCATTGACATTCAATCATTCACTCCTCCATTGACATTCAATCATTCACTCATCCATTGACATTCAATCATTCACTCATCCATTGACATTCAATCATTCATTCAACCATTGACATTCAATCACTCATTCATCCATTGACATTCAATCACTCACTCATCCATTGACATTCAATCACTCACTCATCCATTGACAATTGCTTACTCACTCACTCATTCATTGACAATCGATCACTCATGCATTGACAATCAATCCATCACCTTATATATCATTCAATCACACATCAATTGACTGACAATCAATCACTCATCCATTGACAATCAATCAATCACTCACTCATCCATTGACAATCAATCACTCACTCATCCATTGACAATCAATCACTCATTCATCCATTGGCATTCAATCACTCACTAATCCATTGGCATTCAATCACTCACTAATCCATTGGCATTCAATCACTCACTAATCCATTGGCATTCAATCACTCACTAATCCATTGGCATTCAATCACTCTCATCCATTGGCATTCAATCACTCACTCATCCATTGGCATTCAATCACTCACTCATAGATTGACAGTCAATCGCACATCCATTGACAGTCAATCACTCATCCCTTGACTGACAGTCAATCATATATTGTTATTCAATCACTCGCTCCTTATCAATTGACATTCACGCATTCACTCTATCGTTGACAAATTATCCGCCCATTCATTGAAATTCAATTAATAACATGGAAATTCAATTATTCACACTGGCATTCACTTATTCACATTGAAATTCCATTACTCGCCATTTACATTCAATTATTCATTTACCTTCAATTATTCATTCATTTACCTTCAATTATTCATTCAATTACATTCAATTATTCATTCATTTACATTCAATTATTCATTCATTTACCTTCAATTATTCATTCATTTACCTTCAATTATTCATTCATTTACATTCAATTATTCATCCATTGATATTTAATCACTCACTCATCCATTGAGAATCAATCGCTCATCCATTGACAATCACTCGCACATCAATGGACAATCACTCACGCTTTCATTGACAATCAGTCACTCAAACATAATCAATCACTCAAACATAATTAATCACTCATATATAATGAATCAATCGCTCTTACATAGTTGATCAATAATACATAATCTATCAATCAATCACTCATCCATTGACAATCACTTTACGAATCAATTGATATTTAATCTCACTCATCCATTGACAATTACACATTGATTGACAATCACTCACCCATCCATTGACAATCACTCACCCATCCATTGACAATCACTCACTCATCCATTGACATTTAATCACTCACTCATCCATTGACATTCAATCACTCACTCATCCATTGACATTCAATCACTCACTCATCCATTGACATTCTCTCTGACCATGAACATCACTCTTTCATTGGCTTTCAATCATTCATTCATTTAATGACATTCATTCATTGACACCCATATATTCTTTTTCATTCTTTTATTGTCATTCATACGTTCATTGACACTTAATTATTTATTGATTTTCAGTGATTCATTAGCATTCATTCATTGATATTCACTCATTTACATTCATTGACATTCAGTTATTTATTAGTTCAATCATTTATTAATATTTATTCGTTCATTCATATTTTTTTACATTCATTCAACCATTTATTCGTGTTCTACCTTTGGCAATCATTCATAGACTTCACTCGATGACTCATTCACTGACATTCTTTCAATCACTGTCATTGACATTCATTTAATCATTTGATACTGATTTGGTATTAATTCATTCCTATTTATGCATTCATTAATATTTCTTTTATTGATATTCATTCATTGATATTTATTCTTTTATTTATATTCATTCATGGATATTTTTTCTTTTATTGATATTCATTCATTGGTATTTTTTTCTTTTATTGATATTTATTCATTGATACTCTTTCTTTCATTCATTGGTACTCTTTCAATACTTGACCATTATTCATTCATTGACGTTTATTCATCATATTTATTCAATAATTTACCATTGTTCATTCATTGACGTTTATTCATCATATTTATTCAATAATTGACCATTATTCATTCATTGACGTTTATTCATCATATTTATTCAATAATTGACCATTGTTCATTCATTGACGTTTATTCATCATATTTATTCAATAATTGACCATTGTTCATTCATTGACGTTTATTCATCATATTTATTCAATAATTGACCATTGTTCATTCATTGACGTTTATTCATCATATTTATTCAATAATTGACCATTGTTCATTCATTGACGTTTATTCATCATATTTATTCAATAATTGACCATTGTTCATTCATTGACGTTTATTCATCATATTTATTCAATAATTGACCATTGTTCATTCATTGACGTTTATTCATCATATTTATTCAATAATTGACCATTGTTCATTCATTGACGTTCATTCATCATATTTATTCAATAATTGACCATTTTTCATTCATTGACGTTTATTCATCATATTTATTCAATAATTGACCATTATTCATTCATTGACGTTTATTCATCATATTTATTCAATAATTGACCATTATTCATTCATTGACGTTTATTCATCATATTTATTCAATAATTGACCATTATTCATTCATTGACGTTTATTCATCATATTTATTCAATAATTGACCATTATTCATTCATTGACGTTTATTCATCATATTTATTCAATAATTGACCATTATTCATTCATTGACGTTTATTCATCATATTTATTCAATAATTGACCATTATTCATTCATTGACGTTCATTCATCCTATTCATTCATTTGTATTCATCGATTCATATTTTCTTTCATTCATTCATTGATATTCATCCATATTCATCGATATTCTTTCATTGACATTTATTCAACGCACCCATCTGTTGTCATTCATTTATTGATATGTATTCAATCATTCATTGATGTTCATTTATTGCCATTAATTCATTAAAAATTATACCACTACTGTGAATTTAAGCATTTGATACAATGGATTTATATATTCGAATTAATATATTAGTCGTGTTATAAAATCATTACACAAATTTGTTGCATTAGGATATATATATATATATATATAGAGAGAGAGAGAGAGAGAGAGAGAGTGTAGATTTTATTTTGGTGGAGAGGTTGTCCGTGTGTTTTTACATCGTTGATGTCGTACTTGTCGCTTTTTCAGTCTGAACAGTGCGAATAGATTATTTTCACTGCGTTGGTTGTGTGGTAGTACGGGTTTTCTCTAATTTTCGGATAGGTTTGTGGAATTTTCTTTACATCTTTGATGTGGTATCGCTTTTTTTCTCGTTATGGAAGTTCATGTTGAGCATTTATTCGTGTTGTGACATCGTGTAACTCACTTTTGTTGCGTACAAATAGAGAATTTTTACTGTATTTTTAATTTGATGAAATGAATTTTCGCTACGTTTGTTGCTCGTGTTGAGGCATGCGAATATGTTTATTTTTAATGCGTTGCGACGCACTTCAAATTTTCTGCACGTTTTCTTGTGAGGTCCGTTTGTATTAGTACTCGCGAATATATGTTCATATACGTTTAAATGTATACTTAGTTAAGCCTTTTTTTCATATTATAACTATCCAAAATCGTTACCGGTTACAGTACGTTTTAAACGTGTATTCGCGAGCACTAGTATACATTAATCTTACTTCCTTGGAATAGGGTTTACATCTTTCTTTCGTTTTCTGTCGTGCAAGTAGAATAATTTTAATGTGTTGTGGTCGTCTGGAATTTATCTATTTTCGTTGGAGTTTCGTGTGGACTATTTTTTCATCGTTGCGACTTTTTATCATTTCGGGCCATGCATAGTGGGAAAAGCAAAAAAACGGCATTTCTCTGTATATATTTAAAGTTTCGCGAAAAGTATTTTTACTTTTTTCTCTTGATTTGTCAGTTTTGAGATGTGCAATTGCATTTTTAATGTGTTCGGGTTGTCTGGTATTTTTGTTTATTGTGAGATCCGTGTGAATTTTTTTTCTTTGATATGTAGTGTCTTATCTCATGACTTCTGGGTGTCAGAATAGTGTAATTTTGAATGCGTTTGGGTGATCCGTAATTTATCTGTTTTTATTACGAGGTTAGTTTGGACCATTTTTACTTCGTTAGGAAGTTGTGCAGCTTGATTTTGTAGAATGCGACTAGAAGTTGCGTTGGTCTGAAATTTCTCTCAATTGTATGGACAATCTTTGTTACTTTCTGAAGAAAGTGTTAAAATTGAAAAAAATGTTTCGCATTCCGTTTTTAATGGATTTGTGCGTTGGGGTGAGAGGTGTAAAAATACGTTTTTACAAAATGTCTGTCTCTGTGTTCGTCATCTTCGTATTGCCGAAAAATGTACGAAGTTATGCATAAGACTGAACGAAATTTCATGTTTTTGGATATGTCCGACAGGTTCCAGTTGAATTTGGGGATATTCCGCTGGAAGGGAGCACTGTGATAACGATTAGTGTCATTTTCATTATTGAATTCATCGAAAAGTGTATGAGCTTAAGCATAGAATTGAACTAAATTTCATGTATTTTGGCTCTTGGCAGCATGTCCCTGATGAAAATAACGATATTACACCGGAGAAGCAGGGCTGTGATAGCGAATTTTTTGCGGTTTTCTCGATTTTTCGTAGTTGTGTTATACATTGGCCGCTCGTGAAGCGAAAGTTGCTTCGCATTCCGTTAACCAAGCGATTTACAAGCAGCTAACGTACAACACAATGAATGAATATTGATTTTAGTGAAATATATGATCGAGATTAACTCGTATTTTCTCCGATTAATAAAATGAATTTAACGATTATAAGGTTTTTGTGCGATTTTCGCGACTTTTGGCGTTTAGTATACAAGTTACTTTTTGACGGAATTTGATATTTTAATGTAAATCGTGTTCATAAGCCGAGGTTTGGATAATTTTTTGGAGAAATTCGGCCTGAAGATGGCGCTGCGATAGTCAATTTTAAAGTAATAACATATATGAGATAGAATAATATTTCAGGATCGGCACATTGTTACGTCACCGTACATTGCCTCTGTATTAATATATTTAAATTAATTCAATAATTTAATTTTAATTCCCCACTCAGCTAAAATTAATAATCATGTTTCAATAAAGTCATTTTTCTTTCTAAAAAAATTAAATATTCCGTTAAATTATTTTTATTCCATTCATAAATACTAATAATAAATATTTTAAACGCTTTCATCACAAAATTCCTTAATTGCATATTCCGTAATAGTAATCTTGGAGAAATCTCAGTTTATCGTGCATGTAAAGATATGTCAACAAAAAATATCTAAGTCAGAAAAGCAAAATTCAAAATTATTAAATATTAACTGTTTCGTTTCAATTTCATATTCAGTGTATAGATTTACTTATTTACTTTCCGATACGGTTTGTAAATCCCTTTTATAACCTCACAAGTTATGGCAAATAATAGTAATTATCCATTTTTACTTTCAAACATCGCGCTGGTGATGTGTTCGTATTTTAGCCATCTTGATGCGTCCTTCTTCCTCCAAAACATACTTTTCGAATTCACTTGATTATGTTTTCGTGGAATTTTAGACTATGGAATGTCAGAAGAGGCTTATGGTTCATTGCACATCGGCAAGCTGCGGGTTTTGCCGAGCGTTCATACGGTCTATTTCGCTCACGGTTGCCATTCACAAATAACTTTTGATTGAATACATCTCAACTCTTAGTCATCTCAACAATAGTTGGTTTTTCGTAGTGCTCTCGTTTCATTGGTTGTGAGTTTTGATTTCGAAGTTTAACTAAATTTCTGGTGTGATGGCAAAAGTCATTCAACGTTGGAGGATTAAGTGGATTACACGCACGTATAAATGTTGCCGGCCTACGGGCCCCAGAGCGATTGCTTCGTAGATTTTTTGCGTCAAAGGCAGTTTTACCGAAGCATATTCTCTCTTACGCCATTTTCACAATTATGCCGTTCGTATGCTATTTTTCATCGTTATGCAGTTGTAAGCTGTTTTCCATGTTCATCATTGTACTGTTCATAAGCCGTTATTTTACTACGTTATTTACTACAAGAATTCCGTCTTCATCTTGGTAGATTCCGATTTTGCAAGAGAAATTGGAGTTCCCATTCCACATTTGCAGATCCACGGATAATTTTCATAATACTTACATTTTCTCTTCATACGGACAATCGGTTATGGTTCATCGGTTATGGTCAATATAGTTCATCTCATAAATATTTCTCTTCATAAACTAAAAATCGTTATATTTCCATGTGAACAGTTTGCCGAATTAAGCGTCTTCTTTCCATGTGAACAGTTTGCCGAATTAATTCCTATTTCCTCTCGTGACCCTTGTTTAATACTTCAAATTTTCTCGTCGTGAATAATAGGTGCATGATTCTTTGGACAATCGCCGATTCCTCTCATATCGTGAACATTGTGTAGTACTTAAAAATTTCTCGTCGTGAGTAATAGGTGCATGATTCTTCCATATGGACAATCGTCAATTCATCTCATAAAGATTTCTCGTCATAAACTGAAATAAATAACAATAACTTTGCCAATTAATAATAGAATGATCAAATTATAATATTAATATTTTTTTATCAGCCATCATTTTCCTGCTTAAGATTACATATCTGTAAATCTATTAAATATGAAATTATAATATAAAATAAATCAAATGGTAATATTCTATAAAATTGGTTGGCCAACCATTATGTGTTGTGGTTTAAATTGTGATTACGTGAGTGGGCTCAAATAAAAAGAATTGTTTCAACATACCTTAAGTAACTTCATTTCAGCATTGGGATGAGTTATTTTCATATTAATTTTAGCATTTCTAATTTGATAATCGATCATTTCTATTCCAAATCATTTCATTAAATCTAAATTAAATATTTTAATAATATTTACGGCCCATTCTTAATATTACTATCGATATTAATATTGCTTTTAAAATACTGATTATCATGTTGGAATACGCTATACGATTACGTGCCGTGACGTTGTTTTGGTTTTGCAAATTTTAAGTCATTTTATAGATTTCATTTCATTATTAAGTTGCATCATAAATTATTTCCCTTTTATAAATCATTTTTTATTTATTAAAATTTTCATACTCCGAAATAACGTTTCACACATTCAAATGTGATTTGGTAGTTTTGATATAGTATAGCTTGTTTTGTCGTTTAGCATGGGCAAATAGAATATTTTATGAGTGTTAGGTTAGCCTGGATTTTTTTCTGTTCCTTACCTTTTGAATTTCGTGTAGAATATCTTGTGTCATCAGATTTAGTGTGACATCTTTCGTCGTTTATGGGTTTAGGGACTTTAGAATTATCAGTTTTAAATGGGTTGGGTGGTCTTGAATTTTCGTTTCTTCTTGGGAATTTGTGGTGTATTTTTATTTCGTTCGGAAATGGAGATGCTTGCTTAGTTTTGGGGCGTGCTAATATTTTCTTTGTTTTCAGAGTTCAGGGTTAAATTTCTGAGAGTTTTTTTGTGAGTTTCCGTTGAGGTATATATATTTTATTGTGTTGTGTGTTCGCTTCATTTCAAGTAATGGATGGGTGAAAAAGAACTCTTAAGACGTTTGGGGTCCAATATTAAAAAGTTTCTGTTATTTTAAGATTCGCATGTATTGTTATTTTTTGGTATGTGGTTTCGCTTCTTGTGTTGTATTGGGGGAGGTGTGAGCAGAGAAGTTTTTAATGCATTGCGATTTCTTGGAATTTGTTTATATTTTAATGTTTTTGAACACAGTTATTACTTCGTTGTGATGCGACGTCGCTTTATTTTTCGTGTTGGGGGCGTTAGAATAAAATGATTTTAAGTCTGGGAGTAAACTGTACATTTTGGGTGGCTCCTTGATGTTCGGGTGAATTATTTTTCTACTTTGGGATGTGGTTTCGCTTATTTTGTCTTTGAGTGCTTGTGAATATATATCTTTACTACGTTTTAGGTCCGATATTAAACTGTGGTTCTTGCGATGTTCGTGCGGATTATTTTATTTCGTTGGGATTATTTGGTTTCACTTCTTTTGTGGTTGAATGCGTGTAAATATATTATCTTTACCACGTTAGAGGTCGATATTAAACTGTAATTTCTTGTGATGATCGTGCGGATTATTATTTTTTCCGTTGAGATGTGGTTTTGCTTCTTTCGTCTTTGAGAGCGTGTGAACATGTAATATCTTTACTACGCTGGAGGTCCGATATTAAACCGTGTGATTTCTTGCGATGTTCGCGTGGATTGGTTTTCTTCGTTGGAATGTTTGCGCAAATCGTTACATGTAACAATACAGCATCTTTTAACTTACTGAAATTCATCATTGTGTAAAACAATGATGGCAGACCGTGTTGCGATGCTGATTTCCTGTTTTTTTTTTCCCATTTTAATGTATCTTGACAGAATTAATCACTAAATGAGACTAATCAAGAAAGTGTGTGAATAACTTCGACAAAAGAGTGCATCTTAATATGAAACATTTAAAAAAATAAAACAATAGTTAAATAAGTGACCAGTAAAATCAAAACATTAGTTAAAAAATGACCACCTGCGAGTCGTCATAAAAAATAACAATGACTACCTGACTTGTTAATACTCGACATTCGTTGATGCTTGGAAACAATGCGTTTATTGTTCAAAAATAAAATTTTCTTTTTGGATGTTCAGCAAGGATTATAAAATATGTACTTTGCAAATTATTTTCAAATATTTTTTGAGTATTTATAGATAAGATTTTCCGAAGTGGTCTCAAACTTTTGGTCGGCAGTGTATATTAATTGTTAAAATATTTTTATGTAATTTTATCATTATAAAACATTAAAATATTATTTTAACTCTTCCTAAAGGTATTTATAAATGTATTGCTCTGAATGTCAAAATTAATTTGTTTTATATCGCATACATCTGTAATTATTAAATTGCCAATTTTTTTTTAAAGTTTCTATTTTAATTGGTATTTTAAAACTCTGTTATTAACACTGCTATCTTATTTTTTTTCTTCTGTATGTAAACAAGAAGTGGGTTGATGGTGTGCGCTGGAATCATCATAGGTGGACGGTACAGACTTGCATATCATTCAGAATGGCACTTAAACTGCCCAAAGGCATGCGGACTAGATACTGAGACCTTATGTCGTGCCTCACGCTCGAGCCTTTGGTGATTCTTTTGTTTCCATAAATGATAAAGCCAGACCACATACAGATCGTCTTGTGTAGAACATGCTTGGAGCTGAAACAATACAGCGTATGTCATGCCCAGAATGCTCTCCTGACCGGAATCCGATCGAGCCTGTTTGGTACACACTAGGATGACTCATTGCAGTGAGACCAAGGCTTCCAATTACTTTCAGGGACTTGGAGATTGCAATTCATGAGGAGTGGAACAGTATTCCCTAAAGTCTTGTCAATAACCTCATCGCATCCATGAAAACAGGTGTGCAGCAGTCTTAGCTGTTCGAGTGGACCACACGCCATGTTAACATGTTAAACTTCTTACATAATTTCTAAACAATAACTTTTGTAATTTATATGTAACTAAATTGTTACTCTAAACCATCTTTTTATGTTCTTTCTACCGTAGAATTGAAGCTTCCCTACAATTTGTTTGCGTCTTTTTTTCTATATTGTACATTGATACACGTGTACGCTTCATTTTATGCCTCTGTATGGCAGTTTCGTGCGGTTCTATTCACGTTTTTGCTTCCTCCCCTTATTTTATTTTTGAGCAGTGTATTATATAACCTATTTTTAATAGTGGATGTAACAGCAATTTTTTTTTTTTTTTACAGTGGTCTATATTAAATTTATTTTACTATTGTAATAATAAGCATGCGATATTTCTGAATGACATTTTTTAAATTGTCAGTGAAACGAAAGAATTTTCACTTTCCTACAGGATCAGCTAAACTATTCATTTAGGTCTATTAAAGATCATTTTAAAATTAAATGTTATTTCTGTAAATATTACGATATAAATACATTAGATTCATATCCTATAACTGACGTCACTTAAAAATAGATTATTAATAAAGTTACATTTTAAAAAAATATAACTGTAAAAACCTCAAAATTTCAAAATTAATGGAAATGAAATTTTACAGTTCATTTTTAATTACAAATATGGTAAAATTATCAGAAAAAAAGGAAATGTTTCATATCTGTCTATACAGAAATAAATCTGTTTTTAGCGATCTTGCTTTATTTCCATTTAATTAATATTCGCACAAAACGATTCAATTAATAAAAAATATTTCATACGTGGCGTTTTATACCAAAGCCGATAATTGCAAGTTGAAACTCCAATAAAAGTTTGTATGTTTACAATTGTTTAAAGTGCAGTGGCTATGTTTACATACTATGTTTTTTAAAAAATGCAGCATATTACAAATTTTACCAAATTATTCAAAAAAGTTTCGTAATATTATCCTTTTCACTATGTTATTTTATTTACTTCAGTTTTGATATTGTATAAATGCTCAGATTTAAAATCTTATCAAATTACATATCAATTAGAAAAGTGTTAAACGTAGCCCCAACAATTGTACGTATTTACATCTAAACATTTTAAATTTAATTAGGCCTTTCATTATTATATATAATGAACACCAAATAGTATATTTTGTATAAATATGTATCAATTATAATCCCAAACAAGAATTTATTCAGTTAAATTGAATTTAGGTTATCCAAGAAATAACAATTTAAGGATATTTATTTATTTTAAAACATAAATTTTACAAAGAAATACTTAAAATCTACTTATATGAAAAAATTACAACCATTTCTAATCTTTCTTATTCTTATACATATACTTATATTAAAAGTCAAGGAGATATATGGAGACAGTCCACTTTTATAAAATTTGAAATTTAATTTATAAAATTTGAAAAAAGCATCTGCTAGATTAAGATGCTTTTTTTGGCAAAATTGATTGAAGCAAAACCGAAGGTAATCATTTGAAAAACACAGTTGAAGATATGCATAAAGGATGAAACACGATGTTTACTGTAAAAGAACTTCAACATTAGTATAAACAAAGGAAATGGGTGAAAGTCGTTTTGAATAAAGCACAGTTCACGATTGGTACATAGAGGGCGAAAATATTAAAGTCGTTTGAAAAATTACTGTTGAAATTAAGTTTAACGGCAGAAGGACTGTGAAAGTCTTTTTATAAACACTGCGATAGATTGGTGTAAAGGGTAAATTACGAAAAAAATCGTTTGAGAGAGACTTTTTAATATTGAGAGACGTGCTGTCTTTTGGCGAAATTCATTGAGATAAATAGAAATACATACCTTTTGAGAAACACAGCTCAAGATCGGCATAAGGAGAAAGAACTATGAAATATTTTGAAAAACCACAATTAAATGTTAGTATAAAGGGAGAAGAATGATGAAATTCATTTCAAAAGACACAATCGAGGATTATTACAAAGATAAAAACCGTATAAAATTATTTCAAAAAACGCAGTCGAAAATAAGTATAATAAACGAAGAACGATCTTTGAAAAACTATAAAGAAGGCATAAAGATGAAAATAGACGCATTAAAAGAAACAAGTTGGAAATTGTACGTTAAACATGACATAGGAGGTGCGTTCGTTTTATAACTAGTTGCACAATGTAAAAAACAAAACAAAACAAAAAAAATCCTTATTATTTCAGTGAAATGAATTATACCGTCTGCTGTGAGCGAAATGAGAATGCCTTTTTTTTCTTATTACGTATCTTGCTTTGCGAATGATTACGTCCATGGTTTAATATTTTTATGACTCATAATGAACGAATATTCTGCGTTTATTTACTCTAACGGATTGAGATATTCGGCTGTTCACGTTAATCTCAGAATCTATACATTTTTTAATGTAACTCATCTCTCAAACATTTTTTTCAATGATCTTTCTGAAAATATAACTTTTATACAATTTTTTATTCGAATTTTTTTTAATAAAAATGGCCGCCTGGCATATGAAAAAAAAAAGTAGTTTGCAAGTATTTGTTTTCCTCAGTCACATGACTTGCGCTTTTATTATATGGATTACGTACGATAGGATTTAATAGAATGAAGAAAATATATTTTTAATTTTTTATTCGATTTTCAAAAATTTTAAATGACTCGACAAAATTCTGCGACGATAATGTATATTAAATGTCAAATCACTCGGTTGGGTAGTTTTTGCGCAGTTATATGCGGACGGGTGGATAGACGGACCGACGGACGGACGGACCAGACGACGCGACGGCTATAGTTGCTACGTATTCACATAATTACGAACACACCTAAAAATGATGAAAAACTATTAGAAAACTATCCATTACTATCATGCAACGATCTCTTGCTATCGTCCAATAGTCTATGGATATCATAATTTTTTCTCTGATTTTTCATATGCATTTGTGAGAGTGTAATTACATATATGGATTTCATTTATAATTGTATAATTACACAGGTTTACAGCTTAATAAATATATTCTATAACTTCACTTCGTGTTGTTCTAAAATTTAGATGTTTCGATTGCATTAAATAAAATATTCGGTCTAACAAATTTAATTTGCAAAATGTGTGCAAGAATTCATCAATACAAATTATATTTAAAGGAATACATTTCTGTCATTTTCGATAATTCCCTCTTCAAAAGTGTTCAGTTTGACGCTTCCAAAACGAATTGCGAAATCATCATATAAATTAACGGTTTACTGATTTTGAGTACGACGTTATTCTCACGTGAATACAAATATTTTGAATAATTTAGAAGTATTGGGATTTCTCCATGCAATCCTCTAAAGTTTTGAATATTATGCTGACTACTGTGATTATTTTCATTGTTGTAAATCAAATTAAAGCTTAGGAATTTGCTTTCTGCAATTTAAGTCATATAAAATATTTTGCAGTTCTTTATGTGGGAAACAAAAGATTTGTGTATTAAAATAAAAGTAGAAACTTGATAACTGTTTCAAATGTTTCTATAAAACTGTACTACACTGTGGAGCAAGAATATAAAAAAAAATAGCCGCACACGAAAAGTTTGTTTTTGCAATGAATGTGTAACAGGTTTCTTTTTTTTTTTTTTTGAAAATTTTTTATTTAAATTTTCCCGCAAGTATTAGACCGGACCGACAATTTGCACACTGCGAAATCTTCAATGGAGAAAAGAAGATTTTTGGAAAGTTGTAATTGTAAGTCAAATTTAAATATGACGAGAAGAAATATAAACAATTCCTGAAGAAACGTGTATTCTTTCTTTACAAAAAAAAAAAAAAAAAAAAAAAAAAAAAAACATTTTGGTTATAGCAATAAAAGTATAAAAGTATTTAATGTAAATGAATCTTTTGTCAGATGATTTTTAGCAAAAGTTTGTACATTTTTAAGGGAGTTGCCTAGGAGAGGCGGTTTGGACGGTTCCTTGTACGTCTAAACCAGAAGGTCTCCTTATAACGCTGTTTTAATTAAGAAATCAATTTGATATATAACTTAACATAAAGTAAACTTGGAAATATATTCGGGCATGTCAATTTCAACAAAAACATTGCATTTATAGTTAACCCCTTAACTGTGGGAGGTATTTTGACACCATAAACTAAAAATAGGCACAATACACCACTTTTTCCGTACTAAAATATTTGCTTTGTGTAATCGAAAATGGTCTGCGGATTAATAAAGCGAAGGTTGCGTTAAATAATTACTGCTGTGCAAAAGCTTTTAGTAACAAAACAAGCAAACTGTTCTTGCCCGAATTGAGTTCGGGCTACACAATTAAGGGGTTAATTGAAACGAGATAAAAGAGCTAAAAGATTCGTAAAAAACTACTACTTTTAAGGGAGTAGACAAGGAGAGGCGGTTTGGACGGATCCTTGTACGTCTAAACCAGAAAGTTTCCTTATATCGCAGTTTTCCTTAAGAAATCACTTTGATATATAACTTAACATAAAATAAACGTGGAAATATATTCGGTCATGTCAATTTCAACAAAAACAATGCATTTATAGTTCATTGAAACGAGATAAAAGAGCTAAACGATTCGTAAGAAACCACTAGTGATACAGACTAAAACATAAGACTGGATTAGACAAAGTGTGAGTTTTGACAGCTCCCTTTTACGTCTAAATCAGAAAGTCGCCTTATAACAGAGTTCTGTTTAAGAAATCGATTTAATATACTTATCAACATAAGAGACTTAGAAATATATTCGGGCATTGCAATCTCAGTAAAAACATTACATTTAAATTTAATTTAAACCAGATTAAAGAGCTAAAAGTTTTGCTAGAGAATCGGAAAATGAATAAAACAGTATAATTAGCATGAAAATTTAATGAAATTTTAGACTATCACTTATTAATAATTTTTCGGAAAGAACGTATTTTTAAATGAATCAAATTTTCCTCTTTACGCTAGTGGAAATCAATATGTAAGATGTAGAAACAGCGAAATATATAATAAAAATTGCACTCTTTAACAGTCGTACATTCTTCTAATGTTATCGCATGGCGTTGCACAATTAAACCGGAAGATGGTAAAATACTAAGTCTAAGAAGATAGTTAACACCAAAAAAAAGACATTTTAAAAAAGCGTGCATACCCCATTACATTCGAAGTTTTCCATACATTTAGAAATCCACTATTTGAAAACGAAAATACTTTTTGCTATACAGGGGGTCTGCAGTAAACAAGCTTCACATTTCAGATTAAAAATAAGAATCTGATGTGAGGCAGCATATTTATCTATAATTTATGTTTTATTTTTGGTGTGTTGTTATAATATGCGTAACTAATTTTATCATTAACATGACCTGGCAACTTTTTAGATTAAAATCATTAAAAAATGTATACGCCGAAATTGTAGACTAAATCTATTATTTAAACTTCAAATTTTATCAGAGTTTGAAATCAGAGTTCTTATTCACATTTTATGGCATAATAAAGTATTTAAAAAATACATAAAAGAACTATGTAATTCTATGCCAAATCACATAAATATGCTTAATTATAAAAAAGAGCAAAATATTTAAAGTCTCGGAAGTTTTTATGAATACATTTTTTTAAAATACATATTTTAACAATTTGATCCTCATTATATTCGTGAACAAAGATATATCCCTTAATTTATGTTTAAAAAAATTAATTTGATTTATTTAAAAATTTCTAGAAACTGCGTGAATACTTTTTTTTTAAGTGTGATTTTTCATTAATTTTATGTTTTACATTATTATTGTGTAAATATATAATCCACAAAAAGTGAATAATCGTAACCTTGTATATTTCACAACTCTTTAAATTGTTTTATTACTGTAATTTATTTTGAAAATATTTCAAATATAAAAGCTCAAAATCCAATTATCTACATTGTATTTTATTTTTGTCCCAGGCTGTAAATATATATACCGGGTGCACCACAAAAGTTCGTTTAAACTTTAAAAATTCGTTAAAAACAAATGATGCTAAAAAATTACGGTTTCCAGGAATGGGATTAGAGATAGATCGGATTTTTTAATAACAAAAAAAAGTTTGGTTCAGACGTTACCGATAGATGGCGCTGCATGCATAATATGAAGCATATTATGCATGACTGAAGATTAAAAAGCGTATTTTTGATGAGATCTCTTTATGGATGGATTTTAATAATTATTTAATCTATCAAAAATCTATTTAAAATTTTCGATTTTTTCCCCCAATCGTTCATGGGCCCCCTACCAGCTACCCTTGGGCAAAATTTCGTAGCCCTGCGCCTTGTGGTTTTCGAGTTTTTGAGGTTACATGGATACGCGCACGGTTTTTAATAGTATAGATGCCCTTAACCAGCTACTTTCTTACTGAAATAAAACAATTTTTCTAGCTCATTCACTTTCATTAGTTTTGAGGGAAGCATTATTTTGTTATTTAAATATAAAAATATCATTAAAATGTAGGGAAAATGCTTAAGTGATACTAAAATAAAACAACAAAAGACTTATAAAGACCTTTTTAATGATTCAACATACGTTTCAACAACGCTCTTTGCGGCGTCATTTTCAAGAAAATATATTGATAAATAAATAAATAAGTTTCCGTTTCAAACAACAATAGCGAAATATAATTTTCACGATTACAGTTGGCTACTTCAAGCACCTGCTTTTATCAGTTTTACATATTTGGATCTCGTGATTCATGTTTTCAATGTAATTTTTCACATTTTGCAAGAATATTTTATTTATCAATATATTTTCTTGAAAATGACGCCGCAAAGAGCGTTGAAACGTGTGTTGAATGATTAAAAAGGTCTTTATAAGCCTTTTGTTTTTTTATTTTAGTATCACTTAAGCATTTTCCCTAAATTTTAATTATATTTAGTGATCTTATTTTGTTGTTATATAAAAATATCAGTTTTGCTTTTAGAATCTTTTGAGATTATGCAAAACATATTATAAATTTTATTTTTAAAATGTTATTCTTGCAACGTATGATGATATTAAATAAAACAAATATTAAATATCACGCTACTAACAGCAAAATGGAATTCTATGAGGAAAATTAGTGATTTAAATTATGTAGTGTATTTTACAGAATATAAAACTTACTGCTTACCGTTAAAATTATCTTGAAAGTGTGATTCATCTTAGATAATAAAGTAGTGATATTTTTTGCGCACTCCTTTGCATTTCACATGTTTGTATAACACATATTACCTTTGGTGGCAATTGATTAAAAAAATTAAAATAAATAAAAAATAAAAATAAAACAAATTATATTTATTAACGTAATTTTCTATAAAATTTATATTTTTATAGTAGATATTATCCTTATTTTATTTTTATCCGTATTCTTAAATGTTACATTCTTCGGTGCTTCGTAACTACGTACAATCACATGACTGGTCGCATGAAAAAAATACTAATTAAATATTAATTTATTTTTTAACTTGACCGTTACTAAGAAAAAGGTGTAGATACAACGTGATAAAGTTAATTCATTATCACTTCCTTAAATCTAAAAATGAATCTTTAATAAGACATTATCTATTTTTCAGATAACCCATTTTTGTCTATAATAAAATTTAAAAATCGCGTCTAAACAAAAATAAAAAGTTTAAAATATGCTAGAAATTTTCCTGTTTCTCCAAAAAAATGCCCCTGAATAAAAATTTATAATATTTTTAAACATATATCTATATATATAACAATGTAAGTTACTTCAAATAAGCTTGCTGTTACTCAAGAATCTGATATACACAAATACCCCAAATATACATAAATAATGTCAGCTGATATATACAAAAAATCAGTTAACCACAGAGATACAAACTAATTTACTTATGTGACCTTTACGTTCAAAAACCCTCCAGAAATAACACCAATCTGAAACATCAGCCAGACACAGATTTTTGTACTTAACAAGAAAAAGTGTTTTTTTCTGACAGTAAAGAAATATTTTTTCCAAATGCTTTTTCACAAATTTCTCATACATATTTCCTCAGGTTCTTATTAGTCTTCTTGCACATGAATTCTTATAGAAGATTAGAAGTAATGACTTTAAAATAATGAGGTTACAAGGAATGTTTCTGAGGACACTTTCTGAAGGTTTTTTTCTGAAGCCACTTTCAATTCTAGAACTAGTTTTTGAAACTGAAAGTTCAGATAGAAAAAAAAACTGCAATCAAAATCGAAGAAGGACGAATATACCCAATTGTCTTTCATTTCATTGATGTATAGCGGATAAGTGCAGCTACTCTTGGCAGTTATCATTTGCCTTGCTCTTTACCGAGCTGTCGGATTCATCGTGTACATTTGCGGAGAGCCTATAAATACAGATTTCGCACAGCACATCTGTAGTAGTTAATAAATCAAAATCCGATTAACTGTTTGATACGAAAGTAGTATGCGCATGATTCAATTGATTTTGTAGCTGCCTTAGCAGTGTTTTGAGGTATTTGAAGCCTTGTTGTAGGAATTTATTCCTGTTATTACCAAAATGTATGTTGTACTGAGTCGCTTTAGTCTTGCCAAATTTCAGCTGATTGCGAGTGTGTAGATGTATATTTGAGACATTTTACTACATTTAACGGTTTACTATTTGCTGATTCTTCTGCAATATTCAATATTCGTAAAAATAAGTAAGTGCGACTGGTATCAGGAATGGGGTTTAAATAGTCGATATTATATTAATTTACGCCTGGTGTTACCAAATATATTTTAAAGCCGGTCACAGACAAAACTATGGTAAAAATTACTGCTTATCATGCAAAAAGGAGAAGGCTAGGTTAAATGAAGAAAAAATTACGGAACGTATGACTGCCAATCAAGAAGAAATGAAAAGAAGTTAGGACAAGATAAATAATGTATGGAAAAAATGAAAAGAAATCAAGAAGATATGAAGAAAGAATTGACACGAAATGTTGCTGCAGGTCAGAAAGAGATGAAAAGGTAGCTTGAGTCATTGGAAGGTGTAATTGAAAAGAAGTTAACATCGATGGGAGGAGGAATATATAGAATAGAAAAGAAATTCTCAAACTATAGGAGAAAGTGTAAAATATAAAGAAAAGTTCAAAACATTGATGCCGTGCAAGGAAAATTTTGAAATGATAAAAGAGAAAGAAAATAATATGTAGGGAACATTCGACCAGAGAATGGAAGAAAAAGTGGAAAGTAAAAGAGAAATTCGGTCAGAAAAATAAAATAAAAATTAGCTGCCTTTAATGAGAAGTTCGAGTTTTTAAAAAAAAATAAATGAAAAGCTTACCTATTACTGAGAACTCTTAATGTGGACAAATATAGGTCCCCAAAGTTTTGATCAAGTTGTTTCTTTATGATGGAATACCAGCTTGGAAACTGTAGAAGATTAATTTATTTATCGATTTAGTGGTAGCAAACGAATGCGACGCAACAGACACGGTTTGTCATTTAGTGATATCTTTCTGGAGTGACTCTACGGATATTCTGCAGACGCTTTCGGAACAACTATTAACCTTGATTATAATTTGAGTGCTTGATTTGACATTTTGGCATACATCAACTACATTTGAAGCACAATTTGAATACCTTGACAACTTTGAAAGGAACCGGAGCCATGTGGCGATGTGAACAAGGTGCGATA
The DNA here is from genome assembly GCA_963931845.1 of Maratus michaelseni. Classification (NCBI taxonomy): domain Eukaryota; kingdom Metazoa; phylum Arthropoda; class Arachnida; order Araneae; family Salticidae; genus Maratus; species Maratus michaelseni. The sequence goes on along the minus strand of OZ007590.1, from coordinate 345,438,581 downwards.
CGCAACCAGTCATAAATTTGAGTAGTTTACAAAGTTTGTATATGAAACACTGTTTGAGGTAAAGATCGTACAATTTACATTCAAACTGGGATAGTCCATATACAGACTCTAAAAAGACTGAAAGACATTGTGGTTTCAGTTAGTAAGGCACCTTCCTCAAAACTAAATTCAGCATATTAGCTCCATTAGCCAGCCTCATATTATGGTGTAAATTAATTTAAGTAATCGTAGACCGTTGTCTGTTATGAAATTTGTATATAGTGAAAATATTTATATACTTATTGTAAATAATTTTTTTATGATCAGTAATTTGTATACTCATGTATAATTTATGTTGTGGCCTCCTATTTGGGTATGTTACGGAAAGAGTCATGTAGTCCTAAAATATTTAGTTTATTCTCCTACGTGCAAGAGTTTTCAATGTTTTTCATTTCATCGATGTATCAATAAAAAGCGTACATCTGATTGGTCATTCTCATTTGTCTTGAACTGTACAGCGGGTAATGTGGGGCACATTTCCATTTTTTGGCCTTGAACGGTGTACGCATTTTGTTGGGGCAGATTTGCCTGTTATTGACAGAACGGGCTGTAGCCATTTCTAGATGCATTGCGTTCATTAGCGGAGATCATATCAATTGCATTTCCGCAAAGCGATAGTAGTTTAGTCAAAATCATATTAACTGTTCGAAGCGGAAAATAATATACGTGTGATATTGTTTTTCCGTTAATTTTGTAGCTGCCTTAGCAGTGTTTTGAGGTATTTGAAGTCTTGGTGCTGTAATTTAATTTTGCTGTTACCATAATTTTCTGTTGCACCGAGTCGTTTTAGACCGGCTGATTTTCATGCGTGTTTGAGTGTGTAGATGTATATTTAAAATTTTACTATTGTTAATTTCATAATTCTTCTGGAATATTCAATATTTGTAAAATAAATAAATGTTGGTCCAAAGGACTGTTTTTTTTTAGCTCACAGGCTATCAAAGCCTGAGAGCTATTGTGCCCGCCCGTTTTGTATGTATGCACGTATGTACGTAACACGATAACCCTTGATAGAAATATCCGAATTGTTTAAAATTTTGGTTATAGGTTCATTGTGATAAGGCGCTTCCCCGATTAGTTTTGGAGTTTCATTGGTTAAGTATGAAGGGGGAACGGTGGGCTAATTCCTCCCCCCTTAATTTAGATAAATGGGTTTTTCATGCAGAATCATCTTATTTGCTTCAAATTTTGTATATAAGTTGATTGTGATAAGGCGCTTCCCTGATTAGTTTGGAGGTTGATTGGTTAACTATAAAGGGGAGAACGGAGGGCTGATACCCCGCTTTAAGTTAGATAAATTGGTTTTTCAATCAGAATAATCGGATTTGCTTCAAATTTTGTATATAGGTTCATTGTGATAAGGCGCTTCCCTGGTTAATTTTGGGGGCTCACTGGTTAAGCATAAAGGGGGAAACAGGTAGGTTAATCCCCCCCTTAATTTATTATCGATTTTTTTTTACTTTTTGAGGGCATTATTCTTTGAAATAAGAGTATAATATACAATTATTGTGAATAGCCTGTGAGTTCAATTCAATCAGTTTAACTGGGTACTCATCTTTTTATTAACTATCAATCCATCCAAATCCTAATTTTGTGGCTATAATAAATACTGATTATGGATTAGTATTTCACATCTACGCTTTCTAGAATAGAACAAAAAACGGGTTGAAAGAACCTCAAATATTCGTAAGTATAAGAATGTCATATAAACTCTCAAAATTTTGAAATTGAAAATGTTTGCTGCGATCATAGATTTTGTTTTTAAATGTTAATAAAATTTCTGCAATGGCGGCCTTTAAAATATTTCATTATTGTAGATAATAGGAAGAAAAGCGGAAAAATATAGGAATTATTATATATTTTTATTGACGCCATTTTCTCTTTAAAATTGAAAATATTTTATCTTGAATAGAAAGTGAAAAAGTTTGACTGAATTATTAATTTTTTTATTAGATTTTTTTTTTTAATTTTGCGCTTTTTGAATTAATTTAGTCCACAGAACCAAAAAACAACTTCAGATTAATTGCCATCTAGAAATCATTGCATCTGATCTTTTTTTTTTCTTATTGTGCATTTACGGTGAAAAAGTGTTAAATGTCTAAACAATTATTGCTCCTAATTAAAAAATGGAGTTTAAAGACATAGATCTTCCAATATGCTCCTCCCACGTTTACTTGGCGAATGACCATGGAATATTTGCAGTGTGATCGGAAAAGATAATTTCTAACTAACATACAGGGTGTTTTTTTTTTTTTTTTTTTTTTTTTTTTTAACTGACGCTATTCAGAGCCGCCTGTAGCTCGTTCTAATAACTGGATTGACACAAAATTTTGTGAATGGACTAAGAAAACCATGGGAAAAAAGATTCCAACAAAAAAAAAAAATTAGTTCCAATCACCGCCGATAGGGGTAAATGTGGCGCTGTACATTGAAAAGAAACATCAGAAACTGACAAAATTAATAATTTGGATAAAATGCCATGTTTTATTCATCATTTACACTTTCCCTTTCGTTGATCGCAGTTGAAACATCCATTATCACTTTTTCTGCCACCGGTTTACGTCCTCTGCCTAACCGAACTGCTAGCGAGCCTGTTTTTCGAATTTCAGAATCATTGCTTTCAATACATTAACGGATAAAGGTCCTTTGCGCAGTTTATGGCGTGTTCTAAGTAAACGAAGAGCGGCTGGTGCATTGCACTGGTTACAATAATAGAACTTCACAAGTAACGCGCGCTGCGGTAACGTGAGATTCATTTTCAACCTGAGCTGAAATTGTTTCTTGGTGTTTTTCGCATGCATTTATAACTTAAACTATTGGTGCTACTGTCGCTTGCGTAAGTAAAAATTTGCATTTTCATTTATTGCCCGTATTTTATGCTAATTCTCAGTTGCATAAATTACCACAGCGCCACATTTCCCCCTGTCGGTGGTGATTGGAACTAATTTTTTTTGTTGGAATCTTTTTTCCCATGCTTTTCTTAGTCCATTCACAAAATTTTGTGTCAATCCAGTTATTAGAACGAGATACCGGCGACTCGGAATAGCGTCAGTTTAAAAAAAAAACACCCTGTAAATGATGTAGAGTATGCATTATTTAATGAAAAGTATAATTCTGCCAGTTGAGGCTTTAAGCCTCTTACTGCTTACATCGCGATTTCTACGAGCAAGACATTTCTAGAAAAAATTATTTAATGCAAAATTTTTGAAGCAATTTTGTTTAAAAAAATCCACAATCAAAGGGTAAAAATGCAAATAATAGATGTACTACATATTTTAAATACATAATGATTTGAAATATGTAATAATAGATGACATAATGGTTGATTACATATTAATCGAAAGGATTTTGAAAATAAATTAGCAGTCAGAGGGTTAATGAATGTTTTTAAAATGTATTTTAAGATAAAATAATGCACTGGGTTAGGTAAAAATACACATTATAATAAGATAAGCAATAGAATAAGAAGGGGAAAAACTTATATTTTTTTTTCATCTATTTCAAAGGGTTATTACCAAAAATGTTTCCAGACACAGATGGCACAGAAAAAGTATTTCTAAGAAAACGGAAATTCTAAAGAAATTATTTCCGAATAAAGAAGCGAAAACCGATACATTTTTCTTTCAAGAAATATTTCATTTTATATTTCTGGGTTTTTATTTATCTATTTTTTTCACTGTAGCTACTTAAATGTTTTATTATAAAATAGTTGTCATATTTCATGTTCTGTAATGATAAAAACAATTTTGCATTCTAATATCTTCCAAAATTTCAAGGCTATTTTAATAAATGGTTTTACTTTTTAGATTTCATCATTCTGTACTTTCTTTAGGATTATAGATATTCGTTTCTTTGGTAAAAATAATCTGTATTATAACCAATCAATCATTCCTCTCAATAATAGTGTAAATTCATAGTTCTGTGGAACCTTTACGAATAAAAAAATAAAAAATTTAAGTAAAGCATTATACACATATCGAGCAATGAACCGTTCTAACGTCCAACACAACAGTCCCTCACTCAGTCTATTGAATATTTACGCAAATCCATACAAATCCAACCGTCTTCATAAAAGCAACTTCACTGCTTACTGCAAATAGAAAAGTTAATAATTAAAGCTAAAAACAATAAGCCTAACCAAACGACCCTGGGATAAATATTTTTCATAATGGAATATAACGGTATTTCCTATATTTTGTTTCTCTAATTTATTAAATAATTAAGTTGTTAGAGACTGGCTAATTTAATTTCCGTTATTATTAATAACAATATTTAAAATAATTTTGGTATTTGTATAATCAGTAAACAAAAAACTTATCTGAAAATGAAATCTCACATAATGCTTCTCCCTGTAATTTTGTTTTCTTTGATTTGTCTTTTAGTTTTCTTTGTTTTGTCTTCTTTCAATTTTTAAAAAATAAGTAAAATGGGGTATCGTTTGTAATATTTAAATTCTGAATCGAACCACACAATCAGCAAGTCGATACGATGTTTTTTTGCAAAGTTACGCCACGTTTTAGGAATACAAAGCCAAAAAATGTACTTCAGGGCAGGTTAAACATGCTTTTTCAGCAACAACTGGTGGGCATTCACAAAAATTTGGGAACAACTTCGTTTTGGCACTAGATATGAAGATCCGATGAGAACTCAAAAATTAAAGTTGTTTTATTGTGTTTTGGGGGGAAGATTGTAACCTGTAAAAACATATATTATCTGCATTTAAATAAAATTGTTGAATTTGTATTTATGAAACCTGACGTAATTTTGTAACAAATCATTGTACCGACTTGAAAAAGGTGTGGTTCGATTCAGAAATAAAAGTATATAGTAAACAATACCCCATTTGACGTATTTAGAAAAATTTGAATTCTCCTGCCGGAATTAAAATGTCCCCCTTTGCCACCCCCTAAATACCCTAAAACAACTTTAATTTCGTGGGACTCATCGGATCTTCTTTTCTAGTGCCAAAACGATGTTCTTTCTAAATTTTCGTGAATGGACACCAGTTGTTTCTTCAACATCCTATATTAACTTCACCGAGGTAAATCGTCGACTTTGTATTTGTAAAACCTGGCGTAACTTTGTAACGAATCATCGTATCGACTTGCGGATGGTGTCGTTCGATTTAGAATTAAAAAATGCGTAACGCAGGATCCCCCACTGGACATACTTAAAAAATTAATCCCCCTCCCCGATTTAAAATTCCCCCCCCCTTTCCCCCAAACAAACAGGGTAAAACAACTTTATTTTGGGGGGGGGGGGACTCATCGGATCTTCATTTCTAGTACCAAAACAGAGTTCTTTCCAAATTTTCGTAAATGGCCATCAGTTGTTGTATTTTATTCAATTTTTGAACTATTTTACATCTACTATAGCTCATTAATTAAAAGATGAAACCAGCGCTAAATTGTAAAGTTTACTGATTTCTATTGCAATATATGTTATTACCTAAGGAAATCTTGATGCTAATAGCGGCAACCCTCAAAAATTCGAGCGTATTTTTGACACTTATGTAGTTTCTAATTTAAAAGATTAAACAAACTCTAACATCTTACACATTTCTACTGAAGTATAAAGGTGTGGCTAGTGAAATCTCGATCAACTATTAGCCGTCTTCCAAAATTAAAAGCTATTTTTGGTTGCTTGTTCAGTCCATTAATTAGAGGATGAAATCGGTACTAAAATGTAGAGCTTAAAAATGGCTTCTAAAATATATCTGTTTGCCCAGTAGCAACTAGTAGCAACCTTCCAAATATTAGGCTATACTGGAATAATTTTACCAAAATTATTTACCACAGCATTGCCTGCTTCAGCCAAGGGATCCCGGTTTCGAATCCTGATCCGGGCTTTTTCGCCCAGTTGGGAAGATGATATCTCATGATTTCTTTACCAATTAGAATAATTATGGTAAAATTAATCTAGTGTAATGACGTTAGCATTGACTGGAGGGTAACATTACGTGTGATTTATTCTGTTGTACTTATTCAGATATCGGACTAGATACTATGATCATTTAGGTTAACTGGGTAAATTAGTTCCGCCATATTCGTCCGGGATTACTCAATTGGTAGAGCATTGGCCGCTTCAGCCAAGGCATCCCGGGTTCGAATCCTGGCCCTGACCTTTTCGCACAGTTGGTAAGATTACATCTCATATTAGGCTATATTTGGAAACATTCTCATTTTATTATTGAAAATATTTCATCCCTACAGTCGATGTAATATCACTTTCACATCACAAATGGTCACAAAATTCACAGTCTCTAGGGTTATATAAAATGCGATATATTTCATTAGTTCTCATTATTACTCTCAAATAAATGTCATTTTGTAACTCCACTGAGAAAATGCGATTGTTTTTATGTGACTACTCACCATGAGACGTTACAATGAAGTCACCTTGTGGTTATCATGTGACCTTCATTTGAATAATCCATTGTAAAGTCACCATAATAGTTGTTTTGTACGAGTCCCCAAAGACTGTAAAATAAAGCCATAATGTTAATTAAGCGCTTTTGGCGACATCACAGTAGTATTTACAAATGTCGGTTACCAGGAGCCACCACGTGACCTTTTGTAATGGTATTTAGCGAGTCAAATATGATGCAGTGCACATCACTTCTTACTGGGATTTCCAAATGACGGTCACATGATAATAACAAGGAGACTTCATTGTAGTGTAACATGACGACTCATCCCAAAGCAATAGTCAGTGTTTTCTCAGTGGAGTCGCCAAATGATTTTTACTTAATAATAACAGAGAAACTAATAAAATATATCCCATTTTTGTTCATAGTTGCAACTGTAATACTTGCAACATATGCTAGTTTCAAAAATGTTGTAAGGTCATATATGCAGAAGTTTTGTTTTCCAATATAAATCTACAAATATAGAAAACCAAAAGACATTCTAATGAAATTTACTTAGAAAAGAAATGTTTAAGATTTAATTATTGAGTGTTTAAAAAATTAATCGGGCAAGTCTGAGTTTTAAGAAAGGGTTCCGTAAAATAAATTCATTAATTATTCACGGCAATATTACAAAAAATCATTGCTAAATGAATAATAAGACTTTGTAAACAACTTAGAATTATTTTTTAATAATTGCCTTCTTTAATTAAACTCGATTGGAATAAAAAAACATTTACTATTTATCACTGTGATTAGCTTTACCTAAAAGAAAACCTTGTACAAAGATGTTTAAAATGAGGTAAAAAAAGGAGTCGAATAGTTCCAACGCCGCCGCTCAAATATTTCGAAAATAGTTATCAACACTCCTTGGATTATTCCGCGTCGATAAGCACCTCGAGCGCCCCTCAACTCCCGCACTGAGCGCCCGCAAATTAAAGTTTGTGTGTCACGGTAAAATGCGATTTTCTCAAAGTATGGGACGTAAGATATGCTCTATAGCTTTCTTGCAAGATTTAAATAAACTCCTACTATGCCTAATTTTTTCATAATTTTTAGTTTAAGTAGATTCGAAAATAGCGGTGGGAGGGGCATACTTTTGTAGTAAGTTTTCGACGATATCTCTTAAAATATAATACCTAAATTAAAACAAATATGCTTTTGAGTTTGGTGTTACAAGACCTTTCGAACGGTATCTCACACGATATGCGGAAAAAATTTCAACTAACTTAATAAGCCCCCTAAATCTTTCCTAAAAAATATGTGATATATATATATGTGGCTATTAATCTATGGCTAAAATATGTATGGCTATTAATCTATAAATATGTGGAAGAATAGTCTTTATAATTCTGCCAAGTTTGAACTTACCACGTTCTATAGTTTTGCAGAAAAACGTCTGTGACAGACACTCGAATGATCTTATAATGATTTCGTTTTTACTTTTTAAGTACGAAACCTTAAAAAGCAATTTACTAGAACCAAATATCCTTTAATATTAGATGAGGTAAAAGCAACACAATAAAAAGCAGTAAATATTTAACTGAATGACACGTCTGACACTAGTAAGGGAAGTTTTTATACGTCTATTATATATATGTACAGTTTCTTTAATGAATAAAACCCCAAATACTAATTTTAAAAAATCGATCTGACTTTTTCTTTCACGCTAAATAATAAAACGGAACTATTATTAATAATCAGTGAAAAAGAAGCAAACTTAAGTAATACATAAATATGTACACAAATTCCTACTTGAAAAAAAATTTAAAAGGTGTTCCTTCGACATTCTTTTAATTTATTTTGGTATATTTAATTTTAATTCAGTTCCATATTGTTAAAAGTCGCATGGAATATCTTCATGAGCATTCCTCTATGCTTCAGTGAAGTTATTGTAATAGTTTTTATTCATTTATTGTTAATTGTTATAAATTTATGCAGCAAAATAATTCGTATTATGAAATAAAACATGTTACTAAATTAATAAATGATTAGTATATTACAATTAATTTTAACATTATTACTCGCATTTGATTTTCGATTCAACGCAATGCAATTTTTAATTAAGTCTGAAGGAGAGATATGAAATTGTTACATCTACTAAATCTAATTAATGCGCTTTTACACGATTTAGTTGAAATGTATATTTTAATAATCGTTTTGTTATTACTTTTCTTCTATCTTTACAAGAAGAAAGTATTGGATTCATGAAAATTTCCGACTTCTGGTTTTCGACGGATTTATACGTTTTAGAAGGTCCTGACCACGATTTGACTATTTTTAGAAAATGTCTGTCTGTGACTCTGTCTGACACTGTCTGTCTGTATGTGACAAAAATTTTGTGGGTGCTCTATCTCAAGAACTTAATCAAATGAACTTAACTCTATCGCAAGAACAAGAATTTAATAAAACTTTATATTCAGTTAGTCCCTGATATAAACTGGTGCTAATTAGTTTTTGGTAAAAATCGCTCAGCAGGTGACGCTGCTATGCAGCATTTTTCGAAATTTCCTAAATAGCTCTATCTCAAGAACTAATGCTCGGAATGTAATACAATTTATATTCAGTTAGTCTCTGATATAAATTGGTGCTGATTAGTTTTTGGTAAAAATCTCCCAGCAGGTCTGCTGGCTGCATCGCGTCTGCTATGCAGCATTTTACAGGATTTACACTATTTTAGAGATAGTCACATCTCCAGAAATAATGCACGGGATTTAATAAAACTGGAGTTTCAGTTAGACCTTGATATAAATTGGTGCTGATTCTTTTTAGTGTATGCGAAACCTGTGTGATATAGAAGAAAGTTTTGGGATTGACACATCCGACTAGTTATTCAAAGTATATTTCTTGTTTTATTGTACATAATTGAAACATTTTTTCAATTTGCAAAAATGGGAATAATTACAATAACTAAATTGGTTTTCTGGAAAACTCGTTTTAATAATTTATATCGCGTAAAAGCGAGGCAGTCGTACGCTGCGTAATCAATAAATATCTTCCACAATAAAATTGAAATAAACTTTACACAATTTCCCATCTCAAAATCTGCATTTCTTAAAGAAAAATGTCCTCCTTTAACAACCTTTCTTTTTTTTTTTCGCAGTTCATTTAATTTGTCATTAGCTTTGTCAGTATATGCTTCAGCGCCTTTCTTAATTGAATCTGAATTGTATAGGGAGGATACGATAAATAAAAAGTGCCTAATGATATTTCCGCCCAGTGAGCACAATGCAATTTTGTGTGTAACGATGTTGGTTTTTTGCAGTGATCGTTTTGTAAGCAAATGTAATTACACCTCGATATGCAATTCTATCATCACATTTATTAAAATAAGAACGTATAAAACCTATTTATTGTAATGACTAAAATTACGCTATGCAACAAATATCAATGAAGTTACTGATTGCGATATAAAAACACTTAATTCTTAATGAATTCGATATACTGAACATGAATATGACCATAAAAAGATTGAATTGGCTATGTTTATTTATTTATGTAAGTATTTGTTTTTTTTAAATCATCTACATGCACGCCTTAATGCCTCTTTTGCGTGTGAGTTTACATTATACTTCTTTCTAAATAATTTCAATCAGAAACAATAAATGTAAATTAATGTATCTAAAATATAAAACAGAATCATGATACAATCAAAATTAATTACTGTAACAATTTTCTTTTTAATTTCTATTAAATTTAACATTGAGTCGTAACATTCAGTCTTTTAAATAAAATATAATTAAATCCACCCCATATAATTTAAACACCCAATTAATGCAGAGAGAAACAGAAGTATCCATTGGATGGGGAATTGTGTTATATTTCAATTTATGTTTAAAAAAAAAAGCTCAGAGGGCGATCTTCATATTGAAACTGTAACGTTCATTTAAATTCTGAGTGCGAAAGCCAATTTTGACATCACATTAAATTTTTCGGTACTTCTCTATTATCCCGTCGACCACTTTTCAAAACAAAAAACTATCGCCAAACTGTAAGATTAAACGCCAAAAATGCAGTTCCATTTACTTGATGTCAGAAGCATTATACGTGTTTGTTATGTCATCAAGTGGTTTTTAATTCGACATTTGCGTGTATTTTTCATTATGTTTTACTGATTTATTAGTTATTTCATTAATTTAAATAACAATTGTGTCCTTAAATTCTTATATTTTATTTATTTTGATATTCCAATGGCAACGGTCTCCCGTTTATTTGGCGTTACAGTTTGGCGATAGCTTTCTGTTATGAAAAGTGGTCGACGGGATAATGGAGAAGTCCCAAATTTTCTGTAAATTCTACTTTCGGATGCCAAACAAAATGTCATTCATTAAATAATTTTAGTAATTATAAATATATCAAAGTTGAACTCCTAATGTTAAATTCAGTTTTAATAATTACTAAACAGATTGCAACACGAGTGGGGTTATTTAAGCATAGCTGAAAAACTATTAGGAGAAAAAAGCAGAAATTAAATCTTAGGTTTGCATATTTGAAGCTTCTAGAGATTAACATCTGTTAAAATTTTCATAACTCTAATAACTACAATTGTTATTACTGTAACTGCTATATTATTATAACAAAATCGTATCATTGTACACCTGCATTTCTGAAATAAAAGCGAATGAGTGTTTTACCAGGCAATATCAGAGTTCAGTAAATTAATTACAATTTTTTTTTTACTCAGTGTTGTTTATCTGTGAAAAAGTCTTATTGAAATTATTATTTTGCTTACGACGGACTCCACGTTATTGATAAAGCTTGTCCTTGGGCTATAAATATAAGGGTTTTTTATGGTTGTTATAATAATTGACAGATATTTAAGATTGTAATATCTGTAAATAGAATAGGTAAGGAAATAATAGCAACATAATTGGTCAGTAGCCATAATAGCAAAATAATTGGTCAAATTGAAAGGCGTATTATTAAAATTAGTTTAAAAAATTAAAATTTAAGAATCATGTGACTAAGTTTCGCTAGATTGTTATAATTTCGCTCTGCGGGATGGGAGCATGAGCCAAGTAGAAACTAATGTTAAGATGCAAACTTTTTATTGGACATACAATTGTTATGAAACTAGCGTGGTATATTTTTTTCTCTGTAATTTTTTAATAAAGAAATACTATTAAGAAAAGGAAAATTCGTGCAATAAACATCACGTTTTATGGATATATTCTGTTGAAAAATTAAAATTTATGATGAAGTTTTCTCATATTTTTTTTTTACTATACAACTTTGTTAAGTTTTCTTTTTATTACTTTAACTATACTAGGGCATCCAACCCGGGCTTCCCGGGATAGAGAATATATGTGAACACCATTTATATCTTTTTATTTAGATTTTTACATACTAATATATTTCTTACATTTAATAATTTTGTTTAGATTGTCCCCTAATAACATCAAAGATCATTTTTATATGAAATATGTCAATTATATATTCAAATTAAATTTTGAAAATTATTAAAAGCGGGAATTTCGTATTGACCTCATGCCATAAGTTAATAGCCGAAGAAATCTCCAAGAATTTCATTATCTGCAGCAGAGTTTTTCATTCTGAAAATTTCAGCTGTTTTAAGCGCTGTCTGTTAAATTTGTGTTTTATGTATACTATTTTATTTATTTCTTTATAAAGGTTTAATTTCGTTATTGAATATTAGCTGGAAACAAATGCTGAACTTTTTATATAGTTAAAAGTGCAAACGGAATAATATTTTTTTATCGTCTGCAAGCGTTATAAATAGATTTAAAATAAAATCATTTTTGAAATTTAATTTACATGCTGTAATCAGTCAATTAAGAAACTGTTTTCAAACAAATTGCATTTGAAAATAGATTTTTTCCCCTATATAATGGTGCAAAAATTAAATATGTGCGATGTTTAGAAATAAAAAAAAATTGCACTAGAAAAAAATCGTAAAACCGAAGTTTCATCGTCAAGTATTGCCATTCGTAAAATGACGTCAGCGTTACGCACGGACACGCAAGTCCTTTATAATAAAGATAGTTGCCTATTTGTCCAATCATTTACATTTTCTTTCTTCATGTGAAGTACGTTAATAAATAAATAAATAAATAAATAAACAAGTAAATTAATATATAAAAACAAGACATGGCTACACTTCTAGTTAATGTTAAATAAATGATAAATATCAATTTAATTTGTATAAATATCTTCAAAATAGTATTTTCTTCGTTTTGTCATAAGGAGCTATCTGTATATTAAACATTGTAGCAACTTTTATTTTTTTAAATGTAATACCTACTTATGACACATTATTTCAATTTTTTTTAAATCAAAGCATCCCAGCAAAGTAAAGAATGTTTACACTTTTATTTTAAATGGTAATAGAGGTTTAAAAAAATGTGTTAGCTATTTATTCATAAAAATTTGAAAAGAAAAATTTAAATATTACAGTAAAAGGTACCGCGAACATTCAATGAGTAACTAGAAAATATTATAAAGTAAACTAATTTAATATAGCAGAAACGTTTATATAATTTTAAAGTCACCTCTTATAGAACATTACATGAATTAAAAGGGAGAGTTTAGTTTATTCTTCCATCAGTTAGAATCGAAGGTATAACCATCAATTGTTTTTTAGTTTTTTTTTTACGTACTTTACATCTTATTCCTGTACGTTTTGGCGCAATAACGTAAAACATTCTATCTATCAAGCTATTTCATAAAATAAATAACTTTAATTACGTAAGCTAAGCAGATATAAGTAAACTGATGTGAGAACAAATTAGTAAAATATATTATCCTAAAGAATATTTTATAATACACCTTTAGATGGACAGTAAGACTTTAAAGATAAAAAGTCGTTTTAAGTCAACTTTATTTCTAAAAAATGGAACTATTTCACACTTAAAAAAAGTGTCATTTAATTCCCTTGTAAAGTGATAAGACCAGGTGATATATCACAAAAACATGAAATAATGTTTTAGAAAAGTTGTAGTGTATGTTGTCAGACTTATTAATCTCGAATCTAATGAAGAACATTACATGTTTGTTCCTAAGTTTTAAAAAACATATACAAAATGTATTAACATTTTTCCAAATCTTTAAAAAAATCAAAGCAAGAAAAAATGTTTAATATTTTACGAATTTTTTTTATACTAACACATCATCATTGTGATATTCTGTTTACGTTTAAAAAAACGAATATGACATTTTTTATTATATCTTGTAAAATCGTAAAGCTATAAAATACTAATAATTTGCAGTATGAAACATTATAATACAATATAAAATAATTATTAATAAGTTTTTTATTTTCATTTATACAAATGGAAAGAAACACTACGAGCTGAATTTTAGGCGTAATTGAGGGATTATAATCAATGATGTCAATTTTAAAAAAATCAAAAGTAAATTATGATATATTTAAGAAATTTTATTTATTCTATTGGAGGTATTTAAAAAAAAATCTCAAACACAATTTAAATTGTATTGTTTTACAGAAAAGTTTTAGCGCAAATTCTTTTCAATGCTTTTTAAATTAAAATAATAACAAAATTTAATTCCTTTAAAATGTATGATGAATTATACTTTAATGCTCCTCAAAAATCAACTTTAAAATTCATCAATCATTTTTTGCTGTTGGTTTTAGTTCGGAGGAAACATAAGCGGCTTAATTACTTACACAATAATTTTTGAAAGAAATATTTTCTATGGGGAGAAATCTTGTTTACGGAAAATTAATTTGAAAAATTAATTGCGGGTTTGAATTTTAACAAAAAATTAACTTTTCCGAATGTTTAAAAATGAAGTAAATAATATCCGATATTCAGCGAAAATGCTGAATACTAATAATTTAGCCATATTATTCAAAAGAATTTTCACAATATATGATCATTAACACAAGGGTATTTTAATTACAATAATTTGAATACTTTAAATGCTTAGATTAGAAAATCTTATCAAATTGCTTATTGATTGGAAAATCTTATCAAATTTCTTTTAAATTAGAAGAATCTTAAATGTAGCATATTTATATATAAAGAATCTTTCTCTAATTAATCTTTCTTTTATATATGTGATGCAATTCAATTATAACATTTTGTATAAAACGTTTTCGATTTTAATTCCGAGTCAACTAAGTCAAATTTCATTTATACGATAAATCTTTTTTAAAGAAATTTGTTACTGCAAGTGCTATTTTAAGTATCAAGTTATTTACATATCCTGCTGTAGTAGCACAGTTCGTTGGCCAAACTTTGGCCAATCATTGGGAAATGGTTGGGAAATAGTAGGTACGGATACCCCTATAATTTGGAATGTATCCGAGTAGTATTCTGAGCAGCTAACGGTTGAACCACTATTGGGCATTTGTTGGTAAATGGTTCGCAAGACGGACATTTCATACTGTGGGTCAACGTTGAACAACATATAGCCAACGTTTGGCCAACCATTTTCTGCTTCTTGTGTTAAATTAAACTTAAAACATATAAAAAAATTACAACCATTTATATATTTTTTCTTGTACATACAGATTTTTTTGTATTTATAAGAATTGCAGACTACTTGTTGTGAAAAATGAAATAGCAGATTCATCTGTTAATTTGACCGGCATACTGTGGTTAGATAATATTGGGTGGAAGGAAAAGCGAAAATAATATTTTGAACAGCTCAAAGTAAATATAAAGGGGAATAAGAATGGACGTCCTTTGAATAATCACATTTATAGATTGGTATAAAGGAGAAAGAATCGGAAAATATTTTGAAAAAAATAAAATTTTGCTAGGGGCAGTCGGAAAATAAGTTTTACTTGGCGACTGTGGACAGAGGTGTGTATGAAAGAATGTAATGAGACATTAAATATAAAACATAACTTTATTTTTCCACGTAAGTACCAAGTACATTCAGACATTTGTCATACCGCGTTATAAGCTTCAAAAAAGACCTCTAGGAAAAAATCAGGGCTTTGCATATGGACGAAGCGTTAAACGGCTATGGGAGAAAGACTACACAGCAGGTGAACACGAACGTGCAAGACACCGATACATCATTGGGTAGAGGTCGACCGCGATCAAGCAGATGGCGCGGTTTCAGTCAACAGAACCATCTGCGCAGGCACATTGATGTAAAGGGGAATGAATGATCAATGCCCGTTGAAAAAACACAGTTGACAATAAATCTAAAAGGGGAAGAAATATGAAAGTCTTTTGAAGAAAAAAAAAATTGAAGATCAGTGTAAAGGGAGAGGAATGGTAAAATTTGAAAGCACGTAAAGTTAAAAACGAAAAATAACTAACAAATAGCTATCTTTGAATATCATCTAACTACCTTCGACTACCGCCCATTACCACTGACTTTTCAGATGCATATGCGTCAGTATGTGTATTTGATTTTAATTATGTAAGGAAATTCACTTATTAATAATATATTTACAAAGTTTTACGGTTTAATAAATATTTTCTAAAACTTTCCTTTTCATTGTTTCGTTTTTAATGTTTTACCTTGATACTTTGAGATTGAAAAGAGTTTACAATCGCATTACATAAAACATCCGGTCTAACGAAGTAAACTTACGAAATTTGTGCGAGAATTCAGAAATAGAAATTTTATTTAAAGGGATGCATTTCTAAACTTTTCTATAATTCACTTTTCAAAAATGTTTAGTTTGAGCAAAAGGGATAGCTAAATCATGATGTAAATTAACGATTTACTATGTTTGACTATAATTTCGTTTTTCTCACTTCAATACTTATATTTTGAATACGTTAGAAGTACTGAGAATTCTGCAAGCAACATCATAGTGTTTCGAATATTGTGATGATTTACATGATTTTCAGCTTGCAAATAAAATTAAAGTTTAGAAATTTGTTTTCTGCATCTAAAGTCGTTTAAATAATTCATGCACTTCTTCCTTATGCGCAAAATAAAATATGTGCAAATTAGAGCAGGAGCAGAAATATGTTTAAAGAACTCGGATTAAAATGTACATGGTTTTCAGCTTTGTAAATAAAATTAAAGCTTAGCTATTTGTTTTCTGCTTTAAATTCGTAAAAATAAGTCATACAGTTCCTCTTTATGTGCGAAATAAAATGTTAGCGAATTATAATAGGAGCAGAAACATGCTTAAATAACCCAGATTAAAATTTATACTAAAATTATGGTCGTAAAATGATACTATTGTATTACAAAAAGCATTACAAAGTTAAAGGATTGAAGTATTACAAAACTTTATTAGAAAGTCGTTTGATAATTAATACATTTTTTTCGATAATTAAAATAGACATACATGCACACGTATGCAAGAAGTTCAATTAAAGCCTATACAAGGTTTTTTTTATGTTAAAGACATAGCTTAATATTTGTAACAAACATAAAAATAATTATATTTAGCAAATGTAATTATTGCAAATAATTTTACAAATAGCAAAATATTTAGAATGTAGGAAAAATCTGTCACATGTGATTTATCAAAATAAAACAAAAATTTTCTACCATAAAATATTATAATTTTCAGAAATCTCTGCATTATGATGCTTAATATTGTACTCCTAGTTTTATTATTAAATATAAGCATTTACAGAAAGTCTCAAATTAAATTAGCAATAAAACGAAATATCTTAATATACATAAAGTTAATAAGAATGTGCCGAAGTAAAAAATATATTTCATGGTACCAGAAATAATTTAAGCTAAATTTGAAAGCGTTTAATATGATGATCTTTAATTATTTTCAATTATGAACTCTTCATTTATTAATGT
This sequence comes from Maratus michaelseni, assembly GCA_963931845.1. Classification (NCBI taxonomy): domain Eukaryota; kingdom Metazoa; phylum Arthropoda; class Arachnida; order Araneae; family Salticidae; genus Maratus; species Maratus michaelseni. The sequence goes on along the minus strand of OZ007590.1, from coordinate 345,421,417 downwards.
TAAACTAAGCATTTCGCCTTAATTAAATTCGTAAAATTGATCCTTCGTTTTGAAGGTTTCAAAGCATGAAAAGCAACACTGGAGCTTATTACTAGAGTTTAAAACTTTGAAACTGAAAGCATGAGTTGCCCCTTAATGATATTTGAAAATACACCGTGCATAAAATCAAAATGAAATGCCCTTGATATGAAATGAAACATTTAATATGCACTTTTATAAATGGTTGGTTTATAAAACTCAATGATTCTATGCAGTCTGTAGTTTTAGAGTGTTAGCTTTATTAAAAATGTAATTAAGTATGATTGTACTTAGAGTGAATGTTGAAGAATTTAAGAATGTAATTTCGAATATCTTAGTATAAATTTCTTTATTTGTAATCGTATAATTCTAGAAATCCACCTCGGTAAAAATAAACACAGTTCTAAAGTTACAAATTAGTCTTAGTTTTAACCCTTTTTATCCTGACGGTACTTATAAGTACCACTTTAATCCCTTCGCGACGAGCGTCTTTTACAGAATTTTTAATCTGTTACCACCGGTTTTTCAAATGAGAAATTTTCACGTAATTTAATCGCAAAAATGCTATGATTAGATAAGGAGAACTTTACAAAAAAATAAAATAAATAACTGGTGGGAATAATCGAGGATTCTGAGCATCTTATGCGTTACGCATTCGTGTCGCTCGTCCCCAAGGGGTTAATAAAACACCTATGTATTCGTAATATGACCGTTTTTCCTAACGGTATTCATAATGGCACAAAGAGTGTATTTCTGACAGCAGGCAGGAGATGGAAAATTCAAGCACATATCCTCTTTCTTTGCATTGCAGGGATTTTACATTTGCCACGCTACATTCGAAATCCATTTTGCAATAGAATTGACATGCATGTTGTTCTTCATTTGAGTAATTTTAGTGGTTTATTACCGGTTATTTAGTACTATTATTTTCTATTGTTTTCTATACTCTACAGGTGAACATTTCCTATATTTTTATTTGAATTTTACTATTTGAAATTTACTATTTTATTTTATATCATAGGGTAAAAAATTTAAGGTGGTTACAGTTGCATATTTAACCATTAAAACACTATAAAATTTATTTTCCTCTTTCTTATGTTTATTCTGCACCAAAACTTATCCAATGATGCAAAAATACAATGAAAAAGTAGCTGGAAAATTAATTCAGGATATAAAGGGTTAAAGCAATATTACTCAAAAATATTTCAGTAGTTTTTACCTATTTTCAATAAAATTTAAAAGTCTACAAGGATTTTCATTACTTCTGATATTCTAGTACGAAGGAAGTACATAAAAAATTAATTAAAAGGGGAATTTGAAGAAAGCATTGGAAACATAGATGGCGATTGTCTATCGAGAGCTCTAGTTACCCAGAACAAAACAGCGAGCGACATGACTATATAAATAACGAAATCATTTCAAGTGTTGTGTGACTTCAATAATGAAATTTCAACTGTCCTATTAAATGCAGATACGATTCGAAAATAAACAAATAATAATGAACATTGTTAAAAATTAAACAAGAAATTCAACTTAACACAGAATTATCGTATAAACATACGCTTGAAGATGGATTGTTATTCAAAGGACAGCGGTTATAATACCAAATACATTAGAGAAACGCGTCTTAGATTAATTACACCGGGTACATATTGGTATCATTAAAATGGAACAGTTGGTACGCAGATATGATTTTTGGAAAGATATAGATAAAGATATTGAGCATAAATGTGAACCTTGTAAAATGTAACCTTGTGTAAATGTGAACCTTGCGCTGAAAGAAAATCAAATACCTCAAAAGTTCCATTTCATCCCTGGGACGTACGTAAGGAAAATTAAGACCGTCTATACATTGATTTCGCAAGACCCTTTCAAGAACATTTTTTTCTTTTCATCGTAGACGCAAAATCAAGATGACCTGACATTAAAATATGTCGCAATGATCCTACTTCTGCCTATACAATCGAACTATTGACATTTTGGTATTTTAGGGTTCTCCACGGGGGTCATGGACTCAAATAACGCGAAAGTTTTTGTAAGTGACGAATTCCAGTTAGATTGTGCTAAAAATGGAATTTTTCGAAAACTAATTGCTGCAGGTCACCCAGCCACAAATGGATTAGCCGAACGAAATGTGCACTCACTCAAAAATCGTCTAAAAAATGTCTTCTGAACCATTATTAATGCACGCTAAGGTGAGACAAATACTTTTGAAATACAGAGGAACGCCACTGTCAAGTAATAAAACACCAGCGGAACTTTATTTGAAACGAAACATACGAATTCAACTTGATGCCTTACGTCCAATGAAACATATTCAAAACAATGATTACCCAATTAAACGCAGAAGTCTAAGCGTGAGAGATCGAGTACAAGTGAGATGCTATTGCATTATCAAGTAGAATCAGACGAGGGACACGTATTCAAACGCCATATTGATCAACAGAGAAACAAAGATTCCAAAAAAAGACTGTCACATACACCTCTAATTCTATAATCGGATGAGTATAAAGATCCAATTAATGAACAGGAATCTTCTCAACCTGATTGGATAGCATTACCTCGAAAGAATTGCCAATAACCCGACTCAAATGTGCTTCTTTAACATTAACACCACCAACGCCAGTTGGACTTGATGTTCAGCTACAAAAATCCACTCGTCAACGTAAAACTCCATCACACTTGAAAAACTTTGTTACGCATTAACAAAACCATTATAACTGTGCGTACGTTCCATTTATAAGCGTTGGAGAATTATTGTACTTGTCATACATACATGTTAGCATTGCGATATTTGTCAATAGCTTTTGGCAACGATATGTGTTGTTTACTTCACACATGTGTTTTTAGTCATGGTTCATATTCTGTAACATGTTCGATTCTGCATAGAACATTCAATAAATGTTTGCTATTAATGTTAACCAGTACAAGTTTTAAAAAATGTATTTGAACTTGAATGGATGAATAGAAAATATTTTATTAACGATTGAAAGTTCCAACAAGATATATATAGAGAGAGAGAGTGTGAGCTAATAGTAGGAATTTAAAAAAGCATATTTATTTACGTTTCAATGCCTCTAAACCACAACAATGATAATAAAATTTATGATGTTTAAAACATTTTGAAGAAATCAGCTCTAAGATATAATAAACTTACAAATTTACTTTAATGCTCATAAGTTTTTACAAATGAGCATTGATTATGCATTTGTTAGTTTCTTAATTCTTCCCATTAGTCGCAAAATTCTTAAATGATTTGAAAATGCTTCTATTTTACTTATTACCATTTTTTTCTATTTTCTGTAACTGTTACAAATTTCTGTAAAGTGCCTGTTTCATTATTTCGCTTTGCTATATGGCCGCATACCTGTACCAATTTGCAAAATAAAAACACACTCTATTCACACAAGGTGTCACTTCTCTCAATGATGTTTATCATTACTTATGAGGAAGAATGCCTCTGTTCTTTAGGAATTGTCGAGTAATGCATATTATTTTTTTTAGAGTATAAAGAGTTCAATTTTGAATTTTGAATTGCGTGGCACTGTTACCTTAAAGAAAAAAAAAAAAAAAAAACGGATTTAGGGCTAGATTTTTTGATTTTCTAAATGAACCCTCAATGAATTTAACAAACCAAGCCATTGATGACTCATAAGGCGAAAATTAGTTTCATTTATATGCAATAAAAAAAATAACAATTGTTGAAATGCTAAATTTACACGACTAGTTTTATTGTGTTTTTAGGATTTATTTAGATGAAATCATAAATTAGCACAAAATAGAAATATATAAAAAATGTATTTTTCAAATAATATAATTTTTATAATTATTTAGCTCGTTGAACGCAAACCCTACTATCGTCCGTCTGCTAATAACGGATACAGAATCTTTTACAAGTTGCTAATGAAAAGGGTTCTAAATTATCGTCACTTTCACTAACACATTTGTATTAACCTAAAGGAAGCATTAATGAATGTCTTTTGCATATAATTTAAAATAAAAATAATGCACTTAAATAATTAAATATATATATTATATTAATTTAAACACTGGAATAAATAGGTAGAAATCTTTTATTTTTTATCTATTTTATCTTGATTTATTTCTACACAAAGTGAATCAAGACACAAATGAAGGGGTTAGAATGACAGTGAAGTAAGTCAAAATTCAGTGATTCGAGAAATGAAGGGTTTTGTTGAACTTGTTCTAATGCCGTTGCATTCAGTGATCCAACTTGTTTTGCCATCTAGCTACTCCCTAAGTGAACTATGGTATTAACCTAAAGGAAGCATTAATGAATGTCTTTTGGATATAATCTAAAATAAAAATAATGCACTTAAATAATTAAATATATATATTATATTATTTTAAACACTGGAATAAAGAGGTAGAAACCTTTTATTTTTGTATCTATTTTAACTTGAATTATTTCTACACAAAATGAATCAAGACACAAATGAAGGGGTTAGAATGACAGTGAAGTAAGTCAAAATTCAGTGATTGGAGAAATGAAGGGTTTTGTTAAACTTGTTCTAATGCCGTTGCATTCAGTGATCCAACTTGTTTCGCCATCTAGCAACTCCCTAAGTGAACTATGGTTTATTTGACTGGCACGTTAAACAGAAAGTAATATACGTTCAGTGAATAAAAGGTTATCTCGATTTTCAAAATCTTTGACTTATTCCACTGTCATTCTAACTCCCTAAAAATGTCACAGGGAAAGCATTTGTAAGAAAACAAAAGTAATAAAGAACCTATTTCCAAAAGGAAAATGAAAAAATCAATTTTTTGTTAAATGACAAATTTCTCTTTTTATTGAAGTTATATTTCAAGTTATATTTCATTTTACATTTCTGTGCTTTTATTCTTCTGGTTTTAACGAAACTTTCTCTCCCACTCCAGCTACTTAAATGTTCTACTATCATGAAGCACTTGTCAAAAACAAATGTAAAGTTTCATGTTCTGGTAATGATATAAACAAAAATGTTTTTAACATTCCAATATCCTCAAAGTTTAAGAAGCTATTTTAATTAATTTTTTTAATTATTTAGACTCTGTTCATTGCATGAATTTTCTTTTTTAAATAAGGTGGGTGAACCAAAGGTGGCCAGTGTTCCAAAGCTAGCCCACCCATCGAAAGTAGAATTAATTTAATTTTTAATCACAAAAAGGTGCTACTGCATTATTAATTATGTATCTGCAGTGCACGTGGTTGACTTTAAAGATAATACATTGATCCTCCGACATTTTATGCAGTGATTTCACTTTTGAGGAGTAGTTGTTTTAATTTCCAGGTAAGACGGTATTTTAATTTTCACGTGTTTACATTATTAGAACTTTTAGTTATGATACGTTTTTGGAAACCTCATTTCTTTCTCTTTAAACACATTTACTTCAATTCTAATAAATTTATCAGATTAATACTTTTACGTCGTACAAATGGCTACCATACGCATGTTCGCAAGGCGGCCACCTTAGAAAACAAATGTGAAAATTTGTGTAGTAAGAATGATTTTCAAAATTTCTACATACATATCTGAAAAAACGTATTACCAGTTATTGTTAACACCAGATATCACTCAAAATAAGTTAGTGACTCCCAGAAGAAAATCCTTGAACTTCCGTGCTACCGTGCGTAAATGTGCTTTAAGGTCCTTTCGTGCCATAAGATAAGAAGATTAAGAAGAAAAACTCGAATGATATCAAAATAAAGAAAAGATCCTCAGAACATTTTAAAGGTGATTTTATTACATGAGCCACTTTTGGAACACTATGCGCCAAAGGTGGCCCACAAGTTACAATTTTGAAATTGTATTATAAAAGTAATTACATTTTATTTTACAAAGAAAAGTATACTTGATATGTGTTAGAGATAAGTGTAAAATTTACAAATAAAAATTCAGCCCCACACACACCCAACCAGAAAATAATAAAAACCTCAAATCTTAACTATGGTCACCTAGCTTATAGTTATGTATTTCTTGCATAAAAACAATATTTATTGAAACCTATGAATTATTTTTATCAGGAATAGTGTTAATTCTAAGTTCTGCTTTATATTTACCAGAAAAAAAATACAGCAAACATTGTTTCAAATGTGTTTTACTCGGCAATATTTAAATTTTACTAATAGTCTGAATTGCACAGAATGTAAACACAAAACTTTATATTTTATGATTGCATAAAGCGCAGTTTATTACCCATAATTAAATAAAATTTCTCACAATGAAATACAGCACACATATGAACATATTATATTCACAATGAAAAAAGCTGATAAAATGTACAGTTATTTCCTGTTAAGAAAGTTATATTAATTTTTTAACCAATAGACTGCCGTACACGTGTAAACTAACTGGTGTGGAAGATTGTATTGTAATAGTGCAAATTAAATTGTATTAAATTTCTATTATATTTAGCTATCTTAATTTTTTATAGAGTACGATGAAATATTTTTTACATTTAAATTGTAAAGTAAAATAAAATAATTTTTAACATATTTATTTAAAATTGCTTCTCTTACCTTATGTTGCATCATCGTACCATGTTTCGGAGTTTGTTTGTAGCATGAAAATATTATTGCAACTGATTTCTGTAGCTGAATTATCTTTTTATACAATATAATGGATTTGTTGAAAATTTTACGTTATTGGGTAATTTTTAGTATTGGAAGAAATTATTGTTAGTCATTTAACAATGTAATACGTAATTATCTGATTTTGATTCCTTCATATTTGAAAAAAATAACTTGAATTATATATTCTTAAAATTACTCCATTTAATCTTTAGGTAGCAATGCAGTGAACTTCTATATCTTGAAATTCTCTCTGTACCTTAAACAACATTTTATACTCGAAACAATAGCAAAGAGTGATATCAAACTGTGGAAATATTCTCATGTTTTGTTTGTCAGTATAAAATTACAAATTCAAACTAGTCAACAAAAATATACTATAAATAAATGTATTATCCAATTTAACATTAAAACAATTTTCTTTTTGGAGCTTAGTTTAAAATACAAAAATATTTCGAGCTAATTATTAAATCGGAACTACTGTTTGTCATCAGTGGTAAAAAAAAAAAAAAACTGACATACATTTCCTAACACTTAACTTTGTATAATATATAAGCAAAAATTCCTATTTCAGAAATAGAAAAAGAAATATTTCATCATTTTTCTACATTGTTTTGGTGTATTACACTTTAATTAAATTCCAAATTGTTAAAACATTTTATAGAATATAGTCATGAGTTTTCTCCTATGCTGCAGTGCATGTATAATTGTAATTGCTTCATTAAGTTGTTGTTAATTATTTGATATGAAGTTTTGCTGCAGAAATAAAATTGTGAAATAAAATTGTTATTCAGTTTTTAAAAGATTATTATGTTAATCTTAAGTTAATTAATATTACTTGCACTAAAATTTCCTATTCCTTGCAGTGCAATGTTTAATTGAATCTAATGATGAAAAGTCGTGAAATTATTATATGAAATAGTTAAATCTAATGGATGCACATTTACTAGACGTAATTGAAATGTTTTAGACTTTGGGGATCCATTTGTTGTTTTCTAAACGATATTTCTTGTTCCGTGATGCGTAACTAAAACTTTCGGTACTTTTATGTTAGCTGGGTGCCAAAGATGTATTGCCAAATATTGTTACCATCTCCATCATTCATATTGTATTCATTTCAATTAAAATATAAACCTTTCACTTATTTCATTTAAAGTACATAACTTTAATATGAAACACGTACATTTAAAATATATATAATACGTATATTTCAAAAACATGCCTTTCACTCATTTCACTTAAAATACGAAATAAGAAAATAATAAGAAGCAATTCCATAAACAAAGATTTTTTTCAATATCAAAGTTTTGTTTCTAATTTACGCACACGGAAAATAAAAGTTGGGTACTAGAAACAAAATGCTATTGGCAAGATATGCGTCCTGATGATATGAAAGTAACACTAGTGTTCGTGAATATACGTTTATATATGTTTAACGTATACGTAGTTAAGCCTTTTTTCCATATTGTACCTATCCAAAATCGTTACTGGTTATAATACGTTTTAAACGCATTATACTTATTTTCGCGATCACTATATCAAACGCTTTACAATTTCCACAAATAAGAATGTTTGCAATAACTAAACTCGTTTTCGAGAAAATACATTAAAATTTCCTCTGTCGCTTAAAAGTGAGGCAATTGTGTGCTACATAATTAATAAATATTTTCCACAATACAATTGAAAAAAAATATTTATGCGAGTTCTTGTTTCAAAATCTATATTTCTAAATTAAAAGTGATACTGTAGCCAACTTTTCTATTTTTTGCATTTACTTAATTTGTCATTAGCTTTGTCAGTACGCTTCAGAGCCTTTCTTAATTGAATCGGAATTGTTTAGGGAGGATACGGCAAATCAAAAGAGCCTAATGATATTTCCGCTCAGTAAACGCAATGAAATGTTATATAAAGAATTTTTTTCTTTTTTTTCAGTGATCGTTTTATAAGCAAATGTAATCACACATCGATTTTCAATTCAATCACGTTTAATGAAACAAGAATGTAGAGAAATATTTAATTTAATGAATAAACTGACTTAAATTATTTACTAGGGAAAATATCTCGGTGAAATCTGTACGTCACTTACGACGGATGCAAAGTTATTCATAAAGTTTGTCCTGGAACGATATATTTTTTTCTTTAATTTTTGCAATCATTAATGACGGATATTTAATATCACGTAATTTGTCAAACTGAATAGTTTACTAGTTCCATTTCGTCATATGTACCGTAATATTGAACTTTGAAAAATAATTAAGTTCAGCTAGAATTCTTTTAATTTCTAACAGGCGAAAAATAAAAACATTATAAATAGTAAAATAAGTTTTATTAGATCGTTGACATGTTTCTACTCAATCTGGGCTATTATCAAAACAATTAAGGATAATCTAGAATTGCACGGTCTGTTAAGTTATTTGAAACACTATCATTAAATTTATCATTCTATCTATGATTAATTTTATCATTCAAATTACGCACATGATTATTTTTATTTATACCTGGATGTTTATTTCCATATTCATAAGCATGCAGTAATTCGAGTCACAATTTTGGTAAGTTAAATGATGCTGCATCGTTACATACTGTATTGCTACGTGTTGCAATATCTATCTATACTTACTAAAATTGTGGCTCGAGTCACACATTCAGATCAAGACACACTGAGAAAAATGACACCTTTCAAATCTGAGAAAATCGAATGTTTGTTATGAAATTTTTGTTTCAAATATGAGAACAAAAAGCTTTCAGTTCTGAAATACCAGGAATACTCAGAATCTTAAAACATGAACTTACTCAAAAATGAGCACATAGAGGTCAGTTCATACTCATTTTTGAAATATGTACATACTCAAAAATCATTAGAATCAGTTCAAACCCATTTTTGAAACATGGAAAGTTTCAAAAATGAGCACGTAAGACTCATTTCATACTCATTTTTGAAACATGGATATTCTCAAATATGCGCACATGATATCTTATTCTTGAGTGTGGGCATGTTTTTAGAAATGAGTGTATACATGTTTCAAACTTGAGTAATTTTGATTCGGTGCCATTTTGACTATGCAACAGACTCGGATTTGTGTTTTTTTTTTTTTTTTTTTTTTTGGCTCAATTTTGAAAATGTTGTATTTAGCGTGCATTTCACAAGAGCCTTGTCTCCCTTCATCCGGCTCAAAAAACAAAAAGTGCTGCCACTTTCAAGACAGGAGCAAGCATCAGGACTTTGAGAGCTTGCTCCTGACTTTAAGGTAGTAGCGCGTCTTCTTTGCGCCTGGTAAAGAAAGACAAAGTACTTTCGAAAGACCTTTTGGATTTCTTGTTTTTATGGAGTTATTCAGAGGTTTTTTTGCTTTTAATAAATAAAAAAAATTGTCATTTAAAACACCTTCTTGTAAGGGTATTTTTAGTAATACTTTTAAGATTAGAAAATGTTATATAATTTTACTTTGTTAAGATGATTGATATATCATGAGAAAAAATAAAGCAATGTTTTAATATATTTTAAGTGTATGTTTTTTTTAATTAATTTTAGAGCCGATGAAATAATATTTCATGTTATTATCTAGCTCTTAAAACATAGAAATAAAAAATTATGTTTTTTGTTTTAATATAATAAAGCAAAATTTTTATTTACTTTACAATAACAAATAACAAATAATTTACATTACAAATAATTCCTTTCCTACAAACACATAATCATTAAAATATTCATTATTTAATTCAAACATTACGTACATGACATCGTGTATAGCAGTATACATGATAAAATCAATGGGCGTTTAGAAGCATTAGTATACTATTTATTTTCTTGGTATAAAATAAACATTGATAAGATTAATGTTTATTTATTCAAACGAAAAAGAATGCCACAATCTCAAATCTAGAGGTAACAGTAATATTTTAATTCATTATGTCCAACAGAATGTAATTAAAAATTATCTTTACAAAATTGTATTTTTCTAGTAGAAGATTTTTCCATAGAAACTCAATCGTAATACAACTTTTTAATTTTTACAAAAGTACTTCTATCGTCGACTTTCGTCAAATCTTTTAAAATTAAAAATAATAACAAAATTTAATTGAATTTCTTTAAAGCGTATTATAAAAGATTCTGTGTTGCGCCTAAAATAATATATTTTTTTTTTCCAGGAATCAATTTTAAAATTCATCAATCATCTTTATTTTTATCTTGTTTATATTTCAAAAGAAACAAAAGCAGTTTAATTCCTTATACAAATATTTTCAAAAGTTTCTTTTTTCCTTCATAAACAAACACTTTTACGGAAAAAGTAATTATTTGGGTAATAAAAAGTTATATTTATTTTAGCAGAAATTTAGAATAATTTATGTTGTGATAACATGCTGTATACAAAGTCAAAAGAATTATATATATATGATATTAGGGTTTTATTCAAGATATTTTCGATCTATTAATAAAAATATATTTGTATAATTATTGAAAAAGTGATAATATAAGTGGAGTTGTTTTTTTGTATTGAAATAAATAAAATTGAAAATCAAATCATTGATCGTTAACATTTAAAAATGCAGTTTGTAACTTATTCTTTAGTACTCGGTGGATAATAATCCTATTGTTAGGTATTAAGAAATAAAAACTAAATAATTAATATAGAAATTCGAGCATATAAAGATGCAATGTATCTTTTAACCAATCTAACTTAATTTGATAATAAAGTTATATTCAGCGTAAAAAAAAATGTATCTATTTTCGTGGACCAGTTTTAATTTAGCTCCAAAGATTAATATGATCTTATTATTAATACGCTTTTTTTTTCTTTTTGGATTTGTTCTATGTAATCAAAAGCCAATTGTGTCAACTTTACCACTAGTTATTTAACAGTAACCATCAAACAAATGTTCCTTGTTGAAGTACATTTAAAATATTTATTTTCATGATTGAAATTCATTTCAAAAGTCCAAAATTGAGCTACACTTTCAAACAAATATCGTTGAAAGATACCTTTTTGTCCTATTTGCCGATTTAAAAATTGGAATTATGCGACATATTCACGTGATATGACTATAAAAATTACAAATAGTTTTTGGTGGCCTTTCCAAAAGTGGCATACAGATTTCTAATGTCGACAAAAAAAAAAAAAAATTCGTTGTGAATGAAATATAATTTTATCGCTAAAAATATAAAATGTTAAACAACATATTAATTAATATATATTCTTCTATTGCAGCATCTGTTGCGATTGAAATTTTTAAACCCGTGCAATACATGCCTGTAAAATATATATTTATAATCATTTAGCGGTTAATAGAAATGAAAAAAAAATTGCCGTATATTCCTATTTTCAACAGCATTCATCAGATTAAACGAGCAGGGAAGACCGAGCTATGCTCGGTCAAAATTAAATTTGAGTTCAAATATCATGACCCATGACCAAAATGACCCACTAATTGAATTTTCTCGAACATGTGACTTAGCCCAACAGTCTTCTCGTGCCGGAAAACCATAGGATGCAAAATTTAGTGTAAATTGAGCCGCTTTTTAGATATTGACCCACAATGACCCAGAAATGACCCACTAATCGAATTTCTCGAACATGTGACCTAGTCTAATGATTTTCGCGTGCCCGAAACTCGTAAAATACAAAATTTAATCAAAATCGTTAGAGCCGTTTTTTAGATAAAATTAATTTGACCCGCTTTGACCCAAAAATGACCCCCTAATCGAAAGTTCTCGAACATGTGACCCAGCCCAATAGTCTTCTCGTGCCCGAAAATAGTCGGATACAAAATTTCGTCAAAATCGTTTGGACAGTTTTTTAGATAATATTAGCTTGACCATGACCCAAACTGACCCACTAATTGAATTTTCTCGAACATGTGACCTAGCCCAACAGTCTTCTCGTGCCCGGAAACCATTGGATGCAAAATTTAGTGTAAATTGAGCCGCTTTTTAGATCTTGACCCACAATGACCCAGAAATGGCCCACTAATCGAATTTTCTCGAGCATGTGACCTAGCCCAATGGTTTTCTGGTGCCCCAAAACGGTAGGATACGAAATTTCGTCAAAATCGTTAGAGCCGTTTTTAAGATGATTTTTGCATATATATATATAACCACCCACAAGATTTGCTCGTATTAGAATATATGATTTCTTGATCTGATTCGAATGCTTATAAGTTCAAGGTAACCATAAGTAATAATAATAATTATTGTTACTTATGGTACATTTTTTATGACATGATTTTTCTCATTTACTGCTTTTAACACGCGATCATTTATTATTTTTAATGTTTTATTTCTGTTTCTAATAGTCACGTGTAAATATATATTTTAATTAAAAAGGAATATTATTATGTGCGCTATTTTACAAATTGGCAACAATTTTAAATTTGGCCCTTTCAAAATATGAAATAAATCTCCATCGAAATAATTTGAATAAAAAATTTGAATAAAAATTTTTAATATAAAATTTCAGAAAATTAGTCAAATTAAAAAGTCCTTCCGGCCTGTACCGGGAGGAAAAGGTAGCTTTCCTATATCTTCGTTTTAAAATTTTAGCTAATGTCACTCTAAAACAGCAAGCTGAAATGCAAAGAAACCGATTACAGAAGATTCGTTAATACTGAATTTGAAAAGGAAATTCGCCAAATTATTGAGCTATAGCCAAGTTGGCTTCATTTATGAAGACTTATGAAGACTTGGTCGCCAAATTTGGCGATATTTTGCCAAATGTCGCTAAGTTTGGCGAGAATTTGGCGCTAACGGATATAAATATATATAGTTTTATGTGCATGATTGGGAAAATGATTATAACAATGAAAGATAATAATTTGCGAGAAATCGCGTCCACTAAAACTCATAAATTAATCGTTGGTTTTTTGTAATGTGCTGTCTTGTTTCAAATGTTTCAAAATCCCAGCCACCCTAGAATTTCAAACTGCTCTATCTCAGTAATTTTTTTAAGATATAGGAAAACAAAAAATGCTCCGGAATCCTTGTATCAAGGACTAATACTTAATTAAAAAATAAATTTGAATTTTTTAACTTTTTGTATATTTTTTTAGTTATTAATCTTTCAGTGGCCTTTAAAACAAGATGGCGGACCAAGCTGTCCAATGAACTCAGTCGAGGCCTTGGTGAGCTTAATACACACAATTAGTTTCATCCAAATTGATTTATAAATACGAGTGTTATCGTATGACATAGATCAGATATATGTAGGATTTCAGTTTAAGCACTTCATTTCCTTTATGACGTAAATGATAATCAAATTAACTGACACTCTAGTACCATTATTATCCATGATTGAAATGCACGAGTTATAAATATTTTGGATCGCGAGATCAAGATTTGAACATCTTCAAAATTGGAAAAGATCCGGTCTTCTAGTTTTTATTGTGAAGCAAGCATCGAACTGAGAAATATCCAGTACAGGCGCTGTTAGGCCTAGTTGGTTTTTTGGTAAATAAATATATTGTATATGTTTGGCGAGAATTGTATTAGTTGAAAAGAAATTGCTAGTAAAGTATTGTAGAATTATATTTCTAGGACTGTATTAAAGTCCATATTTTGTTAATCAACGTCTATTTGTTCACATAATTCCAGTAAATCAACTATTTACATATCATCTTCTTACATATATGGATATATATATATATAAATCAACATTTGAACGGAGGGTGGTTTTTGGGGCTTGGGGGTCATGATTGGTGAAAATATATCGAAGTTTTCCGGAATTGCTTTCCTCCAAACGGCTGCAATAGGTAGCTTTTTACTTTTTTGTATTGAAAGCTACCTAAAAGTAATTGCACACTGCACACCGCATGCTTGTCAACTATATCCCTCCAAATAATGGTTAAATTACTACGTAAGTTTCTGTTCCAATAAAACTTATTTAAAAGAAATTTCTTTGAACGACTTCAATATTAAATATCGCTTAAAAGAATTCTTTGATTTAAAAACAGTCTGCTTCAACGTGTTTATCGAATATTTTTCTATAAAACTTTTATGTTTTTTATGCAATAGTTTTCTTAATATTAGCCTAGAAAGACCTCCGGACACAAATAATTCATTGACAGCTGTAGCAGCGCTGGTTACGTTTTTTACAACAGAGAGAAACATTTTTATGTTACTTTTATGGTACATCATCGGGACGCAACAGGTTAAAAGAATGGTGAGAATTGAATTTAAAAAAAAATCAATTTTAAAGGCGAACCAATAAAATCTATTTTTAATTCTTATATTTATTCCATTAATTATATTGATTACATCTATCTGAATGGGATTTAAATCCAATCATGTTTCTAATTCATGTTTTGCTACTTTCTGGAGTTTTTTCTGCGGACGGATAGTTATGTACAGAATATATTTTCTTTTATAATTCAGGTGTCTCTTTTTATTTCTTGCAAAACTACACATATTTAAAAAAAAAAAAAAAAAAAAAAAAAAAAAAAAAAAACTTTTTATCATTGTGAAAGTAAACAATATTTTTTAACGTTCTCGGAATTTTTTTTTTCGTAATTAAAATTTATTCATTTCATGAAAGAACAGAATGACTTATTTTTTCTTAAATCTTGAGAATCCATTATTTATTAAATTTGAATGATTCAAACAACGGTTTTTATTAGTGAGATAAACAATTTAATAATATTTTGCATTTCTCGTAAAATGCGAGAGAAATCCATTTTAGGAAAGTAATAACGTTTAAAAAAAATTATATAATATCATATGAATTAATTGTTTGTTTTTTCCGCTATTAAAAACAGAAAAAAAATATTTAGATTATCATTTAATATAATTCTAAATGCTACGCTTCTTTTATTTAACAGAAAAGAGAAATCTTGAAAGCGAAATAATTTTTAATGGTAACTTGGTATTCGTTAATATGATTAAACACAAATTGCTTTTGAAAGTGTAATTTGTAATTTATGTTGGTATATGCACTACAAGCATGTTTTACCCTTGTGTTATTTATATCTAAAAAGTAATGACATGCTGAGTTACATATTTTTTAAGTTAAAAAAAACTATTTTAATTCTTATAAAACATTTAATAAAGTAAACAAAAATGTGAATAAATATATATTGCAATTGTATAACAAAAAATATTAGGTACATGTAAATTGTATACTATTAACTTTTTAAAGATTTGAATAAATTTAGATTTTAGATATTTTAAAATGATAGATAGATTAAAAGGAATAAATTGCGCGCAACACTTAATAAATATATATAGTTTACTCTAGGTTAATAACATAAGCTTGGTGATTGAATGTACTTAAGAACAAGTATACCCTGTTTCAGAGTTGAATGTTTGAATGTTGGAAAAAAACAGTAACATCAGAATATGTTTTAGTTGGTATTTCATAACTTATTATCTTGGTGAAAATTCGACACTGGTTCAAATTATCACCATCAAGTGTTAATCAGTCCAAACCCTGTGCTTAAAAGAAATGCGACACAGATGGTAAAACCACACTCGTCTGAATTCTAGGCCTACGCGCTGACACAAAAATGGCAGCTGTCGTAGGTAATTTTCACCGTTTGTACGGTTCCTTGAAATTTTTGAAAGTATTCATCGCCTAAATAAAGGCGACGAATACTTTAAAAAAAATACTAGTGTTTAAGTTCAAGGCTTGACAGAAATGGTGAAAAGAATCCGTCAACGACAACCGCCTTTTTTGTGTCCGCGCGTATGCCTAGTATTTATAGGGCTGTGGTTTTTCATCGGTGTCGTATTTCCTTTAAACACAGTTTTTGGACTGATTAATACTTGTTTACAAAGGATAATTGTAGCCTCTTTATGATTCATCATTTTACCAGTTTAGAATTAAGCATTTTACCAGTTCTAGGTTAAACATTTCACCAGTAATGCTTTGCATAAAGCACCAAATAATAGCAAAAAGTTTCACCATAATATGGTTTCAGCTAGTGCGACACAAAACTTTGGTTTAATGAAGTATCACATTTTTAACAGCTTATATGCACAAACAATGGAGAAACAGTTGGTATGAAAGGTAAATGTTGAGCATTGTGCAAAAGTTAGTAGACAGCACCTTTTTCAATATTTGTCTTAAAAAAAATTATGTTCCCAAATTTATATTTATACTATTAATAAAAAGAAAGATAAATATAAAAAAGAAAAAACTTAAAATTTTGTTTTTTATCTATGATCGTTCATAATGTCATTTTTAATATAATAATTCTTTGCACTACACATTTTCACAGGCATTATTTTTTTTTGTGTAAAAGTGTACAGGTCTAAAAATACTTTTAAAACTACACAAAACTATAGTCAATCGGTTAAAAATTGTAAAACAGTAAAAATATTTTCACCTGTCGCTCTTAGGCATCTTCAGTCACTGATGTTATGTTTTCTGCTTAATCAGTCAATCTGTTGAAACCCCCCATTTTTCCTTTTCAATGGATTTTTTTTCACCCTTAGATTTCAATCTTTTTTTTTTTTTTTTTTTTTTTTTTTTTTAAAGAAAAATGTGTTTTTTTTAATTGACTGACGAAGCAGAAAACATAACATCAGTGACTGAAGATGCCTAAGAGCGACAGGTGAAAATATTAGTACTGTTTACAAATTTTTAACAGATTGACTAGTTTTGTGTAGTTTTAAAAGTATTTTTAGACATGTACACTGCTTGTTTACGTGTTTGAAAATAAAATAATGTCTGTGAGAATGGTTAGTGCAAAGAAGAATTATATTGAAATTATGATTCTGAAAATGGCTAGAATTAACAGGGATTTTATTAGAAAAGCAGAGTAGTCTTTCCTGAACTCAAATATTAATAAATTATTTTTTTGACGTATCATCATTATACTGTAGAATTTATATTAAGCTTTCGTATACTTTTTAGTATACTTAAAGAAAAAAAAACGTCGTAAAGTATCTCAACTATTTAAAAAATGTTCATTCGATATTAAAAAGTCTTACTTTTTTTGTCTCTTTGATTTTAAAAGTTACATAGCAAAAGCAGACTTTAAGAAAAGGATGTCTTGAAGAATTTGTTTTTTGTTTTCAAAAGAAAACAAAAGTACAAAAATTAATTAATAAAGAAAAAAAATCACATGATACATTTCTTTTTAAGTTTTCTTTTTTTATATATATATATTTTATTCTTTGTTCCTTTTCATTTTTTCCTCTAGTCTTTTAACAAATAATTTACAAAATCTTTTGATGTATAAACATTTTATTAACAAATATTTACAAAGTATAAATGTCAAGTAAGTCTAGAAGTAATTGATATAGTACGAAAATAATGTTTAACATGATAGTGACTTCGGAATTTAATTAAAAATTCTTATTGCTTAAAATTTTATTTACTATACAATTTTATTCCAGATTTGAGAATTTGTACGTATTACGCACAGAAGGTTATTATTTATTATATTGCATGAATAGAGAAATTAGCATTTTTCTATTAATACATTTCTTTTATTATATATTTAAAATACATCTTTTGAATTTTATAACGACATTTCCATATTCAGAAAACTATTTTTGTTTTCTGCTGTACTGGGAAACTTTAATTAAAATTTCTCGATATGTTTAATACTTTCCCGTTCCGCCAACAAGTTACAGGTCATTCATTACAAAAGGCAAGAGTGCATGTCTAGAAAGATTTAATACGTGGCTATATTTTAAAACACTTAACACTTGCCAATCCCTCACACTATCGCTATAGTAGTGGCTATGAATGGGATCTTATTTCTCCTTAGATGAATAATTCAGAACAAACACATGTAATACAAAGTGTAAACGTTGCGTTGATCTACAATCACAGAACACAGGTTTCTTCAGAATTTCTGCTGGTAGACATATAACCATCCCAGTTATACGTCTGATCTATCTTCTAGCGATTACCCTTCTTTCTTGCACTTTAGTGCATTTTTTTCTGATCGGCATTTTTTAAGTGACGAAGCGTAGCAAAAGATTATCACATACTGATTCTTATCTTAGACGGTTGACTTCTAAGGTGCGTCTCAAAATTATATGGACAGGCGATTTTTCGAAATAACAGCTAAGAAAATAAAGCAATAATCACGAAAAAAATAATTAGCATATGGCATCATAACATAAGTTTATTACGATACTGAAATGTTATATTTACATCATATTGTTTATAAAAAAAATAAAAGTAAAAGTAAACTGTCTCAAAAATATATGGACAAAGAAACGAATTGCTTTTATTACCACCGTATCAGAAAAATTTGCATTTTCTGCGTTCTGTACTTGTGACGTAACCTCTTTGAAATATAAAATCACTGCTCTTTCTTCAATTATCGAACAGTTGAAAAATGTCTCGCAACGTTGAATTCTCTGCTGCTGATATTGCTAAAATTTGGTGTTCAAAGGCTCAAAATGTTAAAGTTTCTGATATTGCAAAACAAATTAAGCGTAGCAGATCTGTAATTTATGCAATTTTATCAAAAAATGACAATACGTTTGCAAAAAAGCATTCAGGTCGACCAAGAAAAACATCTCAAGACAAGATAAAGAAATTTTGCGGGCAGTTTCAACTCAAAAGAAGTCTGTTCGTGAAATTGTGAGGACTTTTGCGTTTCCTATTTCCAGAGGCCGTCCTCACCGTCGCATACAGGTAAGTGAAAATCATAACTATCGCAGAATGTGTCGGAAACCTATGCTGAAAGTGCACCATAGAAAGACTCGAGTTCTTTGGGCTAAAAAACACATGCATTGGACGTATGAATGGTTAAGTGTTTTCTTTAGGGACAAAAAAAATTCAATTTGGATGGCCCTGATGGCTGGGCATACTATTGGCATGACTTACGAAAAGAACCTCGCGAGTTCTTTAGTCGAAAAAAAAGGAGGGTGTTCATAATGGTGTGGGGCGCATTCTGTTTCAACGGAGCAACGGATATTGCTTTTCTTAATGGTCAGCAGTACTCTGAGGATTATCAAAATGCCCTTTAAAGCAATATACTTCCAATCGGAAACATCTTAGGGGAGGAAAACTGGAAATTCCTACAGGACAATGCGTCGATTCACACCTCCCACTCAACAACAGCTTAGTTTAAACATAATCAAGTGACTGCTATAGACTTCCAGCCATCAGCCCAGACTTGAATCCAATTGAAAACCTTTGGAGAGTACTTGCACGAGATGTTTGTCCATGGTCGGCAGTTTTCTACTATTCAGGAATTACAGCAACAAGTAGAGCAGAGTTGGTTCTCTTTACAGCCGCACATACTCCAAACACTAGTTGGAAGCATGCCTGATAGGGTTTTCAACATAATTAAAAGGAATGGATACAAAATTTGAATTTAAATGCAAAATATTCGAAAAGTCCATATATTTTTGGAACAGCCTATTTTGTTTTTTATTTTTTTACAAAAAATCTGTAACATTTATACTTTATTTCTTTGCTGAAATAAATTTATGTTATGATACTATATGCTTATTATTTTTTTCATGATTATTTCTTTATTTTTTTTAATTGTTATTTCAAAAAATCGCCTGTGCATATACTTTTGAGACGCGCTATACTAAACACGAATACAAAACCATATCACTCGGTATGATGACTGTTTTAATTACAGTGGTGAATATGTTGAAAAGTAGCTGGAAGACTAACGATTACCATCTTTTCTTAAATCTCAAGAATTTTTTTTTCTGGTAAGCATTTCAAAATGACGAAGAATTGCAAATTATTATCACACATTGGTTTCTATCCCAATCGGTTGACTTCGACTAAACAGGAATACAAAATCATGTTACATGGTTTAACAACTGTTTGAATAACATTGGTGGGTATATTGAAAAGTAGCTGAACAATTAATGATTATTATCTTTTCTTAAACTTCAAAAAATTGTCTTCTGGTCCGCATTTCAAAACGACTAAGAGTTACAAATTATTAGCACACATTGGTTTCTATCCCAGGCGGTTGACTTCTACTAAATACGAATACAAAACCATATCCCACGGTATGATAACTGTTTGAATTACAGTGGTGAATATGTTGAAAAGTAGCAGAACAATTATTATAATTATCTTTTCTTAAATTTCAAGAAATTGTCTTCTGGTCAGCATTTAAAACTGACGAAGAGTTACAAATTCTTATCACACGCTGGTTCCTATTTCAGGCAGTTTACATCTACTTCACAGAAATACAAAATAGTGCCCCACGGTATAACAACTGTTTGAATTACAGTGGTAAGTATCTTGAAGATAACTGAATGATTAATGATTACCTGCTTGTCTTATACTTCAAGGTATTTCGTACTGGACAGCATTTCAAAGTGACAAAGAGGCGCAAACCGTTAGCTCACACTAGTTCATATCCCAGTCGGTTGGCTTCTGCTAGATAGAGATACAAAAACATATCCAACAGTATGACAGCTGTTTGAATTACAGCAGTGAATATGTCAAAAAGTAGATGAACGGTTGCTGTATCTGTTTCTGTAAATGGTTCTATAACTTGTAACTACGTTTCTTTCTATTTAAAATCCCCTCACTGACACGCCCGTGTAAATACGTTCACTATGATCCAGGTTTCACAGTATTACAAGCATTATTTAAATCAATATAATTCAGTTTTAATACATTGAGTAATGAATAATACTCTCAAGGATTACATTCATATATACAATTTCATTTTTTTATAATTTTGGAGTAATAATCTTTTTTTAGCAATTAAAACAAAATACAGATAAAACAACATTAAAATTTTGCCCTTTTGCTGGACAGTCAGAGGGTTGGCCCCATAGACCTTACAATGAACTAGACCCCACATCGGTAACCTTTTCGATGACCGACATCAGAGGTGGAGGTGGTAGATTTATTCCGCCAAACTGGTTTTTCTCCCGCCAAAATCTACTTGGAGGAATTTCCCCCATTTTCCGCCGAAACTTTATATTGCGTCTGTGCCTGTCTGTGCTCTTGTTGTTTTTCTAGAGATTGACTAATATTTTAAATTCCGGCAGTTTAGACCACCCACTTCAAAATCTACCTGTGTCTGTAGACAGGATTTTTTTCTCTTTTTTTTTCTTTCGGGCTATAAGAGTAGGTCTTATAAAAAAACTTGTCAAAGTAAAAGTTGTAGATACTATTAAGAGGATTTATAATAAATTTAAGCAGATTTGATATCTTGTGAATTGACGAAGTTTTGAATTCTTTTCTTCTTAAACCCTATCTCCCCCCCCTTGAGGTAATTTTTAATGATATCAAAATCTGTCATACATAAATTTTCGGTCCTTTTTCTAGAAGTATTAATAACTTTAAACGGATTCAATACGTATCATAATTAAGAAGTTATGGGGATTTTTCTGTTTTCACCCCCCCCCCTTTGGTTCGATTTTGCCCATTATCGGACTTGACCAAGATTTTATGCCCCTTAATTTTGTGTATCAGTTTGGAAGAGATTTGTGCAGAATTATGGAAGTTATCGTGTCCATAAAAAAGTGATCTAGATAGATAGATAGATAAAAGTTTTGAATTGGGGTGGTTTTGGGTTCTGGAAGTGATGATCGGCGTAGATCTGCAAAAACTTTTCAGAAATTCCAACATAGGGGAGAATGTAATATGTAGTATTTCTTACGAAATCTACCTAAAATCATAAAGTAGCCATTTTGTATTTGAGAAGGTTTTATAGCATCTAATTATGACAGCAAGTATTGTTTAGAAGTCAACATCTTCAGTAGTTGTCTGTGTTTATTATTTTCAGTAATTGTAAAGAAAAAAAAAACACTTGAGAGTTAAACTTAATTTTTTATAGCATTCAAAAGTTGCAAATTATTTCTTCTCAGAAACTTATGCAAAATAATAGTTATTTTAACAGAGAAACAATTACAAAAGTTCTAACTTAGTAGATATGAAATATCCTGGAATTTTTATTTTTCATACAAAAATATATATATATATACTGTGCATTTGCATTTTTTTTCTTATACATGCGTATATGTTATCTATCGATGTTTTCCTTTTGATTAAAAATATTGTAATGCATTTATACTTTCAATTAATATATATATATATATATACGTACATATGAAAGATTGAAAAAAATATGCCTTTAAATTGGAACGTCAAAAGCAAAACAAAAATTATGGATTGCAGCAAAAATATGTTCTATAGAATGTATTGTTAAATAAAGACAGTATGTGATTTCAAGTTTTCAAAACCTATAAAATACATTATCAAATCAAATAATATTTTATAACATGTCACTGCTAACTTTCCACAAATTCTTCAGTTATATAAGAAAAAAAGTCCTTCCGGCCTATACCGGGAGGAAAAGGTAGCTTTCCTATATCTTCGTTTTAAAATTTTAGCTAATGTTACACGAAAACAGCAAGCTAAAATGCAAAGAAACGTTTACAAAAGATTCGTTAATACTGAATTTGAATAAGAAATTCGCCAAATTATTGAGCAATAGCCAAATTGGCTTCATTTATGAAGACTTAATTTGGTCGCCAAATTTGGCATATTTCGCCAAATTTGGCATATTTCGCGAAATGTCGCCAATTTTGGCGAGAATTTGGCGCTAACGGATATGAATATATAGTTTTATGCGTATGATTGGGAAAATTATTACAACAATGAAAGAAAATAATTTGCGAGTAATCGCGTTAATGTTCTGTTTTGTTTCAAAATGTCAGCCACCCTAGAATTTCAAACTGCTCTATCTCAGCCATTTTTTAAGATAGAGGTAAACCAAAAAATGCTCTGGAATCCTTGTGTCAAGGCCTAACACGCAATTAACAAATAAACTTGAATTTTTATTTTTTTGTATATTTATTTTAGTTTTAAATTTTTAAATGGCCGCCATCTTCAAACAAAATGGCGGACCAAGCTGGCCAACGAACTCGGTCGAGACATTAGTGACCTTAATACACACAATTAGTTTCATCAAAATCGATTCATAAATACGGGCGTTATCGTATGACATAAGTCATATATATATATATATATATATATATATATATATATATATAAATCAACATTTGAACGGAGGGTGGTCTTGGGGTCTGGGGGTCATGATCGGTGAAAATATATCGAAATTTTTCGGAAACTGCTTTCCTCCGAACGGCTGCAATAGGTAGCTTTATACTTTTTTGTATTGAAAGCTACCTAAAAAAAAGATAATGTAAATAGTGTTCGATTTTCTGTTATTTTAATAATGCCTGCAAAATTTAATGCATTTTAATAATTAAAAAAAATCATACATTAATTTGTTACATTTCGTGAAATGTTTGTGTCAAATTGAAGCTTTTCAAGCAGAAATCTCGAAATAATTTGTGTTATCGTACTTAATACCTTATATCACTAATAAAACAAATATAATTTAAGTAACATTTATTACAAGGACAAAGCCATTTTATAACATTAAAATAAAATACAGAAGAAAAAACAGAAAAAGAAATTCCATCCAGAAGATTAACCCCTTCAGGGGCAAAGAACTCATGTTGCTAAAATATTGAAATGATTGACTGACACCAAGATTCACAAACAAATTTATTTCAAAATAAGTAAAAGCTTTCTTTCATGTACCTTATAAGTTGAAAATTTGATTATAAATTTCTGGTGTCATTGTGGCATTTTGGGATTAAAATTAAGTGGTATATATAATATACCGGCGCCCCTTCAAGGGGTTAAACAATCCTTTTTTCACCATGGGTGGGACTCTCATAACTTATTTCTATCCTTCCTCTTTGAGATTAAATCCTAGAAGGAGCAACAGTTTCGTTTCGCTTTGGTTTGTTTACGTTTATTTTTATTGCGAAAATGAAATCGAAGTTTCCAAGAAAGCGATCACCACCAAAACAGACAGTTTTTAAAGCGTCAATCCGAGCTGATTCTGAAACCGGATTTTCAACAATATAACAAAGAGATGTGGTCTCTAGTAGATTATTTCTCTGAGGTTGGCCCTTTTGAAATTTACGTTCTGTATATATTTCGTATAGTATAGATATCTTTTTAAACCTATTTTTCATATTGCACTAAATTTAAACATATGTTTAATATACACCGACGGCATTTAGAACTGTTAGTAATTTATTTTATATAAAATTCATTTAACATATAGAATGGCAGTAATATAATTTAGGCTGAAATATACTTCACTTTACATATTTCAAAAGCAGTCTTCATTGCGCAATGCAAAAATATTTTTAATGGAATATTTTTTTTTCAATTACAACCCGTTTATCTTTATTGTTGTTAAAAAGCATTGAGTTGAAAGTTTCAATTCTGATATAAATATATTTTTTGTTTACAAGCGCACTCAAAATAATGCCAATATATTATGGTCTACGGGCAATATTGTTTGTAATGTATTTGAATGATATTATACTATTCCACGCATATTGAAATTGATACAGTTCACATAGGTGCACTCAAGATACTTATTAATAGTATATTGTGTGCATTATCGTTCATCTAAAGAGTGACATGAATAATTCGGTTACGCTAGTCTATTTGCGGGAAGTGTGCTTTCAATTGTGTTATGCATTTTGATATATAACTATTTTTTTAAATACTACTTGATGTGTATAATTTTATAAATCATATACAGGGTGGCACAAAAGAATTCGAGTACGTTTACGCTTAATGACGGAAATTACTGAAGGGGAATTTTCAACTGTGTTATGTTTCCTAACTGAAAATATTATGCATACTATGTAAGATATTTACAAACCTATAGATCATATAAATGGCTGCACAAAATAATTCGATTTTTTAAAATTATTGATGGTAATGGCTGAAATAGGATTTTCAAATGTGTTATGCGTTTTCCAAATTGTTTACTTAGACACTGGGCGGGGCTAGTAGAGCTTAAGCCGAAAGGTAGGCCTACCCGCCCAGTTTGACCTTGACCTTGTTTACTTAGACATACATCATTTTCACCTTATTAAACGGTGAAGTTTTGTTACACTATTTTAAAATGTGATGGAAAGTGCTTCATAATATAAGCTGGACGCGTAATTTTTCTTTTCCGTTTAATTTTAACAGTCGAAATATTACTGTAATTTGTGTGATGGTTGCTAAAATCAACAAAAATTATAATTTAATCGATAAAAATGCCTTGGAAGGCAAAATTTTTTTTAATTCATAATTTTGGACAGAAAAGGTTAAGTTTGAAGTAAAAAAATATCTAACTTCAGTGTTTTTAAATCATTTTCTTTTTATAAACACATAAAAACTGTCTTTTATTTAAGTAGGGTATCGTACAAAATCCACTTATAAAACAAATAAACCACTGACATTTTTCGGTTTCATTCGAGATAAAAACCCATTATCACAAGAATGCAACCTCGATCAAGACGAATGACACTTGTCATTTGTTGAGTCTCATTCGTCAGTGTTCGGCATTCGTTGCGTCGTCGTCTTGATCGATGTTGTATTCCTGTGATAATGGTTTTTATCTCGAATGAAACCTGAAAGTGTCAGTGGATTATTTGTTTTTTATGTATATTTTGTATGACACCTTACTTAAGTAAAATAATTTTTTTATGTGTTTATAAAACAAATAAACCACTGACACGTTTCAGTTTCATTCGAGATAAAAACCATTATCACAAGAATACAACATCGATCAAGACGAATGACACTTGTCATTCGTCAGTGTTCGTCATTCGTTGTGTCATTCGTTGAGTGTCATTGAGTGTCATTCATCTTTATTGCTGTTGTATTATTGTGATAATGGTTTTTATCTCGAATGAAATCGAAACGTGTCAGTGGTTTATTTGTTTTATATGTATATTTTGTATGACACCTTACTTAAGTAAAAAAGTTTTTATGTGTTTATAAAACAAATAAACCACTGACATGTTTCGGTTTCATTCGAGATAAAAACCATTATCACAAGAATACAACATCGATCAAGACTAATGACGCTTGTCATTCGTTGAGTGACATTCGTCAGTGTTCGTCATTCGTTGTGTCATTCGTTGAGTGTCATTGAGTGTCATTCATCTTGATCGATGTTGTATTCTTATTCTTGTGATAATGGTTTTTATCTCGAATGAAACCGAAACATGTCAGTGGTTTATTTGTTTTATATGTATATTTTGTATGACACCCTACTTATGTAAAAGAAAATTTTTATGTGTTTATTTGTTTATGAAAAAGTGATGTTCGCTTTTAAATTTTGGGAATTAAAAAAACATTTTTAGCACTTTTTTACTTACTCATCATATGTAGTATAGAGTAAGTCTTGTAATCGTTTTAAAAATCGATTTTTTTATATTTATTTAAACATTTTAGATACCGGAAATTCCAAAAAACATATTTTTAGAAAAAAAAAATTGCCGTCCGTCTGTCTGTGTGTATGTCTGAGTGTCTGTAAACGCTCTAACTCCCGAACAAATTGAGATAGACTTGAAATTTGGTATATCATTCTATTTAATATTGAGAAGAAGTCTATTGAATTTCAGTAACCTCGATTATCCGAAACTGTTTTTTTCGGACTCTCGAAATATTTGTTCTCATAAAAAGGATGTAAAAATTTTCGAAATTGTTTATTTTAAGGAGTGACTGTAAAAGACAATAAGAAAACATAAATTTTGCATACATAATGAAGTCGATCGGATAATGAGTTGCCGAGATATTTGTAATTCTATATTGCACACTCTTCGATGTTTCATGACAGTGTATTTCAGTCAAATTTCAATTGAAAGATATATTTTAATTGGAAATGAGACGCTTAATCCGACGGAGTAAACTGTTAGTTAATATACGAGTAGTAATTTTCCAACTGGACGAAAAATGTCCGGGCCAGGATTCGAACCTGGGATCGCTTGGCTGAAGCCGCCACGCTCTACCACTGAGCTATCCCGGTCGAATCTGGAGGGCATAATTCATCCAGTTAACCTTATTGATCAGAGAATCTGGTCTGATATTTTAATCAGCTCAACAGAAAAGATCGCAGGTAAAGAAACTCCAGTAAACGTTGGATACGTGATTACATTAGATTAATTTTAACACAATTATTTCAAATTGGTAAATAAATCATACGAGCAGTAATTTTCCAACTGGACGAAAAATGTCCGGGCCAGGATTCGAACCTGTCAGAGAATCTGGTCTGATATTTTAATCAGCTCAACAGAAAAGATCGCAGGTAAAGGAACTCCAGTAAACGCTGGATACGTGATTGCATTAGATTAATTTTAACACAATTATTTCGAATTGGTAAATAAATCATACGAGTAGTAATTTTCCAACTGGACGAAAAATGTCCGGGCCAGGATTCGAACCTGGGATCGCTTGGCTGAAGCCGCCACGCTCTACCACTGAGCTATCCCGGTCGAATCTGGAGGGCATAATTCATCCAGTTAACCTTATTGATCAGAGAATCTGGTCTGATATTTTAATCAGCTCAACAGAAAAGATCGCAGGTAAAGAAACTCCAGTAAACGTTGGATACGTGATTACATTAGATTAATTTTAACACAATTATTTCAAATTGGTAAATAAATCATACGAGCAGTAATTTTCCAACTGGACGAAAAATGTCCGGGCCAGGATTCGAACCTGTCAGAGAATCTGGTCTGATATTTTAATCAGCTCAACAGAAAAGATCGCAGGTAAAGGAACTCCAGTAAACGCTGGATACGTGATTGCATTAGATTAATTTTAACACAATTATTTCGAATTGGTAAATAAATCATACGAGTAGTAATTTTCCAACTGGACGAAAAATGTCCGGGCCAGGATTCGAACCTGTCTGATCAATAAGGTTAACTGGATGAATTATGCCCTCCAGATTCGACCGGGATAGCTCAGTGGTAGAGCGTGGCGGCTTCAGCCAAGTGATCCCAGGTTCGAATCCTGGCCCGGACATTTTTCGTCCAGTTGGAAAATTACTACTCGTATGATTTATTTACCAATTTGAAATAATTGTGTTAAAATTAATCTAGTGTAATCACGTATCCAGCGTTTACTGGAGTTCCTTTACCTGCGATCTTTTCTGTTGAACTGATTAAAATATCAGACCAGATTCTCTGATCAATAAGGTTAACTGGATGAATTATGCCCTCCAGATTCGATCGGGATAGCTCAGTGGTAGATCGTGGCGGCTTCAGCCAAGCGATCCCAGGTTCGAAGCCTGGCCCGGACATTTTTCGTCCAGTTGGAAAATTACTACTCGTATGATTTATTTACCAATTTGAAATAATTGTGTTAAAATTAATCTAATGTTAGTTAATATGATTAACATTTTTGATGTTATAAGGACGTTTCTTTTACGCAATTCCGTAATAGACCATTTATAGTTTATGACTTGCTAAAGCCACGGTTTTATTCGAATTGCAATGCATTTCATGAATAGTTTACAGCAAATGTATCTATTTCAGACCGATTTTGCATCATTACCCGAAGTGAAGAAAAAAGCATTTGTGTAAGTGTTTTCAGCTAATTAAATTAGAATAAATATATTCAAGACTTTCCGGTTTAATACCTTTATGTTCACAAAAAAACACTATCTTATGAACAACTGCCCTACTTTTCTTAGTTTATTTAATTTGTCATTAGGTTTCCTTTATGCTTCAGAGCCTTTCGTTAATTGAATCTCGAATGTTCTGAGAAGACCCAAAGTAAAATATATATATATATATATATATATATATATATTTCCACAAACTAAGATTTAATGAAATGCCGCATCGAAAATACATTTACTTTCAAGCGATCATTTTTTGAATTTTATAAGCAAGTAATATTATCTTCTAATGTGAAACTTCTTCAAGTACACAAATATTTTTTTAATAAACTTGATTACGTAGAAAATGCTCAATATAATTAATGAAATGACGAAGATGATTTTCTTGGAAATAAATTAATAAAATTTCTGCATTTTTTAAAAATAAATATATAATTTTTTTTTTTTTTTATCGAATATTAATTATTTCCAGAATTAAAAGAATAGTTTGAAAATCAAAAGAAGTGTGACAGTTACAGTTGAAGGAAAATTGAATTATTTACCCTTGATTAAAAGTATTCACGGGTAAATAAGTATTTTTTCACTCAACTCGAATTGTCACGCTTCTTTTGTATTTTTTCAAACTATACTTAAAATTGTAAACATTTTAAAGTTTTATAAAAAAAGAAATATTTGTTTTTGCAGTTGCAATCATATATATTTTTAAAGTTGCATTGTTCCACCTTTCTATCACATATATATATATATGTGCGCGCGTGTGTGTAAGTGGAGACAGGTGGATAGATAGATAGATAGATAGATAGATAATTGTGAATTAAATATTTGAGGTATACTATTTTTTTAACCGTTTCAAAAAGTCATCACGACATGGAAAATTAAGATTTATTACTCGTATTGGCATCATTACAGATTTTTCAAAAAACACTCATGGTTGCACAAGTTTCGTGTGCTTCTCTCCAATTTATACAACCAGCTTAAAGAGCAATATCACGCTTTCTACATTAGTTAGAAATTTTTTTAGCCAGTATGTTATGAATATGTCGGAAGATGGTATCTATAAACTCTGGAAAAATTATATTTTCATGGTAAATTATGCTTTTGAGACAAACCTAAAACCAAAAGACCAATATTTTGATCTGGAGACAGCTATGGTCATTTATTTACAAATGGAAAAATGACGACTTGGTTGTTTGTAAATTGTTTCCTAATTGTTGGAAATCTGGACAAAATCTTGTCCCCCTTTTTCTGTCAAGTGGTTTGTTCGGGAGTAAAATCGTTCCGAACCGGTTTTTCTTTTTGCATTTCGGTCGTAAAGGCACTCTCTTTTAACTGTAACTGTATGCATATTTTATTCTAGTTTGAGGTACGGAGTAAGTATATATCTAGGGTGAAACAACTCCAGGGAAGGTGTGGTGATGTGATGGAAGGACAGTTAACCCCCTTTCTGAATGTTTATTTGCTATAATGTGATACCAAAGTTCCCAGCAATGGCTGGAGGTCTATGTATATATCTTTATTTAAGTTTAACATTCAAGTTGAATGAATAAATATAATTCTCATTTCTACATAAACTGTTTCTTCAATGTGCTATATACTTAGTCACACCACAGACCTTAACCACTGTGCTTTAAAACTCTGCTCAATCTCTATCATGGTTATGGGCCATGTTATGCTAAAGGTCAAATAGATGCAGTGTGGTGTGTTTTAGATGAAATATATATAGCTTAAAAAGTATAATGGCACAAGTTCCAGAGTTAACTTATTCTTTCCCGAAATTGTCGGATTATAACTACTGTTCTTGGAAGCTCGACGTCAAATGTGTACTGATAGATCGGAATTGCTGGGAGTTTATTACGAATCCCGATATTGCATGTAAAGAGGATGCATCTGATAGAGAGAAAAGTGATTTTGGATGGCGTAAACGCAGAGCTTATACCACGATTTATCAATCCATCGAAAGGAAATTCCAGATATTAATCGCTCAGACCGAAAGCGGAAAAGTTGCCTGGGATATCCTAAAGTTAAGCTTCGAACCAACGTCACGGGCACGTTTAGCTGGATTAGTGAATGAATTCTTTGAAATGAAGTTAAACTCGCAAGAGGAAACCATCGGTTTATTTTGCAAGAGAATTGAAGAAAAAAGGTTTCAAATCAAAGATGCAGGTTTTGATATGCCAGAATTGTTAGTATGCTTCCAGTTAATCCGTCGTTTACCCGAAGAATATGATAATCTCGTTCAAATGTTATACAGGTTAGATGATACAGAATTTAAATTGGAAAATGTTTCTAAACAGTTAATTAGTGAATATGGAAGAATTTGTTTAAAGCGTAAGGACAAAAGTAAAGAGGTTATCAGTGTAGGTGATGCTTATACAACCAAGTTTAAGAATCCTACCGATAGACCAACCATTCCAAAGAAGAATTTCGTAACCAGTAAAAAGCCATGGTTTTCAAGTACTGGAAGCGACCTGGAACTCTCTCGATGCTCTAGTACTTAACCAGCTACTCGTATGGGGCCGAGTTTAACATGCAGTTACTGCAAACGACCTGGTCACACAGATACAAGGTGTTTCAAAAAGAGAAACTATAGAAGGAAGAAGCAAGTTTTCTACACTGAAACTACAAAGCAATAGGAATCCGCCCTAATGTCTTCAAATGAGAAAATTGTCGAATTTCTTCTGGACTCAGCAGCTACTTCTCACTTCACGAATGACAGGAGTTTATTTGTAACCTACAAAGACCTCCCCTCCCAACAAGTGCTGATTGGAGACAAGGACTGTTCGTCGGAAGTATTGGGTATAGGTGATATTGACTTTACCATACAAGATGTAAAAGGTAATGTAGAAATAACTTTAAAAAATGTTTTATATGCTCCAAATATGAGAAGAAATTTAATTGGTGGGTCCAACATCGATATTGCAGGAAACCACATTCAATGGGGAAATAATAAAATGATTGTGTATGATAAATTTAATCGATATTGTTTTACTGTACCTAGAGTAGATAAATTGTATATTGTTAAAGGTTATGCTTCAAAATGTGAAAAATTTGCCTTTTCGACTAGTTTAAATGCAGAAATTATACATCGTAGATTTTATCATACAAATTTGCCTTTACTTGGAAAAATGAGTAAAAATAATTGTGTTAAAGGTATTGAAAATATTAACTGTAAAACAAAAATAAGATGTGTGAATCTTGTGTAATTGCAAAATCTAATAGACATTCGTTTAAAAGGAATTATCAGTATAAACGCATTTCTAGTCAAATTCTTGATAGAGTGTATATGGATTTGTGGGGTCCTAGCCCAGTTAACTCGTTAGGAGGGGGGAAATACTTTTTGTCAATAATTGACGATTATTCTAGAAGGACTGAAGTGTATATACTTAAGGATAAAACGGAAGTTTTTGAATACTTTAAAAGGTTTTTAGCGAAAGCTGAGAGACAAACTGGTAAAAAATTAAAGAGTGTACGAACTGATAATGGGTTAGAATTTATTCATAAATTATTTGAGAAATTGTTAACTGATTTGGGTATACAAATAAAAAGATCCTCCATTTATACGCCAGAACAGGTGGGTGTTGCTGAAAATTTCAATAAAGTAGCAATGAATGCAGTTCGAGCAATGTTACATGATAGCGGATTAAAACCATCATTCTGGGGGGAAGCTCTTTTAGCGTTTGTTCATACAAAAAATAGAACCGAACACAGTTTAACCCAAGGTCTTACACCCCAAGAATTATGGACAGGATTCAAACCTTCGGTAAAACATTTAAGAATTTTTGGTTCTTTAGCATTTGAAATTTTGTTCCTAAAGTTAAACGAAATAAACTACAACCTAAAGCTTTACCCGGTATTTTAGTTGGTTATGCCATGAAAACAAAAGGATATAGGATTTATATGCCAAAAGAAAGGCGAATTGTAGAAACTATTCATGTGCGTATAGATGAATCCAAAAAGGGGGTAGAAACATTATTTGGAGTAAATAAGTATAAGGATATTGTATTGAATTTTAATGAATCTCAAATTGAATCAAATTGCTTAAGTAACGCGACTATAGATCTTAATCATAAACTACCAGGAGTAAGTTTAAATGGAGACGAAGAGAAAAGGGGGAGTAAAATAACTTTAACTTCTATAAATATTTCAGAATGGAAAAGAATTGAAAAACCTAGAACTAAAAGTAACAGGATTGACGTGTATTATTATACCCCGATAACAAATAAGAGACTGAGATCTTTAAATGATGTTAAAAAATATTGTCAAGAAAATAAAATCGCTTATGAACCGGATAAATTTGACTTTAAACCTAAAACTACTCATCCCAATCTAGAAACTTTAAATGAACCTTCAGCTAGCGATTCGGATGATTCATATTTAAGTGAAATATTCCAACATGAAACTTACAATACTGAAATCCCTAAATCGTTTGAGGATGCACAAGTTAACCCAGAAAGAGGGAAATGGAACGCCGCGATGAGGGAAGAACTTGAAATCATGAGTAAAAGAAAGGTCTGGCGGTTGGTTGATCCACCCAAAAACGCCACAATAGTGGGAAGCAAATGGGTTTATAATATTAAAAACACAGAAAAAAATGGGAAAAAGTACAAAGCACGTCTCGTAGCTCAAGGTTTTAAACAGAAACCAGGTATCGATTTTAATGATATATTTTCACCTGTTGTAAATTTTTCAATTATAAAACTAATGTTTATTTTATTGGTTTCTATGTTAAATTGGCATCATATTCAATTAGATGTA
This sequence comes from Maratus michaelseni, assembly GCA_963931845.1. Classification (NCBI taxonomy): domain Eukaryota; kingdom Metazoa; phylum Arthropoda; class Arachnida; order Araneae; family Salticidae; genus Maratus; species Maratus michaelseni. The sequence continues at coordinate 345,387,684 of OZ007590.1, read as the reverse complement.
AAATCAGCTTACTTATATGGGTCTTTAAAAGAAACTGTATTTATGAAACAACCACCAGGATTTGTCATGAAAGGTGCCGAAAATAAAGTTTGTTTGTTAAATAAATCTATTTATGGTTTACGGCAAAGTGGCCGAGTATGGAATTTTGAATTGGACAATATACTACATAATTTAGGATTTTGTAAGTTAAAATGGTGTAACTGTGTATATAAACTAAAAAGTAATGCAATTTTAGTTGTCTATGTAGATGATTTAGTTTTGTTTGCTGAAAATGAAAATGTATTACAATCTGTAACCAATATGTTAAAAAATAGCTTAGAAATTACTGAAATAGGTTTAACGAAATATTTGTTAGGTGTAAACTTTGAACTTATTGCTGATTCATTATTTATTCGTCAAAAAACTTACATTGAAAGATTAGAATTAAAATATAAAGGTTTACCTAAAAGTTATGTTAAATTACCCTTTAAAATTGGCTGTATCTTACCAGATAAAGTTAACGAAAATGAAATTGTGGAAAATGAATTGATGAAAAAATATCCATACCTATCATTAATCGGTTGTTTGTCATTTTTATCAAATAGATCGAGACCTGATATTAGTTTTTCTGTAAATATAATGTCACAATTTTGTAATGGTTATACATATAAACATTGGTTGATATTGGCAGATATAATGAATTACGTTTTTGCTACAAAAAGTTATAAAATAAACCTGTCTAATGTAAAATCCTCAAGTTTATATGCATATTCTGATGCTAACTGGGGATGTAACCTTACTAAAAGACATTCAAGTAGTGGTTATATAATTTACTTTAGTAACGTTCCGTTTGCTTGGAAATCATCAAAGCAGAAATGCATTGCACTTAGTTCTATGGAGTCAGAGTTTATCTCATTAACTGAAAGTGTAAAAGAACTAACGTGGTATGCAAATGTCTTAAATGAACTTAATTTATGTGATAAAATAAAACCAGTTCAGTACTGTGATAATGAATCTGCTATTTATTTTTCTAAAAATAGTCAAGAAAACTTTAAAACTAAGCATATTGACATAAAGTGTCAATTTATTCGTCAATTAATAAATGAAAATGTTTTTGAGTTAAAACATGTAAGTTCTAAAGTTAATAAGGCTGATTTTCTAAGAAAACCTCTACTGTATATAAAATTTCAGAGAGCCATTTGTAACATTTTTGATTTTGACTATGAAAAGAAAGAGGAAGTTTTTACGACCGATGGGGCCGCATGTTGGAAATCTGGACAAAATCTTGTCCCCCTTTTCTGTCAAGTGGTTTGTTCGGGAGTAAAATCGTTCCGAACCGGTTTTTCTTTTTCCATTTCGGTCGTAAAGGCACTCTCTTTTAACTGTAACTGTATGCATATTTTATTCTAGTTTGAGGTACGGAGTAAGTATATATCTAGGGTGAAACAACTCCATGGAAGGTGTGGTGATGTGATGGAAGGACAGTTAACCCCCTTTCTGAATGTTTATTTGCTATAATGTGATACCAAAGTTCCCAGCAATGGCTGGAGGTCTATGTATATATCTTTATTTAAGTTTAGCATTCAAGTTGAATGAATAAATATAATTCTGATTTTTACATAAACTGTTTCTTCAATGTGCTATATACTTAGTCACACCACAGACCTTAACCACTGTGCTTTAAAACTCTGCTCAATCTCTATCACTAATTAACAGTTTCACACATGCAGAAATATTAAGTGAAGTCTTGTCGTGCATAAAACCGTACTGCCTAAAATGCCTCACTCTTGGATATCTGAAAAAACGTACTACGTAACGTGGATGCACATTGGATAGCAGCTACGGAACAAGTGATGTATCCTTCCACAGACTGTTCTTCAAAGAATAGTTCAATTATGAAAATGGCCGTAACACTTCACCAGAAAGTGACTTTGGTTGAATGTAGTGGGATTTGATCAACAATAATACGGATTTGTTGTGTTCAAATCCCGCAGTAATGTGTGTTCATGGGCCCATTTAGGTAAAAATAGGCCTCAGTTGTCCAAATATTTTCTCGTGCGAGTAAGTGGATTGAAGCAGTTTGCTTGTGAGAAGGATTGTTAGGTTAAAACTGCTGAACACATATGATTTTTTAAAAATAGGAATGCAGCATTTTACCACAGATTTTTACCACAGTACAGAATAACAGTTCCATTCGACGTAAAGCACTACGTATGATGCTATTTGGGTGTATTCTTTCTACGGTAGATTTCTATATTACCAATGTAACCGATACCTACGTTTATACAGAAACATACTTCCATCTTTATGAATAACCCATTTATGATTTTAAATCTATACTAATATTATAAAGGAGTAATTCTTGTTTGTTTGTTTGTAGGGGGTAATCTCTGGAACTACCGAACCGATTTCAAAAGTGATGGTGGCAAATTGATGGTGACAACCCCTGCTCCAACATAGGCTATATTTTATGCCGGTGCCACTAACCCCAGGGGGTGCAGGAGCAAAAAACGTTCTAAAATTGCGATTTTTCAGTTATCACACTGGCTGTCAAGCCCTGAGAGCTTGGCAGCCGGTTCTGTATGTATGTATGTACGTACGTAATGCGATAACTCTTCATAGAAATATCCGTTTTCCTTCAAATTTTGTTTATAGGTTCACTGTGTTAAGACGCTTCCCTGATTAGTTTTCGGGATTGATTGGTTAAGTATAAAGGGGGGGAACAAGGGGCTAATTCCCCCCCCCCTTAATTTATATAAATGGGTTTTTCATGCAGAATTATTCCGTTTTCCTTCAAATTTTGTTTATAGGTTCACTGAGTTAAGGCGCTTCCCTGATTAGTTTTCGGGATTGATTGGTCAAGTATAAAGGGGGGGAACAAAGGTCTAATTCCCCCCCCCCCTTAATTTATATAAATGGGTTTTTCATGCAGAATTATTCCGTTTCCCTTCAAATTTTGTTTATAGGTTCACTGAGTTAAGGCGCTTCCCTGATTAGTTTACGGGTTTGATTAGTTAAGTATAAAGGGGGGGATCGGGGGGGGGCTAATCCCCCCTTAATTTATATAAATGGGTTTTTCATGCAGAATTATTCCGTTTTCCTTCAAATTTTGTTTATAGGTTCATTGGGTTAAGACGCTTCCCTGATTACTTTTCGGGATTGATTGGTTAAGTATAAAGGGGGGGAACAAGGGGCTAATTCCCCCCCCTTAATTTATATAAATGGGTTTTTCATGCAGAATTATTCCGTTTTCCTTCAAATTTTGTTTATAGGTTCACTGTGTTAAGGCGCTTCCCTGATTAGTTTTCGGGATTGATTGGTTAAGTATAAAGGGGGGGAACGGGCGGATAATCCCCCCCTTAATTTATATAAATGGGTTTTTCATGCAGAATTATCCTATTTGCTTCAAAATTTGTTTATAGATTCATTGGGTTAAGACGCATCTCTGATTAGTTTTCGGGATTGATTGGTTAAGTATAAAGGGGGGGAACAAGGGGCTAATTCCCCCTTATCTATACTAATATATAAAGTAGTAAAGATTGTTTGTTTGTTTGTTTGTTTGTAGGGGGTAATCTCAGGAACCACTGAAGCGATTTTAAAAGAGATGGTGGCAAATTAATGGTGACAATCCCTGCTCCAACATAGGCTATATTTTATGTCGGTGCCACCACCCCCAGGGGGGTGCAGGAGCGAAAAAGTTCTAAAATTTCGATTTTTTGTGTACTGAAGGAGATAGAAGTATCAAATTTGGTGTGGTAGTTACTTATAAGATGTAAATGCTCTCTAAGAACAAATTATAAAAACATTCGCAATTTAAAAGGGTGAGATGAGGAAGAAGCGTTCTAAAAACATTCTAAATTACAATTTCTATGGAATCTCTGAAACTACAGAACCGATTTCAAAAGTGATGGTGGCAAATGGATAGTGGCAGTCCCTGCTCCAACATATGCTAAATTTTTTGTCGGTGCCACTGCCCGCAGAGGGTGCAGGAGCGAAAAACGTTCCAAAATTATGATATTTTCAATAATGAAGGAGTTAGGAACTTGACATTTTGTATGGTCGTTGCTTACAAGATTTAAATGCTCTATAAGAACAAAATCTAAAAAAATTCGAAATTTAAAAGGCTGAAATAAGCAAAAAATTTTCTAAGAACATTATAAATTACAATTTGTATGGAATGTCTGGAACTACTAAAGCGATTTCAAAAGTGATGGTGGCAAATGGATGGTGACAATCCCTGCTCCAACATAGGCCATATTTTATGTGGGTGCCACTACCCCGAGGGGGGTGCAGAAGCGAAAAACGTTCTAAAATTGCGATTTTTGCGATGCTGGAGGAGCTAGAAACTTCAAGTTCGGCATGATTGTTATTTATAAGATCTAAATGCGCTCTAAGAACAATTTCTAAAGAAAAATGATCTAATGATTCTGCGATTTTTCAACTATTGAATTTCTAAAATTACCAAATTTCACAATAGAGTACCATACCGAAACCTTCACGCATAAAAAGATAATGCTAAGGGCGACGTGTACTGACGTGTATATTGACTATAGCACGAGTCACAAATTATAGTATCCTTATTATTCTGTTAAAATATAAAAGTGAATTATGAAATGTCAATATTTTGTTTGATTAAAGGTTCGTTAAGAGAAATTGACCAGCGTAGCGGGCGTAGCTTGCTAGTATTTTATAATTTTCTTCAAACCCGGAGTAGTAATTGGTCGATTCCATAATCATATTTAGGTTCGAGATGAAGGTATATTTTATCTTTCAAAGATAAATATGTAGTTTACTTCCAACAATGGGTTTTTCTGCAAAAAATGCACACATTTATAAAAGAAAATCTAAGACACATCACTGTAGTTCCATAAAAATTAAATTAATGTCACGGACGTTTTGTTTTATGCGCCAGCAGATTCAGGCCAATCCCTCATGCTTGTGCAAGATCATATTACAAATAACATATTCCAATTAACTAAATATTACAAAAATATTGGTAACTATAAGTGTCCTGGACTTATGCTTTATATTATTAATTTTCTATATTAAATGAAGAAATATTCCGTGTATAAAAACCATGTAATGCTGCTGTTATCGTAAATGATGCCAAACATAACAGAATGCATGAATTTCTTTTACCATTTTTAGCTTTAAGAACATAGATTCTTATATCATTAAAAATGAAACTACCAAAAAAATTGATTGATGATCATGGAATTAAATTTTCAATAGAAAAATAAAGGACATATTTGCATCAAAACAATTTTGGGAAAGTTTAAATTTTTAACTGTATTTTTCTTTCGATTTGTGTCCAAAAACAAAAAAGTAATTGAGTTCCAATACTCAATGTATGACTGCAGTAGTTAAATTTGTCAAAAATTATATGTGTATTGTAAAAGGTATATCTCTAGATTAATTAGATAAATATACAATATAATACTTTAAATTAGGCATCTATCTTTATTCTAGTGAAAGTCACTTAAATGCATGCGTGATACCCATTCAAGCCGATAAACAGATAAATATAATATATGGTAAATATAATAATAGATGGTGGTAATATATATTAACTGTAATAATTTAACTAGATTATTTTAAGTTTCTAAATAAAATCAAGTATTTGACGTAAAAGTGTGCGATTGGGACAGAAAATCTTTTCATAATGACAAGTGCTAAGTAGTAAACAGTAAACTTTACTTTCATCTATACTAATATTATAAAGAAGTAAATATTGTTTGTTTGTTTGTTTGTAGGGGGTAATCTCTGGAACTACCGAACCGTTTTCAAAAATGATGGTGGCAAATTTTTGATGACGATCCCAACTCCAACATAGTCTGTATTTTATGTCGGTGCCACTAATCCCAGGGGGGTGTAGGAGCAAAAAAAGTTCTAAAATTGCAATTTTTTTATACTGAAGGAACTAGAAATTTAAAATTTGGCATTGTAGTTCTGTTATGTTTGGCATCATTTACGATAACTGCAGCATTACATGGTTTTTTATACACGGAATATTTCTTCATTTAATATAGAAAATTAATAATATAAAGCATATGTCCAGGACACTTATAGTTACCAATATTTTTGTAATATTTAGTTAATTGGAATATGTTATTTGTAATATGATCTTGCACAAACATGAGGGATTGGCCTGAATTTGCTGACGCATAAAACAAAACGTCCGTGATATTAATTTAATTTTGATGGAATTACAGTGATTTGTCTTGGATTTTTTTTTATAAAGGTGTCATTTTTTGCAGAAAACTCTATTGTTGGAAGTAAACTACATATTTATCTTTGAAAGATAAAATATACCTTCATCTCGAACCTAAATAGGATTATGAAATCGAACAATTACTACTCCGGGTTTGAAGAAAATTATAAAATATTTAAAATCATAAATGGGTTATGCATAAAGATGGAAGTATGTTTCTGTATAAACTTAGATATCGGTTAGATTGGTAATATAGAAATCTACCGTAGAAAGAATACACCCAAATAGCATCATACGTAGTGCTTTACGTCGAATGGAACTGTTATTCTGTACTGTGGTAAAAATCTGTGGTAAAACGCTGCATTCCTATTTTTACAAAATCATATGTGTTCAGCAGTTTTAACCTAACAATCCTTCTCACAAGCAAACTGCTTCAATCCACTTACTCGCAGGAGAAAATATTTGGACAACTGAGACCTATTTTTACCTAAATGGGCCCATGAACACACATTACTGCGGGATTTGAACACAACAAATCCGTATTATTGTTGATATATAGATGATATATAGATATTGTTGATTGTTAGTATATAAGATGTAAATGTTCTCTAAGAACAAAATAATAAAAAAAAATTTAAAAGGGTGAAATGAGCGAAAAGCGTTCTAAAAACATTCTAAATTGCAATTTCTGTGGAATCTCTGGAACTACAGAACCGATTTCAAAAGTGATGGTGGCAAATTGCTGGTGACAATCTGTACTCCAACATAGGCTATATTTTATGTCGGTTCCACTAATCCCAGGGGGATGCAGAAGCGAAAAAGTTATAAAATTGCAATTTTTTTATACTGAAGGAGCTAGAAATTTGAAATTTGGCATTGTAGTTACTGATAAGATGTAATGCTCTCTAAGAAGAAATTTAAAAAAAAAAAATTAAAAGGGTGAAATGAGCGAAAAGCGTTCTAAAAACATTCTAAATTACAATTTCTATTGAATCTTTGGAACTACAGAACCGATTTCAAAAGTAATGGTGGCAAATTGATGGTGACAAGCGCTACTCCAACATAGACTATATTTTATGCCGGTGCCACTAACCCTAATGGGGTGCAGGAGCGAAAAATGTTTGAAAATTGCGACTTTTGGCGTTGTAGTTATAACTACAATGCTAAATTTCAAATTTCTAGCTCCTTCAGTATAAAAAAAGTCGCAATTTTCGATGTAAATGCTCTCTACGAATAAATTTTTAAAAAATTCGAAATTGAAAAGGGTGAAATGAGCGAAAAGCGTTCTAAAGTCATTCTAAATTACAATTTCTATAGAATCTCTGGAACTACAGAACCTAGTTCAAAAGTGAGGGTGCCAAATTGATGGTGACAATCCCTGCTCCAACATCCTCTTTAATAAAAAGCTATGCGTTGCTGACGACTGGGTTTTTCGCTATTCGTTGCCACAGATTAATGTCTGAAAATGAAACACTTGAAGTTACTGAAAAAAATATAGCTCCTAAAGTATATGTCAGAAAATTGTTAGACAAACTGCGTTTGAAAGGTAAAAAATTGTATTTTTCTTGATATAAATTTCACATCTAATTATTATGCCGTTTTTCAAATATTGAATTTCAAAAATTACCAAATTTCACAATGGAATACCATAGCGAAACCTTCATGCATAAAAAGATAATGATAAGGGCGACGTGTCCTGACGTGTATATTGGTTATAGCACGAGTCACAAATTATAGTAGCCTTATTATTGTGTTAAAATGTAAAGGTGAATCATGAAATGCCAATATTTTGTTTGATTACAGGTTCGTTAAGAGAAATTGACCAGCGTAGCGGGCGTAGCGGGCGTAGCTTGCTAGTATTTTTATAATATACTGCGCACGAAACTTTAGAAAATGTAGAGCAGATTATTCATCTGGTGGTATCTTATTAACAAACTTTAACGCGTGCACGATTTGTAAATCAAACCACATACAAACAATACTCAATTTCAATCTATGCAACCACTGGCATTGATTGAGTCATACTCTGAATTATATGCAGACGCGTAGAAATATATCTGAAAACAGTTCTTCATTTCCAAAAGAAAATCGTCTAACTACTGAAGAGAAAGAAACTAGTCGTCGGGGGTCACCGTAATACTTACCCATCATAGATATGCATAATATAAAATATGAAAATAAAACATGTGTAAACTATTTATAAAATACATTGCAATTCGAATAAAATCCTAGCTTGATGACGTCTTAAACTTTAAATGCTCCATTACTGAATTGCATAAAGGAAACATCCTTATAACGGCAAAATTGATAATCATATTAACTAACGGTTTACTACGTCGGATTAAGCGTCTCATTTACAATTAAAATATATCTTTGAATTGAAATTTGAATGAAATACAGGAAAATAAAAAATGGAAGAGTGTGGCAAATAGGATTACAAATATCTCGGCAACTTATTATCCGATCGACTTCATTCTTTGATCCAATTTTTTTTATTGTCTTTAATATTCACTCCTTAAAATAAACAATTTCGAAAATTTTTATATACCTTTTATCATAACGAATATTTCGAGTCCCGAAAAAAATTCCACATACCAAATTTCAAGTCTCTATCTTAATTTGTTAGGGAGACACACAGACAGACGGACGGCAAATTTTTTTCTCAAAATGTGTTTTTCAGAATCTCCAGTGTCTGAAACGTGTAAATCCGTCAAAAAAAATTTTCGATTATCAAAACGATTACGAGACATACCCTATACTACGTATGATGGGTAAGTAATTTCTACAACAGCCTGTTTTGTGTATTTCATGGGTTTTGTTTTTGTTTACTTACTTATACCACCTCCTATCGCCGTAGTTTTAAATAAAATTGTTCATATCCTTACAAACAATGTTTTCAAGTATTTTAGTCTTATCCACGCATTCGTGCGTCATGTATTTAATTTTATATTTCATTTTAAAGTGTACCAGTTAGTTTAAAGCCACAATGTAATTTTCTGAAAAATGTCGTATTATTCTAAAAATACACACTTGAACTATTCTAAAAAATATCCTGTACTTAAAAAAAATAATCCTGTATTATTCGAAAATTTCTAACGATTTCGACAAAATAAAAATTTATTCAATGTACATGTTACATCTTCTTAACACAATAACAATGTTAAGTAAAATTGCTCATATCCTCACTAGCAATGTTTCATTACGAGATGTACTTTAATCCTATCAACGCAGTCGAGCGTCATGTATTTCATTTTATATTTCATTTTAAAGTGTACCAGTCAGTTTATTGCCACAATGTAACTATCTAAAAAATGTCGTATTATTCTAAAAATCCATACTTGACCTATTCTAAAAAGTGTCGTTTTCCTTTAAAAAGCCATCCTATATTATTCTAAAAATCTCTAACGATTTCGACAAAATAAAAATTTATTCAATGAACATGTTACATGTTCTTAAGGGGATAAAGGACCTTCAAAATCAGCAAAATCGCTCAAATTTTCGAAAAAAATTTCTTGCCCCCTAAAAATAAAGCTCCATGTAAGCTTTCATCTCCAAGTTAAATAATTGCAATCAGATGATTTTCTCGGAATTTAATTACATTTTTATAATTAATTAAACAGCCCTCGTGATCAGCTGATGTTTGTTTACAAATACTTGCAACTGCATTTTTTCTAAAAATTAACTATTTATTTTTAATTTTCATTCAATTGCAACCAATTGATGAATTTCTCGGTTTCATCTTGCGACAGATTTCCAAAATTCTCGATCCCCCCCCTTATTGAGTGACTGAAAAAAGTCGTTTTTTACTGCGAGTGACTGAAAAATTTTAAAAATTTTCTTCGCAGCGACTTGATAAATTTGTCGGTTTCATCTTGCGACAGATTACGAAAATACCCCAATAACAATAAATAAAATTGGTTCATATCCTCACAAACAATGTTTACATTACGAGAAGTATTTAAGTCTATCCGCGCACTCTTGCGTCAAGAAATTATATTGCATTTTAAAGTGTACCAGTTAGTTTATTGATACAATGTAACTTTCTGAAAAATGTCGTATTATTCTAAAAATCCATACTTGAACTATTCTAAAAAGTGTCGTTTTCTTTTAAAAATCCATCCTGTATTATACTAAAAATCTCTAACGGTTTTGACAAAATAAGAATTTATTCAATGAACATGTTACATGTTCTTAACACAATAACAATGTTAAGTAAAATGGGTTCATATCATCACAAACAATATTTTCATTACGAGATTTTTTTTGTCCTATCCGCGCACTCGTCCTGTCAAGAACTTCATTTTATATTGCATTTTAAAGTGTACCAGCCACATTGTAATTTTCTGAAAAATGTCGTATTATTCTAAAAATCCATACTTGAATTATTCTAAAAAATGTTGTACTCTTTTAAAAAGTCATCCTGTATTATTCTAATAATCTCAAACGATTTCGACAAAATAAAAAATTAAAAGTATTCAATGAACACGTTGTTAAATCCCCCCCCCCTCCAAAAAAATAAAATCTTATGACTTTAAACCTTTTAAAAATGTAAAGCTCCATTTCTGTCCATATATACTAAAATATGCTTTAAGCATGCAGATAAGGAAGTTGATTTTTTTATTATGTTGAGAAAATAAAACAAAGTCTGTTTAGTGACTCGATTTAAAAAATACTTCAAAATTAATTTCGATGAGACTTTTATCTTTCTATAATCATAAATAATAAACCTCATAGTTAAAAAAACGACCCGATGAGATTTTTATTGGAAATGTTAAGAACACTTTTCTAAAAAATTTATTTCATTTGAAAATAAGAGGAAAATATTTCCACTATGAAAGATTTATTAAATTTTGTTCCATTTCAAATTGATTTTTGACATAGGTTTCATTTTTCATTTTTAATAATTCATCTTATTTCAGAAGTAAAAGTTCTGGTGCTTTCATAGTTCTTTTTAAAATCTATTGGATTTGTTTTTATCATTTAAGAAATATTATCATTTATTATATGAAGCAAATTAAATTATATTTAAAATTATATATATATATATATAAAACGTGCTTGAGATTTTTAATCATTTTCTGTTTTTTTATAAAGGTTTTAACCCTCTAAGCGTCTTTCCCGTATTTATTCCGTTTTCCATAAACAACTTAAATCGACTGTAGACAAAAATATTTTTAACAAAATTAAGATTAAGATTTTTTATGTTAAATAAAGAGATATACAGTGGTGGCCAAAATTTTGGACATTTTTTTAAAGTTTCATGTTTTTCAAATTTGTGTGCTTGTAGAATATATTAATTTTCGCTTAAATAAAAACGTTTATATATCAAATTGAAGGTAATTTAATGTAAAATTTAATAATAAAAACAGTATTACAATATCTGTATTACAAAAAAAGTTATGATCATTTTAGTAGAACAAACAGAAATTGTTTTGAATAAGGACGTGTTTTGTAATAAAAGCGTACTAGCCAATCACAAACACTGTTCTGAGGACCAATAAAATGTCTGTAACTATAGTTTTGATTATTTGGATGGTAAAAGAGTTATTGTTATGGAAATATTTTGCGGAATGATGCATACTAGTACAATTAAATAGAGTATTGCTGTTTTTGAATATTTAAAGTCCTTTTTTTTTAATTAAACTAATTTTAAACAATGTCATCAACAAGATGAACTAATTAGACATCTACAAAAAGAAGCCGAATTTTCATATTGAGAGAAAATGGCCTCTCTTATGCTGAAATTGCAAGACAAGTTGGTGGTTCAGTGACTTGTTCTGGTGTACGAAAGTTCTGTTTACGTTATGAAAAAACGAAATCAGTGGAAAATAAGGCCAAATCAGGCCGAAAAAAATGCACAAGTGCTACTGCCGATAGAAAAATTAAACGGCTATGCCTTCAAGATAGAAAAATTTCATCAGATGCCATTAGATGTGAAATGAATGCAGCGGGTATTGCAGTAAGTTCAAGAACAATAAGAAGAAGGTTATCAGGATTTGGACTACAAGCTAGAATTCCAAGGAAAAAACCATATTTAAATCAAAAGCAACGCGAAAAACGAGTTAAGTGGACAAAAGAACACATTAAATGGTCAGAAAATCAATGGAAGCAAGTAATCTGGAGCGATGAGATTAAAATATCGCTCTTTGGTAGTGATGGTAGAAAATACATGAGACGCAGAGTAGGAGAAGTACTTCATCCTGATTGCATTGAAGCAACTACAAAAAACCCAAAAAATGTCATGATTTGGGCATGTATGTCTGTAGATCGTGTGGGCCAAATTCAAGTGATTGACGGCATCCTGAATGCCAAAAAATACATCGAAACTGTCCTGGAACCCAAATTGATACCTTCCATCAGGGATCTCTTCCCCAACAACGCACTATTTATTTTTCAGCAGGATTCAGCTCCATGCCACACAGCAAAAGTATGCAAAGCATGGTTTCAAAATAAAGGCATAGATATATTACCATGGCCAGGAAACAGCCCTGATCTCAATCCAATTGAAAATTTGTGGCGACGTTTAAAAATTCTTGTACAAAAAAAAAGTCTATTCAATAAAATACAACTTATTGAAGCTATAATTGATTCTTGGCACCATGTGATTACGAAAGATGAACTCCAAACACTCGTTCACTCGATGAAAAGGCGCTTTGAAGCTGTCTTGAAAAATAAGGGTCATCCTACTAAGTATTGATTGTGTAAGTATCACTTAAAAAAATTGCAAATCTAAGATAGATCTTACTATTAGTTGCATAACTTTTTTTGTAATACAGATACTGTTTTTATTATTAAATTCTACATTAAATTAACTTCCATTTGATATATAAACGTTTGTATTTAAGTGAAAATTAATATATTCTACAAGCACACAAAGTTGAAAAACATGAAACTTTCAAAAAGTGTACACACTTTTGGCCACCACTGTAAAGTGTATTTTAGAAACAAACAGGGGAAAAAATTACATTAATATTAGTTTTACAAACATGTTTTTTTTTTTTTAATGCAGGAAAGCCGTCAGACGCTCAGAGAGTTTAAAAAAATAAAATCTAAGGATATGTTTTAACTTTTAGGTTCAGATAAAAAACAGTTCTCTAAATAATTTTGAACAATAATTTTAACAATTTGCAAAACTATACTCATAATTAAAATCTTAGAGAAAATATAAAAAAGTCTATTGGTCACAAAATATATCGATAAATACCCCCAGGGAGGTCTTTTTGATTTAAAACCAAAATTAGGTTTTTATTTTCTTAATGAAAACAATTATATAAAGCGTGAACTTGCATGGAAAAACACTGAGATGTTATATAAAGCACATTTCTCTCATCTCATATTAGAAATTCTTATACACTCTAAAAATCGTCATAATACATAAAATATGTGGCAGCACAGCTGCTGGAACATCTCCACCCCTTCTTGATATGGCGAAACGCTCGTAATTAGAATAGAGAATTTTTGGAAATTTTGAAACCAAGATTGTTGATTTGTTTGTTATTTAAGGGGAAGGGGACCTACACAAAAATTCCGTTTAAGAAGCAGTACATTTCTGAAAGCACAGTTGTCGGACCACTTCCATAATTTGAACGAAACGCAGCTTAGATTGGAGTATATTACTTACCCATCATATGTAGTATAGGGTAAGTCTTGTAATCGTTTTGAAAATCAAAAAAAAAAATTGACGGATTTACACGTTTCAGACACTGGAGATTCCGAAAAACATATTTTTAGAAAAAAAAATTTGCCGTGTGTCTGTAAACCCTCTATCTCCCGAAAAAATTGAGATAGAGAATTGCAATTTGGTATGTACTTAGTATGTAATAATGGGAAGGACCCTATTTCATTTCAATAACCTCGATTAACCGGAACAATTTTTTTCGAACTCTCGAAATATTCGTTCTGATGAAAGGTATTAAAAATTTTTCGAAATTGTTTATTTTAAGAAATGAATATAAAAGACAATAAAAAAACATAAATTTTGCACAAAGCATGAAGTCGATCGGATAATGAGTTGCCGAAATATTTGGAATCCTATTTTACCACACTCTTCGATTTTTCATGACCCTGTATTTCATCCAAATTTCACTTCAAAGATATATTTTAATTGGAAATTGGACGCTTAATCAGATGCAATAAACAGCTAGTTAATAGGATTATTATTTTTGGAGTTATAAGGATGTTTCTTTCAAGCAATTCAGTAATCGAGCCTTTAAAGTTTGCGACATCATTAAGCCACGATTTTATTTGAATTGCAATGCACTTTATAAGTAGTTTACACATTTTTATTTTAATATTTTACATTATGCATATCCATGATGGGTAAGTATTACGGTGGCCCCCAACGACTAGTTTTAGTAAAGTGGGCATATTTTAAGCAAAAATGCGCAAATTAAAAGGAAAGTATCCGTTAATTAACGGATGTAATTAACAACAAAATGCATTTTTTAGAAGCTGGTACATAATACACATAAGCTGGTACACGTATGTCGTGAGAGTAAGGTAGTATTTACATCAAATTTCTATTGTCATTACTTTATATTGTTCTTTGATTACGAGATCGTGTTGTGCTAGTATATGTGTGCTTCAATATTAAAATAACAGAGCATGTTCGCATGCACTTCATGCTTATCTCAGAGCCAATATCAATCGCAAATGAAAAACTCACATCATTTTTTCAATCTTGGAAAATTGATATTAACCTTTAAATATCGGTAACTTTACAAGTACATCCATCACGAGGATTAGGCCATGCGTATCAAGTGATACACATTATCATGCAGTAATTACAATTCTGAAATCTAGTTTCTTGACTAAAGACGCAACGGTCCTTTTTTAGTGCTGCAAAACACTGAAATTACAAATAATTCAGAGTATCATGATTCTTTAAGCTTTTGTCGTAAAAGAAATGTCCTTTTTAAAGGAAGAAATCATTTTTTCTAAATATACGTTATAGAAAAAAGGACCGCATAATAATTAAATTTGAGATTTTAGTACATATACAACCATATGCTAATATAGCGAAAAGCTATATTTGATTTGAATACACTCTATAATTAGAAGTATGTTTCTATTATCTGCGGATTAAGTTTTTAGTTTTTGTAAAGAACACGTGCATTACGTCAGTAGCTCACGGTAGTTACGCTTTTAAAAATGCAAGATATTTCACGACAATCCTCTGAGACGTGTTAGAACAGCAAATATATGTATCAATATAAATAACTATAAATTTAATTTCGATGCTATTTGTGACAATAAAGTTTCGGAAAAAATATGTTTGTCGTAAAATTATCGACAGCCGCTTTTTACAATGTTAATGGATATTGAACATAATTTTTATTTTGTTACAAACAATTTGGTACAAAACCCTGGTAAATTTAGTTTGCATTAGATCTATTATCTGCTTTATTCCTCGATAGCCGTATCTTCTACAGCGTGAGTCTATAAGCCCCTAGAAAGCTATTTATAATTTTTCTGATGCGATCTGGAGGATGATAGAAAGGCGATTCCACCGTTACGTGTGTCTCTTATAGAGTGTTTTTGCAAATTGATACAAATTATTTAGATAACGTTTTATTTTTTTTATTGCTATTACAAGACACACACAGAATCATTTTTGTAGTGACACCTTTAGTCTAAAGTAATACAATTAAAAAAAAAAGAAAGAAAGTCGCTGTTACATGTGGGATTTTTCTGAGTCACGCACGTAACAACGAATTTACTATTTAAAAAAAATTGTTATTACTTTAGACTAAAGGTGTCACTGCAAAAATGATTCTGTGTGTGTCCTGTAATAGCAATAAAAAAAAGTAAAACGTTATCTAAATAATTTCACTTCCAAATTTGTCTCAAATTGCAAAATAAAAAACTCTCTAAAAGTCACATACGTAACGGTGGAATCGCTCAGAAGCATAGTGTAAATGCTTCAAGATACACATTTCCATTTGATGTAATAGCACTCGCAAAAACAATACTTATATTTTCGTGTAGTTGCTAGCGACCCAGCATTGGTCCACGCTAAAATAGATTCGAGTGCCAGAATTTATTATATTTTATTCTTTTGCGACTTTTTTATTTTTTCAAACAACAACAACAACAGAAAATAGGGCTTAACAACTTGACTACATAGTTGATTGCAT
The DNA here is from genome assembly GCA_963931845.1 of Maratus michaelseni. Lineage (NCBI taxonomy): Eukaryota > Metazoa > Arthropoda > Arachnida > Araneae > Salticidae > Maratus > Maratus michaelseni. The sequence continues at coordinate 345,371,358 of OZ007590.1, read as the reverse complement.
AATTTATTCTTCTTCTCCCTCAAATTAATTAAATGAACAGATTTATAATTTACCATTTAAATCATTATACCATACACCAGGCTTACTTGTAGAAAACTTAACGAAATGGGGTGTATGTTCTTTCTGGTTATGCTTTGTTGCATTGAATTTCTGAATCAACATATAATAATATACAGGGTGTCCCAGAAACTTTGACCTCGGCTTTTATTCGTTAAATATTGATCATAGACATATATTATAAATTGCAGCGTTACGTAAAAAAAGGTACAGAATTTTATGAAATCGATTAACATTTTCAGGGGATTATATTTGAAGAAATACAAAAATAAATTTTTTATACGGCCCCCGTACAAAATATTTCCAACGAGTAAAATGTGCCCCACACACTAATAAGGACAGGTACAAAATTTCAGCATTTTATAATAAAAAGTATCAAAGATATGAAAATACTTAAATGCTGACTTAAACCATTTTTTTTCGATGCCTGGATTTGAGTTCGAAATAAAACAATGATTGCACAAATAAATAATTGTGCTATTTATTGGTAGAAATGTATCTGAATTGTGTAGGAATAACTTTACGCAAACATTACAACGCTTGTTCAAAATGTTTACATTTATTTCAAGCATATTTAAGCTGTTTTAATGTTCATTTACTGTGTCATTTCCAAGTTTTATTATGAAATTCACCCTGTAAAATTATAAGTTATTTTTCAGGAAGCATATATCCAGTCTTGTACATTTGTAAATAAAACTAAATGTAAGAGTCATATTTTATTTGCTTATGATGCATTTATGCGTCGCGTCATCTGCCCTCTAACAGTAAACATTCACACTTTAATTTATGATTAACACCTTAGAAATTTTGTTTAAACGTATGTCTGCGACTTTTAATGACAAAATGCTAAAATTTTGTACATGACCTTATTAGTGTATGAGGCACATTTTACTCGTTGGGAATTTTTTTGTACGGGGGCCGTAAAAATATTTTTAATTTTGTATTTCACCAAATTTAGTCCCCTGAAAATTTTATTCAATTTCATGAAATATTTTGAACTTTTTTACGTAACTTTGTAATTTTTAATATATGTCTATTATCAATGTTTAAGGAATAAAAGCCGAGATCAATGTTTTTGGACACCCTGTATTTTGCTGTAAAATATTTTAAGATGTTTAAAGTTTTGCCGACACCGTGAACTGTTACCACCGCCGTGAACTATTGCAAATCCTGTCCAATACTTTTTTGGATCGATACAGGAGGCGATGACGTCTTGAAGCCAATGCTACCTCTTAAAGTATTAATCTATAGTTAGAATTGAATAATATTTGTCAACGTCCAAAAGTTTAACATTTTAGTGTTCCGCAAATGTAGTCTCGTGTTAAGTGAAGTACTTTTTTTTAATTTATTTGATTTATTTTGTAATCCCGAGAGAAACAAATATATTTATAACTCCAGAAGAAGGATACATTTTCATCCTGTACTCGGAAAACATACTTGGAATTAGAAAGTTTTTAAAAGTAGGGCGCAATTTACTTTTAAAGCAGTTGTTTGAAGCTGGTTTACACTAAAATAAAAATTAAATTAACTAAAATAATCATGTTTTAAACTATTTGGAACGTCACGACAATAAAAAAGGCACAAGCGAATGTATGAAGTGTATTTCCAGTATAAATGTTAAAATATGACTCGTTAGCAATTGTCGCTTATACACAACATTCAGTCCCTACTTTCTTTATCGTATGTCGTTATATAACAGTGCACCGCATAAGTAATTGGAGATTAATTTGAAGAAAATCCCAAAGCACAGCCAAACAAAAAACACGTTCATACATTCCGGGCTAAAACCTACCAAGATTTATCAAGAATCTCTGAGGTACTACATGAATTCTTGGAAAATTTTGAGATCTGCTCGTGGAATTCTTATATTTTGTTTAACGTGATTTCTATATCATTTTTCAGGATTGACACAATGGTCTCTAGTGTACTACTTATCAGTGGTTTCTTGTCATCAAAAACTGCAATCTATTCCAAGTTGCAAGAAAAAGCAAATAAAATCGAATCCAAAGTCCGAAATGAATAATAATAATGAATAACTAATAAACATGACAAAGTTAAGTTTGGAGTTTACGTTGGACCCAAACACACAACAAACTAATAAAGGTTTAAAGTTCTTCGCAAAATATTCTCTAGAATTTCGATGTGGAGGGGCGGCTCCTTAGGAAGAGGTAAGGGAGGCAAATCATCCTTCGGTAATTGTGGTAAGATAAACATAAAGTAAATTGAAACATTTATAATAAAAGGTAGATTGGGTGAAGATGCCGTAGGTTTTTATTTAATTTTTTATAAAATCGCCCATTGTTTTTGTTATTTATTAATTTCCTGTTACAGTTGATACATTTATGTATGATTTAAAATTTTATTTCATTTTAGAAATGTTATATAAAGCATAAAATTTTTTGCTTTTGTAAATGCTTGCATTTCGGCATCTTAACCCAGTCTTGGGGTAAGATGGCCATCTACATAGGAATTACATAAAGAAAGCGCGTAAAAAAATTTGGACACCTACCGAAGGTTTTAAGCTGAAACAGTAATTGAAAATCACTATTTAAAATTTGAATAAAACAACGCAAACTGAAATTAAAGTATTAGTAGGGAAGCCTCTTCCAAACGACTGGAGTGGCGTTCTCCTACAGTGCCTGCGCACAGGAAAACCACGTGACACGGGATATTATTCAATACAGCATCTCATCCCAAGTTATCCTAAATGAAATTTAACGGCACAATATGGAATTGTTTATCAAAATCACTTTAAAAATTCTATCAAAAGCCTGCGACAAATAGCAGAAATGTGTATATATATATTTTTTTCTGAAATGCAGGCTAGAGATATGCTAACCGTCGGTGAACAAATTCGATGTGGGTAGGGAAGTCAGACGAGAGAGCCACCAGTTGTGTATCAAGTCTGGAGACTCGGAGCTTTCCAGCATTCAGTTTAAAAGAAACCGTAGGAAAGTACTCCGTTAACCTTAAAAACATGGTTGCTTATTTGAAAGTACCAGATGCCAGTAACCAGTCTGTTCTTTAACGTGCCCGAGTATAAGAAAATCTTTTAGCCCTAAATAACTTTGGAAGTTAATACACAAGATTATTTAGTCTCACTGAAGGTCTCTATGAATATACCGCCTGGTTCAAATTAAAAAAAAAAAACACTTTCAGTCTTGTCGGGGGGGGGGCGGTCCAAATAAGTTCAAGGTAAATGTTCATTGTACCTACCGTACGTTATGTATCAGAGCGTTTATTCCAATTTTCTTTATGTTCCTAAAATACAGGGTGTCCCAAAAGTCTCTGTACAACTACAAAAAATAATTACAAAAAATAATAATAGGCCTACAGGAAAAGTAATTACAATAGTACATAGAGTAACTTAAAAAGTTTTTTTCTACTACCTTAGTATACATGTACATGAGATCATTTCGTTGCACGAAGAATATAAAGTTGATATTCCAATTCCATCCACGTGCGTTTCAGCATGCTAACATCTATAGTAGTTACAACTGTTTGATGAAATCTAAACAAAAGTTAATAGTCTCATGGAATTGAAACAAAAGATCCAAACAGCAGTTGATGTTACATTAATTAATTATTGATGTTAATTAATTTAATTAATTAGGTAATCCAAACTGTTGATGTTAGCATGAAAAACGTTCGTGGATTGAATTGTAACATCGTCTTGATATTCTTCGTGCTACGAAAGGATCTCATGTTGAAGTTTACTAAGGCAGTAGAAAAAAACTTTTTAAATTACTCTATGCACTGTTGTAATTATTTTTTCTGTATGCCTATTATTTTTTTAAATAAATTTTTGAAGCGGTACGGTGACTTTTGGGACACCCGTTATAATACGAATAAATAAAATATATTGTGCAAACATGCAACATCTTATACAATAACATGTGCCTTCAAACTACCTCTGCGAATTCTGACCATTGAAGCAGTGATCCAAGGAAAAGGCAGGCGATCGTTATTTTAGTGTCTATCCAAGTCTCCTCTGTTGATTGACTTACTGCCAGCCGCTGACGGTCTTCCTCGTGGATAGAGATCAAACAGAATGTCTCTTGAATTTGTTCTATGGGAGGGTTACTTCGTTAAAACATCGTTAATACGCGTGGGTAGAGATCAACCAGAATGTCTCTGGAATTTAATCTCTGGGAGGGTTATTTCGTTAAAATCCTTAATACTCGTGGGTAGAGATCAACCAGAATGTATCTTAAATTTATTCTCTGGCTGGGTTATTTCGTTACCAAATCCTTAATACCAGTGGGTAGAGATCAACCAGAATGTCTTTTGAATTTGTACTCTGGGAGGGTTATTTCGTTAAATAATTAATATTCGTGGGTAGAGATCAACCAGAATGTCTCTTGAATTTGTTCTCTGGGAGGGTTATTTCGTTAAAAAATCGTTAACACTCGTGGGAAGAGATCAACCATAATGTCTCTAGAATTTGTTCTCTGGCAGGATTATTTCGTTAAAAAATCCTTAATACCCGTGGGTAGAGATCAACCAGAATGTCTCTTGAATTTATTCTCTGGGAGGGTTATTTCGTTAAAATCCTTAATACTCGTGGGTAGAGATCAACCAGAATGTATCTTAAATTTATTCTCTGGCTGGGTTATTTCGTTACCAAATCCTTAATACCAGTGGGTAGAGATCAACCAGAATGTCTTTTGAATTTGTACTCTGGGAGGGTTATTTCGTTAAATAATTAATATTCGTGGGTAGAGATCAACCAGAATGTCTCTTGAATTTGTTCTCTGGGAGGGTTATTTCGTTAAAAAATCGTTAACACTCGTGGGAAGAGATCAACCATAATGTCTCTAGAATTTGTTCTCTGGCAGGATTATTTCGTTAAAAAATCCTTAATACCCGTGGGTAGAGATCAACCCGAATGTTTCTTGAATTTGTTCAATGGGAGGGTTACTTCGTTAAAACATCGTTAATACGCGTGGGTACAGATCAGAATGTCTCTTGAATTTATTCTCTGGGGGGGGGGGGGTTATTTCGTTAAAAAATCCTTAATACTCGTGGGTAGAGATCAACCACAATGTGTCTTGAATTTGTTCTCTAGGAGGGTTATTCCGTTAAAAAATCCTAAATACCACAAACAAGTGAGAGAAATTTTAAATAAATACATTTTTCGTTACCTGAAAAATTGAAGTTAAATCTTGGTAAGCAGGACTTGGAACGCACTGTATACGTGTTTTTTAAAACAAATAAAACGCAAGCAAATGAATAAATAAAAATACTTTTGTTCTAAAGATATTTTCAGTTTGTTTTGAAACCGAAATTATTTATAAACAATCATACATTTTACTTTAATAATAAGTAATATTTAATACTTATTTTTTTTAAATGCTAAATTTATAAAACATGTCGTTCGGATATCTCTTTAACTATTTTAAATGAAATAAACTTTCAAGTTATAGGCATTAATCTACCAAATGTTGCAATAAATAATATTTGAAAAACCTTAAACGATATTATCAGTTCATGGCATTATTTGCTTATGCAAACAAATATTCTGTTTGAAAATTCAGACTGTAAATTTTCGATATGTATATGGACATATATTTTGCATTATCAATTACATAAAGTTGCATTATTTAAGGATAAATATTGAGCTTTGAGATTAACTATCATTCATCAAAAACCAATCATAAAATTCATTCAATGATTCGTTCGACATACATAAGTATCTTAAATTTTCATATTTTGAAGATCAATCACTAGGTGACAGTTGTTGTTTTTCAAACCTCAAAATTTCCAACTAACACGCACTATTTGAGGAAATCGTTCGACGCATTTTAATTAAATATTCCGGTAAGATCAAATAAATTATTCCAAATCACACGACAAGTTATTCTAAATCATATGCGAGAAAATTTATCATAAGCCAGATGCGTCTGACATTTTCATATTTATTAATAAAATGTGAGGAAATTTAAAATTAAAAATATTTTCACATTTTTATATTAATGCTTCACCGACACAACGCAGAATACAAAATGATTAAAGAATTAATTTTCGGTTGTATATGGATGACCTTTATGCTTCGATGCAATTAATAGTATGCATGGGAGGGTGGGGATGTTTGAAACACGTTTTACTAAAATGCTTGTAATTTGTATTTGACATGCAATAAAATCTTAGCATGACACATGTAAATAGATGATTATGCATTATATATTTTTACAGCGTCATAGTTCTGTAAAGGTCCGATTCTCTTTTCAAAAAAATGTTCGTAATTTATGTTTGACATACAATAAAATTTCAGCAAGACTCGTATAAATATCTCATTATGTAATATATCTTTGTACAGCGTCATAATTCTGAAAAGGTCTGATTATCTTTCCACTAAAATGCTCATACTTTGTGTTTGACATATAATAAAATCTTAGCATAGCACATACAAATTGCTCGTTATGCATTCTACTTTTTTTACAGCGTCATAATTCTGAAAAGGTCTGATTATCTTTCCACTAAAATGCTCATACTTTGTGTTTGACATATAATAAAATCTTAGCATAGCACATACAAATTGCTCATTATGTATTCTACTTTTTTTACAGCGTCATTATTCTGAAAAGGTCTGATTATCTTTCCACTAAAATGCTCATACTTTGTGTTTGACATATAATAAAATCTTAGCATAGCACATACAAATTGCTCATTATGTATTCTACTTTTTTACAGCGTCATAATTCTGAAAAGGTCTGATTATCTTTACACTAAAATGCTCATACTTTGTGTTTGACATATAATAAAATCTTAGCATAGCACATACAAATTGCTCATTATGTATTCTACTTTTTTACAGCGTCATAATTCTGAAAAGGTCTGATTATCTTTCCACTAAAATGCTCATACTTTGTGTTTGACATATAATAAAATCTTAGCATAGCACATACAAATTGCTCATTATGTATTCTACTTTTTTTACAGCGTCATTATTCTGAAAAGGTCTGATTATCTTTCCACTAAAATGCTCATACTTTGTGTTTGACATATAATAAAATCTTAGCATAGCACATACAAATTGCTCATTATGTATTCTACTTTTTTACAGCGTCATAATTCTGAAAAGGTCTGATTATCTTTACACTAAAATGCTCATACTTTGTGTTTGACATATAATAAAATCTTAGCATAGCACATACAAATTGCTCATTATGTATTCTACTTTTTTACAGTGTCATAATTCTGAAAAGGTCTGATTCGCTTTTCACAAAAATGCTCCTAATTTATGTTTGACATATAATAAAAGCTCAGCATGCCTCATGTAAATAGATCATTATAAATTCTACTTTTTTTACAGTGTCATAATTCTGAAAAGGTCTGATTCGCTTTTCACAAAAATGCTCCTAATTTATGTTTGACATACAATAAAAGCTCAGCATGCCTCAAATAAATAGATCATTATAAATTCTACTTTTTTACAGGGTCATAATTCTGAAAAGGTTCTAAATGGTATTTTCCATAATTATTTACTATGTGTAAACAGCTTCAAACATCCCTGAAAGGGTGAGGTTTGGCCCAGTATACAGAGTTATGGGAAATATAATAAGCATCCACCATGTGCTTATCAGAAAAAATATATTTTTAAAATTAAATAAAGGCAATGCGTCAGACCTCCAGTTGTCGAAACATTCCCAAGTTTCTCCAGTATATAAATAAGCGCAAATATAAATAAGGTTAAACGCATCAACAATTTTCGAAGCGTTAAAAAGACTTTAAAATATCTTTTTTTTTATACTTGTATTTCTGCGTCAAAATTCTGAAAAGATGTTATTTTCTTTTCACTAAAATTCTCGTAATTTGCGTTGGGACATACAATAAACTCTCCGTATGACTCATATAAATAGTTCATTATGTAAATTATCTTTTACAGCGTCCTAATTCTGAAAAGGCACTAAATGGTATTTATCATAATTATTTACTATGTGCAGACAGCTTCAAACATCCTGAAAGGGGGGGGGGGAGTTTGGCCCAGTATACAGAATTATGGGAAATATAATATGCATCTATCTTCAATTTATCAGCAAAAAATATTAAAAAAATAAAATAAAGGCAATGTGTCAGGCTTTCAATAGTCGAAATAACATCATTTTCTCCAATATATAAATAAGAAGGTGAACCACGTCAAAACTTTTCAAAGCATTAAAATTACAGTAATCTCTCACTTATATGTCGCCTCTTTTATGCGTCTCTCTCATTTAAACGTCGATGTTTGGTAGCTTCTGATAAAGATACAAGAAGTAAATAGCAATACAATGTTTTTTTTTTTGCTTATACGTCGCAACGTGAATGTATCTGACTTATACGCCGGAGAAATTGCAAGTTCTTGCCATTTCTTTCCATTTTACACATATCCTTTCCAAGAAATTTCACATTACCTTGTAAATGGGAAGTCAATTGGTTGTCTTTTTAGGTGCGTTCGTAATTATATAAATACGTAGCACCTATTGTCGTCGTCTGGTCCGTCCGTCTGTCCGTCCGTCCGTCCGCATATAACAACGCAAAAACTACCCAACCGAATGGTTTGAAATTTAAGATATATTATCTTTGCAGGATTTTGTCGAGACAGTTCAATTTTTTTAAAAATCCAATCAAAACTTTAGAAAATATTAATAAAAACATTTATTAAGAAATGTGATTTTTTTTTAAAAATCGGTGCTTACTTTTTATAGGAGCTTTCGAAGTTTAATCGTCAAGCGACCGAGATACTTATTTTATTATAGAAATTAATCTGCAGACGATATAATTCATTTCAGAGAATTAAAAATCATCAAGATCTGAATATTTATATAACTAGCTATAGTACGAACGCACCTCGTTTGTAACGTTTGACGTACAATTTCCAACTTGTTTTTTTTTTTTTCTGGACACTAATGTAATCTGCATTCTGTAGTCACATCCCATTCACACTTGCTGCTTCTAAGAGAACTGTTTCAGAAAAACAGGCTTCATTCTGAAGGAATTTGAAAATGATGCAACTAGTGCCAAAGATTAATTGGTATTAGGTGAATAACGGAATGCCGTTTCTTGGGGAACGATTAATTTTAACTATTTTGTAGATATTGATGAAGATGTAATAACAGCAGAAAAGAAGCACATAAATGAAATAGCAGTAAAAGATAAAGTTGATGCCAGTGAAAATGATTAAGATAACGAAGAAAACGTAGAACCACCATCCACCGACTTTTGCAAAAGAAAAACCTCATCATTCAAAACATCTGGAAAAACCTCAATCACTACATCCAATGAACTGATGAATTTGGTTTAACATATTGATGTTTCAATGAACTCAAACAAATTATTTTTAAGGACACAAATGAAGCTCATACACAATTTTCCATTTTAGATTATTTAAAAAAATGGGGTATGTAATTAAAATTTTGTGTTGAATGTATTTCAGATTTGAATTAGTAAATCTTTAATAATCTAAATAATTCGTATTTTTCATTATTCTGCATATTATTTAACCATTTAATGATGAATTTTGTCTTAACATTTATTTCAAATGTAATTTTTACTTAGATTTCATTTATGCGTCGTTTTTGGTTTATCCCTTGCACCGACGTATATTTTGGAGATTACTGTACTTTAAAATATTTTATTTTCTATATTTATATTTCTGAACAAAAGATAGTTCTTTCAAAATAGATTTACTATTCTTGTGAAGTACAGAAAGAAAATAATATAATAATAAAACAAAAGAAAATTAGAAATGTGAAAGATTAAAAAAATTCATCTGATAGCGCAATTTTTCGAAATTACTCTAATATTGCTCATAATTTTTAATCTTTCTTAACTGTAAAAGAAGATTCGCAAAGCAATTCCTCAAAGAAAGATAATTATTCGGCGATAATGTGACATCCAGGAATCACTTATTACAGTTCGTATCACAAAATGCACACAAATATCATAATACACATATCACAGGGACATAACAAACAATAGAAGAATCGCCATTTAGTTATCTAGCAGTTAACGAGCAACAACTTTAAATCTAATGAAAAGGAAGCAATTTTCACATCGCTAACTCAGCATGTATCCAGCAAGCCACTGCTTTGGAAAAAAAAATGAGACGTCACTATATATAATTTGGAACATTCTTGATAATTCGGCTCGTATAAGTTGTAAGACACCAAGTCAGAGTGAATGTTGTCACGCTCGATTTATATTCGGGCAAATTACTTAGAAATGTCTGCGAAATAAGCTTTTAAATTAAATCGTAGAAGTGTTGGATAAATTTTTCTGATTATTTGTAACAAAAATAAAATTCCGTTATTAAAGAAAGAAGTGTTATCTTCAGTGAAAACTATTTCAAATAATTAGCGTCTTTAAACAGTATTGCATTTGAAGTATTTTCGGCAGCTCTGTATAAAATTTATAGCTAATAACGTGGAACATAAGCTACTAAATATATTTTAACCCTAATTCCCCTCATGTCATACGAAAGCACGCTAAGGTGGGGCTGTGCAAGACGTATGTGACTAAATACATCTATAAGGCAATCAAAAAAGACTAAAAACATCAATGCAATTAATTACATACTGCAATGTCATTAAATAATTGAAATACACTGAGTTGAAATTCTGTCATCATTATTTCAATATACTTAAATAAATTATTACTAATACTTATTCTATGTAATTATTTTGTACGAATCTTTAAAATAACTATATTTTATATGGATTATGTTTTATAGGAAATGTTGTAGTATATATTATATCCTATGCACATTTGTTAATTTTTTAATAGCATATGTTGAAAATAAAGAATTTAAAACAGTTACTGTAATTTTTTATAACGGCATTTGCACAACTCAATATTAAGAAAGAATAATGTCGCAACACTATTATAAAAAATTACGAAAATGAAACGACGATCATTTCAAAAAATGCCTAATTTCTGCACATAGCTTTCTCTTGCAATAACATCATCTTTCAACAAAATGTGACTATTATTAATATTATTATTATTATTACGTTTCTAAAATTTCCAACATGTTTACTATTTTTAAATTACCAGCATTATCATGGCCATGACAACTGTATCTGTTTATTTTTTAATGTCCCAATCCAATTTTCATTGTGCGAAATGAGGAAGTAAATTTATATAATGTGTATAAATTTTGTGGCCTTCCTTCTATATTTGCGAAAGTTATGGGACCCATCGACGTGCAGACAGACATGCCAAAAGACAGGTACAATTAAGCCTTATAACTTTTTTAAAGTTATTGATAATTTTGTTTGAGTCGTAACCATAGATACTATGACCACAAAATTTTTTTATAGCATTTCATAGATGCGAATAAACTATAAATGTCACAGAAAAAGTTTCAGGCAATGAGGCTATTTTCGACGAATTCTTTATTTAGTCCATTTTTCAGCCTCTTTTCCTGCTGCGACATCATGCTACAGACTGGTTGTTATACTTTAATCCAAATTTTATGATCGTCCGATACATAGCACAGCTCAGTTTAAAAAAAAAAATTCACAAATATTATTGCATTTTTTATTTCTGCTCTGCTTTTGAAATAAACATTAAGATTGGTATAGTCCGAAATAGAAATATTATATATATATATATATATATATATATATATATGTCATTACATATGGATTAAGCCACAAACCCTGTCAATTCACAACTCAAACGCACACCATTTCGAAATTTAATTGTTTTTGTAAAATTTACATTTTAATCACATACGTTTTATGCGGATATAAATAAAATGGTTTATGAAGAAATACCTTTTTCTTTTGCGTTACAATATTTAAAGCTATTCTTTAGCATTTAGTTTCTGGTGCGAAATAGGTTTTAAATGATCCGAAGGAAACCAAAATCGGTAAACTTACTATTCGAGAAGGGGGAAGCAGAATGGAATAATAATAAAAAAATAATTTCAATAATCACCGACAGATGGCGCTACTGAGTGTGAAATGTAATGTGTAATGCAAGAACAAAAAAATTAAGGCGCAGACTGAATAGCACACTTAATTTATTGGAAAATGTCACAGTGAACGTGGTTATTCATTTGTATGGCGGTGCCGTGATCATGTTCAGGTTCCACATGGTCATTGTGCTGTTGGACACAATCAACGCTGTGCACGACGCGCTCAACTGTGGAATGTACTGCATCAGGAGTGATGTTTCGCACATGTTATGATATGAAGTAAAGTCATTGAAGTTTGTGACACCTCCACGGTACACAATATTATAAATTACATTTCACACTCAAAAGCGCCATCCGTTGGTGATTTTTGCAATTATTTTTTTTATTGTTCCATTCTTCTTCCCCCTTCTCGAATAGTAAGTGTACCGATTTTGCTTCCATTCCTGTTATTCCTTCAAGATACAGACAGCTCCAAATAGGGATACTTATATTATAACCACCCGGTATATTCTTTATGATTTTGTTACTTACATTATTTTTTTAGTTGATAAAATATATTTACTAAAAGAGAAGAGATACTTTAAAACAAACGATTTATAATAAATCGAAAAAACTAAATGAGGCCACATACAACTGCTGCTCAATATAGATAAAGTTCATTTGGAATTTTAATTGGATAATGATTTTGAAATCGAACAAGATACAATGTTGAATCGAGCAACGTTGAATCGAAAGATGTAAATATATTTTACATCGAAACTAATTATAATTGATGTAGAGATTGAGAAAATCAATTTTAGAGATTGAGTTAACTAATGCAATAGGGTATATTACCAAAGTTTAATTGATATTTAATTGAGTTGTGTTGAAACTATTTACGTTTCATTGTTAAATTAATAACCGATCATCTCATTCTAATTATATTCTCAGCAAATGATTTTAAAATCACTTTATAATAATAACCGGGATTGAAAGTTAATTAAAAAAATATCTGTCTTAATTTTACAAAATGTTGGAAAAATAAAAATAATTTATGTTTTTAAACTTATTATTAATTATTTTTATTTTAAATTTAAATAAGTTAAATTAATAGGTTTTAACGGGAAATGTTGAAGTTTATTTTTTTAAACCTAATGTAATGTAATTTGATTCAGGATAATCAGAAAATACCTAACGAACTAGTAAAATTCATGATAAGTATGGAAATATATTCTGGGGACAGTAGATTTTCAAAATAACGAAATTAGACTAAAAAATTTTATATTTTTTATTTGGAGAATTATGAAACTAGATGCTCAAATGTATCTAATGCAAAAATAATTTTTCAAGTCTGATGCTTCTTTTCTGAGATATAAGCTTCTATATTTGTTAAAACTTGTTTTAAACTTAAAATGCCGTTTTCTCAAAATTAAAATTTTGCACATTTCTAACTTTTGAAGCGTTCTATGCGCATTTCTAATTATAAGATTACTTCGAAATTGGCACTGTATATACTCTATACAATAATAAATAGATATTAGCATAAAAAATTGCGTTTCAGGGCTATTTCAGTGTTGAAATTTATGTGCATATGAAAATATACAGTCACTTTTTCAGAAAAAAATAATGCATAATTATAAAATATGTTTTTTTTCTGTTCGTACATTCAGCGAACTTTTACAATTCATGCCAACTTCCAATGTAATATATAAAAAGTATCTCATTAATAAATATTGTAATGTTTTATACAAAAGAAATGCGCATGGGACATTTTAAAATATGACAACTATTCGTTATTCTAACTATTAAAAAAATGAATAATTTAAAAACTTTTAGCACCAAAATTTGAATGTAACTATTTGAGTTTGCCATTACAAGTCTGCCAATTATCAAACGATTCCATTGGCAACTGAAGGATTTGGTTTGAATGTCCACTGTCCACTTAAAATGTGCTTTAAATTAAATGGTAACACTTTGTATGAATCACCATAAAAACAAAAGAATACTCGGGACGCGTTAAAGTGTACTTTGCTAGTTAATTGTTGTCGTAATGGTGGAAGGATTGTTTGAAAAAATACAAAAAGTTATTTGACTAATGTCTGTATTACATTTATATATATTTTTTAATTTGTCACACTTAGTCAAAAAATATCTTTTAGGAAATATAATAACTCACGCATAGTTATTTCCGTTATATTAGGGTAACTCTAGGATAGATGGCCATCAATTTTAAAGATTGAAATGAAAATGTTTAGAATGCAAATAAATACAAGAAATATTTTTGTATATTTGAAATTCTTATACATATACTCATCATATTTTGGACAAAAAATAATTAAATATTGCGAACAAAAAGTGGGAAACCTAAATTGAAATTTAAATGGCAGATGGCCATCTCTCATTCAAGCCGAGGAGAGATGGCCATCCAATACAAGAAAGGAAAAGTGAAGTTACAATAACCAAAAATAACACGATTCTTATAGTGTAAAGTGCCTTAAAAGTTTGTATAGTAAAAAATAAAAATAAAAAATGTAACGTACGTACTGCAAAATATTCAGATACATAACTCAACAAAAATGTTCAACCACTAAATTAAAAAAACATTAAAATTTCACTTTTTATAATCGAAAAACACAGCTGTATGTCGCAATGAATGAACTAGTTGAACAATTTCCTATGAACTAAGTTTATGCTGCGATCTATAATCAAGTTTTGGAGATATTTAGACTGGCCATTTCTCCTCTATGGCCATCTCGCCTAGAGTTACCCTACATTATTTAAAAGTAGAACTAAACTTTTCTAAAAATCCTTTAATAATGTCCTTAAAAATACATTTATCACCGCTTTAAAAAGACACAAGTTTATCTCATTTACACAGTTCATTCCCATTACATAGTTCACATATCCATTATAGTACTATTAAATATTCGTTTATTACTTAATTATTTCATTTTTCTATACATAAGGCATTCATCATAAGTTCGTTTTGATATCCTTAAGATATAAATTATACATAGAAGAAACCGGTACACAATGGACAACTTTTCAGTTTAAACTACTTTTTTCTCTTTAACGAGCAGACCGATCTGCCTGAAAATATTTTTGAGCATTCATTACGTCTTTTTACATTCCTGAGAATTTTCTCAGACCATAGGTTGTAATAAATTTTACAAAATAAAAATATTTTTATGCACCCGTAAAGCGGACCAGTGTGTCATGGAAGCGGGGCACAGTGGATCACTATTATGTATTATCTGAAATAAAATATTAATATATTTTTCATTAATATAATTATTATTTATTGCCTCTTTACCTCCTAAATAATACAAATTTGCAAATAACATTGTCAAAGTAAAAACATACAAAACAAAATAAATTAAAGTAAAATAAATTTTGAAAATAATAACAGGAACAGATACAGGAATGATAGCAAATAAGTTGAAGTTATTTAATACAAAGGAAAAAAATCAACTCATTTTAAAAATTGCAAATGAAATTCGAAAATACGTATAAGTAAGATAGAGTCTGAAATTTTCCTGAAACACTTTTGGGTCTGAGAGAGCCACATTATGAAATCACTGACATCAACAACAGATTCATCTACAGTTTCTGGGTAAATAAAATAATTTTCATTCAATTTTGCATCTCATGAATCTTTCTTGAATAGAATCATCACCAATTAAGCTACTGTTATATTTTTCGAAGGCAGTAAATACAAAACAAAATATTTCTTACTATGTGAAATAAATTGCTATTTTTCTTTGTTTACTTTAATTTGCAGTTAAAAAACTACTTTAAAACAATATTTCTTTATAGAAAATAAGCAATTATTAAATATTTTGAACATTCTTCATTATAGCAGCAGAATGGATTGTGAAAAACTGCGTCGCAGTGGGTGGTTAACTGTGCCCCATGTTGAATTTCAATAAATAATCATATTAATAATGTTTAGAGCTTTATTTTAACATATTAACTTTAAAGTTAAATAAAATCAAGTATATTACCTTTGCAAAATATCTGTTTCATCTTATTCATCTACAACCTTTAATTACTAAAAAAAATATATGGTGATGAAAAATTTTACATTTAGATGCTCAAAACAACCAATTAGGATAATATGGTTTACTTTGAGCTAAATGTGTGCCCTGAGCGCTGTAAATAATTACTCAGTACTATTGACTATTAGGATAGAAGGTAACTTAATTTATTTTTATAAATAAAATATTAGGGTGTGGTCCACTGTGCCGCTTGGTCCACTGTGCACCGGTCTCCCCTACGTACTGGCACAACATGTAAAGTCCATTTTTGAACCCCTTCAGTTTCCAATCCTGCGTATGTGCTATGCTTTTTGTTCGAGGTAATCGGCTTTTATAATAATGGAATACAACGGATGCATGAGTTAGTCTCTTTCCTATAAGATAATGTTTGACGAAGATTTGTAGGTTTTTAAAAAATATATATAAAAGAAAACAAGTATATTTGCTAATAACACCAACAGATGGAGCTTTCAATCATTATTACTATGAAAATACAGAAATTTGCCCTGTTCAAAATAGTGCTGAAACTTTTTTCGTACAACATATTATAGCATATTTGACAGACTGTTAAATATGCTAGCTAGAACGTGTTTTGGTGAAACTTTTACAATAATAAAAATACCGGCAGTGATTCCTTTACAGAAATTCAGACGCAAAATGCATTTATAAAAAGGAAAAGATTAATTAACATGTTCAGAGCTCTTAAATCTAGTTTGATTTTCACGAGTGGCTGAAATCAAGTTACGTCAAGTTTAAAATTTTGAAAAAAGCTATCGAGTGAAAGTTCTTGAAAGGACAAACCAGTATTAACCCCGACAGGACGGGCCTCATTTCATGACATTTTCATTTTAAATGTAACTAGATTTGTATAGCATTTTTCGTTTTATTTAATCCAAGAAAAAGATTACTACTAAAATATTCCGGTTCTACAAAATAAAAGGAATACGCTACCTATAGGGAACTTATGCCTGACATCCATTCTGAAAAGAAAATTGGATTCTTTGGCGTATTTAACTCATTCCACTTTTCAATTTGGGATAAAAGACATTTTTCAATTTAATACTATAATTATCTAGCAAGTCTTTTTCCGTCATATACTCGATGCAATAAAAGGCTACTGCAAGAGAGTTTTCAAACTTATGTTCATTTATTTTAATTGCAAAAGTTAAATAAGTACTTTATAAGTTATTCCTAAATCAATCTTTATATTCATACTTTACATAGCTGTTATTTTATGAAGCGTTAAAAAAATATTCAATAATATTGTCTAATTCTCAAAGTGTTTTATATAAATGAAAATAGCAATCCAAATGGCTAAAGGTTGACTGAGATCTAACGTCAGAAGTTATTTTGCGTACAATTAATATGAAAACGGCTATGGAATAATTTTTTAAGATGTTTGAAAAATGTTAAATTTTTTTATACTATGAGATTAACCATACACTGTTACAAATTCTGTTCAACGTTTCACGAAAAGATAGTACAAGTGTAGCTGCCACCATAGAATGGTAAAACCTTTTTCATACTTTAGTGCTTTGTTTGAACCATAGTTTGGTTATAGGTTGAACAATGATTTGATGATAGGTTGAATCATGGTTTGGTAATAAGTTGAACCATAGTTTTCTAATAGATTGAACCAATGTTTGGTAATAAATTGAACCGTCGTTTGGGAAGCGTTAAACGCGAAACTAACCAGACATTGAAATTGACAATTAACATTCAACCTTTAATAAATGAATTCAGTTCCATGAAATCGCTATATTTAAATAAAAAATATTCGGCATATGCAATCAGGCTGGACATTGGTGAACACTGTGGGCAGCATTGCGTGTCTTTAAAGTGGCAGGCAACTGTACGCCCAGTCGAAAATTTAGACGTCAACAGAAAGAGCCATTGATAGAAAGTTTAGATGTAGTTATAAATAACTTTTCTAAAAATAGATGTATGCTAATAAAAAATCCAAAAAATACTGCTTAAAATGTCTGGTATGTAATTCTAAATATGAGTATAAAGATACTTCTAAAATTAAAATTTAAGCAGTGTCGATTTAAATAGCCATAACAATTTTCCAGATTATATCTTCTCTAATCTCTCTCTCTCTCTCTCTCTCTATATATATATATATATATATATATAAACACACGTGCGTGATCCTATATTTCACATTGCAGCCACAACTACCCAGTGCAGACCACTGGTGTTTATGTGTGGTAGTAGCCTCAAGTCTTCCATCGTGCACTATGGCGGTTGCAAGTCGGTAGCTGTGGGGGTGTGCGAGATATGGTGGTTGAAAGTAGTCGACCTAGGGTATTTTCATATTTCACCAAAGTGTTCTAAAAATGTTTGGAAACTTCTTCAACGGGAATTAGTTCATTCAACTTAACATGAACTAATTAAAATATAGATAACTAAATAAGATGATTTTGCGAAACCTAGCGGTAGAAACTGAAATTAAACGATATTACGGCGCGTGTGTATCACGCCT
Organism: Maratus michaelseni; assembly: GCA_963931845.1. Classification (NCBI taxonomy): domain Eukaryota; kingdom Metazoa; phylum Arthropoda; class Arachnida; order Araneae; family Salticidae; genus Maratus; species Maratus michaelseni. The sequence goes on along the minus strand of OZ007590.1, from coordinate 345,352,898 downwards.
GCTATACAACGCCGTAGGCAGCGGGGACGAGTGTCGGAGTTTCGTTCGGAAAGAAGTTTGTTTAGAACAGAATGCGCACCGAAAATGACCATTTTTTATCAAAACCGCAAAAAGAAGTTACTGATTTCCGGGCAACGCCTCGCCGACGGATCAGCTCGTTATATTTAAATGTTTCGAACAAGTAGCGCTTACATTCTAAATTTAAACACGTGTTTGAAGTAAAAGTTTTAATAACGACGTATAAAGTTTTAAACGAACTTATATTTATTTTACTACTAAATTCTGAGACATTATAAAGCGATAATAATAAACATACACATATATTATCATTACTATATGTAAATATGAACAATAGCAATTGGAATGTCAGAATAACTGTAAATGTAAAGATATGTATTATAGTTAAGATGCTATAAACTGAAGGGTTTAATTTACGAATTAGAGTTTGAGGCAACATCAGGGGGAGGGGGACCATGGTATCTAGGTTCTGTCTCGTAATAAACTTAAGCCATGCCATGGTCTGTTATGAGAAAATTACGTTTCAAGATATATTTTATATTTATTAAAAAAACTTAACTTTGAAATTAACTTTTCACTAAACTATGTCATTCTTTTATTATAAATTATTATTTTCCCTGTTAAAAATTACCTCTCTGTTATATCAATTTTGAAAATTATTTTTTTAAATTGTTTCAGAAAATAATTCAACTAATGAAGTACTTTATCGTAGGTTTTTGACAATAACATACATGATCTTGCTAGAATATAAATTGAGAAAACATACGTGAAGCAAAAGCATAAATACTAAAAATTGGAAAGTAAACTTTCATAAGAAAAACATAAAAAACCAAAAGTCGTTTAGAACAATATTTAGAGATGAAACGTGACTTACTGTAAGTGTTCTATAAAGCATTGATAAATTGTTTTATTTTTTTTTTCTTCGAAGTGAGATTTTTCTGCCAGCAAACCTATGCGGGGAATAAAACACATCATTTGTGGGATAAATATCGTGCATATTTAAAATTGTAATTATTTTTCATTTTATGTGTTGCTGTCAGCCTACTTGTATAAAGAGAAATTTTATTTATTTTAAAATAACTAAACATTTTTAATGTCTGATAAATAAAAGTCTTTAAATAAATTATCACTTTTATTCAGACATAAAAGTTAAAATTACATAAAATACAATTGAGAATTACAAGCAAACGTTTCGGTCTATAATCTAGTCCCTCATCAGTGAAACTACATACGTCGACTGGGGAGTTTTTAACCATGTTTACAGTCAATAGTTTAACCAGTTAAAACTTGAAAGCTGCAACGAACCTTCATTAGAGTAAGATCGTATATTCAGGTGAAACAACACAAGATTCATTAATTGCGAATTCTGTTTACTAGTGAACCAACCCAATAAATCCAATTTCCCATCGAATCGCAGTTGTAAGAACTTTGGCCCATCGAACTAAACGTTATTGTTCTACTGATGCAGCCATCCTAATGGAGATAAAGAAAATAATTTCTGACTTAAGAAAAAATAGTTATCCTTTGTGGTGGCTGAAAAGGTTAATTTCTGCGCATCGCGTGTCAACCTCTTTAATTCTTACAAACCCCACTGGTTATGAATCTATTCCTTATTACAGGATCTTTCTGAAAAAATTGCTAGTCTACTCAGGTCTAATAATATCAGTACAGCCTTCAAACCACATAATAATTTAAAAGATTTGCTTTATAAGTTTAAAATTAGAATACCTCCCCTACTTAAAACCGGCGCGGTCTACAGTATTCCTTGTGGGGTCTGTGACTCAGTCTATATTGGCTAAACGGGTCGTACTTGCGCCATTCGTCTTGCCGATTATAAAAGTGCCTATAAATCTAGTAGACTTCAATCGAAATTAGTACATCATTCTCTGGATTCTGACAATATTCCGGATTTCGCAAGTATCGCAGTAATCAGATCCAGCTGCAATAATATTAAGAGTAGAGTGTTTCTTGAGGGTTGGTTCACTCGTAAACAGACTTCGCCAATTAATGAATCTTGTGTTGTTCTACCTGAATATACGATCTTACTTTAATGTAGGTTTCTTTGCAGCTTTCAAGTTTTAACTGGTTAACCTAGACTGTAAACATGGTCGAAAATTCTCGGGTCGGAGTATGCAGTTGCACTGATGCAGGGCTAGATTATAGCCCGAAACATTTGCTTGTAATTTTTAATTGTATTTTATGTAATTTTAACTTTTATGTCTGATTAAATGTGATATTTTATTTAAAGACCTTTTATTTATTTTGTTAGACAAATCACAGAAGTAAATACTGAGGAGCAGTCGCCCTACCAATGAATATGACCATAATGTAGCAGTAATATATTTTGTGTATATCTGGTATATTTTTAATATGGTTTAAACAACAAGAAAAGGCATAGGTTAAATGGAAATGTTAATTACAAAGTAATCTGTAGAAAATGTAACAAACTAAATACGTATGTGAGTCTAGAAGTCAGTTGCAATCAGAAGTAGCTTTTTGTTGATGAATTTTTTGTTGGCGGTACTTGATGCGAACTTTTGTGCGATGTACGTTTCTAAGGCGGCTCCCATATTAACATGCTGCATTAAAGAATTGGTAATAGCAAATAAGCAAATTATAGCAGAATATATCAATTAGAATTACATATTCCTTTAAATCCCGCAATGGGAGCTACACCCAACATACGCCACATCTTTGATAATTCTAAACCTACTTTCTACTTTAACCACGTGCTAATATCGGAGCCACTTTACAAGTATAGTCTGTGGCGGCGAATTTCGATTTTTATAGCTCATTCAATTCGGCTCATCGAGCTCAGTAATTTTATACCTCGCATGTCGGCTATTGAGTTTTTATAATGACAGGGTGCCGGGTCAAAGTTGAAAATTTCGTTCAGTGAAAAACAAATGCTTTCAAAGAAATAAGTGCGATTTAAGTTGACTAATTATTTTTACAGTGCATATAACTACTATAAGGTTATATTATTGCCTATGTTTAAGTATGGATTTGCCAAAAGAGGATACACTGATAAAGATGAAAACTACGTCACCCCCTACAGACTTCTGTTTTAAAATTCCAGACAGAAAGCAAAGCTGCTTTGAATGCTCTCGTCGAGCCAGCTGAAGAAGCCTTTGCTCGTTATGCGCACTGTGAGAAATATTTTATGTTTTACTCACTTCTTCGGAATGAACAATGTGTCAAAAATTGACTATTATCAATGGATGTTAGTGTAAGAACCATAATTTTAATCTTATTTGTTTGACGGCAACTGGTTTTCAATGAACGGAATTTTAAACTTTGACCCGGCCCCCTGTCATTATCAAAATTCAATAGCCGATATGCGAGGTAGCAAATTACTTAGCTCGATGAGACGAATCGAATGAGCTATAAAAATCGAAATTCGCCGCCACAGACTATAGTACCTTTACTTGTTAGAAAGGTACATCTTAACCCATTAACGACGACTTATTTTACACTTCTTTTAATACTTCGATACCAGTTGACACCAGTTTTCCTATACTGTTATTTTAACTGATTGAATCTCTGATAGTTTCACATTAGATAATATGATTTTATTTTTACTAAGATACTGGTGTTCATATTTAAAAGTTTCGTATCTCTTAAATGGTAACTTTTCGTACCAACCGGCATTAATGGGAATAATGTTCGCACCAAGTACCGCCAACAAATAATTCTTTATCAAAAAGCTATTTCTGATTGCAACTAACTCCTCGACCCACCTAAGTATTTCGTTTGTTACATTTTCTACAGATTTCCTTGTAATTAACATTCGCATCTAACATATGCCGTTTCTTTTTGCTTAACTCATATAAAAAATATATAAGATAAATACAAAATGTATTGTAGTAAAAATCTTTTAATGTACAATGCGTGAAACTATAGCGTTTACAAACTTTGAGGGATAGATCATTCAAACAAATATTTTTTGTGTATAGGAAAGCTGACTGAGCCATAAATACATGGTGTCTCACTGCAAGTCGAGCCCCAGTTATCATTCACAATTTTAACGGCAATAGAGATATTTTACCGATATATTCTACAGACTTACTTTATTTTGTATGAAATTTGATATATATCACGGGAAGTCCACTTTAATTAGATCAGCTATTCATATGTACTGTGAGCTACATTCCAAATCATGAAGTGTCTAGGTTATTGTTGTGTGGACGCTTACCGTAGCCATTACCAGAAATTCTTGGGAAGTTATCACATTTAATAACAAGTCGGAAATTGTACGTTACATGAGACAAATGAGGTGCGTTCTTTCTGTAACTAGTTTTACAATATATGAAAATCATTGGTGTATTTCAGTGAAATTAATTATATCGTCTGTTATGAGCGAAATGAGAATGTCTTTCTTTTCTCGTATATTATGTATGCCACGCTTACAGATGCGACTTCTTTTTTCGACACCAGATAGCGCTGTGAATTTTACATGGAGATCTTGCTTTGCGAATGATTACCTCCATGGTTTAATATTTGTATGATTAACGATGAACTAATCTATTGTGTTTATTCAGTTTAATTGAAATTTGGATAAATATTGGTTGTTAACCTAATTTCAACTGAAGTTATCTCAGAATCTATATATTTTTTAATGTAACTCATCTCTCAAATAATTTTTTTGAACGATCTTTCTAAAAAATGTAACTTTTATGCAAGTTTATTCGAAAAAATAATTTTGAATAAAAATGGCCGCCTGGCATATGAAAAAAGAAGTGGTTAGCCCGTATTTGTTTTCCTCAGTCACATCACTTGCGCTTTTATTATATAGATTATGTGTGATAGGATTCAATTGAATGAAGAACAATTTCATTAATATATTTTTAAGTTTTGATTCGATTTTCATAAAATTTGAAATGACTAGACAAAATTCTACAACGATTATATATATTAAATTTCAAACCACTCGGTTGGGTAGTATTTGCCCTGTTATATGCGGACGGACGGACAGACAGACGGAGACTATAGGTGCTACTTATTTAAATAATTACGAACGCACCTAAAAAACAAAGTATATATGTTGGAAATATCGGTAAAATAAATACTTTCTTTGTTGCTAAAGCTGTGAACTAAAATTCTGATACGGCTTGCAGTGAAACCATCTTGTATTTATTCATATTATAATACAAGAATATCCTTGCGTGTCTGTATGTAAATTTTATCTAAAAAAGTCTCTAACGATATTGACTGAATTTTGGTTCCTACCACTTTGGGCTAATAGCAGACGATAGGGCTAGATCGCGTGTTCGAGAAAATTCGATACGTGAGACTTTTTGGGGTCACAACGGGTCAATGCAATTCAATGAGAATGGGGAAAGGCTGAAACAGTTATTAAGTTGTTGAGCAGTTGGCAATAAACTAAGTCGCAAAGTCGGCAACATTTCGACAAGTTTGATAATATTTGGCGGGAAAATTGAATTTTAAGATTTCCGATGCCAAAATACATGCTTGGTGTTAATTGAAAGCCACAAATTGTCGCCAAATTTGTGCGTTTTCACCACATTTTGGCGACAATTGTGAAAAAAATATGTTATTGGCCATCAGAATTCGAAAGAATTTTCTAGAAATTATCAATAGGAGCCGAAATACATGATTCAACCAATCAGGTCCATAGACCATTCTTGAAAACAGAATTCAACCAATCAGAGTAGATTAGACTTTCTCGCAATAAATTCCACATCTATATAAGGAAGTATTTGGGTCGAAGACTGAATTCTTTGACGGTGGTCAGTGAATCTTGCGATCTAGAAAATACTTAGAAGTGTACGAAAAATTTAAGTTTGCGAGTTGAACACAAGACGAATTTTAACCGAGGAGGGATAGTACTTCCCGGCTGGTAACTATATAAATGGACACCAAGCTTTCCAATGCAGAAAATTCTCGTTTTAGTAAGCTCTACTACCACTAATCATTTTCAGCGAATCATCTTGTACATTCAAATTATATTTTTCTTTTAAATCTGCCACAATAAAGAATTATTCTTAACTTCATTCTCTTGGGATTGTTCGTAGTCTTTTTTCATTCGATCTGAGAAAAACACTTAATATAGAGTTAATATCCATTATTCTGTACCCTATATTATTTCTCCATGACTACGAATTAAGAAGACTTCATTAACATGCCGTTTAACGAATGTGTAAATTCTTACAACATAATTAAATTGAAATAAATTATTTTATTAATTCCGTAGCTATTTCATTTGTTGTAAAGAAAATTGAAAAAAAATCTAGTATCTTTATCAGATCATAAATTAGTCACAGATTAACATTCCAAACACCTTTCTTCATAATTTTTTTGAATTGAAACCTTAATGTAATTACTTTAGAAGATATATATATAAATGTCAATACGTACTTTCAAAATTGCTAATTAAAGTATGTGTGAAGGAGTATTAGGCAAATAAACACTTATGCAGTTTTCCCTGAGGTATAGCATGGCATGTTAATATAGATAATTAAGTCATATCTTTAGTTATTGGGAGTAAATCTTTAAGTATTAATCCAGTATTTTTTAGGCTTAACAAGGTAAGCTTTATCAGGATAAAGGAAGATAAATAGTACTACCTTCCCCAAATGTAAAGGATTTTGCTACACTGTAAAAGATATTCCTGAGGTTACTAAAATTGTTTTAGTAAATTTGTATTTCACAGAATTTTTTAGTAACCGGTATTATAAATCGTAATCGTTACTAACTGATTTTAGTAATTCTTACAGATTTTCTTGTAACCGAGTAAGAATACAATTTTTTTTTGTAGTAATTGCAAGGATCACTGAGAAAAACTAAAATTTTTTTAGTACACCGAGACATCTTTTTTAGAGTGTACGTTATAGTAATTGTGCAGAATTAGAATACATAGCTATATTTAAAAAACGTTTAACCATTTTAAAATATGTAGTTGAAAATTTTAAAATATTACAAAAACACAAGAGTTTATATAAAATGTCTTCCTACTTTTAAAAAAATTCTTTTTAGATTTAATTATAATACTTTTTATAATTAGAATGCTTTTAGATTTAGAATGATTTAGATTTTAGATTTAGATGAACTAGAATGCTTTTTAGATTTTAAAATACTTTTTTTAATGTTTTTGTTGTAATGCTTTTTTTAAATGCTTATATATATATATATATATGTACATATATGTATATACATATATATATATATACATATATGTATATATATGTATATATATATAACTTTTTAAAATATTTCAATATCTGTTCATAGATTATGTTCAAGACTATAGTTTCTTCTTATAGATAATTTAATAATAGCAACTAAACTTTAAAAAAAAATTTTTAAAGCTTTCTAAATTCTGGTCTTTTTAATTAACTTTAGTAGCTTCATAAACATGACAATTCTGTGAAATTTGAAAATGCTAATAAACGTGAAAGAGAGAGAAACGGAGCTTCAGAGAAGTGAATACTAATATAATTTCTCTGCGGTATAGCTTAGAACATTTCAAACTATAGATATTTCAGGCATATGCCTAGTTATTGGGAGTAACCATATAATTATAACTCAAGTGCAATCAAGCCTTTACAACAAAAATGGGTGACGCCCGAAGCAATACTTATGATCGCCAAAGCTTAAAGGAAATAAAGGATAATTAGGCGTACTAGTCTTATTGGCACATAAATATTTCTGTTACATTGAGGAATTACCGTTACAGGAGGATAATCAGATTAAATTGATAGGTTGGAACCGTATCTCATATTAATCGTAGTTAATACTCTTAAAATCGTATTCTGGGTGCTAATATTTTAATTTTAAACTTTAACGTAATTATTCCAATAGCTTCGTAAATAACGCGATTCTGCATAATTGGACGAATGCTAACACAAGTGCGAGAGATATAGTATTAGGAAAATGAACACTTATACACTTTTTACCTGAAGTTATAGCTTGAGATGTTTTAAAATATATTTAATTAAGTACTAACCTAAAATTTCAGCAGGACTGAAACTATGCGTAAATTTAATAACTCTGACAAAGGATGTGAATTCCTTTTCACATTGCTAAACAGCGTACAACTAACAGAGTGAAAAATGTGTCCATACCGGGGATCGAACCCAAAGTGCTTTTACCGTTTAAGCTTAAATGGTAAAAGCACTTTGTGCGCTATACCAGAGTATCTGAGTTCGATACCCGGTCTGGACACATTTTTCACTCTGTTAGTTTTACGCTGTTTAGCACAGTGAAAATTAATTCACATCCTTTACCAGTGTTAAGTACTAACCTTTGTTATTGGGAGCCATCCTCTAAATCTTAACTTAGTAAATTCAAGCATTTACAACAAAACTGCGTGGCGCTCGAAGCGATACATATTAGTTCCAACGCTTTAAAGAAATAAAGAAAGACCAGGGGATCCGTGCGACGATTTCGCACTGCAATCTAATAATTTTTAGCAATATACTTCTAAAGGAAAATTGAGGATAAAAATATCTGCAAACAACATTAGTTAAGCCAGAATATCATCTCATTTATTTCATCAAAGTTACAGAAAATCTGATTAAAGATAGCAAAAGGCACGCGCGATAAAAAAAAAAATTAACAGTCGTATTTAACTGCATTAAAAGATGACGTCATCCACTTCTTGAAAAACATGAGACAAAGAAAAATAAATTGAATGCACTTAAAATATAATTTTATCTAAGATAAAAAAGCATACATTTTATTCTACACGGGAAATACCACTACTTGGATCGATCGATAGTGTTTTTACATTATAATATTTCAATTTTAATTTTGCTTTTTAACCATAAATATAAAATAAACCCGTCCGTTGAAATCATATTTTCTCTTTTTTTTTGTACTATTTTTTTTATAATCATTGTTGAGCATCATATAATGTAGTATTTTATTTTTGTGATAACACTAATTTGAGGAAAACCTTTCATTTCATTTATGAAAACAATGCCGATTTAATTTTTAATCAATTTTTAATCAAAAAACATGTTTTGACGAAATGTGAGTGTACTGTGTCAGAAGCCGCTTCAAAAACCTTTCGAATGATACCTTATACGTTATTGTGCGTTTCCTAAATTCACAGAAAAAGGGATGTTGACAACAGAAATAATATATATGATGATTATCCCTAGTAGTGTGATTCCCATGTAATTTTTATTGTGACGTAAAAGTATTGTCGTTACCTGAGAAAAATTAGAATAAATTAATAGGTTTAAATCTGATTAACCATCATTAATTATATATGTAAGAAAATGAAATAATTTGTTACCCATATTCACAAATTTATATAAACTTTTTTTATATAATTTATTAATACTAAATTCGTTTTACGAAAATGTAAACGTTCAAGAAATACATTGCTTGAGAAATCTAAAATCATAAAATATTTTGTATAGTATATTGTAAATTAATCAAAATTCAACAGTTCAGATCCTTTATTTATTTCTCTTCTCTGTACTGTTGTTTTTAATTGAATCTTTATCATAATTATTTTATAAATATCGTACATCACGCAATTCTGTGTAATTTAAGAAATGCTAATCAAGGTGTATAAGGGGAGTATTGGAGAAATGAGTACTCATACACTTTTCCCAGAAGTATAGCCTGGGACGATTCGAAATGTAGATATTTAAGTAATATGTCTTGTTACAGGGACCCACCTTTCTAATTCCTAAACTAGTGATTTTAAGCTTTTGCAATAAAAATGAGAGGTGCCTGAAGCAATGTATATGTGCTCCAAAGCTTCATAGGAATAAAGAAGGATTTTCTGCAATGGCGTCTCTCCATATAAATCTTATTGTTATATCAAAGGATTGCCGTTACCTGAGAAAAATTAGTATAAATTAATAGGTGTAAAACTATTTACATACTTTCTTTTAACTTACATTTCTGTATGTATGTGGCAGTCAAATCTTGTTACTCATTTTTCATCCACTTCCTGTTGACGTAGAGCTTTGAAATTTGGAATATATATGTAATCATGAGGGCAATACATGAATTGGACATTATTCTTTTAAATATCCTTAAGTGTGTGTGTGTGTGAGGGGGGGCATCGGCCCACAACTTGCATTTTCCCCATAGAAATAATGTTATGATTGTTTAATTGAAAAAATAGCTCCATTGTTGCAACATTCATCCATTTTTAACACATTGCTGCCTGCATCATTATGACGTCAGCATTGAGCGACGCACACATTTGTGCTTTATAATATAGGTTGACTTTTTTGTGAATTTTAATGAAAGTATGTTTTTTTTTAGTTATTAATACTAAATTTGTTCCAGTGGTTGGAGTATCATAGTTGCGATTTTTCCAACAGAGTGAAAATATGCCGGGACCAGGACTCGAACCTGGTTACTTTGATTTGCCGTACCAACGCTCTCCCTACTGAGCTTACCCGACGATATCCTGGCTGGCAAATTTCACTCTTATTTGTTGGACAAGGCTGCGAACTGCAGCGCTAATTTCATTCATCCGAGCTATAACTATCGCATTTTACATGAAGAATCTGAAATGGCACGGAAACCCCTGTATACCATGTAATTATGAGCTAATTGTAAAACAATTTGTACAGTTCGTAAAACATTCAAAATTAAACAGTTGAGATGAATTTTTATTCTTCTTCTTAATTCTGTTCTTTTTAAATGAATATTTTCATAATTATTTTAGAGATATCGTAAATAACGTACTTCTTTGTAATTTGAGAAATGCAAATTAAAGTGTATATGTAAGAGAGAGTATTAGGGTAATTGAAATTTATACACTTTTCTCAGAGGTATTGCCTAGAATGTTTCGAAATATAGCTAATTAAGTCAAATCCTTAGTTACTGGACTCATTCCATAATTATTAGCTTAGTGAATTTTATTAAACGCATGAAGCGATACTTATAGTTTCTAAAGCTTAAAGAGGATAAATGTAAATTAGCTCATTTAGTGGAATCGCATGTAAATGGTTTTGTTACATTAAAAGGTTAATTTCTTGGTTGATTATGGACATTATTGTGATATTTTGCCCACTAGATATAAACGTTCCGATACATTAAAGTAGAATCTGACATACTATAAATATCATGCCTGAGTTGGGACTCGAATCCGGCACCTCTTGTCCAGTAGCCAGCGTCTTAGCAACTAGACAAGCAAACAGGTGTTATATTAAGTGGAAAGCTATTACACAAAGAAAACTGAAGTAAATACTATATTTATAAATGTTTAATTGTTTTAAAATAGGATGTTATGAAACAAATAAAATATTACAAACATCCAAACGTTTATATAATTATTTTATTTATCAATAGTAAATTTGTTTTATGAAGATGGTAACCGTCAGCAAATTTATTACATATGAAATCTAAATTTATAACATACTTCAACAAACATAGATATATTATGCTAAATATTAGGGTATGTTTATAAATAACTTAAATTAATTGCAATTAAATTTTTCAAAATCATTTTTAATCGTATTTTCAGTCCTGGTCTTTAAAGTTGAAACTTTAAAATACTTATTTCAATATCTTAGTAAATCACACAATTCTGCGTAGTTTAATAAACTCTAATCAAAGTCTGAGAAACATAGTATTAAAGGAGTGAATACATGTACACTTTCTTCCTAAATATGGCACGAAATACATCAAAGAATAGATAATTAAGTCAAATCTCTAGTTATTAGGAGTAATCCTATAATTAAACTATGCGACAAACATCGATGAAATTAATGCTTCTGATATAAAAATTAGACTCGCTGAGCATGAATATGACCACAAAAATACTGAATAGATTACGATATATTGTATAAAATAGCGCTACACATACGACAATTATCTCTATCAGTATATATATTTCGTGCATTACATTCGATTTCTTTGTACAGTAATTAGAAATAATAATAATTTGACAAAAATACTGATATCAGAAGACAACTAAATTTAAATAGTGAAATACTTTTATTTTACATTTATATTGAATTTAACTTCGAATATGCACCAAAAAAAGCCAAAAAAAAAGGTAACATCCCATACAATTTAATCACATGTAAAAGAAAAAGACATTCGAATGGGATTTATGCTTTCGTACAATTTATTTTAAAGAAAAAAGGCTCAAGGGGCTGTCACTATATTAAAGTTCTTACAAACTTTGAAATTTTCGATACGAAACATAATTTCAATATCATATTTGGCTTCGTTGGTAAATTTTATCCACGGATACCAGACGGGAAGTCGTTAGTTTAGAAGTTGTGTATAATTACAAAGATGCAAAGATTTCAACTTATAACATGAAGTGTATTTTTAATAGTTTCAAAACAAACCGCAAGGTAGGTGAGCTTTTAAGGAGTAATTAAAGAAAACTATTTGGCGAAATGAATTGAAATTTTAGATTCTCGCAATTGAAGCTTCTAAAACCAATTTCTTTAATTTTTTTTGTAACTACAATAACTGCTATTGTCATTACAATAACTATTATATTAGTAAAAAATAAAAAAAAAATTGTGTTGAACATGTGTATTTCTAAAACAGGAGTCAATGAAAGTTTTACGTGACGATATCCGTGTTTAATGAGTTAATTTCATGTATAATTGCATACTTTCACTTCAGAAGCAATTTCATTGTTGCACAGTGTTATTAACTTACTGTATTTGAGCTATTAGACGAAATTGAGTGCCCCCTCCCCCAAGCAATCTTCATCGTCTCCAAAGCTTAGAAAGGAATAAAGAAAGATTAGCCATACGGGTGTCTCCAATTACAAATGAACTCGCTTCGCTGGTTTTTTAGGTAGATTTCGTAAGAAATACCTAAAAAATACTTTTAGACTTACTTAAACTTACTTACTTTTAAAAAATACTTTTTACTTTCGTAAGAAATACTACCTATTACATTCTCACCTAAGTTGGAAATTTTGAAAATTTTTTGCAGATCTACGCCGATCATGACTCCCAGAACCCAAAAACACCCCCAGTTCAAAACTTTATATATCTATCTATCTATCTATCTATCTATCTATCTATGTCACTTTTTTCTGACCACGATAACTGGAAAAATTCTGCATAAATCTCTTCCAAACTGATACATAAAATCAAGGGTCATAAAATCTCGATCAAGTTCGTTAATGGGCAAAATCGAACCAAGGGGGGGGGAAGGGGGGGGGGGCTTTTTGTGAAAACAGGAAAACCCTCATAATTTCTTTATTATTATACGTATCGAATCCGTTTAAAGTTATTATTACTTCTAGGAAAAGGGCCGAAAATTTATGTATGACAGATTTTTGATATAATTAAAAATGGCCCCAAGAGGGGGAAAAAAAGCGGGTTTTAGAAGAAAAAAAATCATAGCTTCGTCAATTCACAAGATTTCAAATCCTCGTAAATTTATTATTAATCCTCTTAGAATTATCTAAAACTTTTATATTGACAAGTTTTTTATAGGACCAACCGTTATAGCAAAAAAAAAAAAAAAAAAAAAAAAAAAAAATTAAAAAAAAAAAAAAAACCTGCCGGCTCCGCCTGCAAACAACTTATTTTTCGAAGTAGGCGGTTCCAACTGCCGCATCTTTTCGAAACTGATACATAAAATCAAGGAGCATAAAATCTCGGTCAAGTTCGTTAATGGGCAAAATCGAACCAAGAGGGGGGATGGGGGGGGGGGGGCTTTTTGTGAAAACAGAAGAAAAACCCATAATTTCTTAATTATGATACGTATCGAATCCGTTTGAAGTTATTATTACTTCTAGGAACAGGGTCAAAAACTTATGTATGACAGATTTTTGATATAATTAAAAATTGCCTTAAGGGGGGGAGGGAAGGGGGATTTTAGAAGAAAAAAATTCATAACTTCGTCAATTCTCAAGATATCAAATCCCTTTAAATTTATTATAAATCCTCTTAATATTATCTAAAACTTTTATATTGACAAGTTTTTTATAGGACCAACCGTTATAGCATAAAAAAAAAAAAAAAAAAAAAAAAAAAAATCCCTGCCGACTCCGCTTGCAAACAAGTTATTTTTCGAAGTAGGCGGTTCCAACTCCCGCATCTTTTCGAAACTGATACATAAAATCAAGGGGCATAAAATCTCGTTCAAGTTCGTTAATGGGCAAAGTCGAACCAAGAGGGGGGGAATGGGGGGGGGGGGACTTTTTGTGAAAACAGAAAAAAAACATAATTTCTTAATTATGATACGTATCGAATCCGTTTGAAGTTATTATTACTTCTAGGAGAAGGGCCGAAAATTTATGTATGACAGATTTTTGATATAATTAAAAATTGCCTTAAGGGTGGGAGGGGGGGGAAGGCGGGTTTTAGAAAAAAAAAAATTCATAACTTCGTCAATTCCCACGATTTCAAATCCGCTTAAATTTATTATAAATCTTCTTAATATTATCTAAAACTTTTATATTGACATGTTTGTTATAGAACCAACTCTTACAGCAAAAAAAAAAAAAAACCTTGCTGGCTCCGCCTGCAAATAAGTTTGGTTTCGAAGTAGGCGGTTCCAACTGTAGCATCATCGCAAAAAGGTCATTTCTTCCGCAATTCCCGACAAGCAGGTGTCCCACGGTCTGCGTCTTCGAAATCTACCTGTGCCTGTAGGCCGAGCCGTCAGGGTTTTTTTTTCTGGTATATCTGTGCATTTTTTTCTATGTTTAATATAGAAGACGTGCATTAAAAGACGTTTCCTTTTTGTTTCTTCTTTTATTTTTTAGAACACTTCGGTCAAACTATGAAAAAGGCTCTAGGTCGATCACTTTCAACCACCTTATTTTCCCCCACAGGTCCTCGAACATTCCAGAACGTTCTCGATCCTTCCGATCCGTATGTAAACCTAATAAAAAATATGTATATGTATGCTTATATATATATATATATATATATATATATATATATATATGTATATATATATATATATATATATATATATATATATATATATATATATATATATATATATATATATTGTGTGTGTGTGTGTGTGTGTGCGTGTATGCATAAAATATAACGAATATTTTAGTGCATGCAAGAACATTCTAGAAGATTCCAGACATTTTTTAGAACCCTTCGGTCGAAACTTGAAAATGCCCTAGATCGACCACTTTCAACTACCATATCTCCCATACCCCCACAGCTACCGACATACAACCAGGATAGTGCATGATGGGAGACTCGAGGCTACTACCACACACAAACATCATTGGTCTGCGCTGGGTAATTTTGTCTACAAAGTGAAATTTTCGGATATACGTCAGATTTTGTTACATTAAATTACTGAATTTATTTGTGCAGACTTAGAGTAAATTCATAGGGTTAACGTATTTAATAATTCATTGAATAGTTAGTTAGACCATAAATAAAATGCTACACATATTAAGACAATTATTCGTATTAAAAGTATTATTTATTATTAATAAATTCGCTTTATAAAAATACATACTTTCAACAAACCTACTTCCTTTGAAATCGCATTTCCTGCAGGGTGTCAAAACTACCTAACAGGATTAAACATTACTAGATGGAACCCGTCAAAATTTGACGGCAAACAACTTGATAGTACCATAAAAATAAAATTTATAGTTGCTTTAACTTGACAAATTTCATAGTGGGGAGCATAATATGATTAAGCAGTCACTGACCTTTCCATTGATAAATCACATGAGGGGTGTGTGCAAAGTTTAGAAAAGTACCTCCTTGGGGGGGGGGGGGGTCAAAGTGGGGGATGGACATGGGAGATGCATAATATGATTAAGTGGTCACAGACCTTTCCAATGATATATAACATGAGGGTTGTGTGCAAAATTTAGAAAGTACCCCTTGGGGAGGGGGGGGGGCAAAGTGGGGAGATGGACATCGGAGATGCATAATATGATTAAGCAGTCACAGACCTTTCCAACAATATATGACATGAAGGGTGTCAACAAAATTTAGAAAAGTATCCCTTGGGGGGGGGTGGGGGGGCAAAGTGGGGAGATAGACATTGGAGATGCATAATATGATTAAGTGGTCACAGACCTTTCCAATGATATATAACATGAGGGTTGTGTGCAAAATTTATAAAGTACCCTTTGGGGGGGGCAAAGTGGGGAGATGGACATCAGAGATGCATAATATGATTATGCAGTCACAGACCTTTCCAATGATATATAACATGAGGGTTGTGTGCAAAATTTATAAAGTACCCTTTGGGGGGGGCAAAGTGGGGAGATGGGCATCGGAGATGCATAATATGATTAAGCAGTCACAGACCTTTCCAACAATATATGACATGAGGGGTGTCAACAAAATTTAGAAAAGTATCCCTTGGGGGGGGGTGGGAGGGGCAAAGTGGGGAGATGGACATTGGAGATGCATATGATTAAGTGGTCACAGACCTTTCCAATGATATATAACATGAGGGTTGTGTGCAAAATTTATAAAGTACCCTTTGGGGGGTGGCAAAGTGGGGAGATGGACATCGGAGATGCATAATATGATTAAGCAGTCACAGACCTTTCCAACAATATATGACATGAGGGGTGTCAACAAAATTTATAAAAGTGCAAAATTTATAAAGTACCCTTTGGGGGGGGGGCAAAGTGGGGAGATGGAAATCGGAGATGCATAATATGATTAAGCAGTGACAAACCTTTCCAACAATATATGACATGAGGGGTGTCAACAAAATTTATAAAAGTGCCTCCCTTAGGGGGGGAAGGGGGGGATGGCGGGATGGACCCCGGAGATGCATAACATGAATAAGCGGTCAAAGACTTTTCCAGCGATATATCACATGAGAGGTGTCTGCAAAATTTAGAAAAGTGTCCCACTTGGGGGATAGACCCGAGATGCATAACATGAAAAAGAGGTCACAGGCGTTTCAACTTGCAACTTTTTTCTCGAAGGCATTTGACAATATTAAATTTTTTTTACCCAAGACAATTTAACGATATTCTTAATTTTTTTGCGTAATTCGTCAAATGTTCATGGAAAAAATCATGAAATTCGCTAATCAACAGTTGATAAATTATAAAATTCAACAATCGATAGCAGTAAAATTGGTCAATCGATAATGGAAAAATCACAAAATTCATCAAATGGTCTCCCGTAAAAAAATTTTCCTGCACACTGATGATATGATCAAAAGGATTTTGAAGTATAGGACAAAATTAACACTTGCCAAACAGCGAGTAATGCTGAAACTTTGGCAATGGAATTTATTGCCACCACTGGTCAAACATAATAGTCACACTCACCAATTGCGATGATTGAATGGAAAAAGATATTTTTCTCTGCTGTCGCTCGACAAATTTCGAAACCATTTGGCGAATTTCATGATTTTTTCCCCGAAATTGACGGATTGTGATTTTTTTCTCGAAGCCATTCGAGATATTCGAAAACTTTTTCCCCCGAAACCAGTTGATGAATTTTGCGATTTTTCCACTGTCGATTAATGAATTTTGCGATTT
Organism: Maratus michaelseni; assembly: GCA_963931845.1. Classification (NCBI taxonomy): domain Eukaryota; kingdom Metazoa; phylum Arthropoda; class Arachnida; order Araneae; family Salticidae; genus Maratus; species Maratus michaelseni. The sequence goes on along the minus strand of OZ007590.1, from coordinate 345,335,461 downwards.
TTCCGCTATCGATTGACGAATTTCGCAATTTATCAACTATCGATTAATGAATTTCATGATTTTATCCATGAACGAACAAATTGCGCACTTTCTTTCTGCTAATGTTTGACACATTTCGCCCTTTACAATTCAGCCAATGAGTTGAACGTTGTTTCTTTCCAGAAATGTCAAGAATGAAACAATGATTCTTTAGGATGAATTTCCTTCGTTAGATGCCACATGGAAGATTGTGTGCAATGCAGCAACGGGCGTCACAGACTTTTTAGGGCACCTGCAGACTAAAAACATCTAACCAATCATCGCGGGGGGGGGGGGGGGAATCACAGATTTCGTCAAATGATTGAGGATAAAACACTAAATTCATCAAAGGATCATGGGGAAACATGACTTTCGTTAAAAGACAACAGAAAAAACATTAATTATGCAAAAGGACCATGAAAGATAAGCAAATTTTGTCAAAGAATCGCAAAAAAGGAAAGTTCACCAAAAGATCACGCTTTTTTACTAAATTTCGTCTAAAAATTGCGGAATAAAATGTATTTTATCAAAGAATCGCTGGAAAACACGAATTTCGTTAAGGATCACGAGAAAAATGCGAAATTCTTCAAAGGATCGCTGAAAAAACACGAATTTCTTCAAAGAATTGCTGAAAAAACATGAATCTCGCCCAATAATAGAAAAATCATGGTTCATAATCATTATATCTAGTAGTATATGTAAATACAGTTTGTGATATAAGACAAAATTAACACTCACCAATCGGCGAGTAATACTGAAAATTGGTAATTGATGTTATTGCCAGTACTGGCTAAACTTAATAGTCACACTCGCCAATTGCGATGATTGAATGTAAAATGAAATTTTTTTCCCGCTGTCACTCAAAGAATTTTGAAACCATTTGGTGAAGTTTTTCCCGAAACCATTTTGTGAATTTCCCGATTTTTTCTTCAAAATCATCTTTCAACAGTATTCGACCCAATACGCATGCGTCAAAAAAATCACCAGCCAATGAGGTGAGGGTCTATTACTGTCTCTAGAAACGTGTTTGGGATCATCTCCTGTTTTTTTTTTTCTTGCACATTGCATTAAACCTAGGAAGGTATTTATATAGAACTCACTGTGGAGTGTTTAGAAGGTATTTATTTTATTTATTATAATTTGTATGTATACTTAGGTGTCCATTTCGGATTTACTGTTTAAAAATGAATTTAGGCTCATTTAACATTCGCAAAATCAATCCGATGGAAATTGTGTTTTTAGATCTCTATCATTTTGTATATATAGTAAAGAAAATAATTATTCAAACGTACGTAAAAATATCGTAGAACACGTAATACAAAATTGGACCACTTATAGTCCGTTTATTATCGGGGATGAATCTTATGGTGTTCCGATTGCTAATGAAAATGATTATGTAAATATATGGTTCTTCATAGAAGTATGTGCTTCTTCACACTTCAATAGAAGCATTGTTTAAATTAATATAATTCTACAAATATGATGCAGTTTTAAAATATTGAGTAATGATTAATACTGTCAAGGAATCTACTCATATACGTAATTAAGTTTTGGTACTTCTCTATTATCTCATTGACCACTTTTCATAACAAAAAACTATCGCCAAACTGTAACGCCAAATAAACGGGAGAACGTTGTCATTAATACGCGCAAATGTTGAATTAAAAACCACTTGACGACATAACAAACACGTATAATGCTTCCGACATCAAGTAAATGGGACTGCATTTTTGGCATTTAATCATACAGTTTGGCGATAGTATTTTGTTATGAAAAGTGGACGATAGGATAATAGAGAAGTACCTAAGTTTTTTATACCAAGTTTGAAAATTTATCTTTTTTTGACATTTAAAAAAAATAACAGAAAAAACATTACAAATTTGCCCATTTGCTCAGCGGTCAAAGGATTAAGTAAATATTAATGATTAAGCGGAACTGGTTCTAGCTATGAAGTAATATTATTTTGCTCAAAAACCCCCAAATAAACGGGAGAACATTGTCATTAATACGCGCAAATGTTGAATTAAAAACCACTTGACGACATAACAAACACGTATAATGCTTCCGACATCAAGTAAATGGGACTGCATTTTTGGCATTTAATCATACAGTTTGGCGATAGTATTTTGTTATGAAAAGTGGATGATGGGATAATAGAGAAGTACCTAAGTTTTTTATACAAAGTTTGAAAATTTATCTTTTTTTGACATTTAAAAAAAATAACAGAAAAAACATTACAAATTTGCCCATTTGCTCAGCGGTCAAAGGATTAAGTAAATATTAATGATTAAGCGGAACTGGTTCTAGCTATGAAGTAATATTATTTTGCTCAAAAACCCCCAACAAAAAAAGAATTACAAAGAATAAGTAATCGTCTTTAAATATACAAAAAACAATGTGATTAATGACCAGGATTTTTTTACATATAACATTTTTTATATACAAAATAAAAACCGAAATAACCTCATTCATTTCACCCGATGTCAAAAATAGTTTTTTTTTCCACATTCCTGGGCAAAGCACTAAATCAATAAAATCACCAATTTGTGACAAATTATGAGTTTCATATGAATCGCCCATGAACGGACATGCAAACTGGTAAAAAATGAATGTAATAAATTAAAACATTCAAGATTTGTATACTTACAAACCATACAATGTAAATATTATTATTGTTACATGATACATTGTTTGTATATATACTTCTTTGTATACATATATTGTTTGTATACATACAAACAAATATAATGTAAACATTATTCAAATATTAAGAGTTTGCAAATCAAAACATCCTAAAGATTTGTATACATACAAACAATATAATGCATACATACTCTTTACAAATAAAATAGCACACTTATGTAATCACAAAACTTTTAAATCGAATAGAGATAATATATTTCTGTTAAAAAATAATGCTAAAGTTCAGACTTATATATATTATACATTCACATAAAGCTAGTCACATTCCTGCATATTTATTAAATATTTAGTTGCTAAATACAGAAATAATATTTTATAATTTATATTCAGACGCTCAGATTCGCTTTTTTCGAACACATAATAATAAAAATATTACTACCGTGCGTATTGTCTTTTGACATTATATTTACATAATAGTTTTCATTAGCAATCGGAACACCATAAGATTCATACCCGATCATAAACGGAATATAAGTGGTCCAATTTTGTATTACATGTTCTACTATATTTTTATTTACGATTGAATAATTATTTTCTGTACTATATAAACAAAATGATTTGATTTCGCGAACGTTAAATGAACCTAAATTCATGTTACACAGTAAATCCGAAATGGATACCTAAGTATTCATACAAATTACAATAAATACAACAATAAATAAAATAAATACCTTCTAAACACTCCACAGATTTTTATATAAATATCTTCCTAGGTTTAACGCAATGTGGAAGAAGCCATCAAAATTCAAAACAACAGGAGTTGATTTCATCTTGATCCCAAATACGTTTGGAGACAGGAATAGACCCTCGCCTCATTGGCCGGTCCTTTTTTGACGCATGCGTACTCGGTCGAAATTCGATAGAAATTTGACAAAATTACCAAACTGCTTTAAATAGATGGATATTCTTGGATAAATAGACATACAACCGACGTTTCTCTACGTATAATTATTTGAAAACACGATGATATGTTCCTGGCATTAAGACATGTTTTTAATGTATTTTTCGTATCATTTAGCCTTATTAAAAATGAACGAAAAATTATGTATCAAGCATAAATTAAATAATACTTTCCAGCACCAACGGGATATTACTATGAAATTTTATTTTTTAATACAATTAAATGATATATCTTACTAAGCAATTTAAATAAAATGCACTGAAAACGATTTGTTCCCATAGACGATAATATAACAGAATTCTTTTGTATGTCCATGTACTGTAAATGCTACACTCTGCATTTTAGCACACTCTTCATCATTCTAGAATAAATTTCATTAACATATACAAATTACATTTCAATCCGAACATACTTGAGTCCACCACTGGCTTAGAAGTTCTGCTCTCAAAGATGGTAGACGAGAGTTTCTGAGTTCAAACCCCTGTCGTACTCGTTTACCTAACCGTTCGGAGTTTTCCATGGTTTTCTTCGAATTTTGCTGTAAATACGGGTTACGATACCTTAGAAATACCACCACGGAGGGCACTCCCCTCCAGGGCCTATATCCCTTGAGTAGGTAATCTGCCGTCATAAAATCAATCAATCAATCAAACGGAGCGAGTTAGAGCACGGACAGACAGCCAGTCGGCCTAGATGACAGACAGACTGATCTCATAAACACTCTTCAACTATGTTGGTATTGTATCTTATATTATAGAGCAATGAGTTTTATCATTGGAAACTGCATGTGAATTACCTAATGTTCAGAACGAATAATAGGAACAGTTTAAGTTAAGTATAAATTTTGCCCACACACTCAATAACCAGTGGTCTTTTCAAAGCTTTCAGGACTTTGTCAATTTGGACGGTTTTCCTTCGAGTGATTAATCATGTATAATTGAAGATCTCGACCTGAAATTATTCACTAGGTTGATTATTCCGTTAAACGATTTTTTTTTCATGTCACGCGAACATGGCACGTATTTCAAAATTATTACATTTAATATTAACTGCAATACTTACGTTTGATCTACATAGGTTTGTTTTGGGCCATCCTGCATATAATGTAGATAATGTTAGATTATTTAGATTAGTCTCTTTGTATAGATCATAATTTAACCTTTAACGCAATATTCGAAACTCTTCCCTTTCTTGACTTCTCATTGCTCTTTCTTTTTATTGAAACTTGGTAAATTTTAGTAGTTTCAAAATGAAACCGGTTTTTCGTAATTTAAAATTTTAATCAAATCGTAAGAGCGAATATTAGAGACATGAAGAAATATATGTTTTCCTGGAAGTATAGCTTAAGTCATTTCAAAGGAAAGCCAATTAAGTCATTTCTCCAGTTATTATAAGTCATATTCATAGTTATTAATCATAATGACTTTGAGCTATTCCAAGAAAATCTGAGTAGCATCCAAAGCAATAATTATGTTCTACAACGTATTACGGGGATAGTAGAAGAATATCTTTACTAGTATATCGACATTATAAAGTACCAGTTGACCCGAGCGAGGATTTCGCACTGCAGTCTATAATACTTTTTAGTAATATCTAATATGTTTTAGATGCAGGTTCAACCTACTAAAGACAAATTAAAGATATAAATGTGTGCAAAACTACATTAGTCAAGTCAGGATATCATCTCATTTTTCCCATCAAATTTACGGTAAAAACTGATCGAAGATAGCAAAAGGTGCGCACGAGGAAAAAAAATAATAATCATATTTTAACTGTCTTAGAAGATGATGTCATTCGCTTCAGAACAAACACATGGCAAAAGAAAATGTATTGAATACATATGAAATACAATTTAATCCAATATAGCAAAATATACCTTTTACGCTACACTTAATATACCGATGACATCTTTTTCGCCTAAATACTGCAATTTTAATTTTGCTTTTTTAAACATAAATATGAAATAAACACGTTCGGAGATGTCACACTTTATCTCTTTTTGTACTTTTTATTTTTTATAATCACTGTTGGGCATGATATAATTTTATTTCATGATTGCATTTTTGTGGCAACAACTAATTTGAAAAAATTATCTTCCATTTCAGTTATGAAAACAAACGTTGATTTAATTTTTAATTATCTGCAATTTTCAATCAAAAAACATTTTTTAATGAAATGTAAGTGTGCTATGTCGGAAGACTGTTTAAAAATCTTTCGAATGATACCGCATTCATCTCTGTCCGTTTGGTAAATGCGCATAAAAAGGGATGTTGACAACAGAAATAATATATATGATTATATTACATTAATAGATTATCGTTACCCGAGCAAAATTAGGGTACATTGCTTTAAAAATGTTTAATAATTTTAAAATAGGTTCCTTAAAATTAATTGATAATGTTATAATTATTCATATTTTTTTGTAAAATGAAACTATTTATTTATCAATGGTAGATTAGTTTTGAAAATATAAACTTGAAGCGTAGTACTTATCTTCTCTCTTATGAAGTTAGTCTAGGATTAAAAGGATAGTTAAGTTTTGTGTGTGAGTTTGTTGTCAGCATTCTAACACTTGTACGTGAAAGATCCACCTATTCTGTCATTTGTTTTACTTTCGCAAAGTATAGTTGAATCTCTCAGAATCCGATTTCCATGGTGTTTATTACACAGTTATATTGTTATTAGGTTGCTCAAAAGCAGTATGGGGATAGTAGAAAATTAGCTTCACTAATGTCTACCGCAATATAAAGTATTGTATTACATTAAGACACTATCGTTATCTGAGCAAAATTAGTGTACATTGCTTAAAAAATGTTTAATCATTTTAAAATAGGTTACTTAAAATTAAATGATAATGCTACAATTTTTGAAAATATTTTGTAAAATGAAACTATTTATTTAACATTGGTAAATTTGTTTTTAAAATGTACACTTTTAGCGTAGTGTTTAGCTACTCTCTCATGAAGGTAGTCTAAAGCTGTTATCAGACGGACGACCATACGATATGAAGTATATGCTATTGCCTCTCGCTTTACACTTTCACGCTGCAACTAGGGTTATTTTCCTTACTGAAAGTTATCTGCTAATGTAAGGAGAGGGCGTAACATTTAGCGAGTAATTGCAGCAGGAGTTTTAATGTTTAGTGTAGAGTTCGATTGATACACAGGAAGCATTATTGCGTACTAACATTTTATATATTGCAGTTTCTTTTCGTGTCTGCTCTCTATATACAGGGTGGTTATAATATATCTCTATTTGGAGCTGTCTGTAGCTCGAAGGAATGATCCGAATGAAACCAAAATCGGTATACTTATTATTCGAGAAGGGGGAAGCAGAATGGAATAATAATAATAAAAAAATAATTTCAATAATCACCGACAGATGGCGCTACTGAGTGTGAAATGTATTTTGTAATACAAGAACAAAATATTAGGGCACACCTAATTTATTGGAAAATGTCTCAGTGAACGTGGTTACTCTTTTGCATGGCGGTGCCGCGATAATGTTCAGGTTCCACATGGTCATTGTGCTAGACGATACAATCGAGGCTGTGCACAACGTGCTCAACTGCGGAATGTAATGCATCAGGAGGATGTTACGTACATGTTATGATATGCAGTAAAGTCATTGAGGTTTGTGACACCTCCACGGTACACAATATTAAACATTACATTTAACACTCAAAAGCGCCATCTGTCGGCGATTATTGCAAGTAATTTTTTTTATTGTTCCAGTCTTCTTCCCCCTTCTCGAATAGTAAGTGTACAGATTTTGGTTTTATTCCTGTCATTCCTTCAAGCTACAGACAGCTCCAAATAGGGATACTTATTTTATAACCACCCGGTATAATATTGTGATCATTTTACTTAAAATTCCAAGATTATAAAAACAATACTCTCGCTAATATAACATTAAAATTCTAAATTATAGAGTCCATATCTTCACTTTACGTCTTTCATTACCTGTAAATATTAAGAATTCTCAACTATTAGTATTAAGTGATTTTGAAAAAAATAGTATATTAAAACTAATTTTTGTCACATATATTGGAACCGCACTTTATCGCTAAGCCGAAATCTGTAACGCAAAGAAAGATTTTAAATTAAGTTTTAGTTATTTTGCCAAAATCCCTATTATGACATTTTTAGTTAATATATTTTACATATTTTAAATGTAATTCATGTTACATATTAAATGTATTATAAAAATGCAATACGTAATAGAATTTAGATATAGTTCCCACTCTTTTGCAGTTTTTTCTTCCTTGGTTTTGATGATTTTAATCATTTTTCGAAAGTTTAAATGAGTTTTTGATATTTTTCGTTTCAAAAACACAATCCTTATTTTTATATATATTGTGTACAGTCTTGGGGGGGGGGGGGGGGGAGTTATACAGTCTACTAACTCCGCGGCAAATCACTGTATAAAAATGTCACAAGTAACAATAGATTAGTAATAACATCTAATAATAATGCTGTACATAAATTTTGCTGAGGGGGGAAGGATGAAGTTACGTATAGAAATTTGTTTCTGTTAGGAAAGTTTTACGTTACAATTCATTTTTATTTTCAAAAATATATAATTTTTTTTTTTTTTGAAGGGTAGCAAAATATTTTAACTGGGGGGGGGGGGGGTTACATGCGTTATTTATTATTAATACAAAGTAAAAAAAAAGGCACAATTTGCTTAACAAATTGAAAAACATATAAAGGTTTATAATTTATACACCGCTAGGATGGGGAAGACAAAACTGTAAGGTGGTTGAAATTCAGTAATTAAAAACGAAAAATAGACTGAAAGGGACATGCTCACCCACATGCATTAAATACAATAATCCAACATGAAGTGAAAAATTAGCCAGAGCCGGGAATCGAACCTGGGTCCACAGCGTTCCGGGTTATTGCTATAACCACTGAGCCACTCCAGCTGATTCTAAACCTTCAATTTCTCACTAATAAAACCATGTTGGAGAGAAAGTCGCCAACCATCTAACAGACAGCCTTGGATGACCGAACAACTGTGATTAGATTTTTACTATTGCTCCGATTTACGAATAAATATGTATGTCTGTATAATAGTTGTATATATTTAAAAAAAGAATTTCAAGATTGTTTTAAAAGAAAATTATTAAAAGGTAAAATATAATTAACCATAAATAGCTGCTAGATTAAATTTTCGTTTATTAAATTTTATTTTTCTAAAAGTATAAGAAAATTTTCTGTCACCCGCCCCCCTCCACTACAGAATTTAGATTCTGAACGCTGCATGCTAAAAGGAGGCAATAATTTGTATTGCAATAAAATACCTTGATGCGTGTTTGCTTTAACTTTCATCTTTGGCGACATCATTTGGCAACAAGTACGAAATAACGCCAAATGTAGCTGCAGTAAGTAGTTAAACTACTACAGTTTGAGAAGTAAATAAGTGACTACGACAGTACAATTATAACATATAGCAAATAACATAAGGAATTGAAATAAAATAATCGCAATAAATAACTTTAAATTAGTAAATAAAGTTCTTATCGGAAATGTCAATAACGAACTCCGAAGAGACAATCGAAGCATATGTAATTCTTTAATTTCAAAATAACTGCACATTTTTTAAGTTCTTTTCGTGTATAATTGGTCCCCGTGTTACTAAAGTTTTGCTTTTTTCTTAATTCTTCTGTATTTTTGGCTTCAATATTTGCGACCACGCTAAACATAAGATCTTGACTTACTGACGGTGGCATTTTAGAGAGCTCTGATTGGTGGATTTCGAGCTGATACATATCGTAGAGGATACAAACTACTGTAAGTTAGATCTTTAAGAAATTACGAGAGGCAATCTATCAAAAGGGGCGATTTCGAGCGTTTTCCTCTTGAAAAACGTGTTTCGGATGAAATATCTGATATTGACTATGATATGAGATTACGTGTGATAGCACCATAAGATTAAAAGAATTGTTAGATTTGTGTGGGACTGTGTTGTCCGGATTCTAACACTTGTCCGTGAAAAACCATCTATTCTGTCATTTCTTTTATTTTCACAAAGTATAGTTGAAGCTCTCCGAATCCGGTTGTCATGGTTTTTTTACGCAGTGATATTGTTATGTTGCTTGAAAGCATTAAAGAGATAGTAGAAGATTAGGTTTACTAATGTCTACCGAAATATAAAGTAGTGTATTACATTAAGAGACTGTCGTTACCTAAGCAAAATTAGGGTAGATTGCCTAAAAAATGTTTAGCCGTTTTAAAATAGGTTATTTAAAATTAAATGATAATGTTACAATTATTCAAAGCATTATGTAAAATGAAACTATTTATTTATCAATTGTAAATTAGTATGTGGAAATGTAAACTTGTAGTGTAGGGCTTAGCTACTATCTTATGACGGCAGTGTAGGATTAAAAGGATTGTTAAGCTTTGTGTTTGAGTGTGTTTTCAGGTTTCTAACAAAAGTGCGTGAAAGAACTACCTATTCTGTCATTTGCTTTACTTTTGCAAAGCATGGTTGAATCTATGGCAATTGCTATGGTAATCGCCAGCAGGCGATAAAAAGAGATAAATTTCTTAGTTCAGTGGCAGCGGATAAAAAGAGCCGTTATCGTAGCATCCCGACTCAAGAATGTTTTTAGGGGATTAGCTTGAAGTATAATAAAAAACGGAGTCAGAATTTTGGCTTATTATTCTATTAAATAAATATAGTAGAATTATCCATATGTAAATGTTTATTTAGTGGAGAATCACTAAAATATTTTTGCCATAAATCTCTTCGAATCCGATTGTCACGGTTATTTTACGCAGTGATATTGTTATTAGGTTGCTCTGGTCGTCTGGCTAGTTAGTATAAGTACGCCGGTAGAAGTGAGTATCGTCTGGTTTGGGTCCTCGCCATTTATGGGATATTCGACTTGATCTTCAATTGCTACCGGATTTTGAGTTTGGATTTTGCCACGTGCCAATAACTAGTAATGTCCTGCACTGTGTAATGGGAGTATGCAGCTGAGGAGTGTGACTGCGAGATAAGATGTTGCATTAACTTACTTCAGAAAAAAAGTACATTAGTCGTCCAAGGATTCCCTTCGTATTAGTGACATTTTTCTATAAGTGTTTTTTTTTAGTTGTTCCACTCATATTGAGCTTACAAGGAAGGTCTCCTTAAAGCGCATACTCAGATTATTCTGGAAAAAATGCAAATGGAACTACTCTTGTGCGTAATAAAGGATCAGTTAAATTTAACTGCGGAATCGTATTAGAAAATCTGTAAAAAAATAAAATACTTTCGAGTATTTGGTGCAAAAAGACACGATTTGGCAAGCAATACTTTTTCCTCGCCAAATGAAAGCAATTTTAATGCATTTGAAAATTTGTGTGGTTAAATAAGTGTTTAAATGCGTAGTACTTTATGAACTTAAGCGATTAAATAGTTTATTATTTTTTCTATGCTTATATAATATATATACCAGTTGCTTATTGCTGAAGGTAATTAATTTTACACTGTTTCACCGGCTGTGTAAGTTTTAAGAGTATTTTAACAGTAACTGTCCGATTAAGAACGCTATCATATTACATTTGAATATTGAATAAGTGGTTGTTTCCCTGGCAACAATACTCTTGTTGTTTCCGACACTAACCACTCCATTGACAGTGCTGAGAATCGGACATTAATTTTTCGTGAGAAGCATTTTTAATCAATTAAAATTTTGTTCTAAGTCGTTGAATACGATCGTTAATTTTCTAATATATATATATATAAATGTATATCGCAATACCGTAGTTATAAAGGTGTGTTTATTTAAATTAAAAACATACTTAAACTAGTTCAGTATGAAAAGTAGAATAAGCGCATTTTTTTTCATTGTTTCGCCAAACAGCCAAAAATTGTCAAAAACACGAAATTTTCATAATTATTTTCGTAATTATTTTACGGATGTTATATCGATGTTCCGCAGCAATTGTTTAATTAACCGTATATATTCTTATGAGAAGAATATTCTGTAATGTTTTCAAATTTTTGCCGAGTATGTGCTTATGGAGACCTTCTTGTTAGTCCTATTTTCTTAATTACGAGTGACAATCGTAATTAAAAAATATGGCTATGATAGCCATATTTTTCAGAGTTTGTGATAGAATTTAGCAAAATTTTTGGAGTCAGCATCTACCTCTTTCGTCATTTGGGTGTTTGACCTTAAAGTTTGATATTCGTTAATCAAATTTCCATGATCCACTATCATCTTTATATATTATTTATTTTAAATAAATTGTTTTTATTTGTTATTTCCGAGTTATGGCTACTTATTTAGGGATGGGCCCAAACGGTCCGTTACAAACTTTCAAAATGTCTATTGCTATGAAATCTAAATGTATACAAAACTTCAGTAAATTTCGACAGATTATACCATATATAGATCATATATTAATCACAGTTCAACCTTCGAAGATGTTTTCACGCTAGACTCATCGGTCCTATCCTTTTAATTAAAACATTGGGTTAAATTTTAGTAGCCGAGTAAATAATATAATTCTGAGTAATTCGAGAAATGCTAATCAAAGTGCGATAGAAAAAATATCAGAGATATGAAAACTTGTAAGTATTTCGTACAAGTTATAAATTTATGTTTTTATCAACTTACATTAAGTTACGTTTAATTTCGTTTCAATATATTACTATCTTTTTATTAAAATAAAAAATTTCAGACTTCTATTGCTTACGCTAATGAAATCTAAATTCATAAAATATTTCAATATATTTTGATACATTTTGTAAAAGATCATTGTCGTTTTTAATAGATCATAAATTAACCGGCATTGTACCTTTCAAACCGTTTTTTATTCGCCTTCTCAATGCTTTTTTAAAAATTAAAACTTTAAGAAAAATTTTAGTAGATTAAAAAATAACGCAATTTTGAGTTGTTTCAGAAGTGCTAAATAAAATAACGAAATGGAATTTGATAGAGAAATAAAACATTGTACGTATTTCGTTTAAGTTACATTTTTATCCTTTTATCAAGTTATGTTATGTTAAATTTAACTTATTTCGTTATTATATTCGTTTTGTAAAAACTGATATTTTTGAAAAATAATTTCTTATGCTTATTAACACAGGTATATATTTAAAACGCTACGCATTTTTTTTTCGACAGTACGTGAGAACAAACTACTGCATCAAATTACATAATTTTTTTTTAAATGAAAGATATTTGGACGCAGATTTGTTATTGTACATTCGATTGTTTGAAAATTTAATTAATTAGCCGTAATTTTAAATTGAACTTTTATTTCTGCATATGACGTCATAAAGTCGGCAATCGGATAACTTCCACTGTTGTGAGGTTAAAGAGAAATAATAAATATTAAAGTACTTGGCTTTTAAACTGAATCTTTTAAGTTGCAAGTTAAATTCTGGTAAAAATATTTATCTGCGCACTTTATTTTTATAAGCGAATAAAAATTCATATTCATTTTTACGTCACAGGAATATTGTCCAATTAATTTATTTTATGATTATGCATTATATCTTTGTTAATGTCATTTTTTCATTACAATTAAATACAAAATATATTTTTATTTATATACATGGTGTTTAAGCATAAAAGTAACGTATATAAAGTACGTGTGAAAAATTTGCTGGTGAAAATGACGTTATGTCTAGCTTGAAATGCATTTTAACATTGTTAAATCTAAAAAGAAAAATGTATATTATTGTGTCAAAACGATGTAATTTTAATTGATTTTTCAATCTTAGTTATAAATATTGGAATTGGAGTCCATTGATTGCTTCATCTTCATTGCATACCTTGATTACATGTTATTAATTACTTTTTTTTTTAAATTATAAGTAAGAAGATTTCATTTTTTAATTAAAAAAATCACAAGAGTAAAGTATTTCAGAAAAAATATAATTATTAAAAATAGTGTTATTGAAGGAAAAAAAACTTGAAATAACGATGTTTAGTTAGAATAAACAATATAAGGCTAATATTGTATAGGAATTATCTTGGTAGGTTTATTATAAGTTCATTTAACAGTTCCTTATTAGCGACAAAGTTCAATTTTTTTCACTGAATTTCTCTGTCGACGTCAAAAATGGTAGTCTACTTTTGGACGCTAGCCCAAACACAGTGACAATTTTTAGAAATGTATAAAAGTTGTGACAACAAATGGCGCTTTCGCTTTCATCGCGCTTACATCACTTCTAAATACTACAAATTAAAAATTTTTACTACATTTTACAATTTTAATTCTTTTATCATCAATTTTATTTAGAAATGTTAGCTTTCGAATGAAAATTTATTTGAAAACTATCGCTTAATTTAACGACTTTTTAAATATTTTCAAGCGTGAAATATTTTTCAAATCTATCTCAACAATGTCCATCAGTTTGATTCAACAATGTAAAATATCCCCTGGGAAAGTTGCCACAATTGAAAATAAATTTCCCTAACCATCATAAAAAAAAAAGAAAAAAATATTAAAAAGAAAAAAAAAACCCTGATAAATCATAAGATGAGAATAAGCAAAAAATAGAGCGAGCATTTTGACGCTAAACTGAAATCTGTAAAAAGAAAAAAAAACTATTTTCAGATTTAGTTGAACATAAAATTCATATGTTGAATTCGTTGATGTATGTGTTGCATCAGAATATGCTAGGAAATGTATTTTATTATATTTTTAAAAATCCATTGGGTATTTAATTGTATAAGATGGAAAAGATCCCAGACTGTGATGGAAAAGATCCCAGACTGTGATGGAAAAGGGATAATCATCCTGATTATGTAAAGGGACCGAAGAAACTACACACGAAAATACACGTGAAAACATGAAACACATCTGCAGATTGATTCATTATTGTAAAAAAAAATTATCCATCTTTACATAAAAATTGATTAGCTTAAAACAATGGATGCATTTTAGAAAATATGACTATGAAACGAAAAATGATTAAAAAGGATATCTTAAAGTTTTTATTTAAACATTTTACATTTTTTTTATTTAAACATTTTAAAACCTTTTATTTAAACATTTTAAATTTTTTTTAACGTCGTATTTCGACGGTGCAATGCAAATTCGCTTAGGAGCTCACATCACGGTTGCAGTATCATAGGGGAGAGATGTGTTCTTTATTTACTGATATGGACGTAGGAATATACTATTTATATGATACTTCATAGGTCCATGAAATTTTCTTTCTTGAAGTGGTGAATATGGTGGTAACGTCGAATTGATTTGCATTACACGGTTTTTTACGGTTTGTTTGTTTGTAGTTTGCGTCGGAAATAGTACTGTATTTCGCTGGGGGAAAGAACTTAAAAAAAAAATTAAACACTGTTTCATACTCTCCCACTCTTAAATAATTAAGACGCTTATTTTACTGATTTTGTTATAGCAATTTTTTTCCGTCAAGTTTTGACGGGTTCCATCTAATATTAATTTATTACTGCATTATATTTAGATAGATTATATGAAAGATCAAATCTCTTTGTATATATCATAAGTTAATCGCAATTAAAAATTCGAAATTATTTTCACCTTGTCAGTGGTGTTTTTTTTAAATTAAAGTTTTAAGGTAAATTTTAATAACTTCGTAAATAACACAATTTTGCGTAATTTGAGAATTGCTAAATAAAGTGTGAGAGAGAAAGTATTAAATGAAATTAAAACTTCTACAATTTTCCCAAGGTATAAGCTAAAACATTTCAAAAGATCACTAATTAAGTCATACCTCTACTTATTACAAGTCGTCAACCGCTAATTATTAACCTATTGCCTTTGAGTCGTTGCAATGAATTAAAGTAGTGCCCAAAGCAATAATTATTACTTTCAAAGTATTAAAGGGATAAAAAAAAGATTAGCTGTATTATAGAGTCTCCGCATATACATTATTCTGTTTATCTTGTTGTTCAACAAGAATTTAGCGTTACATGAGACATTTTAGAGTGCATTGTTATTTTAAAAATGTTTAATCATATTCAAATACGCATTTTAAAGTTATATGACGATGTTACAACTATGCAAATATTAAAAGTATTCAAAACGTTTTATTTATTAATTATAAATTTGTTCTATAGAAATGTAATCTTTTCAACAAGTGTATGGGTTATGAAATCGAAATTCATAAATAGTTATGATCTCCAAAAAGCATTAAGTAAATAAAAAAAGTTTAGCTGTATTAGTGTATCCGAATATAAATTATTATAGTAAGCCAGCGGTTCCCAAACTATGGATTTGGTACACCAGTGGGTCACAGACGATGTTGTGTTGAATCGGAGAATAATCCATCAAGTCTTCAAAAGTTTATTATTTACTTGATACGGTATCTAAATTTTATTAAAATTATGTATTACAACTTCAACCTCTAATTATTAACCTAGTGCCTTTAACTATGTCCAAGGATATAAAGTAGATTTCAAAGCAATAATTATGACTCCCAAAGTATGAAAAAGATAAATAAATATTATCTGTATTAGTGCCCCCAGGATAAAAAATTATTCTGATACAATACGAATTTAGCGTTACCTTAGAAAATTTACATTGCCATATTTAAAAATGTTTGATCGTGTTAAAATAGGCAGCTTAAAATTATACGACAACTATTTAAATATTAAAAGTATTGAAAGCGTTTTATTTATTAAGCGTAAATTGGTTCTGTGGAAATGTAATATTTTCAACAAGCGTATCGGTTATGAAATCTAAATACATAATATTACTTCAATATATTTCCATAAATTAAGTGAAAGATTATACTGTCTTTGTATAGATGAAAGATTCAATATAATTCGAATTTTGAAATTCTTTTTCTTTATCATTTTCGCAGCGCTGGTCTGGTACTTTACGATAAATTTCTGTAGATTCGTAACTAAAGCAATTTTGTGAAATTTTAGAAGTACTAATCAAAGTGAGACACAATCTATAAAAGCATTAAAAGCTTGTTTTTTCCCCAGCATATTTTATTTGCTTATGATGCATTTCTGCGTCGCGTCATCTGCACTCCCAGATGTAAACATTTACATTTCAATTTATAATTAACCCCTTACAAACTTTGTAAACATATCTGTGAGACTTTTTATGATAAAATGCTGAATTTCTGTACATGATATTATTAGTGCATTGGGCATATTTTACTCATTGGGGAAATTTTTTGTACGGGGGTCGAATAATAATTTAAATTTTGTATTTCTTCAAATTTAATCCTTTGAAAATTTTAATCGATTTGATAAAATTATATACATTTTTTATTTAACTTTTTAATTTATAATATTTGTCTATGATCAATATTTAACCCTTCTTTGCATAAGTTTTTCTTTTACAATTGTGTTTTTTTATACATACAGGGTGTTCTAGAAAGGACTCCCCAATTTTGAAATGACATAACTTCGAGTGAGAGATAGAAATGTGAAACAAGTTGAATGTTAGACAGATAGGTCTGGAATTTTCTATGCATCAATTTAAAAAAATAGTTCCAATATTGAACACTAGATAGCGCTGCAATCACAAAGCTGTGTCTTTGAAATAGTTCCTGAAAGTGAGCTGTTTGAACTGAGATTAAAATCACATTACAATGGTTTCGATATGGTTACCTTTTTCAGCAACAACATGACGCAACCTAAAGGTAAAGTTCGAAATCACTTGTTGCAATACTTCTATTGAAATGGATGCACATGCCTCACAGATGAATTGTTCAAGCTGTTCCAATGTTTGGGGATTCTTAAAATAAACAGCGTTCTTCAAGTAACCCCACAAAAAGAAGTCGCATGGATTCAGATCCGGGGAATATGGTGGCCAATCCATACCAATACCTGTCACTTTGAGATAATTTAAAGCAATGGCTCTCTCACTGAAGTATTCCTCGAGGAACTCAAACACTGCAGTAATACGGTGAGGTCTGGCTCCATCCTGCATAAACCATGAAATCTCTGGTGCATCCTCTAGAGCTTGAAATGTTCAAATAAACTGCTGTAAAATTTCAATATATATCGAGATGCGTTAATTTTTTCCCTCCTGAAAAAAGGCCCAATGATTCCTTTACTGGACAGTCCTGCCCACACTGTAATTTTTGCTGAGTGCAGTGGTTTTGAAAGACACACAAACGGGTTTTCAGTGCCCCATATTCGCCAGTTTTGTTTGTTCACATATCCCTGTAAATGAAAATGGGCCTCATCGGTGAACCATGCATGACCGACATCAATTTTATTTTCATCAATCATCTGCAGTAACTCATTTGCAAAAACTTCTCTTTGTTGTAGAGCTGTATTTGTGATCGCTTGATGGCACTGTATTTTATAGGGAAACAGCTTCAGGCTTTTTCGCATTATACTGTGATAGTGGTGTTTGACAATCCTGCTTCAGCAGCGACTCGCCTTATGGATTTTCGAGGAAAACGTCTAACAATTTCTTCGACTGCTTGCACATTTTCAGGTGCCATGACTGATCGACTGCATCCCACATTTCTGCCTAAATCATCGGCCACACTGCCCGTCCGTTCAAACTTGTTGAATAAATTGCGAATTGTTTTCAAGTCTGGACCTTTTTTACATTATTTTTTTTGAAAACTTCGCTTTGTCCTCGTCGAACAAGTACAATAAAAAATCGTTGTTCCAAGGAATACGGCATGATATTCTTGAATTCTGAATTATTCTCTAATTCTATGCAACTTTTTTACACGTGTCAGCAATGAAACAGACGCACGAATGAAATTTCTGGACTTCTGAATACCATTTAAAGTTCCATGTGCTTATGCTGCCACCTATTATCCAATATTGGAACTATTTTTTCAAATTCGTGTATAACAAATTCCAGACCTATCTGTTTAACATTCAACTTGTTTCACATTTCTATCTCTCACTGTTTCGAAGTTATGTCATTTCAAAATTGGGGAGTCCTTTCTAGAACACCCTGTATATTAAATATTAGACACCAGAAATTTTAAGATAGATTTTTAACTGTGTTCAGCAACATAGTTCACGGGAAATTTACTGGATTAATATTTCTATATAAATACAGTGGTGACGAAGAAGTTTATTTATTTATTAAAAGTTAAATAAACAGTGATGGAAATTTACATCACTATGAAATTAAGGGTTAAAGAATAAATGTTTGGAAAAGATAAAGGAAGATTAGGAAAATTCAAAAGCGTATGGGTTATGAAATCTAAATTCATAAATAGTTATGATCTCTAAAGCATTAAGTGAATAAAGAAAGATTAAATGTATTAGTGTCTCCTAATATAAATTATTTTGGGACACCCTTTATATTTTCTACGAAAGTTTGCTTTTTCCGTTGGATAGCTTTTAGGAACAGCTCTATACAGATTTCATATTAAATGCGTCGCAAAAAATGTACGAACTGTAAGGTGAGTAACATAATAATAAGTTTGAAAAACACTGCATTAAGAGATTTTTGTTACCTGAGCTAAATTAAAGTATAGGACTATGTTTATACACATTTAATCATTTTAAAATATACGGCTTAAAATAAAATTACACTGTTAAGAAATTTACAATGTTTATAGAACGCAAAAACTTTTTCTTTTTATTAGTGGTAAATTCCTTTTGTAAAAATATAAATTTTTAACTTATGTAATATAAGTTTGCAAATTAATTTATATTAATAGTTTATTCTATTACATTTTAATCGAAATTCAACGTTTTAAATCCGTTCCTTAATTGTAATTTCTGTGTTGAATTTTCTAATTGAAACACTTACGTAATTATTTTAGCAGCTTTGTAAATAAACAGTTGTGTGTAATATGAAAATAATGTAACATATTTTTTAATTATCAATAGAAAAAAATTAATCAATAGTAAAACATTTAAAAATTTAAATTAATTATTTTAACAGCTTCGTAAATAACGTATATCTTCGTAATAGGAAAAAAGTTTTTATTTATTTATTTTATTAATATTCAAATCGCTTTACGAAAATGTAAACTTTTAGAAAACGTATTGCTTATGAAATCTAAACTCGCCTAGATCATAAGTTAATCAGTATTTAACTGTTCTTGATAATCTTCTCAACGATTTACTTTTTTATTCCAATTTTAACATATTTTTTATGCCATCTGAGTATATAACGTTGTTCTTCGAAATTTAAAAACAAAAGTGTAAAACTTTTTTTATTTCTTTAAATTAATGCTAAATTTCTTTTATGAAAATGTTTATTAACTACTGTTCAGAAACAGTATAACTTGTGAGATCTAAATACGTAAAATATTTCCTATGATCACACATTATCGAAATTAAAAGTTTGGAGACCTTTATCATTCCTTTTTTTCAGTGCTGTTTCTAGGGTCAGACAACTATTCACCTACAATATCAGAAAACCAAACTGCTTACTCTACAACTTAAAAGGTATATCGCCAAGATGTAATATGAAAATCAACTTGACCGTCAGCTAAAGAACAAAAAGTTTATTAAACTGGAAAACTGCAGAACAATATGTTAGTAGAATATTAACTTGAGATAACAACATTAGTAAATATAACTTGTTGATAACATATGTAAGTTGCAGCATAAAACTTCATATACGTTTGCACAGTCCAAAACACACACTATTTAAATTGCACACATAACATAACAAAACTAAATATAGGTAGACCTGCCACCAATTAACACTCCCCACAATACATGCTATTAATTTGCTGCTCTGAATACTTAGTGACAACTCCCCCAAAATATATACCCGATCAGCTATATAAAATTAACATTTTAATGATGCCAATTAGAAAACACAAGTTTCAATAAAAGCAAGAAACACCCACCAGAAAACATGACATCACTGTATCAAGTAGCATTATAAAAATTAACCTATGGAAAAGCAGCTAAGTTAAAAGTAACAAAAAGTTAATTTCATCACTAACCACCCAGTCATGTTCTTCT
The DNA here is from genome assembly GCA_963931845.1 of Maratus michaelseni. Classification (NCBI taxonomy): domain Eukaryota; kingdom Metazoa; phylum Arthropoda; class Arachnida; order Araneae; family Salticidae; genus Maratus; species Maratus michaelseni. The sequence continues at coordinate 345,314,981 of OZ007590.1, read as the reverse complement.
AAAAAATAAACAAGCATGTAGATTTTCAGTAAGTTCCAAACTATTAGATTTATATATTTTGCAAATTATACTTTGTTGAGTAATGAATTTAGATTTTAAAATCAATAATCATTTAAGATATACAGATTATTTTAGATACTTAGAAAACAAACAAATTAAACTAGAAGTATTAAAGCAAATCTTTAAACAGTGGTAGCTACTAATACTATCTAAGAAAAACTAATATTTAAGAGAAAAACTTTCTTGATAGTCTTCTCAATTATTTTCTTTTCTATTTCAATTTTAATTAGTAGTAACATAATTAAAAAAATAAATTATTTATTTTAACAGCTTCGTAAATTACGTATATCTTCGTAATATAAAAAAGTTTTTTTCCTGTTAGTAATACTGAAATCATTTAGGAAATTATAAACTTTTTGTAATGTTGCCATTATTTCATCAGATTTCTTTTTATATTCTGTACTTGGCTTCCGAAAGTGTCTCGTCATGAGGGGGATGTAGCAAGGACCATCACGCGAAACGCCGCGCTCAGCAACTTCTGTGTGCGCAACTTTAAACTTACTGTGTGGTAATGAATAAAAATAATTCAGAATAAGCTCCATATTAAACTGTAAACTATGTACTATAGTTCATTAGAACTCATTACTCAAGTGAATACATATTTTATTTTAGTATCTATACTAAATATAATTAAGCACATAGGAGCTGGGAAAAAAACTTTAATTCTACAGTGTTCTTATAAATGTAAACTATAACGTAATTATTTTAGAAGTTTCGTAAATAACCCAGCTATATAAAACTAGCGAAGAGTGAATCAAAATGTATAAGAGAACATTAGACTAATGAACAGTTGTGCACTCACCCCTTAGGTACTCGTATACTCCAGGAAGTGCCGAAGAATCACTAATTAAATCATATCTACAGTTACAGGACGTCACTCTCTAATTATTTACCTAGTGCATTTGAGCATTTTCAGGGGAACTGTGTTGCGCCCAAAGCTAAACGCATAATTTCTACAGCTTTAAAGGGATAAAGGACGATTAGCAACTTTAGTGTCTTTGCATATTAAGGATTTTGTTATATTAAAGGAATGTCGTCACCTGATCAGAGTGAATCGCTCCGTTTTAAATACGTTTAATTATATTTAAAATAGAGGCCATAAAGCAATTAAAAAGTAAAGAATATTAAAAAAAATTTATTAAGAAAAACTTTTTTATTTATTTTTATTAATGGTCAATTAATTTTCTAATTCTATAAAATTTCAATAATTGTGTTTCTTGTGAAATATAAGTTCACAAAATAATTTTTAAGGAACTACATTAATCTAAATTCACCATTTGAATCATTTTCTTAATTGTATTCTCAGTACCGTTCTTTTTATTTGGAACTTTAACGTAATTATTTTAGCAGTTTTACAAATAAGGAAATTCTGTTTAATTAAAAAAAATACAAATAGTTTTCCTTTATTTCTCTTTATTAGTAATAAATTCGTTTTATAAAAATGTAAACTTTTAGCAAATGTTATGTTTACGAAATCTCAATTCATAAACTTACTTTTATAGATCATACATTAATAGAAATTCAACACTAGAAATTCTTTCTTAATTATCTTTGCAGAATTGGTCTTTTAAAATGAAACTTTATTATAATTATTTTAGCGGATTCGCAAATAACGCAATTCTGCGCAATTTGAGAAATATTAACTAAGCGTGTAAATGAGTATTAGGTTAATGAATACTAGTACACTTTCCCCGTAGGTATAGCCCGGGGAATTTCGAAGGATCACTAATTAAGTCATGTTCATTGCTACAAAGAGTCATCCTCTAATTATTAACCTAGTGCATTTGAACCTTTTGAAAGCAAAATAGTATCTGACGCCCTAAGCAATAATCTCCGAAGCTTCATAGAGATAAAGGGAGATTAGCCTATTTAGTGATTCCGAACGTAAATAATTTTGTTACTTCATGGGATTACTGCTACCTGATCAGAGTTCATCACTATGTTTAAAAATGTGTAATAATTTAAAAATAGAGAAAATTTAAAAGTTTTTTTAAATTAGAACTCTTTTATTAATTTTTATTAATTATCTTTTTTTTTTCATTTTATTAATAGTGAATTCATTCAGTTAAGCTGCAATATATCAATAAAGATATTTCTTATGAAATCTATTTTCGTAAATTACGTTTTATACATAAAAATTAATCTAAGTTATACATTTGAATATTTTTTTCCTAATGTTAATGTGAGTGCTGTTTTTCATAATTGAAATTTTATTGTGATCATTTTAGCAGTTTTTTTTAATAATTTAAATCCACGTAATTTGAAAAAAAAATTGATATATTTTTTTTTTTTTTGTAGTAGTAATTTTTTTATGAAAATATGAATTTTGACCAAGTACATTGCTTACGAAATATAAACCAGTAAATTTTCAGATCATGATCCTCAACATCAGTTTTGTAAGTTATTTTAACTTCTCATTCACATGTAATTCACACAAAGTCTAACATCTTGAAATCGACAAATTAAGGGTTTACATACGTTCTCTACCTTTAAAAAAAATCGATTTTTTTTTGTTTCTTTGTTTTACAGAAATTAAATCCATATCATTCATGGAATTATGGGCAAAAGGATTTAATGTGATATCTCAATTATTAAGAAAGATATGAGCAAAAATGTGAGAACGCGCACGGTGGTCGATAAAACCGACCTCATCGAAAAGATTCTACTCTCTCATTTAATCTGATTATAACACAGGAGGGTCCAAAGTATGGTGCAGATATAGATAATTAAGTGTAAGTTGAAAAAAATATATATCAGTATATATTTTTTCTTATAAAACTTGAAACGCGATTCTCTGGAAACTACATTTTTCGATAGTTCTCTATTATCCCGTCGACCACTTTTCATAACAAAAAACTATCGCCAAACTGTAACGCCAAATAAATGGGAGAACGTTGCCATTGGAATATCAAAATAAAGAAATTAATAAAATATAAGAATTTAAGGACACATTTGTTGTTTTAATTAATGAAATAACTAATAAATCAGTAAAACATAATGAAAAATACACGCAAATGTCGAATTAAAAACCACTTGATGACATAACAAACACGTATAATGCTTCTGACATCAAGTAAATGGGACTGCATATTTGGCGTTTAATGTTACAGTTTGGCATAGTTTTTTGTTATGAAAAGTGGTCGACGGGACAATCATTTTTCAACATGAGCAGCGTGATAATTTGAACAATTTTTAAAACTTTTGGATAAATTTTGCGCTTATCTACGCATAATTAAAGTGTCCAAGGTCCATCGAGGCATTTTTTGAAAATTTAAAGTTTTTTTATATTTTTTCAATAAGTTTAAAAGTGAAAATTTTAGACGGTAAATGATTTTTTTTCTCAAAATAGCGCAATTTTCCTATTTTTTCAAAAATTCATATATTTGTGCAGATGGCCTGGGCTACAAATTTATTTTGCAAGAAGAAACTGAAATTGTAATATTTTTTTTTTTGTTTCTACAGGAAGTTAGCATGCAACCCATCGAACCCGAATATTTTGGTATAGGTCAACACGGCTGCAAGTTTGAAACGTAATATGTCAAATTTAACAAAAAAATTATTTTTAAATACTTAAAGCCATGGAATTATTAGTTTTTTAATTAATTTTACTGCTTTCGTAAAAATAAATTCCAAAATATATCAATTTTTCGACACCGAGAATGTATGTAATCCCTTAATTTTAGATTATATGTATAATTCTAAGCATATAAGATGTTCCAAAGATTAAGAAAACCTAACTTTTAAGACCTGTTATGTAAAACACAATACCATACAATTATATTTTTTAAATATATATGGATGGGATTTTTTAGAATAAAAATATATATTTCTTAAGTGGTGCTCCCTCTCTCTGAACTTCCTTTCTATCTCACTGAATTTGTTTGGAATGGCAAATATGTAATTGCGCTAGTTCAGTATTCCGGAATATCTACGAGTGCGTTATACATTATTACGATAAGTGTTTTCTTGTATTGTTACGAAATTTTATCCGATCTTAATAAAATACAGACGTATCTGTCAACCACGAAACAGTGGCATTTGTTGCCAAAGTCTGATAAAATTTCATGCAAAAAAATGCTCATGCAAACGTAAACTTATATCTAACTAGCAGCCAGTACCGGTTTTGCAATGTGTCGACCTCCTTGGAAAAATGGCTTGAGAAAAATATGTAATCAAAACTAAGCAATAGTTGTATTAACAACAGAAATAAAAACATTTTATTGTTCAGTGCTATCCACCCCCTGTCGCAAGCAAAGTATCATTATTCAAAGCATCATCATGCAAAGCATCATCATCAAAGTATCATTCACGTGAAAAATTTGTAAAACACAATAAAATGTTTTGCTTTCTATTGTTTCTCTGTCCTTATTGGGTTTTTTTTTCACTTTTCTTCTTAGTCTGTCTAGCGCCGGCGATTTTCGTGCTATAGGTACCGTTCCAGCGCTTTCTATGATTTTTCAATATAAAGATCACATTCCAATAAAAAAGTAGGAGTTACCATTTGAAATTAACGAAATTTTGTAACCGTAACTGTTATAGTTTAACTGTCGTTTTAAGTTAGAGTTTAATTGTCATACGATTCTTGAGCGCATACCTCAAAATACTTTAAACCAAAAACGGTATGATAGCTAGGAGCTCATATATCGGGATAGTTTTTTTTTTAATCACCCTGTATATAAATCCTAAATAAATAAAAATGTAACATTTATCATCCTTTCTTAATCTTCTTCTCAGTGCTGCTCTTTTAACTGAAATGTTAGCATAATTATTTTAAGAGTTTCGTAATAAAAATTATTCGTATTCTGAGATATATTAGCCAAGCGTGCTAGAATAATGAACACTAGTTCACAATCCTGTTAGATTTAGGACGTGATGTTTTGAAAGATTACTAATTAACACATATTCATAGTTACAGTGAGTGAAACTTTAATTATTAAACTAGTGCAATTGAGCCTTCGCATGAGAACTATGTGGCTGTACAGGGAATAAAGGGAGATTAGCCACTTTAGTGTTCCCGAATATTTTTTCATGCTAAATAATTGTCGTTACCTCAATAAAAACAATATGCATTGTTAAAGTTTAAAGTTATTTAATGGGTTAAAATAGGTGGTAAATTAATTTTGTGCAAATGTAAACTTTCAACAAATGTATTACTTATCAGATATACTTTAATAAATACCTTAATTAATTATAATAAACCCTGTTCTTTATGTTATTCGTAGTTCTGCTGTTTTTTTAAAAATGAAACTTAGTAATTATTATTACAACTTAGTAAATAACATAATTCTTCGAATTGAAAATAATAGATTTTTCTCTATTCATTAATAATAAATCTGTTTTATGGAAATGTAAAACTTCTGCAAATGCATGGCTTACTAAATCTATATTTTATTACTTGCACAAATTTTAAACTAATCGATTTTGAACATTTTAAATAATTTCTTATTCCTCATCTCGGTGATATTATTTTAAATTGAAACTTTAACACGATTATCTTAGCCTCTTCTTAAATAATGCAGATATGCATACATTAAGAAGGGCTAATCAAAATACAGAAGAGACTATTAGAGTAATGGACGCTTGTGAACGTCCCCACTAGGTATAACACACGACGTTTGGAAGAATTACTAATTAAGTCAGATCGCTAGGTATAGGAAATTTTCCTCTAATTATTAAACTAGTGCATTTGAGCATTTGCAAAGACACCCGAAGAAATGCTTATAATGTTCAAATCTGTAAGGGGATAAAGGAAAATTAGCCACTTTAGTGTCTCCGTTTATTTTGTTATGTTAAAATATTGGTACAGATGGCGCAGACGTGCCGGTGTTTTTTGGCGCCAAATTGGTGATTTTGTGTCTGGCGTGACAACCCGGTGATTTTTGCTGGTAGAGCAAATAGTGTGTATTAATGAAAGCCTTTCAGTATTAATAGCTGAATCCGTTGTATTTTTGAAAATCCGTGTGTTCTATAATAAATTAAACATTATGTGTGTTTTATAATAAAATAATTTGTGTGTGTTTATAATTAAAATTGTGTGTATTTTATAAAGAAATTCTGAGTATTTTATATTAAAAAAAATGTATGTGTTTTATAATAAATTGTGTGCGTTTTATAATAAAATTGTGTGTATTTTTTAATAAAGTAAATTGTTTCATAATAAAATGAAACTAGCAGGCTGTTTTCGCAGGCTAAGTCTAACATGTATTCGAAAACGGCGTTTTCTCACCAAAATGGTGCAAAAACAGCAATCGAGCCAATCTCGGGGCGTCTGCGATATTTGTTCCAGGGACTGTCGCTACCTAAATAAAAACAGTGTACATTGTTAAGTTTTAAAATGTTTAATCGTGTTAAATGGGTATACTTAAAAATATACTAATAAGAAGTTTCTAAATTTTATATATATATAATATTTCGTTTAATAATAGTAAATTTATTTTGAATAATTGTAACCTTTCAACAATTATATTGCTCATCATATATACTTTCATAAATACTATAATTGATCATAATAAAACCTTTTCTGCTCCTTCACAGTTCTGCTGTTGTTTTAAATAAAACTTAGTAAATATTATAATAACTAAGTAAATAAATTTGAAAAATAAAATGTATTTCTCTTTTTTATTAATAATAGATTCGTTTTATGAAAATCTAAAGTTTTCGCAAATGCTTGACTTACGTAGTCTTCATTCTGTGAAATACGTGCACAAAATTATAAACTAATCGGATTTTAACATTTAAAATCATTTGTTATGCCTCTTCTCAGTGCTGATCTTTTAAATTGAACCTTTAACGCAATTATCTTAGCCTCTTCGTAAATAACGCAGTTATGCATACATTGAGAAAGGCTAATCAAAATGTGTAAGAGGGTTTTAGAGTAATGAGGTCTTGTGCACTTTTCTCCTTAGGTATACCCCATGACGTTTGGAAGGATCACTCATTAATTCATATGCATAGTTACAGGGAATTCCCCTATAATTATTAAAATAATGGTATTTGAGCCTTTGCAAAGGAACTATATAGCACCGGAAGCAATACTTATAATGTTCAAATCTATAAGGGGATAAAAGAAAATCAGCCACTTCGGTGTTTCCGTATATTTTGTTATGTTAAAGGATTATGGTTCCTTCAATAAATACAGTATACATTGTTAAGTTTAAACGTGTAAAATTGGCAGCCTTAAAAAAATATACTGTCAATAAGTTTCTAAATTTTATGTATAGAAACTAAATACTTCTTTTATTAATAGTAAACATATATTAGTAATTGTAACCTTTCAAAAAATGTATTGCTTATCAGATATACTTTCATAAATACTATAAGTGATCATAATACACCCTGTTCGGTATCTTCTTCTCAGTTCAACTTTTTTTTTTTTTTTATGAAACTTAGTAATTTTTATAAGAATTAAGTAAATAAGTTTGAAATGAAAATAATACATCTTTCTATTAATAAAAAATTCGTAAACTTTCCACAAATGTATAGCTTATGAAGTCTAAGTTCTAAATAAATTACTTGCACAAATTATAAACTGAACGGATTTCAACATTTGAAATCATTTCTTAATTCTAAACACAGTGCTGTTTAAAAAAAAAAATTAAACTTTAATGTAATTATCTTACCCGCTTAGTAAATAATTCAGTTTTGTATATATTGAAAAAGGCTAATCAAAATGTGAAAGACAGTATTAGAGTAATGAGCCCTTGTGCAATTCCCCCTGAGGTATAGCCCACAATGTTTCGAAGGATCACTAATTGAGTCATGTTTATAGTTACATAAAGTCACGCTCTAATTATTAATTTAGCGTATTTGAACATTTAAAGGGAAACTACGTTTCTCAAGACGCAATATTTATATCTCTAAATCGTTAAGGGGGTAAAAAAATCTAGCCAGTTTAGTGTCTTCGCATATAAATGACATTGTTACTTTAAAAGATTGCCGTTACTTGTAAAAAAAGGTTTTAAAATGTTTAATTTGTTTAAAGAAGTCTTTTGAAATTAATTACAGTAAGATCTCCATAACGGACACAACCGAATATCGGACACTTTTTTTCTTATCACCAACATCTATAATTTGTACATTTGTACCTCAATACAGCGGACACTTCAGAATAGCAGGCAAATTCTCATGCTCTCAAGCTGTCCGTTAGTCAGGGGTTTCACTGTAAATATGTTAAAGTGTCAGGTATATTGAAAATGCCAAAAATTAGCAAACATATAAAGGTCGTTATCGTAAAAACTATTACACCTACCTATGTATTACTTTAAAACAATAGTTCCCGAACTGTGCTTTTATGCGACTGAATTTAAATATTTGTAAGTATAAATAAGTTTTTCGCTACCCACATAATATGTAGATATATAGTGGCTTCTGTGTAATCTATCCTAAGATATGGCAAACTTCCATATACGAATATAGTAATTTGTATCTCTAATTTGATTAATCACAATAATAATAATGCTTTATATAAATATAGAACGTAACCTTCTTTTACTAAGAATAAAAATATGTTTATTAATAATACTTCTACAATTAAAAAAAACATTTTATAAATAAGTGCGATTTATAGCATTGTTTTGTACTAATTGAGATCGTGTATACTAAAGTTGAAATTTCTTTATTTTAGTCTCCTGTCGCTATTTATACTAGAACGACGGGAAATTTTACACAAGTTTCATAAAAATATTTTACACCAGAATTTTTATATAGGACTTTTAAGTTGTTTAACTTATTTTTGTGCGGTGTATATTTAACTTATAGTATGAAGAAATATCCCATTCTAATCGACATTTTTTCTTTTGGTGGGGGCCAAAATGGCCCCTCACCGTCGTTCTAGTGTTAATAACAAATGCGAAAACAAAAACTTATCATTTCACGAGATTTCTTCGAGATTTTTTTTTCCTTTAAAGATCTAACAAATTGTAGTCGTCATATTTTTACAGCAAATAAAATCAACAACAGTAGTACTTACAACTACTTTTTGAATAACTGATCAATCATTTCCCAACAAAACAAAACAAAACAACGTCTGCGACCAGTAGTGTGTTGCGTCTGAAATCCTGCATCGGGTCGGATTGGCGTTAATTTTTTCCGTAGCCGGTCTTGTTCAGTTCGTGTTGACATTCATTGTATCGGGTTCGACTCTATTTCGGGTTGGAAATTGACTTTTGACTGTCGGATTCGGGGTGACTAGATTTTTCAAAAAAGTTTAGAATATTTTTTCAGATAAAAAAAGTATATATTTGAACATTAATGAGTGTATAATATATATATAGTGAAGTGACAAATTGGAGCTGAGAAAAGATTGTTGGCAAAAATCTGATTAAATTGGGTTTCCATATTATAAACACAGGCATAGGCCGGATGGTTGTATGGCTCAGTAGTTACGATGAAACTGTATTGACTCCATAAATTAAGCAGTCAGACGTTGAAAACCAGTTTATTTACATACTCAGAAAACACGCAGGAGAAATGCTGTAGCACGTCGATATAACTGATTACTCCTTCATCGTTAATTTACAGTCATGGTTTCACTAACTCTGTGCATTAGGATGTTTTAAGAAAGCTTCGAATAATAATTTTAAATCTCCAAAAAGAACATCTCTCGTTTTCGTCTCACTCTACCGTCCATCGTCTAAAGACCCAAAAAGCCGTTCGATTATGCTGTGCTAAGTATTTATTTTTATCAGGGGCAAAGTGACAAAATGTGTCACGTGGTTCCCCTACACCAATAATAAACGATTTAAAAGGGCTTCACGTTCACAACACGTAACACACTTTTTATTCACAACAGTTCCGGTACATCAATCTTGAAGCAAATTGACTTCAGCGTGGGAAAGAAAATTCTGGAACCTTCCAAAGCCTCGAAACAGGTATACTTCATGTAAACACAATTTAATATCTGATGTCGACTGTGTTGCTCAAAACAGATTTCAGACCATGTTTTTAAGCAAAACAAAAAGAAAAAATGAATTTATTGATGCGGAATAAAAATTACAATATTTCAATGCTTTAATATTGTAAGATACATTTTGATATTTTATTAAAAGAATGAATTTAAATAAATATATTTTTAGAACTGGATAATTTAAGATTGTGACATTTTAGCAAACTAAGCAAAGAATTTAGAGGCATTTGATAATACTGGAAATAATAGTGAAATTTAATAGGTATTTAAATAATAAAAGGGGTTTTATTTAAGGAATATAAATAGTTAATGCAATTTTGTATAATTTGGAATAAATATTATTAAGTGGATTAACAACTTATACCTTTACATATGGAGATTGATTGTTTAATTTAAAATAGTATTTTAATTTAATAAGCCGGTATACTAGATGGAATATTATTAAAGGAAATTTTATGTAGAATAATGTTAATCTTGGCAGAATAAATTTTAAATATTGTAATAATATATATAATATATATATGTGTGTGTGTGTGTGTGTGTTAATTTTTCAACATAAATGATAAAATTGGTATTAAAGATATGATTGTAGACTATTTTTATATTTTTCCATAAGTGCGATAAATATAGATTAATTTTATTCACTTTCATGTTCGGAATGGATTTCGGTTTAAGGATTTTCTGATTCGGGTGGAAGTGTGTACGCTTCGGGAGCATTCATGTTAACGAAATATTTTTTATGTGTTCGAGACTGGTTGCGGGCTGGATATAAATATAATTTGTAAGTTCTGGTCGGGTATAAGCGGAACTGCGCAGTATTCAAATCACGACCCATAATTTGTTTACCATTGCTTAAAATATTCTCTAAACAGCCCTTTTCTGTTTTAATTTTGGTTTTCAAGAAAATAAATATTCAAAATTTGATTTAAATAAATTCTTTTTTTTTTTTCGTTTAACAGTGATTTTATTTTTTAAAAAAAGGAAAAAAAAACTTTAATTTTCAATAAATGTATTGGTCAAGAAACTTATAAAATATCTTCGTACGTAGGAAATAAATGCATATGATTTAAGTATGTTAAATATTTCGTTTCATTCTGAAATAAGATATCAGTTTTTTAAGCATTTCAGATTTTATTTTGTACTTAGATTTTTTTTTTAAAGAAAAATGAGTTGCTCTTTAAAAGATTTAGTTTCTTGTGTAAGATTGGTGTTTGTGTTTGAATTTTTAGTTATAAATTTTAGCTATAAATAAATGCGTAAAGACTTCGCCGTTGTCAAATTTCATGAACAGTTATTCGATGCTATGTATAAAATTCAAAACTTATGAATATAAAAATAAAGTACGAATCAGAAAAAAGTTTAAAAAATCGTTTAAAAATTCTATCAATCGTATCATTATTATTCGCGTATCGTATTCAAATAAATAAATTATATGTGGCTAGCTGACAACTTTTACAATTTATTGTTGCAACTAAAATTTAACAGAAATTTTTGCATTAAAAAATCCAAGATTTCGAAACTTTTATTTAACAGCAAAAAAAGTTAAGATTTTTAAAAATTAATTTAAACGTTTTCGCTATTTTAGTTTTCTGAATTTCAATGAATTTTAGCAGGATTTCTTGATGATATACTTTATATTATACTTTAACATAATTTAAAAATTAACGATCGCTAGTATTTCCTTGGCCTGTTTTTATGGATCTAATGGTTTTTTGGGTTTTTTTTTATTCACAAAACTTTTATTTAGTAACAAAGTTTTAATAAAAACCTAAGTCCTTATCGTGAATATAATGAATTATTTTTTTTTTATTTTAGCACAAATACATCTTTATTTTATTTATTAACATTATAGAATTTATTCAAAACTTATTCAAACTTATATAATTTATTCAAAAGCGAACACAAACAATGAAACTATGCAATGAGAAATAATATAAATCTTTATATGTTAATCATAAAGTCTATATCAGAACATTTTCTGTTTAACAAATGTACTTTGGAAGATTCTATACATATTGCTTCATAAACAAGTTAGAAATTGTACGTCAAACATGACAAATGAGATGCGTTCGTACTATAATTAGTTTCAGTTAAATGAATTATATCGTCTGTTATTATGATATGATGAATTTCTGCAATAAAATAAGTACATTTTAAGTTGGCAACATTTTATCTTTTATTGACATTTATTGAAAATTCCAATGGGAAACTCAAGCCTAGCTTTGAAAATTTCAGAACTTGAAACCCATATTTAGACTCTTTTTCCCTTTAATATCTATTTATCCGGAAGCATCTATCCAAAAAACTGTCGGTAGATGTTATGATTGCTCTAATTAAAAATTTTAGTATACAAATTCGGTTTTTAAATTCAGTAATACAGAAATAATATGACTCCATCCTAAATAGGACGTAATCACCCTGGCATCCTAGAATCATTACCTATCATGGGATATCATTTAATTAATTATGTATGATAAGATTTAATAGAATGACGAATGCGACTAACTTGGTCATAGAGGTTATAAATTGTCATATACTATATATATAACTATACCGTCATACATGCCAGATAACTTGGCAATACATCTCAGTTCTTTGGCGATTAATCCTGGGAAGCTGCTATCAGAAGGAAGTACCGATTTAAAAAAATTCAAATTACTTAATAAATATTTTTATTAATATCTTTTTAAGAATTGATTCGATTTTCATAAAATTTGAAACGACTCGACAAAATTCTTCAACGATTATATATATTAAATTGCAAACCATTCGGTTGGATAGTTTTTTCGCTGTTATATGCGGACAGACGGACAGAGGACGACTATAGATGCTACGTATTTATATAATTACGAACGCACCTAAACAGAACATAAGCATTGACTAATGAGGTAAACTAATTAGTAATGGCCTCTAAACCGTAAACCATTTGCATGATATCAGATTCCATAATCTTTAGAAATAAATCCGTAAAAAATCTTTTTTTGAATATGAACTGATATTTTTTTTACTATATGCGTAGTTAATACAAACAGCCAACTTGTAGAACTTTAAAAATGCTTTAAAAAGAATTCAGTAAAATTCGTGAATCTTTGCTTAATTCTTTAAAATAAATATTCAGTTTCACTTTCTTTCATAGTTACTTAAAGCAAAAGTTTAATCAAATAAATTGCTATATATTTTTTCAGATAAATCTTTGAAAATAAAAAAGAATAAGACACTTTTAAGAAGGAAATGCTTAGATTGATGGAAAATGTTTGCTTGAAATATGACTCGTAGAAAATTGCATAAAAATTTTAAAAGGTTTTGTTTCACAAAAAATTCATTATCTTAAAAAGAATATAAGATGTTCATTTCACTCAATTCGTTACATTTCAGAAAATAAAAAGATTTTTCCTCATTTTATTAAAAAAAATGCATTGAAAATTACAGAGAGAGATATTAAAATAATAATTAAAAGCAAGCATTGACATACAGCCCATATTCAAAATATTAGACTAATTGAGAAAAAGTAATACGAAAAAAATATTTTTCATTTATTTATTTTTGATTCTAAGTAAATTTCTTATAAATTAAATCTGGAATGATTAGATAAGATTTTAACATTTACAAAATATAAAATACAGTACAATAAATTTGGTATACAGCTTTCTGAAACATATCAAAATATTAGAATAAAATTTAGATTGGTTCAAAATATTAGAATATTTTATTTTACGCAACAATATTACCTTATGAATATGAATCAAATGGTAGTTAATATTTTGTAGCATCCCTTTTAGCTTTCATAACTGCGTACAATCGATCTTGCATACAATATACAAGGTGTTTACAAACATTTCTATCAATATTAGCCGAAATCGACTTTATACGTGCCACTAACTCAGTTTTACTTGAAGGAGGATTTTCATGGAGCTTTTTCGTCATTATACACCATAAGTTTTCGATGGAATTAAGGTCTGCTGTGTTTGGTGGCCCAGGAAATACCTTAATGTTGCGTTGGCGGAACCAATTCTTAGTTGACACCGAGGTATGCGGTGACGCTAAATCTTGTTGAAAAATGAAATCATCTTCAAATAAATCTTCTGATGATGGAATCATGTAATATTCCAAAATTTCTTGATCTATCTGAGAGTTAACCTTTTCGTAGACAATTTCAGGATTTCATAACTTTCCAGGTTCTTCTGTAATCATGCAACCCTAAACCATGACACTAACAGCAAATTTTACGGAACGTTGAAGGCATTCAACGTTGAAGGCAGCTCAAATGCTTCTTGCTTCATTCTCCAAACTCGAATACCTTGATTACTATACGAAACACAAAACATACTTTCATCACTAAATAATATATTTTTCCAATCTTCTTTGCTCCATAAACGTCTTGATTTACACCAATTCAATCTTATACGCTTTTGTTTTGCAGTCATGAGAGGTTTTATTTTCGGTACACGAGATTCAAACTTAAATTTATGGAGACGTTTTACTGTTGTCGATGGATAAACTTCAACTCCTTCTTCTTTCCATTTTCGGTGCAAGAATCGCACACTTATAAAACGGTTTTTCTTAACTTTACACTTCAGTTTCCGTCATCTCTAGCAGATGTTTTCGGTTTTCGGCCACCATTTCGGCGATTATTTTAAAATTTTCCATTTTTTCAATATTGTGTTAGTATTTTACTAAAGCTTGATTGCGAACAATATAAATAATTCGCTATATAACATTGATTTCTACCGTGTCAATACAAATCACCAATACGAAGTTTAATAGATTAAGGAATATAACTCACACGACCCATTTTCAAACGAAAAAGCAAACAAACTGCAAAAAGAATACTGATTTTAAATAAAATCGTCTGAATTAAATCAATGGTGCCACCAGTTATGAATTGGTGATAATTAAAGGAGAATTTATGTAAAATATTCTAATATTTTGAGTCACTTGAATAAATATACTAATATTTTGACTTTTCGAAATAATTTTTTTTTCAATTAATCTTTTCAAAAATGATATAAATTTTAAGATAATAAATAAGTTTAATCCACAATAAGTTCTAAATAAAAATATCGTTTGTATATTTGCATTAAAAGACGTTAAATTACCAAACGATATTTTCAATTTGTAAAAAAAAAATAATTCTAATATTTTGAATATGAGCTGTAAATATGCAGAATAATTCATTTTTATACAAAAATTGTTCGTTAATAAATTTATATAATTATATCATTAATAATTTTGTATACCTATCCCAATCCATGTGCTCTCACACACAAATAATGTACATATGCTCTATACATATATAAAATAGACGCTACTATATTCAAATTCTATAATCGTTATAAATTGTTAAATATTTTCTACAAAAAAAACCCGACTGTACCGGTAACAGTCTGTCTCAATTCCTTTGTAAATTTACAGGGAACTAAAAATCGGGATTCTGTTAAAAAATTCAATAAAAATGTTGTCTCTGTATATTCGCATATATAAAAATACCCAAGAACTTGTAAATTAAAATGCACAAAAATACTAAACTGAAGGCTTTGTAATTTTACAGGAAAACAACACCGAAGGTAGTTATGATTTTATAGTTCATGCTGCATTTAAATTAGAACACATTCTATGAGAATGTTTCGTACTTACGCTTCGTAATCACTTTTCGTAATCGCTTTATAGCAAAAGTGAGCAATTTTTTTATATTCGTGTGAGAAATTTATAATTAAATAATCACGCAATTAATCGAAAACAACTATAATATCGTAAGAAATTGAAATGAATTGTATAACACTTACTATCTTCTTCTGTACAATATTTCAGGTTATGCTTGTTGCCAAAGTTTGGATGTATAGTATTGTTTTGGATTGTATTGCTAATAGCTTTCCAACCGTATGTAAAAACGTGTACACTAGAGGTCTGCACGGGCCGAAATTTCCAGGCCCGGGTCCGGCCCGACCCATACAAAGAAAATCTTCGCCCGGCCCGATACAAAAATTAAAAGTTCGGCCCGAGCCCGGCCTGGTCCGGCCCGAACAAAAAAAATATTGGCCCGGCCCGGCCCGATTTAAAAGTTAAAAGTTCGGCCGGAGCCCAGCCCGGCCCGGAAAAAAGTTAAAATCTCGGCCCGAGCCCGGCCCGGCCCGAGTGAATTTCTACAAAACATAATTTTTACGTCTGTTTGGTTAAAAATTTGCCTCGTAGGAGGAGATCTAACCAAAAATTCCTATCTTAGCCTTTTTTTTTCCTTGTTTATAATCTTCATTTTTATAAAGGTGTCGCAAGCTGGAATGTTTATTTTTTTTAATAAATCACTATTTGTTGTATGTATGTGTTTAAGTTATCATCAATATTGTTAATCCATATTCCATTTATTGAAGCGTTAAAAATCAGATAAAATGCTATACAGTAAAATCGTCTAAGATGGAATTGCACAGGGAATGAAAAAAAGAAATGAGTTATAGACAATTTGCATTCTTATCAGGTGTAAATATATTATATATTCTTTTCTTACGTACTAGTATATTCATTTTTACTGGATCAACACATTTTTCAATTTAAGACAGGATTCCGTCATAAGAGGTTCTTTTTCACACGTTCTACTATATTTTAATTTAGTCATATTTTAAAGAGTGTATAAATCTACTATTCTTTAAAAATAATAAATTTTAATGTTTAATTATAAAATAATGGCGATTTAAAAATGTATGCATGTTTTGCAAAGATTTTTATGCCAGATCTTATCATATATTCTAATACGAGCAAATCTTGTGGGTGGTTATATATATATATATATATATATATATATATGCAAAAATTATCTTAAAAACGGCTCTAACGATTTTGACGAAATTTCGTATCCTACCAATTTGGGACACCAGAAAACCATTGGGCTAGGTCACATGTTCCAGAAAATTCGATTAGCGGGTCATTTTGGGTCATTTTGGGTCATGGTCAAGCTAATTGTATCTAAAAAACGGTTCAAACGATTTTGACGAAATTTTGTATCCGACTATTTTCGGGCACGAGAAGATTATTGGGCTGGGTCACATGTTCGAGAACTTTCGATTAGTGGGTCATTTTTGGGTCAAAGCGGGTCAAATTAATTTTATCTAAAAACCGCTCTAACGATTTTGATTAAATTTTGTGTCCTACGAGTTTCGAGCACGATAAAAGCATTGGGCTAGGTCGCATGTCCGAGAAAATTCGATTAGTGGGTCATTTCTGGGTCATTGTGGGTCAAGATATAAAAAGCGACTCAATTTACACTAAATTTCGCATCCAATGGTTTTCGGGCACGAGAAGACTGTTGCGGTAGGTCACATGTTCGAGAAAATTCAATTAGTGGGTCATTTTGGGTCATGGTCAAGCTAATTGTATCTAAAAAACGGTTCAAACGATTTTGACGAAATTTTGTATCCGACTATTTTCGGGCACGAGAAGACTATTGGGATGGGTCACATGTTCGAGAACTTTCGATTAGTGGGTCCTTTTTGGGTCAAAGCGGGTCAAATTAATTTTATCTAAAAAACGGCTCTAACAATTTTGATTAAATTTTGTATCCTACGAGTTTCGGGCACGCGAAAATCATTAGGCTAGGTCACATGTTCGAGAAAATTCGATTAGTGGGTCATTTCTGGGTCATTGGGTCAAGATCTAAAAATCGGTTCAATTTACACTAAATTTTGCATCCTATGGTTTTCGGGCACGAGAAGACTGTTGGGCTAAGTCACATGTTCGAGAAAATTCAATTAGTGGGTCATTTTGGTCATGGGTCATGATATTTGAAGTCAAATATAATTTTGACCGAGCTTAGCTCGGTCTTCCCTGCTCGTTTTACTGACATTCGAACGGACCAGGCACGCCGAGACAATGATTTTCATACGGGTCAAAACCAGGACTAAAAATTTTGAGGCGTGAAGACTAGGAAGAATGAATCCAGTCCCGGCTCTGTACGGAAAAAATAATTTAAGGCACGGCCTTATCCTTCAGGAAAAAAGTAAGGCCCGGACCGGCCCGTAAAGAGTAATCACTAGGCCCGGCCCGGCCCGAGCCTTCAGAAAAAAATATGGCCCGGGCCCGGCCCGAGTGCCGTGAAGAAAAATAGGCCCGAGACCGACCCGCGGGCCGGGCGGAGTACGGGCCCCAACCCCAACGCCAGCTGTATACAATTCTTTGGGTTGCTGTCTCAGCCACATTAGGACTTCGAGTTGAACCTTTTCATCATGTGTGAACATCATTTTGCAACTTCTTAAACATCCACGATACAGATTCGACTTAGCCCCAAACGATTTTCATCTGTTTAGTCCACTATAAAACCATCTTGGAAGCAAGATGGTGTTCACAGATGATGAAAAGGTTCAACTTGAAGTCCTAATGTGGCTGAGACAGCAACCTAAAGAATCTTATGCAGCTGATGTTGGGGCACTGTTAAAACGGTGATATAAGTGCATAAATATTGGTGGAGAATATGTTGAGAAATAAAAATAGTTTTGAAGTGAATGTCATTGTAAGTTATTATTTAATTATCTTTTGTGACTTACTTAATGACTTTCCCTCGTATTGTCTTTTATTTTTTTAAGTGCTTATTAAGGGGTCTTGTATCGTTTAAGCATAACGAAAATCGAGAAATTTTTCGATCAAAGTTTAAATTAGTGAATTTTCAATACCTTTATATGTATAAACATAAAGTTTTTATTATTAATTAAATAGATTGTGCTTTTTAATATAATACTATTAGAAACTAACTAGTATTTTACTGAATTTGCGTATTGCTGAAATTAAAATAGCTCTATTTTTTTACTCCGTAAATCATTGCGCGCATGATATCTTCAGAACGTATTACTGGTTTGTTATGATATTTGATTTAGATAATAAGCGCATATGTGTGTTGAAATGATCTACTTTTAAATATTTACAATAAGATTTTTAATTATGATTATTTTTATTCATTAAAAAATGTAAAATTTTGAAATTTTTTACAGAAATATTTTTTACATGGTTAATGAAATAATTTTGATCTAAGAGTAGATCATTTTTTAAATACATATGTGCCTATTATCTACATCAAATTTCATAACAATCCAGTCATACCTTCCCAAGATATGCGCACGACTTAAGGAATAAAAAAAAAAAAGAGCAACATAATTTTCAACAATGCTCAAATTCTGTAAAAGACTAGTCACTTTCTAATGGTATTATATTAAAAAGCACAATCTGCTTAATCAATAGTCAAACTTTCATGCTAATGCACAAAAAAGTTTTGAAGATACACTAATTCAAAGTTTTAAAGTTTTTGTTGATTTTCGGCGAGTTTAAAGCTACAAAACCCCTTAAGAGAAAAAAAAACAAAATTTTGTGAAATTAAAATTTCCTCTTGATCACGCAAAACTAAAAGATTTCAAAAACAAACTTTAAATGAATGTTTAATGAATGTATTAGCAATAGCCCATTTTATTGAATGAGAAACAAATTCTTAAACGATTTATACAGCTTTTGTTTGCATTAAATATGTATACTATATTATTTCCTACTTAAACGAAAAAACAATTTACTGAAACGCAAATGTTCTAAATGTAAAGCATTTTCTGTATTTTCTAATTATCGTAAAATAATGATTTTCCAAAGACATCAATTTCCCATTATTCTTTACTTTTGTCCTTTAAAACACAAAGATGATAAATTGTTTCCGGCCATTTTTTATTTTTTATGTTTTGACGAAAAGTTGTGCTTCTGAACTAAGTTACAGTGGAATATAATCAATTTTAAAAGGAAATTAAGAAATAAAAAACATGCTTCGAACATAGATTATAAAACACTTTCCAACCCTAACAGAATATCAGTAAGAGACTTCATCTTTTCCCACAATGAAATGAGCAGTTTAAATAAAATATACCGAAAACGATGTTTACCCTCAGACCATAAAGTAATGAAACTTTTTCTGTATCCTGAAAACGATCTATAAATGATGCACATTTCATTTTCAATAACAAATAATAACGTTTGCGTACTTGAATTTAAAAAGTGGGGGGGGGGGGTAATTGGACTCAAAACAACAAAAAAAAGATACCTCCTCCGAGTTCTCCATGATTCCTTAAAAGGATTCCTTTATCTTCAGAATCTTCAGAAACCAATAGATTTCCGAGATTCAATATAGTATTTTTGAAATAAAACTATCTTTTGTAGTATCTTTAACAGTATATTTGAGTAGTTTTCACAGTGGTTGAATCATGTTTCACATCAATCAATTCTCAAATAAACTTTTCTACGTTCTACAAACAGCAGATTAAACTAACAGCATTAACATTACTATTAAAATTAATATTATTTTTTACTATAAATTCTGTTCTGCAGCTGAAAATGTTTATTTCAATTTATATCATCCGAAAAACCTATGTTTCATTATG
This sequence comes from Maratus michaelseni, assembly GCA_963931845.1. NCBI lineage: Eukaryota > Metazoa > Arthropoda > Arachnida > Araneae > Salticidae > Maratus > Maratus michaelseni. Next base: position 345,294,626 of record OZ007590.1, on the reverse strand, counting down.
GGATTATTACACTGTAAATTTACTCAGAAAATGTTTTTCCCTTTTTCCCCCATTTTTTTCAAACTGGCAGTAAAATAATCTTTTATTTCAGAAATGCTCCTTTAAATCTCGTATTTGTATTGTTTTGTGAACTAACTGAAGATAAGGGAATGCTATACGAAATCGTGAAAGATTTTGAAGAGTTTATGTTATAGTTTCATAAAATCTTTCTCTCTCTCCCTCTCCCTCTCCATCTCTTCCTCTCCCCCCCCCCTCCCTCTCTCTTATTTATTTATTTATTTTTTGTTTTCAGTGCAATATATCTAAGACTAATTTAAAACTTTTTTATTATCATTTGTATCATTGTAACCCCAAGTTACGGTATATTTTTCAGTTAGAAAACCATGCTGGGTGCTGGAGTTAAAAATTAAAAGAACAACAATACATTATTACAAAATAATTTACAGTTTAAGATAAAACAGAGAGAGAGAAATATTTTTGGATCTATAAAAATTTTACGAAAATATAAGATAAACTCTTCCGAATGTTCCACGATTTCGTATAGCATTCCCTTATCTTCAGAGAGTTCACAAAACAATAGAAATACGATATTTAAAGGAGTATTTCTGAAACAGAAGATTATTTTACTGCCAGTTTGAAAAAAAAATGGGGGAAAAAGGAAAAACATTTTCTGAGTAAATTTACAGTGTATTAATCAGTTTTCACAATGAAATATAGGTTTTTCGGATGAGATAAATAAAAATATTATTAAAAAATCACGAAAAATATTGAATTTTTTGTTACATAAAATAATTAAAGATTTCTTTAGATTTTCAGATTAAAAACTTCTCACACCTCAGATTGTTTCACGCTTAAACACCACTTTATATCAATAGCTATGAAATTTCCATCCTAATATATGATAAAAAATAAAATAAAATTTTCCTTGGGTAACATCAATTTATGAAACACCATCGTATATTTTTAATTTAAAAACCTGTTAGTGAAACGTATAACCATAATATTATCTATTAAACTAAATATACAAAGCTGGAAATATTTTTCACTCTAATGATTCAATTTTTTTCCCTTTCAGAAGAATTTCAAAACATTAATTTGTTCTCTCGCTCCGATTATTATCTTGAATACATCTTATATTGCTCTAAATATTGTAATTTAAGCAATTTAATGCTATATATGCGCCTTTAATTTTTACTGTAATTGATTTAGAGTAATAGTTTATAAGCGCAAATTAATTTTATAATTATTTTTTCAGAAATTAATTTTCTTTCTGTAATCACATGAGGTTCTTTTTAGAATAGACAAATCAAATCTGCAGTTAACGTTTATTTATTATTTGTTACAGTTTTGGAGATTTGTTACAAAGATAATTACAGTTTATTTAAATTAAAATATCATTATAGAAGTTAAATAACATGTTTGAATTTTTGTTACAAAATATATTTAAATGTTTGAGATTTTTGTGCTTCCCGCTTAATTGCTACTTTTTATCCATATTTATGACGTTTTCGTTCAAATATATGAAACATTTTAGAGTAAAAATTTTCTTAGTAAACTGCAATCTCTAAAATATCATTATATTTTTTAATAAAAAAAATATATGAAAATATAATCCCAATATTAGGGTATAAAATTAAAATTTACAAAACTGCTGAAAAAAAAATAATATATATGTAATAATAAAATATTTTCGTCATTTTACCTTAAATAACTTATTTAAAATTCTTACAATATCTACCTTTTTCCCCCCTGTCTTTTTATAATATCTTAAATTAACTTTATATTTTAATTCCGTACCTTTAATCAACATATTCCTTTAATTCTTATTCTGAAAATCTTAATCTGTTAAAAGCGGCACTTCTTTATAAAAAAAAACCCTGATTTATTCCTTCATATTTGAGACTTCCTTCAGATTTCTCCTTCATATTGATTATATTTTTATTTCTTTAGAATGTTTCTTAATACCATTTTTATTTTTATTAAAATTATTATTCGATATCCCCGCATTCTTTGCATGCACTCCCGCGTCTAATTATTTTACCTTTTTTTCTACGCTTGTAATAAAGCGTACCGAAGTTTCGTCATGTTTTGCCCGCCTCGCTCAGCCTTTTCAACCATCACTAAGCAAGCCACTCTTATCTCTTCACCCTACCTTCCTCCTAACTAACATTCCGTTTGCGTTTCTATCGGAACGTCAACATATTCTTGAGCTAATTGGTAGTATATAAGGAGCTTACACAACCTTAGATAGCATAGTTTCTACGTTTTTCAACTTTCTGAATAAACCTATGTCACTTGGGGGAGATTTTAGTCAAATTGGCGTATCTCTAATATGTAATATCTTCATTCTTTGCTCTGACGAAACACTGTTCGATATGAGTTCTAAAATGGACAATTAGTGGAATTGTCTTTGCTTTGTGAAGTTAATAAATTCTTTGATGAAAATGCAGCTTCATTTTAATTTGACGGGGAAATTTCCAATGTATTTATAAACATCGCCTTCCATTGCGATCACTTCAACTGCAAATAAGTCACTCTACCAATACATCACTTGCCAGAAATAACATGTCAATAGTTTGTCGACATACTTTACTATGAAATTGAAAAGTATCTCTCTCTCTATATATATATATATATATATACAGGGTGATTATAAAAAAACTCCTGATATATGAGCCCCTAACTATCATCCCGTTCACAGAAACTGGATGAAATTCTGACCTAAGATATTTTGAGGTATGCGCTCAAGAATCATATGAAAGACAACAGTTAAATTCTAACAGTTACGGTTACAGTGACAAAATTTCGAAAATTTCAAATGGCAACACTTACTTTTTTTATTGGAATGTGATCTTCATAGTGAAAAACCATAAAAAGTATTGGAACGGTACCTGTAGCACGAAAATCGCCGGCGCTAGACAGACTAAGAAGAATAGTGAAAACAACCAATAAGGACAGAGAAGCAACAGAAAACAAAACATTTTATTGTGTTTCATACATTTTACATTCTACACACGACGGCACTTTACATGCGACAGATGGTGGATAGCACTTAACAATAAAATGTTTTACTTTCTGTTGCTTCTCTGTCCTTTATTGGTTGTTTTCACTTTTCTTCTTAGTCTGTCTAGCGCCGGTGATTTTCGTGCTACAGGTACTCTTCCAACGCTTTTTATGGTTTTTCACTACGAAGATCACATTACAATAAAAAAAAGTAGGTGTTGCCATTTGAAATTTTCGAAATTTTGTCACTGTAACCGTAACTGTTAGAATTTAACTGTTGTTTTACACGTGATTCTTGAGCGCATACCTCATAATACTTGAGGCCAGAATTTCATTCAATTTCTGTGAACGGTATGACAGTTATGGGCTCAGATATCGGGATAGTTTTTTTATAATCACCCTGTATATATATATAATAAACTAAATATTTACAGAGCTGTAAATATTTCTCTACTGATTTTTCTCTTTATTATCATTTTTTAAATTTACGTTTACCAGCAAAGTTTCAAAACATTAATTTGTTCTCTCGCTCCACGTATTATCTTAAATACATCGTATATCGCTCCAGATACTTTAATGCAAGCACTATAATAGTGGTTACGTGCCTATAACTTATTACTATAATTAATGTATGGTAATAATTTATAGGTTCAAAGTAATTTTATAGTAAAAAAGAATTTTATGATTTTCAGAATTTAATTTTCACACTTGAATCACAGGATATACATATTTCTTTGTAATAGACAAATTAAATCTGGAAATAATATTTATGAACTATTTTTTTATAGTTTTCGAGATAGTAAAATAATAATATTTAACTATTACAAAGAAATTTACAGTTTCATCGAATTAAAATAGCATACAAAAATTAAAGTACATATTTAAATTTTCGTTAAAAAATGTTTTTGTATTGAAATTTGAAGTTTTATTCATTGAATCTTCTAATTTTGAAATTTCTGCACTCAACGCATAATTTCTTCTTTTTAGGTGCGTTCGTAATTATATAAATACGTAGCACCTATTGTCGTCGTCTGGTCCGTCTGTTTGTCTGTCCGTCCGTCCGTCTGTCTGTCTGTCCGTCCGTCCGTCTGTCTGTCTGTCCGTCCGCATATAACAACGCAAAAACTATCTGACCGAATGGTTTAAAATTTTAGGTATATTATCTTTTCAGAATTTTGTCGAGACATTTCAAATTTTATGAAAATCGAATCGAAACTTTAGAAAACATTAATAAAAACATTTATTAAAAAATTAAAAAAAATTTGAAATAAATCTGTGTTTTCTTGTTATAGGAGCTTCCGAGGTTTAATCGTCAAGCGACCGATATACTTATTTTATTACAGAAATTAATCTGCAGACGATATAATTCATTTCACAGAATTAAAAAATCGTCAAGATCTGAATATCTATATAACTAGCTATAGTACGAACGCACCTTGTTTGTCACGTTTGACGTACAATTTCCAACTTGTTATCCATTCGTATGGACATTTCGATGTTACACCATACAGTAATAATTTTGTAATTAGAAATTGTATTTTCAATAAAAACAATCATTAAATAACCACTTAGAAAAAAGAAACATTTAATTAAATAATTTTTTTGGTTCAAATTATATTTTTATGGATGGAAAAAACTTGTCAGGTAGCTAGATAAGAACTTGATATTAATTATGGGATTTTTTAAATGCAATAACAGAAATCGCATTTACTTCTTTATCACTTTCTAAAATATAATTGTCAGTATAATTATTACTGTGTAACACCTAGATGTATGCTAGCCACATATTTTTAATCGTAATAAACAGAAATTCATTCAAGTAATTTTTATCACTTTCTTTACACATTATGTGCAAGTAAAATCTTTTTTCGAAAATAATTGACACGAGGATGTTAAGAGTTCTCACCCCTACTCTAGATACTTTAATTTAATCATATTAATTTATAGCAATCATTTATAGACGCAAAGGAAATTTATACTGAAAAAGAGAGTAAATATTTTTTATGATACACCAATTTTTAAAATACCATCATATTGTTTTATTTTTAATAAATGTTATGAAAAAATTTAACCACAGTATTACAATATACAACAAAAATTTATGAAGCAAAAAATACTTTTGTCCCAAAAGATTAGATAAATTTTTCTTTTAGCAAAATTTCTGTACTTTAATTTGTTCTTCTGCTCTGCCTATTATTTTGAATACATGTTTCATCTAACGCTCTAGACACTTTAATTTAAGCAGATTAATTTATAGCAATCATTTATAAACTCAAAATAAATTTATAATGAAAAAGTTATATAGTAAATCTTTTTTTTATAACACACCAATTTCTTAAGTAACATACTATTGTTTTATTTTTTTTAATGTTATGAAAAAATGTAACCACAATATTACAATATAAAACAAAAAATTATAGTATAAATCCTGGGCGAATTACACCATGAAACAGTACTACATTAAAAACGTGAGTATAAAATATCACAAATTTACTAAATGGTGTATACAAATGTTAAATTTAAAACTCATACAAACATTAAAATCAAATTAAAAACATCAACGTTTCGACCAACATATATGGTCATCTTCAGGGAATAGTTGTTACGCTTCTAAAGCTTCAAAGGCAAAAGACCAGTCGTCCTCAAATTAAAAAAAAAAAAAATATATAGGTTAACCATCAACCAACCACAAGCAAACACAATGCAGAAGCACCGCCTAGCGGACAAAAACCTAACAGCTTTGACTATACGACTATTTTACCGAATTGACTATTTTAATATGCTCATCCAAAGTTTAGCAATATTAAATGAAATGCTATCATTACAAACCTCGTATTTTGATTATTCCCTCGAAAAGTTTGTAAAGCAGGAAATATTTTTGTTCCTAATGAATAGATAAATGTTTCTTCCAGCAAAATTTCTATACTTTAATTTGTTCTCATGCTCTGTCTGTTATTTTGAATACACGTTTCCGCTAAAGCTCTAATTACTTTAATTTAAGCAGATTAACTTATACATTTATAGACGAAAAGGAAATTTATATTAAAAATATTAAAGAGTAAAGCTTTTCTTATGTAACATCAATTTCTTAAATACCATCGTATCGTTTTATTTCTTTTTTATATGTCATGAAAAAAGTAAGTACAATATTATAATATAAAACAAAATTTGTAAAGTTGAAAATATTGTTGTCCCTAATGATTAAGTTGCCTGACTACGTATGGAGCAATTTTTTTTTTCAAAAAAGCTATTTAATTGTTTTCTGAACTTATTTTTATTAAGATTATGACTAGAAACTGTGAAAAAAGGCAAATAATATTTCATTCTCTGATGAAATTTTGGTAAATGGGGAATTTTGTGGTAAATTTTAGTGAAATTTGGCCCAATACGCAAAACACTCTACAGAAAATTCCATTGTATGTATATTAATTTCCTTTTTACATTTCATACTTATAGCATTGGTGAAGGCAATGAACTAAAATATAAGAGATATTTTAAATGTTGCAAAACTTACAGGAAATCGCATCTATTTACATGCTGATTTTCATAAAATTCATCGATGTCATTCCACGAAAACGCCCATAAAACAAAAAATAAATGTATTCTAAAATTAAATCTTTAGTTCCTTGCCTTTACAATAGTATAAACAACGTGCAATTTAAATTTCGTAGTGATATTCTTATAGCTTTTTGAAAAATAATGTTTTGCGTATGGAAATTTTCACCAAAAATTACACATTCCAAAACATGTATTTAAAGTTAATATTTATGTTTTATTACAAGAATTTACACAGTAATATGCATCTATACTTCACTGCTTTTATGAGCCGTATTATTTTTTTTTACAAGTACTAAACCTTTGTTTATTTCTAGAAGGCTATATTTTTGCTTCCCCCCCTCCCAGTTAGTGCCTTTAAATTGTACTTCCGGTCTTTTAAACAGTACTTCCGCTTTGAGTGACAGTTGTTGAGTAGTTTACAAAATGCTGCAATTCTGATTCTGTTTATCGTGCAATAAAAATAAATACAGTTTTGGAAAGGTATAAAGTTGGGCTTTAATAAAATGTATTAAAATCGTTTTGACAATTTTGGTCGAAAACCACTTTTTAAACGTAGTCAGATACCTTAAATATTTTTTTCTTCCAACAAAATTTCTATACATTCATTTATTTTCCCGCTCAGCCTATTATTTTGAACACACGTTTCCTCTAACACTCTAGACTCTTAATATAAGCAGATCAATTTATAACGAACCATTCATAGACGCAAAGGAAATTTATACTAAATAAGTTACAGAGTAAATATTTTCTTCTGTAACATCAATTTCTAAAATACCACCGTATCATTTTATTATTATTTTGTTACAGTTATGAAAAAATGTAACTACAATATTATAATATAAAACAACATTTATAAAGCTGAGAATATTATTGTCCCTAATGATTAGATAAGTTTTTCTTCCAAAAAAATTTCTATACATTAATTTGTTCTTTCGCTCTGCCTATTATTTTGAACACACGTTTCCTCTATCGCTGTAGATACTTTAATTTAAAAAATAATAATTTATAAGTATTTGCATTTTATCAAAGGAATTTTATATTAAAAAAGTACTTAAAAAAAATACTAGTTTTTACACTTGGATTACATGAAATATAATTTTTCTAAAAATATTATTTTAATATATAAATTAAATTGGAAAAAAAATATGTATTTATTATTTTTATAAATACAAATACCATTAAATTAATATTTATTTAAAATATTAATTATATCAATATATAATATATATAATACATTACATGAATGGAAATACAAAATATCGATTATAAAAATAAAAATTTCATTTAAAATTTAGAGAAAATATTCCAGTTTTCACGGCATCAAATAATTAAATATTCAGAATAAAAACGTATGTGTAGAAATTAACTTACGTCAAATTTCTAGACGCAAAATACTTACTTTTTTCCCATAAGTATACAATTTTTATCCAATTATTATTTAGACAATAACAAAAGCCAAACAATATACCTTAACATTGGGTAAAATGAACTTTTATTTTACATACCTATGAACCTAGTAAAGGTGTACTACCTAAGAACCCCAAATAGGGATATGAGGTAAACGAATTGGTTTGTTCATGAAACTTCGACTAGAAGTTATCTTCGTCATCAGAATCAAGAATCTGAAATCTCAAATAATTCAGGCAGTGGAGATATTTTTAAGGAGGAGGAAGGGTGCAGACCACAAAAAGTGTTTTAAATTAGGAGAGGTGAGAATTACGCAAGTGGGGTATCATTTTCCATGTTTTCGATCGGAAAATTGAAACCTATATGAAGCCTATAGAATTTTTTTTTTATTAGGATAAAAGTGTATTAACGTATGAGAAAGTATATGATCGATGAATATGCAGGGTTCAAAGTAAAGTCGAGATACACTCAAAAAGTTTTGAGGGAATAAAGCTAAAACTAAATCAAGTGCCCACCTATTACAATAGTGCCTTACAATGACATTATGGGAGTGCTTTCAGTGCCCTATAGTGACGAAGCTTCGTAACTGTCTATCCTATCCCGAAAAATATGAGATATAGCGAAAAAATGTCAATTTCACACGTGTTGAGCGTTCTCCATTTATTATCAAATAATGCCTTGTATGTGAAAATAACTTTCTTACCATGTACTTTATTACCATGCTGTGCTTTATTAGCATGCTGTGCACTTACGAATGTTGAAATAGTTCCAAATGGTATTTGTATAACGATAGGTGTAATTTATACTGCTACAGATAATTTAATTATTTTTAATTAAGTCACATTCTGTTACATTAATATTTTTAACCACCCTTTTTGTACGGGAAAAGGCTAATGCACTTTCTTATCTAGTGTGCAATCGTACTTCTTTATTACGAATTTTAATCAATTATAGAAAATACTAGTAATTGCGTTCCCTTCCACTGTTCAGAAAACTTGTATTTATCGCCGGCATGAGAAGTAATTTATTTTGCTTCATTTATTAATTTTTAAAACTTAAATAAAAATCATTGTTCGTGACGTATTAGAAGTTATGTTTACCAAATTTAAAGTTTGTACGCAGTTTCAGGCAAAGTATAATTGTAAAACGTTTTCCTACCATTTCACTTATTTGAAATTCGATTTATATTTAAACTTTAGTTTAGGAGCATCTCGTATTACTAAGAGCTTGTATTTAAAAATTTTAAATTTCTATCGCCGATAGTTTCAGGGTAATCCTGATTATAGAGTTTTTTCTAATCATTTCATCACTTCAAATATCGAATACTTTAACAAACGTTCTTAGCAAGCGTTGATATGTTAAAAGTAATCACCATATTAAATTTCATATTTTTAGTCTCTACAAATAAAAAAAAAACGGAATTTTAGAATGATTTTCACTCTTGTAACCCCTAGAGGGCAATTTTACAAAGATAAAATGTTGTCCACTTTTGAAACACTTACTGTCGCCGTTATTAACTGGAAAGAATATTTAAAATCTGTTCAGTAGGTCCAAAGTTAGAAAGTTTTCCGTTCATTTCACCCTATTGAATTTCGAAAATTAAAAAACTGTTCTGAGAGCTGTTTTAAAAGTAACTACCATGTACAATTCACATTTCTAGCACTAACAATTCCAAAACGAAATTGTAATTTAGATAGTTTTTAAAGCATTTTCAGTTCAGTTCATACATTTAAATTTTTTAGAGCATTTAGTTTTTAAAAGTAACCCCCATGACAAATTATAAGTTTTTAGCCTAAACTTATTCAAATAAATCATAATTTTACAATCTTGGACACTGTTGCAGCCCAGTTTTAGGCAGAGACTGTCACCAGTAATAACCTGAGGGAATTTTTGAAATCGGTTCAGTAGTTCCAATGTAAACGTGATTTTAGAAAGCTTTCTCCTCATTTCACTTTTTAAATTTCGATCTTTTAGAAACTTCTGTGCAAGCATTTACACCCTTAATGCATCTGCGATATCAATTTTCAAGTTTCTAGACCAAAAAATTCCAAATAAATCATTAATTAAAAAGTATTGAGATCGTCTTCCGCTCATTTTACACTTTTAAATTTCAAGTTTTTAACCATGGGAAAAATGGTTGTTGTTTTCGGTCGAGAATAGACCTCTTGACGTTGTCACTTAAATTTTATAAGCGTATTTAATGAAATTATGTAACTTTAGAAGAATTGTTTTTTTAAGCGTTTTTAACGAAATTCTGTAACTATAGAAGAATTTTGCTTTGAATAGGCAATGGAAATGCATAAAACTGTTACAAAAATGTTAAAGTTACAAAAAGGATAGATGCAAACTATCAGATATGAAAAAAAGCCGAATTTAAAAATTGACGTCGGATGAGAAATCGTCGATAAAGCAAAAAACGTGGTCTTTAACTTTAATTTCCTCAAAATGCCTTTAGCTCATATATCTATCTAAACAAGAGTTAAAGTTATTGTAGGAAGGACCCGACAAAATATAAAGGTATGTATTAAGGATAAGGTATAGTAATGAAAAATGCGTTTCAATAACTGCGGCGATGGTTCATATGAATATTCTTGCGAAGACAGAGAATACCAGGATCTCTTCAACTGTAGTAATGGAAAATGCGTTTATTTGTAGATGGTTCCAATGAATATTTCTGAATAATTAATATTTTTATTTATTTATTTATTTTTAAGCTTTCGGAACATTTTCCCAATGGTTGTTGTAACTTGTTAAATTATAATTTTTTTTTTGTATTTCGTCCTTAGCAAGAATTTACATCTTAACAGTAACCACTATGCCCAATTTCAAGCTTTTAGTCCCAACATTATCACATTAATTGCAATTTTAGAAAGGTTTTTGCTTTTGCACCACATTGCGAGTAGTGGTATCGCTTATTTTGCCTTTTAAATTTCAAGTATTTTTAGAAATTGTTCTGTGCGAACATTTACGTCTTAAAAAATAACAGCCATTTTAAGTTTCAAGTTTCTAAACTCTAACAATACCAAATAAATCGTAATATAGGACGTTTTATGCTGCTGCACCATCTTAAATTTGAATTTCTTTAGAAACTGTTTTAGTGCGATTATTTATATAGTAAAAGTAACAGCCATGTCATATTTCTAACTCTAAAAATTTCCAATAAATAGTAATTTAGAACATTTCTAGAACATCTTCTCTCATTTTCTTCTCTCGATTTCTTAGAAACTTTTCATCTTCATCAATTTACATCTGAAAAGTAATCATCATGCGGAAATTTCTATCCTCAACAGTATCACAGAAATCACAATTTCAGAACCATTTTTCCCCCTGCACCCTTTTAAATTTTGAAATTTTTAGACAGTGTTCTGTCAGAGAATTTTAATCTTAAAAGTAACATACGTGTCAAATTGCACGAAGTTTTTAGCTCTAACTATTCCAAATAAATCGTTTTTTAGAGCCATTTAAAAACTTTTTCAGCAACTGAATCCCTTTTAAATTTCGACTTCTTTAGAATGTTCTAGAATAAATACAACAAAGTCTGTGAGCAAATTTGCTTCCTAAAAGTAACTACTATGTCAAATATCAAGATAGCAAAAACATTATCACACAAATCACAATTTTAAAACGTTTTTTGCTCTTACATTATTTTTATTTTTATTTTTTTAGAATGTTCTATGCTAGGATTTACGTTTTAAAACCAAGAGCTACATATAAAGCTCAAAATATTAAAATTTGAAAGAATCGTATTATTTTAATAAATAGAGATAAAAAACCAAAATTCTAACAGCCTTTTCCTATTAAATTTAAACATTTTTCGTTATAGCAGTTGCTAACAATTCAAAATCCACAATACAATTCTTTCTACAATAATGAATTTTCTATTGGAAGATTTCCACGTGAAAAATGAAAATGAAATAAAAAGTTTCACCAATTAAAAGGAAAAAAGAAAAAATATTAATATGACGTCATATTGGTAATAAAACAGAAATTTTCAAACATTTCTGAATAATACAAGGAGTATGAGTGAATATGTGTAAATACAGAAAGCAACTTAATATGACGCCATTAGAGAATTAAAAAGAAAATTAATCTGATGTCATAACGAATTTTTCAAATGTTTGAGAATAATACAAAGCGAGTATCAATATGAGTAATAGATGATAGTAAATATATGAGAAACATACTGAATCATGATAAAAATCCGATTATGAAAATATTCGCATATTTTAACATTTTGAAGGTGTGCAACATGTTTAATTTTGAAATTATTTTTGTTAATGTCACATTTAGTCCACATGGCAGACATTATTATGACAAAATATAATAGCGGGATTCGCCCGCAATCGGGCCTGTTCAGATATTCGATTTTTTTTTCAAAATGATATTTATTTGGGTTTAATAAAGAAAGGATAAAGTGTTTTGAAAGGAATATTCAACGAAACCCTTTGAGCAATCTTAGATCACACTTACCCACTTGTTTTTTTTTTTTAAATCGGTTTGGTAGATTCTCAGGTTACGCTTTACACAGAAATAAACAGACAATCAAACAAACAAACAGACAGACAAACAAATGTTTCTAAAGCAACATTGCATGTTGTTAATATAAAAATCGTTATAAAACTAAAAATTTACCAACTGAAAAAAATATTTTCACCCTAATCATTCAATTTTTCTTCCAGCAAATTTTCGTTACATTAATTTGTCTTTTTTTGTAGCTGATTATTTTGAATACACATTTCCTCTATCGCTCTAGATACTTTAACGTAAGCACATTAATAAACAGTACTGATTTATAGCCGTAAACGATTTTTATACCAAAAAGTATTTTTTGAATTTTGAAAAATTAATTTTCACACTTGAATAACACTAATTATATAAAGTAATCTCATAGGATTAAAAAGAAATAAAGGTATTTAAATTTTTGTTACATAAAATAAGTAATTGGTCTATGTGGAAGTATATGAGAAATAACTTTTACCTGATATTTCTTTACACTAAATCGCTACATTTTATCAATAGCTATGAAATTTTCATCGTAATTTATTATTCATAACAGAGTTAAAATATCCTGGGGGAACATTAATTTCCGAATTATAATCGTATCTTTTTTATTAAAATATGTTAATTTATGTAAAATATTATAATAACAATATTATGATTAATAACTAAAAAGTTACAAAACTGAAGATATTATTCTCCCAAATGAAAAGGTATTTTTTTCTTCCAACAAAAATTCGATAATTTAATTTGTTATATCGCTCTGCTTATTATTTTGAATGCATACTTCATCTATCACTGCAGATTATTTATAGTGAACTCATCGATTTATAGCTTATTATATTGTTTATATCGATTTATTAAAACAAAATTATAATAAGAAAAATCTGTTTAAATTTTAAGAAAATTACTTTCACATTTGGATTATTAGAAATATAATATTGTTTATATCGATTTATTAAACAAAATTATAATAAGAAAAATCTGTTTAGATTTTAAGAAAATTACTTTCTCATTTGGATTATAAGAAAGATAATATTGTTTATATCGATTTATTAAAACAAAATTATAATAAGAAAAATCTGTTTAGATTTTAAGAAAATTACTTTCACATTTGGATTATAAGAAAGATAATATTGTTTATATCGATTTATTAAAACAAAATTATAATAAGAAAAATCTGTTTAGATTTTAAGAAAATTACTTTCACATTTGGATTATAAGAAAGATAATATTGTTTATATTGATTTATTAAAACAAAATTATAATAAGAAAAAACTGTTTAGATTTTAAGAAAATTACTTTCATATTTGGATTATAAGAAAGATAATATTGTTTATATCAATTTATTAAAACAAAATTATAATAAGAAAAATCTGTTTAGATTTTAAGAAAATTACTTTCACATTTGGATCATAAGAAAGATAATATAGTTGAATATTTTTGGAATAGATAAATATATGTAATAGATAGTACAAATAGATTCTAAATGTAATATAATTTTCCATTAATATTTTCCCTTATTTTTTAGAATTTATGATTCGTTACTTTCAATATATTTATTGCTATAATTTTGATCGTAAAAATCTATTTAATAGTTACTCTAAACCATATCTTGTAATAATGAAAACACTCAGAATTTCGTATGTCATATATATTATTTCTGTTGTCAGTGGCGTAGCCAGGGAGGGGCTTCAAATGCTCTGGATACCAGTAATATTGTAAAGTTTACTTCTCCTTGATTATCGCAGAAAGTTCTCTGATTAGATAAGGCAAAGAAAACTTTACAAAATTAGTGGTATCCAGAGCATTTGGACCCCCATCCTGGCTACGCCACTGTCTGTTGTCAACATCCCTTTTCCGATGCGTTTACAAAACGCACAACCATGAATGAGGTATCTATCATTCGAAAAGTTTTCGAACAGGCTTGTGACATAGTATACTCATATTTCGTTAAAACATGTTTGTCTAAAAATCGCAGTTAATTTAAAATTGAATCAATTAAATTATTTTCATAAATCAAATGGAAGGTCTTTCTCAAATCAATGTTGCCACAAAAATAAAATACCTCATTATATCGTACTCAACAAATCAGTGCTCAGTAAATGTTACAAAAAAGATAAAGTGGGAATTGTTGTTCCACGGGTTTATTTTATATTTATGATTAAAAACCAAAATTTAAACTCAAATGTTTATAAAAAATGCGTCACCGATCGATCGAAGCAATTGTCTTTCACGTGCAGCCTAAAATGTATGCTTTTGTTATTTTAAATGAAATTGTCTTTTATACGTGTTCAATTTATTTTTCTTTCTCCCAAGTTTTTTCCGAGGCGGTCCTTTTTGCGGTTAAAATACGACTGTAAAATTCTTTGTCACACGTGCATTTTGCTGTCTTCGATCAATTTTTACTCTAACTTTAATGGAATAAATGAGATGCTATTCTGGCTTGACTAATGTTTTCTGCAGATACTTTTATCCTTAATTTTTCTTTAGAAATTTAATATTGCATTTAAATAACGGTATATGTTGCTACAAAAATATTAGACTGCAGTGCAAAATCCTCGCACGGGGCTACTGGTTAGAAATTATTAATAGCAGTACGTTGTTATAAGGGTATTTACTGAATTTTTGAATGAAAGTGTCACCTAGAAATTCAAAGAAAATATCTAAAGTTTTGTTAAATAAAAAATAAATGTTTGAGCTTTATAAATATGTGTAAAACATTTTATTATTTTAACATAATCATTTTGACTGGCTAAGATATCATACAATTTGGAAAATTTTCCAACTTAGTGACAAAGTGTTCAAGCCAAGAATCGAACCCAAAACATCTTACTTAAATTGCCACTGCTGTACCAGTTGATCTACATGGGACGACAACCAGCCGACACAATTCACCCAAGCAACCTTTGGCAATAATTTGGTAATACATGAAATAATTTCTTCTCTCATGTTTCTTCACGCTTATTTACTACATAATCCATAAATACACTGTTAAAAATTTGCAGCAAACTGTCCAGTCATTTGACCGTTTTTGTAGAAAAAGGTTACATAACCGTAATTTAACAATATTATGACCATAAAAAGAGCAACAATACGGTCAGAATACAGTTAAATTACGGTTATGTAAACATTTTCTACAAAAACGGTCAAATGACCGGACAGTTTGCTGCGAATTTTTAACAGTGCATAGAATTTTCCTCGGGGACAATCAACTTCTATTGTAATTTAATATGAAAAATTTAACCACGATATTATTTGGAAATAATTTATATTTATTATTTTATATAGTTGTAAAGATTAAAAAATAATAGCAACATATTATTAAAATTAAATTAGTTTATTTGAATAAACGCATTATTTAAAAATTAAAGGAAGTATTTTACTTATTGCTACATCATGTAATTAAATATTCAGATTGAAACATATGTGTAATAATTATCTTATCTTACATTTAATAGAGATTCCTACGCGTATAATACTTTTAAGTTAGAACAGCAAATTATAAAAACTCATATCTTTTGCATTGAAAAACCATAATTTATGAAAAAATGCAAGTATAATGTTATGATATAAAACTAAACATTTACAAATATGAAAATATTCATCTCTCTAATGAATAGATATATTTTGTAATTCTCTTCCATCACAATTTCGATACATTAATTTGTTTTGTCACTATGCTTGCTATATTGAATCGCTCTAGATGTTTCGTATGAGCATATTAATCTATAATAGTAATTTATAGAAGCAAAGAAACATTATATTGGAAAAGTTGTAGGCTAACATATTTCACTTAGAACATCAATTTCAAAAATATCATCACACACTTTCACTTAAAAAAATGAATTTGTGAAAAATGCATCTACAATATTATGATATTGAACTAATATTTATAAATCTGAAAACAATTTTTTCAGTAATGATTACACACATTTTTAAAAAAAATTCTACCAGAAATATTTAGAGATTAAATTGCTCCCTCGCTCCAATTATTATTTTCAATACGTGTTTTTTATATAGTTCTATATCCATTAATACAAACATATTAATGTACTGTAATAATTTATTGGCGAAAAGCAATTTTATATTATAAAAATGTATTTTTATATTTTCAAACATTACTTTTAACACTTGGATCACATGAAAGATAAATTTATTGAATATGTTTGGAACAGATAAAGTAATTCACTGTGTATTTGAATGAAAGTATCATTTAAAAAGAAACGAAACTATTTCAGTTTTTGTAAATCAAATAACTATATGTCCAGATGACAAATATATGTGTGATAATTATTTTACCTCATATTCCTTCACGGTAAATTACTACTTTTAACTATAAGTCTGAAATTTTCGTCGCAGTATACGATGCATAGAAAATTTTTTGTGGAGAAACACCAATTTATAAAATAACACCGCAACGTTTTAATAAAAAAAGTTTATTTTATGCAAAAAATAATTAATCACGTTCTTACGATTTAAAACTAAACGTTTAAGAAGCTGAGAATATTTGTCTCCCTAATGATTATATATATATATATATATATATATTTTAATTTTCTTCCAGCAAAATTTCGAATATTTTCTCCCGCTCTACTTATTGCATTAAATACATGTTTTCTCTATAGCTCTCGATATATTAATGTAATTATATTTATTCTTAGTGATAAATTATAGGTGCAAAAGAAATTTATAATAATGAAAAGTATTTTAGGATTGTTAGGCGAAAACGAATTTCATATTAAAAGAGTATTTTTAGATTTTCGAACATTAATTTTAACACTTGGATCTCATAAAAGATAAATTGATTGAATATTTTTGGAACAGATAAATCATATCTGAAAAACAAATATATTTATTATTATTTTAGTTCTGGAGATTAGAAAAATAATAGCAATATATTATTACAAAGTAATTTAGAGTTTATTTGAATAAATACAAGGTGGCCATAATTAAACTGACGGTACTCAGAGTGTTCTGTACCGCGATCTAATTGCGAGAATGGCGCCAAATTTTGTAAGAAGATTAAAAAAGACGGGGGAAAGAAGGATTCCGCGAAAAAAAATTAGTTCCAAATGTCACCGCCAGGGTGACTGCCAGGGTGAGCGCCATATGACGCTGTGTATTCGAAAAAGAGATTTTTAAAAAATGATGAATCAGTACTGGAATAAAATTACCGTTTATTTAACGAATTTAGCAATTTAATCCAAGCTCAAAATGGTAACAGTTTATAAAAAGCTAAAAATTTACATAAACACTGCTAAAGTTTCTTTATCTGTAATTTCACTTACAGAGACCCAAAGAAAGCAACAGCAGAAGAAGTTCTTTATTCAATTTTCACGTTACATCTTTTGCTAGCTTTTGCTGTGCTAGCTTGTTCAGCTTTAAAAGGTAATGTGCTACAGTTAGAAGCAATTTCATTGAAAGTTATCTTTCATAATGTCTCCTTCTTTAGTCGAGCGAGCTCTACTAGTCAAATTCTTTTACCTGAACCAGTGCAATGCGCCAGCCGCTCTTCGTGCTTTTAGGAACCACAAAAAATGTGTAAAGGTAACGGTCTTTGTCAGTTAATGGTTTAAAAGCAATGGCTGAGAAGTTTGCGAAAACAGGTTCTCTAAATGTTCAGTCGGGCAGAGGATGAAAACCTCTATCACAGGATACAATCGAAGAAGTGGCAACGGCGATTGTCGACAGAGCACCAGACAATATTGCTACCACTTCCAGCGCTCGTGGGATAGCTCGGAATCTGGATATGCCTTATTGTACGGTATGGAAAATCCTACGAAAGATTATCCCCTTCTATGCGTACAAGATCAGCCGTGTACAAGAGTTACGTCTGGTGATAGCCATTTTATCAGACTGCAGGTTCTTTTCATGTCGAATATCTTTCAAAGTTCTTTTTATGAAATCAATCGAGAGTCGTTAAAGTATAAGCACACAGCAGAGCAAACTTCTTCTTAAAAACTTAAATAACTATTTATTTACATTTAAATATAGAATATTATTCTTTATAACACTCGTTTGAGCGTTCAAAATTATTACCGAAAAATCGGTTCAGAAAGTTACATCATCATCTTACTTACTGAAAGAACGAAATCAGAATAAACAAAAAAAGGCCGTTGCCACTAGCAACAGACAAAAGGCTAGTCAGACAAAAAATCGTCTGACTAGCGCCAGGGAGGCATTCGTAACACACTGCCCCCGGCTGAACAGTTCAGCATCTACAATTCTTAAACAATTTAATAAACATAAAAGTTTACTTACATACATGAAAAACATTTTCGGTAACATACTTACATATACATATACATATTCAAATAGCTAAATTAATACAAACAATTCTGGAATCTAAGAAGAAAAAATAAAACAGATGAAATTAATGCAAATTAAACAATAATAAAAGTAAATATGAGTAACCAAAGAAATTAAATATTTAAGAATATAGTTTTTAATGTCCATCAGTCCACCAAGTCCAGTTCAAGATTATATAAAAGTTGCACTGGTCTTTTCACCATTTACAGGCATGATCTTATACACATGATCTTATTTTAGAGTCACGACTACATATAAGTTCTTTAACACGACCGCATTTCCACATATGTTTCGGGAGCTTTTCATTATGAATTAACACTGCATTGTTTACTTTGAACTGAGGCGATGAATTTATGTTTTTCACTTGAAAAGCAGATCTAAGTTCTAACAGGTATTCGTTTCTCCACCTTTTCCAAAACTGATCAGTAATCTGTTGCTTATATTTATATTTTTTCGTCAACAAGATCTTATTGGATATTTCTTGGGTGCAAATTGGTAATCCATAAGAAGGTAAGGACATTAATCGTTTACCAACTAAAAAAGGAGATGGTGTCAAAGGTGATGGTTCAGTATTTTCTTCGTAGAGATAGCATAAGGGACGTGAATTAATCACAGCCTCTATTTCTGTAAGTATTGTTTCTAGTTCTTCAAAAGTGAGACAGGTTTTGTCTAGAACCTTTTTCAAAGGTGTTTTTATTGATCGTACCATTCTTTCCCAGAAGCCGCCCCACCAGGAAGCCCTGGGGATTATAAACTTCCATTTTATCTTATTCTTTCTCAAATAATCAAAAATTTCTTGCTTAGGAATTCTTTCCCAAGAGTCTTTTAACACCAAATCTGCTTTAGAAAAGGTCTTTGCAGTGTCACTGTATATTATTTTACAGAATACTCTTCTAGAGAAAAATCTTCGTAGTTCTAAAATAAAGGTTTGCGTACTTAGATTGGTGACTAGTTCTAAATGTATCGCTCTAGTTACAGCACATGTAAATACAACAATATAAGCCTTTCCAGTACCTTCAGAATTTTTATAATAAATTGGGCCGGCGAAATCGACGCCAGAAGTCTCAAAAACTGGTGTTTCGATTATTCTGTCTTTTAGTAAATGGGCTATTTCCACCTTTCCAGGAGTAGCATTAAGTTTCCGACATATCATACAAGATCTTAAGACTGATTTTACGCATCTTCTTCCTTTTATTATAAGATACCTTTCACCAAGGTGAGCTAAGGTGACAGCTACACCGAAGTGGAACATTCTTTCATGAGCATCCTTAATGAGTAATTTTACAAAATAAGATTTATTAGGAAGAATCCATGAATGTTTTTCCTTCTCTGTTACTTCAGAAAACTGAAGTCTTCCAGATAATACAAGTAAGTTATTTTCATCGAATTGGGGATTAAGGTTGTATAGAGAAGAATCTTTGTTGAGTGGTTTCTTTTGTTTAAGTGCCTGTATTTCAACTTTAAATGAAGTTTCCTGAATTAGTTTTACCCAATACTTTTCTGCTGTTTCTATTTCTGAAGCAGTTAAAGGTTCTAAAATTTTAGGGTTTCTCGAATCGGCATTATGAATAAAACGCATTATCCAGGCAGTAATGTTATACACTCGATTTAAACTACTAAACTTTGTCCTATCAAAAACTGGTTTGGGAGTAGTATTTGATTCATTACACAATAGAGTTAAATTTGGTTTTGACTTTATTTCAATAAAAGCTTCAGGATCAATTTCTATAGCATTTTTGGAAGGCCATACATGATCCGGCAGTGATAACTAAGGTTTTATTACCCGTTAACTTCGATAAGTTTTCCCCTCATGTAAGCAGATCTGCTAGATTTTCTTTTCCAGGAAAATAACTCCAGTCCTCTGGATTTGTCAATGACTGGATTTCTGTTACACAATTAGCTATAAAAGGTTTCCACTTTGTAGTAGTACCCTTAATCCAACATACAGTTATTTCAGTATCTGACCATAACTTTACTTTTAAATTTGGGATATGTAATGCTTGTTTCAAATATTTCCACATTCTAGCGGCAATTAAAGCACTGATAAGCTCCAAGCGTGAGATGGTTAACCTCTTGAAAGGGACTATTCTACATTTACTCCAAAGAAAACTTGTTTGGATTTCACCAGTTACTGAAATGCAGCGCAAATAAGCAACTGCTCGAAACCCTATAGGGCTCTAGCATCACAGAAAATGTGAACTTGTGTTTTTTCGGAAATATTTATTATTAGCACCCGATGCCGGTGCTATAATTGGATTAAACATATCTAGAACAAAAGGCCGGTTTAATTTATATATATATATATATATATATATAAATACAGGGTGTTTCTACGATCATGGAACAAACTTGGAGGGGTGGCACGGGACACTGTAACAAACAATTTTTGTATAGGAAATCAGGATCGGAAATCTATTTATATTGTCAAAAATACAGGGCGTCTCACTCCAATCCGAAGTTGCGTTTTCGTTCATAACTTTAACAGCAGTGAAGATATTTTGACAAAATTCGCAAGTGTCTCATATTTGTATGAGTCGTAAGCATAATGTAAGGATTTTGTCAAAATATCTTCACTACTGTTAAAGTTATGAACAAAAACGCAACTTCGGATTGGAGCGAGACGCCCTGTATTTTTGACTATATAAACGGATTTTCGACCCTGCTTCCCTATACAAAAATTGTTTGTTACAGTGTCCTGTACCACCCCTCCAAGTTTTTTCCATGATCGTAGAAACACCCTGTATACATTGTGGAATTTATTTTCTGCTCATCAAAATGATAGAAGAAAGAAACGGGGTTTGACATGATTGCTTTTATCTGTAGATTTCTGCTAATTCAAACTGTTGAAATGCAGTAACCGAAAATGTTGCAAGTCGTTCGTAATACATTAAGCCAGTCATAGCAAACGACTGGATCAGCTCAAGCTTGCCATCGTAAAATAAAAGTAGAAATATTACATTATTATTATACATATTTTACTTATATTACATTAGAAAAATATGCGTGCGGCCGCTATACCGATAGAAAAGAGAACATCAGATCATTCAAAAATTTTCGCGTCAGCAGAAAAATCGATGGCATAAAGAATAAAGATCGTGGATAAATAAATACCACTAATGCAGTTTTACAACTTTGCAACTTTAATTCCTATTTCGAATATTAAGCATAAACAAGTTGGAAATTGTACGTCAAACGTGACAAATGAGGTGCGTTTTCGCACTGTTATTATTTCAGTGAAATGAATTATATCGTCTGTTATTAAGACATGATTAATTTACGTAATAAAATAAGTACATTTTAAGTTGACAACATTTTATCTTCTGTTGACATTTACTGAAAACTGGAATTGAAAACTTAAGCCTAGCTTTGAAAATCTCAGAACTTGAAATCCATATTTAGACTTTTTTTCCATTTAATATCTATTTCTCCGGAAACATCTATCCAAAAAACTGTCGGCAGATGTTATGATTGCTATATTTAGACAATTTTAGTATACAAATTCGGTTTTTAAATTCAGTAACATGGAAATAATATGACTCCATCTTAAATAGGACGTACTCTCCACGGCAACCTAGAATCGTTACCTATCATGGGATATCATTGAATCAATTACGTATGATAGGATTTAAAAATGTGACTATAACTTGGTCATAGAGGTTATAAAATGTTATATACTTCATATATGAATATAGCGTCATACGCGTCAGATAACTTGGCGATACATCTCGGTCGCTTTGCGATTAAACCTCGCAAGTTGCTATAACCAATTTTTAAAAAATCCAAATTACTTAATAAATATTTTTATTAATATATTTTAAGTTTTAATTTGATTTTCATAAAACTTTAAATGACTCGAAGAAATTCTGCAACGGTTATATATATATATATTAAATTTCAAACCTTTCGGTTGGGTAGCTTTTACGCTGTTATATGCGGACAGACAGACAGATGGATGGGCCAGACGACGACTATAGGTGTTATGTATTTATATAATTATGAACGCACCTATAAACATGGAATCCCATACATCTTTATTCTTTTACATAGAATCTTTTCCTCATTATTTATTTATTTTTATTAGATTTCATAATGATATTAATTTTATTTATAAACACTATATACCTATTTTGCGAAAATTCCATTGTATTACATCTATTATTCCTTGAAATATGCCGTCTAGTCTATTGTATATAATAACTACAATAGCTGTTCATATTTTTAAGTTTTCACCATCAGTATGTCTCATTGTCATTCAAAATTTTTTTATCTTTCATCTTTTTTTAACCTCTCTTTAAATTTCACTCATTTTCACATATTTTTGTTTTCGTTGCACGCTTCTATTATCTTCTTTTAACAAAGGATTCTATCTTGTATTTTCCAAAGCCATCCCTGATTCAAATATCCATTCCATTTTTAAAGACATTGTACATGATTAAAATTATTTTAATACTACTTATATTTTGTTCATTTTCTTGAAAGCGTAACTTTACACACGGCATCTAACAAACGATTTCAATTGGAAAACAAAGTTTTATTTGTAAAGACCACAGTTTTGTTTCATCAACATTAAATCTCCATTAATGATACAGAAAAATCGTAAAGTATCAGTTTTGCTGTTTTAAATTACAGACATCTGAAAAAAAATAATATAAAGTGATAATCAGAATAAAAAGCAAAAATGTTAAAATCAGGTTGATTTGGCGATTCAGTAAAATCGTTAATAGAAAGTTATTTTGTTTAAATTTAGAAAACCCACTCTTCCTTTTTTACGTATAATTTCATGAAAAGAAATTTAAACGAATAATTTTTAACTACATTTTACACGAGGCTGTTGCATTCCTTTTAAGATTACATGATGAACACTCTTGAGAAAGTATGTAAAAATGTTACAATTGCAAATCAATCTCCAACTATAATAAAAAAGGAAGTTTGTGTGTGTGTGTGTGTGTGTGTGTGTGTTTGTCCGTTGTGTTTTGAAGAGACCACTGCACGTAGAGCTACAAAATTTAGTGGAAAGGTACATCTATGCATGTAGTTTTGCACCTCGAAGCCAGATTTTGGAATTTTGGAATAGATTTTTTTAAATTTTAATTTTAATGCGATTTTGCCAGAATGCTTGATTGATTCGGTGGTTGCGCTTCATTTTGAGCCTCAGATAAGCTTTTTTTTCTTTTTAGCGTGGAGAAAGTAGATAATTCTTTACAGATTAAAAAATTATGATTTTAAAAATACGATTTTTAGTGTTTTTTGCCGTTTTGCTGCGATTTACCCACAGTAGTAACCGGAATCCGGTTCCAATCTTTTAGCCCAATATAGTAAATTTTATCCTTTTTTCAATAAAGTTTATGCGAAATTCGTACAGCGATTTCCGATTTTTTGGCATTTTTTTTTCCTTTTTCACTGAGTAATTTTGCCCAGAATGCTTGGTTGGTTCGGTGGTTGTTTCCATTTCAGCCTCTGATACGCTCAGATTCGACATTCTTTTATACTCTTTTTAGCTTGGAGAAAGTTGATAATTTATTACAGATAAAAAATCGTAATTTTAAAAGGGAAGGACGGATTATTTATTATCCCGATTTTTTTATTAGTTTTTTTTTTTAATTTCATTTTTTATGCGTGTTTTAAAATTTTTTTCATGTTTTGCAGCGTTTTTTGTTTCAAATGATGTCACAAATTGCCCACTACAAATCAATCGCAATTGCTGGGCAGTTGGATTGGTAGCTGATAGAGTTGTACGGTCATTATCTTAAAACTGTCCACCGCCAGGGAGTGCAAAATCTATGTCATAAATAATTAGCTATATCTTAATTAGTTCATGTTAAGTTGAATGAACCGATTCTTGTTGAAATCGAACCCATAGAACTCGAGAAAATAAATCCCCCCCCCCCTGGATATTAATGTTCATAAATGGTGGTAACCAAGTGCTGAAAAAATTATACTGAAGTTTATTTAGTACCAGGGAGGCCTTGGAAGAATGTCAGAAAAGATTTCGTTTGAATCGGACCAAGATTAAATGCAAAATCTTTTGCAAAGTCTCTATTTAAACGGTCATTTCTGATTGGCAAATGAAAAGGTCGTCAGCTGCTTGCAATTCGAACAGAGAGTTGTGAATCTTTGCGATTTGTTTTATGCGATTTTTAGAGTTTTTTCATGTATACGTCATTTATGTATTTGATTTCAGAAATTAACAACGATAACTTACTATTTTTGTATGTATTAAAAAAAACAGGTCGTTTTGTTTCTGTTTCAAAAGTTAATGATAATTCCTAATTTTTTAACGTCGTTGGTTTAATTCTGTGTGGAGGGGGAGGTGAGTGTTCGGTTGTAGTTTACATATCGGGTTAATGCTCTGATCGAAACTCCCTACTTCCCCCCTACCTCCAAAATCAGAACTAATTAATTATTAGTACGATTCAAACGAAACCTTTTCTCAGGTCCCCAGGTACCAGATACACATCGGTATCATTTTTCAGCCCTTGGTTACCACTATTTCTAAAAATTAATGACCAGGCAGGGGTATTTTCTCGCGTTCTATGGGCCCAATTTCGATGAGAATAAGTTCATTCAACTTAATACAAACTAATTAAGATATAGATAGCTAATTAAGATACAGATTTTGCGCCACCTGAAGGTAAAAAATGGAACTGAAAGATTTTGCAGTGCGTGCGCAGCACCCCTGCTTTACGGTGTCGTAGGCAGCAAGGACAGGTGCCGGAGTATCAATCAGAAAGAGTTTTATTTAGAACTGAGTGCAGGTGAAACTAAACAATTATGCATTTAAAATTTGTCTGATTCAAACAAAGGGCCCGATTTCAACGACAATTTATTCATTCAACTTAACATGAACTAATTAAGATATAGAGAACTAATTAAGACATAGATTTGGCGCCTCCTGTCGGTGGAAAGTAGAACTAAAATATTTTCTGAGCATGCACAGAACGCGTTCTATGCGTTGTCATAAGCATCGGGGACACGTGTCAGAGTTTCATTAGGAAAGAGGTTTGTTCAGAACAGAGTGCACCCCTTGGTGGTGGACAACTAAAAGATTTTGCATTTAATCTTGGTCCGATTCAAACGAAACCTTTTCTGACATTCTTTCAAGGCCTTCCTGGTACTAAATAAACTTCAGTATAATTTTTTCAGCACTTGGTTACCACCATTTATGAACATTAATATCCAGGGGGGGGGGTTTATTTTCTCGAGTTCTATGGGTTCGATTTCAACAGGAATCAGTTCATTCAACTTAACATGAACTAATTAAGATATAGCTAATTATTTATGACATAGATTTGGCACTCCCTGGCGGTGAAAAGTGAAACTAACAGATTTTTCTCGCGTGCACGTCACGCCTTCTGCACGGGGCCGTAAGAAGCAGGAACGAGTGCCAGAGTTTCGTTCAGAAATAGGTTTATTTAAAACAGAATGCTCCACCTGGTGGTAGAAACTGGAACTAAAAGATTTTGGAGCGCGTGCCTAGCACGTCTTCTATACACGGTATCGTAGGCAGCGGGGAAACGTGTCGGATAATTTGCTTAGAACAAAATGCATCCCCTGGCGGTGGAACTAAAAAAATTGTCTGGGCGTGCGCAAAAAATGGCTATTTTTATTGAAACCGCATAAGAAAGTTACCGATTTGATAATCCCAGACAGCGAAAAAGTTTCTTTTTTACTCATCCTCGAGTATTAAGAAAATTATTTAATTATTTGAATCGAAACTCAGTTTATTTTTCTGATTCCGAAAATGCAAATTTTGTAAAAATCAGACGGTAACATTTTTTAAAAATTTTGACCAAAAACTGACCAGTTTTAAATCAAATGATCCATACTTTTGAGGAGGTGGTATTAAATTTATTTCCTTTTCGGGGTCCATCTCTCAATTTAATTTCCGAAAGACAAAGAGTTACCAGAGGAAGGAAGAGTATCGTGCAACGATTTTTAGAGTGATTTCGCATTTCGTATTTTTCTTCACGGGACCGGGCAACGCCGGGCGGATCTGCTAGTAATAAATAAATGCCATAAATGAGATTCTACCATTTTCTAATATTTATTCCATCTCCTATTATAAATATTACAAACATGAAATGCCTTTTTTAATAAAAGTTAAATTTTATCATTACTAACAGTTATTTATTTATTTGTATTTGAATTCATAATGTTGTTAATCGTATTTAAAAAAAATCTGTCCATTCAATTTCCAACAGAAAGCCTTTTGTATTTTTTCTATTAATCCTTTAAGAATAATTGTTTATAATAACTACAATAGCTGTTTATATTTTTAAATTATCAACAGCAATGCGTCTCCTCTCATTGAAAAAACTTTTATCCATTTATCTTTTGTAATGTCTTTTGAAATTTTACTTTCTTTAGTTCCTTTTATGATTTCATTTTACACTTATGTAATTTTAACAAAGAATTGAATCTTGTATTTCTCAAACTTTGTATGGTTAATATACTTTTAAAACTACTTATCTTTTGTTCATTTTCTTCAAAGCATGCCTTTACACCTGACATGTAAAAAATGATCTCAAATGAACAACTGAATATCATTTCTAAAGGAAATAGTTTCATTTCATCAGCTTTAATTCTTCATTAATGATGCAAGACATTCATCAAGTCCATCAAAATCCATCCACTCTTGTTGTTTGTAATTAAAGAGTTCTGAAAAGAAATTGTATAGAAGGGTAAAATAAAGCAACACGATTGGTCGATAAAGATATTTTTATCTTTATAATTTTAAACATACTATTTAAAAGTAAGTATACCTTGTTAAAATATATTGTTTAAAAGCGATCAACCATTTATACTTGATAACAAACAAACAATTTCAAACAAACAACGTAGTATTATTAATATGGACAAGAGTTTCGTACACTGTTAAAAATTTGCAGCAAACTGTCCAGTCATTTGACATTTTTTGTAGAAAACGATTATATAACCGTAATTTAACTATATTCTGACTATAAAAAGAGCAATAATACGGTACGAATATTATTAAATTACAGTTATGTAACCGTTTTCTACAAAAACGGGCAAATGACTGGACAGTTTGCTGCAAATTTTTAACAGTGTATATCGCCTTTAAATCTCCGTTAATAATTTCAGTAAAATCATTAATAACGAGTTCGTTTGTTTAAAAATTATAAAACTAACTGTCTTTTCTTAACGCCTTATTTATGAACAATATTATCAACTTTTTAATTAGATTTTCTATGAGGTTATATAATTCATTTTAAGATTACATGATGAAACACTCTTGAGAAAATATAGAAAAATGTTACAATTGTATATCATTCCTAAATAAATCGTATCAATGAAATTCTACCGCTTTATAACGTTTATTCCATCTTCTATTATAAATATTACAGACATAAAATCCCATCATTAATATTCGCCATCATTAATAATAATTATTTATTTATTTGCATTAGAATTCATAATTATGTTAATCGTATTTAAACATTTTGTGTACATTCTATTTCCAATAGAGAGCCTTTTGTATTTTTTTATTTATCTTGAACAATGCCTTGTAGCCTATTGTATATAGTAACTGCAATAGCTGTTTATATTTTTAAATTATCACCTGCAATGCGTTTCCTTTCATTGAAAAGACTTTTATCCGTTTACCATTTCCAGCCTCTTTTGAAATTTTACTCCCATTAGTTCATTTTATTTGCATGCCTTTACACCTAATATCAAACAAATGATTTCAATTGAACAACGTAATATTATTTGTAAAGACAAGAGTTTCGCTTCATCAGTTTTATATTTTCATTAATGATACAGAAAAATCATGAAGTATCAGTTTCGCTGTTTGAAATTACAGAGTTCTGAAAAGTAATTATATAAAGTACTAGTTAGAATAAAACAACACAATTGCTCGATAAAGAAACTTTAATCTTTATAATATTAAATATTACTATTTAAAAGTAAGTATAACTTATAAAAATATATTATTTCAAAGTGATCTGGCCTTTTATAGTTGATATCAAACAAATAATCTAAATTGAACAACGTAGTATTATTAGTATAGACTATACCTTCGTTTATCTCCTATAGGTCTTTCTTAACGATTCAGTAAAATAATTAATAACCTGTTCTTTAGTTTAAAATTTAGAAAACCCACTGTTCCTTTTTTAGTCTTATTGCATGAACAAAATTCTAAATGAATAATATTTTAATTGCATTTTAGAGAAAAAATATTTCATTATTTTTAAGATTACATGATGAACACTCTTAAGAAATTTGGAAAAATGTTACAAGTGCAGATCAATAAACAACATATAATCGCATAAATGAGATTCCACCATTTTCTAATATTTATTCCATCTCCTATTATAAATATTACAAAAGTAAAATCCCATCATTAATAATCGTTAAATTCCATTATTACTAACATTTATTTATTTTTTTGTATTCGATCCCATAATGTTGTTAATCGTATTTAAACATTCTGTGTATATTCCATTTCCAACAAGAAAGTATTTTGTATTTTTCTATTAATCCTTGAATAATGCCGTGTAGTCTATTGTGTATAATAACTACAATAGCTGTTTATAATTTTAAATTATCACCAGCAATGCGTTTCCTTTCATTCAAAAAAATCTTATCTTTTTACCATTTCTAATCTCTTTTGAAATTGTACTCCTGTTAGTTCCTTTTATGTTTCCGTTTCACACTTTATAATATCTTATTTTAACAAAGGATTGTATCTTGTATTCCTCAAAGTTTGTATGATTAAAGTACTTTTAATACTACTTGTCTTTTGTTCATTTTCTTCAAAGCGTGCCTTTACACCTAATATCAAACAAATGATCTCAATTGAACAACAGAATATTATTTGTTATGGCAAGAGTTTCGTTTCATCAGGTTTATATCTTGATTAATGATACAGAAAAATCGTGTAGTATCACTTTTGCTGTTTAAAATTACAGAGTTCTGAAAAATAATTATATTAAGTGATAGTTAAAATAAAACATCACAATTGAAAGAAATATTTCTTTTTATCTTTATAATATTAAATATTACTATTTAAAAGTAAGTATAACTTATAAAAATATATTATATGAAAGTAATCTGGCATTTTACAGTTGATATCAAACAAATAATCTAAATTGAACAACGTAGTAGTATTAGTCTAGACTAAACAACTTTTATCGCCTTTAGTTTTTTGTTAATGATTCAGTAAAATAATTAATAATCGGCTCTTTGGTTTAAAATTTAGAAAACCCACACTTTCATTTTTACGTCTTATTTCATAAAGAAAATTCTAAACGAAAGAATTTTAATTACATGTTATATGAGGTTATTACATTCCTTGATGAACATTCTTAAGAAAATATGGAAAACTGTTACAATTGCAAATCAATAAACAATATATAATCGTATGAATGAGATTCCACCTTATATTATAAATATTACAAATACAAATTCCCATGATTAATAATCGTTAAATTCCATGATTACTAATAGTTATTTATTTAATTGTATTAGATGTGAATCGTAAACATTTTGTGTACATTCCATTTCCAACAAGAAAGTCTTTTGTATTTTTCTATTAATCCTTGAACAATGCCGTGTAGTCTATTGTGTATAATAACTACAATAGCTGTTTATAATTTAAAATTATCACCAGCAATGCGTTTCCTTTCATTCAAAAAACTTTTATCTTTTTACCATTTCTAATCTCTTTTGAAATTGTACTCCTTTTAGTTCCTTTTATGTTTTCGTTTCACACTTTATAATATCTTATTTTAACAAAGGATTGTATCTTGTATTCCTCAAAGTTTGTATGATTAAAGTACTTTTAATACTACTTGTCTTTTGTCCATTTTCTTCAAAGCCTGCCTTTACACCTAATATCAAACAAATGATCTCAACTGAACAACAAAATATTATTTGTTAAGACAAGAGTTTCATTTCATCAGCTTTCAGAGTTTCATTAATGATTAATAAATATCATTAAGTATCAGTTTTGTTGTTTGAAATTGTAGCGTCTGAAAATAAATTATATAAATTGATAGCTAGAATAAAACAACAAAGTTTGACTATAAAGAAATTTTTAATTCATAATTCTGAATAGACAATTTGAAAAAAAAACAAATCTTTCTTAATCTATGAACATATAATATAACCACGTATGAAACTATATAATAACATTTTCCTAGTTACATAATCACATAGTAAGATCACTAACTATAATTAAAACATAGATAAAATGCTTAAGTGATACAAAGGGGTACACAAAAGGCTTATAAATTTTTTTAATGATCGGCATATGTTTCAGTGCTCATATACGGCGCCATTTTCAAGTTGTGTAACGATAAACAAAAATATTACCGCAAAGTTTTAAAAATAAACTTGAAAACATAAATCACGAGATCATATATGTAAAGAAGCAGGTGCTTGAAATAGTCAACTGTGAACGTGAAAATTAATAGTTCCTTATTGCTTTTTTAAAACTAAAATGTACCTCGTGCCAAATTTGAGGTAATTCCAATGAGGCGGATTCATTGCAAATGTTCACGTTACGCATACAGATTTCTATTGATTCACGAAAATAAATGGAAAATAGTTTTTGCTAGTTAATGAAAAGCGTTCTTTGTCTTTAGAAACTTTAGAAACCAACATATTTTGAGATTGTATCTTATAACATAATCATCTTATCTTGTATCTTGTTGTAAAGAATCATTTATTAAAACAAAGTTTCTCTTCCTGCCACTGATATTCGGAAAGGTTTCCAAGTAGTTTTTATAGTGTATTAACTAGTTTCCTCAAACAGGAATATCTGTTTTTAAAGTGCTATCAATTCTCAATTAAACATTTTGAGCTGTGTTAATGAATTTATACATGCAAGAGTACTAAAATAATATTAATTTTAATGTTCATCCTGTTAATTTATGATATTTTTTTAAAAAACATGTTTGTTGCGCAGAACGTGAGATTTGATAGCATGCGAAATACTTGTACGTCAAGTTGCGAAAAATAATTACTACTCTATAAAAAAATACTCGGAAACGTCTCAAAAAGGAGTGTCAGCAAAAGAAACTTTGTTTTTATAAATCATTCTTCCAGTCTCGAAAATCCGTTTGTTTCTGAGGTTTCTAAAGATAAGGAATGATTTTGGGAATAGTGAATAAATAGGAAGTGGTTGTTATATATTTTTGTTTGAGATTATGTTATATTTTCTTAGACTACAAAACATTTTCTTTTTTTACAGTGTGCTATTTAAAAACAAGTATACCTTATTAAAATATAGGATGATTGTTATTAAATTTGCACTTTCAAAAGTCTGTAAAAAAAAAAGAACCACTATTCAGAATGACCTAATATTTCACCTGATTATATTAGAAGCAATTGTAATTTGTTTTGTGAAAGAAAACAAGTTCAAACGTTGACCGATAGATGGCGCTGAATTCGACATAAGGTGCTAATTAAAAGACGTGACAAGCTGTTGTGGTACTTTTTGTCAATCATCGGGCCAGAGCCGCTTCTTAAACCCTTTAATGCCCAAAATTTCTTTAATGCAACTGCTACACAGTCGCCGTTCTTGTAGCTTTACAAGCAGAGCCCGATCCTTCAATGATAGAGTCATGACTACCTTCTCAGACGCAGAATAACAAGAACTGCATGTTCTCCGCCTTTTTATCACAAGTGTAATGAGCGGTGCGCATGTCACGTCTTTTAATTAGCATATTATGACGAGTACAGCGCCACCTATCGGTCAACTTTTGAACTTTTTTTCTTTCACCAAACAAATTCCTATTTCTGCACGTATACTCAGATGAAATATCAGGTCATTCTGAGCAGTGTTTTTTTTACAGCCTTTTGAAAGTGCAACTTTAATTACAATCACCCTGCTGTATAAAATCTACAAACAAACTCAACGGAGCAACAGAGTATTATTTGAAAAGTCCAGAATTTCGTTTATCGCTTTTACTTCTTCAGTAATGAGTCAGAAAAATTAGTAAGAATAAATTTTTCTGTTTACAGTTACAGAATTCTTTTTATAATTGAAAATGTACTATTCAAAAAAGATTATACATTATTAAAATATATTACTTAAAATCAAGCCTGTCTTTACACCAGATGTCTAAAAAACGGTCTACTACGTGAATTTTAAATATTTCTGCATTGCCTAAATGTTTACTCATACCTTAACACTGGACCTGACTGATACTGATCATTTACAGCCTTATAAAATCATATTTCTAATATTTCCCACAGAGCATGAATACAATTTATCGCTCCGGTACATCGAAATTGGATACGGGCAATACTTCTATCTCAGAGGAAATTGACAGCTTCCTTTCTGTATTTATAAAAGGAGATTCGAAATCCACTTTATACAGTAAATAGCGTATTTTAAAAGTACTACTTTATATTTTGGCCAAAAATTTTACTTTAAATTTAAATCCGATATATTGATATTTTATGATTGATAAATAATAACATATGGAATAATATTTCTTTGCTCAGAAATGTTGCGTTTTACTTGGATGGCAAGCTTCGTAGCTTTTTGCATTTATTTATTTATTTATTTATTTATATTTAAATTATAATTTAACAATCATAAAGTCGCACCCGATCTGACAGGATGCACGGTGTGTTTTTTCTGTTGTATTTCACACTCCATAGAGAAACACAGAGCCATATCTTCTTGAGTCGTAGGATCTCTCATCTTACTATCATGATCTTAGCAACGTTTACATGTAACAACGTTTACATGGGTAAAACAGAAAGGCATATCTGTCAGATATTTTGTGACCTAATTTGTAAATATTCTTGATTTTTCAGATTTATTTTTCATATTATAATAATTTATGTTGGCGTATTCTTTATGTACAATATTTTTTAGTGTCGTATTATTTATTTATAAAATGCAGGGGCTGGATATCGCAGATAGATAGATAAATTGTATCGTAAAAGTCTGTAAGAAAAAATATATTTTTCTATTACAATGTATTCATTTTCATCGAAATGTACACAATTTTTTAGTAATAATGATAAATTTCTTCTTTCTCTACGTATATGTTTTATATTGTTTATTCTATGCATGTTTTAGCCATGTCTAAACAACATTTTCAAACAAAACTACAACTGAAATAACTACGAATCGCGGTGATTTCATTAGAAATGTTGAAAATAGCCTTTATTTGCGCCCATAGAACACTAAAATAGCCATTTTACAATTCCGTTTATAGTATACTAAATCATCTACAGTAAGGGCCATATGAAATTACAGAGGGTCCCAGTACCTGGTGTTTATGTATACCTTCCAGATTCCTAGACAATCAGAAAAAAATAAACATTTCCTGCGGTTTAGAATACGGATATGAATATATAAATATATATTTAGATAAATATAATTTTTAATTTTTAATCTTATTTCACCAAGAAGAATACAAAATAATAATTTTAAGAAGCGTAAGTTCAAATTATATTTAAAAAATCAGCTTGCTTACCAAATTTTGGGCATCCATAAAATCAAGGGCCTATGGCTTATTAAACAAAACAAAAACTACGATAACATGTAAGAAATTTAAATACATATAAAATGCAGTAAACAGAGTTTGCGGTGTCCAAATATTCGCCTCAATACGTCCATGTTTTAATCTGGCCCTGATGAATTTTCAGACCTTCCTGTAATATTTCATAACATTTCACTCCAGTTTAGACTCCAGTTAGTTAGATGAAAATTTCGCTAAGAAATCTGTAATATTGTTAAAGTTATGAATGAATATCCAAATTTGGCTAGGTGCGATAAGCCTTGTATATTTGACAAAATAATGTAGTATTGCGATACTGCTTTACTACACTAAAATCGCTTTGTTAAGTGATACCACCTCTCTTTACCCAATTAAAATCCGTGCGTGTATCTATCTGTGTAACCTCAAAAACTCTAAAATCGCAGGGCGCATGACTACGACATTTCGCACACGGGTTGCTGGTAGGGGCCCCATGAATAATTGGAGCAAAAAAATCGAAAATTAAAAAAAATTTATATATATTGTTTTTGACGAATTTTTGTCTTTTTTTATGTTTAACCCGTAATCGCACGAGTTCTAACCAGTTCTAAATGTTTACTGCAATGTGAGATATACATATTACGTACGCCACGCTGCATCACTAAGAAGCTGTATCGAGTATTATGATAATTCTTTTATCTTGAATGCAAATAATTAGAGACTATTTAATTACGCTTAATTGTTACCTTTTTTAAAAATAAAGAAAACAAAATTCATCACAAACATCCACAATTTTTGTGTATTCTATTTATTCCCTTATTCCAAAAATGTCGTTTTATCGTCTGTTGCCATAGCAACATGATAAATTAAATTTCATTAAAAAAATGCACAGTAGTAGAAAAATACTTCTCTACATATTACATAGATACATTTGGTTGTACTGATTTTTATTGTTAATTTTGGTTTTAGAATAAAATTCATGAGTTCCCGTTTGTAGAACGGGTTAAACAGCTAGTACTATTATATTTAAAAGCGTAACACAGTTTAATTCATTCCGTATAATTTTATTAATGATTGGTTAAATTACGTCAGTTAAAAAAAAAAAAAAACAATAATATAAAAAAGAATGATGATTCTTAATCTACGAAAATATGTTATAACCAGGAGCAAAAACATACAATAACCTCTTCCCAGTTACCTATGATTCTGAAAAACGTTCTTTATCTTTAGAAACATCAGAAGCCAATATATTTTCGAAAATTTAAGGCTGTCCGGAACACAAATTTTAAATTTTTGAAAAATATTTTATTGTATTAAAAGATATTCCGTTTTTCTCCGCTTAAAATGACGTTTAAATGACGTTTCTATCTTCATTAGAAGAGAATACGTTAATTTTTTGTTTTCAAAATCTATCTTTCATGTTGTGGTTGTCATGGAAATGTTTTTGCGTTTTTCTGCATGACGGGGTTGTTCACGTTTTCTCGTTTTTAAATAGTTTTAAGTCAAGAATCGCTAAAGATAAATGGTTCAAACTTGGAACATGTTTTTTCAGTTATTTTACTTTAGTTATGATTCAGAAAATTTGAAAAAAATATTTACTATTGAAAATATGATTTTTAAAAAATAAATTACATCAATATTTTATTTTTATTTATTTATTTTATTTTTTAAAATTAATATTTAAAAAATGCAAAATCATAATTAAAGCTTATATTTTTCTATTTAATTAAATGAAAAAATCTAAATTGAACGAATAATATTTCGAGTTATAACGATTTTAAATTACCCCACTTAAAAAAAAAAAAAAAAAAAAAAAAAAAAAAAAAAATTGAGAAGTTGTATGATTTGATTTTGTTTACAAATTATAATATGGTTAACCATCACAAAAAAACTCAAAATTCTAATTCCATTAAAAAAAAGTTTTTAAAATGTGTCCCGGATTCCCTTAAAGAAGCACTTTAAAAAACGAGTTTCTAAACGTTTTCCGAGTAGTTTTTAAAGTGTATTAGTCAGCATTAAAAACAGTATTTAACCTATATTCCTCAACCCAGAATATAGGTTTTTTTTAATGCTATCAGCAGACATTTTCATGTTTTAACAAACATGTTGAACAGACAACATTAAAAATTTAGCACCATTAACATTAATATTAATATTATGTTGCTACTCTTGCATGTATAAATTCAGTTACGCAACTTTGAATGTTTAAATGAGAATTTATAGCATCTGAAAAACCAGTATTCCAGTTTGAGAAAACTGATATTCACTTTAAAAATTACACGGAAACGTTTACGAAAAACAGTGGCAGCAAAAAAAAAAAAAAAAAAAAAAAAAAAAAAAAAAAAAAAAAAAACTTTTATTTTATAATTTTTTTTAATCTTGAAATGTATTGGTTAATGAGTTCTCCAAAATTAAAGAATTTCAGAATCAAGGGGTAATTCTCAAGAGGTTAGTGTTTTTTAGGTGCGTTCGTAATTATATAAATACGTAACACCTATAACTGTCGTCTGGTCCGCATATAACAGCTCAAAAAGAATCCAACCGAGTGGATTGAAATTAAATATGCATAATCGTTGCAGAATTTTGTCGAGTCATTTCCAATTTTATGAAAATCGAATCAAAACTTAAAAAGATATTAATAAAGGTTTTCTTCCTTATCCAATCATACGTAATTGATTCAATGATATCCCATGATGGTAATGATTCTAGGTTGCCATGGTGATTACGTAATATTAAGATGGAGTCATATTATTTCCGTATTACTGAATTTAAAAACAGAATTTTTTATACTAAAATTGTTTAATTATAGCAATCCTATAATAGAACCTACGGACAATTTTTTAGATAGAAATTTCCGGAGAAATAGATGTTAAATGGAAAAGAGGCTTAATACGGTTTCAAGTTCTGAAATTTTCAAAGCTAGGCTTAAGTTTTCCTTTGGAAATTTCAGTAAATGTCAACAAAAGATAAAATGATACCAACTTAAAATGTACTTCTTTTATTACGGAACTTAATCATATCATAATGACAGACTATGTAATTCATATTACTGAAATAATAATAGTACGAACGCACCTCATTTATCCCGTTTGACGTACAATTTCTAACTTGTAATTTTGTTGTCTCGTCGGTTGACAAATGTGCACTATACTTAAATTTTTGCTGTACAAAAATATCATGTTCCCAAGTTCATAGGCCATCTCCATAGATATATACCCCATTTAGATATTCATTACGTTTCGTGACCCTGATGATTTTTTTTTTACATTGTCTTATATTGGATATTTGCGCAAAGTATAATTTTAATGTAACTAATTTGTAATTAATTTTTTGTAAAAGTGTATTGAAACTTAACTTCCTAAAATAAAATTAGAATCTATAATATGAAAATCTGCACATAAAATAAATTTTGTATTCATGCATTTTTCCATAAGAGTGCAACAGCTATTGAACCAAGATATGAATATTCATAAAACTAGTACGAGACAAATGAGGTACGAACGCACTTCGTTTGTCATGTCTGACGTAGTTTTCAACTTATTTTCGTTCGTGAGTATACATGGTGATTCATAAGTAAGTATACAACTTCCAGAGGCTGTAAAACAGGAACCGTTTAAGGCACGTTCCCAAAATGCAAGCCGTAAGGTGGGTATACTCATAAAGATTTGTACAGCTCCTGTGCAAAGTGGCATAGGTGTTAGCTAGCTTGTCGTATGAATATCAATAAAAATGGCTGCGTCTGCAGTGGAGAAGGCATTTTGAGTTCTTGAATTGAGCAAAATGGAATCTGCCGCCATTGTGCAACAGCATTTTCGCACACGATTTGGAAAAGAACCTCTAACCAGAAAATCCGTTTATGATTAGTTTAATTTTTTGAAACTACCGGCTGTTTGTGCAAAGTGGATTGAAACGGATTACCGGTTTGGTATGTGTCATGTGACTAAGGATGCACATACAGGTTTTTTAAACCATACTCTAATAACGATATTTTCAAAAATGAGCAAAAAATACTCAAATCTGAGTCTGTCGCATAGTCAAAATGGCTCCGAATCAAAATTACTCAAGTTTGAAACATGTATGTACTCATTTCTGAAAGCATGCACACACTCAAGAATGAAACATCATTTCCTCATATTTGAGTATGTCCATGCTTCAAAAATGAGTATGAACTGATTCTAATCATTTTTGAGTATGTCCATGTTTCAAAAATGAGCATGAACTGAGCTCCATGTGCTCAGTTTTGAGTATGTCCATGTTTTATTATTCTGAGCATTTCTGGTATTTCAGAATTGAAAGCATTAGGTCGTCCTATTTGAAACAAAAAGTTTCATAACAAAATGAAAACATAGATTTACTTAGATTTAAAAGTGTCATTTTTCTCAGTGCAATCGCAAATCCATTTTCTGGGTTAGAGGTCCTTCTTCAAATCGTGTTCGAAAATGCCGTTGCTCAATGGCCACAGATTTCGTTTTGCTCAATTCAAGATCACAAAATGCTTTTTCCACTGCAGATGCAACCATTTCTATTGATATTCACGTGACACGCTAGCTATCCCCTATGTTATTTCGCACAGCAGCGAGGAAAAAAACTTTATCAATACACCTACCTTATGGCTTGCATTTGTGGAACGTATCCTAAACCGTTCCTGTTTTAAAGCATCTGGTAGTTGTATAATTACTTAAGAATCAACCTGTATTATATTTTCCTAGATTAAGAAATATTTGTCTTTTTTTACAGTGAATATATAATTTATTTTTCCGTGAAAGTGTAATACATTATCAGAAAAACTATAGTATTATATGCCTGATAAACATAACAGATTAGCAACATGTCATATAATATTTATTAAGACATCAGGCAATAAATCTCTTCGCATATTTAGAGCAAAAGGGCAGAAAAACAACAGAAGAGTAAAACGAAAATGTAAAAGAAACCCATTAAATGTTATTTTAATCTACTAAAAAATTAAAATCGTGCTTTACATATGCATTTTTATCGAAAATCATAAAATAAGAAGAACAAACTTTAACTTTTCTCATCTCCAGTTCACGGTTCATAAATTCTGTGATTAATGCCCTCGTTAAGGACACTATTTTTAATTAAAAATATTGCTTTTCTATTTCATGCTAAATTTAATTAATTTTTATTTTAAGTGCTTTTTTCGTATGAAACATTATTTTTATAAGCAAAAGTTTTAAAAAAAAAGACTTTATAAATTAAGTGAGCTGAAAAAGATGTGTTGGGAACGAAAGTTTTTGAAAATATTACGTTTTCAAGCGATATGCATTTAACTTCGATATAAACAAGTTGGAAATTATACGTCAAACATGACAAATGTGGAGCGTTCGTACTATAACTAGTTTGAATTAAATGAATTATACCGTCTGTTATTATCATATAATAAATTTCTGTAATAAAATAAGTATATTTTAAGTTGGTTACACTTTATATTTTGTTGACATTTGCTGAAAATTCCAAAGGGAAATCTAAGCCTAGCTTTGAAAATTTCAGAACTTGAAATCCATATTTAGACTATTTTTCCTTTTAATATCTATTTCTTCAAAAACATCGATCCAAAAAAAACTGTCGATAGATTATACATTTCCTATAATTAAGCAATTTTAGTATAAAAATTCGATTTTTAAATTCAGTAAAACGGAAATAATATGACTCCATCTTAAATATGACGCAATCATCATCAACCTATAATCTGACCGTGAATTATGAATAAAAGCACAGAAAATATTATTTGCTGAAATTGCTGAATTTCCTTCATGATTTTCTTTCATATGTTTAGACTGAAAGTTGTAAGGACGCTGTATAAAGTGTACTAACATGTATGATGTTGCACAATATGTTTTATACTATTAAAGAAACAATTCTGATTTATTTATTTAAAAAATTTTTGGAATCCCAATCACAGCTTTATCGATTTTCCTGAAAATAGCATATTAGTGATTTTTAGGGTTCGTACTTAAACTAGTCGTTGGGAGCCACCGCAATACTTACCCATCATGGACATGCATGATGAAAAATATGAAAATAAAACATGTGTAAACTATTTATAAAATGCATTGCAATTCGAATAAAATCCTGGCTTGATGATGTCATAAACTTTAAATGCTCTATTACTGAATTGCGTAAGAGAAACATCCTTATAACTCCAAAAATCATAATTATATATTAACTAACGGTTTATTGCGTCGGATTAAGCGTCTCATTTTCAATTAAAATATATCTTTGAATTGAAATTTCAATGAAATACAGGGTCATGAAAAGTGTGGAAAACATGATTACAAATATCTCGGCAACTCATTACCCGATCGACTACATTCTTTATGCAAACTTTATGTTTTTGCATCCTCTTTTATATTCACTCCTTAAACTAACCAGTTTCGAAAATTTTTACATACCTTTTATCAGAACGAATATTTCGAGAGTCCGAAAAAAATAGTTCCGGATAATCGAGGTTACTGAAATTCAATAAACTTCTTCCCATTATTACATACTAAGTACATACCAAATTTCAAGTCTCTATCTCAATTTGTTCGGGAGTTTACACAAACAAACGAAAGGCAAAAAAAAAAAAAATCTAAAAATATGTTTTTCGGAATCTTCAATGTCTGAAACGTGTAAATCCGTGCAATTTTTTTTTTCGATTTTCAAAACGATTACAAGACTTACCCTATACTACGTATGATGGCTAAGTAAAAGTTAAAACGGAACCATTATAAGATCACTCCTGTGTCTGCCTGTCCGTCTGTTAGAGACCTTTTCTTGTAAACTATGGGACGTGAAAAGTTAAACCTTCGGAAAGTTACAAAGCCTTTTTACCCAGATATTTTCAAATTATTAGGCATTCAAAAATATGCTTAGGAAAAAATTAGAGGGCTAATCCTGTTACTTGATTTGTTTGTTCTTTTTGTTTATCGTGTGGGGTATCGTGTGTAAGATGTAATACCGAACTCAAAAATATATTTGTTTTAAGTTTAGGTATTTTTTAAGAGATATTGTCGAAAATGCATTGAAAAAATATGTTCCACTTCTCTCTATTTCAAAATCTATTAAAACTAAAATTATAAAATATTAAGGGTAGTAGGAGTTTATTTAAAGTTTTTGAGAAAATCGTATTTTTCCGTTACACACAAACTTAACTGTTCGGGCGGTCGGCGGAGAGTTGACGGGGGTATTTCTCGACGCATAATCATACAATAATATTTGATATTATTTTCAAAAAAAATTGTCGGTAATTAGCCGAGATATTAATTAAGTTACTTGAATTTCGTTTTCTGTTTATATATCGTTCGGAAGATCTCGTAACATTGAACTAAAAATATATTTGCTTTAATTTTAGGTATTATATTTTCAAAATTACAGGAAGCATAAAATGTGTACAAACTGTCAGAAATGGATATAAAACATAAATATATCCGATGGCTGGAGTATCATAATTTAGATTTTTTTTCCAACAAAGCGAAAATATGCCGGGACCAGGACTTGAACCTGGGTACTTTGGTTTGCCGTAACAAC
The DNA here is from genome assembly GCA_963931845.1 of Maratus michaelseni. Lineage (NCBI taxonomy): Eukaryota > Metazoa > Arthropoda > Arachnida > Araneae > Salticidae > Maratus > Maratus michaelseni. The sequence continues at coordinate 345,252,855 of OZ007590.1, read as the reverse complement.
GCTCTCCCTACTGAGCTATGCCGACGATATCCTGGACTGGCATATCTCACTCTTATTTGTTGGACAAGGTTGCGAACTGCTGCACTAATTTCATTCATCCGAGCTATAACTCTAAATCTGTTAGAATTACTAGAAAACAGCTAACAACGTTTCCGGTTTATAATACTGGACGATTTCGGTTTATAATAGCGGTTGCTAAAAAATTTTGTGAAATACAAATATACAAAAAAAAAATTGTAACCTGTGGATTTTTTTATAGTGTACACAGAGCAGCACAACAAAAGAATTCTTAAGATTATAGTTTATAGTCGTGAATTCTTTACAGGAATTTTTAATTGTTTTATTTTTTCAGCTTAACTATATCTAGTATACTAGGATATGATTGTAGGATGTAAATAAATTCATATACAGGGAATATAAATAAATTCATATACTTAAATGCATTTCTGAGATGCACATTTATACAGTACTGCGTTACAATATTCTGGAATTATTGGGAAATGTTTCACAATCTATGTTTAATGCATGATTTTCCGCTTATGCTTTGTTTTCTTTTAGAAATAAGAAATAAATATTTAAAAGCTAATGACAAATTTATTCAATAATCTTTTCAAAAGTTTCATTTACTCTTTCAATTACTTAGTAATTTCTTTCTACCGTAACATGCAAAAAACAATTATGTAGGTAAATATGCAAATTCCTTTTAGTAACCTAATAACTCCCAACCATAATGCAATTAAGAAAGTATTAGGTCGCAGATGGCACATTATCTCGCTCGCATATTATCTGTTACCAGCCGTGCTCTTCTAATTAAGATAGACATTTTTAAATTTGTGACACGTTATTTTAAGTAATGTATTTTTGAGGTTAATATTCAAGTCGTGTTTAAAGATAAATTGTAATGTTCTTCACTCAAGGTTTATTTTTGACTGTTATTTTTTCTGCACTAATTTAATTTCTAGAAATATCATTGAAAAAATTGGCGGAATGTTTATAGATTGTCTGAAATTAGGCAGAATGTTTTTAAATACATAGATATGAAAAAAAAATTAGATTTTCAAAATTGAAAAGCTACAATTTATCATTCCCAGACGTTAAGAAATAAAGCAAAAATATAAAAAAAGATCAAATACTTAACATAAAATTATCGCACTTTTTATGTATTGATAAAGTCTTCATATTATAAAATAAAAATGATTTTAGATAAAAGGGTTTTTTAATGCTTTAGACGCAGGATAAAGTAACTCTCAAAGTAGTATTCATTACATATGTCTTATAAGAAGAAGATATTTCGCATGTAAATAGTACAACGAAGAAAAATATAAACACTGTAAAAGTAATTGCAAATTAGAAACTCCAGTCATTCTAATGAGGAAAATAATAGAATAATAGAATACTGATTATTTTGAAGCGAGATTATAGCTTTCAGTTGCCGGAATAAAACGCCGTTTCATTTCTGTAACAGCACAAAAATTATGCGAAAAAAAAATATGTTGTTGTACAACAGATTTATCGGGTAGAAGAATAAATTACAGATTTATTTCTGTATAAATTCATCCTAAATAAAAATCGTATGCTAACAATTTCTGCATCAAACAAAAATATTTACTTTTAGTTAAATCACAGTTATTTATGATTTTTCCTTGCCACTATTTTCACTTGTTGATTCATTTGCTGGTATTTTTATATTCATTGTAAGTATTGAAAGATATTGTATGCGCACATTTTGCATGTTGTAATGTTTATATAAGTATACAAAATGTATTTATGTAAGTAGATAAATGAGGAAAAAAGCTATGTGAATATGGAGAAGATGTATTAAATATGGGATATTTAGCACGCTGTAAAAAAAATGATTTTACAGAAGAAACTGTAAGCCAAGACAAAAGTAAAAAACTGTTTATTTTACGGAAATAATCTGTATTTACTACGACCTTTCTGTTATTTTAACACATTTTTCACTTAAGTTCGTAATAAATACAGATTATGCTTGTAATCATTCATCCACCTTTTTTACATGCAATTATAAATCAATAAAAAAAAATTTAACGCACCAGTAATTGAAAAAGAAGTGATAATATTTGAAAACTGAAAAGTTAATATTTAAAATCTAATAAGAAAAGGATGATTCAGAAATTAATCAATCCATGAGTTTCGAAGAATATTTTCCGGAATTGTTTAGTTGCATAAAATATCAAGCTCTCGGAAAAGAATTAATTTTCTATATCATCATTATGAAGAAATACCTCATTTATATACATTTTGAGATATTCCTCTCGTTTTGCTGAGAAAAGTAAAAGGTCAAGTTTTTCTCAGGCTACCCCGAATTATCCCTCAATAAGATTGAATTTTCTGTAAATAACTTTTTATTCACAGGCCGTAAAATGTTTTCGAGTGTTTATCATAGTTATATCATAGTTGAGATTTTTTCCAACAGAGCGAACCAAACGGCAAACCAAAGTATCCAGGTTCGAGTCCTGGTCCCCGCATATTTTCGCTCTGTAGGAAAAAATCTCAACTATAATACTCCTCCAACCATCGGATATAATTTACCTAGTTGAAAATACTTTCCTCTATTCATTATGACCTAATTACATGGTATACAGGAGTTTCCGTACTATTTCAAGATTCATCATGTAAAACGCCATCTGTCGGCGATTATTGAATTTTTTTTTTATTGTTCCATTCTTTATCCCCCTTTTCGAATAGTATGTGTACCGATTTTGGTTCCATTCCGATTATTCCTTCAAACTACAGACAGCTCTAAATAGAGATACTTATATTATACACACCCAGTGTATTTATATCTGAAACTACTGTTAATGGAAGTACTTACGCAGTTCTTTTTCAAACAATAATAAGTATATCGTTACTCAAAGATCTGCGCTTCGTTTTGGTAAAATTTTGATAAAAAGATAAATAAGAAAAAATTGGCATATTGGCTCAGTTTATTTACGTGCCAAAACACTTAACGCTTTGTAAGACAACAACTCCAATTTGGAAAATATTTAAAAAATAATTTGAAAATTTTGTGAACATAAAAATAAAGCATTTATTGACTAAAAGGTATTTTCTTCACATCTGTAATAAGTTTTTACATACTTCACGTAAATATTCTCAATTTTGTAATACAATTTTAAAGTATACGAACTTACTTTTCTAAACAATTTAATTTTGGACGTCTCCAACCGTTTTGATATGACAAAATGTACCAAGTTTGTTTTAGCAATGATGATGTGAAACTGCTCAAATGTTAAATAAAATTTTGTCATGAAAAATTAACTAGTATCATCGTCTGTCGAGAATTCTACACTGTAAAAAATTGCTGCAGTAAAATTACTGCAGCAGAGATTTCAGACAATTTCCGTAAGAAAACGGGTTTTGTCCCTAGATAAACGGTCTTTGCTCTTACATAAACGGTTTTTGCCCGTAAAAAGATGAAATTTACGAAAATTGACCGTTTACCTTGAAAAAGGGGCATTTTCCGTAAAATTACGGCAGCAATTCACGGAGGACGCCCGTGAATTTACAATTTTTTTTTACAGTGTATGGACGATTTATATTAACTGTTGTGTTGGAAGATAGCATAAATCAATAAAATTGTCTTTTAAACACCACTGTATAAATAATATTGACTTTAGGGTATGTTACAGATATGCAACGTGGTGATACAAAGGGTTAAGATTGATAAAAACTTTCTAATTATTAAATTGCATTCATTTTAAAAAACCAACCAACGGGGTACCTACATTGTAGCAGCAAACTATTCTCCACATTTCATGAGTGTGAGAACAGTTGTTGGCGTTCGCCCTTAACTCTTTGGTTACGGGCCAAAACTTACGACTATTTGTATATTCAATAGTACCTCGATTTAAAAAAAAATCTTTTTTGTAGATTTATGTTTAAAATATACTAGTGTAATTGTATACCAGTGATTGTTTTTCAAAAAGTTGTACAAATATAATAAAAACGGTACACATGTGTTGCAACCCGTATACAAATGGTTAATATGTCAGCCATGAACCGATTTCCAACAAAGGAGGTTGTAAAATGCATTTGTATATTTTGTTATATATGCCTACGCATCACTCTAGAATGGATGCTCCGATTCTCATAATGCTATTTTTGTTAGAAAGAACTCGTTCTGTGATTAGTCAGTGAAGATTACATTAGGATCCGAGGTTTTTCTGATAATCGTATGTTTTTATATTTGTTTTCTTGTTTTTTTTTTTTTTTTTTTTTTTTTTTTTTTTTTTTTTTTTTTTTTTTTTTACTTTATAGCGTCTAACTTTCGGAAAAGTTGATCAATTGTCACGAATGCAGAATATATTGATAATGCACATAGTACTATTTTACGTTTTTAAAATGGTCGTCGTATCGTGCATCGTTTTTCTACACGTACACATCGAAATTTTAACATATCGTCTTCAGCACATCAAAATAATTAAACTCATTAGTAACACATTTGTTTCGAATGGAGGAATTTCTTGCCAAGCTTTTTCTGCAAAATTATCTGGATGCGTACCACTAATTTTAAAGAGCAAAACTTTCCTTAATTAATGAAAAATATTTGTGATTATTAAAAACAATATTGCTATTTAGAAATAGCGATATTCAAAAGTTGTAGCAACAGTGCAAATCCTGTTTTTTGTATTCATGTCAGTTATAAAAGGTAAAACCGACAACAATTCATCTTGCTACTCATTTGTAACTTACTACCATATTACAGTTAATCTTTGTTTTCTGCCTAAAGCATGATTACTAGATTTGTTGTTGTCCCATGGACTTTCAAGTCATTTCACTTGCTGATTCCCACTGGCAAGTTCTCCTGCCATGCAAAATCAAGTAATATTTCCACAAGAAGTGACTTTATATCATCAGGTATTAACCCAAGAGTAATCGCTTCTTTTTTCAGAACTCTATTCGTTGAGTCATTTTGCCACCAGTCTCCGCATACAGAAAATGGGAAAAAAGTTTCATTTAAAATTCAAGTGTTGTATTTCAATAAAGTTATAAATATGCAGTTTCCTGAAATTATCTAGTTTTCTTACGAGCTATGGAATATTGGGAAAAGGTAAAAATTAACTAACACTAGATAGTTTCGCAGACTTTTCCGCGAATTTCAACATTGCTTGTGAAAATGTATCCTGAAAAAAAAAGACTTTAGTATGGTGGTAAAGAAAGATTTAAGGTCAGCTACATTTAATTTCCCCATAGTACTTATCAACCCGTCAGTACACGCGCTGGGATAAAATCTACCCCAGCTCACAACTATTACTTAAAAATGTGCGAAAATCGTTCGTGATCATTCTGAGCTTTATAGTACCTTTCATGCTGAAAGATATCAAGATGTGGCCAAAAAGAATTTACCTCCGGTTGTGAGATTTTCCATTCTTTTGTTATAAAAATGTCACGTGGGAGGAAATTTACCCCACGCGTGTTATAACGTAACCCATAATGATAGGAAAATGTTAATGCAAATGTTTATGTAAAATATATATTGTGCAAATAATAATATAATTTTTCTTTTAAACGTTAACAGCTCTTGCACATACAGTTTTTATATATCAGTTTTATATTTTTTTGTACCTTTATGGCTGAATTTGGATTGTAAAAGCTTTGTATGTAATCATAAGCAGAAAAAAATCTTAGTGCTAGATTGTATGTTTTTTGCTTTAACTATAAAAAAACCTCTTTTTTAAGTTAAATTATGTTCTTTATTGATTTACAGTTTATTTCAAAATATAAATTTTTGCTTATAATCAAACCGGGGGAAAATTGACACAAGAAAACGTATTGGGGTAAAATTTATCCCGCGCGTGTAGTAACGTAATAGAAAAGGGCGCGTGTGCTGACGGGTTAAGGGGGTACGGGTTGGGTGAAAATAACTGAGTTGAATGGCAAAAAGACCGCCAAGCGACTATTGCCTTGTTAACGTAATAGATAACGAAGGAAAGGGTCGTATATTTAAAATGCAAAGATTATAAAAAAGTAATTATCGTTGTAAAATGAGATAATTATGGGATTTAATCTGAATTCAGATAACAGTAAAGCGCAGCACTCGGTTCTCCCAAACCACACTCACTATAATTCATCCATTGCTGTTTGTGAGAAATCCACAATATCTTACTCGTAACCCCTGTATACAGCCCAAAAACCAGCATAGGAGAATCCCATGTAAAATAGATTTTTGTCAGATTTTCAACAAAGGTCACGAATCCGCAGGTAAATATCAAGCGTTTCGATTTATCTCCACCCATCTTCAATTTTGAAGTTACAGAGACAACTAGCATAATGGAACGAACCTGATGGCGCATCTTTCATAATGCCGACAGACGCACCAAGTAGGACGCGAAGGAAAGTGATTCAGGTGATTGATATGACACTGTGAGAAATCCTTATTCTCCAATTATAGCAGACATTCTCAATGACATCATTTTTCAGAGATACTACTGGCTAGAGAAACCACTATTGCTTTCAGGCGAAAAACAGAAGATATATTAGAAAGCAGAAACCCTTGGAGGGGTAGTTAGTTAGTGATAGAAATAGTATTCAGTTCATCTGAATCTGCAAAGCAGAGCTGTTACTTCGTGCAGGAAGTTGAACATGTCGGGCGATTATATAAGATCCCAGTTGGAAAAGCCTTTCTCTGGCCAATGATTTGAGGCTGATGCATGCCAGCCTTGTCTATGGAGTGAGAACTGTTACTGTTTCGTTAGGACGGCGCGAGAACACGTATTCCCGTTCATTATCAAGTGAATCTTGACGCCGAGAAGTTTTTGTGAAGGCCGCCAGCAAGCGGGGAGATTACCCCTTCCGCCTCATCTTTGAGTAGACTTTTAGACTCTTTCGTGCTGTGAGCATAGAGTTTGATAAAAACTGGACTTGACTTCAATTGATGTTAGATTATAAGCTCAACGAACCCCTATTTTTATTTATCATTGTGAATTTTCATTTATTCAAGAAATATGTATTTTATTGTTGACGTAACTATTATAATAAATACATTTACTAATATAAATGAGAGAGATTCCATTTTAAGGCCAGCGCTACCTCTTCATACTTATAACATCGGACTGGCACATGTTCAATTACTAAATATCAGTCCTGTAAGGTAAGAAGCAATCTCATGAATTCGGTTATTTATACTTTAAAATTACTTATTCATTTGTTGATATATCAATTGCATGATGTGTCTGTGATTTGCCTGAAATACCTTATAAAGTTTTTCAACGTACGAAAAATTAAATTACCTAATAATGTATTTCTGAGGAATTTGCAGAAACTTTATAATAACAACAAGCACCGCACTCAGCACTCTCAGGACAATGATGCACGATTATTTCAGCATCAGTTTCTGTTGTTAAAAAAAAAATGTTATTTCTATTTATCTTTAATTGTTAACATTTTTATTTATTTATTTGTTTAATTTTATTTTTACTTGAAATGTTTCACCTCGTTAATGCATAGTATAATATCTTGAAATTAAAAAACTCTAGGTATTATTTCGATTTTTCATTAAAAAAAATAAAAATACACATTGAAAAGATAATGTCCATGTTAAAAACTAACAGAATATTGGCGGACATATAATATTTAGGTTTACATATTTACACGTATTGTACGTATAAATATTCGCCAAGAAAGTGAAAGAATATTTTATAATCATATTATAAATTATCTAAGAATGAACGGTTACTTAAATTAAGTTGTATGATGAAGCATTTAAATTATAACTCACTCGTCGTATCTAATTCCCACATTGTATAATTTCGCAAATCTTTTAGAATATGCTTTAATTATTACACAAACAAATGCTAACATTTCTAGGATTCTGTGTTTGGAAACACAATTATAATAAAACAGTTACAATGAATTTTCGTTACTCAGTGACAAATATTCGAAACTCGGTGAGTGAATAGAGAAAATAAACGTACAAACATACTTGACTTTCTGTATCAAATATATATGAAATTTCAACTTTTTATCTAAAAGGAGAAGGGTTTTGAAGGAAAACAGAAAATATTATACCATAGCTTGCCAATGAATTGAAGTTTTCCTAATAGGATTTCAGTATTTGTTATACGTATAATAACTAGGGTATTCAATACTCGGGTTGCTTTTAATTAAAAATTATTATAAATTTTGTTCATTAAAAATATCTTTAAATTGCCCACCATCTACATCAAAAAAAATTTTTTAGTGAAAAATAAAAAATTATGGGGTTTATTAACAGAGTTTGTAATATTATTAAAAGCTGCATGTTTAAAAACAGCTTATGCCCAAAAGTACCGTACGTAATAATAGAAAGGCGAATTCATTTCCCCAGAAACCATGCAAAAAGCGTGTTTAGTCACATGGTTTAGCCCTACTCCTGCCCAAATTTATCAGCTATTAGCAGATAGAGGATTGGTCTGAATCAGACTTCCGTTTTGGTTCAGGGTTTTCACAATTGGTCAGAAAGGTCTGGTGATTGACTTCACACATTATAAGCAAAAAAATATGAATTCTTTATATCGTATACCGCGGCCCTAATCTCGTTTATAAATCTCAAAAATTCTGTACACTGAGCTGCAGTTTTCAAACAAATATTATTTGGGAGTACATTTTATTTTCAGATTGATAATATGTAATAATAATAATAATAAAAACCTTAGTCGCAAACTAATATGGGATTTTCTTTCTTATAAGGAGAGTTTAATATACAGTATTACCTCCATAAGGAAAACTCCGAACGACTAGATGCCTCTATTTAGCGAACGCCTTTTTCAATCCAGAAAACATACATATTTGTAAATTTTTACTTCTGAAAAGCGGACTATCCGCTTAATTTTATATTTTTTTCAAATAAACATTTTCATTGCTTACTTTTAAATTGTTCAGCAATTTTAAGCTAAAATAAAAAGAAATTTTTAAGATATATTTAAAAACACTTGCGATATATTTTTTTCTAAATATATTATATGTGAAAGAATTTATTTTTTATAAATATTTTACAAAAAATACAAAACAATGTTATACACATACCGGCAGGACAAGTTACTGAAAAATATTTCAAATTTCCAAATAATAAAAATGAATGCAGATCAAACAGTTACATAACAGCAAAACATAACTTGTAACACGCTATCCGTCTCTGCGATGAAAACCGTAAGAGCCTACGGTAGTCATCCGAAGAAACTCAAACGCTAATGTTAAGTCTATGGGAAGTTTCTTGACAGATTTGTCGCTCGCATTTTAATATTTTTAAATGATTTTTCTGCATAGGATAGCTGAGGCCGATCCCTAACGTTTACTTTTTCGATTTTGGTTCCAGTTTTATTTTATTTAAGTGTACTTTCACTTTCCGACGGTTCTGAAATTGAAAATGTCCACTTATAAAAAAAACTAACTAAAATAAAAAAAGTAAAAACTAACAACGTTAGGGATCGACCTCAGCTATACTATGCAAAAAAAAATCATTTAACCCTTCTTTGCATTGTGATGGAAATTTCCATGACTGTTTATTTAACTTTCAATAAATAAATCAACTTCTTCGCCACCACTATATTTATATAGAAATATTAATTTAGTAAATTTCCCGTGAACTACGTTGCTGAACAAAGTTAAAAATCTATCTTAAAATTTCTGGTGTCTAATATTTAATAAGTATAAAAAACAATTGTAAAAGAAAAACTCATGCAAAGAAGGGTTGAAGGATTACAGGATTCAAACAAACCCAGGTAAGGCAGATAAAATTCCATCGAAGAAATTTAGAGTTGTCGAACGAGTGTCTATCTATAGTAAAATAAATATGCGCTATGGTAAGTAGAGTGACTGCCTTATAAGTAAGCCTTAAATGCCTTAAAGTAAGTACCCTTGTTGTTGAAAGTTAGAAGTTCGTGACCCTATCTCGAAAACTATGAGATATAGCTGAAAATGTTAGTTAGAAATGTGTGGAGCGTCCTGAATTTAGTACAAATTTATGTTTATATGAAAAAAAAAAACTGTATTAGACGCCCTTAAATGTAAATATCTTTTATATCCAATTACCGGCTTGAATATTCTCTAATCACGTGTAAACGTGTATAATTAGAAGTCTGGTACAAATTTACTAATAAATATAAAGCATGAGCAATATACAGGGTGTCCCAAAAGTCCTTGACACATTTTTAAATTCAATAAAAAAAATCAAGCAATTGATGTGCGAGAGTGCGGTTTGGACGAAAATGCTTCTTATGATCTGAAACTTTGTTTAAGCAAACAAACAAACAAAAAAAAAATGAGTTCCAAAAATTTTTTATAGATGGCGTTGCTTCTGGAAAGTTATCGAATAGGTAGAATGCCTTTATACATAACAGTGGCAAAAGACGCACAATGCGTATGCACAGTTTTGACCAATCTATGGCAACCCGCATTCCATAACTTAACAATACTCTACTTCCTGAGTTCGATTAGATGAGTGAGGATGGATATACAAGTATTGTTAACTTCTGGAATGTGGATTGCCATAGTTTGGACAAATACCGTGCATACGCCATTTTTATGTATAAATGCATTCTACCTATTCGATAACTTTTCAGAAGCAACGCCATCTGTGAGAGATTTTTGGAACTAATTTTTTTTATTTGCTTAAATAAAATTTTCAATCATAAGAAACATGTTCATCTAAACCATACTATCGTACGCCAATTGCTTGATCTTTTATTGGATTTTAATATGTGTCAAGTGCTGTGGGGCACCTGTAGAATTTATTTTAATGAGAAAACCAAGTTATGTAAATGTATTTCCCAATGTATCAGCCATCTACACGTGCACGATACAATTTTCTATCAACTATATTTATTTCTATGAACTCAATATATTTTATAAAAATAACTTTCAAAGTAAACGTCTAAAGTAAACATACTTTCATACTGCTAAGTTAATACTTTTTTGAGAAAAACATGGACTCTCCTATATTTTTTCTCAGTTAAAAAAAAACATCCACAGAAGAATACCATTCAAGTAAATAAAGCTTATTCTTAAAAAAGACAAACATAAAACATTGCGTTTCAAATATATTTCACGGTAGGAGTTAAGAATGCTTTCAAGCCCTCTGTTTATGGAGTAACAATGCTGAATGTAAGATCCTCATGGATTTCTTAAGGCAGAATAGAAATACAATACACTTTATTTTAAGATCATTTCATATTATTCTATCAAGAGCAATATTTTGTGGAATATTTACATTGTATATAAAACTTGGTTGTATCTATTATATACATATATATACGTTTTGGAATATTTACTTTTTAGATAAGGAATAAATGATATTATTTTAAAGAATTTTACATTTTATATGCGAGTTATGACAGAATCGCATATCTGCCAACATTTAAATTTTTTTCTACCACTATTTTTCAACAGAAAAAATTACAAAATCTTAAAATTTTCCCATTAAAAAAGATAATTATTTTTTTGTTCAAAATTAGTGGGTAAAAAAAAAATACTCGTTAAGTTAACGACGGAGTCATAACTGAAAACGTTCCGGTTGTTTGTTTTTTTTTCGAGTCATATAATCTAATTCCTACAAAGAAAAGTTTAATATAAAAGTTTTTTGTTCGTATGCCGTTATAATTAGCTTTATATATATATATATATTATTTGAAAATAAAACAAACATACGGAAGCTCCGTAGTTATGAAGAATATGTACAGAAGAGGTACAGAAATTATTTGGGGAAAAAGAACGTTTTATTATGCGCTGTTATACAACCAAATATAAGAGAATACAGGGTTATAAGATAGAAAAACACAGAAAAGTTAGATTTTGTACACATGCTCGATGTGGCCACCCTTTGATAATCCACAGATATCGCATCGGTAAATCAGTTCTTGCAATATGTCCTGAGCATATTCACATAGATTAAAAGAAGTGAAGTGCTGATTCATGATTTTGTTTCAGGGATGGATTTTGGAAAATGCTGACTGTAAACTTAATCTTTTTATATAACCATGTACTAAAATCTAGGGGTGAAAGATCTGGTGCCCATGCTGTCCATAGAATAATACCGCCACGACCAATTCAAACTGAGACTTCATAATTGTAAAATGAAATGTATTCGCAAACGTATGATATAATACAGTTGAGTCTCGTATAACCGTCACCCATTTAACCGTCAGTGAACTGACGACAGGTAAAAGAATAAGATCGGATAGAAAAAACGAACTTAATAAACTAAAAATGAAATAACGATTTCCTGGCTTCATATTAGATCAAATTAAGCACAAGATTCAGTTAAACAATGCGTATACTTTACTGTAATATTTATGTCAATGAATACCCAGTACAAATACATTCCCTGCGATGCGGAAAGCGAATGACTCACGTTGGTTGCTTAGTACTTTGTAGAATCGTCCCCTCTTCCTCACCATCCTACTGCTTCCCTAGACACTCATCCGCCCTTCTTTTCGTTGTAGTCATTTCAGTAGATTAGAAAGTCATCGTTCTCAGTTTGAATTTGTTGTTGACGTGTGATGCTAAGTAGTGTATTGGTGAATAGTGGTTAGTGACTTGACAAAACGTCTCTTTTGTATTTCTTGTGTTTTTTATCATTGTAAAATTTATTGTAAACAAGTGTGACAAACTGTAGTGTTACATAATTACATAATAAGATCAATAAGTATAATTAAAATATAGATAAAATGTTCGTACTAGTCTGTAAGAAAGTAGACCCAATAGAGCCATATCAGCTATGAGGTGTTTATAAAATCCCGTTCACCAGAGCAGATGGAGCATTAGAATATTATATAGGGATTATCACTAGAGAGTTTAAAATAAGATTAAAAGAGCATATGGCAGATATCAAATATGACAGAAGAACTACAGCACTGGCAAGACTACATAGAACCCAGACTTTAAAAAATGATTTTAAAAATAGTAAAATATCTATCCATCAAGCAGGGCTTTACAAATGCGGTCGTCAGGTCACGACTGGCGATCAACTTTTTGTATCTGGCCACTAAGTTTTTATTTTGCGTTTTGTTATTCATTTATTTTCTTTAAAAAAAAAATTAAGCTAAAAAATGAGCACAAACGACATTTTGTCTCTCCAACACCCTACTCGTGCGGGCAGCAAGCGCAGTAATCTCCCTCTTCTCTCGTACTTTTAATGGAAAAGCCAAGTTTAAAAGGCATTTTTCATTTTATGCACACAAAGCGCCATTCTTTTCCGTTCTAGTCTGCTTAGCATGCCAAGTGATGAGAATGTGAGGAGAGGGTGGGGGGAGTTTCAATAAGAAATATTGTCAATCCAATGTGTGACATATAAAAATTGGATGCAATGATTAAAAAGGCTTAACGCTTTTTGTAACTTTCAAATCAGATTTTTGTGTTCAGAATTTTAATTGATTAATCTATCACATTCATTTTAAAGAATAATAACATATAAGTGATTATAAGTAATTCATTCGAAGTAAATCCATAAAACTTAATTAAAATTTCAAGAATAATTCATTTTAATAAAAATAATATGCATCTTTTAACTATTTCTTCCCTGCTTAAAATGTTTGGCGCCTAGCACCTATTTGCATCACGCATGTACGGCGTCACTCTGCCTTGGAGACAAGTGTCTGGTACTCGGTTGTTACTCAAGAATATTTTATAATTACATTGTCAGGATTATTATCTGCAGTAAATGGAAATAAAAAATCATTGATTGCACTTCAGAAGGGTAAGGTATTATTTATTTATTTATTTATTCGTATATTCTTATCGTAGATCGTTGGAACGTTGGATTTTTTTTTTTTTTTCAAAATAAACCTCAGCCGGCTGCTCATTCCGTTATGTAATCCCAGCGCGGGAAAATGTTTTTATTTATTTTTTCGTTTTAGCAATGTATATTACTGCGAACGTTACAATGTTTAATTAAATTTCTTGTAAGATGTCTCATTATAAATGCTGCAAAGTTACAAAATATTAAGAAATAAACTTGAAATTATATCCAAACTCAAAAACAAATTAAACTTTTTTTTTTTTTTAATTTGGCAAAACTAAGAGAGTTCATTAAATGCAAATTTCGAAATAATAAAATCAGAATTATTTGACTTAATTCGATAGGCTAAATAGGCAAAAAAATCTTTTACCGGTTTCACTATTTTATCGATGCTCTCTCATCAGATATAGATTTTGTAGCACTCAACTATTCGGACTTTTGAAGCATTCAACAATCAGCATTTCCCGAACATGTCGGTTATTCAGAGTTTACAATATTTCTTTTTTTCTTTTTAATTTTGGATAAGTTTCCTTATAAAACTTAGTTTTATTGTCTTTTTTAATTAAGCAGTATTCTGAGCTGTGTAACTAATAATTCTAAACGATGTTTGTTATTATTTTTTCTCATTTAATTGACAAAAAAAATGTGCTTTTGGAAATCAATAGCGGGGGGAGTGGGGGGGTATTTTTTTTTTTTACTGGCGACTATAATTTATACCTGGCTACTAGATTTTTTCAAATTTGTAAAGACATGCCATCAAGGATTTATTTCCCATCTATTATCCGTGAATCAATAGAAATATATATGCGTAACGTGAACATTTGCAATGAATCCGCCTCATTTGAATTACCTAAAATTTGGCACGAAGTACTTCTCAGTTTTAAAAAAGCAATAAGGAAATATTAATTTTCACGTTTACAGTTGACTATTTCAAGCACCTGCTTTTTTACATATATGACCTCCTGATTTATGTTTTCAAGTTTATTTTTAAAATATTGCGAGAATATTTTTGTTTATCGTTACATATCTTGAAAATGGCGCCGTATATGAGCGCTGGAACATATGTCGATCATTAAAAGGATTTTTATAAGCCTTTCTGAGTTCTTCTTTGTATCACTTAAGCATTTTATCTATATTTTAATTAAAGTGTAGTGTGTTTAAAAATGTCTGAGAAACGGAAACGCGTTGTATTGGGACTTACTGAAAAACTTGAAATTATAAAACGACATCGTAAAGGAGAAAGCGCGACAAGTATCGCTTGGTTATATGGAATCGGGCGACGACAGTCAATAATATTACAAAAGATGCAGATAAAATCGAAAGTCATGTTTCAAGAATTCAAACGGCAGACGGAGACATCGAACTAAGAAAAACGATGAAGCCACACAAAACTGGACCAACTGAGTACAGTAATGTATCAGTGGTTTATTCAAGCCAGCAGTCAAGGGATACCAGTTCCTGGGCCCATAATAATGATCCGAACTCTCGAGATAAACAAGTAGCTTGATGGGCATCCTTTATTTAATGCTAGTATATGTTGCCTGGATAAATTTACGCGTTGACATGGCATAAGACAGTTGGAAATATTGAGTGAAAAACTAAGCGCTGGATAGGACAATCATTGTGGAATATAGGGGACAGTTCAGTAGATTAGCAAGTCATAGTTCTTAGTTTAAGTCTGTTGTTTACATGTGATGTTCTGTAATGTATTGGTGAATAATGATTAGTGACTTGACAAAACCCCTGTTTTGCATTTGTTTGTATTTTTTTATTAATTGTAAAATTTATTGTAAGCAAGTATGACAAAGTATAGTGCGTTTAAAAATGTCTGAGAAACGTAAACGTGTTGTATTGGGACTTACTGAAAAACTTGAAATTATAAAACGACATCGTAAAGGAGAAAGCGTGACAAGTATCGCTATACGGAATCGGGCGACGACAGTCAACAATATTACGAAAGATGCAGATAAAATCGAAAGTCATGTTTCAAGATTTCAAACTGCAAACGGAGATATCAAACTAAGAAAAACGATGAAGCCAGCAAAACTGGACCAACTGAGGGCAGTAATGTATCAGTGGTTCATTCAAGCCCGCAGTCAAGGGATACCGGTTCCTGGGTTCATAATAATGTTCAAAACTCTCGAGATGAACAAGAAAATGATGGGTATCATTCATTTAATGCTAGTATATGTTGGCTGGATAAATTTACAGATTGACATGGCATAAGACAGTTGGACATAGCGATTGAAAAACTAAGCACTGGATAGGACAGTCATTGTAGAATATCGGGGAAAACTAATGAAATACATAAAATATCGGAATTTGGTCAGAGAGTCGGTTTACACACTGACATGAAAGTGGAATCAATTGGAAAGCACTTTTCACGAAAACCTTAGTCTCCTTGTCGAAAAAAGTACAGTGCTAAAAACACAGTGTTTAACCCTACAGTGCATAGTGTAGCCATTTGGCAACACTTTCTATTTAACTTTTAATAAATAAATCAAGCTCTTTCCAACCACTATATTTATATAGAAATATTAATCGTGTAATAATAACATAAATATGCTGCTAAATAAATTTAAAAATCTATATTAAAATTTCTGGTGTCGAATTCTTAATATAAGTATAACAAAAAAAAAAATTCTGAAAGAAAAATTCATGCACTGTAGGTTTAAATTGCAATACACTATTATTATCACTAGTGTGGGAAGTGGTGGAGGGCATTTCTATTATCCATTTATACTCTCAACCGGAACGGTAACGGTCTCAAAACAATCTGAATATTAATACTGGCTGTGGAAGTAAAGCAAGTATAAAATTCCTATGAGGCAAATCAGAAGAAACCCACATTCACATATGCTTATATAACGATTGCTGACTGACCAAATACGCCAAACATTGCATAAATACGCTACAAAACGCAGAAAACCCACAAATTCGTAAGGCTACATGCATTTATCGAAATTTAGAGTAAAAATAAAGTATAGATGTCTCTGGTGCGCACATAAATGCTAGTTTGTGACATCACGCCCACAATAAAAATACTAGAATGCCTTCATGAGACAGTTGCTATCCCGCTATATACTTTTTCCTTTCCTCTTTATATCACATTCCGTATCCTTCGTTAACCGATCTTTGCATGAGTTTTTCTTTTACAATTGTGTTTTTTTATACATATATTAAATATTAGACACTAGAAATTTAAAGATAGATTTTTAACTTTGTTCAGCAACATAGTTCACGGGAAATTTACTGGATTAATATTTCTATATAAATATAGTGGTGGCGAAGAAGTTGATTTATTTATTAAAAGTTAAATAAACAGTGATGGAAATTTACATCACTATGCAATTAAGGGTTAAATTAATTTTTGAAGATATAGGATATTCTGCGTTTTGAAGATATGTGAGACATGAGAAAAAAAATCTTCTGTCTGATTCATGTTTTTAACTGCCAAACCTTTCAAGTTACTCACATGTTTCTTTATTTTATATTTCCTTATACTGTTCCTTAGTTTTATACTTATTCCTTTAATTTTGCTCAAACAGTCTATAAAACATATATTAAAGTATAAACTGGTTGGGAAATGAATACATTGTTTTATAATGTTACACACAATTTGTACGAAAAATAAAAGTATTAAGAAGTTGGAAATTGTACGTCAAACGTGACAAATGACGTGCGTTCGTACTATAACTAGTTTCAGTGAAATGAATTACATCATTCGGTTATTATGATATGATTAATTTCCGTAATGAAATAAGTACATTTTAAGTTGGCAACATTTTATATTTTGTTGACATTTACTAAAATATGCCAATGGGAAACTTAATCATAGCTTTGAAAAATTCAGAATTTCAAATCTATATTTAGACACTTTTTCCATTTAATATATATTTCTCCAGAAACAGCCATCCAAAAAATTGTCGGCAGATTTTATTATTGCTATAATTAAACAATTTTAGTATACAAATTCGGTTTTTAAATTCAGTAATACGGAAATAATATAACTATATCTTAAATAGGGTGTAATAACCATGGCAGCATAGAATCATTACCGATCATGGGATATCATTGAATTAACTACGTATGATAGGATTTTTTATAATGGAAAAAACTTTGATTAATATCTTTTTAAGTTTTGATTCCATTTTCATAAAATTTTAAATGACTCGACAAAATTCTGCAACGATTATATACATTGAATTTCAAACCATTCATTTCCGTAGTTTTTGCGCTGTTATATGCGGACAGACGGACGGACCAGACAACTAGAGCTGTGCTACGTATTCATATTATTAAGAACGCACTTAAAAAAGGGGAAAATAATGACCCTATAGCGATACGAAACGCTTATAAAACGTTTTAAAAACAACATTAAACCGATATATCCATATTTTCAATGCATTTAACACTCTAAGCGTGTGAAACGTAATATTCCGTTCACTAAGCTCCAGTTTTCACTGCAATATATGCAATGTTCAAGATAATATAATTCTACAGATTTAATGAATGTTCAAAACATTGAAGAATGATTAATACTCTCAAGGGTTACATTTATATTTGTTATTAAGTTTTATTTATAATACTGAAAGAATAATATTTTTTTAGCATTTAAAACAAAATACAGAGAAAACAATATTACAATTTTACCCCTTTTCAAAACGCTCAGAGGGTTAAAATGTTATGCGCTACTCAGGGAAATATTAAAATTATATCTTCCGATAAAAATCATCAAAATATTATATTTCTAGGACTTTTTCCCTTTAACAACAATTTTATATGAACTTAAACGACATTTTAATCAATTGAAGTTGAAATCGATTTCAATTACTCCGATCGATTTTTCGATTTTCAATTTTTCTCTTTAACAACAATTTTATATGAACTTAAACGACATTTTAATCAATTGAAGTTGAAATCGATTTCAATTACGTTTTCCATTTTTCAAACACTCACATGTAGATAAACAGAAAAAAAAAATCTTTTTTTTTTTTCATCTCAGTGAGAAATGATTCAAATTTAAATTTACTTTTTTTTCTAGCTACTTAAATTGGGAATTTATTTTTTATTCTTCTTCGTGTGAGACGATCATAATGAAGTAGTATCAATTTCGAAAGGGAAAAAAAAAAGTTTCTCCATTTTTCTGATCATTTTTTATGTATATAAAGACAGTTCTAATACATTGGAAAAAAAAAACCTTTATATTGAACGATTTAATGTATACCGTTCATTAAGTAGAATTGTCTTTCTGAATAAAAAAAAGGAATATTTAAGTTTAGCAGCAATTCCGAAATAATTAATTTTAATATTAAACTGCTCGGATTTTTTTTTCTTTAAATACAGATACATTCTTCGAAAGGAGACTTCTCAGAAAAAAAAAATGCTGCATAGTGAAATAGTGAGGGGGGGGGGCGGTAAAATTCTGCATAATATGGCAATTTATATTAAAAAAAAAGTATACGCAAAAAAATATTGATCTCTCATTATAATGATAATAGAGAATCATATATTAGAGGTAGGAATGGGTACTTTTTTTATAATATAACATTCTAAATCATTCGATTAATATTTCTGTGAATTATTTGCAACATTGATAAATGAAGGGAAAAAGAACAGATTCTTCGCTATCATTTATTTAATAGAAATGAAATTTGCAACAGAAAAACATCATACAAAAGATCGTGAAAGTATCTCATGAGAAAATATTTAAATTTAATAGATTACGTCTATAACAATGACGAAATCTCTTAAACGTAAGCTAAAACTAGATGGAATCCGTCAAAACTTCACGGAAAAGAATTCATATAACAATATCAGTAAAATAAGCTTCTTTATTATTTAAGAATAGGAGAGTAGGAAACAGTCTTTCAAAAAAAAAAATTAAGCCCCCCCCCCCCCCAGTGAAATACAGTACTATTTTCGATGCAAACTCCAAACAAACAATCCATAAACAACTGTGTAATGCAAGTCAGTTCAACATTACCGCCATATTCCCTACAACAAGAAGGAAAATTTCATGGACCTATGAAGTATCATATAAATAGTATGTTCCTACTTCCATATCATGTTCAGTAAATAAAAATCACATCTCTCCCCTATGACGAGGGAGCTCCTAAGCGAATTCGCATTGCATCTGCCCAAACGCATCGTCGAAATTCGACGTTAAAAAATATTTAAAATGTTCAAATAAAAGGTTTTAAAATGTTTAAATAAAAAGTTTTAAAATGTTTAAATAAAAAGTTTTATAATATCCTCTTTAATAATTTCTCGTTTCAAATCCATATTTTCTAAAATGCATCCCTTGTTTTAAGCTAATCAATTTTTATGTAAAGATGGATAATTTTTTTTTTACAATAATAAATCAATCTGCAGATGAGGGAGATTTTTCATGTTTTCAAGTATAATTTATTTGCATGGTTTCTTCGGCCCTTTTCCATAATCAGGAGGATTATCTCTTTCCCACAGTCGGGGATCTTTTCCTGCGAATACAGTGAAATACCCATTGGATCTTTAAAAAATAATAAAATAAAATTCCTAGTATATTCCGATGCAACACAAGTATCAATGAAATCAACATTTCAATTATATGTTTAATAAAAACTGAAAATAGATTTTTTTTTCTTGTTGACAGATTTCAGTTTAGCGCCAAAATGCTTAATCTTACGGATAATCTGATCTTATAATTTATCAAGGTTTTTTTTTTTTTTTTTTTTTTTTTTTGCACTTTTTATGTTGGTTACAGAAATCAATTTTCATTTGTAGCAACTTTCCCAGGGGATATTTTACATTATTGAAGCAAACTGATGGACATTGTTGAGATAGATTTGAAAAATAATTCATGCTTGAAAATTATTTAAAAAGTCGTTAAATTAAGCGGCAGTTTTCAAATAAATTTCATTCGAAAGTTAAAATTTTTCTAATTGATAATGTAAGAATTGAAATTGTAAGGTATGTAGAAGTGATGTAAGCGCGATAAAAGAGAAAATTATATCGCCGTTTACTGTCACAGTCGTTATACATTTTTAAAAATTGCCAGTGGGTTTTGGCTGACGTCCAAAAGTAGCCTATCATTTTTTGATGTCGACAGAAAAATCGACAGTGAAAGAAATAGGACTTTGTCGCTAATAAGTAACTGTTAATTGAACTCATATAATAAATCTACCAGAATAATTCCTATAAAGTATTACCCTTTATTGCTTATTCCAACTCAAAATACAATCATTATTTCAAGTGTTTTA
Organism: Maratus michaelseni; assembly: GCA_963931845.1. NCBI lineage: Eukaryota > Metazoa > Arthropoda > Arachnida > Araneae > Salticidae > Maratus > Maratus michaelseni. The sequence continues at coordinate 345,231,879 of OZ007590.1, read as the reverse complement.
CCGTAACACTTTTTTTTTAATTTTAATTTTCCGGATAGCGTTTACTGTTGTGATTTTTTTTATTAAAAAATGAAATCTTCTAACCTATAACAATGAAAAAAAGAAGAACTTGGTAACAGGTAATCAAGGTATGCAATCAAGAGGAAGCAATCAATAAAGGCTCCGATTCTAATCTTTATAATTAAGAATTGATAAATTTGTTAAAATTATGTCATGTTGACATAATCATATAAATTTTTCTTTAGTTTTATCAATGTAAAAATGTATTTCAAGCTAAGCTTAACGTCATTTCACCGGCGCAAACTTTTCACATGTACTTTCTATACGTTACTTTTATGCTTAAACACCATGTATACAAATACAAATATATATTGCATTTAATTGTAATGAAAAAAATTGAATCAATACAGTTATAATTTATAGTGATAAAATAAACTCAGTTCACAATATTCCCGTGACGTCACAATAAATATGAATTTTTATTCGTTTATAAAAGTAAAACGCACGAGAATATATATTGTTAACGAAATTTAACTTTGAAATAAAAAAAATTCCGCCAAAAAGCCAAGTGTTTGAATATTTATTATTTCTCTTTTATCCTCGCAACAGTGGAAGTTATCCGATTGCCACCATTTTGAAGAAATTAAAAATAAAACATGTAAAATTAAAATTCTGCTAATTTATAAAAATACTGAAAAACGAATGCACGATAACAAATCTGTGGCCAAATATCTTTCATTTAAAATAAGAATCATGTAATTTGATGAAGTAGTTTTTTCTCACGAACTGTCGAAAGAAAACGCGTAGCGTTTTAAATATATTAATATTTAACACAATTTCTATATTCCTTCAATTTTTTTAACACTTTACAATATAGTTGAAAAGTGTTTACGAATTCAGTTTGTCTGTCTGTCGTCTGTCTATCGTCTATCCATGCTCTAACTGCGCGGATTTCCTTGAAATTTATATATGTTATTGTAGTTTACTATGGCATGTTTGGTATTAAAAATTAAGTGTGTAACATTTATGGTTCTTTTTCAGGGATACTCAAAAGAATAATAATCTATGCTTCACGCATGATTTTTCATTTTTTTTTTATTTATCAATGTTTATTTCATTCATCTAATCATATTAACGGAGAATCTGAAATTTAATTTTCAATTCCCAATTTCTTTCGATTCTTTGTCATGGTTTTAATTTTTTAATTTGGGTGAACCTAAAGTTACAATTTATGGTGATAGTAAAATAGTTACACAATCTAAATTAAAAAAGTGAAATAAAAAAGTGAATAAGCCGTTTTACAAACTAACATTCACATGTAATGTTGTAATATAGATATTAAACATTTATTGTTTAAATATTAAGCAAAACAAAAAATCAATGATTTGTAGAAAAATATGGATTGAAACAATACTTTTCAGTGTATACAACCCGAAATGTTAATTTTTCAGCATACATTACTGTATTACATTGTTTCAACACTTCCTCTACCAAAGTGACCATTTAAGACAAGAGATCGTTTCACAAAAACTAAAATTTTAAACAATCTGCATACGAAGTTCAATTCATTTTATCTACTTTTTAAAGCTCAAATATTGTTTTCTTTGTACGATGGGGTGCAAAGATTCATTTTATAATGATGAAAGCATAACACTGACATAAGAAAGTCAATTAAAGGGTCACATGCATATGTCACAAGAAATGAACATATTATTATACAGAGTGTTCTAAAAATAGCTAGTGGAATTTAGAAATATTTACAAATATTATTAACAAAATGTATTTATTTGTTCTAAACTACAATAGATGTCCAAGTTAAATGCCTCAAACTCCTAGGCATGTAAGTGCGTGCTTAATCATATTCATGAGAATCGTTATATCATATTAGATCACTATATCATTTCGAAATCGCTGCATTATTGGTTAATTGTTGAATCGGATTGCATATATTGTTCATTAGACTTCTTACGAATCAATATTCTCGTTTCTTTGATAATGTTACAACACTCTTCCGGGAAAAAAACCATTCTAATGTACACACTATATCATTTCGAAATCGCTGCATTATTGGTTAATTGTTGAGTCGGATTGCATATATTGTTCATTAGACTTCTTACGAATCAATAATCTCGTTTCTTTGATAATGTTACAACACTCTTCTGCGAAAAAAACCATTCTGATGTACACACATATCACATTTTTCGACATTATTCTGAACACCGTTTGCTACGCCGATTTAGCAGCTAAAATAACAAACTCCTATGTTGCACCTTACGATTTTTCAAAGTTCTTTGTGCATATCTTCTCACTAATACATTTTTGGAGAACATTCAGTACTACCATTGACTATTTAAGGCAATGTGTTAGGACATTTGTTTTTGCAAAGCCATTTTCCTAGTTAAAAGTTTACGAGTACAGGATGACTAAAAATGCATTGAACATTTTTAAGATTCATTAAAAAGTAAATGGTGATAACTGTTGATACTCTTCATACAGAAGCTAAATGTGTGAGGCAGGGGTTTTCTTTAATATGGCTTCCTCGTAGCCTATGATGATCTGTGACGCTCTGCAACGTCGCGCATCATCCTAGGCTACGGCTTTCTTTTTTAATTTCGAATATCACTGATAGAAGACACGACGCTGACTCAAACTGTTAGAAAGCTCAATCTAACGTACACAAAGGGTTCAAAGTTTCTCAGCAGCTTTTGACATTTTTCTGCTGAAAGAAAAAGATATATTAGCATTTTGCCAATTGTATGGTTATTTTATACAGTTTGAGTCAGCGTTACGCTGTTACATCTATCAGTGGTTAATGGAACTAAAACAAGGATGTGTACGAAAGACATTCACAGTTTTTCATATTTCATACATGTAAAAATATTTTCAATAGCTATCACTTTTTACTTGATATTGAATTTTAAAAACACTCTGGCTATTTTAGAATACCTAAATAACTTGAAAAAACATTATACTGACGACTAGAATAAAAGTCTAAAATTAAACATTATATTAAACTAGTCGTTGGGGGCCACCGTAATACTTACCCATCATGGATATGCATAATGTAAAATATTAAAATAAAAATGTGTAAACTACTTATAAAATGCATTGCAATTCAAATAAAATCGTGGCTTGATGACGTCATAAACTTTAAAGGCTCGATTACTGAATTGCTTGAAAGAGGTTTTTCCTTATAACTCCAAAAATAATAATCCTATTAACTAGCAGTTTATTGCATCTGATTAAGCGTCAAATTTCCAATTAAAATATATCTTTAAAGTGAAATTTGGATGAAATACAGGGTCATGAAAAATCGCCGAGTGTGGAAAATAGGATTCCAAATATCTCGGCAACTAATTATCCAATCGACTTCATGCTTTATGCAAAATTTATGTTTTTTTATTTTCTTTTATTTTCTTTTGTATTCATTTCTTAAAATAAACAATTTCGAAAATTTTTATATACAGAACGAATATTTCGAGAGTCCGAAAAAAATAGTTCCGGTTAATCGAGGTTATTGAAATGAAATAGGCTTCTTCCCATTATTACATACTAAGTACATACCAAATTGCAAGTCTATATCTCAATTTTTTCGGGAGATAGAGCGTTTACAGACACACACACAGACACACAGACACACAGACGGACGGCAAAATTTTTTTTCTAAAAATATGTTTTTCGGAATCTCCAGTGTCTGAAACGTTTAAATCCGTCAAAAAAATTTTCGATTTTCAAAACGATTACAAGATTTACCCTATACTACGTATGATGGGTAAGTAAAAAAATATGTACTTATAATTATTTTGAGAAAAATATAGTTAAAATCTGGAAAACACTGTTGTCAGTCTCCATTTATTTTTGTTAAATATAGCCTATATCATGTAAAAAAAATAATTCGAATCAATTAAAGCTTATACAAACGTTTGTATATTTGAGACAAAAAAAAAAATGGGTTGAAAATAAAGGAAGTATAATTGCACGTGTTTTTTATTATCTAACAACAGTTTTATATAAAATTAAACGGCAGTTCAATCGAATGTCATCTGAATTGATAGTTTTTTTCCATTAATCAAATGCAAAAAATGAAATGAAAATATCATTTTTTTTCATTTAAACAAAAAAAGCAATTATTTTATTTCTTTTCAATTGAATAGAAAATAATTTTATTTATTCATGGTGCGATTCATGATTATAATGAAGGTTTGTATTAGTTCTTCACAAAAGAATTTTTCGTATTTTATTATTGTATTTTAATTTCACAAAAGGTGGTTCTAATGCTTTTTAAAAATTAAAAACTTTATTTGAACAGATTTATATTTATACCTATCATTAAACAACTTTGTGTTTCATGGTAAAATGCTCAACATTTAAGATTAGCGACCATTTCCTGATCTTTTATTAAAATATTCCCGAGCACTTTCACCCCCAACCCCACCCTCCATCTCTCTATTTACTCATACAGGATGCTTTTAAAATGTATGCACAGTTTGAATGGTTAAAACTTCAGTTTTTATTTACATACTAGTACATAACCCCGGTCAAAAATGACGGATTGTTGATCTGCGTTCCATTTTCATAAGACATTTTACAGACCATTTTCATAAGACATTTTACAGACAGCATCAAAGGTTTGTATTGTAGAAAAGTACATTTTAAAGCCGGTAGATGGCGCCAAAACAATATTGTTCGGAACAGTGTTCGTCTAGGATTCCTGGGATTGTTTAATCTGGATTTTTAATTAAGAACTTAAAACATTATAATAGGATATGATATACATGTTTTATAGGCAAAATATGCTGAAACATTGATTTCAAGTAGAAGATATTATCATTTAGCTGTGATATGTTAGCATAGGTTTTTCATTAAGCCTAACATGGCGTTTAACTACGGTCGATACGCAGAACAGAGTGGTCCTGCCCGGAATGGTTACAGACACTTTCTTGGCTTCGGATTTTATTATAAGTAGATAATTAATATTTAAATTGCAAAATAATCTACATCAAATGTATAACTTTTCCTCTTATCGCAGATGTTCAAAATGATTACCGTTCAGGTCGTTACACTGCTTATAACGGTGGACTAATGATTCACAAACTTCAAGAAACTTTTCATCTGGTGTTGTGGCGCATTCTTGCTCAGTTGCAGTTTCGGAACGATATCTATGAACATCCACTCTTTTCAAACTTATACAAGTTATTATCCTTCTGTCTCTTCTGGTTATGCCTATCATACATCTTTCCATACTTCACTGTGTTGTTTGTAATATTTTTACCATCCGTTTTGTTAGCGTCCATGTTTCTGCTCCACAAGTTAGGGCAGGCAAAACACATTGGTTAAACAGCTTTCTTTTCAAACAAAGAGGCATGTAACTCTTCAGAATAATATTGTTCTTCCCAAAAACACTCCATCTATTTCTTATTCTTCTATTAATTTCACTCATGAGACTGTTGTCCAATGTATACATAACTTAGCACTTTTTTAATCTCAGCGTTGTTGTAGAGGATTTTCTTTTTTGATGCAAATGAATTGAACATCACCTTAGTATTTTCCAAATTTATTTTTAATCCCACATTAATGCTAGCTTATTTAGCATATTTTCCAATTCTTCAGGGCTATTACTGAAAATTAAAATGTCATCAGCAAACCGGGGATGGTTTAAATATTCCTCATTTATTCTAATTCCTTTGTTTTCCCAATCCAGCTTCTTGAAAACATTTTCTAAGACAGCAGTAAAAAGCTTAGGCGAAATGGTGTATCCTTGTCTTACTCCTCTTCTAAGCTTGATGTTTGCTCTTCCTTATATATATACACTGGTGGAAATTGATTTATGAACACACGTTTTTTTGACAAAAACTTCTATAATATTCATTAAAAATGAATGACATTTCATGGGATATACATAGTACGTATGACAAATCTGTTACAAAAATAAATTTTCACACATAATATTAAACATAAAAAAAGTCAAAAATTAAATTTTCGTAATATGCGAACATGGAAATTGATTTATGAAATATCATATTTCATTGGTTATTCCGAAGCAATGCGACAAAAAATTGCATAAAACAAGGTAACGTGACCTGCAAAGTAGACATAAAAAGCGTTGTACAGTGAAAGCAATACGATTCATTTACAATTTTCGCGATGGGTAAACGAAAGATTTTGTCTGAGGAAGAAACAGGTAAAATCGACGCATATTTAGAATGTAGAGGTAAAATCGACGCATATTTAGAATGTGGAAAGTCTGTCCCGGAAATTAGTAAATTAATTAAAAGAACTGTTGGTGTGATATATAACTATAGATAAGATCCAGCAAATTATGGCAAAAATTTTAACAAAAAAGGTAATCCACGTTTAAGCAAGAGACAAAATAAGGGGATTCTTCAACTTGCATCGAAGGCTGGTCACAGTTCAAAGCAGATTTGTGCAGATATATCCCTGCCTGTTACATCTAGAAGAGTTACGCAAATTTTACATTCTTCACGGAGCTTGAAATGGTCGAAAATGAAGCCGTGTCCAAAGTTACTTCTGCGTCACAAGCAGATGCGTTTGCAGTATTGCGAGAAGTACATGGCAATGGGTGACAATTGGAAGAAAGTCATTTTCTCTGACGAAAAAAGATTTAATTTGTATGGTCCAGATGGTTTGAGGTATTACTGGAGAGATCTCCGAAAAGAACCGAAATCTACATTCAGCAGAAATTTTGCTGGCGGAAGTTTGATGATTTGGGCAGCGATTGCTTATGATGGCAAAAGTAAAATTGTATTTTTAAACGGTCGCCAGAACTCTTTTGATTATAGTTTAGTTTTAGAAAATTCACTTCTTCCGTTTGCATGGCAATACTATGGTTTAAATTATATCTTCATGTAAGATAATGCAAGTATTCACATTTCAAATACAATGAAAGATTGGTTTGATGAACAGAATATTGTTCTTTTAGATCATCCACCTATTAGTCCTGATCTGAACCCCATCGGAAACGTTTGGGGACAGCTTGTTCGAATGGTTTATGCAAAATGGATGCTGTACACATCACTCGTAGATTTGAAAGCTTCAATCTGTCAAAACTGGAAACTAATTGATCAGAAATAATCCAAAATCTTGTTTTATCAATGCCATCTAGAATAAAAGGAACTCTAATGAATAAAGGCGGCTTTACTACTTATTAATTTCAATTAAATGTGACATTTCAAAAATCAATTTCCATATTTTTATGTTACTAAAATATAGTTTTTGTTGTTATGTTTTAGTTTATTAATTTGTATGAAATTTTATTTTTCTAAATTATTTGTTGTACATAGCATGTATAATGTATGAAAATTCATTCATTTTTAGTTAATATTATAAATGTTTTGATTAAAAAAACCGTGTTTTCATAATTCCATTTCCACCAGTGTATATATATATATATATATATTTCATTTAATGCAAAAAGTACACTTTAATTGTCAAAAAATAATTATCATCAATTAATAATGACTAATGATAATTATAAATGTTACGATATTTTAGTTACGATTATTAACAGTTATAAAAATTTTCAATCGAGTTTATTCTCGTTTTCGACAATTTATTCAGAGTAAAACCCTTGAGATTTATTTACGAGGATAACAAAAAAGAAAGGCTACCGCGGTGCTTTACACGTATCTTTCTTTACCGACCGCGGGAGTCAGGTGATGCTCGATTACACCAATACATGTGTACGAAAAGAGCATCACGTCACTCTAGCGGTCTGTAAAAAAAGATAAGTGGAACGCACCGCGGTAGCCTGTCTTTATCGTTAGCCTCGTTTATTTATTGCAATAGAAAACGCTAATTATAACAGAAATTGTTTCCTTGTGCAATTAATATTCTCATTTTTCCAAATTTTACTTATTACTGGAATTGGAATACAACCACTGTCATCATAAATTGAATGGGAATATTTTTCCAAAAGAAGCATTATTTTGAAATTTGATAAGGTGGACTATAATTTTCTTTTAGATAATGTATTGGACGTGATTACTGTTTACTCCAGTAATTGTGTTTCGAACAAAATAATTTAAAAAAAACAGATCCAATCTATATTATTGGAGGCAGAAAAATTATTTTATTCATTTTTAACACCAAATTTATAATATACTTCACACGATATGTTTTCTCAAGTATGTAAACTGAACCAACGACCACGACAAGCATTACAGAATTTTAAATAAAATAAAAAGAAAACTGCCCAGTTAAACTGAGGGCATTGAGCTCACAGGCTATTCACACTAATTGTATATTATACTCTCTCGAAAAATAAAACAATCAACAATATATTAAGGGGGTCTTCCCCCCGTTACCCCCCTCATAGTTAACTAATGAACCCCTTAAACTAATCAGGGAAGTCTCTAATTACAATGAATATATATACAAAATTTGAAGAAAATTGGATAATTCTGCATGAAAAACCCATTTATATAAATTAAGGGGAGGGGATTAGACCCCCGTTCCCTCCCTTTATACTTAACCAATCAATCCCGAAAACTAATCAGGGAAGCGCTTTAACACAGTGAACCTATAAACAAATTTTGAAGCAAATGGGATAATCCTGCGTGAAAAACCCATTTATATAAATTAAGAGGGGAATTAGCCCCCCCGTTACCCCCCTTTATACTTAACCAATCAATCCCGCAAACTAATCAGAGAAGCATCTTAACACAGTGAACCTATAAACAAAATTTGAAGCAAATGGGATAATTCTGCATCAAAAACCCATTTATATAAATTAAGGGGGGGATTAGCCCGCCCGTTCCCCCCTTTATACTTAATCAATCAATCCCGAAAACTAATCAGGGAAACGCCTTAACACAGTAAACCTATAAACAAAATTTGAAGGAAAACGGAATAATTCTGCATGAAAAACCCATTTATATAAATAAAGGGGGGGTTACCCCCCCGTTCCCTCCCCCCCCCTTTATACTTAACCAATCAATCCCGAAAACTAATCAGGGAAGCGCCTTAACACAGTGAACCTATAAACAAAATTTGAAGGAAAACTGAATAATTCTGCATGAAAACCCATTTATATAAATTAGGGGGGGGGGAATTAGCGCCCCGTTCCCCCCTTTATACTTAACCAATCAATCTCGAAAACTAATCAGGGAAGCGCCTTAACACAGTGAACCTATAAACAAAATTTAAAGGAAAACGGATATTTCTATGAAGAGTTATCGCGTTACGTACATACGTACATACATACATGCAGAACCGACGGGCACATAAGCTCTCAGGCTTTAATAGCCTGTGAGCTAAAAATGTTTGATAATTTTTTAAGTTTGTTGTGTATGCGTTGAAAACGTGGATCACGATGATGAGAATGTTGTTCATTTTATCGATGTCCTCTTTGTCGACCTCTCTTTTCTCTCATTAATGATCGCCTGAACTCTCGTTCCTCTTTGTCAAGTAATCCTGCGGTTTAGTAGTATTTTACCAAAATGAAAAAATGATTTATTTTCCTTAAAATTTTGGCGACTCACCATACAGATCTTGGCGATATTTGGTAAGATAAACCCGATTACATGTAAACCTACATTAGATTGGTAATATAGGCAGAATTGTTAAATCTGTGTTTGTCTAAAATCCTATCAATCAAACAATAATTAATATTTACTGTCACATGTTACTACTCTCTTAAACTAAAGCTCTCTGAAAAAGCAGGTTTAAATAATAATTAAATGTAAAAAAAAAAATACGTTCTTTCATTAAAATTCACAAAAAAGTCAACTTATATTATAAAGCACAAATTTGTGCGTCGCTCAGTGCTGACGTCATAATGCTGAGGACAACCATGTGGTGAAAATGGATGAATGTTGCAACAATGGAGTTATTTTCTCAATTAAACAATCTTACCGGTATTTCTATGGGGGAAAATGCAAGTTTTGGGCTGACGTTGACCTCCCTTAGGGTACGAATTTTCAAAACATAATGTCCAAGTCATATATTGTCCTCAGGAATATATACAGGGTGGTCCAAAAATATATGTAAAAAATGTAAAGGTAGGTAGAGGGGACCTAAATAAGCATATTTCGTATAGGAATGTGGGTTTGTAAATGCCGCGTTAAGGCAATAGAGGGCGCTGTTGAGTTCTGCGAATGAAAACGTTTCACTTTGTTTAATCGTCTTTCCCTGCACGGCTTTCGAGCAACAGGCATCGTTAAGCCAATGCGGAACTTTTCATGTATGGGGAGCATTTCATGTATGGGGCTGCGCAAGAAGATGCTCAATGGATGTACATGGAACGATTCCCGGGTAGGAATCTGCCGAATCGCTGAACGATTGAGCGTCTTCATAGGGAGTATTGTGCGCGAGTGGATCGTTTTATGCTTCCAGGCGTGATACGGCACTGGAAGATATCGCAGAATTCCAGCAGTAAAAGAAGAAGTATTGTGCACAGTAGAGTATAGTCCTTCGACAAGCTCGAAAGCCGTTAAACGTGCGGATCCTTTGAGCAGCCGCTCCATTTCCTTGCGCAGCCCCACACATGAAATGCATATCGACAACCCCCGCATTGGTGTAACGATGCATGTTGCTTGAATCATGCGGGGAATGACGATTCAAGCCAGCGAAACGCTTTCATCCACCGAAATCAACAGCGCCCTCTACTGCCTGAACGCTGGATTTCCGACCCACATTCTAATCCGAAATATGCTTATTTTGGTCCCCTCTACCTACCTTTACATTTTTTACATATATTTTAGGACCATCCTGTATATATTCCAAATTTCAAAGCTCTACGTCAACAGGAAGTGGGTAAAAAATGAGTCACAAGATTTATCTGCCACATACATACATAATATAATGCCCGTATATAAAAAATAAATGTAAGTGAAAAGAAAGTATGTAAAAAATCATAAAGTCAACATTCGGCAAGAAATAGTAGCTAAAATGTCAAATTTACAAAATATTTATTAGTGTGACGAAATATTTATATATATATATTTATATATATGTATTACAAAATATTTATTATTTTTCATTGTTCGATAATCCGAAAATGAAATTCCCCATGTAAGAAAATATATTTCAGTCCACTGTGTCAATCTAATCTTGTTTTCTCAGATTAATTTTAAATATTACCAAAGCGTTGCAAAACAAGTAAAATTGTAATTTTTATACCGAAATTCAAATAATACATTAAAAAAACATTAACGATGCATTATGTTTTGAATTTTAAAAATATGGCTTTGTCATTGGTGTGTTTAAGAAAGTGCCACGTCCCTTTTCCAGGAGTAAGGATGCCCTAACCTCAAGAAATGTTGGATTTCTTAAGCCTCTCCAACAAATTTCGATCTTAACTGGGAGAGGAAACTCTCCCGGCTGGGTACCCCTTATCCCACCTAACAATCTCCCAGCGTACAACTTCAGTTATGCTATAAAAAAAGGTGGAACAAATGATTAAAAAACAATCTCAAATCTGTTTCTATCCCTGTGAGGTGATGCATTTGTTCTTCACCCGATTAAGGTTTGATCAAATAAGCTGCTGCATGAAATATAATCTTTTTCACTTTTCCTATCATTTTTCCTTATATTCACTTTTCCGCTATTACAATTGAATAGCGACAAGAGTATTCATGATTTGATATTTTAAAAAAATATATAAATATTACATCTAACAACATTTAAAATGTTAACTAGCTGTTTAACCCGCTCTACGTACGGGAGTTCATAAATTTAATTCTAAACACAAAATTAAAAATTAAAATCAGTACAAAGAAATGTATCTATGTAATATGTGGAAAAATATTTTTCTACTACTGTGTATTTTTTTAATTATTTGCATGCGAGATAAAATAATTATTGTAATACCTGCTATAGCTTCTTAGTATTGCAACGTGGCGTACGTAATATGTATATCTCACATTGCAGTAAACATTTAGAACTGATTAGAACTCGCGCAATTACGAGTTGAACATAAAAAAAGGCAAAAATTCGTCAAAAACATAAAATAAAAAATATATATATATTTAAAATTTTCGAATTTTTGCCCCAATCGTTCATGGACCACCTACCAGCAACCCGTGAGCCAAATTTCATTGCCCTGCGCCCTGTGGTTTCAAATTTTTTGAGGTTACATAGAGAAATAGGCGCACGGATTTTAATAGCGTAAATTCTGATATAACACCGTTTATTGTGATCTGAAACCTTAACGTCGCCTTATTTGGTACAGGTACCTTATGTGTAAATCAGTGTGCTTTCCAGGATACAGCTCCATATATCAGATTTCCGGATGCGACAGACTCTGAAATTATTACCTGCCTGAAGGTAATAATTGCAGCGTGCTTAACTGTGCTAGTGTATACGCTTAAATTGCCGGAATAAATTATCGGAATGTACGATTTCTGCACATCGAACAAGTAATAACTATGCACAAATGATCTGACATCGTAAAACAGATAAGTAGAAAGACTGTTAACTGATTTTTTTCACGAAATATTGATATTAATAACTATAAATCGATCAGGTTAACTGTATCGTCTGAAAGGAAATAAAACTGAGAGTAATGATTTTTAGTAATAGATCAATCAAAAGAATTATGAATGTCTAAATTTTAAAACTACATAATCTATTCAATCTTATTGTTGATCTAATATTAAATAATTTAATATTTTCCATTACTTAATGCATAGACATAGTTAGTGGTATTGAAACATTTAAGCTTTACTGTTACATCCAAATTGTAAAAACTTCAGACAAATCTAAGATAAATTCATGATTTTTTAAATAGCATATAAACTTTTTAGACGTCAATAAACTTAGTTTTAAAATATTCGTTACAGAAATAAAATATATTTTCATACCCAGAAATAATATTCTCATTGTTACATGCAGAGGTCAATTCAACAGTCATGACGTTGATTTAACCACGTTTCTTCCAGTTAAAATATGGGCAAATTATACTCACTTTTATTTATTTTTTTTTTTTTTCATTTCTAATATCTTATTTCTGTTTTATTTAATGAATGATCGCCAAAATTTTGTACAATTTTAACTTAATAGTTCGTACAAAGATGTAATCATACATTTTTTTGTGGAATTTATGGTAATTTGGGCTTGATAATTCTGCCATGGTTCCACAATAATTTCAAAATTTATGCATTTATTTCAATATTTCACCTTTTTCTTTATTTGTTAATTTCTGGATAAATTTCATTAAAGATTTGAGTTTCATCTTTCAGGTTTTTAATTTTCTTTTAATTTTCCCTTCCAATCTGCATTATATTATATTTGTTTTAAATTTTATTCCTTTTTTTCTCTACATTGTTATGGATTTTATTCAAACAGGTACATGTTCACTTTTCATATTTTATATTTTTTTTCACCCAATTGTTGTATTATGTTTCTGTGATGTTATTTAATGGTTATATATAAATATATATATAAAGTTAATGCTAATACAGAGTCTCACTTAAGTATATTAACTTATACAAATAACATAATAAAGTTAAGCTAAAGCCAGGAGAGATGGCGCGATCGGAGAGATTGCGCACATAGAAATTCGGGAGGAAGGAGTAGAGTGAGCGTGAAGCAACTCCAGGTAGTTGTACAACAGCAGTAGTGGAGTGTCTACTTGAAAGTGCACGTTGATTGTTTTGAGCGTCTAAGATAAAGCATTGCTATTTTATTTTGTTTTCCCAAACTAAGTGCTTGAATTTTCTTAGCTATTCATCAGAATTTCTATACAATGTCAGTAGTACAGAATATTTTTAACTTAAACGATTTCTCATAAGCTACTAATCTAGACTAACAATGTGAACATCAACGGTTCGTTTCAGTAGCGGCCATATTTAAATAAAAGGCCACGCAATCTCTCCTACCGAAATTGAAAAGTTTGCGCATCTGCTACTTAGGAGAGATGGCTCATTGTTCCTATTAGTTTCCGTGTAATGAGAGAATACTCAGCTTATTGGTAAATTTACATAAAAAATTAAAAAATTAAAATGGACTAATTTTAAGTTAAACGTGTTATCAAGTAACTTTTTGTTATTTTGTAATCTTATTTGGACTTGCTTTTTCTGATTCTTTATTTTTTTTTTACTTTAATTAAAAAAATTTAATCGTTTTTAAAATTATTTCCTTTTTCTGATTCTTTAATCATTAGATTGAAGTATTCACTCCTAATACAATAATATTTGTTCACAAAAACCTTACAATAATGTCATTTAAGTGTAATTATTATTGTTAACATTTTAATTGTAGTTATTATTAGTAACAATCTCTCCTACCCATGTCCCTAATCACACCAACCCTGTAAGGACAGATTGCGCATATATATATATATATACATATTATTTTCAGCAGTTGACGTTAAAGAATGCTATGTATGTACTGCATTACAATTTTTCAAGGAAAGAAAAAAGATTGAAAAATTAATTGTATGTAATTTTAATCTTGATTATTGCATACTTTCAAAATTTATTCTCGCTTGTTTATTTACATGCACATGAAAATATAATCCTCATAAGAGTATAAGTATTTTTAAATATACATAACATTTCTGAAAATCGACATGTTTTATTTTTGATTCAAAGACGTGATTACAAATTACATCTTAACTTTAGAAAAATACTTTTAAATTATTTATTTTCTTTTAAGGATTATCTTTTTTTTCTTTTGCTATACCTTCTTAAATTCTAGCTTTCTTTTCATGGAATTACTGGTATTAGTAGGATTTCTTTCTCAATATTAGGATCTTAATCGGGTTAAAATAAAAGCTTTGTCGTCGCTCTAAAAGTTACGCTATTAAAAAAAAAAAGGGAAAAAAATAAGTTTATGGCTTAAAATTGTAAGTTTATTTTTCGAAAGGATAATTGATTTTTCTTAAATTGAGTATTAGTTTGAAGCTGCAAAGAATAAGCAAAATATTATTACTACGAGATGATAACTTAAAAATACTCCACCCCACCACCCTTCCACCACATAAAAAAATAAAAATAAAAAATACAATTTCAAATATATATAACTTTTTTCTTATTCTTCTATAATAATCAATTACTCTCTACTATTAAACGGAAAAATTTTCGTATGCTAACAGCTTATTTAAGGTCTTGATTTAGTGGATTCTAAATATAAATATCAATAACAGATAGTAGTAGATGAGATGGGTTTACGATATCATATATGAATAAAATAATTAATAAATAAAATGTAAATACACGTGTATAGCGTAAATGGCCTAGCATTTTAAAAAGTTTACTAGCAATATTTTTAGTGATACTTTCTGCTTAAATTACTTATCTACTGATACCAACGAGTTCAAGTTAATGAGAGATGTTAGTGGTGCCTTCAAGAAAAATTTGCTTGCGAAAGACATCTGGAAAAGCATAATAAAATATTAAATATTAATTCTTAAAGTGCTAAATAATTTTATATTTTAGTAGACGCAATAAATGCCAGACCTTTCCGAAGGTTTCTTTAAAATCATGAGTCAATAAGATAAAGAGAAGTCCGGTTGTGAAATCCTAATGTAAAAAATGATTACAAACTTCAACAAACACATATATTTCGTTAAAAGTACCTGGACATATACGATTTTAGGCGTTTTATCGAATATTTACAGAAGTACTTGACGAATTCTTCTGGAACATCTGGAATGTAATGAACTTTTTTAACCTCATATTTTTCAGTTTAGTCACTGTGGCAATTAGCGACAAACAACAAGTTGAATAAAAAAAATAATAATACTTCCAATCACCGTGTAATATAAAACGCTGAAAAAGGTTTGTGGCTGTAGCAGACGCCTATAGGGTGAATTGTACAATATTTGTAAGAATAACAGGTATATTCATGTACAGGGTTTTACAAATTTGGTAAAATCTGATAGCCAGTAGAAAATCCTTGTCACCTGTAAAAAATGTTTACCCTCAATCCTCCTTCGTCATTGATTTTCAAAAAGCGCATTTTTTTTGTATGATTTAATTGAAAAAATTATTAAAGACAATTCAGAATTATTAGCTACATAGTTTAAAATGCTACATAATTTAGCGGACAGTGATTAGCGGAGGGGTGCCTTAACCACTCCGCCACGGAGGGTCCAGCTTGGGATTGGTTGTAACAGTACCCGTTGTGACTTCTCAGCCTCTTAACCTCTTGATTACGGGCCAAGTATGTATCTTTTTTATATTCAATCGTACCACAGTTTACAAAAAACATGTGGTAGATTTCTCTTCAAAATATTCTAGTATAAGTGTATGATGGATATTACTTTTAAAAAATTGGTACGAATAGAATTAAAAATTGTCCCTGGGACGACATGTATCCCTACCCCGTAATCAAACAGTTAAATGTATTCAAAGAATTATCAAACAATTTTCAAATTATGAACTAATCAAACATTTTCTTACACCAACATTATGGGGTAAAATACAAGTTGCAAATGTTTAGATGTTTTTTCCTATAAATGTATTCAAAACAATTACATGAAACAATAAGCATTTCATAAATATAAATAATTTTACGAACGATTTTTTTCTGCATTATATTCAAATTTTTTTCCCGGATTACACTGTCTTGCCAATGCCGGAAAGTTAAAATTGTGTAAGGTGTTATTCTTTTATTTGATAAAAATATTAATAAGTATACGTAAATATATAGAAACAAGTAACGCTTACAACCCTAAAATGTAGTTTTTTTAAACAGAGCTAACACGGAAGCTCTGCATAAGCGCATACTCAGAAAATTTTGAAAAAAATACAGAATATTTTTCGCATGACATTATATATGTTTATAAAAAAATTGCTGCGGACCTCGATATATTGTCCGTAAAAAATTATGAAAATTTCGTCTTTTTAACGATTTATCGCTGGTTGGCGACACAATGAAAAAAAAATACGCTTTTATGATAAATACTCTTTTAAGAAATCTTCTTCTAATCTTCATACTGAACTAGTATAAGTAAGTTTAACTTAAATAAATACATCATATACATTTATATCGATATATAAAGAAAATTAACGATAGAATTCTACGGTTTAGAACAAAAAATTGATTAAAATTCTTCAAAATAAAAATTAAGGCCCGTTTCTGAAGAGACAACAAGCTAAAAAGTATTTTTGCCACGGAAACAGAAACTTATTCAATATCGAGATGTAGAATGAAACCGTTTTTAATTGGGCAGTTACTATTAAAATACACTTAAAACTTTTCTGCCGGTGAAACCCTGTAAAATTATTTAACTTCAGCAACACGGAACTTGTATATATATTATATAAGCTTATAGAAAAAATAATAAACTATTGAAACAATTAAGTTTAAAATCATAAAGTGTTGTGCATTTAATCACTCATTTTACCAGGAATTTTCAAGTGCACTAAAATCGCTTGCATTTGGCAAGGAAAAAGTGTTGCTCGCCAAATTACGTCTTTTTGCGCCAAATACTCGAAAATATATATTTTTTTTTATATAGATTTTCTACTGGGATTCCGCAGTTGAATTTGACATATCCTTTATAACGTACATTAGTAGTTCCATTAGCATTCTTTTCAAAGTACTCTGAGTATGCGCTTTAAGAAGACCTGCCTTGTAACGACTATGTGAAAAAATTATACTTTGAAAAAGATAACTGATTGAATTTATATTTCACTAAATTCCTATATTACGATTTTTCTTCTCGTGAAACTATGAAATTCGTTACATAAACGTTCAGCATTTATATTTATTTTTATTTATTTACATATATGTATAGGGAGAGACAGACAGAGAGACAAAAACTATACATTCTTATAATATACTGGAATGTATGGTTTGGGAATGTATGGTACTGGAATGTATGGCGCTCTGCCCCCTGCTCGCTACGCTCACCAACCACCGTTCTGATTTCACAGCCTCTTGAAACCTGGTAATGTATCCTGTTTTAAAAAAGATGATGATGATGATATCACGAACGGCGACTATCTTCTGTAATCAGGTTATAATGCTTTTTCATTTAACTAGTTATAATGCTTTCTCATTTAACTAGTTATAATGCTTTTTCATTTAATTGGTGATAATGCTTTTTCATTTAATTCGTTTTTTATTTTTAATATTCATGTGTAAACACAATTTTTATGACGTAATTTTCTTTATTTCCTGCTTTCAACATGCCATCATTTAATAATTATTTTAAACTCTCATTATTGTTTTTAATAGTCTCGCGCAAATACATTTTTTATTTGAGATAAAACATAATCCTTTGCGCTTATTTAGAAATTGGCAACAACATAAAAAAATGACTTTTTCAATTAAAGATTTTTTTCTCGATTTTTCAGGATTTTTTGAGTTTTTACTGTCCAAGCGTGATAATTTTTTGAATTTCTGAAAGCTTGTTATATTTCGCGTCTGATGGTATGATTTTCGAATCCATAGGATGGCTAGAAAAAAAGTAATCGCTCCTCAAAAAAGTCCCTAGTAAAAAAGCGATGAGAAGCCGGAATATCTACGCAGATTTTCATTGGTCCATTCCCAAACCATTACATTTTTTTTATATATAGAAGGATATATTCTTAATATATATATATATGGCATAAGCTTATTTATTCAAACAAAAATCAATTACGTTTTACTTATATTTGTGGAATATTGTCCTTGAAAAGTGTTCCACGATATAAGTTTCAATGTGCTTCTTTTCATTTTTTCAGCGTATGCGCATTAGATTTTTTCTTCAAATAACTTTATATTTTCGATTTATTTCATTTTAAGAATCTCACATTTTTCGACATATTTCTTTGCATTTTATTATAACTATCGGCTCTTATATTGTCGATCCATAATAAGCTAATATATATATATATATATATATATATATATATATATATATATATATATATATATATATATATATATATATAAGGTAAAGCCAGGAGAGATGGCGCGGTCGGAGAGATTGCGCACATAGAAGTTCGGGGGGGGGAGGAGTAGAGTGAGCGCGCAGCGACTCCAGGTATTTGTACAACAACAGTAGTGGAGTGTCTACTTGAAAGTGCACGTTGATTGTTTTGAGCGTCTAAGATAAAGCATTGCTTTTTGTTTTATTTTCTCAAAGTAAGTGCTTGAATTTTCATAGCTATTCATCAGAATTTCTGTACAATGTCAGTAATACAAAATATTTTAAATTTTAACGATTTCTCATAAGCTACTAATCTAGTCTAACAATGTGAACATCAACGGTTCGTTTTAGTAACGGCCATGTTTAAATAAAAGGCCGCGCAATCTCTCCTACCGAAATTCGAGAGTTTGCGCATCTGCTACTTAGGAGAGATGGCACATTGTTCCCTCAGTTTCTATGCTAGGACAGATTACGCAGCTTATTGGTAACTTTGCATAAAAAAATGAACAATGAAAATGGACTAATTCTAAGTTAAATGTGTTATCAAGTAACTTAATGTTATTTTGTAATCTTATTTGGATTATTTAGCTTTTTCTGATTCTTTAATTTTTTTCCTTTAATTAGAATTTTTTAATCGTTTCTAAAATTATTTCTTTTTTCTGCTTCTTTAATCATTAGGTTGAAATATTCACTCCTAATACAATAGTATTTGTTCACAAAAACCTTACAACAATGTCATTTAAGTGTAATTATTATTGTTACCAATTTAATTGTAGTTATTATTAGTTACAGTCTCTCCTACCCATGTGCGCAATCACACCAACCCTGTAAGGACAGATTGCGCAAAATAACTTTCTTGGTTTTATTACAACTGTTCTATTAAATTGCAACCTAACAACAAAATAGCAAAGGAAATGCATAAAAAACAAATGAAGTAAAAATTCATGGATAGTTTAGCAAAAAATTAATATTTAGATTTTTTATTGTTATTCTTTTGAATTGTGCGCAGACTCTCCTAGCTTTACCTTAATAAGCTGATATATATATATATATATATATATATATATATAATAAGCTGATACCTATAAGCAGATATATATATATATATATATATATATATAATAAGCTGAAATATTCTTCGCGGATTTTCGGAATAGTTGAGAAGCAATTTCTTCAGTAAAGCCAGTCTGATTGTTTCCCTTGTCTATAACAGATCCTACTCAAAGAAAAATGACAAGATAATCACGTCCAGTCAGTAATGTGACAGTATGTAAAGCTTCTTTCTTTTTCGATTTTCATGTATCTTATCATATTATATTGCTATCAAATTAACTCAAACATTAATAAATAACTCTTCAAAATTGAATATATGTTTTCAAATTCAAAATTTATGGCATCTCAATTTTAAATTGTTAATAAAAGTAAATTTCTTATTCAATTCTTTGAATCATAACCTTTTGTGACTGAACAACTGCGATTTGAAAAATATTTACTCTAACGTTAGAGTACATCACTGTAAGCATTTAAAAAATAATTAAAAAATTTTAGAACATTAAAAAATATATATGCATATGTATATATTGACTAAAAGGTACTTTTTTATGGCTGCAATAAACTTAAAATTACATATTTTTCATAAATATGGTCAATTTTCTAATAAAAATTTCTGAAGTATACGAAATTACATTTGTAAAAAAATCTGTTTTTGTCCTTCTCCAGCCTGTTTAATTTTACAAAATTCACGAAGTTCACTTTAGCAATACCGGTGTGAAATTTTTCAAATGATAAACAATAAGAACAATTACATGGTCATAGTAGAGTTAAATTACGGTTGTGTAACCGTTTTCTGTAAAATTGTTGAATGACCAGACAGTTTGCTGCAACTTTTTTAACAGTGCATGTAATTTTTTTTAACAGTACACGAATCCTTGTTTTCTGTCCTAAGTACATTTATACTAGCCATGTGTACTACAAGTGTTTTTTTAGAACTTTTAATTAAAAGTTTTTAATTTTTACCTATGCAGACTTATCATAGATTTTTTCGATTCATTATTTTCTTGCAAAGTTCTCTTATACTCTGGTAATATTTAAATGCTTTTAAAACAGTGTTTTTCAACCTATTTTTATTTCACACTTTATTTTTTTCTAAAAGCTTTTCAAAAATATACCTCTTTTGACTTATTTATTAACCAAAACAAAATATACAACCATTGCTAAGTATTAAAAGGTATAACTAGGGTAACTCTAGGATATATGGCCATAGAGGATAAATGGCCTGTCTAAATATTTCCCAAACTTGATCATAGATCGCAAAATAAACTTTGTTCGTAGGAAATTGTTCAACGAGTTCATTCATTGCTACCTCCAGCTGTGGCTTTCGATTATAAAAAGTAAGCGAAATTTTAATGTTTATTACTTACACATCATACGTAGTATAGGGTAAGTCTTGTAATCGTTTTGAAAATTGAAAAAAAATTGAGAGATTTACACGTTTCAGACACTGGAGATTTCTAAAAACATATTTTTAGAAAAAAAATTGTCGTCTGTCTGTGTGTCTGTAAACGCTCTATCTCCGAACAATCGAGATAGAGACTTGAAATTTGGTGTGTACTTAGTATGTAATAATGGGAAGAAGCTTATTGAATTTCAGTAACCTCGATTATCCGGAACTATTTTTTTCGGACTCCCGAATTATTCGTTATGATAAAAGGTATATAGAAATTTTCGAAACTGTTTATTTTAAGGAGGGAATGTAAAAGACAATAAAAAAACATACATTTTTCATAAAGAATGAAGTCGATCGGATAATGAGTTGCCGAGATATTTTTAATCCTATTTTCCATACTTTTCGATTTTTTCTGGCTCTGTATTTCATTAAAATTTCAATTCAAAGATATATTTTAATTGGACATGAGACGCTTAAGACGACGCAGTAAACCGTTAGTTAAAATGATTATCAATTTTGCAGTAATAGAGCATTTAAAGTTTATGACGTCATCAAGCCACGATTTTATTCAAATTGCAATTCATTTTATAAGTAGTTTACATATGTTTCATTTTCATATTTTATATTATGCATATCCATGATGGTTAAGTATTACGGTGGCCCCCAACGACTAGTTTATTTTAGTGGTAGAATATTTTCGTTGGGTTAGGTATCTGAATGTTTTGCACTACGTACGTTACATTTTGTTTTACTATACGGACTTTTAAGACACTTTACAAATTGCTATAAATTTTTCATGATTAACTATAAGAAGTGAGATTTTTTTGCTCTTTTAACTTCACTTTTTTTTTGTATTCGATGGTCATTTCTCCTTGACTTGAAGAAGAGATGGCCATCTACCATTTTAATTTCAATTTTCTTTCCACTTTTTGTTATCAATATTTAATTAGTTTTTACCCAAAATATGTATAAGATTTTAAATATGCATAAATATTTATTGTATTTGCATTCTAAGAATTTTCATTTGAATCTCTAAACACTATGGCCATTTATCCTAGAGTTACCCTATTATAATTTGTAGCAAAAATATAATAAGTACTTAACATGTTTTAAAAATGTATTTACAGTTATTCATTCTTTATTTGATATACTTTTAACACTGAATGAAGTAGCTGCACTTTATGTCATTTCAGAAGGCTTTCTGTGCAGGTTTGAATTTTGGGGTAGACATAATTTAAGTTTCTCCAGAATTACATCTGTAACTGATTTTTGATAGTTTTAACTGTTTTTATTAGGGAAAAGTTTATTTCAGCTAAGTAAGATTTCGAGAAGGAGACAAGCATTTAGTAAGAGTAATAGTACTTTTTGTGTAATATTTAGAAATTCCCTCTTTAGAAATCCTGAAAGAATATAATATAATTTAATGTTTAAAAGTTAGTATTTAAAGGTATGTCTTTAAAGCCCCTCGCATAACACCTAAGATCTACAAGTTCGTACACCTACCATATTCTATTCGCACACCTAAGATCTTCTCGGTGGCACACCTAGTATCTTCTTATTGGTACACGAAAGATCTTCCCATTGTAACACCTCATATCTTCTTTTTGACACACCTATGATCATCTCGTTGGTAAAACCTGAGATTTTTTGGCGGCACACCTAAGATTTTCTCGCGGCACACCTAAGACCTCCTGTTTGACACACCTAAGATCTATTCGCGGCACAGCGGTTGAAAAACTCTACTTTTGATAAAAAATTAAACACAACTTTTGCGCAGTTTGTACTCAATTAAAGTATACATTTTATTTTATATATACGGAAATCATTTACATTTCAAACACGTGAACAACATATTCTTCGAAGACTTTGTATACATATAAGCAGCATAATGACCTACGACTTTGTATTACTATGCATTAAATTCCTGCAGATGATTTATATTTAAACACTCCTATAATACCACTTTCTTACATAAAAGGCTCTTTTTTATTAAGTTTTTGGTATTCTTCTTCATCTTCTTTAATGGTTCTTCTTCATACGATCTACTAATTTAAAGATATTGACAATTATCTTTGTGCTGACATTTGAGAATTACGAGTATAAAAAAATCGTAACATAATCTGGTAAATATACTGATATGTAAGAATAGAGGAGATATATATATATATATACATAGAGAGAGAAATTCTATGCATTCATGTGTACATTCATAAATGTATCTAAATATTTGTACTTTTATATGCAGAAATATAATTTAATTTAAAATTGTTTTTGATGTAGTATATTTCTGTATTCAAAATACTTTCATAAGCTATGAATTTGCTTTTCATGCAGCTTTGTTTACGCTAAACAAATCTGTGTATTATAAATACTTCATATGAATTTTAAAAATTAATTTTACCTTAGATTACCTGAACATCCCAAATATCAATATATAAGAAAACAGGTAGACTTCCCTCTCTGTTTTAAAAATACTTGGTTCATTTGCAAATAAATAACCTTGTAGACAATTCCTGATAAGAAAAGATTTGTTTTAAATAAATGAGAATCTTTCTCTCTCTCTCTCTCTAGAAGAATGCATTTCTTTACAGATTTTGTCAAATTATATTAGTCGTATATATATTTTTTAAGTTATAAAAAAGTTACTTTTACATACTTTGGGACAATCATTATTTAAAAGATTTATTTTTTAGATATAAATGAATATTTAGTAAATTTTCAAATTAAATTAATATTTACAAAACTGAAGAAAACGTGAATCGTTAACATAATAGAAATATATTTAGTCTCAAGCCAAGAATTCTATAATTTACTTTGAGATAACAAAATTGACTATAACAGTACTTCTTAAGTTGGAAATTTTGCAGAATAAACAAAAAAATTGGTGACCGTGATGCTTAAATCCCTTAATGCTGCAGCAGAAGCATTGGGAAAGTTTGCGAATGTACTTATATTCAAATATTCCTTTTGAAAACGCTAAAAGTTTAACCAGTCGTTCTGATCACTTATAAATACCATGTCTTCTAATAACAAACATGTCTTTCAGCGATGCTAAAACGTAACTTACAATAACTGTTTTATGAAAGCCAAATTCGTTTCTCTATGAGCCAGATAAGTTATATGGGTATATGGATGGTTTACAGGTGAGTGATGCTGGTGGAATCGGTGTTAAACAAATTGCATTGTTTCTATATAATAATTCTGATGTCAATAATCCTTTTTCTATGCACATACAAAATGCAAAACGATAAATGGGATATCAGAAACACGAAAAGTTTTCGAACAGGCTTAGCACACTCATACGGCGTTAAAAAACGCTGTTTCGTTAAAAACTGTGGTCAATTAAAAATCAATGAAAAAACGTATCAGCAAATTATTTCAAAGATTGCAGTTCTAAAGGCTCGCACGCGTCCACTGGTTATTAGAAATTATTTCCTCAATAATTTATCAATATTTGTTATTTCAATAATTTATTGTTTCGATATTTTGTCTCAATAATTGTCAAAATTTGAGAATATTCGTTCTCAATAATATTTTGTCACAAATGAGAAACTGATGCCAATGATTGAAAGTAATAGTTCTCAAGAAGTTGCCCCGTATTTTTAATAATTAAATTAATTATTAAAAATTGTTTTTTAATAATTTAGTTACAAATACAACGCGTAAGGTCAAAATAGCAGATGGCGTTAAAAAATGTGTATTTGTTAAAAACGGTAGTCAATTAAAAATCAATGAAAAAACGTATGAGGAAATTATTTCAAAGATTGCAGTCCTAAATTATCGCATGGGTCCACTGGTTACTATAAATTGTTGTTTCAATAATTTATCAATAGTTATTATTACAATAATTTATTGTCTCGATATTTTGTCTCAATAATTGTCGAACTTTGCCTCAATTAAAATACTATTGTCAATAATTGAAAGTAATTGTTCTTAAGAATTTGTTGTCTCATCTTAGAATAATTAAATTAATTATTAAACATTTTTGCTCAATATTTTATTTACTAACACAGTGTGTAGGATCAAAATTGCAGAATTTTTGCATAACAACTAATCTTATCTGGAGTATATGAAAACTTGATCCAGGTTACTAAACGAACATCGATATTTTGGAGGACACATTTCCTTTTAAAAATTTGATTCAGTTTTTTTATTTGAAAATTTCTTGAGTTGTAGACGTTTGACACATTTCTGAAGTCTTAAAAATGTAAAGCCTATAAAGTGATATTTTTGGAAATTTTTTAAAGCTTTTAAATTGAACATTTTTGAATATCATTCTTCTACGATAAATTATTCTCCGGAAAAATAGTAACTTTAAATACGGCGTAACGTCTGGTGCTCAAAATAATGTTTCATTAGTGGCATGAGAATCTGCAAAAATGCTACTCGAGTTTTTTTTGTATTTTATTGTGTATATTTTTACACACATGTTTGTGAAAATTGCAACACAATGAAGGAGTTGTCAGAAATTAATGAAATGTATTCCACATATTACTGATAGTAGTACAAATAAACGATCAAATTTACAAGACAAAAAACGAAAAGAACGTCGGAAATTAGTACGTTGTGTGTCCGCCACGCGGAGCGATGAGAGCCTGTATTGAATCATACAGATTCTGAATGAATGTTTGGAGAATGACATTCCAAATGGCTTCGACTTGAAGCCAAAGTTCAGTCATACTGTGTGCCTCACCAGCAGTTCGAGCGAGTCGCCGACCAATGAAATCCCAGACATGCTTGATGGGAGGCATGTCCGGGGAATAAGCAGGCCATGGAAAAAGCGAAACCTGTTGTGCACTGAAGAAGGCTTGTGTAGTCTGAGATACATGTGAACGGGAATTATCCTGCTCAAATACAACTCCCGGAATGTGTCGAAGTAGGGGGAGGACCTCTGGCTCCACAGTTTCCCTTATGTAGGGATCACTGTTGAGGTTTGCCCGCAGTGTACACTAGATGGTACTGATAACTATACCCAATCGCTCCCCACACCATAACCAGGCGTTTGTGCGGTATGACGCTGAATAACATATACTTTGGGAGTAGACGTTCCCTCTGTAACGTCTGACACGTACTCTTCACTCATTGTACTCCAGATTGTAGCGCGATTCATCGTTAAAAGAAACGTGTTGCCACTGGCATGCCACGCGCTGTGTTGCTGAGCTCATTGAAGTCGTAGGCGTCTGTGATTCAGCGAGATGGGAATCCTGCGTAGGTGAACCCTTGTACCCAGGTCACGCTGCAGCAGACGGCGACGAACTGTGGAGCTAGAAAACAAAACACCTGTAGCTGTGCTCCGTCGTTGTGCTAACACACGAGAAGAAACTGTACGGTTCGTCACAGCCATGCAGATGAGGTGTCTGTCGCTGTCGTCCCGTGCCGTTGTGCTATTTCGTGCCCCGCTGCCATCTTTTCGCCTTCCTTGATTCGTCTTTGTCCATTTCTTCCAAACACGCATCACTGTTGTGGCATTACACTGCATGCGGGCTGCAATTTCTAGATACGAAAATCCACCTTCTCGCATATCGACTATGCGACCTCGTACGTTGTTGGTATGCTGTTGACGAGGCATATTGACCACCAATAAAACGTTTACCGCAGACAGAGGAATGTAAAAGAATTTCAACGCATCTTTAGTGTCCTTTATATACCTGGAACAAGCGACTGACAAGGAGCGGTTCTCGTTCCACTCATGCACAATCGATTTGTAATTCTAATAATTTGCATGCCTTACCTCAATTTACATTTCCTGTAAGAGTGGTTCAATTTGCAGAATTCCTTAAGGGTGTTGCAATTTTCACAAACATGAGTGTATTATTGTGTGTTCAAAACTAATAGCTTCATGCCACATTTCAACTAATCTTTTGAGGTAAAGTATTTTTGTTTAGAAAGAGTCATTATTATTAAGTCAAAATAACTAATGTGTATGTCAAAAAAACTAAATGTGAATATAAACATTTATTAATCTCACATTGTATTTATGCAATCATTTGATTTACTGAATTTTAATATCTGTAGATATAAATTTAGTTACTCTACTACGTAAGATTTATATTACGTGTACCAGAAAGATTTGAAATGACGAAAATTTACGGATGTTTGACCGTGGATTAGAAACCTCGCAATTAATTTAGACTATTACTTCTTTTCTTATTTATTTATTTATGTTTTACAGAAAAAAAATACTAGTTAGACTGTAAAAACAATAGTAAAAGTGTTAATATTGTACAACGAAATTAATCTTGCAAAAGTAGTTTTGCCACGATTTTGAAGTCTGCGTTCCATATCATTGAGTCATCATTTTTTTAAACGGCTTATTATGTTGTCCCTCAATTATACTTGAAAATAAATTAAAATTTGGAAGAAAAATAAATAAATAGTAATAATAAATTCAAAATATATTATTCATATATTTTATATAACTTGAATTATAACTTAAATTTTGTTTCGTTTCTTTTTCAGGAATACTTTATAGAGACTTTATATTCTTTTATTAACAAATTTTAAACGTGCAAATCCCTTAAGGGAGTTCCAGGACACAAAATTGCCAAAAAATGCAATTATTGGCTTAAAACAAGTTACAGTGTTTTTAGAGTTAAATACCGCAAACCACATGCTTTTATCTTTCTCAGTTCCAGAGATATCACATTTTTTGTCCTGCGAGGCCGCACACGACTCGCCTTCTGATGGGAATTTTTACATCAGTTATCTCGGAATGATTTTTTTTACGATTTGTCAACTTTGAAAGGATATATCTAAAATTCCTTATAAAGTATATGTATGAAATTTTGAACAGAGTTTCTTTATTATATTTCTAATAAATTGTCTTCGGGATTTTGGATTTTGAGTGAGAATTGTGAAAATATGGAAATTAACGCAAATGTCACTCATGAAATAACATCATTTTTTCATTTAAAAATTTATTATGAACTTTATAATTAATATTCTTAAAAATTCTGAAAACAAATTAAAATTACACATTTTCTGTATACAACAGTGCAAAAATTACATAAATCACACAAGTGATTCACGAGTTATGTCAGAAATTAAATATGTTTAATTTTTTTTTTAAGTATTCAGTATTTCTTTCACACACAATATGTTTATTATATAAACACTTATTTCCCCCAAAAAGTTCATATGAAAATATACATAAATAAAATAATAGGATTGTGTATCGATAAAGTGTCCTGGACCTTCTTAACATGTTCAAAAGTTATCGTGTTAAAACTGCTAAAAAACAGTTTTTCGAGATAATCACGGTTGCCAATTTGTATGCTTTTTTTAAGTCAAACACATTTCTTTATAAGGTATGTATTATAAAATATTTATGAAATTTTAAATAGAGTTTCTGTGTTATATTTCTAATAAATTGTCTTATTTTAGATTTTGAGTGATAATTGGAAAATATCATGGAAGTCACTCATGA
The DNA here is from genome assembly GCA_963931845.1 of Maratus michaelseni. NCBI lineage: Eukaryota > Metazoa > Arthropoda > Arachnida > Araneae > Salticidae > Maratus > Maratus michaelseni. The sequence goes on along the minus strand of OZ007590.1, from coordinate 345,203,184 downwards.
AAAAACATCATTTTTTCACTTTAAAAATTATTATGAACTTTATATTAAATAGTTTTAAAAATCCAGAAGATAAATTAAAATTACACATATTCTGTATACAACAGTTCAATAATTATGTAAATGAAGCATGTGATTCACGAGTTATATCAAAAATTAAATATGTTTAAATTTTTAATTAATTTTTTTTTATAATTTTTAAAGTTTTCAGTATTTTTTCACATACAATATGTTTATTATATAAACACATATTTCCCAAAAAAATTTCATTCGAAAATATATATATATATATATAAAGGTTTGTGTTATCGATAAAGTGTCTCTGACCTCCTTAAAATGTTCAAAAGTTACCGTGTCAAAACAGCTGAAAAACTGCTTTTCGAGATAATCACGGTTGCCAATTTGTATGCTTTTTTAAAGTCAAACACATTTTAACCTGAAATTTTACTTCTAATGTAAAATAAAATATATACAACATTTCATTAAATAAACGCATTTTATTAAACAATTTGTATGGTTCAAAACACGTTTATGTGATTTAAAAAAGCGTTGAAGTTAGCAGCTGTAGAAAATTTAGTTTACAATTTAGCCTTCTTAAGTATTGCTGGTAAAAATAATTTCTGTTACACTTTTAAAAATTTTGTCTTTGGTTGAACCAAGTTTTGGTGCTGCAGCAGCTAAAACCATAAAATGGTGAAATCTTGTTCCAACATTTTGAAGCTATGGTTCAACCGGAGTTCCAAAGTCTGGAACAAGATTTCACCATCTTATGGTTTGCAGCACCAAAAGTTAGTTCAAACTAGCACAGAATTTTTAACAGCGTAGATCAATTTGCGATTTACAAATGTATGTTTCGTTATGCGCAGAATCATTCTGAACATTTATTTGTCTTTAGTAGTATAAGTCAATATTGGCTAAAGGCCTAATATTGAACCAATATTGAATTCATTGAGATTTCATAATACCCTATTTTTGAGTTTTTTGCATAATCTTTGGATTTTTTCCATGCTGCTGTCGACACGCTAAATATGTACATTTACATTTCCCTCAAAAATTCCGCATAATGTTTCAAACCACAAGTATATAGTAAATTCTTTTCTGAAAATGAATAAAATACATTAGTAAAGAGACGACACAGTTAAACATATTAAGTTTATAGCTTGATAAATTAAATTTAAATATCCAGAGATATATTTTTACAATTAATATAAGCCTTGAAAGTAAAATTAAACAATTTATTGTTTTATGCATAGTGATTAATTCACTGTAATTTTATTTGCTAAAAAGCATATATTAAAATATTTATTGCATTTCTGTTCGTTAAATAAATTGTCTTACAAAATATCAAGTACTTCGTTGTATTCATTTAAAATTTTTCTGAACATTAGTTTCTCTTTAATTTTCAAATAGTCTACATTCTCGCATATTCAGAGAAATATATCTATTTTGTTTTGTATTTCTAAAAATAATAATATTTTAAAATTTATCTAAAATAACCTAATTATCACTATAAATAAAACTATCAAATATTAAAGCTATCACTATTTTCTTGATAAAATGTCTATTTTTAAATATCTCACATATCACAAATACTATGAGATACTTTATGTCAGTTTTCGATCATAGATATAACCTGCTGCCATTTGCTGCTACGGCTGATATCTTCTTGCAGTGATTAAGTATTAAAAGAATAGGGGTCACAGATGTTTTCTTAAGCTAACATCAGAAGATTAATTATTTGAGATAAAATACTTTAATCTTTTGACAAAGTGCCTTTCGCAGATGAAGATATAATGGATAATTGCTTATCTTTATATTTATCTTTGCTTAGAAACGTTTAAAGGACCTTAATATATTTGTATCTTATGTTTTTCCAGAATTCTAACTAAAACTAGTCGTTGGGGGCCACCGTAATACTCACCCATCATGGATATGCATGATGTAAAATATTAAAATAAAAAAATGTGTAAACTACTTATAAAATGCATTGCAATTGAAATAAAATCGAGGCTTGATGACGTCACAAACTTTAAAGGCTCGATTACTGAATTGCCTGAAAGAAACATCCTTATAACTCCAAAAATAATAATTCTATTAACTAGCGGTTTATTGCATCTGATTAAACGTCAAATTTCCAATTAAAATATATCTTTGAAGTGAAATTTGGATGAAATACAGGGTCATGAAAAATCGAAGAGTGTGGAAATAAGATTCCAAATATCTCGGCAACTGATTATCCGATCGACTTCATGCTTTATACAAAATTTATGTTTTTTTATTGTCTTTTATATTCATTTCTAAAAATAACCAATTTCGAAAATTTGTATATACCTTTTATCAGAACGTATATTTCGAGAGTCCGAAAAAAATAGTTCCGGTTAACCGAGGTTATTGAAATGAAAAAGGCTTCTTCCCATTATTACATACTAAGTACATACCAAATTGCAAGTCTCTATCTCAATTTTTTCGGGAGATAGAGCGTTTACAGACACACAGACACACACAGACACGCAGACGGACGGCAATTTTTTTTTTCTAAAAATATGTTTTTCGAAATCTCCAGTGTCTGAAACGTGTAAATCCGTCAATTTTTTTTTCGATTTTCAAAACGATTACATGACTTACCCTATACTACGTATGATGGGTAAGTAATAAATATACATAAACTCGTCCATGTATACATCTAAGTATTTATTTATGCACATATTACAGAAATTTATGTTTCTCTGGGAATTACTAGATAAACCTAAATAATTAGCTATAAATGTTAGGGACGGGATGATATTTTACCTCACATCGGCAATTTTGAACATACTGCTATAGCCTTCAGGGAAAATTTATAAAGGGAAAGTGATCCGAACCATCAATATCGACAAGGAAACCTGAAAACCTTGCACGACCAACCCATCTAGCCTGCGTTGGTATCGAATCCGCAAACATTGGCTCAAGCTTCTGATTCTGTCGTCATCATGCTAACCAGTGGAGTGTGCGGAACTTCAGTGGTGGCCAAAAGTGTGGACATTTTTTGAAAGTTTCATGTTTTTCAACTTTGTGTGCTTGTAGAATACATTAATTTTCACTTAAATACAAACATTTACATATCAAATTGAAGGTAATTTAATGCAGAAATTAATAATAAAAACAGTATTACAATATCTGTATTACAAAAAATTTGGAGTTCATCTTTCGTAATCACATGGTGCCAAGAATCAATTATAGCTTCAATAAGTTGTCTTTAATTGGATGGACGTTTTTTTCGTACAAGAATTTTCAAACGTCGCCACAAATTTTCAATTGGATTGAGATCAGGGCTGTTTCCTGTCCATGGTAATATATCTATGCCTTTATTTTGAAACCGTGCTTTGCATACTTTTGCTGTGTGACATGGAGCTGAATCCTGCTGAAAAATAAATGGTGCGTTGTTGGGGAAGAGATCCCTGATGGAAGGTATCAATTTTGGTTCCAGGACAGTTTCGATGTATTTTTTGGCATTCAGGATACCATCAATCACTTGAATTCGGCCCACACCATCTGCAGACACACATGCCCAAATCATGACATTTGTTGGGTTTTTTGTAGTTGCTTCAATGCAATCAGGATGAAGTGCTTCTCCTACTCTGCGTCTCACGTATTTTCTACCATCACTACCAAAGAGCGATATTTTACTCTCATCGCTCCAGATTACTTGCTTCCATTGATTTTCTGATCATTTAATGTGTTCTTTTTCCCACTTAAATCGTTTTTCGCGTTGCTTTTGATTTAAATATGGTTTTTTCCTTGGAATTCTAGCTTGTAGTCCAAATCCTGATAACCTTCTTTTTATTTTTCTTGAACTTACTGCAATACCCGCTGCATTCATTTCACACCTAATGGCATCTGATGAAATTTTTCTATCTTGAAGGCATAGCCGCTTAATTTTTCTATCGGCAGTAGCGCTTGTGCATTTTTTTCGGCCTGATTTGGCCTTATTTTCCACTGATTTCGTTTTTTCATAACGTAAACAGAACTTTCGTACACCAGAACAAGTCACTGAACCACCAACTTGTCTTGCAATTTCAGCATAATAGAGGCCATTTTCTCTCAATATGACAATTCGGCTTCTTTTTGTAGATGTCCAATTAATTATTCTTGTTGATGACGTTGTTTAAAATTAATTTAATTAAAAAAAAGGACTTTAAATATTCAAAAACAGCAATACTCTATTTAATTGTACTAGTATGCATCATTCCGCAAAATATTTCCACAACTATAACTCTTTTACCATCCAAATAACCTAAACTGTAGTTACAGACATTTGATTGGTCCTCAGAACAGTGTTTGTGATTGGCTAGTACGTTTTTATTACAAAACACGTCCTTATTCGAAACGATTTGTGTTTGTTTGTTCTACTAAATATAGCATAACTTTTTTTGTAATACAGATATTGTAATACTGTTTTTATTATTAAATTTTACATTAAATTACCTTCAATTTCATATATAAACGTTTGTATTTAAGTGAAAAATAATATATTCTACAAGCACACAAAGTTGAAAAACATGAAACTTTCAAAAAATATCGAAACTTTTGGCCACCACTGTATGGTCCAGATAAGTGAGGTTTTAGTAATTGAATTCTTATAAAACATTATTTTCTTTTTAAAGACAATATTGTAAGGAAGATAATTAAACTTATTATATTTACCAATTTATGTAAATATTATTTTAATTTATCTTAGGTTAGACATGTTTAGAAGGTTTTTATATATTTTTATCTTTTTATATATTTCTATCTTTTAAATGATGAAGAAGCCCCATGACCTCAGCAGAAAATCCAGAGCATACCGTGAAAGTAAGAAAAGAAAATCGCTGTGTGAGGCGATCAACCATCCACATCAAGGTCACAAACCAAACAGAGGAATTCCAATGCGGTGATAATGTGCTTCAGTCAACTACTGTCATGTCTGCAGTGTCAAACAGTAAAAAAAATATTAACACTGAAACATTACCTTTCATAATATGCACTACGTATCATCTTCCAATATTCAATCGTTTGTAAACTGCCTCTGCACTCGCGTTAATTGCTAATAATAAACAAGTTGGAAATTGTGCGTCATATGTGACAAATGAGGTGCGTTCGTACTATAACTGTGAAATGTTTCAGTGAAATGAATTTTATGGTCTGTTATTATACTATGATTAATTTCCGTAATAAAATAAGCACATTTTAAGTTGGCCACATTTTATCATTAGTTGACATTAACTGAAAATTCCAATGGGAAACTAAATCTTAACTTTGAAAATTTCAGAACTTGAAATCCATATTTAGACTTTTTTTCCATTTAATATCTATTTCTCCGGAAACATCTCTCCAAAAAACTGTCGGTAGATTATATGACTGCGACAATTAAACAATTTTAGTACACAAATTCGTAATAAGGAAATAATATGACCCCATCTTAAATATGACGTCATCACTATAGCAACCTAGCATCATTACCTGTCATGGGAAATCATTGAATTAATTACGTATGATAGGTTTTAATAGAATGAAGAATGTGACTATAACATGGTCATAGACGTTTTAAAATGTCATATACGTCATATATGTTATAAAGTCATACATGCCAGATAACATGGCGATACATCTCGGCCGCTTGACGATTAATCTTCGGAAGCTGCTGTAACAAGGAAGTACCAATTTTTAGAAAATTCAAATTACTTAATAAATATTTTATTGATATCTTTCTAAGTTCTGATTCGATTTTCATAAAATTTGTAAGGATTCGAAAAAATTCTGCAAAAATTATATCGATTAAATTTCAAACCATTCGGTAGGGTAGTTTTTGCGCTGTTTCTTGCGGACAGACGGGCTGACAGACGGATGGACCAGACGACGGCTATTGGTGCTACGTATTTATGTAATTACGAACGAACCTAAAAATGCATTTAGACAAATCACACTCTATTATTTGCCCCCTCTCAGTACACATAGATGTTGTCACATAACAATACTAACAGCGGTGTAAGCCCGCCACATTTATTTTCCCTCATTTTTTTCAAACGATCAATTTTTAATTTAGCTACTGCGAAAACTTGAAAAGAAAAGATTAAAATCGATTCAGTAGTTTCCGAGTAAACGTACATCAATTTAAGCTACGGTATCTGATGATAATATGGTCAATGCTGGTAATATGGCCAACCCAATATAATGTTGTTAATTTCAGTTGAATCCAAAAGATAGCGTTTGAATCTAGTCGCTGGATATCAGAAGAACATAGTTTTGTACCGGGTTGCCTGCAATCTTTGTTCACGTACACGAGAGGGCAACCATTGTTGGTTCGTTGTTAGTTGCATTGACATATTATAAATTTTTATCTGTTAAGTTTGTTAGTTTTCTTATTTAAACAATGTATTTTTATTTACTGTTATACATAATATTTTAGCTGGTTTAATGTTCTTTTTAACTGCATAAACGAATATTTTTGCGCAGACATAATTACGAACACTTTTATAAAATTCGGTTTTGTTGGCAATATGGCCAAGTGGGCGAAAAATCTATAAATATGAGATTATGTGTTGTTTGTCGTAATTAAGTGCATGATAAATGTGTCGGCCTTACCAGCTAAGATACAAAAGTTTTCATTTGCTCTACGTGTTAGAAAACAAATAAAAAATACTTTTGTACGTAAATTTATTTAAATTTTTTTTAAATTTTTGTCTAAATTTACTTTATATTAATTTTTCTATTATTTTTATAAATTTTCAAAACATAATTTTTTTGACTAATTGATGTTTTTTCTGCGTTAAATATAGACCTTTCCAATTTATGACAACTATGGGCATATTACCTTCATCAACTAGCATTTTTTTTTAACAAACTGCTACAGGTGCAAGTTTTGACTAACTTAAATTTTAATATATTTTTCCAGTGCTAAAAATGGCTCACTTTCTTAGTCAATTATTATTATTATTATTATTAAATTAGTTATTACTACTGTTTAAAAAATGTCTAACCTTAGGGTTGCCATATTACTTGCAGATGCCTAATTTTACATGTGATTTTGAAACTTTTGTCGCCCCCTTAATTTTTGTCAAAAAAATAATGTTTTGGAAAACATAATAACTTCCTATAATTTCGATGAAAATATATTCTGGAAACATTGGTATAAAAAACTTTTGACACTTTGTCAAAACATTTTATGTGCGGTATTATATGAAATTACTGCATGAAGAAATAATAATAGCAAGTGCAAATACATAAGGTTCAATAACAATAATCGTTTAATCGCAATAATAATTCAAGTACTTAATTAGTAATCAACATAATTCTAATTTTCAGCAATGTGCAATCGCAAAATTAAACTTGTTGTAAAGTTAAATTTATTTATTTTGTTTCATATTACATTTGAACTTTAGTAGCATTTAAAACGGTAAAATTCAGAAAGGCGCATTAGTTATGGAGTTTAGAAATTAATTTTTATATATTCTTTTTCTTTTACTCAACCGTTGTATATATATTTGTTCTACATGAACTAACTGCAATTAAATGTGTTATCACACTTTTAAGGTTTAAGATTTTATAGGGAAAATTAAAAATTAGAACGTCGAATAATTATGTTTGTATCATTACGTATTCCAGTAAATATGCTAATATGCATGAATAAATATGTTAACGATTCACTTTAAAAGCTGAAAGCTACTTTCAAGTTTACGAGTGGCGATAAAAAAAATTCTTGACTAGGAAAAGAAAGATATTAAAATAGTTATATTTAACATTTAAAAGACCATCAAAGCACATTATTTCCAGTACAGTTTTTAATTTAACACGAATATTTAATTGTTATTATTAGTAGTATTATGAAATATTAATTATTTTAGTATAAATAAATATGAATTAACTGTGTGAAACCTCATTACTACGAATTATCTTACTCGTATAGTGAGTATCTATTTATAAAGAATATTGGATTTGATGGTCTTTTTTAACATCAGGAATATATTTTATTAAAAACCTATTATTTCCATCTAGTTGTATGCTAAGTTTAATAACTGTAATCTAAAGTAGTAATAAATATGAAAAATAAAACAGCGATTAAAATATTTTGCTTTTACTATTTTCATATAAGGTCCGTATCAAAAGTTTAAGCACAAGCTTAAAATGTCGATTTTTAAAGAATAATAAAATGTTATAATAAACAGCATTTTTTAATTTGCGGATTTCGCAACTTCATTTAAATAAGTGATATTAAAGTAGAAAAAAAAATAAATTACATAATTGTAAAAAATATAATTTAAAATATCTTCAAACGAAACTGTCTCAAAAGTATATACACAATGGCAAAAACAACTACATTTATCATTTTTACAAATCTGTTACATACAAATTATTTTTCCTCGATTTCGAATTAGTTCAAATAAACCTACGTTCATCAAAATTATTAGTTTTTGTAGGGTTTCTAGTGGCAAAGAGTACCATGCTTTCTCAATGATCCCTTGGAGTTCTTCAAGAGAGTCATACTTGCTGTAAAAATGACGGAATAAAATTCCCCAGACATTCTCAAATGGGTTTATGTCTGGGCATAAAGCTGGCCAGTCAAGAATTTTAATATTTTACTGTGAAAGCCACAGTTTTGTAGAATTTTATATGTGAAATCCTACAATCTGTTATTTAATTTATTTTATATTATATGTATTCTATATGATATTTTGTAATTTCAGGATATCTCACTTTAACGGATTTCCGCTAAATACGATTTTACGAAATGGTTATACTCTAAGACTACTTTACATGTAAAATTTTAAAGAAAAATATACTCCTCATTATCTGTTAATTTTAAATTAATAATTTGCAATAATATATAAATCAATGCCAATTATTACTCTGAAAATATAATGTTCATAGTGAATCTTCGAATAGCTAATCCTCATATAATTAGATATATAGCACATTTTCTTGCATCTGATATTTTATTTTAATTACAGTTGTATTTTATTTGGAATTTAACTGATATCTAAAAAAGGAATTAAAATTCATATTTACGAAATAACGTCTGAGGTAATACAAAATTTATTTCATGTGCATTTTGAACTACTTTTTATTTCACAATATTTGTTTTATTAAATTTAATATAAAAGCATTAAATGTTGAGAAGTTTTCAAAACATATTAAACTGTGAAATGGTTTGATATAAATTCAAATATATTTCTCAATAAGTAAATTCATCAAAGAATGAAATAAGACTTCAGTTACTTTCCTGTTTTCCAATGATTTTTGGATGAGTATGATTCCTGAATAATTGATTCGACTTCCATTAATGGTAAAATGCCTTAATTTGCTGCAGGTGCATCTCATACATAATTAATTTTATCCTGTCTAAGACTGTAAATATTTAATGTATTACAATTTTCTGTTTACTTAAAAATTATACCATATCAGAGCTTTCCTGTATTATTTAATATTATTGCTCTCGTAAATCTATATATATTTAAACCATTCAGTGGTTGCAAGTCGTCCTTTATACAATTTTTTTTCTTTTGAAATTCTGTTACAAACGCAAGATATTTATTGTTACGAATAAAACAGCTCAGCTACATAAACAATTAGGAGAACATTATATTGTAATAATATTTACAAGCAGAAAGAAATAACTAAAAATCTATGTTTAAAAAAATGCTATTACTCAGTATTAATCATGAAACAATAAGATTATTTTATAAAAATACGTATCAAGCATTTTTTTTAATGCGAGAAGACAAAGATAATACAACCTATTACATTAAAATCTATTGCTTTGAAAAAATGATCAACTTTTGCCTTCTGCAATTTTTTAAATATTTTTATACCTAAAACTACTTTTATGATGTGCACCTTTTTCTTTTACCCCGGGGTATGTTCTAATTTTAATTTTACTCCAGTTTGTTTTATTCGAACAAATATAATTGTTTTTTTTTACTGCAATTAATTCTTCTGGATCGTCGTGACATATATCTATCGAATATCTTCTCATTTTTCAAGTTTTTCCATAGATTCTATTAACATATTTCGCTTAACTATATAAAATTTCAAAAAATAAATCAGCATAAAAATTAACAATTAAAATATTGTTTAATAAATTTTTAAAACGCGAAATAGTTAATTAATATATCTACTTGTTAAAGCGCACACGCCAAAAAAATCTATCAAAGACCCACAAAAATGCATTGGAAATCACTCGAACACGTTTTAATCCCAAGAGAAATATTAAATTGAGGAACAACAACGACCTTCAGACAGTTTGAGTGCCTTATTTAAAAGAACGGTCTAAAAAATATCATTTTGATTTAATATTTGCGCGCGCACACGCTTGCCGGAGGCTTAGTCTGTTACATTTCACATATATGAGAAAGTCCGTATTATTAGACGATTTCATGTGTAATCGTGTATTGTGCATAAAAGTTTCACGAATATGTTTTGATGTCTAAAATAAAAAATTGCATACTCAACTAGTTCAACAGATTTAAGATTAGAGGAGAAGGTCTAAATACAGGCTACCACTTTTATTTTCAATCTAAATCTTATATATATTTTTTTTAATTAGAGGAGGAAAAAATCATGGTAGGATTCTTTGATAAGTTTATAATCCGTTTAGAAAAGAAGATTCAGGTTAAAAAGCGTTTTCTAATTGTAAAAAGACAAATATCAAAAGTCTTAGAAAATTGGGTGTAAATTCTGGCTACCTCAGTTTTTTTCTCCCAAAAAATCACACAAATAGAGTTAATTTCGCTAGTTAAAAAAGAACAACATTCTTTTAATAAATTTTATTGACTAATAACAGTTAATATGTACAAAAAGAATATGAAATTTTTAATAAACAAGTTTTTTCTTCAAATATATAACAATCTTAATCCCTTCGGGACCGGCGGCTTTTACACAAATTTTATTCGGTCGGCACCACTTTTTTAAAAAAAAGCTACCTTTACTTAAACTATCGCAAAAATGCTCTAATTAGAGAATGCAAATATTACTTTTATTTTTACTGGTGCCTAAAAGAAATTCTGTATGCTTTTTTTGAGGGTGCATATATGCACCCATGTCCCGAATGGGTTAAATACTATCTCTGACAGTCTTCTTTCCAGTCTGTTCCTAGTTTTGTTTTTTTATATCTTAAACAAAAAAAAGCTTGCTGCTTGAAATATAGATTGCTTCATAGACACCAATATACAAACATAGTAATCACTCTCTGCGTCGCAGTCACTATAGGTTCCCCCATATCGCATTCTAAACATCTAACCGACATGACAGTTCTCCCTTCTTATCCGCAAAGAAAGCCACCTCACAGAAGCCACAAATTGCAATAATCTTCCTCTGTCAGATATCTCCTATTTTTTATATTTTTAAAGTCTAATTTATGTTCCTTTAGCCTGTGATTTCTTAGTTTTCCCTCCATCATTTTTCCTTTTCCACTTCCCATTTATTGCGAACGATTTTGGAGCGCTCAACAACTTCAAATGACGTAACAAAGCAATACAACGTCCGTGATCCCATAAATTGATTTAGTTATCTCCTCTTTACGTGGAGTAAACACAAAGAGGTCCAAATACCAGCTAGACGGTATTTAGACCAATCTGGGTGGCCGGTATTCGGACCGCTGCTATGTTCAAGTTTAAAGCGATATTACTCATTAATATAGTAAAATATCAATAACGTGCGTGCGGCTTTTGAAAGCTAAATATGTCTAGAAAACAATTCAATCGTCATATACGATCCATACTTACGATCTTGTCCATATACGATCAATATTCTTTTTAAAAATGAGATACACGTACCTGCAAAACTTTTCACATCCGAGATCTCGTCGTGTCGACACTTTTAATCTTACTGTATGTAAATGAGAGAAACTTCAGTGATGTGCAACTAACACCTTTCTTCTGCCAATTGAAGGTACAAACTCTGCCTATCGCCGCTCGTCTGTGAATGGCTCAGTTGTTAGAACATCAACTAACTAGTGTTTAGATATTTTCTTCTACTTTGAGGGTATTAAATTGCCGTTATGTTTTACTTTAAGTATTTTAAGTACATACATCTATTTTACTGCTCCTATATACAGTGTTAAATATTACAAATACTGGATGTTCCAAAATTTGACCGCTAAATTAAGGGGTATGATAGAAGGGATCAAGAGGATGAAAACTTACTGTAGAACATGGGGTCGCAACCCACGTTTTGTAAGAGAAAATCGCAAAAATTGGTAGGAGGTGTGTGACGTTGAGTGAAAAAAAAAATGTCAGTAATAAGTAGAAAAAACATTCATATGACGTCAAGCATGATTACAATGCATTGCAGTTTAACGTCAGGAACGAGACAATGACGTATTTTTATAAAAAATTGTTTGCAGTTACGGCCACGAAGGTCATTGCACAGCCGACACCGACGGACGAAGGATTGTCGAGTGCATTAAAACATATTACTATAAAAATGTCTCGTCGCCTCCTTTCTGACGTTGAACTGTAATGCATTGTAATCATTCTTTACGTCAAAAAATTTTTTTTGTATTAATTATTGGCTCGTTTTGTTCCACTCGATGTGTATTATACCCTTGTTAAATATTTTTGCGATTTTCTCCCAGTAAACAAGGTTTGCGACCCCATGTGGTATGGTAAGTTTTCATCCTTTTGATGCCTTCTATCACCACTCTTAATTTGTCGGTCGAATTTTGGAACACCCTGTATATAAAGCTATTTATGCTAATACATAAAATTGGAGTGTCTGTCTGTGATCCCCCCCCCCCCCTAATAAAAAAACGGTACTTCTCTCTTATCCCATTGACCACTTTTTATAACAAAAACTATCGCCAAGCTGTAACACCAAATAAACAAATGGAATAATTTTGCCATTGGAATATCAAACTAAATAAATAAATAAAATACAAGAAATTCGGAAAAGTCCCACTCAACACAGTGTCAACTAGCAGTAAGTTTAACGGAGAAAAAAGTTTTCAATATAATAATGAAAACAGAAAAAAAAATCTTGGATATTTAGTTATTTACATTATTTTTCTTAATTATCCTTCTCGGCTGGTGAATAAATGATTGTGACGTCAGTTGAAAATGATCTATTATACTTAACTATGCATCGCATCGTTTTTTCAATGCTTTTTCCCTTTCAATATCATGACACCGCCGTTTAAGGTCGCGACTGTTATTTTAATTAACGAAATAACGCATAAATCATTAAAACATAATAAAAAATACAAGTAAATGTCGAATTAAAAACCACTTGATGACATAACAAACCCGTGTAATGCTTCTGACGTCAAGTGAATGGAACTGCATTTTTGGTGTTAAGTGCTATAGTTTGGCGATAGTGCTTTGTTACGAAAAGTGGTCGACGGGATAATGGAGAAGTACCAAAAACATATTTGTAAATTATTTCGATTATTTAGACAACGTATAATCAAAAATAACATTTAAAAATATTTTGACTGTTTGTCTGAAATAGGCTCAGAAACGCTTGCATAAAAACACTAAACTTATCAAGGGCAGAATATCTCTGGCTGTAATCTGTAGTTTTCCACTTTCCGTTATCTAAATTATTTTTGAGAAAACAGGCAAAACCGGGAGAATTAATCAACCAACCGCTCTTTCAATGAGCAAAAACACGAGCAACAATTGATAAATTTTAAGGCGACTGAAAGGTCCAGTTAAGATTTATAAACGATAATAATTACATTTTTAGCTTATGACTTATAAATTTTAATTTAAAACCTGGATTGCTAAGTATTTTTCCCCAAAAATTCAAAAGATCTTTTAAAATACAAATGGAACACATCGGATTGCAACGCAGCTTATCAAAGAATAAAATTAATCTTAGATTACTTTCCTGTTTACCAACGAATTTTGTATTAGTGTCGTTCCTGAATAATTGATGCTACTTCCATTAGCGCTAAATTGCCTCAATTTGATACAGTTGTATATCTTTCATAAATAATTTCCCAGTCTAAAACGTACGCATTTCTACTGTATAATTACCTAATGCTTTCAGTTTGCTATTCACCTAAAAATTATAGCAAAATATTGATTTTCTTCATTATTTAGTGATATTGCTATCTTAAAATGAATACATAATTAATCTTTTAAATTCCGCAAACTGTAATGTAAACAGCGTATTATGAGACGATTCATGTATAATTGATTTTGCAAGTAAACGTCTGCCGCATATGTCTAAAATGAAATAAAAAATAATATATCATACATGATTTAAAATTACTTTAGAGGGATTAATTTTACTGCTGCCTTAGATGCGTACAAGTATTTTAAAGGAACAAAGTTATCAAATAATAAAATAAAACGCCTGTTTATTAGCCTGTTTTTAAATGCATATTGAATTGGCTTTTTCCCTGAATAATTGGCGCTGCTTATATTACTGCGAATTTGCCTCAATTTGTTAACACTAGAACGGCGGTAGGGGTCATTTTGACCCCTGGACACATTTTTCCGTTGATTTTACTTTTGTTTAGTTGGAAGAAATCATTTGAATTTTTTTTTTTTTTTTTACTTTTTCTGAATAGATAACAAATGTTTCTAAAAAAAAAATTAGATTTGTTAGTTTTTGAAATATTGGAAAATATTGAATATGTGCATGTATGTATATATATATATGAAATATTGATAGAAAATATTCTTATTTTATAAATTTTGCGGTAGAGGTCATTTTGACTTCTGAGCACTTTTGTCCGTTGATTTACTTTTGTTTTGTTGGAAGAATTCGTTTGAATTTTTTTTTTACTTTTTCTAAATAAATAACAGAACTTTCTAAAAAAAATCAGACTTCTTAGTTTTTGAAATATTGGAAAATATTGAATATATATGTAATAATAAAATTTCGCCATTTTTCCTTAGTTAAATTATTCCAAATTCTTACAATTCTAATTTTTTCCTCCTGTTTTATTCCAATTTACTAATCTATATTCATTAAATCCTTGTTCTTAATTTAGCTTCTATCGTTAACTCTGTTAAATTCATTTTTATTTAATTCTAAATTGTCCAAATTTACTTAAATATAAAGCTTTTAGTTATTCTTAATTGCTATCATGATCCCCGATCATTTCTGGGGTTTAGAATGTTTTTAGAGAGCCATTTTCATTTTTATTCCGAATATTAATTTCCCGCTCTGAAGTCACTTTACTACAAAATTAATCCACTCCTCTCTGTCCGAACTCTTTTACTAATTATCTTTCATTGGTCGTGACGTAGCATGACGCGTCTTCTTTAATTCTTCATTGGTTCAGTGCGCGTTCTACGTCATAATTTGTGTTATTGCGCTGGGTAACAAAAAGCAGCTACCTGTGGCGCTTCCTCAGAATTAAGTCGTATTTTCACTTGTAAACAACTCTCTGGCTGCTCGTTTTGAGAATAATCGAGATGTTCTGATACTTACCCTCTATTCCTTGATGACGTAGTGATGCACAGCTATTATGGTTATGGTGGAAACTGCCCAAGAGAAATATTTAATAAAGAATTGAAATTGAAAGCCTTGTTCGTTTTGAATTCATGGAGAAACGCCTCTGGGTTTTAAATTCTACTGCCGCTATTGCCACGTCGAAACTGCAACTAAAATGTTACGACTGCTTCTAAATATTTATATCATCAATAGTAACCAACGTTCTTAACTTCGTTGTGCGACCATGTGTGCTCCTTCTATAATCAACGTTATTGCAACTACAACATATGACGGTAAATCATCGTAATATAATATATATATATATATATATATATATATATATATATATGTGTGTGTGTCAAAATGATCCCTTCCGACCGTTCCAGTAGGTAAAATTTTCCGCTGTTCTAGTGTTTAATGTTCTATCTCATACATAATTATTTTTGCACTGTTTAAGACTTTATACATTCGTATATAAATAAGTACTTAATGTTTAACAATTTTCGATTTCCTAAAAATTATATTGAAACAGAGCTTTTCCAATGTATTTGTTTTTACTAATTTCATAAACATAATACAAAATTAATCTTTTAAATTTCACATATTAGAATTATATTATGAGATGTTTACATGCGTCATCGATTACGTGTGTGGACGTTTCAAGAATACTATTGACGTCCAAAATAATAAAACAAAAATAATATCTCGTTCATGATCGAACAAATTTATTATTCGCTTAGGTGCATTCATTTTACTGTTGCTATAGATATCATAGAAATATTTTAAATATACAAAGTTATCAAAGAATAAAATGTTGAAAATCTAAGTTTCATTCCTTTTTCCAATAAATTTTTAATAATCATGATTACTGAATTTTCTTTGCTACTTCCATTTATTCTAAATTGCCTTAACCATTTCCTTACGGTGTTAGGACATATGTCGTCCCAACGACAATAAACTCCGCCCTACACTTATAGTAGGATATTTTCAAGAGAAATCTAACAAAAAAAAATTTAATTGTGGTACGAATGAATATAAAAAAAGTTGCCTGTCCTGGCTCGTTGTCAAAAGGGTAATCTTGCATCTGTTTCATAAATAATATTATAACGGCAGTACATTTTTATATATTTCTGTATAAATACATACTTTTAGCATAAGAAAAACATTTCTATGATAAGATATATAATAAAATACATTTCTATGAAAACACATTTCTATATCACGCAATTTTGCATTCACCTAAAAATTACAGCAAAATAGTGGAATTGTTATTAACGCTATCTCAAAAAGAATACATAATTAATATTTTAAATTCCACATACTTTAATAACATTATGGAAGTATCGTATTACGAAACAATTTCATGTACAATCGATTTTGTGCATACACGTTTCAGGAATACGTTTTCATGTCTAAAATGAAAAGAAAAATAATATCTCATACAAGTTTTAACACATTTCGAATTACTCGAAGAGTATTTTTCTTACTGCTGCCACAGATATCGTACAAATATTTTGAGTAAATGAATGGAACGCAGTTTTTTGCCTGTTTTGAAATGCATTTTGAATTAATGTTATTCCTAAGACATAATTAATCATAAATACACAAATATACTTATTCAAAAATACATATTTTGTTAATTATGGTTATTCATAAATACGTGTCTATTTAATTATGGTTATTCATAAATACTTATCTAGTTAATTATGGTTATTCATATATACATATATAGTTAATTATTGTTATTATAAATCAGGGTGACTAGTGGTCAGGGAAAAATACAGTTAAAAAAAATGATAATCACCAGTATATTTTTATAGAAAAATTCAAATTGATTATTTGATCGAATAATCAACATAAATTTTTCTATAAGAATATACTGGTGTTTAGCACTTTTTTTGACTGTAATTTTCCCTGACCACTAGCCACCCTGTAAATACATAAATACATAATTACAGTTATTCAAAAAGATATAAATACCTAATTTTAAATATTCAGAAGTATATAAAAACATAATTTTAGTTATTCAAAAATATATAAATATATAATTAATGTTATTCATAAACACATATTTAATTAATTATAGTTATTCATAAATACGTAATTATATTTATTCATAAAAACATATATACATGATTATAGTTATTCAGAAACATCTAAAAACATAATTATAGTTATTCATAAATACATAAATACGTAATTATATTTAGTCATAAATGCATAATTATAAATATTCAGAAATATATAAAAACAAAATTATAGTTATTCATAAATACATATTTAATTAATTATAGTTATTCATAAATACATAAATACGTAATTATATTTATTCATAAAAACATATATACATGATTATAGTTATTCAGAAACATCTAAAAACATAATTATAGTTATTCAGAAATGCATAAATACGTAATTATATTTAGTCATAAATGCATAACTATAGTTATTCAGAAATATGTAAAAACAAAATTATAGTTATTCATAAATACATATTTAATTAATTATAGTTATTCATAAATACATAAATACGTAATTATATTTATTCATAAAAACATATATACATGATTATAGTTATTCAGAAACATCTAAAAACATAATTATAGTTATTCAGAAATGCATAAATACGTAATTATATTTAGTCATAAATGCATAATTATAGTTATTCAGAAATATATAAAAACAAAATTATAGTTATTCTTAAATACATAAATACTTAATAATGCCTTTAAATTTCACATACTAACTAGACTCTATTATAGAAACACTCTATTGTGAGACGCTTTCTTGTATAATCGACTTTGTACATGAACACTTGGCGAATATGTTTTGATATCTAAAATGTAAGAATATAAATATCTCATTCATGATTTAACAGATTTAATATTATTTTAACACCATTAATTATACTGCTGCCTTATATGCCCGATAAATATTACAAATTTATCAAAGAATAAAATGAAACTTGATTACTTTCTTATTTACTAATAAATTTCGTATTAGCGTCGTTCCGGAATAATTTATGCTATATTGCCTCAATTTGATGTAGTAGTATCTCTTACACAACTAATTTTAAGCAGTCTTGGATAAAATGTATTAGTGTATAATTACTGAATTTATTGCAATTTTCTATTCATTCTAATAATGTAGCAAAATAATACTGCAATGATAGGAAAAGAGAGCTTTTGTATATATACTTTTTTTTACTATTCTCGTATATTAAATACATAAACAATATTTCAAATTTGACATACTATAATATTTTATATGATCATTGTATTATGAAACGATTCTACGCATAATCAATTTTGGAAATAAATGTTGACGAATGTGTTTTCATGTACGAAATATTAAACAATTTAGTTTCTCGTCCATCATTTAACAGATATAATATTACTTCATTTGCATTTATTTCAGTGCGGCATTAAATGTCATTGAAAGTTACGAATTTAAAAATTTATCAAACAACAACATAAAGCATACTTGCTTGCCTTTTTCATAATAAATTGGCGTCATTCCTGAATAAATGATGCTACTTGAATCAATGCTCAATTTCCTCAATTTGATGCAATTATATCTGTTTCTGTACTTTGACTTTAATTTTACTCAGTCTGAAACTTAATGCATTTGTACATGATACCTAAATTATTATAAGTCTCTATTTATTCTAAGAATATAGCAAAATAGTATTGTTACATCATATAACGTTATTACTTTCATACAATTAATATATATATATATTTAAGTTTCACATTATGGAAGCACCGCATTATGATACGATATCATGTATAACTGACTTTTTTTTATAAATGTCTGACAAATGTATTTTAAGTTCAAAATATTTAAAAATTAGATATCTTTTTTATTATCTAATATTTCTAAAATTAGTTTAATAATATTCATTTTGCTGCTGACTTATATATCGTTATAATATTACAAATATACAAACTATTGCACAAAAATTTAAATTTAATATTAAACACCTACTTATCTTTATCCATCTGCTAAAAATTACAGTCGGATATCATTACGAGCATCGTTTGTTGCAGAAAAAATAAGTTACCAATCGACTGGAAATATAATGTCTTCGTTATGAATATAAATGCCTTTTTGTTGAAGGAGCCGTCTCCATATTAAACATTGTACATACATTTTTATTTTTAAAAATGCCTACTTAATACTTAAAATTAGAACGAAAAGTCATACATCCGGCATAGATTATGAAACTCTTTCCAACGCTAACGGAATATTATTAAGAAATTTAAATGTTTTCATACGATAAATGAGATATGTAAATAACCAATTAAAAAAAAAAAAATACATAACTCAGTAAAAATCCATTTTCAGCAATTGTTTTGAAATTCTTTTCTGAGTCCCTGTAAATGAACTATTAATGCTACACACTTCATTTTCAATACCTAACGCTCTATAGTACGAGAGTTAGAGCAGGAACAGACGGAGAGACAGGCAGACAGGCAAACCAAATTCATAAACACTTTTCAACTATGTTGGAAAGTGTTAAAAATTATATTTCATGATTTCTATGATATATCCGTAGTAGAATAAGTATATTTACATAGTTTTATCAAATATTATCATAAAAAAGCTTTAAATCTAAACAGTTCTGCTTAAAACAAAATTTTAATAATATATATATATATATATATATATATATATATATATAATTAACACCATATTTACACCATAATTAAACTAAGAATAAATAACAAACATCAAAGAAATTCCAACATATATAACCTGAACAGGAAAAAACCAAGAAAAACAACCTAAAAGCTGTGGCCTCGTCAGTGGTGGGCATATTATAAAGCACAGTAATGTTTCAGACTAATTACCATACACAACAAACTGTTATTCAATAGTGGTAGTGGGTTTCGGCCAGAGAGTCGTTAAGCATATATCAAATGCATAAAAACAATTGAAAGCGTATCACGAACACTCCCCCACCGGACCCGACGCCAGAAGTAAACAGCACATCTCGAAGATGCAGCTGACAACAAGGATTTTATTTTCATTTTTAGTTTTAGTTTTATTTTTAAACTTTGTTGAGCTTATATATATATATATATATATAATATAATATTTTTCTTATTATTATTTTATTTAATTTTTTTACGCAAGATGAATTTTTTAAAAATCAGAACTGTTTAATTTTAAAGCATTTTCTAAGATAATATTTTATAAAACTGTGTAAAAAATAATTATTATACGTTCGATATATCATAGAAAGTGCAAAATATATAATTTGTTAGATATTAAGCAAACTGTATTCTTTAAATAAAAAAGTTGATACAATTTTTGTATATGGGGACGGCCTCTTTGACAAAAAAGTATTTATATTCAAAATAAAAACATTATATCCAGTAGGTTGGTTTTATTACTATGTGCAGTATATATTTTCTAGAATATTTTTTATAAGAATTATGTACTTTAAGAAGTGATGTATAAGAGGCTTTGCATTGAATTTTTCTCAAAAATATAACAGTTTTTTCTACTAATCCCAGAATGTCGTCACAGATATGCAATGCTGTCATTCTCAGAAATATACTTTTATCTGTTTCGTGCGAAATTTTTTGACGCATGAAAGAGACAGTTTTTAGAAGATAATATGGAATATGCCATGCAAGAGATCACTCAACATGCGATAAGAACCTGAAAATATTTTATTAAAATTTTGACTTCCTTTCGATGACAGAGATATATCTATTTAATATCACCACCGTTTCCTATATTGCTTCTATTCAATAACATTAAAATGGCAAATATTTTAAAAATAATTTAATTATTTTAGTTTTAGTTTTTATTAAATGTCTTAATTTGTTTTTACAAAATTTAAAGAATTTTATTACAAAACATGGATTTTTTGAGTTTGATATTTCTGAACATTTTAAAATTATTTTTTCAAATGTCATGCAAAAAAATAACACTTTATGTAAATAACTGAGGACTTTTGCAAATGAATATTAATATTATTTTAATGTTCATAAATATGCAAAGCTTCCAAAAAAATTATGATTTGCAGACGATATAGACAGAAAGAAAGCTATATAAGGCAATTGCAAGTTTATCAGTTGTGTATTTGCGTACATAAGCCACGTTGTTTATGGTGGGAGGTTAACTATTATACGAGGGTTATTTTTAAAATAAGTACCTTTTTGAAATTCCGGCGTGACGTTGTCGGCATTCCGCGCATGCGCAATGTTTATCTACATCTGTTGGCTAACCACAGGCGTCATTACGAAAACATTCGACAGTGTTACCGTTTTTTCTGAGTATTTAAAATGACTTCGCCGATTGAGAATCCCACCGCTTGTGAAATACGATCGGTTTCTTAGTCCTAAAGACGTGAAAGTGGCTGATATTAATCGTCAGATTAGTGAAGTTTACGGACAACACATTATGACTGGTGTAATGGTACGGAGATGGGTTAAAGATACCATTTTAAAGATGGCGGCACAAATGTTCATGATAAGGAACTAAGCGGGGCAGCTTCAGGCATTACTGAAGATTTGGTGCAGAAAGTTGACAAACGAGTGAAACAGGAGAGATTCTTTACGATTTCGTCATTATATGATGAATTACCCCGGGTTTCATGCAGTGTTTGGTATGAAATTGAGAGGGAACAGCTTTAGACTTCTATAAAGAGGGGATTCAAAAACTGGTTATACGACACCATGAATGCTTTATGATTGGCGGAAATTACGTAGAAATTACGTAGAAAATAGATTGAGATACATGCTTTCATATAAAAAAAAACTGGTAAGAAAATCATACTTGTTTATTTTTTATTTCATAACGGTACTTATTTTTAAAATACCCCTCGTATATTGATATCGATGCTTCTCCTATTTCACACCCCCCCTGTTGTTTTTCTCGGCATGGACCTTGGTTGGGTCTTTTTAGAGTGCTTTATAGATTACCAGATAACCGCGGTAACACTAACTCAACGTCTTCCATGAGTAAGAGAATACGTTGACTAGACAGTTGACCGCTAGAACTGAGAAGCATGGAGGGATAAGTATCGATTTCAATTGATTAAAGATTTTAAAACAAGGTTCATTGCACCATAAATCTATCATCCCATGTTGAAAATGTAGAAGATTAGAACAGCTCAATGATTGCTAAAGGTATTATTTTTACAGTGCTTGGGACTAATAGTACAAAGTACCCTCTATTACTCTAAGTTCGCAGATCTTGGTAATCTTCATAATCAGTTTCATTTTTTATGCTTTTATGTTAGCCAAATAGAAATGGAATTAGATATTAACTGCCCCTGTCAATGTCTCCCTGTCAGTCACCTACTTCGAGGAGAATTCCGCTGAAGTCTGCTTTCTAAAACGATCCCCTATCTAAAACGATCCGTATTTAAATCCCATTCGATATCTTATAGATATTCTTGAAAATGGAGTAAAAACACGAGTGTCTAATTATGGGAATGTTTAGGAAGTATTTGAGATGCTAAACGTCTAAAACATTTTTGCAGACATGGTGAACCCATGCCTGATCACAAAGCACTACAGTGATCTCTGAAAGGAAGGTAAAAAAAAACTGAAGATGGCTTTGCAGACAAAGACCGAAACGTTGGGTACATTTTAAATGTGTTTTTAAATTAAAATTTTTATTTTATACGCTAATGAGTATCTATGTACTTTCAATGTTAAATTTAAGGTTAAACTCTTAAAATTATGGGTTCTTAATAAGTTCCAGTTTTCTTGAGTTTCAAAGATGTCCATCCACGAACATCTTTCTGGTGGTAATCTTATATCTGATCTGAAATCACTTATCACTCTATAAAAAGTTAGAGCTGAAAGAACAAGTCACGTGGAAAAAGCCTGGAAAGTCAAAGTTATTGCAACTTAGCTTGTAATCGCTTAATTGAGTTTGGCGGGGTTAAAAACAGATTGCATCTTTGAGTTCTCAACTTGATTGATTAATTATATCCATTAAATATTCTAGCTATTGCCAGGACCTGATGCAATCGTGGGATTTCGCAATAATATACATCTACATAGTTGTATAAACTGTTTGAACTTTTTAATACAACTGTTTTCGAGTAGCAAACTTCTCATTATTTAATCGCAAGTTTCTGTCATTTTGAGAAAAGAGATTTGCGACTAAATATAGGAGAGTTTGTTATTATAAGAGAAATATTACTTCTTGGAATTAATATAGTACGATCCTGAAAAATTATGTGGCCAGGAAATCCTGCCATCTGCGATAAATGCGTTAACGACGTTTATTTTGAATATACTACGTTATTAACTACATAAATGTATTTTTTTTCGCTGAAAATTCACACCAAATACTGCGCATTTTCGATATCTAATGAGCATTTTCGATAGCTATTCTATCTAGAATTTTCTCATACGTATTTTATACAATATTGTGTTTAGAGAAGTAATATTCCTTAATTTTTGATACGGTTTCTAAATTTGATTTATACTTAAAGGACTATATTTTTGCGGTAATAATTTCACCTTTTGAAATATTAAGCTTGATGTCTCAAAATTGAATTGTTGAATCATTGCCTAAATTAACGGCTTACTGATTTCATTTTCTATAACGAAGATATTCTCACGTGCATAGAAATATTTTGAAAATCTTAGACGTGATACAAACACTGCCAGTGAGATTTTAGCCTTTGGGAATTACACTAACAAACATTATACTTTTCAACTTTGTAAATTGAATTTAAATAAATGTTTGGCGTTCCATTTTGAATATTTAAATTTCTCTGAATAAGTGATAGGATTTTAGTATTGGATATTGATAAATGTATTTTAGATAAAAGAAATATAAATATACATGCACTGATAAGCATATGAATTAGTGTTGCAATATTACTGAATGAGAAATAATTAGATTTTTTTTTTATTATAATAACTTTAAATATAGATTTTTCATTATATCATCTACCTGTACTACCTGCACTTATTTAAAATTGATATTTTTGAGTTGTTAATTGATCAATAAGAGATGATAGTGAAATTAAATTTATATAAAAATATTATGTATTGTTTTTACATGCATTTTAACTTATTTCATTCTTTTAAAGATTTAATTTTGTAATCCATTTTTTAGTCCCCTGTTTACTAGAATTTTGAAATTTAGTACAATTGTGTTTTCCTGTTAAAAACACATTTGTTTAATATTTTCAGAACTTAATTATTAATTAATAGATTGATATTAATTAAATAAATATTATGTTGGAAAAATAATTTTTTAGAAAATTCTAGATAAGGTCAGATGCATTAAACGAACTCAGATATTTTAGTAGGTAGAATAATATTAAAATTTTACCCAAATGGACCAGGGTTCGTGCTTCCTATTTGTGCAGATAATTTTCTTTTAATGACAACTTTTATAAGGTTTACAGGTTTTCTTTTATATATATAAATATGACGTATTTTCTAATGGCTGCTATGCATTAATGTTAAATCGATAATAAATGAAATTAAAAAATATATCACATCAGTGTCAAATTTCTTTAGAAGATTAAAGAGTCCCACGTTGCGATCGCAGAAGGTGTTGTAATTAATCATGAATTTTTGCAGAGTATTAACCGCAGTGTTTAAGGCCTTTGGTGTGGCTTCAAATAATTCATATGAGAAAACAGTTCAGTTCCATCTATTTTATTCATGCGACTTGAATGGTAAATTCAAATAAGAGAGATATTTATTTACATGTAACATACAGCGTTTGCTGGGAACTTCTTTAATACCACATACTGTCGAAATATTTAACTCATAACAGCTACGAAAATTAAACATTCTCCGTCAGTTTCCTCCTCTCTATCTTTAACAGGAGCTTGGTACATCTATATGTACTTACTCAATACATTAAACTAGAAAGAAATATGCGTACAATTACAGGTAAAAGAAAATAGTGCCTTTTCGACCGAAACAGAGACAAAAACTGGTTCGGAACTATATCACTTCTGAACACACCACATATTAATCCTGATTAATATTAATTTGCATATTAATTCTGAGCACACCGTATAACAAAATTCCTAGGGACAAAATTTTATCCAGATTTCCAACAAGCGGCCCCATCGTTCATAAATAATTAGGATTCCAGGTGACTCGGGTTTGATTCCCGATCTCGAAATATATCTTCGTTCCTCATTTATTACCCACACGTGTAGATAGCATTTCTGAATATTATTTGTGCTTTTACTGAGTGTTAAAAGAATAAATCTTCCTTTGCAAGTAGAAACGGAAATTCGAGGCACTACATGCAAATATAACATGCATATCTGACAAAATATATCACTTTAAGACAAGTTTTATTGCGAACTTTTAAAATGTTTCAAGAAAGATTGCTTCAAATAATGTTATTATTATTTTTTCGTATAAATATTATTTTTATTGACTTAAAAAAATATTTTTTTTAGAAAAATTATCTGATGTATAGGAAATAGCAATAAATAGCTATCCACCCCCACTCCCCACCTCCTCCTTTTGATTTATCAAAAAGGTACAAGTTTAATCTACCTGAGTACAAAACTTCACTTTTTCCCTTTCACATGAATATATTAATCAATATTTTATAGCGCTCGTTTATCTAAATTCAGAATGCGTCTGATCTTTCTATTCAACATTTTAAAATTTTAGGCTTATTATTAATTAATCGAACAGCCTAAATAATGCAGTTTCCTTTCTATAATAAAATATACTAATAACTGAGAATTAATAATTGAGTTTATGGCCTAGTTTGAATATTATATAACCTTAATTCTAATGAAATGGTGAACAATATTCGATAAATCCTGATGCTTAGAATCAAACTCAAGATCTGTAAAACAAAATGTGAATTTCATTAAATACATGCATAAATGAATTATTTATTCAACTCAATGATGTTAATCTGGCGTTAGTTGAAAGTTACTTTGAAGAATGATATGCTATAATTTCCCTTGATATAGATTTAGTTATGTAAAAGATAAATTTCGGGTGCAGTTGCCATAAATGTAGACAATTTCAATAAAAAATTTAAATTTGAAACTCAATTGTTTTAGTAATTTGACATCATGTATACTATCAATGTAAAACTATAACAGATTTTTTACGTAAAAAGTATCAGTTTCAATGGCTTTGTAAAATAATATGTGAGAATATATATATACATACACACATATATACATAATTAATGCACTTGGTAATTTAAAACTATAAAAAATGCATAATAATATTATATGCTATATTTTATATGATCTGCTTCAAGTGCATACGAATGCAATAATTTTTCATATGGTATTGAATGAAATGTATATACGTGCACACTATATTAGACAAAAAAATCGGACACTTTCGATTTTAAACGTTTTGTCGAATTTGTAGAAAAATATTTGACAAATTCTTCTGGAACATCAGGAATATAAAGAACATGGTTAACCTCATATTTTCCAGCGAATGTTTGATCGCCAGGGATATTAAAGAACCAACAACAACTAATATTAATAATTATTTTTCGATCTCCTGTAAAGTAAAATGCTCTAAATGATCTGAACTTATAGTGAATGACTATATGGACCTTGTACAAGATTTATGTTCATTTGTGTAAGAATAGCACATATATACAGGGACACCGTACATTGGACACTGTCAACGGTGTCCAATGTCTAATTCTTATACCGTTAGTCATAGACATATAGTTCTAGTTGCAAAAATACTTTAAATGAGGTAAAGAAGTATTTTAAGAGCGATTTGGGTTAATAAAAGCATTTCTTACAAAGTTACAAAATTTAAATTTTTATATGGTCCCCTAGTCTTATAGTTGCATTTAGTAAAAAATTCCTATTGCACTAACAAGCAAGACAAAAAAAAGTCCCATTCATCTAACACTAAAACTGACCGAGTTATGAAATTTTGAATTGTATGACTAATTTTCTGCATCTGAACACAGATGAGTTGGGCCATGCTTCGAGGGATCGTACACACAGTGCTTAAAGTATTAGTAAGATTTATTTCGCGTGTATCTTAATATATCTGCAATTGAACTGAAAGTAGTCACATCGTACAAGTATTACAATAGTGTTAATTTTTAACAATGAAGTTTCAGATTCGTTAAAATAATTGTATTTTAACATATGTTTCATTTTGTAAATAAATCAGACTGTTGCTTTTCATCAATTCATTTGACAAATATTCTGCTATTTTTCCCCAATATATTTTTAGTACAATTTGCATATTTTGCTTTAATATGTCAGAATGAAAATAGATTTCAAATCTATATTGTAATCTTAATTTTACTCTCAACTGTTATTTTTGTTATATCTGATGATTATTTATATTTCTAGTAAATTTGAGAATGACCCCTATTTCTCAGCAAAAAAGAGACTTCAAATTTAAAAAACTATTACCCAGATAGTTTTAATCGTAGAAGAATGGGACTTTTTTAATCTTATTTGTTAGTGTAACAGGAAAGTTTTACTAAATATCAATTACAGGATTGGGGGACAGTATAAAATATTAAATTTCGTAACTTTTTTAAGAAATGTTTTTTATTGACCCAAATCGGTTTTAAAATATTTCTTTATCTCATTGAAAACATGTGTGAAATTGGAACTGTATGTCTATGGAAATATGTTTAGGAATTAGCGTTGAGAGTAGACACCTTGTGTATGGAAATATAAATGTTTCTTTAAAAAATTCAAGAAATGTTCGCAACTTTTTCTTACAGCATGTAGGATTTTCAACCAAACTTTATGCTACTTTCGAGAAGCTTGACAAAAGCATAATAGTAACAACATACTACATTTAGAATATACGCATATCAAGTATTTAATGAAATATGACCATTTGTATGATATAATTTTTAACTGCGCATGCTATGTTATTTATTCTAATTTTGCATAATTGAGTAACTTATTTAAAATGTCCTGCTGAATATCCTTATAATTCAGAAAGGTATCGTTGAGCTGATTTTCCGTTGCTTTAGAAACGTAATCGATGGTGAGGGATTTTCCACTAATCAACATTTTGTATTTAATGTCTTGCAACAAAGGATTTAGCATTTAACGAATGTAACGCTTAGCTTTGGAACGATGTTTCGATTTTGATAATACTTTTTTTGTTGGAATATGCTGTTCTTATAGATTTTCAAGAAGAATTAATGCATCAATAAAAATGAAATTTAAAAGAATTAAAAATATATAAATGACAATTTGTGGAAAATTCCTTAACTTCAAGCAACTTTAGAAAGAAACTGAAATTCAGTTCACTATATTGCCGATGCGTTTCTAAATTTTCAAATTATTGGACTGGTTTTCTTATGTGGGTTGACCAATATAGCTGACTTGTAAATTATGCAATAAAAGTTTTGCTATCTTTAACGCGTGCGAAGTAAAAAAGTATTTCATACAAATATCCATATTTCTTAAATAATATATATTTAAATTGTAGTTATTGTATCTTGTTTCTGCTGAATTACTGGGCTGGTAAAATATAAAACCATTAAAAAAACATTGTAAAGAGTTGATCATTGTTTACAAGGAAAGCGATGTATAATATTAGCGTTAAGTGTAAAAGGTTGTTGTAAACGTAAT
Organism: Maratus michaelseni; assembly: GCA_963931845.1. Classification (NCBI taxonomy): domain Eukaryota; kingdom Metazoa; phylum Arthropoda; class Arachnida; order Araneae; family Salticidae; genus Maratus; species Maratus michaelseni. Next base: position 345,174,221 of record OZ007590.1, on the reverse strand, counting down.
GAATAATAAAATGTAAAAGTTATGAAGAAATTCGATGAAAAATTGAAAAAAATAACAAAAGGATGTCTAAGTTGCACAATACAAGATTGATAAAAACAGGAAAGGGTGTATGAGAGCAACTGATAGTAGAAGAGTAAGAAGCCTATGTTTAGGTGACAAATATCCTTTTTTTAGTGAAAATAAAATGGCCCACTAGCAATGCGAAATATTTTGGTCTGAATGTTAGACTAGATGAATTTATAATCGCAGATTTTTTTTCTAAATCAGGCGTTAAACCAACAGAGTGAAAAAGTGTCCAAGACTGGATTCGAACCAGAACCAATGACATTGCGCTCCACTGTTCAACCATTAAGCTACCTGGACGATATCCAGACTGACACTCCGCACTATTATAAGTTGGCAAGGCTGAATTCTTGCAGTACAAGATTAAATATCATCACAAAACACAAGTCCTGCAACAAGCATAAGACGCAAACTGCCATTTAATCCAGCATCGATGAATATATATATATATATATAATTTTGTAGAATTGGCGTCTCATGCCGCAGGATTTGTGATTCATGGAGATATTTCATCTTGTGCTGCAAAATTATAGCCTTCCTAATTTATAAGAGTGGGGAGTGCCAGTCTGGATATCGTCCAGGTAGCTTAATTGTAGAGCACTGGCGGGCAATGCCAATGGGCCTGGTTCGAATCTAGGTTTCGACGCTTTTCACTGTGTTGGTTTCAAGAGTAATTTAACAAAAAAATCAGCTATTATAAATTCATCTAGTATTTCTACAGACATCAGTCAATTGTACACAAACTAAATGTTATAATTCCACGAAAAAATATATTTATCAATCAAACAAAAGTTTAAAAGATTATATTGGGCTAAAATACATTAATTAGACGGAGAATAGTGAGGCCGTGATATTTGGAATGATGAGACAAATCTTTCTATGTTTGATAGTAATGGCATACAATAGCAGAGGAATCGATCAAGATTTACATCTCAAGTGCATTACACTTTCCATAATACGCCCACTTAATAATAGGATCTCGTGTTCAATAAGAATGAAAGGTAAGAGTATAATTTGTATTATTTTGGGAACTATAGATATGAAAACGTCCTTCCGGCCAGTACCGGGAGGAAACGGTAGGTTCCCTATATCTTTGTTTTATAATTTTAGTTAATATTATTCGAAAACAGTAAGCTGAAATGCAAAAAATCCGATTACAGAAGATTCGTTAATACTAAATTTGTATAAGAAACTAAACAAATTAGTCAACTGCAGCCAAGTTAGCTTCATTTATGGAAACCAGTCTTTTGGTCTCAAAATTCGGTGGTATTTTACCAAATATCGCCCAGTTTAGCGCTAGCGGATATAAATATAATTTTATGCGTATTAAATTGGAAACTATTACAAAAATGAAAGATAATGATTTGCGAGAAATCCCGTTCATTAAAACTCATAAATCAATTCCTGATTTGTTATTATCTGTTGCCTTGTTTCAAAATGTCAGTCGCCCTAGAATTTCAAACTGCAATATCTCAACCATTTTTTGGCTTAGATGCTTTACACTCACGCTAAAAAAAAAAAAAAAATTATCGGTTAAAAAAAAGAAAAAAGTCGCCAAATTTAGGGGATTTTTTTCTTTAATGGCAACCTAGCCATTGTATTAAGTTATTCGTTTGGCGCAGTCTTGGAAATCGCGCCAAACAAACAGTCGCCAATCTTTTGTTTACATTTTAGCGTGATAGTAACACATCTGTTCCCATTTTTTATGATAGAGGCAAAACAAAAATGCCCCGAAATCCTTGTATCGAGGCCTAATCCGTAAACAAAAATATATTTCGATTTTTTTTGTATATATTTTTTCAGTTTTATATATTTTAGTGGCCGCATTTTTTAAACAAGTTGGCGGTCTAAGCTTGCCAACGAACTCGATCGAGATATTGGTGAGCTTAATACACACACTTAGTTTCATCCAAATCGGTTTATAAATACGAGTGCAATCGTATGACATATAAATCAGATATATATATATGTAAATCAACGTTTGAGCAGAAGGTGGTTTTGGGGTCTGAAGGTCATGATCGGTGAAAATATACCAAATTTTTCTGGAATTGTTTTCCTCTGAATAACTGCAATAGGTACCTTTCTACATTTTGTAATGAAAGCTACCAGAAATACATGAGTGAGACACTTAAATACAAAATAATGCCTTCCATACGTGATCTTTTCCAAGGAAAAATGTATGTCTACTTCAACATTTTATCCCCATGTCATGTTACTGCTATATTTTCAAAATAGTGTCTAGAGAATCATATTCATCAACAGGAATGACATGAAAATAATCCAGACGTTAAAACAAATGAAATTCTGTGAAGGTAACTACAGAAATTTGCTTGTCGATAACAACTCTGTAATAAAGCCTAATGAACTACACGATAATTGAATATTGGTGTTAAATTAAGACCAGCCACAGAATTGAAACACTTCGTTCACTCCATGGTAAGACGTTTTAAGTGTGAAATTAACGCTAATGTTTACTCAAATAATAATTAACTTGCTTCGTGGCATTTTTTCTATAACTAGTTTTCTCCATATGTATCACTTTTATACTTCATTTCAGCTATTAAAATAGAAATAGCCTTCTAACGATTGTTGCATTATATTCTGGATTAAATTAAGTTTTCATTGATATACAATTTTAGGGTTTTACTGTAAAATTAAGTACCGTTTTGAGCATCAAACTCTAGAAATCACGTTTTTCTAAAAGGATTCCTTAAGTTTGTCCAATACTGTATGTGCCAAATCAATTTGTATGTAAAAATGCAAGCGAAACTACACATAAAACTAAGATAACGTAAAATTTAGCCACTCAATCGTAATCAGTATTCCCCCCAAAAATATTAAAATGTAGAAAGGGATTCCAGAAAGGAAATTAAGACTCTTTTTTTTATTGAAAAAAATGCACACAATCATAATCGGACCATGGTTTATTGAAGGAATGTTTAGTAACTTTTTTTATATTTTCTGTGATTTGTTATTATTTTTGTGGAATTGCTAATGCAATTGAACAATTTATTTTCGAATTATTAGCATATTATTGCATGAACTATAACGCGTATTTATTATTTTAAAAGCAGATTTTATGCATTCAAATTAATTTTACTAGTTTTTCTACTTATGTATGTTTAATTCAATTGTAAAATTTTGAAAACTATCTTACATATTATTAACATCGCAATAGAAAGTGTTTTCATTGACTAACTGCTAAATAGAAAGTAATATAATTTTCCTTTCGACACATTTTTTATTTTTACATGTTTATTTTAAGATAATATAAATAATATATATAAAGAAATGTATTTATTTTCAAGGATTTGACTTAGTTTCACGTTTTTGGAAGAGAAAAAAAAACCCTAATAATTTCTGTAAACGCCATTTATTTAATTTTCTTAAATTTTTAAGTAACTTGCTACCAGAAAAATTTTATTATTCATTGTATCTACTGTTATTGAAAAATGTGAATTCAGAAAATCAATAACTTTATTATTTGCAGAAATAAATACAGATAATATTTCATTGTTTTATTTAATCTCTGATTATATTTACTTTTTTCTTTATTCAAAATTTTGAAATGATAAGTTAATAAAATACCATAAATAAAGATATATAATGAAATATATTTTTCAAATAATGAAATATGAAAACATTCATTTATAAAATAAGAATTTAATATTTACTTAATACCATCTGATTTTTTAAAGTTTAAATCCAAGTTAATGTATTATTTCTTCGTACTTTAAAAATGCTAAAACCAATTAGATATCTAAATAGAAATTCAATAAAAATTATTTCGGATAATTAAATAGCTTTTATTTCATGAAAAGAAATATATATATATAAAGTGACAATAAAACAAATTAGTTAGATAAATGTTTATGACATACATTTTTAATACAGAGCAGACTATTTTTAAAATGTGTATAATGTTGAATTTTTTTTATGATTGTTTATTATTATTTTGTTATGTTCTTATTTTAACCTCGCTGAATTATTAATGAAAACGTTACATTTATTATTATGTGATTTTTTCTAGAAATTACTTCATCAAAATTTTTTTAACTTTTAAATATTGAAATCTACTTTCGTGAAAAAAAAGGCTTTGAAATTTTAAATGTCCTTTAGATATTTGTAAAGGTTAAATAAATGTTTAAATCAGTGATTATTAAACTTTATTCCTGACGTACCCCTTGAAGAAATGGCGTACGTAGCAAAATGTCGCAAATCCCCAAGAACGACTTTTTGAGTATGCCCAAAGGGTACCTGGTCCAAAGGGCCCTGAGTACACACTATCAGAAACCTTAGTTTAATCAATGGTAGATAGTGTTATTTATTTTCATTATACGGCAATTTATACAAAGGCATCTGAAATTTTTACATAAATATATTAAACACATTCTTTTTGTGCTAAAATGAAGCAACTAGAAAAATAAAATTCCTCATGGAAAATTCTCTTTCAGATATGTGCAAATGAATAAAATTTCTTACCTATGAATGTAAATTCAGGTAAATCACACATTTCTACTGCGCAATTGGTGACCTATAAAAAAGCAAATAACTGCATATTATGATACTTTGCTGCAGTTATATTAAAGATCTCAAAGCTTCCTTTATATATGCTAAATTTTGAAAAGTTTTTAAACTAACAAAAGAATAACCTGTTATCAATTTTATTCAGGTACATAAATGCATCATTGAATAAATGCATAAATGCCTCATTTTCTCTATATCTCTGACATTGATCAGATATAGAGAAATTCTATAAAATATACAGAAATTGCTTAAAATGTCATACAGTGTGTATAAAGTATTTACTTTCCTACATAAATGCATCATTGAACTAGTGTATATAGTGTATATAAAGTATTTACTTTTCATAAATTCTATAATATATACATAAATTGCTTAAAATGTCATACAGTGTGTATAAAGTATTTACTTTCCTACGTAAATGCATCATTGAACTAGTGTATATAGTGTATATAAAGTATTTACTTTTCATAAATTCTATAAATATACATAAATTATTTAAAATGTCATACAGTGTATATAAAGTATATACTTTCATACATAAATGCATCATTGAACCAGTGTATACAGTGTATATAAATTATTTACTTTTCATACATAAATGCATCATTGAACTCACATTGATCAAATATAAAGAAATTCTGTAAAATATACATATATTATTTGTTGAAGCAAGCGTTTCTCAATTATAAGTTCTATATTTCATGTTTGTTCATTCTCTTGTAGTTTGGCAACAAGTCACTTTTAATTATTTATGTAACTAAGCAACTCAGCAAAACAAGAGTTCTGTTGTTTTCGGCCTACGAGAGGACGTTTTTTGTGTTTGTGAAAATAAAATGAGTACGTTTTCTGTGGTATCGAAGATATTCATTATGTAGTTTAAGATTCTATTTTAAATTGAGTTATACCGCATTGTAGAAGTTTAAATTTGTGAGAATATACTACAATATCTTCGAAAAAGAACACCCTAAATTAATTTACTAAGAACACTATTTAAAATGCCATACAGTGTATATAAAGTATTTACTTTCTCAACTTATGCTGATATTCTCAAAGATATATAAAACTCATCATTTTTTTTTAAATTTAAATATTCTCTACGCTTCCAGAGTTAACAGATATAAACCATAGATGTTACCAGCTCTATTTAAGTCGATCCTACTAATAATGACAATTGAATGCTGGAGGAGACTTTACGTGAACCGGGAGTACTTTGAAATATTCTGAATTATTTAGAAGAGAGAAGTTGTACTTACGCCATATTTTGTTTGGCATGATTTTTGCTCCATCGGACGTTGTCGATCGCATTGCCCTTATTCGTTAACGCTCGCCAATGCCCGTGAATTGCGAAGCAACTTACATTAAGACCGCTACGCGGTTCCAGGTCGTTTCGCTCCCTGGCCTCCATTTGTTTTTTGCAGCAACTGTAACCGAAATAAGTGCTTCCATAAATCATTTTAACATATGAAATTGACGATTTTTTTTAATGTAAAAGAAGTACATTGAAAACTGTGTTGAAAAACAAAATGGTTTGTTGGAATAACAAACATGGAACAAAATGGAAAATTCAAAATGGTTTTGGTTGGTGCTACCAATGGACATAAATCATTTAAATACTATGAAAAACTTACCTTGGAAACACAATTACTTTCAAAATCATTGCACCTATAATATTCTACAACACGGCTTAAATTCATTTAAAAAACACTACGTGATAGTAAGATAGTTTAAATGTATCATCTATCATTGGTTAAATTTCGTTCGACATTTTACTGTTCTAATTGATTATAGATTTTTCAAAAAGAAATTATTTTTTACTTCATCAAGATATTAACAGATGGCAGCAGATGTAATCTAGACAATTGATATTTTTATTCTCTCCGATTTTCATGTGAGTGAAATTCGTATATAAATTCTAAATAAGAGTTGAGAATTTATTTGAAATTAACTATATTACTCAAAATTAAAATGAGGAATCATTTCAAACACTTTGGATTACGTACATATTATTTTATTTTTAATAATTGCTAGTTTGAGTGTGACTGCTCTCACACTGGCCGCCATATTGGAGCCAGAGCTGATCTTACACAATCTATTCTGTTCATTGGTATAAGCTCTGGAAACTACGATTGTTGCCAAACGATAAGCTAGAAATTCAGCCTTATTTCCGCGCCATGTAAGAGAAATATATATTTATAGATATTTTGCAACGATTACAAAGGAATTTAGCATTAGAAGTTCCGAATTTTAAGTCTTCATAATGCCTAAACTGCCTGACCGAATGACTTCCCATTTCGTATACACTCTCAGAAAAAACTGCAAATTTATGAGCGTTTGCCCTTCAATTTTCATGTGCAACAGCCTTATTTGATGGAAAACTGTCTGATCCACTAAATAAGCGGCCTAATCCCTTAGATACTTAGAAAATTAGGAGCAATCCCCATATTCTTACAGGTCTAGCCCATATGTTAGCAAAAATACGGTACGACCCCATACATTGTCCTCCGCTAGGGTGTAACCCTTCATTTTACTCGTGTTTCAAAAATTTTAACCCGCCAAAATAGCTTTTCTGTGATGATTATCTAACGTGCTACGGAACAGTAAGTAAAGTGTTATTTTGTTTTAAAGTGCATTATATCCTGTACATTATAATGCTGTATAACTTTGCCCCGTAAAATTACGGGCTGCAGAAAATGATGGGCATGGATTTTTTTTTTTTTACGAGGTATGACTGGAATCTCTGCTGCCGGCCTCTGCCCATAATTTTACTGCAATGTTTTTAACAGTGTACTAAGTTAAAATTCACCGAAAAAGTCAAATATAATAGGAGAATTATGCGTTCATATTGAAATAGTAAGAGTTTGGTGCTATTTCAATATAAAGAAGACCCTATTTCTGTAACATACATTTATAGAAACATAATTTCCAGCCGAATTAGTATTTCCGTTTTATTTATTTATTTATTTATTTATTTATTGGTTTCTACATTATTCCTGCAAAATTCCGTAAATCTCTATCTTTTTTCAGTATTCTACAATTAACTTAGATGCAAATAGAAAGTATTAAAATAATGCATTTTTTGCGAGAGAAATAGATTTTCTCTGTGTTTCATGATCTTCCTTTATAATTATTTTTGTTTTTTACCCTAGAAAAAATGGAAATATGGAACCTCGTAAGCGCATTTGAACTAGAAGAAGTATTTTTTTTCTGTGATTATGGATATCACTAAATATTGATCTAAGTATGAAATAGGATTTTTTTTTTGCTAAAAATGAAAATAACTACTCGCTTTAGTGAAGAATATTAAACATAAAATATAAGAAAATATTGGATCGTTTGGAAAGTTCTTTCCGTTTGGGGAAATTGGCAAGTACCAGAAAGCTCTATCATATAGTTATCAGATAATAATTTAAATATATTTAAATGTATGACAGTGAAAACTGCCTTTTTAATTAAAAAAAAATGGAGCAGCTCTACGCTCTGGCTGCTCCACTTTACTTATAAGTGAACGTATCCCCTTTTGTAACAGTTAAACATACCTTCTCTTCACTTTCTCACTTATTTCTAGTCGAAATTATCCTTTTTTAATTCATTACGCTTAAGCCCACTCCAGTAATTTCTCTCGCCGCAAGTTAATCTTGATTGGCTACACACAGAAAAAAATTGTTGTAAAATTACGGGCAGAGGGTGGCAACAGAGATTCCAGTCATACCCAATAAAAAAAAATTCATGCCCATCATTTTCTGCAGCCCTTAATTTTACGGGGCAAAGTAATACAGTATTATAATGCACATGATATAACGCACTTTAAAACACAATAACACTTTACTTATTGTTCCGTAGCACGTAGCACGTTAGATAATCATCATAGAATCGCTTTTTTGGAGGGTTAAAATTTTCGAAACACGAGTAAAATGGAGGGTTACACCCTAGCGGAGGACAATGTATGGGGTCGTACCGTATTTTTGTTAACATATGGGCTAGAACTGTAAGGATTTGTGGATTGCTCATAATTTTCTAAGTATCTAAGGAGGATAAGGCCGCTTATTCAGTGGATCAGACCGTTTTTCATCAAATAAGGCTGTTGCCCGTGAAAATTGAAGGCCAAACGCTCATAAATTTACAGTATTTTCTGAGAGTGTAATTTACTAATTTCGGATTGGCTGTTGAAGTGGACGGTGTAATTCACAGTTTCTTTTTCCTTTTTCAGTTCATTTTTGCTACTTTTAAACTTTTTTTACATGGCTGCTTTAAGAAGTGATGCACAATTACTCATGTACAGGGAGTGGAGTTGCTCGCAACTGGGAATCCCCTTGAATTTATAAACTGTTTACTGTTTACTGACTAATAATTGACGGGTAGTATTTTTCGGTACGAATTGGTTTTCTCAAACGGAAGGAACTTTCCGAACAACTCAATAATAACAATAATAATATGCGAAAGGACAGAGTTATTTGCAGATCGTAAAATTTATCACTTCACTATCACAAGATTTATTGGTTATCGTATAGAATAAATTAGTATTTTAGCCTGAAAAAAAATGAAATTAATAATGATTAAACCAATTGGATGCAATAATGTTTAAATGTTTCTGGATTGTGAATGAAAATACACGTTTTATTTAAGCATCATGTATTTTTTTATCGGTAAAAACCTCCTGTTCTGCTCGGATTAAAATTGATAACGTTCCGTTGATGATATTTTTTAGCATAATACTGTGTAAACGTATTCTCTGTTTATCCAAAAAATGTATTAAATTAGCAAATAAAAAAAAATAAAAAACTAGCTCCACTCGACATTATAGAAAGTAAATCATAAAGGGGAATTTCTATAAATTTCTCACAGGGGTTAGGTTCAGGTTCAGGCTCAACCAGGCGTGGAGGGCAAACAAAAGGCTTTAGCTTAACAATGCCCACAAATATCATACACTCAAAATATAGATAAGTTTAAAAATTCATAACAAAGCCGAAAATGCACTTCCAGCAATTATCGATATTAACCATTCCTGTAACCGAATTATTTTGTGTGTAACTGTAAATGAAGGATAAATGGTATTCATTCCATAATCTATAAAACACATATTGCAATTCACTTCAGTGTTTTCATTATGTTTGAAGTATCATTTACCCTTTTAAAATCCGTGCGCGTATCTATCTATGTGACCTCAAAAACTCGGAAACCACAGGGTGCAGGGCTACGAAATTTGGCACACGGGTTCATGGGAGGGGGCTCATGAACGACTGGGGTACGAGTTCTAACCAGTTCTAACTGTATACTGCAATGTTAAATATACATATTACGTACGCCACGGTGCAATACTAAGAAGCTGTAGCTGGTATTACAATACTTCTTTTACCTCGCATGCAAATAATTACAGATTATTTAACTGTGCTTAATTATTACCTTTTTTAAAAAAATAAAGAACACATTTATCACAAACATCAACAAGAGTTTTTATTCTATTTATTCCGTTAAAGATATCGTTTTATTGTCTGCTGCCATAGCAACACGATAAATTAAATTTCATTAAAAAAGTTCACAGTAGTAAAAAAATATTTTTCTAAAGCGAATACTTAAAAAACTCAACACTTTAACAGGAGAATTTTTATTTAAATGTTTTAAAGTTGTTTGTTGTCATTTTTAATTTTAATTTTGGTTTTAGAATTAAATTCATGAACTTCCGTGAGTAAAACGGGTTAAACAGCTAGTAACATCATTAAAATGCCACTCAAACAACTTTTTCCTCATAGATCATAATGTAATGTAATTGTTTTGTGCATCCCTGTAAACGAACTAAAAGTGCTATTTATTCTATACTCCAGAAAAAGTACGTTGTATGTCATCTCAGTGCTAGATTTTAATCTCATTATGTATCAAATATAGTAACATTAATAAAATGCATTGAAAAATAGTTTTTCCCATAGACTATAATGCAAATCAATTAATTTGAATGTCCCTGTAAACGAACTACATACTTTATTTTCAATACCAAACATTCTATAATAAATCTCAACAACATATAAAAATTTCATGGAAATCCCAGTATATTTACGATAGTTAGAGCAGTGATATAAAGACAATAGACAGACAGACAAACCCATATAAACATTTTTGATGGAAATTGTTAAAAAACATATTTTGAAAAAGAATTTAATTTTCATATGATAGAAAATTACCAATTAAGTTTAAAATAAGAAATTGCAGTTTTTAAAACTTTCCAACCTAGTTAACAACTAGTAGTAGCGAAAGTTCCAACCTAGTTGAAAGTTTAGGAATTAGGCTTGTCTGTCTGCCTTGTCTGCCTGTCTGTCCGTTCTCTAACACACTTAAATATACTCGTATTGTCATGCAATTTATATATGTTATAGATTTTTATCATGTCATGTTCGGTATTGAATATGAAGTGTGTAGCCCTTATAGTTCCTTTACAGGGATACTCAAAAGAATTCCATTACAGTCTATGTGAAAATTTTCTTTGCGGTTTACTCTACTGATGTTACACTTTCTCAAACATATTTAAATTGATGTATATCAATGGGGTGCATACAAGAGGCTTATTATAGAATATAGTGGGCATAGCATTCATCTTTCATTTACAGGGACACACAAAGGAATTAAGTTTAAGTGCTGTCTGTTAACTATAACTACGGAAAGTGCGTTTTCAGTTGCGGTACGCGTTTTTAAATTTAACTATTTTTTTTTTGCCTATTACTTATTGTGTATAAATTCTACAGATAACATACAGGGAAGCAAAAAAGATCTCGAGTACTTTTCCGTTTATTGATGAAAATTCCAGAAGGAGAATTTTAAACCATGCTATACGTTTCCTAACTGAATTAAATTTTAGCATTATATGCTGTATAGTACATACAAATTTATAGATCATATACAGGGCTTCAGGAAAGAATTCGGATATTTCTCCGAATATTGTTAGTTAATTCCTGAAATTGTGTTTTTAAATGTGTTATGCGTTTTCCAAATATTTTACTTAGACATCATGTTTGACATTATTAAACGGTTTAAAAAAAAATTAAAGTGTTTTGGAAGTGTTGAAAAGTGTTGGGAGTGTTGGAAGTGTTGTTACATAATCTATGATTGACTCATGATTTTGTGTTTTTGTTTACGAATGTAATTAATTGAAAATTTTCAAATGCCATTTATCAGAACACTGAGAAAAATGACACGTTCAAATCTGAGTAAATCGATGTTTTCATTTTATTATGAAACTTTTTGTTTCAAATAGGACCACCCATTGCTTTCAATTCTGAAATATCAGAAATACTCAGAATATTGAAACACGGACATATTCAAAAATGAGCCCATAGAGCTCAGTTCATACTCATTTTTGAAACATGGACATATTGAAATATGATAAGGATCAGTTCAAACTCATTATCATCTGAACATACTCAAAAATGAGCACATAGAAGTCATCTCATATTCATTTTTGAAACATGGACATACCTAAATAGGAGCACATGATGTTTTATTCTTGAGTGTTTGCTAGTTTTCAGAAATGAGTATATACATGTTCCAAACTTCCGTTATTTTGATTCGGAGCCTGTACTATAGGTTCTTGGTCGTGGTAAGGTGGATTTGATACGATGAGTATTTCGAAGAATAAAATCTTCATTACCTTCTAAGAAATCTATAAATTCATGAGAAATGAGAATAGGCACATTTGGAAGAACAGGCAGACATGAGTAGATGAAGGTATTTTAATAATCCCAGGTTCTATAAATGATTGCACAAGTACAGGAAACGTTGCATGGCTACGGCTGCCCATGGCAGCGCAGGGGCACCCGGGCCCGTAACATAATTCGTGAGAAAACTACATGTTGGTGGGTTGATGGTCAGAGATAGAATTCGATGTTTCTCGTCTATGACATGAACTCGAATGAATTTACATTTTCGCCAAAGGTTTACAATATGGCGATTATTTCTCCAAACAGAGCATAAAGACAATTAAAAATTTAGATAACATAGCCATTTTGGCATAAATCATCTTAACGAATTTTTCGGCGGTAGCCAACATGTATGGGGATGCAAAAACCGCAGATGGGGCTCGAGAGAGTTTTTCGCATTCTTGAACCCGCAAACCTTAGAATTTGTTATGACTTCGATATATACGTTGGATATTTTTGGACCAGAGTTATTCAGATGCGCTTGGGAATCATTGTAATTAAAAAGGATGTGTATGAAGAAATCAGTTAGCAACAGATATGTGTGACCAAATAAGGAGATAGCAGATGGGCATCTTATGCTAGCTATTTGAAAGGGTAGATGTGATGGTTTTCATTCACATTATCAGCACAGAATAGAAATATTTTTAGTGTAACTGAATTAAAAGGATATTAGAATAAACGGAATTAAATTTGTTGCACTGAATTTAACAAAAGGGTGGGAAAGGAAAATGAGAAAGTATTTTGTAGAACAGTGAGCGTTAAAATAATGAAAAAGGAAACAAATTTGGAAAAGGGAATTAAATGAGAGGGTAATAATGACTAAAATTGAATAATATATGATGCGACATCTTGAGCCATTTTGACTATGCGTGACTATTTGAGTATGTTTTGCTCAGTTTTGAAAATGCCGTCTTTTAGAGTGAGAGGAGAGATAAATAAAACTTTTTCGCCTTCTAATAACGTTCACGTTCAAATTAAAATATACACTCAGATACATATCGTGTACATTATTCTTGATGAACTACGTAAATTGAGATCTTTCTCGCTGTCCTACATTGCATTTAGATACAAATGGAATGTATTAGAATAATGCGTTCTTGCGAAAGAAACACATTTTCTTTATATTTCATGATCTTTCTTTATTTCTATTTTTTTTCTTACCCCAGATGAGTTGGGACTGTGGAGAATCGTAAGTGCATTTGAATGAATGTACATTTTTTTCTGTGATTATGGATGTCATTAATTGTTCCATTATGTATGAAATGGAATTTCGTTTTGTCATTTTGATAAACATTTATGATTGTAACTTTTTCCAATAAAAAATAAATGACTATATAAATAAGCATACAATTATATATATTATTTCTGTTGTCAATATCCTTTTTTCGATGCTTTTATAAAACGCACAACAATGAATGATGTATCATTCGAAACGTTCTTGAACGCATTTCTGTCATAGTGCATACACGCTTCCCTAAAACCTGTTTTCTGATTAAAAATTGCAGTTAATTAAAATTTAAGTCAGTATTGTTTTCATAAGATAAATGAAAGTTTTTTCATATCAGTGTTGCCACAAAAAATACTCAATTACACCATGCTCAGCAATGATTATAAAATAATAAATAGTACAAAAAAGATAAAGTGTGGATGTATCCGCACGGGTTTATTTTATATGTATAATTCAAAAGCAAAATTCAAAAGCATAGGAGAAAAAAGATCGATCGAAGAAGTTGTATTTCACGTGTAGCCTAAAATGTATACTTTGTTATATTAAATTAAATTGTATTTTATATGTATTCAATTTATTTTTCGTTGTCCAATATTTTTCCCGAAGAGGATGATGTCATCCTCTAATGCAGTTAAAATACGATAGTTTTTTTTTTCTCGCGCGTGCCTTTTGCTATCTACGATTATTTTTTTCTGCAACTTTGATGAAAACAATAAGATGATATTTTGGTTTTACTAATTTTGTTTGCAGATATTTTTATCCTTATTGTTTCTTTAGAAATTTAAATCTGCATCAAAAATATTTTAGATACTTCTAAAAAATATTAGACTGTAGTACGAAATCCTCGGACTGGTCTATATTAATAAAACAAAGATTTTGTCCACCTAAAAGTATGTGTGTTTGACGGCGGTTGCTAGGAAACTCTATATCACGCACATTAAGGTCTGAAAATTGGCTTGAGGATAGGCAAAGACAAGGCCAAATGCACCTGAGTTATCGATTTTTCATTTCTTTATAATTAGCAAAGTTAATTAAAATCCGTAATGAATATTGAATAATTGTGGTCTTTCGTCTTTCCGCCGATTGTGTCTTCTCATCTCAGAATGTCATCATCAGACATTCCTCGGTTCTTCACGCAGGCGAAAGCGAAGCCTTCGTTTCTTGGGGAATTTTGAAATCGCGATCTCTCAGTATCCCATAGAGTTACAAAATAATAAATAAATAAATAAACACGAAGCATTTCTCCTTATTTTTCCGTTCCAACGGTATCATATTATAAAAACATATTAACATTTGCTATTTCAAAAATCCCTTTTTAATGGAACTTGAATCAGATCAGTTTTCACGTTTTCTGTTTTCCTGTAAATTGAAACTATCGCATCAGCTTCCCAGACGAAAATAAAAAAGGAAAATAGCCATTTATTCATGGTAATTTTCTTTTCTAACAGTGTATTTTAAAAATTATATATATATATATATATATATATATATATATATATATATATATATATATATATATATATATATATATATATATTTATATATATTAATTTGGCCGTTTGCATTTTTTTGTTTGTGTTCACTGTTAAAAATAGCTGTTGCTTTACGGTGCTTTACTGTATAATTTACTGTATATTACCGTATTACTGTAAATATTGCGCTTACCCGTTAAAAATCAGTTATTGCCAGTAAAATTCTGTCATTGACCGTAACTGATCATTTTTACAGGATTATCCCTGGTCCAACAGGCATTTACGGCCAAGAGAGAAAGAAATACAGGCTGTTACTGTCTTGTACGGCAGATCACGGACAATTTTAGTAAATCACCGTTATTCGCTACCGCAAACCGTAATCCAACAGTGGATTACAGTCAGCTCATATCAGTAGTTTGATTTTGGAAAATGGCAACGAACGCCGCGCGCCATGTTTGATGCTTGTTTTGTTTATCTGCACACGAGGAAAAGCAATAAGAATGTTGAAGACGTCTGTTTTGGTAGAAAACATTTTCATGTCCCGTATTTTTTTGCTTCTATGTATGAACAAAAATATGATCAATTCCAGTCATGCTGGCATGTAGCTCTTGGAAATACCTCCTAATTTATTAACAAATTAATTATCACATGAGCGAGGACGCCATGAATATAAAGATACAGTGATTGGCCTATTCAGTGATTACAGTATTAGGATCCTGGCCTGACTGTTCCAGTACCGGATTAATTCAGGTATTTATATGTCTGGTTATCTAACCTTATTAATTTCTAAATTAATTTTAATATCAATGTTTATGTATATAAAAAATTACAGCAAGAAATATTTGTTTTATGGATAGAAATTGCATTAGAAAACATTATATAAACAAACCTCTTAAAGTTTTCAGCTTTTTCACTGAAAACAGTTTTTTAAAAGTCTCATTTTTGGTCGACGAGAAACTATGACTTGCGAATTGGGAGGGGGGGGGGGGTTAACAGATAAAATTTTAATGCTATATGAATTCTGTGCTTTAAAATTTTCCTTAATGCTTTATATTAACATTTTTTATATAAAACAGTAGTAAAAGAGTAATGATATACGCTTGAAAACTGATTTTATGAAGCACAACAAAATAATGAGAAAATAAAAAGCACTAAACTAAAATTCATTATTTTATAAATTGTACTTTATACTCGTAATGCAATGCACATGCAAATTTTGTTATAATATCTTTGATTTTGCCTGGTCTCTGGATTACCAATTTACTTTGGTGTAGCTTGTCTCTAATGTGACCTTGTGCCATTAAACCGCATACAACCCAACCAACTGTACAATCAGTTAAATTATTTTAATGCTGCAATTTAATTTTCTATCTTATGATTGAACTCTGTGTATATTTGTTATTTACTAAGCAAATTCAAAATAGTTTTTTATGGGCCATATTTGGACTGAGCTTAGCTGATTCTTATTCTTAAGTAGTAATAATTTTGTATTCTTAAACAGCAACTAAAAAATCTTATCAACTGATATCAGTATATATTTTAAAAAAGAAATTCAATCTTAAACTCCTTGGGAGGAGATGAGGAAGGCATATTTCGCATCTCAGGATCTGTTGGTGTCAAGAATTTTATAATTATAGCCAAATTTGCTTGTGTACTTCTGACTTAATTTTTGTTAAACTTAACGGATTTTTTTTCATATAACATTTTTTAACAAATTTCTAGATATTTTCAAGTGACAGGATGACTAAGATTACAATGTTTTTCCTGCGATTGACTGACAAATTTTATTTTTTCCTGTGATAACAAATTTTGTGTTATTTTAAGCACACGTTTCTAAAATTCTTAAAAAAATTACCATGAACGACAAAATTTACTATCGCAGAAAAATGAAAATGTCATTTAATGTAACACCGCACTTCATTTATCATACAGAAACTCTTAAAAATGATTTTTGTTCAGTATTATGCCTTTACTATAAATAATATTTGCAATGTCAACATTCTTAGATACTTTTGAGGTAAATATATTCAATGTTTGATACTGTAATTTTGAGTAAAAAAAAAAAAAAAAATGTAAACAATAAAATTTCTTGTTACAATAAGTAAAAAAAGCAAGGGTGCAAAAATCTAGACGCCAATGGGCTGATTCCCACCACTAAATTTTATTAGTATTCTACATCAAATTTTATTAGTATACTTCGCCTAAATTTTATCAGTGTTCTTATTAGGCGAAGAATACTAAACATTTAGTGGTAGATTTTTGCATCCCTGAAAAAAAGAATGATTAATTTTCATCTAGGTCATATGTGAAACTTTATTCTGCTATATTGTTATGTCAGCAGGGGTCGATGCAGATTTTTTTTTTCTTGAGGCCCATTTTGTGAAATGTATTATATTTTTGTGAAAAATAACATTTTGTAATGTAAGTTGCAATCGAGTTAATCAAATTTGAACCAGGCATTTATAAACAAAAGCTTTTTAAAATCCTTTTGCTGAAAGTTTTTTAACTGATGAACTTGTTTGTTTACAAATTACTACACATTTTAAAACATCACAAAATAATAAATAGTAAGTTTTTATAGAACTGAATTTTTTGAAGGGGCCCATTTTATCAAATTGATTTTTGTGAAGGGGTTGATTTTTGTTCGATTGACTGACAAATTTATTTTTTCCTGTGATAACAAATTATGTGTTATTTTAATGAGACGTTTCTAAAATTTTCAAAAAAATTACCACGAGCGACAAAATTTACTATTTCAGAAAAATGAAAATGTCATTTAATGTAACACTGCACTTCATTTATCATACAGAAACTTTTAAAAATTATTTTTGTTGAGTATTATGCCTTTACTATAAATAATATTTGCAATGTCAATAATCTTAGATACTTTAGAGGTAAATATAATCAATGTTTGATACTGTAATTTTGAGTAAAAAAAAAATTGTAAACTGTAAAATTTCTTGTTACAATAAGTAAAAAAAGAATGATTAATTTTCATCTAGGTCATATGTGAAACTTTATTCTGCTATATTGTTATGTCAGCAGGGGTCGATGCAGGTTTTTTTTTCTTGAGGCCCATTTAGTGAAAAGTAAAGGTTATTTTTGTGAAAAATAACATTTTGTAATGAAAATTGCAATCCAGTTAATCAAATTTTTCACTTTATTCTGCTATATTGTTAATGTCAGCAGGGGTCGATGCAGATTTTTTTTCCCTTAGGCCCATTTTGTGAAAAGTAAAGGTTATTTTTGTGAAATTTGTTATATTTTTGTGAAAAATAACATTTTGTAATGAAAATTGCAATCCAGGTAATCAAATTTGAACCAGGCATTTATAAACAAAAACTTTTTAAAATCCTTTTGCTAAAGTTTTTTAACTGATGAACTTGTTTGTTTACAAATTACACATTTTAAAACATTACAAAATAATAAATAGTAAGTTTTTATAGAACTGTATTTTTGAAGGGGCCCATTTTATCAAATTGATTTTTGTTCGATTGACTGACAAATTTTATTTTATCCTGTGATAACAAATTATGTGTTATTTTAAGCAGACGTTTCTAAAATTTTCAAAAAAATCACCACGAACGACAAAATTCACTATCGCAGAAAAATGAAAATGTCATTTAATGTAACACTACACTTCATTTATCATACAGAAACTCTTAAAAATGATTTTTGTTCAGTATCATGCCTTTACTATAAATAATATTTGCAATGTCAATAATCTTAGATACTTTAGAGGTAAGTATATTCAATGTTTGATACTGTAATTTTGAGTAAAAAAAATTGTAAACAGAAAAATTTCTTGTTACAATAAGTAAAAAAAAATGAATGATTAATTTTCATCTAGGTCATATGTAAAACTTTATTCTGCCATATTGTTATGTTAGCAGAGTTCAATGCAGGTTTTTTTTTTTTTTTTTTTTTTTTTTTTTTCCCTTAGGCCTATTTAGTGAAAAGTAAAGGTTATTTTTGGGAAAAATAACATTTTTTAATGAAAATTGCAATCCAGGTAATCAAATTTGAACCAGGCATTTATAAACAAAAACTTTTTTAAATCCTTTTGCTGAAGTTTTCCTCTCTGATGAACTTGTTTGTTTACAAATTACACATTTTAAAACATCACAAAATAATAAAATAATAAATAGTAAATTTTTATAGAATAGAATTTTTTGAAGGGGCCCATTTTATAAAATTGATTTTTGTGAAGGGGCCCATTTTGTTAAATTGATTTTTGTGAAGGGGATCCTAAATAGGACCCAAATTTTTGTATTGTTAGTCTATCGAAGGGCCCCTCAGGGTAAAAAAGGGAGGGGGAGGGGGAAGCTATTAGAATTGAGTGCAGTTATAATTCATACGGGACCCTATATTTTTTACCAAAACCTGTATCGAATTCATTAAAACCCGTCTGTCCCAAAAATGTTTAAGTCCGCCAATTAAAATTAATGAATGATAATTTTTAATTACCATTTTTAAATAATTATTATTTCACTTCTACTGCATACACCCATATTCAAACTGCGTGCTGTAGTGGAAAAAAAAAATTTGCTTCAAAAAATTTCTTAAGTTCGCCAATTAAAATTAATTAATCACCAATTTTAATTACTATTTTTCATTCGCATCTACCATTCTACTACAGATTCAACCTGCGTACTCTCGTTAAGAAAAAAAAAATTCGCCAAAATTTCTTAAGTTCTCCAATAAAAATTAATCACCAATTTTAATTAAACCATTATTAACTTTTAAAATTCACCTCAAATATACTCTAACATGTATACCGAATAGCCTACTCTAGTTTAAAAAAAAATTGCAAAAATTTCTTAAGTTCTCCAATTAAAATTAATTAATATTTTAATGACCATTATTTTTAAATGCAATTCACAAACCAGACTTCGAAAAATATTTTCAAACACCCTACCCTACTATAGTTGAAAAAAAAAATGGCTTTGTAATTTTCTAAATTCCCCGATTAAAATTAAAAAAAAAAAAAAAAATTCTAATTCGCTAAAATAAATCCGTTGACATTCACCTCGTCCACCAATTCTCCGCGAAAAAAAAAAAAAAAAATTGCTTCGAAATTTTCTAAGTTTCCCAATTAAAATTAATTAAAATAAACCCCTAATCAACCATCCTTATCACCCTCCTCCACCGCACAGTCACTTTTATGCCTTCATGACGCTGCACAGCGCACAGAGGTCATACAGAGGTTACGCCGCTGGCCTAGAACCGCTTTTATACATACCGCTATTATATAACAATACAAAAAAAATCACGAATATGTTGAAAGAAAAAATTAGCCAATTTCGTCGATCGATCGTGGAAAAAACGCAAAGTTCGCCGATCGATCGCGGAAAAAACGCAAAGTTCATCGATCGATCGCAGATAAAACGCAAAGTTCGTCGATCAGTCGCTTAAAAAACAGAAAGTTTGTCGATCTGTCGCAGAAAAAACACAAAGTTCGTCGATCTACGCAGAAAAAACAGAAAGTTCGTCGATCTGTCGCTTAAAAAACAGAAAGTTCGTCGAAATGTCGTGGAAAGAATGCAAAGTTCGTCGATCTACGTGGAAAAAACGCAAATTTCGTCGATCTGTTGCAGAGAAAGCGGAAAGTTCGTCAATCTGTCGCTTAAGAAACAGAAAGTTTGTCGATCAGTCGCTTAAAAAACAGAAAGTTTGTCAATCTGTCGCAGAAAAAACACAAAGTTCGTCGATCTACGCAGAAAAAACAAAGTTCGTCGATCAGTCGCTTAAAAAACAGAAAGTTCGTCGAAATGTCGTGGAAAGAATGCAAAGTTCGTCGATCTACGTGGAAAAAACGCAAATTTCGTCGATCTGTTGCAGAGAAAGCGGAAAGTTCGTCAATCTGTCGCTTAAGAAACAGAAAGTTTGTCGATCAGTCGCTTAAAAAACAGAAAGTTTGTCAATCTGTCGCAGAAAAAACACAAAGTTCGTCGATCTACGCAGAAAAAACAGAAATTTCCTCGATCAGTCGCTT
Organism: Maratus michaelseni; assembly: GCA_963931845.1. NCBI lineage: Eukaryota > Metazoa > Arthropoda > Arachnida > Araneae > Salticidae > Maratus > Maratus michaelseni. Next base: position 345,153,254 of record OZ007590.1, on the reverse strand, counting down.
AAAAAACAGAAAGTTCGTCGAAATGTCGTGGAAAGAATGCAAAGTTCGTCGATCTACGTGGAAAAAACGCAAATTTCGTCGATCTGTTGCAGAGAAAGCGGAAAGTTCGTCAATCTGTCGCTTAAGAAACAGAAAGTTTGTCGATCAGTCGCTTAAAAAACAGAAAGTTTGTCGATATGTCGCAGAAAAAACACAAAGTTCGTCGATCTACGCAGAAAAAACGCAAAGTTTGTCGATCTGTCGAGAAAAATACGCAAAGTTTGTCGATCTGTCGCGAAAAAAACGCAAAGTTTGTCGATCTGTCGCGAAAAAAACAGAAAGTTTGTCAATCTGTCGCAGAAAAAACACAAAGTTCGTCGATCTACGCAGAAAAAACAGAAATTTCCTCGATCAGTCGCTTAAAAAACAGAAAGTTCGTCGAAATGTCGTGGAAAGAATGCAAAGTTCGTCGATCTACGTGGAAAAAACGCAAATTTCGTCGATCTGTTGCAGAGAAAGCGGAAAGTTCGTCAATCTGTCGCTTAAGAAACAGAAAGTTTGTCGATCAGTCGCTTAAAAAACAGAAAGTTTGTCAATCTGTCGCAGAAAAAACACAAAGTTCGTCGATCTACGCAGAAAAAACAGAAATTTCCTCGATCAGTCGCTTAAAAAACAGAAAGTTCGTCGAAATGTCGTGGAAAGAATGCAAAGTTCGTCGATCTACGTGGAAAAAACGCAAATTTCGTCGATCTGTTGCAGAGAAAGCGGAAAGTTCGTCAATCTGTCGCTTAAGAAACAGAAAGTTTGTCGATCAGTCGCTTAAAAAACAGAAAGTTTGTCGATATGTCGCAGAAAAAACACAAAGTTCGTCGATCTACGCAGAAAAAACGCAAAGTTTGTCGATCTGTCGAGAAAAATACGCAAAGTTTGTCGATCTGTCGCGAAAAAAACGCAAAGTTTGTCGATCTGTCGCGAAAAAAACGCAAAGTTCGTCGATCTGTCGCGAAAAAAACGCAAAGTTCGTCGATCTGTCGTGAAAAAAATGCAAAGTTTGTCGATCTGTCGCAAAAAAAATGCAAAGTTTGTCGATCTGTCGCGAAAAAAATGCAAAGTTTGTCGATCTGTCGCGAAAAAAATGCAAAGTTTGTCGATCTGTCGCGAAAAAAATGCAAAGTTCGTCGATCTGTCGCGAAAAAAATGCAAAGTTCGTTGATCTGTCGTGGAAAAACCGCAAAGTTCGTCGATCTATCTCTTAAAAAAGAGAAAGTTTGTCGATCTATCGCTTAAAAAAGAGAAAGTTCGTCGATCGGTTGTGGGAAAAAAATCACGAAATTTATCGTTCGGTTGCAGGTAATTAAATAACGCAAATTTCTCCTGAAAATGATTGAATTTTTTGGGCAGGAGGTTCCCGCCCACGATACTTCTTTGGGCGGGATTTCAAAATTTTCGGCGCGAATCCCGCAATCCCGCCCTGAAATTCAAGCCCTGTACATATGTATTTATATATGTACATGTATCACTGCCGCCCGGCTAACCGAAAAGTACCCTTTATTCTGCTATATTGTTTTGTCAGTACATTTTTTTAAGCACTCGTTTTTAAAATACTCAAAAAAAAAAAAAAAAAAAAACCTGACAAAATACACAATTGCTGAAAAATGAAAATTTACTTAATGTACATCTGCGCGTCATTTATCCTTCAGAAACTCTAAAAATGATTTTTGTTCAGTATTAATACCTTTACTATAAATAATTGCTATGTACAGCAATGTTAGGTCCTTTTGAAGTAAATATTTAATGGGTACTTTTCGGTTAGCCGGGCGCTAGTGATATATGTACATACATAAATATATATGTATATATATATACATACATACATATATGTATATATATATATATAATATATATATATATGTGTGTATATATATACATGCATATATATCACTGGTGCCCGGCTAACCGAAAAATAGCATTTAATGTTTGATACTTTAATTTTTAGTAAAAAAAAAGTTGTAAATATTTTCTTGTTAAAGAAAATATTTTTTAAAAAATAATACAAAATATTAGAAAACAACAAAAAATATAATAATTTAAAATGAATTTTTTTACACTTATGTATAAATATAAAAGTATTTAAATCTACAAACCTCGGTAATAAGTGGCCGTTAATTTAACAGATGTGGATACTAAACATACAGTCTCTTCCGATCGCTGCACAGTGCATACTAATGCAAATATTGAATTGTGACCTTTAATTGACATTATTCAAATAAATATTTCCTGGTATATATATATATATATATATATATATATATATATTGTATCATTTTAGGTGGAACCACTCTTTCCATGAACAACGTAGCATCGCTGAAAAGTTTGATCATCAATTGAAGACTATTATCTCCGGATTGGGGTAAGCTGGAAACCTGTTCTAAATTTTGTTTAATTTGAGTACTCATACATCTCATTCGGTTCAGTGGTTCAGGAATTATGACTCAAAAACCATCCTCTACTTTCGATTCTCATATCTTTAACAAGCCAGACTTTGTCAACTGAACCATCCCCTCCCAAGTTGAAATCTAAAATTTGTGCATTCTCGCCTTAATATAGATAGCGTGGATTTAAATGAGCAATCTAAGACCTTTTTTATGTAATTATGTCAATTACTTAATGAGTTATTCACTTAATGAGGTAAATTGTCAATTTCATATGTTCAAATGATTCATGGTAGTACTCATTCCGGCTAGAATTACTGCAAAAATCAAAAGGGGCAAGCAAAGCGAGGTGGGACCGCGTAGCGGTCTCAATGAGAATCGCTTCGCAATTCACAGGGGTTTGGCGAGCGTTAGCGAGTAGGGGGCTGAGCCCCTTAGTTCTATTTAAAAGAACCCAATGTGTATCGAATCCAAGCAGTTTTGACAGATAGGGCAAAACTTTTAAGAATCTTTCCCGACCAATGGTATTCCAGCTTTTTATTATTTGTGTTTTGTTTTAAAGCTGATTTTTAATTGGCCACTGATAGTAATGATTTATAATATGAGTTTTAGTACAATTAGCGCTTGGACAATGGAAAATTGAAATGTATATGGTAGACATGGTAACAAAGAGAATGTTATTTATAAGTCACAAGTAAAGTTACAGTTTAAATAGATCTTAATTTCTTTTGTTTATTGTTTATCCTGTATTAAATGTATTTTATGTAAAGTTATGGGCACATAATTTAATTATCTGTTACACTGGATTGTAAGCATTCATGTAGAGTATTAATACCCTTGATATAATTTACAGAGTTATAATACCTTTAAATTAAATTTTATTTTAATTCACATTTAACTAAGCTCATTGTATAATTATTGCTTGCCTCCCAGCATATAAACAAACATTTTATCTATTAATTTTATGAATGTTAGATTAACATGCTTATTAAGATTATTTAATTATTCAAATTTTCGTATTCAACAACTCTCCAACTCCATCATGTATTATATCTTTTGATAGGTCTTTTCCTTAGTGCTCTACCGTTTAGTCTTGCTCACCCCCCCCCCTTGTTGTCCCTGGACACGCAGTTGATTTATTTTTGTCCAGTTTTTGGCAAATTTTCCTGTTTGTAGGATCATTTTAATTCAGGTGCGATCTTTAGACCATTGCCTACTTATTTTTCTCCTACTTCACCTTCCCGTCTCCCCTCCAATTTTTCTCCTTTAACTTATACTTTTTGTTAAATTTTCATATCCCCCCCCCCTCTTCTGACATATCATTGGAGAACTCCTGGTCTTAGCTTTCACACAGGCACCCATATCTACTCATTAACACTGCTGTACATTTATACCTGTGTTCTATAACTATGTCATGTTTCCTTTTATTATTTTTCACTCGTCGTTATTCATCTGTAATAAATATATTGCATTTTCATACATAGTTGAGTTAAAGAATATGACTACCTGTCAAATTGTACGGTTTAATACTACATTAGCATTTTTGCACCCAAATAAATATGCAAGAAATATGGGGAGATTTTCTTTTCTTTTAGATTTTAATAAAAAAATTTCTGACAGTCATATTTTGGATGAGAAATCAGTCACTGTAAGCCCGGATAAATTAACAGATAACCGTTGAGCAAGGCTTTTGTCGCATCTACTTTTGCAGACGATCTGGTACCACATAAAGATTTAATACTTAATGTATCATCACCACCACAAGATTCCAAGAGTTCCTGTGAAATTTGCCATCTGTGAGTAGATGCCAAAAAAAATTGTCCATGTTCAGAATAAAGCATTAGCTCCAACAAGATTCAGTGAACATGAAGATGGTACGAAATCTACTAAGGGCGATGATACTTTAATTCTGTCTTGTAATCCAGAACCCATCAAAAACATCACATTTGGAAAATGTAGCCAAGTCTCGTGATTCTTTTAGAAGTTTCAGGTTCCTAGACAAGCACTAATTTATGAGGAATGGGGGATATCATAAGTGCAACCAAGAAAGGTGCTATTGATCTGAAGTATTACTTTATATAAGTAAAAATTAACTTTTTTACTCATTGCCCACTGGCCAGTACATGGATTTTTTTTACTCGCCAGATTTCATAAGCACTGGCCAATAACAAATTTACAAATATTTGATAAAAAATACTTGACAAAGTGCGCAATTCATCGAACGTCAGTGGAAAGAAAGTGTACAATTGTGGAACGCTCATGGAAAAAATCGTGAAATTCGTTAATTGATAGTCGATAAATCACGAAATTCAACAATTAATAGCAGAAAACTCGCAAAATTCATCAAATGGTCTCGGGGGGGGGGGGGGGGGGGGGAATATTGTCGAATGGCTTCGAGAAAAAAGAATCACAATTCGTCGAATGGTTTCAGGGGAAAAATCGTGAAATTCGCCAAATGGTTTCGATATTCGACGAGCGACAGCGGGAAAAAAATCTGTTTCCATTCAATCATCACAGTTGGTGAGTGTGGCTATTAAGTTTGGCCAGTGGTGGTAATAAGTCAGTCCCCAAATTTTCAGTATTACTCGCCAAATGGCGAGTGCTAATTTTGTCCTATATTACTTTACAGTTCTAGATACTTTATATTTGGCATAATAGTGTTTAAGATACTAAGACAAAACTAAAAACTTTGGAAAATTCCAACAAATCAAAAACTTTATTTTTTTTTTTATGACCAGGTTTTTTAAATTTTCCTTTCTTTTGATCCTTTAAACTGCCCTTAAATTCTTCTGCCAGTTGCGGGAAAAAATGTGGAATTCATTGACCATTCGTGGAAAATAAACTGCAATTTTTGCTAATCAGTCACAAGAAAAAGCCACAATTTGTCTATCAGTTGATGGAAAATATCTCAAAATTTGCCAATCAGTTGAGTGTAAAAAGGCATGTTAGTGGCGAAAAAAATTCCAAAATTCCTCGATTGGTACGACAAAATATCGGAAAAATTGCTAGTTAATTGAGGAGAAAATCTAAAAAATGTTGCGAAATTCGTCAATTGAATGCAAGGAAAAATCACGAAATTCTTAAATCAGTCGCATGGAAAAATACAAAAATTGTCGATTTATCGTGAGAGAAAATCACGAAATTTGTCAGTTGATTGTGGGAAAAAATAATGAAATCCTTTAGCCAGTTGCAAAAAAAAAAAAAAATGCAAAATTTGTTGATTAGTTGCAGAAAAAAAATGCAAAATTTGTCGATCAGTTAAAGAAAAAAATGCAAAATTTGTCAATCAGTTAAAGAAAAAATGCAAAATTTGTCGATCAGTTAAAAGAACTTTTGGTCTAGTGTCAACACTATTTTCTTCACATACTTTGCAGATCTTGGTAATCAAATCAAAAATTTTAAAATCATGGTGCAGTGTAGTTGCCTACAACAAATGTTACTTATAACCTGTTAGATAACATGTATTCAGTAATGAATGAGCTCAAATGAAATTTCTTACCACTCATTGACACTAGTGGGCTATTGAGTTCTGTCATATATGCTAATTAATCCATTTTGTTCTGGCTTTAAAGATAAGAAAAACAGTAAAGTGTTTATAAAGCACAAAAAGTTTTTCTTCATGAATGTTATTTTGTAGACATTCTATGCACGTGTTATTGAGGAGTTTAATATCTGCAATCTGTTATAATTTGATAATTACGAGATTAGTTCATTCGATTATGGCTTGATGTATTTACAATAATGTTATTTTTTAAAAGATGTGATACTATTAATATTTTTTTCTTTATTTTCAGAGCTTTTTTGGACATCAATCCTGAAAAAAGTTCAAAAGCAAAGAAAAATCCAGAATCATGTAATATAAATAAAGTCAGGAAGTTGATGTCAAAATTAGCAGCATTTAGATGGCGTATTTTTAAAAACCTGTCGTTATCTTATGTAAAATATGTACAAAATAAATAATTTCAGAGTTCCTGAATTAAAATTTTTATTTTTGTCTGTGAATTTTTTTAAATTATTTAAAAAAATGCCTGTTTTTAATATGTATGATGACATATTTTAAAGATTTTTCTTGAACAGTTCTTAGAAGATCATTCCTTGTTATATTAAAATTTTTCCTGAAAGTAAGATTTAGAGTTTTTTTAGTTTTGGAAAATTGATGAAATTGTTCATTATTTCAGGGTGTTCTGGACATTTATAAATTAGTCATAGAACAAAAGGCAGGATGTTACTGAAATTGATGACTCAGCATTCTATCCTGTCCTTCCCAAAACACGAAAATCTGTATAGTACTTCCCAGTATGTAAACATTCATTATTTAACCACAGTAGCTGACCCGAGTTAAATCGGGGGTAATAACACTGTTTCTTTATCTAAATGGCCGTTGAAGTGGTTAAGTTATTTTCATTTTTACATATAGTTTATTTTGGCTGTAGTATTTTCAACCAAGAATTTTTTTTTCTCTGATGATCCTGAACAATTTCACATTTTTACAAATAAATCCATGTTTTACACTATCTCCAAGTAAAATGTTTAACACAAAACTGAAGTGTTTTTGTGATTTTTTAAAAAGGCAAATATTATACTCTCTATTCCTGCATTATTAGCTAAAACGACATTAATCTCACTTGGGTTAGGTAGAAACCAAAAGAACCCAGGCATCAAAATGCAAAAGAATGTGCAAGCAGATAAATACCAAAGTGATTCCCAAAAAACTTAAAACGAAAGTTATATTGAAAGAAATAGAAATAATTTTAACATTTTGATATTCATTAAATTATGTCTTTGATACATTATTATGCAAAAGTTTATTACAATCACCTTCCTCATTACATTAAAAAAAAATCATGAATAAGTTCATTTGTTGTTACGAATACATAATCGTAAATATTCAGAGTATGATATTAAATAAGAGATAAGTACTAAAAAATTTCTGTTTTTTTTTCTATATTTTTCAAAGGTGTGCATTGTTGAGCTAAAGGTTATACTTGATATTGTGTTATGGTTTGGGCAAATTTAGCCTGTGATTTGTAACAAATTTGATAAGTGTTTGTTACTCTGCCTGGTTAATAATGCTTAAGTGTCTGTTAATTTTTATTTTACTTAGATGTTGGCAAAAATTACTACACTTGTATATGAAGTTTTACGTAATTTTTTTTTTCGGAAATACGAAACAATCACGTTTAATAAAACTTATACACATGTCATTTTTCAGTGCTAAATATAATTTTATTTTGTAAGCTGTATAGTGTTGTAAATAGAAAAAGTATGTAATATTGAGAAAGTTGCTAATTGTTTAAAAAAATTATATGCAAACCACCATATATATGTAGTGGTAGAATAATCTTAGAAATATTATCAAGTTTTAAATATACAGGCTGTCTAAAAAAAGCTATACAGTTTATTTTTGTATCTATATGAGATGGATAAATAATGTAATCTGCAAAAATGTGGATTGGTTTTAATCATCTCCAAACATCATGAAGTTGCAGAGAGTCAAAAATTGTGACTTGCTTCACTTTGCATGCAATTTGAAAAGTGAAATCTGTTTACAAACTAAGATTTAATGTGCCATCAATTACATCAACACATTGTTATTAATCAATACATTTAAATATCAGATTTGTAGACATTATTCTCCAATAATGATTAGATTTCACGTTTCGAATTGCATGGCAAATTGAGATAATTCCTGGTTTTTGGAGGTACTGAAGCCACCTGTTTGGTTACAAAGAATGTATAAAAACTAATTTTGGAAATATCTCCATGGAGATGAAAAGTATAGAATTGAAATTTTGTACCTTATGGACATTTTTGCAATTTATACTATTTATCTCTTATACAGAAATAAAATGTTGCATTTCTTGACATCCTATGTATAAATATACAGTTACTGTTGGAAGTAATCATACGAATTCTTGAAATAACTATTTCATGGTCATTTACAGTTCTGATAACTACTGCAATTTACAGCGATATATGTAAATGAGTAGAAAATTATGGGCATTTATGCTTATTTACAATCTTGATATTACAGTCATATACGATAATTTATAATCTACAGGGTGTCCCAAAAGTCTCCGTACAACTTCAGAAATTTATTTTTAAAAAAATAATAGGCCTACAGCAAAAATAATTACAACAGTGCATAGAGTAACTTAAAAAGTTTTTTTTTACAGCCTTAGTAAACTTCAAAATGAGATACTTGCGTAGAACAAAGAATATCAAGACGATATTTCAATTCAATCCACAAACGTTTTTCATGCTAACATCAACAGTAGCTACTGCTGTTTGGATCTTTTGTTTCAATTCCATGAGACTATTAACTTTTATTCATCTAACATTTCTTCATTCATTCATCAAACATCTTCAATTCAACATTTTATTTCAGCAAACAGTTGTAACTACTGTTGATGTTAGCATGCTGAAACGCACGTGAAGGGAATTGGAATATCAACTTGATATTCTTCGTGCAACGAAAGGATCTCATGTACAAGTATACTAAGGTAATAGAAAAAAAACTTTTTAAGTTACTCTGTGTACTGTTGTAAATATTTTTGCAGTAGGCCTATTATTTTTTTAAATCAAATTTTGAAGTTGTACGGAGGCTTTTGGGACACCCTGTATATTACTGTGATTTACGGTCAGACACATTCTTGAAAGTAACGGTTATTTACGGTCAGATACATTCTTGAAAGTAACGGCTATTTACAGTCAGATACATTCTTGAAAGTAACGGTTATTTACGGTCAGATGCATTCTTGAAAGTAACGGTTATTTACGGTCAGATACGTTCTTGAAAGTAACGGTTATTTACGGTCAGATACGTTCTTGAAAGTTACTGTGGTTTACGGTCAGATACGTTCTTGAAATTTACTGCTATTTACGGTCTAATACAGTCTAAATAGATTACGGTACAAACTGTAATATTACAGGAAAATCTTGGAGTCTGTGCTGCCAAGCTTTTCCCGTAATCCAACGGTGAAATTTTTATCAGTGTTCTACTATTATGGTCATCTTACATTTTGAATAATTTGTATACTATGTTTTATAATTTGTAATTTGACAGTGATATATGGTGAAATAATTTCATTGCATATGGTCGGTTGTTTCTGTTTCAATGGTTAATTTTTGCAGTAAGTTTTTATATATATTCATATATATATATATATTAATATTTACTATTTAAAAAAAAAGAAGTTCGATTCCATGTTCGCTTTTGTGCTTTTCTATTCGTTTCAAATTTCTGTTTTTATTTTTTTTTTTGTTTTTTTAGCACTTCAAATCTGCAGCATCCGCTTTTAGGGCGGATACATTTTAAAAAGAAACAGAAACACTTATTTTAGCGTAATTTTCCTGTCGCGGCGGTATCTTTGGTTTCGAATAATATTGAAAATGAAAAAAAATATATATCTTCAAATCAAAAATATTCAAATAAAAACTGTTCAAATATAAAATATTCAAATCAGAAATATTCAAAATAAAAAATAATCACTTTTCCAATAAATAGAGTTATAAATTTATTTCTCGAAAATCGATTCACGTTCGTTTTCACCTTTCCCGTTATTTGATCAGCTTTAAAACGCTATCTCCTTTTTCCGGGCAGAAATACAAAAAATAACCCCTAAATTACCCTCTAGTTTTCGACCCTCTAGTTTTCGGTTCTAACAATGTCTGTTTAAAAAAATTATTAATATTTGCCATTTCAAATGTATATATATGTATATATATATATATGTTCTTGAAGTTATTCCACTGCTTCGCCAGAGATTTTTTTTCTCATAGTGCATTTAAAGATATCGTTTCACGTTTTTATTGTGGTAACATTTTCGGAGAGGTTTTTGTTTCTGTGCATGTCCGGGAATCTTCTATATTTTAAAGGTTGTCAAACCACTGGAGGATATTATTTCCCGTTTTAAGAAATGAGAGGCTGATGCACGTTTTATATTATATAAGTTTTCTGAGGAACTTTTAATCATAATTGAAAGTTTAAAATATCAAAATGGCACAAATTAAATGAGCAATCACTGCAACGAAGCCCTTAGTTAGTTTGGAAAGATTTTCGTTTAACAAATATAAAATCATACAAAATCGAGGTTCGTTTGTTTGAAAAAGCAGACTGGATCGTGCATCCCACTTCTGGTGTACTGCTGGCTGAAAGCAGTGGCGTCACTAAATGTAGTTTCGTTCGGATAAAATATATTAATATTCGTTTAAAAATATAAAATAATACAAATTGGAAGTTCGTTAGCAAAAACAGACCAGAGTGTGCGTAGAACTCTTGGTGTACGCTGCCGAAGACAATCGGACTCCCAACGCTAGGTTCGTGTGGGTAGATTTCCGTTTAGATATATAAAATCATAGAATTCGAGGATGTACACTGTCGAAAGCAATAAGGCTCTCAGCATCAGGTTCATTTAGAAATATTTTCGTCTAAAAATATAAAAAACACTCAACAGTGATTTAAGGTATATTAGAGTTATTATCACGGTCCGGAAGAACGCGGGATTCAATTAATCATTTTGAAATCATTTGACTTCAACTGAATTGAAATGAATTGTAATAATTTAGTTGAAACGATTTGGTTTTGTGCAATGCAAATGTTTGTTTTCTTTCAGTCACATCAGTCACAAGTCAACACATGAGAGTATTTTTCCTTTTTAAATTTCTTGTAAGAGCAGAGCATGGTTCTATCTCTATACGTCTCAAAACAAATGTCACCGTTTGAATACTTATTATTTCAATGGTTATAAATTATTTTTGTAGGATTGAAAAATTACCCATTCAGTTAAAAAATAAATAAAAGAAAAAGAAACGCTGTTATCCTTACAATTGTAATTAATTGTGAATTTTAAAGTGATATTCATGTGAGGAAAAAAATGTAAAACCAAAATATTATATAAAACAGAAACCTTTTACTGCTTTAGTAAAATAATTCTAAAAATTCTAAAAATAGCTTTTAATTTTTGTGTAATAAAAGACACTACATTTATAAGAGACATGAGCAAAAAAAAAAAAAAAAAAAAAAAAAAAAAACACACACTTTGCAACTTTGAAAAGTATAATTTCAATTTATAAAGACGAATTGTAGAATTATATTTACGATTATATTTGATTGGAAATGTTCTAGTGCTAATTTGCAGAGAAGAAAGAAAAATAAAATATTTTAGTTTATTTAACTCTAAGGATAGTGGTAAAATTCCCTGATGTGAGAAAATTCCCTGGTTTTAGCTTATTTTTAATTTTCCCACTCTATTTGATTATTTCTACACTCTTATAACTCTTATTATATTTATTTTATCCCTTTTTATAAACTTTTTTTAAATTACTAGTTATTTTTCCCATCTATTTACTTTATTTTATACATTTTAGTAGTAAAAAGCTATTTCAACATTCAGTTTTATGCAAATTTATTTTAGCCGGGCCGCAGTTTCTGGAAATTTCTTTCCATCTCGGTAATTTGCTAACTGCAATTGCAGAGCTATCATAATTTGGCATGTATCTTATTTTGATAAATGCTTTCCATTGTTTAAACATTTTTAGTGTCTCACTTGGCGTGATTTTATTATGTATCAGTTGCAGTAACCTTTTTGGATAAACGTAGCGTGCGCTTTTGAGAACTCAGATTCCAGCCTTTGCGAGACTGACGCATTCTCACAGATTTGGTACCCGAATTGCAGCCCAGTCGAAACACCAAGCTAATCAAAACCGGTTCAACCAATCAGAACCGTGTCTTAGGCAACTCCAACTCCAGCTGCGGTAGATTGATGCTGAGCTGCGTACCAATAATGCGAAACAAAATGGATATGCGTCAGCTACTATTATAGGAGTCTTACTTTGGCTAAGTTCCCTCTCAGAATAATGGAATTAGAAACCCGAAGGTGGCCGCTCTCAGAATCCAGTTACAGCCAAAATCTCAACGCGTATGATTAACCTATATTCGATAGCCTGACATAAAATCGCCGTGTTACTTTCAAAGCCACCATTTTCTTCATAAGCTCTATTTCATAATGTGTTTTAGTAGAACGAAGTCTAAATCTCCAGTTATATTTAATTACGAAAAAAATGACTCATGGTGTATAAAAAACAAGACTTTTTTTTTTTTTTTGCAAAGAAGGTTTGCTGTTATGATTTTTATGTACTTGCTGCTCCCAGCTGTTCGTCTGGAATTTCATTTATTGGTTGAATACATTCTTTTAAGTATTTCACTTAGCATCTCCTTGATATTTTTTATGCAACAGAAGTTTAATGTAACATAATTGTAATTAATTGTTTGTAAAAGTTTATTGAAACTTAATGTCATAAAATAAAATTAATATGTATAATATGAAAACCCGCACATAAAAAAAATCTGTATTCATACATTTTTGCATAAGAGTGCAACATCTAATGCACCAAGATCTGAATATTTATAAAACGAGTTATAGTACGAACGCAACTGATTTGTCACGTTTGACGTACAATTTCCAACTTGTTATCGAATGTAATTAGTTTAAAATATTAAGGTGTCAGAAGAAAAAGTAGCGTTTTATGAAGCAGCCAATTACGTGTTTATATTTGTAAATTGTAGTAAAACCTGTTAAGGCGGAATCGTAAAAATTGAATTAATTTAGACAGTTTCTGTCTTAGCAGGTAAATAATCCCTAATTGAATTGCATTACACTGAATTGCATTCTTTTCCTTTGGAGGCATAATTCCATCTTACTCAAGTTCCATTTTTACAGATTTTATCGTAATCCTAAAGAGATCATTTAATTTCTGTTTAATAAAAAATCGCTGTGTACATTTATGGTATATTAGTTTTGGAGAAATTACAGCAGCTATGATCGTAGGAAGATTGTTGGAACCATCCTAGTGACGCTGGCCAATTATATCATGGTCCTGTTAAAGGTAGACCGATAAGTTTAAGGAAGTCCTGTTAAAGGTAGAACAAACCAAATGGTCAGGACTCACAGGAGTACAGTAGGAGTACAGTAGGAGTCATAAAGAACGACAGTTAACGGTTGCAGTTAGCTAGAAAGAAAATAAACAAATCAGATTTCCTTACCACGTGGTCAATTTACCCAACAAAATTCTCCAGGTAATGTGGGTTACACAAAGTCTGGGTAATTTCCGGGATTGAACTTACGGGTAACCCGCAAAAAGTCACGTGATATCGGTCTCTGAACGCTTCGGATTACCAATTACCAACCGTGAATGTGCCCAAAGTCTGCATCAATTTATGAATTTGGGAACTTCCAGAAATAAAGATCATTTTTTAAATTGTTTTAAAATTATATCCCGGATTCCAACGCAGTGATGGAACAATTAAAATATATATCGTATATATTATTTCTCCTATCAACATCCCTTTTTCTAAGAAAATACGAAACGCAGAACGACGAATGAGATACCATACGAAAGGATTTTGATCGGCTTCTGACATCGTACACTTACATTTTCCTAAAACATGTTTTTTGATTAAAATTTGCTGATAAGCAAAAATTAAATCGACATGGTTTTCATAAATGAAATCAAAGATTTTCTCAAATTAGTGTTACGACAAAAATAAAATACTGTATTATCAGATGACGTCATACTATAATGCCATTAAAATATGAATTTCTTTAAAATTTATTTCTTTCGCGTACTTTTTGAAAAAATATCGAGCTTTAAATCGGGTTTTTATTTAATTTTTACGCGTGCGTCACCTATTGTTTATTTGTTTTCTTTGTTTAATCATGGCTGTATATATGCATACTGTATCGGAGCACCAGTAGATTACGTAATTTAAGGATTATCTTCCATTTAGATATACAGTTCATTAGGATTCACAAAAAATGTAAGTATTTATTTTTAAACTTTTCATTAAGCTGCTAATACGGCAGCGATGTCTGACATCACTTAAATGGCTGCTGGACCACAAAGTTTGAACATCCCAGGTTTAAGGAACAGTTTTGCAAAATCTGAAGAAATGCTTTTTTATGAATTACCTAAACGTCTGATTCAATGTTTCAATTTTTTTATAATACTTTTTTTTTTCAGTATAGGGGTCTTGGCAACCTAGAGAAATAACCTTCGCGAGAGAAGAAAATTTGGTGAAAAAATTTCTGGCAATCTATTTCTATTTTCTTATACACAAGTAATCATCATATATATTTATTTCTGTTGTCAACATCCTTTTTTCTATGCATATACAAAACATACAACGATGGATGTGGTATCATTCGAAAAGTTTTTGAACAAGTGTCTGAGATAGTACACCCACATTTCGTTAAAACGCGTTGTTTAATTTAAAAAAAAAGTTAATTAAAAATTAGTGCTAAAACGTACCAGGAAATAATCTCAAAAATTGCAGTGCAAAAGCTTCGTACGGGTTCTTCTGGTATTAATATAATGTTGTTTGGTAAATTCTGCAAAATTTATATATAGATGGATGTGTTTCAATAATCAAGAGTATTTTTTATATATTTGTGTGTTTTATTTCAATTTAAGAAACACAAAGTGAACAATTAAATCTTGCTCATCAATTCATCGTGCCTTGAATTAAATATTGTGTATTTACTTAATTAAATGATCTTCCAAAATTCATTTCGTGCCATTGGTGATTAATACACTGCTCAAAACAATTAAAGGATATTTGAAGTTTTATATAAAATAAAGATATAAACGAATTTTTTTTTTGCCGAAAATAGAAGAAGAGAATCACAAATGCAAATTTTTCTGGTTTTCAAACTGTGGAGTATGTAAATTTTGAGTTCGACGTCAAAAACGTCGCTTCAGCGGCAGCGAATGAAATTTGACTTTCAACTGGATAAAAGAGAATGAAGACAAGGATGATCGACATTCAGTGATTGCTTTGTTTCGATGAGTACGATGTCTCAGCGAAGTCATTTGACAGATTCAGAAGCTTGGAGTATTGTTGGTAGGTTATAAGGGGGCCAAACTCAAGCCGAAGTAGCGCAAGCCATTGGAGTGTCACAAAGTGTCATTTCCAGGATCTGGAACCGTTTTTTGGAGAGTGGATGTGCAGGCCGAAGACCAGGGCAAGGTCGTAGACGGGCAACAACGCCCAATGAAGATCGGTATTTAGCGTTAACAGCTCGGAGACACCGAAACATGAACGCTACTCTTCTCCAACAACACCTTCGCTCGTC
Source organism: Maratus michaelseni (assembly GCA_963931845.1). Lineage (NCBI taxonomy): Eukaryota > Metazoa > Arthropoda > Arachnida > Araneae > Salticidae > Maratus > Maratus michaelseni. The sequence continues at coordinate 345,137,710 of OZ007590.1, read as the reverse complement.
TACAGGCACCACGATTTCAACTCAGACTGTCCGAAACCGGCTCCATGCTGTAGGTCTGTATGCTCGCCGACCGATGGTATGTGTTAGATTAACATCAAAGCATCGTCGCGACCGCAGGGAGTGGACAACCGAGCATGTTAACTGGAGGAGAAATGAATGGAGCAATATTCTGTTTTCTGACGAGTCCCGTTTTTCTGTGCATCCGGATAATAGGCGTATTTTCATCTGGAGGGACCGTGGCAGTAGGAATAATCCTGCGTTCGTGCACGAAAGTGTCAGATTTGGCGGTGGAGGAGTGTTGGTGTATGGTGGCACCTCCATTGACGGGCGCACTGACCTCTACATCATTCGAGATGGAGCTCTGACTGGTCGCCGATATAGGGATGAGATCCTCAGACCTATTGTAGTCCCTTACGCTGCAGCAATCGGATATAACTTCATTTTAATGGACGATAACTGCAGGCCACATCGTGCAAACCTGGTGGAGGATTTCCTTTTCGAGGAAGGAATCGTTCGAATGGAATAGCCAGCGTGTTCTCCAGACATGAATCCAATCGAGCACGTTTGAGACGCTCTAGGAAGACGAGTTTCTGGCCGCCAACAACCCCCACAAACTCTCCAAGAACTGGAAAGAGCTCTTCTGGAAGAGTGGGGCAGAATACCCCAACTCGTCTTTAATAGCCTCATTGAGTCCATGCCTCAAAGGTGTTCAACGTTGCTGGCCGCCCGTGGAAACCATACCCCCTACTGAAAATGATTTTCTTTGAAGAAAACACCTTTTCTTATTCTTTTTTTCTCATATGCACAAATTGTGTTTTTTTCCTTTTGTACACAAATGCGCAATAAAATGCATTTTTTCTGCCAAACATGTGTAATTTATTCTCATATAACCTACTATGTCTGTCGACCATGTATCAATCAGCTAAAAAGTTTCCCAGATACAAAATCCACCTAAAACTGCAATATCCTTTAATTGTTTTTAGCAGTGTATATAAAATATATTTTTCGATACACAAGTTTACAGTTATAAAATTAATTCATAGGTGAAAAAAAAGACTATAGTTTTTCTTATTTCAAATGTATTTTATTCTAATTTTCTAAGTGTCATTTCTTTGAGAGTACAGAACAATCAATTATTGTATTCTTCTTATACACTAGCTCAAATGAAAATGTTCTATCAGATACATGTGATATACATTGTTCCTTATGAAGTCCATAAATCTCGATATTTCTCAGTCTTCTACATTTCAAAAGTTTCAAATGGAAAGTATTAGAATAATGAATTTTTGCAAGATAAATAGATTTTCTTTGTACTTGATTATCTTCCTTTATTTCTCTTTTTTTACTCTAGAAGAAATGGAATTACGAATTCCCATAGGCGCATTAGAGCAAATATATATACTTCTTATGATTATGGACGTCATTAACTATGCCACTAAAAATAAGATGGGTCTTTTTTTACTATTTTAATAAAAAATATAGTTCAGGATTATGAATTTGACAGGTAATTGAAAAAAAATATATATTTGAAGAAAATAGAGAATATATTTTTATATAGATCTACTTTTTTCTATTAATTATATTCTATCTTCCAGTGATGACAATGAAATAATAGATATTGACACTGTTTGCATCTTATCAAACATTATGATGGGTTCGATATATTTTAATATTCAATCCTTTTAATTATCACAAAATTTATTTACACAGACAAATTTATAAAATACAGATAGGGACATTCGACGAGATGATGATATAGATAATTATTTACATATGTACAAATTCTAAATTAATTTTACCTTGGTTCTGATCATCGTACTATATCCAGTAAAAGATGATCCTAAATTATTTTCTTCTAGTTACATTTTATTCCATGCCGTCATTCTTTTTCTGGAACATTAGACGGTATTCTTTTAATTCACATTCGTAGTAACTCCTAACAGAACATTCTTTTTCACTACAGCAAAAAAACAGATGCCAATTTCTTTTCCTAAAATTTTAACCTCTTCTCGCCACATTTAACAATTAAAATAAAATATAAAAGAAACAATTTTATGCGCGTTAGCTAAAATCGTCTGCATAAATAAAAATATTAATTCACCTATTCCTAACAGACACAGTGTTGCTTTGTAAATACTGAAAAATTTGTATATAGATGGAAGTGTTTAAACAATGCAGAATTTTTTTTTATACCTTGGTGTGTTTTATTTCATCTCAAGAAATATAAACTAAACAATTATACCTTTCTGGCGAATTCATCGCACCTTGAATTAAATATTGTGAATTTATTTAACTAAATGCTCTCCCAAAACTCATTTCGTACCTTTGGTGATTCAGCTACAAAATATATTTTTTAATACACACTTTTACAGTTATAAAATTAATTCATAGATCAGAAACTTACAATTTATTTTAAAAAATTAATTACAGTTCTTTTTTTCAAATACCTGGTGTCCCAAAAATGACTGATGGATTTTAAAATTCAATAACTTGCAAACGGTGCCAGATATTTAAAAAAAAATTGCAGGAGGGTTATGTATGAAGTCAGGTGTGTTTTTTTTACTGTTATTCTTGATTTTAGTTTGAATTTCAAACAATAGATAGCGCTGACGGCGATTGGCATTCAGTCGAGGTCGAAATTGACGTCACTCAGCATTGATGCACCACCCCCTGAATACTAAACATACGTGCTGAAAAAAAAAGGAAAATCAGCGTTTGAACTATCCCTCGAACTTCAACACCAATAATTTCTAAAAGTTTTCTTCGCCTAGTTTTTCTGAGATCAAAGAAGTCACAGAAAACGTTTAGATATTATTGGTGTTAATCTTCGAGGGACCGTAAAAACGCTGAAAAAAATTTCGCCTGCGAGAGCCACCATTTTTGTCAGCGCGTCAGGGGGGCGGTGCATCAATGCTGAGTGACATCAGTTTCGGCCTCGACAGAGCGCCATTGCTGTCAGCGCCATAAATTGTTTGAAATTTGAACTAAAATCAAGAATCGCAGTAAAAAATCTCCTGACATCATACATAACCCTCCTGTAAGAATTTTTTTAAATATCTGTCACCGTTTGCAAGTTATTGAATTTTAAAATCAATCAGTCTTTTTGGGACATCCGGTACATTTGATTCTAATTTTCCAAGTGTCATTACGTCGAGGGGACAGAACAATCAATTATTTTAAACTTCTATACACACTCCAGCTCAAATTAAAATATTCTATCAGATACATGTGATATACATTGTTCCTTATAAAGGCCATAAATCTCGATTTTGTTCAGTCTCCTACATTTAAAAAACTTCAAATCGAAAGTATTAGAATAATGAATTTTTGTAAGATAAATAGATTTTCCTCTGTATTTCAGGATCTTCCTTTATTTCTCATTTTTTACTTTAGCAGAGAGGGAAATTACGAAGCACCACAATCGCATTTGAACGAATATATGTACTCCCTATGATGATGGATATCATTAACTATGCCACTAAAAATGAGCTGTGAACTTTTTTTGCTATTTTTTATGTAGAATTCAAGATTACTTTTCAAAAACTGACAGGTAATTGAAAAAAAATATATATTTGAAGAAAATAGAGGTATTTTTTTTATATAGATCTACTTTTGAAATATATACATATATATATATATATATATATACAGGGTGATTCATAAAAGATGGGCAGAACTTTAAGGGGTTATAGTACACTTAAAGACAAATAATATTAAATAGGAGACTAAGGGTCCCAGACGTATTCCCAAGGAGATAGGGGGCATTAAAGTTTAGGGTCCGAAATTTCAAATGATTATAAAACATGGAAAAATTGGTCGATTCGTTTGCGGTTTTTGCAAAAAATTTTCTTTATGCCAGTATTTTCTTGAAATAAAATTTTAAAGTTCAATTTCAAAAAATGCCGATAGGGGGCGCTTTAGACTTTGGAGTAACAAACAACTATTTTTTAACGTTATTTTTTGTATTTCTTTAAATGATTTCGAAAGCTTAGACTTAAACTTAAATTTTGATCTAAAAATCTGAGTCCTAACGAGTAGTTAAGTAGCGTAAACTGAAATTTGAAATTTGAAACCCTTCTCCCCCCAGAACAAAAATCAGTTATTCCCGATCTTTGTGTCGTAGATTAGGCTCTAACTACTGCCGCGTTTTGCTAAAATTATTCTTTATGTCAGTATTTTCTTGAAAATAAATTTTAAAGAAAATTTTCAAAAAATTCCGATAGAGGGCGCTTTAGACTTTGGAGTAACGAACAACTATTTTATACCGTTATTTTTTGTGTCTCATTAAATGCTTTCTAAAGCTTAGACTTAAACTTAAATTTTCAGCTCAAAATCTGAATCGCTGAGCGTGGTTCAGTAGCGAGGGGAGGGGGTTCAAATTTCAACTTCTGAACATAGTTCAGTTTGCACTACTTAACCATACCCAACGATTCTGTGCTGTGATACGAGGCAAAAATACAACTTTCGTCAAGGACTGCATAGTCGGAATTCACTCATAAAGGCACTGGCACAGTTGGAAACGTCGCTCATGCAAACGTTAAAGCTCCATTCCTGACGCTAGTCACCGGGTGAAGAAGGAAACAGAAAGTATGCAAATGTCAAATGGGGAAGAAGAAGAACACGTATGCAAAATTTCGACACGATTCAGGCATAAAAACCACTGAACGGTGAGTCAAGTGTAAGTCGCTGTAGTAATGAATCGGAAGATGGTGCCCTTCACGAATAAGGAAAAGGCTGAGATGCATTTAATTTACGGAGCGGCAGATGGAAATGGTGCAGAGGCACAACGAATGTACGGAGAGCGATTTCCTAACAGGCGGTTGCCTAACCGCAAAACTTTCGAGCGCTTGCACAGACAGTTGTGTGAGACGGGATCATTTCTCGCTTCCCGGTCGAATGCAGGTCGTGCAAAAAAGGACGAATCAGTAGTTGTTGCAGAAACCATTCTGGATGTAGTAGCGGCGCAGCCAAGTACAAGTACACGAACAGTGGCTAGCCAGGTGGATACCTCACAGTCCACGACTTGGAGGGTACTGAAGGATGAACATTTGCTCCCGTTTCATGTGCAACGAGTCCAGAAACTGTCTCCAGGGGATTATCCAAATCGTATTGAATTCGCCCGCTGGTTTCTGCAGCAGAACGCGCTAAATCCACATTTTGGACGAACTGTGCTTTTCACCGATGAATGTACCTTCACACGTGAAGGTACATTTAACACACACAATGCACATGTATGGGCGGATGTCAATCCACATGCTACGTATCCACATGCTCATCAGAGACGCTTTTCCATCAATGTTTGGGCAGGAATCCTCGGAGACCACCTAATCGGACCGTACCTTCTTCCTGAACGCCTCAACGGTAAAACATACCTCACATTTCTGCAACATGTGCTGCCAGACCTGTTAAACGTTGTTCCTCCACGCATCCGGCGGGTCATGTGGTTCCAGCACGATGGAGCGCCAGCCCATTACGTACGAGACGTCCGCAACTATCTGGACATCACATTTCCGAACAGATGGATTGGTCGAGGTGGTCCTGTTGCTTGGCCTGCTCGCTCGCCAGATCTTTCACCCCTCGATTTCTTTTTTTGGGGACGATTGAAGGCTCTTATGTATGAGACACCCATTGAATCCCCCGAGGAACTGGTCGCCAGACTTTCCGCCGCTGTAGGGGAAGTGCTCGAAAAGCCTGATGTTTTCGCGAATGTTCGCCGTTCCATTCGTCGCCGTTGTTCTGCGTGCATAACCTCTGGTGGTCACAATTTTGAACATTTATTGTGATTACATGTTAATAAATATGCTTTGGTAACATAATCCTAATTTGTGTCTTTTTACCTCGTATCACAGCACACAATGTGTGGACATGGTAAACTGAACTGTGCTCAGGAGTAGAAATTTCAAACCCCTCTCCCCAGAAACTTAACCACGTCTAACGATTCAGATTTTGGGCTGAAAATTTAAGTCTAAGCTTTAGAAAGCATTTAATGAGACACAAAAAATAACGGTATAAAATAGTTGTTCGTTACTCCAAAGTCTAAAGCGCCCTCTATCGGAATTTTTTGAAAATTTTCTTTAAAATTTATTTTCAAGAAAATACTGACATAAAGAATAATTTTAGCAAAACGCGGCAGTAGTTAGAGCCTAATCTACGACACAAAGATCGGGAATAACTGATTTTTGTTCTGGGGGGAGAAGGGTTTCAAATTTCAAATTTCAGTTTACGCTACTTAACTACTCATTAGGACTCAGATTTTTAGATCAAAATTTAAGTTTAAGTCTAAGCTTTCGAAATCATTTAAAGAAATACAAAAAATAACGTTAAAAAATAGTTGTTTGTTACTCCAAAGTCTAAAGCGCCCCCTATCGGCATTTTTTGAAATTGAACTTTAAAATTTTATTTCAAGAAAATACTGGCATAAAGAAAATTTTTTGCAAAAACCGCAAACGAATCGACCAATTTTTCCATGTTTTATAATCATTTGAAATTTCGGACCCTAAACTTTAATGCCCCCTATCTCCTTGGGAATACGTCTGGGACCCTTAGTCTCCTATTTAATATTATTTGTCTTTAAGTGTACTATAACTCCTTAAAGTTCTGCCCATCTTTTATGAATCACCCTGTATATGTGTGTATATATATATATCCCGTGTTCCAGGGATGACAATGAAATACAGATATTCATGCAGTGTTGCTTTGTAAATACTGTCAAATTTGTAAATAGATGTAATTATTTAAATAATCAAGATTATTTTTTTATATCTTGGTGTGTTTTATTTTAACTCAAGATACACAAAGTGAACAATTAAATCTTTCTCACGAATTCATCATGCCTTGAATATTGCGCATTTTTTTAAACTAAATGCTCTTTCAAAATTCAGTTTGTGTGTTTGGTGATTAAGATACAAAATATATTTTTGGATAGACAATTTTAGAGTTACAAAATTAATTGATAGATAACTTACCAATTTATTTTAAACAATAAAATAGTTTAAAAAATACATTTGATTCTAATTTTTCAAGTGCCATTACGTCGAGGGGACAGAACAATCAGTTATTTTAATCTTCTAAATACACTCCAGCTCAAATGAAAATATTCTATCAGATACATGTGATATACGTTGTTCCTTATGAAGTCCATAAATCTGGATTTTTCTCAGTCTTCTACATTTCAAAAGTTTCAAAAGAACGTATTAGAATAATGAATTTTTGTAAGATAAATAGATTCTTCTCTGTATTTCATCATCTTCCTTTATTTCTCATTTTTTACTCTAGTAGAGAGGAAATTACGAAGCCCCACAAGCGCATTTCATCGAATATGTGTACTTCCTATGATTATGGATTTCATTAACTATGCCACTACACTTCGTAAATACTTCGTTGTTGTACAAAAATTACATTACATTGGAATTTGTTCGATGAAGCTATGGAGTCACAGAAGTGGGCACCAAATTTGTTTAGAGATATCGCTGTAAATTGTGTTTGACAATTGTTGTTTGTTTGTTTCGTGAGAGATTCTTGCACAAAATTAGTTTTGTTTGTTTATATACATATTTAATTATTTAATTATATTTCTTAATCACTATACTAAAATATTGTACTAAGAAATATATAATGTAAATATTTAATAATGCAATTCGAGACACTGAATTTCATTATGAATGCACTCTCAAAAATAATTTCGTCAGAAACGTAAAAAAAAAAAAAAAACAGGCAGCAATTTGCCCGAATACTTCTGTGATTGGAAAAGATTTTTCTGCTGTTTGAAGAAATTTTCGTCTTTTTAACTACAGGATTTCAGGAAATTTTTTGCTTTGGTTGCGAATGTTTCGTGTTTTGAGGGGGAAAAGACGCGTATAAATTCCGCATCTAATTAGAAAATGTACTAAGTACCACTGTGATTTGACAAAATTGAATCTTTAGAGTTGAGGATATTAGGTAATTTTTACGTTAAATTGGGGAAATTTTGGTATTCTGGCGTTGAAATGGGTAAAACAAAGCGGAAATTTCGTATTTTAATGATATAATCAACGGAATTCAAAGATTTTTTTTTAAGTGTGCGAAGGGAAAAATAACTATATCACACGTGGTATTTTTGTTTTTATACATAGTTTAGATAACAGATACACTGTTAAAAATGTATAGTTTAAGGTTTATTAATATTTTCTTATTTTTAATTATTTTCTAGGCTAGTACAGGAGTGATTGTGTTCCGGTATTTTGTACATCACTAAATTTATATAGCAATATTCTTAGTATGTCATTGCAGAATTTATTGATTAAAGAAGAAAAATATTGCTATATAAATGTAGTGGTGTACAAAATACCGGAACACAATCACCCCTGCTTGTACCAACTCCTACTTTTTATTCTCAACTTTTCAAACACAGGCACGGATTGTTAAATATAAAGATTTTTTCCTCTTTTTACATAACTTAACATCCATAATATATTATCACGTTTTAAAAAAATCTAAATAAAAAAGAAACATATAATCATACATAGATTTAATATATAAATCGTCAAATATATTTCGTTAATATTCAAATGACTTTAATAACTTACTATTTTACTTAACTATAACTTTTGCAATAATTTTTGCTCTTCAAAGTATTTTTCAAAGTATTTTATTCAAAGTATTTTTGTATCACACATATGCTTACTCATTCACTTCAATTAAAATTATAATAAGTAAACTAAAATTATATTTGTTTTTATTGATACTCTTACAATAAAATGTGTATAGTTACTTATATTTGAACATGTTATGTAGTTGGTGGTGCAACAAGCAGTATTTGAAAATGAATTTTTTAATGGGTTTTTTAGCGTGTATATTTCAAAAACTATTATGAATATTTTAAAAGTAAACCAACATAATTACAGAAGGTCGTTCACACTTTACGGAAACGATTTTCAAACTTAATTTCTACGCATAAATGACATATACTTTATAAAAATTTGTCTCTGTTGGATAATCTTGAATTCTGGCTATAGCTCTGGCTCGAAATTTTTATAATAATATAATTTCATTGTTACAGTTATGTCAATTTTTTTCCGATACCACTTGTAAAACTTTCTAAAGTCTTTTCAATTTTCGTAAATTCATTTAAACAATAAAAATGCAGAAAAATGCCGTTGATGAGAGGGTAGTGCGTCAGGTGATTTTACATAAATTTCTTCAATTGAAACACAATTTATTTCCGTTTGGGATTCTTTCTTTGCTAAATATGCGTCAGTTAAGTTACGGAAAAGCTGTTGGGAGATTTTTTCATCTTTTTCAATTCCTGCTATTAGCTCACACCCTCTATATATTTATATATCTTGTTCAAATTTTCAATCGTTAATAAAATACTCTTTATTCATCCATTCAAGTTCAAATACATTTTTTAAAACTTTTACTGGATGACAATTGATGTTAATACAGTTATTTCAAAGATTAATTCATTAATTAAATTAAATTAATTAATTTTAGCTTTATATTTCATTTCTAATCAAAAGTATACATTCACTCCATTTCATTTCTGTTCAAAAATATACACTCACTCCATATTTTAGTCCCCTTCGCCTGCGCGCCGCCTGATCTTCGCCTGTTAACAGCCCCATTATAATTTTACGCGTGAAGGTTTCGCTATGATACTTCATTGTGAAGTTTGGTAATTTTTCAAAATCAATATTTGAAAAACGGCATAATCATTAGATTTGAAATTTATATCAAGAAAAATACAATTTTTTACCTTTCTAACGCAGTTTATCTAACAATTTTGTGAGAAATACTTTTCGAGCTATTAATTTTTGATATTTTAGCTATTTTTTTTCTATTTAACTTTTAATTCATTTCAAAAATTTCTCTTATATAAGATATTTAGCAGGATATAAATTTAGGAATAAGTACCATCAGTGGAGAAGCGTGTGCATCGCTGAAAAAAAAAAATATTTTTGACCTAAGTAGGAATTGACTTTAAAAAATATATATATATATTACTTGTTTATATAAAGATGGAATTTCTTCATGAAAAATGGGTTCTAACATATTTTACTGATAATAAAGTGAAATCACCTTAGCTTAACTGCATTTTTTATATGTAATTTAATTTCATAAAACAATCCAGCAGCAATCATCAATTCTATTGGAAATTTTCCCTTACTTTCACAAACGCATTTCTTTTTTTGTTCTATTAATTGATAAAAACTGCTCTTCTTTTGATACACTCACTTAAATAAAGCCATTTTTCATCCAGTGTTGTGATAAATTTTTATTTATCACCACCTATGTTTTTTTTTTAAAGGAGAATTCGAAAGCGCTATCCCCAACACCTCAGAAGACTTTGGAAAGTTTCTCAAGAGGTATGGGAGAAAATGTATGCGATTGTAAGAAGAGAAATATATCGATTATGATGAAAATTTCGATTCAGAGATATAATCAAGAGTCAGGGCTGTACAGTAGAGTAAAATTGTCGCAAAGAATATGGCATATACAGGGTTTTTCACAAAGGACCCCTAACTTTAAAAATCAATAACCCGGAAACGGTGATAGACAGAAACATGAAACCAGTGGTATGTTTATTACAAAAGTCGTAAGAATCTTATACATAAATCTCAAAATTTAGTTTAAAATAGCACCGATAGATGGTGCTGAGAGCGTTAAGAATCCTTCTAAAGAGAGTTCAGAAGCATAGAAAGACTAGCCGTCGAAGATTTTGCCATTGAAATCTGACCGCTATTAGCGAAAAGTGAAAATAATTCCGAAAGTGATGTATACCGTGGAGGAACGTGTGTTTATTGTGTTGGAGTACCACCGATTAAATCAGAAACCTACTGCCACAAGGAGAAGTTTTCAAACACTATTTCAAGTCCCAAAAGGCCCAGGTGGGAAAACAATTCGTGAGCTTTTTAAAAATTTTCAACAGACAGGCAACGTGGCCGATGCGTTAGTCGGATGCGTTTGCGACATGTCTGTTGTGTAAAAGGTGAACATATTGAATCCCTTTTAATGTGATACGCCTATTTATCGCAGCGCCATCTATCGGCGCTATTTTTAACTAAATTTTGAGATTTATGTATAAGATTCTTACGATTTTTTTAATAAACATACCTCGGGTTTCATGTTACTATCTATCACCGTTTCCGGGTTATTGATTTTTAAAGTTAGGGATCCTTTGTGAAACACCCTGTATGTTCAGAGAATTAATTGTGAAAATCGTTTTCATAAAATCTGAGCGACCATGCCTTTAAAATTAATTTCTAATACATATATTTTTTTTTTAATTTATTTCAAGAACCGAAAAATTTAAAGGAGCACCATAAGCTTTCTAAAAATGATTATTTTTTTAATAAAAGAAGAACTCAAAATGAAGATTAAGTGGATCAACTAAATATACTACAAAAAACAAACAGTTTCCATGCATTTCTTACGAAATGCGTAACTATTGGAAATCTTTCGAAAAAAGGTGAACTAGTGCATTCTTAAAGTAATCGGATTACTCAGGATCTTAAAAATCTTGTTTCCTTTATTATTATCACATCCATCAGGGAATTCGCAATCCTTTGAACTTTTGATAATACACTTTTGCTATATTATTAAATGGTTTCATGAAAAAAAATAAATTAATGAAGAAAAAAAATTATATTGTTAAAATTATTTTATTTATCTTTTAATTTTTTTTTTTGAAAAATTAAGTACATTTAAATTTTTTTCTTCTCTTACAATTGTGAACATTGTTTTCTTTGCACTGCCATTGAATGCAGTAATTTCTTGATATTTCTTATGTTGTACTGATGATCATACCTTACAAAATGATAGAGGTGATTATCAAAATGCTCAAACTAAAATGCAAATATTGTGGCAAAATTTGAAAAATGGATTTTTTGTTTTTGTTTTTTATGTAAGTAAATTTTAAAATTATTCTTCTCCCAATTTTGAACTTTTTGAAATATTTTTTACATTTTTAGCTGCATCCAAAATATATAAATACATAGCAAATATAATCATCTCTGGTCCGTCCGTCTGTCCGCATATAACAGTGCCAAAACTACCCAAACGAATGGTTTGAAATTTAATTTATATAATCGTTGCAGAACTTTGTCGAGTCATTTCAAACTTTTTGAAAATAAAATGAAAACTTAGAAGGATATTAATAAAAGTTTTCTTCATTCTATTAAATCCTATCATACGTATTTAGTTCAATGATATCCCAAGATAGGTAATTCTTCTTGGTTGCCATAGAGTTTATGTCCTGTTTAAGATGGAGTCATATAATGTCCGTATTACTGAATTAAAAAAAATTGCAATCATATAATCTACCGACAATTGTTTGGAAAGATTTTTCCGGAAAAATAGATATTAAATGGAAAAAGAGTTTAAATATGAATTTCAAGCTCTCAAATTTTCAAATAGAATTCTTAGTAAATGTCAACAAAAGATAAAATGTAGACAACTTAAAATGTACTTATTTTATTAAGGAAATTAATCATATCGTAATAACAGACGATAAAATTCATTTCACTGAAATAATAACGATGATTTTTTTTTACATTGTCTCGTATTGGATATTTGCGCATAGAATAATTTTAATGTAACAAAATTGTAATTAATTGTTTGTAAAAGTGTATTAAAACTTAATTTCATAAAATAAAATCAATATACATAATATAAAAAACTGCACATAAAATGAATTTTGTATTCATGCATTTTTGCTTAAGAGTGCAACAACTATTGCATCAAGATCTGGATATTTATAAAAGTTGTTATATTACGAACGCATTTCATTTGCCACGTTTGAAGTGCAATTTCCAAATTGTTTTTTTTAGAAGTATGTTCTATATCCCTTTTGATCGATTTTTTCTAAAGTTAATTAGTTTATCAAAAAATAAATAAGCTGTCATGATATTTGTAAAAATACAGTAAAAATTACTACTTTCTTAAAACTTTTATTTGCAAAAAAGTTTACTCATTTAATTAGTAATGCTATTAAAAATATTGGATGTCAAGTAATAAGCGCCTCAAGTTGAAGAAAATTCAACAGTTCATTAATGTAATAAATATAAAGTTTAAAGAAGGTGACATTTATATTTGGTATGTCTTAAATTTCATACGCTGTAATTTTAAAAACAGTTCAAATTTTCTTCAATATAGGGCACTGCAGTGTACTCAAATTGTATTGTAAGAAAACTCGAACTAACATGTAAAATTGCATTAAAATACTCTCAAGTTTTAATCTTTACTCTTTGTAACGACTGAAACACGAAAAAAGGCCTGAATTTCGAAATTTATATGAGCGTTTTCAATGTATCAGTTGCTACAGCGCCATCTATTATCGAAACATAGAACTGTTTTAAAAATTACATAATGTTATCTTCATAGTTATTACAGTTGATGAATTATTGAATTTTCAATTTGATCCGATTAATTCTTGTCAACCTGTACCTGTCTGATTATGTAAAAAATATACATGTCATTACTTACATAGTTTTAAATATAGCAAAATGAAAAAGAAAAAAAAACCTCGAACAGAAAAAAAAATAAATTTAAAGATTGCTTATTTGATACAATTAAAGAGAAACGGTTGGTTGAATAGGGTTTAGTGGCACAAAGTCCCTTCTGGAACATGCTGCGCCAAGAGAAAGTGAATAAAGTACATAAAATTATATCAAGAAGTTATCCAAAACCTTGGCAAAAGAATAAATAAATAATAGAACACAGTTTAATGAAAAAAGTAATGGGATCATATATGTAATTAAAATCACTAAAATTACTTTATACTGATGTTTAAAAAACACAAACAAATCTTTACGTTCTGTATAGTAACATTTATCTAAAATAGTATAAAATATCTAAATAATGCAGAAAAACTGGTATATTTACACACAGAATATTAAAAAACAAAATTAAATCATGTCGGCTCAAATTCCTCAAAAACAGTATTTTCTTCATCTGTATGAGAGTCATAGCTGTCGGACTCCATAGCCTCTTCCACATAGTGGAGTAGCTGTTTGGAATCCTTCGTATTGGTTATTAATGGGCTGAGACATGATTTCCTGTTTTTTCTCTTCACAGTTTTCCACTATGAAGAGGCTTGGGTTGACGTTTTCTTTCTCTCTTTCTGTGCACATGATTTTTGGTTTGCTTTTTGAGTAGGGGAAACAGGTTTTTCTATTTTGTTTGCAGATGAAACGGAAGTTTTTCCTGACTCATGTTCGGTTGACTGTTTAAATTGACGATTATTAAGGTATTCTATTTTCACAGGTCCTGATGATGGTGCCCAAAGTTCTAGTGCAGGTATGTCTTTTTTAAAAGTGGGTCAGTACACATCACGGGTTTTCTTCTTTTTAGTGCTGGTTAGTGTCATACAAGGATCATTTGGTGGTACAGAGAATTCAGTTTGGGTGCTTATGTGTCTTAAGGATTTTGTTTGTTGCTTAAGTAAACTGGAATAAGAAACTCCTACAGATGGAGTTCTGGATTCAACAAGTTTACGAGCTTCAGGATAAGAAAGTTTTTGAGAGATTTTGACTGCAAGAATTTCTTTTTCACGAGTCCAGTTTGGGCAAGAGCGGGAGTATGCTGTATGGTCACCTTTACAGTCTGTACAACGCTCAGTCTTTTCACATGACTTACCATCATGGCCGACTTCTGCACAACGTGCGGTGGTAACAGAACCACGACAGGTAGTTTTAGTATGACCATATCGCTGGCATTTAAAACAACGGAGTGGGTTAGGTATATAAGGTCGGACAGGACAGCTCAAGTAGGCAGCTTTAAAGAGAAACGGATGTAGTAAAAAGCTTTTAAAACGTATTTGAAATCAAAGGATCGTTTCATAACTTGTCCAGAATATACTAGGAACGAACGCCTAAATTCGTGCAAACTTAAAAATCCTAATTAAAGAAGTAATTAAAATAAATGATCAACGTAAAAATAGCACAAATAAAAATTTATATATAAAAAATAGAAAGCAGCTGTTTCGGTGCCTCTAAAGATCCATCATCAGTAAAAAATTTAATATATTAAAAAATGATTTAAAAGTTTAAGCCATTTAAATATGCTTGCGTCTCCGCACGTGACCAAGTTAGAATGGCAATTCTAATGGTTTCATGAAAAAAAAATAAACAAGAAAAAAATGCAATTCTTCAATCCTGCAGTATGCGTTTTCTCCACCGGTCTTCTTAACCCTGAATATAGAATATTCGGATTCTATCAATTATCAAGTAAACATTTTCATGCTCGACAAATATGTTTTACAGACAAACACGGCACATTAACAGCTAATTAACTTTAATAATTCAAATAATGTTATTTGGTTATTCTTGCAAGTATTAATTGAATTATGTATCTGATAATGCTTAATTGAGAATTCTTAGCATCCAAAAAACCGATATCTGGAGGCACGGTAGTACCTTCACCAAGTCGAGAAAGCACATTCCTAAGCATCTTTTTCTGGAAGCAACTCAGGGTACATTTGACCCTATACCTTTGCGCTGGAGCTTCCCCAAAACCTGAAACTTCGTTCATCTACAGTGCGTCGCAAAGCAGACCAAATTTTCAAATTTCACGTTTCTATCTTTTCTAGTCAGAAGATATATGAACTCAAAGTTTCCATTTTTTGACATTCACTCACTCACCTATCATCAAATATATAAACTTAAAATTTGGAATAAAAGTAGTGTATAAGAAAAAAACATTCAAAAAATTGATAAAATTGAAAAAAATATATAAATTGAAAATAATTCGAACTTGTAGTGTTAGAAACTTAAAATTTGGTGTAAAGATAATGCTTAGGATTCAAATTAAGTAAAAATTAAAAAAATTGGAAAACTCTAAAATAAAATCGAAAAATGAACGAAAAATTTATAAAATATTGAATGTGAAAATAATTCTATTTGGTAGTCCTAGAAACTTGAAATTTGGCTGAAAGGTATAATTTGGGATAAAAAGAAAGAAAAAATTTCGAAAAAAACAAACCGAAAAATCGGAAAAAGTTCGGTTTGTTAGAATTTTTCCAGAATGTTTAATGCTGTGTCCTTTTATGTCAAATATCAAATATAAAGGGCTGCGAGTATCTAGGGCTACCTTAGATCGATAGCACCTTCCCTGGAAGCAGTTGAGAGTACTTTTGACTTCACCCCCTCCATAACTTAGTACTTGGCTAGGGACCTAAAACTTCTTTTTATCTAATACGCTTTGCAAACATAACTAAAGCTCCAAATTTTTAGTACCTTCAAATAATAGGGAAAGGTTATGGGCTTGGCGAAAACAGTGGATGATGTCCAAAAAGAGCCCGAAGAAAAGAGCTTGCTTACGAAAAGAAGTTAAATCTCATCAAAAACATCACAAACAATAATTTAGCCACGTTTCCTGTATCTTTCACCGTAAAATGTTCTGATATCATGTCGAACCAAGTTTAGCTATCTTATTAACTGAATTTTACATTCAAAAATCACTCGTAGTCGCTACATCTTTAGTTAATCATTATTTTGTGATTTGGCAATTACGCAGCACAGGGAAAATGTTACACCTAACTATGTTAAAGGATGTGATGACATTATTTGATTAAGGCTAATTATATACAGCCGTCAGATTCTCATGCTGCATAGTTGCCAAGTAGGACAATAATCATTAACTAAAGATGTAGAGACTAGGAGTGATTTGTGAGTGAAAATTTCAGAGTTAATAAGATAGCTAAACTTGGCTCTACATGATCTTAGAACTTTTTACAGTAAAAGAGAAATGAGATTTGACTACATTTTTTATATGTGATGGTTTTGATGGGGTTCCATTTTCAGTAAATTGGTTAATACACTACCAAAACTTCTCGGAAACGTTTCCGAAAATTGGCTGCACTTAAAAAAACTTTGTTTCTATAAATGCTTCTTTAAATATCGAAAATATACTTGTTTCGAATCTTTCTAAAAATAAAGAACATTTTTCGGTACCATGGGAAACTAGGAAGAGGTTATTGTATAATTTAGTTCGTGGTTATATTATATTTTCGTAGACTAAGAAACATTTGTGATTTTTTTACTGTGCATTAAGACTATTAATTCAACCTTTACAGATTTCTTTGTCGACCAGAATGCTATTTTTAAAAGTATAAATGAAAACTTCAGACTGTTTAAATATAGAAAACAAAGCTTTGACGTTTAAAAAATGAATGCAAAAGATACTTTTAAAGTATACTATATATATATATATATATATATATATATATATATATATATATATATATATATATATATATATATATATATATATATATATAATGTCAAACGTATAAATGTTTAATTTTGTTTAAGTTTTCTTCAATAAAGTGTAATCTTGATTCCCCTATATTGAGGTATATTTTTGACTGTTTTGTAAATTTTGTGATAAGATTAATGAATTTTACATTTTCTCATTGCTTCTACGGTCATACGTTTTCAGTACATTTAATTTCAGTTGCTATTCAAGTAAAATAAATTGGTCACGAGATTTGGCTACATTTTTATATGTGCTGTTTTTGACGGGATTCCATTTTCAGTAAACTGGTTAATATACTATAAAACTTCTCGTAAAGTATCCGAAAATTAAAATATACTAATCTAATATATATTTTTCTAAATATACATTTTTTTTTCTTTGAAAACATATAAATCTACATGGGTGAAAAAAAAAACGTACGGATTACTATTATAGAAACTGAAAAATGCAATTTTTATAACAATATAATTTTTTTCAGATATCTTTGTCGACTAGAATGGTATTTTTAGAAGCATAAATGAAACCTCCAAACTGTTTAAATATAGAACACAAAGCTTTTGCGTTTAAAAAATGAATGTAGAAAATATTTTTTTAAATAATATACTTTTTTTTTTTTTTAAATGTCAAACGTATAAACGGTTAATTTCGTTTGTGTTTTCTTTAATAAAATGTAATCATGATTCCCATATACTGACGTAGATTTCTGTCTGTTTTGTACATTTTGTGATGAGATTAATGAATTTTACATTTTCTGATTGTTTTTGCCGTCATACGTTTTCAGTACATTTAATTTCAGTTACATTCAAGTAAAATAAAAAAAAATATATACATGAGAGTGAAAAAAATCTTGTTCCAAAAAAAAAAAAAAAAAAAAAACCGCACGAATTACTAAAGCTCTGATTGAAACTGAAAAATGCAATTTTTATAACAATATAATTTTTAATGCCATTAACTAGATTCGTTACATTGTTTAATATTATTCAAGATCATTAGATATTATTATTTTTTATACTGTATTTTTTTTCTTGGACAATTAAGAAAAAAAGTAATTATGTTTGTTGTGTTTCACATAAGAACACCATGCCTGTTAAAATAAAATCTCCTAGTTAAAGTAATTTTCTTTTTTTTTTTTCTTTGTAATTAACGAACCGATAAAAAAAAAAGAAGATTGGGATGTAATTGATTTTCTTTTTTTTTCTACTTTTCTAATATACTATTAAGGATAACTCCATGTTTTATGTTACATAAATGAAAATTTCAGGCTGTTTAAGTATAGAACACAAAGCTTTAACAATTAAAAAATTCATGTAAAAGACATTTTTAAACTATACTATTTTTTTTTATGTCAAACGTATAAATGTTTAATTTCATTTATGTTTTCTTCAATAAAATGTAATCTTGATTCCCCTATACTGACGTATATTTTTGTCTATTTTGTAAATTTTGTGATAAGATTCATGAATTTCACATTTAATGATTGCTTTTACGGTATTTTACAACGTTTTCAGTACATTTAATTTCAGTTACTATTCAAGTAAAATAAAGGAAATAAAATATACATATGAGTAAAAAAAAAAAAAATCTTGTTCCAAAAAAAAAAAAAAAACGCACGACTTATTAAACTCTGATAGAAACTGAAAAATGCAATTTTTATAACAATATAATTTTTAGCGTCATTAACTAGGTTATTTACATTGTTTAATATTACTCAAGATCATTAGATATTATTATTTTTTATGCTGGATTTTTTTTTTCTTTGGACAGTTAAGAAAAAAAGTAATTATGTTTGTTGTGTTTCACATAAAAACACCATGCCTGTAAAAATGAAATCTCCCAGTTAACGTAATTTTCTTTTCTTTTCTTTTTTTTTCTTTTTTTTTTTTTGCGTAATTAACGAATCGATAAAAAAAGAAGATTGGGATTTAATTGATTTTCATTTTTTCCTATTATTATACTAATCAGAAGCTCTGTGTTTTATGTTGTTTTATGTCGTAATGTGAATTATGAAACATTTCACCAGATGGATAGTAAAAACTCTAATTCAAATTCCTCTCATTCTTTTGAAAAGATATTTTTAGAAAATGTAAATGCCAGCTCACAATTTATGTTTTAAAATATAAATAAAATAAAACGTAATTATATTTAAAAGTTAAGTATATATAGTAATAAAATTAAAAAATTAATTTAAAATAAGAAATTAAACACTTAAATACAAGTTTAAATATTAAAGAAAACTATTAAAAAATTATTGCTTTTAGATTAAATAAAATTAATCTACTTGTAAAATATTTAGGACATTATATACTTATATCAGTTAAAAACAAGTTAATAATTTATTAAACTATACTTATGTATCTATATTAAAGACAAGTGACAACAATTATTGGATACCTATAATATGTTCAGGATGCCATCAATATTAAAGACTACCAAACTCAATTTTCATAGGACAATATTTGTCTTTTAAATATATGAGAAATTGATTTTTACTGTTATTCTTTGAAGAGGAAAAAGTTAATTTTTTTTTATATAATTTATCTGACTCTAACATCAAAACTGAAAGAAAGCGAACGATTTAAATACATGAATGAACTTTAAAATTATTAATAGGGGCTGTACATATATAACGTTATCAATATTTTGGTAATTTTATACCCTCTCCCCTCCTTATGATATCATACGTTACCATTCCTTGAACACTCTCCCACTCTTAATAGTATCGTTATCAATGTCTAAAAATTCTTTTTCTTTTTTTTTTTTACTTTTTTTTTAATACTTTTGTAGTGAAATACAGATATGGTTATACATTTATTATTCGCATACTTTACAGATTCAAATGAAGAGAAGTCAATTCCCGATTATTTATGAAACAACTTTATGTAAAATAACGCTTAACACATGGGCTGATAAATTCCCGTCTGGCACACAGATGGCGTTGCAATCGCCGAACCGATGTTTTTTTAGTAAATACTAACCTTTAAAAGGTAGTAGAAAAAATACCATGACGATTCGCCGTGTGGATAAAACGTTAGAGGGGTTTTAGTTGAACGACTTTGTTGATAAACAAAAAAATGGATAACAAGAATTTCAAGAATTGTTATTTGATGGGGAAAAAATACCGTTCAAACAAAAGCTTGGCTTGATAAGCGTTATACGGACACTGCACCAGGTAAATCAACCATTATTGACTGGTTTGCTGAATTTAAACGTGGTCGTACGCACACCAGTAATTCACCACGCAAAAGAGGTGGTTACTCCGGAAAACATAAAAAAAGTCCACAAAATCGTTTTGGGGAACCGTAAAGTGAAGTTGCAGGAGATAGCTCAGACACTGAAGTTATCCAAGGAACGTGTAGGTTTTATTTTGAATGAACATTTGTTTATGAAAAAGCTGTTGTCAAAGTGGCTGCCGCGCGTGTTGACTTTTGACCAAAAACAACAACGAGTTCTGAGCACTGTTTGGAGCTTTTTCGTTATAAAATTATGTTATTTATTATTAAATTATTATTATTAATCATTTATTAAATTATTATTATAAAATTATTATTATTAAATTGTTTTTAAAATTATTACTATTAAATTATTATTATAAAATGTATTATTTTTAAATTATTATTATTTTTATTAAATTATTAGTGTTTATTATTAAGTTATGTTATTTATTAAAGTTATAAAGTTATAAAGTCATAAAGTTATAAAGCTTTGTTAAAAAGTTGTGTTTTCTTTATTAGACCGGGAACTTATCAGCCCATGTGTTAAAAGAGATAGTTACTATTTTAAAGTATTTAATAATAGCTTATTGTTACATAATGCAGTAATGTTGGATTCCTGCAGTTTTCCTTGCACGGTGAGGATGAAAGCATAACTTCTTATCAACAAAATAAGTGGGAAAAATTATTTCTCTTTCTTTACTAGTACGTTGAAAGTGTTAGCTATGGGTACCTTTCAGATAGAATAAACAAGAAACGTAAAATCGTAAATTTAATGGAGCTCTGTGCATTCACGTCTACAAATTCTTAAAACGACAATCAGAAAAAAAAATGACGTTACTTTCACATGATAAAATACCTCAGCTTTGTGAATGATAATACACATTTTTTTCGGCGCATGAAACAGAGGAATCTATGATTCCTTTGTCAGTACGGAAAACGAATACAATAATTGCATCCAAATGGCGAAGTATTCACTGAATTTCTATTTCGTATGCCTTGGGAATAAAGCCTACAGATAATGGATGTTATACTGTTGTTTGTGACTCATGATCGTAAGCTGTAAAAATTAAAAGAGAAAACAGGAGAGGCATCTTTAATAAAGACTCGAAAATTAAATATATGCAACAGTCATTTAATCCAGGTTCAAGCGGGGCACAAGTACATAAGCATTTCAATCCTCTGGCTCAATTTGGTACAGCTGCCGGGGGCAATAGTACCGCGGACTCCTAACATACACTTATATGTACTTTTACATGTTAATCAGTCAAAAGGTCCGAGAGAGAGTGAAATGTTTCTATTATCATGACATAAACTCGAATAAACTTCATTTGTTTTTTATGCATTCCCATTGCCATTTTGTTGTTATGTTGTAATTTAATAGAACAGTTGTAATAAAACCAAGAAAGTTATTTTGCGCAAACTGTCCTTACAGGGTTGGTGTGATTGCGCACATGGGTAGGAGAGATTGTTACCAATAATAACTACAATTAAATTGTTAACAATAATAATTATACTTAAATGATATTGTTTTAAGGTGTTTGTGAACAAATATTATTGTATTAGGAGTGAATATTTTAACATAATGATTAAAGAATCAGAAAAAGGAAATAATTTAAAAAACAATTAAAAAATTTTATTTAGAGGGGAAAAAAATTAAAGAATCAGAAAAAGCAAGTCCAGATAAGATTACAAAATAATATTTAATTACTTGATATTAGGTTTAACTTAAAATTAGTCCATTTTCATTTTTCATTTTTTTATGCAAATTTACTAATAATCTGCGTAATCTCTCCTAGCATATAAACTAATGAAAACAATGCGCTATTTTTCCTAAGTAGCAGATGCGCAAACTCTCCAACATCGGTAGGAGAAATTGCGTGGCCTTTTATTTAAACATGGCCACTACTAAAACGAACCGTTGATGTTCACAATGTTAGTCTAGATTAGTAGCTTATGAGAACTCGTTTAAGTTTAAAATATTTTGTACTACTGACCTTGTATAGAAATTCTGATGAATAACTATGAAAATTCAAGCACTTACTTTAGGAAAACAAAACAAAATAGCAATGCTTTATCTTAGACGCTCAAAACAATCACCGTGCACTTTCAAGTAGACACTCCACTTCTGCTGTTGTACAACTACCTGGACTCGCTGCGCGCTCACTCTACTCCTTCTCCCCGAACCTCTATGTGCGCTATCTCTCCGACCGCACCATCTCTCCTGGCTTTACCTTAACTGATTCTCGAAAGGATATCAGAATAAACGAAATGAAAT
This sequence comes from Maratus michaelseni, assembly GCA_963931845.1. Lineage (NCBI taxonomy): Eukaryota > Metazoa > Arthropoda > Arachnida > Araneae > Salticidae > Maratus > Maratus michaelseni. Next base: position 345,114,991 of record OZ007590.1, on the reverse strand, counting down.
TTGATACACTGAATTTAACAAAGAGGAGGGAAAAAATGGAAAAAAAATATTTTTGTTGAACAGTGAGCCTTAAAATAATGGAAAAGGGGATTAAATAAGAGGGGAATAATTACTGAAATTAAATAATATATGATGCGACATCATGAATGTGAATTACAGAATAGCTTCCACTGATGAAAAAACATCAATTTTAAATAGAAACTTTAACTTACATTCATAAAAAGTAAATCTACAATGATTACATAAAATGGTGCCATTTGCTATTTATTTTTTCTAGTTGGAACGACATCAATATCAGATGTCAAAATATTACTAGTGAGTCTGAATTTTTATTGTCTTATAACAATATTTCCCATACGCAGTTTCTCTTTCTGGCAACATGAAAAAAAAATACATTTGAAAAAAAAAAGATTTGTATTAAGATAAATTAAAAATGGGGTAAAGATTGGTCTGAGAAATTTGTAAAATTGCCAGTAATTTTACCAGGTCCTAAAGCCTATCAATATCAAACACAAATCGGCCAAAAATGCAGATTTGTATAAGAAACATACACACAAACTTTGACTTACATACAGTGTCTCACAAAAGTGATGGGACACTTGTGCTTTATAAAAAGAAACTGCAATAAAATAAATAAACAAACATGTGCAAAAATTTTTTGGGTGTGTTTCATATTTAAAGTTAGTAACAATTATTACATAACATACATTTTGTCAAAATATTAAAATATTAATTTAGTAAAAATACAATTGTTCAGAACGGAGCAAAAAATGGCTCACATAAGTGATGGGACACTTACTTTTCCATCAAATATTTATCCAAAAATTTTACTTTTTAAAAGGTTTTAATATTTTGTTGGATTTCCTTTTACTTTTAAAACATGATTTAATCTTTTTGGGATGGATTCGACTATTTTTTTTGTGATTTCTGGAGTGATTTTACCCCATTCTTCTTGAAGCACCGATTTTAGTTGTTGTTTTGAAGAAATGGTGTGTTTGCGAATTCTTGATTCCAATTCTTGCCAAATATTCTCTATGGGATTTAAGTCTGGAGATTGTGGTGGTGTTTTTATTATTTCAGGACAGTTATATAGCAGCCAGAGTCTAACGTTCAGAGCAGTGTGCTTGGGGTCATTGTCCTGGTAGAATTTAAAATCGTTATGAAGGTTCAATTTTCGTGCTGAAGATTTCAAATTTTGCTTTAAAATATCAATATACTTGTACTGATCCATTATACTGTCAATAAAAACAAAATTACCAACTCCAGCGGACGACATACACCCCCATACCATAACTCCTCCTCCACCATGTTTTACTGTTGGTACCAAGTTCTGTTTGCGAAGTTCTTCCCTGGGTTTTCTCCACACCAAGATTCTACCGTCAGAACCAAATATATTAAATTTACTCTCATCAGCAAATATAACTTTATTCCAGTAATCAGAATTCTTATTTATGTTGGATTTTGCGAAAGCTAGTCTGAGTTTTCTATTCTTTTCACTTACGAAGAATTTTTTCCTGGCTACTCTACCGTGATATCCAGCAGATCGAATTACCCTTCTAATAGTTTCAGGATTAACAATTATTCCATATAATGCTTGTAAATCAGCAGCAACTTTTGAAGCACTAATTCTTGGATTTTTTTTAATATTTCGAACGATAATTCGCTTTATTCCATTGGATAGCTTTGATGGTCAGCCAGGTCTTCTTTTATCCTGAATCATATGATTCTTTTTATATCGTTTAATGATATTGAAAACTGTTGAACGACTCAAGTTAACTGTTTCAGCAGTTTTTCTAATAGATTTTCCACGTTCAATATGCAAATTAATAACTAATTTTCGAATTTCAGGCGAAGTTTCTTTTCGTTTAGCATTCATGACTACACAGAGCTAAAAAACACAAAAATTCCAAAACAAACTGGAGAGAAATACTGCAGACGATTTTATAAATTATTGCCAATTGCTTTTAAGTAAAAATAAAACCCCAAAAAATATTTTTATTGCTTATTTCAGGCGATTTTTGTTGCATATATAATGGTGTCCCATCACTTATGTGAGCTATTTTTTGCTCCGTTCTAAACATTTGTATTTTTATTAAATTAATATTTTAATATTTTGACAAAATGTATGTTATGTAATAATCTTTACTAAATTTAAGTATGAAACACACCCACAAAAAAAATGTGTACATGTTTTTTTAATTTATTTGATTAGTTTCCTTTTGTAAAGCACAAGTGTCCCATCACTTATGTGAGACACTGTATATATAGAGAGAGAGAGATTGAAAACTATGTTTACACAAAAAGACATTATTGTTAATAAAATTCAGTAAATCCTTTGAACACCAGCGCAATATTAGAGCTAATGAAAAAAAATGTCATAATCTCCAAAGAAACAGGGATTTTTAAAAAAATTAAATAAATGCGCCTTTTCAGCTGAATGATCTCGAAACAATTAAATACAAAATTCAGAAAAAGGGTCATTGTTTGATGTTTTGAATTACGTTTAAGTCATTTGTGGGGTTTTTTCAGAAAAATAATTAAACTCTTCATCTCTTTAAAAAAATATTTTCTTTCATGTTTCTAAAATATATCTTCATTATAAGAGAATTTTTCTTCCTTTGTATGTCAAAAGTTTTTCATTTTAAATTTCAGTTCAAATAAAACTATTTTATTTTAAATCGTTTAGGTACATTCACAAAATTATTAGGTACATAATTACTATTAGAATATTATAATTATTAATAAATTAGTTCAAATTATTACTTTAATTATTAGACTATTGGAATTTTTAATAACTTAGTTTTTATTATTTAATAATTATTAGAATATTAGTATTATTTAATAAATTAGTTTAAATTTTTAATTAACTATTAAAATAATTGAATTATTGATAAATTAGTTTAGATTATTAGTTAATAATTAGAATATTCAGATTTAAATACGGAATTTTTTTTTATAAAATGAGATTGCTGGTAATAAAATGCAGTAGAACTTTGATAAACTGCAGCCCATAACGAAAATATTAGAGCATATTGAAAGAAAAAATCATTAATTCCATAGAAACACGGTTTAAAAAATATAAATTAAATTACTTCTTTCCAGCTGGATTATCTAGAAATAATTCAATACCGAATCTAGCAAAAAAAAAAAAAAACAAGGTTTATCTTTTTAATTATAATTGTGCCATCTGTGTTTTATTTCAGAAGAATAATCAAATTTTTTATATCTTTTAAAATTTTCACTAAATGTTATTAAAAGAATTACTTTATTATAAACTGAAACGTTTATGTCTTTATAGTACTTCAAAAGCTTTTCGATATAAGTTAGTAATTATAAATTTTGATTAAAATAAATGTATTTGATTCAGAAGGATTTTTGATAAAGATACATTCATAAATCTAAAAGTATACATTCACAAAATTACTTGGGAACCTAATTATCATTAGAATATTACAATTATTAATTTAATTAAATAGGATTGTTAATTAGTTATAGTAATATCAGAATTTCAATATTGAAAGAGATGCATACAAAAGGCATTCCATAAAAACTGAGAGTTATTTTCTTACGTACTGGCAACACCGCAAAACTAAAAAATAAAGCTGCAGGCGATTTTTTCAAACTGCTAACTGTACATTTATAAATATTTAAACTAAGCAGACGATTTTATTTATCTAGTTTCGTGCTTCGTTAAAGAACTGTTTATATTTGCCTTACAGAAATGGAGGTGAATGATTCAAAGTTAAAAAATGAAATGTGTTGTGCTATAAAATTTTGGTATCGTTCGGAGAAAACAGCTCCGGAAACAGTTAAGTTAATGAAAGTAGCTTACAAAGACAAATATTTTGGTGAGTCTACGATTTTTAGATGGAATGGTTATTTCAATAAAGGACATTTGTCTGCAGAACTGGCTCTTAAACCTGGCCGACCAGAAAGTGTTGTGAATGATCGAAATGTTAACACCGTGTGTGAAATCTTGCACGAAAATGGGAAAATAACATGTGGGGGAGATAGCGGCATCAACTAACATTTCGAAAACGTCGACAACAATGTACAGCTTTGCTATGTTTGTTCCAGGTGGGTCCCTCATCATCTTACTAAAATTACAATATTAAAACCATGCACTTCCCCCTTAGAGTCAAGATCTCGCCCCATGCGATTTCTGACTGTTTCCGACGTTCAAGGAGAAGCTCCGTGCCAGAAAAATTAATACAGATTCTGAAGTTATTTCAACAGTGCAAGGTTCTTTGAAGCAGCTTCCAGAAAAAGACTTCTCTACTTGTTTTGAAAAGTGGATTGAACGATGAGACCGTTGCATATCATCTGAGGGAAGATATTTTGAAAAAGAATCACGTATTTTTTGTTGTAAATACATTTCTAAATTTTTTATGATTTTACTGTCAGTTTTTATGGAACGCCACTTGTACAAAAAGAGATTATTGATAATAAAATGTAGTACAAATTTTATTAATTCCAGCCATAAAGAAAATTTTAGAGATAATTGAAAATAATAATAATAATATCACGATTGCCATAAAATAAACGGTTTAAAAAATTTAATTTTTTCTTTTCAGCTTATTATCTGGGTTTATCCGGAAATAATTCAAAAGCAAATATAATACAAATAGAAAGTTCCATCTTTTGTTAATTACATTTGAGCCATCTGTGTATTATGTCAGGAAAAAAATAATTAAATTTTCTATGTCTTTAAAAAAGGCTGTTATCTTTCATATTTTTTAAAACAATGAATTCATTATAAAAAGACTTTCTTTATTTATACTTCATAAGCTTTAAGATATTATTTTATAAAATTTATTCAATTTGATCTTTGATTAAAATAATATTATTTCTTTTTAAAATATCTTAAGATACATTAAAAAATTAATGCATATTAGTAGAATATTACAATTTAAAAAAAAAATAAGTTCTGAGAGTTGATTAATTATTAGAATGTTAGAATATGAACATTGGTTGCGGTGTATATACAAAATAAGGATAATATTGATAAACTACAGTTAAAAAAAAAAAATATATATATATAGGCCCCAAAACAGAATATGCTTAAAAGTGCGACGTACGTCGCAGAACAATGGCTTTCCCTGCAGAACATTTCACATTATCATTTTCATGAAATTCACCACTGAATCGTAAGAAAATTGCGAATTTCATCACTCAGGGCCGGGAAAAAATATCAAAATTCTTTAATCGTTCATTTAAGAAGATTGCGAAATTCATCAATTGGTCGTGAAAAAATCTTGCGCAACACATCAGTCAATCATGGAGAACAAATCGTGAAATTCTTCAGCCTGTTGTGGAAAAACATGCAAAATTTGATACACAGTTGCGGAAAAACATCCACTACATTAGCCAATCAGTCGCAGGTAAAAAACAGTGCAAAATTCGCCAGTGCATCGGCAGAAGAAACTGCAAAAAAAAAAAACCACGATTTTCTTTAATTGGCCATAATATAAAGCCTCAAAATTTGCCTACGGTACAAGGAAAAAATTACCAAATTTGCAATTCGGTCATAGTCAAAAAATCGCGAAATTAGTTGGTAGATTGTCGGAAGAAACTGCGAAATTCGTCGAACACTAGCAGGAAAAAACTCATGATCTTCTCCAATCAGTCTCAAGAAAAAGCTACAAAAATTTGTCTATTGGTACAAAAAAAAAATTGCGAAATTTTAAAATCAGTCACAGGCAAAAGGAAAAAAAACTGCGAAATTTGTCAGTGGATTGTAGGAAAAAATTGAAAATTCGTCAATTAGTCGTGAAAAAACCCAAGAATTGGCCAATAGATTGCAAAAAAGCGACAAAGTTTTCAATTCGACGGAAAGAAAATATCGCAAAATTCACCGATCTGTCGCGGGTAAAACGAGAAATTGGTCAATCAATCGCAGAAAAAAGTGTGATTTTTGCAAGAAAAAGCAAGAACAATTAGCCAATTAGTAGAAAGAAAATGTTGCAGAATTCGCCAATTGAAAATATGCGAAATTCGTTGATCAGTGGCGGAAAAAAAGTTGTAAGATTTTCTCCAATGGGTCGCAAGAAGCTGCTGCAAAATTTGCCTATTGGTACAAGGAAAATTTCGCAAAATTCCCCAATCGGTTGTGAAAAAAAAACACGAAATAAATCAGTGTTAACGTCAGAAAAAATCAGAAATTCGTCGATCAGTCATGGAAAAAAACCCCACAATTTTTGCCAATTGGTCTCCAAAAAAAACGACAAAGTTTGCCAATTGGTAGAAAGTAAATATATATCCCAAAATTGGGCTATTGGTCGTGGCTAAAAAATTGTGAAATTGGAAAAAAATAGAAATTCATCGATCTAATCACTCGCAAGAAAAAGATTAAAAAAATTGCCGATCGGTAAAAAGAAATATGAAATTCACCTATCAGTCGCGTGTAAGAAAACTCTAAAATCGTCAGAAAAATCATGACATTTTTCAATCAGTCATGGAAAAAAAATCGTGGATTTTTTCATTTTTTCCAATCTCTCACACGAAAAGGCTGGAACATTTGCCAATCAGTCGTCAATAAAAATAATGAAATTCGTGGATCAGTTGCTTGAAAAAAAAACTACGAATTTTGCCAATCAGTTCAAGAAAAATATCGCAAAATTCGCCTATCGGTTAGTTAAAAAACTCGAAATTCGTTAGTGAATTGTTGAAAGTATCTCGAAATTCTTCAATCAGTCACGGGGAAAAAAATTGTGAAATTCGACAATTGGGCCCGAGATAAAAAAATGCGAAATTCGTCAGTTGACATAGGGAAAAATCTGCAATATTGCAAAAATCGTCAATCGATTGTCGGAAGAAACAACGAAATTCATTATTCGATCGGGGTAAAATCGCAAAATTTGCCATTAGTTTCTTTCGTGTGTGTATGTCAGCATTTTACAAAATGTCTTTTGCATTTCTATAAAAGATGCAATTGCAATTCTTCATATATAAGAAAATATCCCTGTGTTTTTATTTTTTATTCCCGCAGAACATTTTTTATCAACTGAAGTTCGTTGCAGAACATTGCAAAGTATTCTGCTTTGGGGTATATAGGTAATGTAAAAATAAAATGCCATGATTTTATACTAACAGGATTTAAAGAAAATTAAATTACTTCCTTTCCTGCAAAGTTATCTGGTAATAATTAAATAGAAAATCTAGCAAAAGAGCCGGCAATGTATACTCTTTTTAATTGCATTGAGCCATCTGTGTTTTATTGCAGAGAAACAATTAAATTTTCGTCTCTTTAAAGAAATTATTTTTTTTATAAATTTAAAAAAATTGGCTTCGTTATAAGACAATCTTGTCTTCATACTTCAAAAGCTGTTTGGTTTAAGGTATTCATTCAAAATATAAATTAAAATAGATATATTTGGTTTAATTTTTTTAAAAATACATATCAAAAACATGAAAGGACATTTTTAAATGATCTGCACTATTCAAAAACTCTTGCAGTTTTAAAATTTCTATGTGTAGAATAAATCCCAAACTAATACGTAATTTCATCTCATTTAATTTTGTAAAGCATAATAAAAACAAAATTTATATATGATGCTAGAAGTCATAAAAATTAAAATGAAACAAATATCATATAATATATAATGCAGTAACAAGATTATTATAAAATTTTACGTGGAACTCTTGAAAAATGTCATAATAACAAGTACTTAAAAAAAATAATAATTATAAAAGCACCGACTTCAAGGGATTGGTCTTTACTTTTATGTTTTTGAGGCAACACAGTATTCTGATACACAGTAGCCGCCTCTGGAGACCAGTTTGGTCTCCCTTAAATGTATGCTAAACATTGCAACATGTTACTTTTATTCATAATTTAATTTACTTGCTTAATCCTTCGTCAAATCGGAAGACTCTAATAGCCAAATCATTAATTTTTTGCGATCACGGCAGCTTTTCGTATATTTTTTGTTGTTATGTATTTTATTTTACTTGACAAAATCCGCTTAACAGATTTAGGCACTTAGTGCCATGTCTGTTTTCTTATCACTTGCAATATGTGCGCTATGAGTACAATATGTGTAGAGATTTTTAAACCTATTAAGTAATATTTCGTAATTGGGTCCACTACCAATTGGCGTATTTTAGCTAATACGATTTAGTGCAATAAATTCACATTTACACTGAACTATATTGTTGCTAATATATGTTTTATTTCACGCTATCCTTAGCTGTTGAGTCGATTACCGAAGATTAGAAAATCTATCATTGTTCTCATCTAATCGTCTTGAATACTGTACTTACTAGGGCTGCATACTAATTGAAGTATTTTAAGGAGGTTGATTTGGTGAAACAAATAATTTTTGGAAGCCACTTCTGAAAATCACATTCCTTTTAAACCATGTTTGCTGTCAGTATCGCTCACTTTTGACCTTCGGCGTGCAGTATGATTAAAATCCATGGGTTTTCTTCTAGATGTCGATCTCTGCCCGATTTTGTTTCTCTTTACTTTTCTTTCTTGATACAGTTCAGGAGTTTTTATAAGTGCGTAACTCGCTGATGTCGACATTTATTCTTAATGTCTACAGACTTTTTAGATCCGTGCCAGGTAAATACGCCGCGTCAATAATGGCGCCTATAATAATAATTACATTAATTCGGTTTTTTTCTTTTTATACTGTAATCCTATAGTTAATATCACTATGTAGTAGAAATATTAAAAGCAATTGCAGACGAATTTATACATAACTGTATAATATAATATACTATCGATATATATATAGTATGTGATGAGAATATATATCGTATATTAATTCCGGTTGATATAACTTATAGCCAATAAAACTACGATTGTAAATATCTTACCTAAAAGACGTCTGACGATATGGGCTTAATAAATGTATACTAAATCATTGTTTTGTATTATTTTAGTTTGTTTCTACATTAGTGACCATTTTTAATAATGATTTGTATTTAATAAATGCATATTAAATTAATGTTTTGAACGCGATGGGTCATTGACAATGGTAAATATGATGGGGGATTAACAATCATTTTCGGTGATGAATCTTCCTGGCATGGATAATACGTAAATACCAAATTAACTGGCAATGTGTTTTAAAATATGATTCATTAAATATTACTACATCAGTTGGATTTGTTTACATTTAACTTACGTCAAGAAAAGATCGTGAAGGAAGTTGAGTTGCATAGCACTTCACCTAACAGAATTATGCTAAACTTTGATTGACTTTTTTTTTCAAGTGAAAGCACAATTATTTATCCAAAAAAATCAAAATTTAAAGAAAATAAATTTTAGATGACTTGCGTGATTTTACTTTAAAATGCTGAAAATGTATTAAAAACAATTCTCGAACTGTATCTGTCACGTTTCAAACCTGCAATTTAAAGCCTCTGTATCTTTTGTAAACGAATTTATTCAAAAATACATTTAAATATCTTAATACAAATCTAAAAATAATTCATGCTGGGAAATATTTGGAATTAATGAATAAAATGACTTAGTAAAGAAAATTGGTACTTCTCTATTATCCCGTCGACCACTTTTCATAACAAAATACTATCGCCAAACTGTAATGCCAAATAAACGGGAGAACGTTGCCATTGGAATATCAAAATAAATAAATAAATAAAATATAAGAATTTAAGGACACAATTGTTATTTTAATTAATGAAATAACTAATAAATCAGTAAAACTTAATGAAAAATACACGCACATGTCGAATTAAAAACCACTTGATGACATAACAAACACGTATAATGCTTCTGACATCAAGTAAATGGGACTGCATTTTTGGCGTTTAATCTTACAGTTTGACGATAGTTTTTTGTTATGGAAAGTGGTCGACGGGATAATAGAGAAGTACCAGAAAATTATCATTTCCATGTACCAGAATCTGAAAATAAAATACATTTGCTGGAAGTCGTCAGTATTAGAAGCCATGAAGTTCAATTTTAAAAGAATAAATTTAATAGCCTTAAAAACAAAGCAAAAAAAACATGCTTTTTAATTTTTTTTTTTTTTAGTTTTACTTAGGCTATGCCAATGAAAGAACATTATGATAGATTAATAGATTTAAATGGAAATTTTGCCAATTTAGCCAGGCATCGCCAAGTGATGCCAGGTATCGCCAAAAGATGAAAATGAATGTATGTTGCAACAACGGAGTTATTGTTTTTCAATTAATATTAAACAATCGCTATGTTATTTCTATGGGGGAAAATACAAGGTTCGTGTCTACGTTGCCACCCCCCCCCCCTTAGGGATCGAATTTTAAAAAATCAATATCCAATTCATGTATTGCGCTCAAGAAAATTTTATTCCAAATTTCGAAGCTTTATGTCAACAGGAAGTGGCTGAAAAATGACTGACAAGATTTTACTGCCACATATATACATAACTATAAGCTAAAAGAAAGCATGTAATAAAAAAAATTGTTTTTAACTAAGTTCCGATTTAAGTAAAATTCTATTAATTTCTAATTCATGTCCGACTTTTAAATCAGGCATATACATATTAATATAAGAATGTTTTGTATGAAAATACATAGCCGCAACTTAAAAATACTAGATATTTTGATTAATTTCTTCAAAGTTTTATCACTAAAAGTACATGAAAACAATGCAAATTATATATTAAAAACATATAATGGGACAATTCTGTTTTCGTAAACATTTTTCAACCATGCGCGATAGAGATCTATAGAATTTTATTTCATTTAATAACCCTGTATTAAAGTAAACCCATTGATGTGAAAATGTAAAGTATGTAATCCATTGATATGTAAATGTAAAATGTGTAACCCATTGATATGTAAATGTAAAATATATAACCCATTGATATGTAAATGTAAAATATATAATCCATTGATATGTAAATATAAAATATGTAACCCATTGATATGTAAATGTAAAATATGTAACCCATGGATATGTAAATGTAAAATATGTAACCCATTGATGTGTAAATGTAAAATATATAATCCATTGATATGTAAATGTAAAATATGTAACCCATTGATATGTAAATGTAAAATATATAATCCATTGATATGTAAATGTAAAATATGTAACCCATTGATATCTAAAATAGAAATATAAAAGTAATAATGATAAACTTTTTACAGTTTTTTTCATTACACAAATAAAGAACAACGCTGCTGTATTTTTATTTCTTAATTTTCACAATGATAATTTAAATACAGTTAGAACAAATAGTCATAATTAATAAATTTACATTTCTTTAAATTTAAAAAAAAACTTTCACTTTTTTATAAATATTTAAAAAATCATATAAGAGAAATTAAACAATCCTTTCAAGTAATTAATAATTTTCATATTTTTTTTTCATATGAAACAGTTTCTTTGCGTTATCTTAAATATTTCCATGCGAAGAAATACTATAACAAGCTCTTAGAAATTATGAAAAATATATCTTGCAATCTTTTCTGGCAAAAGGTTAAAAGAACTAACGCGTTTATGACAAATCTAACACAGATGTTCAAACTCTCAAGCGATACCTAATGTTTTTTACTTTATTTAGGAGTAATGTTCCAAGCATCTTCTGAAGATATGGAAGTGTCTGTGTCAATTTATCTTCGTATTTGTTTCGATTTTCAGTCACGAATGCCTCCTTTATCTGTTATTTATTTGGAGAACGATATAGGCTTAAAAGTTTCAGCTGTTCTGGTTTAGGTATTTATTTTTGTACTAATTTCCTTTGAAATATTTTCAGGTTAATGAAAATGAAAATACTTTATTTTTCGTTTCATTAAGATATTTGATCTAATTTATTTCTATCTCACACAAACAATTTTCTTGTTTTATCTGTTATTTATTCGAGGAACGATATAGGCTTAAAAGTTTCAGCTGTTCTATTTTACGAATTCTAGTTTACGTATTTATTTTTGGGCTAATTTCGTTTGAAATATTTTCAGGTTACTGGAAATAAATATGCGTTATTTTCCGTTTCATTAAGATAGTTAAACTAATTTATTTCTATCTCAAACAAACAATTTTTTTTGTTTTATCTGTTATTTATTCGGAGAACGATATAGGCTTAAAAGCTCCAGCTGTTCTATTTTACGAGTTCTAGTTTACGTATTTACTTTTGCGTACTTACTTTGGCCTTTGAAATATTTTTAGGTTAATGGAAAAAAAAATATGCTTTATTTTTTTTGTTTGTTTGTTTGTTTCATTAAGATATCTAATATAATTTATTTCTGTCTCACACAAACAATTTTCTTGTTTTATCTGTTATTATTCGGAGAAAGATATAGGCTTAAAAGTTTCAGTTGTTCTATTTTACGAATTTTTGTTTACGTATTTATTTTTGGGATAATTTCATTTGAAATATTTTCATGTTAAGGAAATTAAATTGCGTTATTTTTCGTTTCATTAAGATATTTAATCTAATTTGTTTCTATCTCACACAAACAATTTTCTTCTTTTATCTGATATTTATTCAGAGAACAATATAGGCTTACAATTTTCAGCTGTTCTATTTTATAAGTTCTAGTTTGCGTATTTATTTTTGGCTAATTTACTTTGAAACATTCTTTGGGAAATATATATGCTTTATTTTATTTATTTATTTTTGTTTTGTTTCATTAAGCTTTTTCATCTAAATTATTTCTATCTAACACAAAACAATTCTCTTTTTTATCTGCTATTTATTCGGAGGCTTAAAAGCTTCAGCTGCTCTATTTTACCAGTTCTAGTTTACGTATTAATTTTTAGGCTAATTTTCAATGAAATATTTTCAGGTCAATAGAAATAAATATACTTTTTTTTTAAAAAATTAAGATAGCTCATCTAACTTACTTCTATCTCACACAAACAATTTTCTTCAGGCTATTTACATAAGAGAAATATATTTTTATATTCCTACTATCCTTTCAAAAATAGAAATTCTGTATATTAAAGCGAGAAGCTAAACATTTCAGCACAAATTCGATGTTTTTGCGCATGCGTGCGATTAAATCTAAAATCTATTTAGTTTTAAGGTACACTTGAGCGTGAACATAGTTGATAAGTGGTCTAAGGTGTTAGTCTCCGGCTCTCTACAAAGAAAGTGGGTTCCAATCCCGCTTCCGACAAAATGATTTTTGCATTACTGTTTGCTGTAATTCATTTCAATTACTGTCACATTTTCAGGAAAAGGCGTTACATATATAATTTGCATTTTTTTAAATTAGAATGCTTTGCTCTTGAATTAAGTAAAGTTTAACACCCAACAATATGTTTACAAATTAAATTTGTATTAAAAATATAATATAAATAAAAAATATTTGTATTAAAAATATCTAAATTTTAAAATATTGCCTTCATAATCTGTAACTTTCAGTAATACTAGAAAAATATTTTAATTTACAGTCATTAAAATAAAATATGACGACAGTGAAAATCCTTATTTGAAACGGAGAGGAGAAAGAAGCATGAAATAGGTCTGATTGAATCGGTAGTGCTGCATCTATTGCCTAATACTAAAGGTATCCAAATGTACGTGCAAAAAAAGCAAGAAAATGTCTTCTTACGAGTACTTTTACCAATAAATATCAATATTTTTTGGTGAAACTTTTGTTTAAAAATACAAATTCATACAAAATCGGGTTAAAGATATAAAATAATACAAATTTATTGTTTATTTAAACTTATTATCACAGACCCGGCAACGTCGGGCGGGGCAACTTGTAGTATATAAATCTCTTTGAAATTATGAAAATATATCTTGTAGACTTTCCAGTATTGAAAAGGAAATGACGCACTTATGACAGACTTTCACACAAATGTTGAAATTCTCGCCCGATATGTTAGTTTTTTTACTTTATTTTGCTGCAATGCTACCAGAACATTTTGCAGTTATATAAGTGTGTATCAAAGATTTTCTTTTGATTCCTTTCCATTTTCAGTCACGAATGCCATTTCTATTCGTTATTAATTCAGTGTTTTATATATGATATGATTAACTCAATTTATTTCCCACAAATAATTACTGAAATACTTTTTATTTTAAAAAAATTCCTTTTGCTGTTAATGATATTTTCAGATACAGAAATAAAATTAAAATTATCTTTGAATTTTCGAAAAATATATTTTGCAACGTTCTTTGTAAAAATCTTAAACGAACTAACACCTTACTGACGGATCTCACACAGACGTGCAAACTCTCACCCAGTCTGTAATATTTTCACTATATTTTGGAGAAATACTGAAAGAACATTCTGAAATTAAGTGTCCTTAAAAAAATTAATCTTCAGAGGTTTTGTTTTTTTATTGTTGTTGTTGTTTTTCTTTTCAATTTTCATTCACAAATAATCCTGATACGTTTTACCGAAAATAAGTTACGGTTTCTTATTCCTAATTTTTCTCAATCATAGAAATAATACAAGTTATAAATTGTACGTCAAACGTGACAAATGAGGTGCGTTCGTACTATAACTAGTTTTATAAATATTCAGATCTTGGTGCAATAGCTGTTGCACTCTTATGCAAAAATGAATGAATATGTGAATATATGTATTTTAAGTACAGAGTTTCATATTATAGATATTAATTTTATTTTCTGAAATTAAGTTTCATTACACTTTTACAAACAATTAATTGCAATTATGTTTCATTAAAATTATGCTATGCGCAAATATACAGTACAAGGCAGTGTAAACAAATCCTCGTTATTATTTCGATGAAATGAATTATATCGTCTGTTATAATGATATGATTAATTTCCGTACTGAAATAAGTACATTTTAAGATGGCAACATTTTATCTTCTGCTGACATTTACTAAAAATTTCAATGGGAAACTTAAGCATATCTTTGAAAATTTCAGAACTTGAAATCTATATTTAGACTCATTTTCCATTTATTATCTATTTCTCCGAAAACAAAACTGTGGGTAGATTATATGATTGCTATAATTAAAATATTTTAGTATACAAATTTAGTTTTTAAATTCAGTAATACGGAAATAATATGACTCCATCTTAAATAGGACATAATCACCATGGCAACCTAGAATCATTCCCTATCATGGGATATCATTGAATTAATTTAGTATGATAGGATGTAATAGAATAAAGAAAACATTTATTAATGTATTTTTTAAATTTTGATTCGATTTTCATTGAATTTAAAATGAGTCGACAAAATTCTGCAACGATTATATATATTAAATTTCATACCATTCGGTTAGTTAGTTTTTGAGCTGTTATATACGGATAGACGGCCAGACCAGACGACAACTATAGGTGCTACGTATTTATATAATTACGAACGCACCTAATAAAAGGTTCTTAAATATTATCAAAAGTACCACTGGTAATATTCCGTATCTAAACATTAACTAACTATAACAAACGCATTTATGATACATTTTCCACAAGTGCTCAAACTCTCACCATATTAGAATTGCTCCACTTTATTTTAGAGAAATTTGTTCGAATAATCTTCTGGAGTTATACAAGTGTCTCTTGATATCTATCTTCCGATACATTTCGAGTTTTAGTCACGTGTTTTACATCAGTTATTCGTTTGGTATTACATTCACTGTAAAAAATTGCTGCAGTAAAATTACTGCAGCATATATTCCAGGCAATGTCCATAAGAAAGCAGGTTTTTTCCTTAGATAAACGAGATTTGTTCTTACATAAGCAGTTTTTGCCCGTAAAAACATGAAATTTACGAAAAATGACCGTTTACCTTGTAAAATCGGCATTTTCCGTAAAATTACGGCATCAATTCACGGAGAATGCCCGTGAATTTACAATTTTTTTACAGTGTGTGATATTCCAATTTATTAACACTTTCCAACATAGTTGAAAATTATATTCAATGGATGAAGTATCATAGTTGAGATTTTTTCCAACAGAGCGAAAATATTCCGCTACCAGGACTCGAACCTGGGTACTTTGGTTTGCCGTACCAACGCTCACCCTTCTGAGCTACCCCGTCGATATCCTGGGCTGGCATATTTCACTCTTATTTGTTGGACAAGGCTGCGAACTGCAGTGCTAATTTCATTCATCTGAGCTATAACTATAGCATTTATATGGTGAATCTTGAAATAGCACGGAAACTCCTGTATACCATGTAATTAGGTCATAATGAACGGAGGAAAGTATATTCAACTAGGTAAATTATATTCAATGGTTGGAGTATCATAGTTGAGATTTTTTCCAACAGAGCGAAAATATGCCGCTACCAGGACTCGCACCAGGACCAAAGTACGCAGGTTCGAGTCCTGGTAGCGGCATATTTTCGCTCTGATGGAAAAAATCTCAACTATGATACTTCAACCATTGATTATAATTTACCTAGTTAAATATACTTTCCTCTGTTCATTGTAGTTGAAAAGTGTTTATGATTTCGGTTTCTCTGTCTCTCTGTCCGTGCTCTAACTCGCGTAAATATACTTGGATTGCCATGCAATTGATATATGTTATTGAGGTTTACTATGGCAATTGCGGTATTGAAAATGAAGTGTATAGTACTTATAGTTTTCTTTACAGTGACACTCAAAAGAATTCCGTTACATAACGGTCTATGGGGGAAATGATATGCGGTTTATTTTAATGATGTTACACTATTTCAAACATATAGAAAATTACATATATCACTGAGGGGTACCACAAGAGGCTTGCTATAGAATATGGTGTGCATATAGCACTTATAGTGCCTGTACAGGGACACTCAAAATAATTCCTATACATTACGGTCTATGAAGAAAATCATATGCGGTTTATTTTAACACTGTTTCACTATTTCAAACATATTGAAATTGATATATCCTCACATTACAAGAGGCTTACTAAAGAATATTGTGTGTACAGCATTCAATCATTCATTTATAGACATTACACACAAAAGAATTCAGAACTGTCTGTTAACAATAACAGCTGGAAGTGCGATTTCAGTTGCTGAACGCGTTTTTAAATTTAACTCATTTTTTGCCTGTTACTTGGTGTGTATAAATTCTATAGATCCTATACGGGACAGAACAAAAGTTCTCAAGTACATTTCTGTTTATTGACGGACATTTCAGAAGAATTCCACAGTTTAAAATTCCAGAGTTTTAAACTGTGCTACACGTTTCCTAACTAACTAACATTTAGCATTCTATGTAATATATATAGAAACTAGCTAACCCACCCGGCGTTGCTCGGGCCCGAGATAATTGCAATCTCAGAGAAAGGCGTTAACCCCCTCCCTCCCCATACCCGAAAATATAATGAATAATTTCTTCAAGAAAACCACCGTTCTACATTAACGTGATCATTAAAAAAAGAATTACATTTTTCTGATAATTAGAACATAACGGAGACGCTACGCTAAAATAGCCGGGAGATGACACCCCTTCCCGACCTCAATTTCAAATCTATATCCTAATTAGTTAACTAAATTTTTGTTCATTATTAAAATTGGCAATTATTTCCTTTCATTTTCGCAAACTAAATGGAGGGATCGGCCAGAGAAACAGATCTCTTTGTAGTTCAGTTTTTAATGAAAGCAGATCCCTGTCGGAAACTTTCTCGGATTGTTTCGCCGGCAGATTTTTGGCAGTTTTTTGCATAAATTAAGAAAAATTTCCGACCGAATTTTTCAAAAATCGCATAGTCAGATGCAGAATTTTTTTTACATATGCTCAGAAATTTTCAAATTGATATCTCAATTAGTTTTCTTAAAATTCACTAATTAGTAAAATAATTTCGAATTCGTTCATTTCCACTTGCAAATCCAATGCGCCTGTTCGTTTCTTTAGCTATTTTGATTAAAGAGATTTTGAGATGTCATTTTAGAAGCGATGGTTAATGAGAATCTAATTAATATATTGGGTAATTATCCAAAATATTAAAACACTGAAACTCAGGTGCACATAGTCAGACCTTGGACTATCCACACCTAAATTTTCAGACTTCTAGGTGAGCTAGATTTTGCTAGCCATCGCAGACAATCACACACACACACACACACAGAGCGAAACTTTCTTTTATTAATATAGATATGCAGATCAGGTACAGGGCTGCACAAAAGAATTCGGATATTTTTCCGAATATTGTTAGTAATTCATGAAATTGGATTTTAAATATGTTATGCGTTTTCGAAATTGTTTATTTAGATAACACCTTTCGCCTTATTAAACGGTAAAGATTTGTAAAATTATTTTGGAAGTGTTGGAAAGTGTTACATAATCTATGCTGGATGCATGATTTTTCGTTCTTGTTTTTATCTCGCACAAATAATTATTTTCAAACAATTTAGTCAATTTTTTTTTTTTTTTTTGCTATCTCAGACTTTTTTCAGATACATAAATAAAATTCAAAATATACTATTGAAGTTATGAAAATTATATCTTGCATGCTTTACTCAAAATCATTGAAGAACTAATGCGCTGATCTGCATAACTAACTAATCCCATATAGTAATATGGGATTTCCTCCCCACAGTGGCGTAGCCAGGGAGGGGGGTCCAAACGCTCTGGATACCAGTAAAATTGTAAAGTTTTCTTTACCTTGTTTATCGCAGAAAGTTCTCCGATTACATAAGGTAAAGAAAACTTTACAAAATTAGCGGTATCAAGAGCATCTGGACCCCCACCCTGGCTACGCCACTGCCTCCCCAATTTATCAGTTACTTCACTGTATTGCTTGTAACTTTTTGAGTTTTCACGGTATTTGATATGGTCTTTTTATATTAGTTGATTTATAGTATTAGACTATCAAATCAAGACAAAAAATATTTGATGTAGGTCGCGTATGACCAGTTAAAATTTATTTCATACAAATACCCATATCTCATCAAATATTCAACACATTAATATTTTAATATGCATTATTGTAATATTTTAATATCTATTTCTATGATTTTTTGGTCAAGTTTTTGGAAAGCGGTGTTAAACTCGGTTGAAAATTCTGCATGCTATAAAAAAAAAACCTTTTTGAATTTTTCACAGAAACGTTAACATCTTCACGAATATATGTGCTATGCTTACACAAATGCACATAATTTTGAACAGGACCTACAAAGTCATTTGCTACAGTGACAGACCATTTTTAGCATTTTCTGTTACTTGGGTGATCCAAAATATTATTTTATTATTAAAATTATTATTACCCCCCCCCCTCCTAATTGTCCTCGCGACAAATTCTTCACTAAAAAACATGAAGTCAAACATGTTCTTTTCAACCTCAAAGTTCAAGGGCATTTCGCGCATTTCCTCACAAGTTTCAGTATATATTCCACGAAATGTCTGAAACTGGTCAATGCCAATTAATTTCTGGACATCAGTGTATCTTTTAATATGATAGTTAATGTAATTTATTTCTATCTCATAAAACAGATTACCTTTTTAGGTTCGTTCGTAATTATATAAATACGTAGCACATATAGTCGTCAACTGGTCCGTTCGTCCATCCGTCTGTCCGCATATGACAGCGGAAAAACTACCCAACCGAATGGTTTGAAATTTAATATATATATAATCGTTTCAGAATTTTGTCGAGTCATTTCACATGTTATGAAAATTGAATCAAAACTTAAAAAGATATTAATGATGAGTTTCATTAAAAAATGTATAGATTCAGATATAGCTTCAGTTGAAGTTAGATTGACTGCCCAATTCTCATTCCATTAAAGTAAACAAATACAAGAGATTCATTCATCGTGAATCTTAGAAATATTAAACCATATAGGTTATCATTCGCAATCAAGATCTCCATGGTGAAGTTTGCAGCGCTAGCTTGTGTCGAAAAAAAATTCGCATCTGTAAACGTGGAATACGTAGTAAGAGAAAAGAAAGACATGATCATTTATCTCATAACAGACGATATAATTTATTTCACTGAAATAATAACGAAGATTTTGTTTTACATTGCAAAACTAGTTATAGTAAGAAAGTACCTCTGTTGTCACATTTAACGTATAATTTCCAACTTGTTTCATTTTTTCTAAGGGAAGTTTTTGTTTCTTACATTTTTTTTTTTCGAGGCATAAAAAATAACCTGTATGAACCTGTTAGAAATTATGAAACTTATGTCTTGCAATCTTCCGTGACATATGGTTAAAAGAACTAACGCGCTTATGACAAAAATGACGCAGATACCCCTGTCACGTAACGTTTTCACTTTATTTAAGATCATGTTCCAAGTATCTTCGGATTATTTTCCAACTTTATATTCACGAATACACTCTTTTATCTGTTTTTTTATTCGGGTTACGACTCGCTTAAATGTTAAAGCAGTTCTATTTTAAAGGTTATAATTATCATGATTGTTTTAACTAATATTCATAGAAGTAATTTAGTTTTAGTATCAAATGAAAATAAATATTGGAATAAATATGCTTTATTTTTTTGTTTCATTACGACATTCAATCTAATTTATGTCTATCTCACATAAAAAAATATTCCTCGTGCCTTTAATGTAAGAAACATTTTACTTTTTTTCCTAATTTCTCTCAATCATAGTAAAAATATAAACGGCTCTTAGAAATTGTGAAAAAAATATCTCTTGCAATCTTCTCTGGCAAAAGGTTAAAAGAACTAACGCGCTTACGACAAATCTCACACGCAGATGCTCAATCTCTCACGCTATATGTAATGTTTTCACTTTGTTTTCAAGAAATGTTCCAAGAATTTTCTGAAGTTATAGAAGTTTCTCTTGATATTTATTCTCCGATTCATTTCGATTTTCAGTCACGAATGCCTTTATCATCGGTTATTTATTTGGTGCTTTATTGTGATATTTAATCCAATTAATTTTTTATCTCACACAAACAATTATTTTCATACATTTTATCTAAGAAAAGTAAAAACATAACATGAATTATTCTTTAAAAGGATAAAATATAGGATATTTGTAGCATTCTCTGGCAAAAGGTTAAATGAACTAACTCACTAATGACAAATGTCACACAGATTTTCAAGCTTTCACAGCATAAGTAATGTTTTTACTTTATTCTATGCTCTAAAAATCTTTGAAAGTTATAGTAAGTGTCTCTTGATGCTTATTCTCCAATTCATTTCGATTTTTAGTCACGAATGCCTTTTTCATCTGTTATTTATTTGGTGCTTTATTGTGATATTTAATCCAACTTATTTCTTTTGAACACAAACAATTATTCTCATACAATTTTCTTAAAAGAATGTAAAAACTAAACATGAATTGTTCTTAGAAATTATAAAAAATATCTCTTGCAATCTTCTCTGGCAAAAGGTTAAAACAACTAACTTACTTATGACAAATATCACACGCATTTTCAAACTTTTACGGATTACGTAATGTTTTCTCTTTATTTTGAAGAAAGGTTTCAAGAATCATTTGAAGCTATAGAAGTGTCCCTTGACATTTATCCTTCGATACATTTCGATTTTCTGTCACGAATGCCTTTTCCATCCGTTTTATATTTGGTGGTCTATTGTGATATTTAATTCAAATTATTTTTATCGAACACAAGCAATTATTTTCATACATTTTGCTTTAGAAATTGTATGAAAAATATCTCTTGCAATCTTCTCACGCAAAAGGTTAAAACAAGTAACTTACTTATGAGAAATATCACAGAGATTCTCAAACTTTTACGGATTACTTAATGTTTTCTCTTTATTTTGAAGAAATTTTTCAAGAACCATCTGAAGTTATAAAAGCGCATCTTGATATTTATCCTTCGATACATTTCGATTTTCTGTCACGAATGTCTGTTACATCAGTTTTTTATTTGGTGATCTATTGTGATATTTAATTCAATTTATTTCTATCAAGCACAAGCAATTATTTTCATACATTTTGCTTTAGAAATTGTAAAAATGTAACACAAAGAGTTCTTACTAATGATGAAAAATATCTCTTGCAATATTTTCTAGCAAAAGATTAAAACAAGTAACTTACTTATGACAAATATCACAGAGATTCTCAAACTTTTTGTGGATACTTAATGTTTTCTCTTTATTTTGATAAAATTTTCTAAGAATCATCTGAAGTTAAAGAAGCGCACCTTGACATATATCTTTCGAAACATTTCGACTTTCTTGTCACGAATGCCTTTTTCATCCGTTATTTATTTGGTGCTTGATTGTGACATTTAATCCAATTTATTTCTATATAACACAACAATTATTTTCATACATTTTTCCTAAGAAGATGTAAATTTTGAACATGAATTGTTCTTAGAACTTAAGAAAAATATCTCGCTTGCAAAAGATTAAAAAACTAACTTACTTATAACAAACATCACACAGATTCTCAAACTTTCACCGGATACGTATTGTTTTTACTTTATTCTGGCGAAATGCTCCAAGAATCTTCTGAAGTTGTAGAAGTATCTCTTGAATTTTATCTTAGGATTTGTACAGTTTTTCAGTTATGAATGGCTCTTTTATCCTTTATTTATTCGATGAAAGATAAGTTACAATATTTGAGAATTTTTTTTATAACTCATTTACGTATATATTTTGGATCTAATTTCCATTCAAATAGTGTCAGTCTCGTGTGGTTTATGTAAATAAATATGTTTTTCTTTTTGTTTTATTGTAATTTTTAATCCAATTTCAGTTTCACAGAAAACTTATTTCTTCGTCTCAATTTTTTTTTTTTTCTTATTCCAATTTTTTTTCCGGCACAGAAATAATATAAAAAAGTCTCTTAGAAATTAAAAAATATATATATCTTACAATCTTCTCTGGTAAAATGTTAAAAGAACTTACACACTTATGACAAATCTTATACAGTTGCTTAAGCTCTCACAAAACAATACGTAATGTTTCACCTTGGTAAATTGCTTCAAGAATTTTCTGAAGTTATAGAAGTGTCTGTCAGAATTTATCTTCGGATGTGTTTCGATTTTTAGCCACAAATGCCTGTTTTCTCAGTTATTTACTTCGGGAACGATAAGCTTAAAAGTTTTGGCAGTTGTATTTTACGTGTCATAGTTCATAAATTTATTTTTGCGCCAATTTCCGACGCACTGTAAAACGTTTTGCAGCAAAGTAACCGATCATTCGACCGTTTTTATAGAAAACGGTCGAATGACCGTACTTAACCGTAATTTAACGCTATTTGGACCATAATATTGCTCATATTAGGGTCAGAATACAGTTAAATTCCGGTTATGTAACCGTTTTTTTATAAAAACCGTCGAATGACCGGTTACTCTGTTGCAAATTTTTTACAGTGTGGGAAAGTTTCATAAGGTTAATAGTGATAAATATCCTTATTTTTTTCTTGATTATATTTTATCTAATTTATGTCTATTTATCACATAAAATTTTCTTCATCCTTTTTACCTTATAAAAAAATTCTTATTCGTATTTTTTTTTAGTCACTGAAAACATAGAAAAATAGCCTTAAAAATTATGAAAAATATCACTTGCAATCTCTTCTGGCAAAATGTTAAAAGTACTAACGCATTTAGGCAAATCTCATATACTAGATTAATTTTAACACAATTATTCAAATTGGTAAAGAAATCATACGAGTTGTAATTTTCCAACTGGACGAAAAACCTTTTCGTTCCAGCGTTTCTGGAGTTCCTTTACCTGCGGTCTGCTCTGTTGAGCTGATTAAAATATCAGACCAGATGCTATGATCAATAAGGTTAACTGGATGAATTATGCCCTCCAGATTCGACCGGGATAGCTCAGTTGGTAGAGCGTGGCAGCTTCAGCCAAGAGATCCCAGGTTCGAATCCTGGCCCGGACATTTTTCGTGCAGTTGGAAAATTACAACTCGTAAAATCTCATATAGTTACTCAAACTCTCATGACAATCGTAATGTTTTCACTTCTTCTTGGAAAAGTGCTTCAAGATTTTTATTAACTTTTAGAGGTATCTGGCGAAATTTATCCTCGGATGCATTTCAATTTTCAGTTATGAATGCTTCTTTTTCCCTATTTATTTCATGAACGATAAACTAAAATATTCGAGAATTTCTTTGCACGAGTTAATTTACGTATAAACAGTAGATCTAATTTTCATTCAAATACTTTCAGTTAATGGAAAAAAATATATTTCGGTTTTATTATTGTTATATTTAAACTAATTTATTTGTATCTCCCACTAAAACTTTCTTCATGCGTTTTACATCAGAAAAATATCTTTCTGATTCCTGTTTTCCCAGGAACAGAAATATTATAAAAAATCTTTTATAAATTATAAAAAAATATTTCTTGCAATCTTCTCTGGCAAGATGTTAAAAGGACTTACGCTCTAATGACAAATATGACACAGTTGATCAAGCTCTCACACAATACATAATGTTTTCACTTCATCTTGGAGAAGTTATTCAAGAATTTTCTGAAATTATAGAAGTGTCTGTCGGAATTTATCTTCTGATGTGTTTAGGCATGAATGCCTCTTTTCTCAGCTATTTATCCGAGGAGGGACAATCTTAAAAAATTTGGCAGTTGTACTTTACGTGTCTTATTTCATATATTTATTTTTGAGCTAATTTCCGTTGACATATTTTCAGTTTCATAAGGTTAATGGTGATAAATATCTTTTTTTTTCTTCTTCATTATATTGCAACTAATTTATTTCTGTTTTACACCATAGAATTTCAACGTATATTTTACCTCATGCTTTTCTTATTCCTATTCTTTTGAGTCACAAAAAAAAATATATAAATACCTTAAAATTTTTTAAAAATTTCTTTTGCAACAAATGCTTAAAGTTCTATGGGTTTGTGGGGCTCGATACCAACCAATAATTTCTAAAAGGAAAATTTTTTCCCCTTTTAATATAAAATTTTAAAAAAAGTTTAGTGTTTTTTTTTTTACTTTCTAGTATTTTATACAATTTTTAAATGTTCAATTTGTTTCTTCTTTTTCTTTTGTTACAGGGATAAACGACATTAGGAAAACTTTTTCACTTTATGTTCTATTTTTTTATTAGATTTAAAAGCTCAACATGTGAACTTTTTATATAAAAAATGGAAATAGAAAAAAAAGTCCATATATTCCGAAAAAAAACAAGACGTTCGTTCGTTTCAAACGGCTCCGACAATTCGAACTAAATTTTGTATCCTACGGTTTAGGGGCACGATAAAATCATTGGGCTTGGTCACATGCTCGAGAAAATCGGATTAGGGGATCATTTTTGGGTCACTGTGGGTCAAGCTAATTTTATCTAAAATTAGCTATTTTTAGCTAAAATCTCCATTATTAGCTAAAATCTCTATTTTTTTTATCTTCTCAGACTAAATTGTGTATCCTACGTGTTTCGGGCACGAGAAGACAATTGGGCTTGTTCACACGTTCGAGAAAATTTTATTAGTGGGTCATTTTGATCATGGGTCATGATATTGAACTGAAAGCTAATTTTGACCGAGCATAGCTCGGTATTCCCTGCTCGTTAAAAAGTTAAATAACCCAAAACTTAGCTATTTTGTTATTAAAATTTCGTGTCAAAATAATGCGTTTCACTTGAATTTTCTTTTGTTGATGTTCTTTAAAATATAGTTGCTTGGCAATCATTTAATAAAAGAAAGAAAGAAAAGAAATGCACTGGAAATTTTTGTAAAAAATAAGAAGTTAAAGAGTGCCATACCTTTCAAATTAATGTGTATAATTTCATAATAATATATAAAATTAATTTCGAAATTCTAATAAATATACTGGCAAATTTTCAAAGCGATCGGATTAAATTAAGATCTCCATTTTGTAAATTTAGCATCCATAATTTAGCATTTACAATTATTCTAATAATTTTATTTTCGGTGAATGTTAAAATTAAAAAAATCGTCTGAATTTACATTAAAAAGCCTTATGACTTAAAAGAAAATGTTCTATTTTTTTTTTGAATGAATGAACCAAATTTAACCAAAAACTATACACGAATTCCAGGTACCTCGCCAAAATATCCACCAAAAGTCAACCTAATCGGATGACTTTTGTGGTAGTTATCGTGGAACAGACAGACAAACAGACCGACCGAGAGAAACAAAAAACTTTTCGCGCCACAGTGAGCCATCACTGACGTTTCGGATATTAATGAACTTGCAGTCTAATGATTGATTTTTATAAATACTGAATAATAGAAGGTTGGAAAGGAAATAAAGGTACAAATGTAATGAAAAACTGCTGGAAACGAAGCTAGAAGTTTTTCTGAATATTTTAATTATTAATCTTGCACTCCAACGATTATTTTTAATAAATGCTTGATAATATAAGATTTAGAAAAAAATAAAGGAAAACATCCATTAAAGAAAACAGCGGAAACATAGCTGAGAAATACAGAAAATAAAAAAAAAGAAGTATCATTTTCAAAATATAAAAACAAATTCTTTCTTTTAAATGAAAAAAATAGAAGGTATTTCTTACTTGGGAAGTATTTGTGTTTTCACCCTTTGTTTTGTTTAAAAAGGGATACTTCAAGATCTTTTGAAAATTAATCTTTGCGTATAAAAATTAAAAAAGGAAATGAATCAAGAGAAGAAGAGATTTTAGTTATGATTATTAATCACGCAACATACCGTTAATTTTTATTTAACATTGAGTAACAGAGGGTTTTCGAAAAAAAAATGTAAGAAAAAATTGGTCAAAGGAATAAGAAAAAATTACCGGAATTTTCAAAGTGTAGCAAAGGAATTCCAAAGTGGAATATTCCCCTTTTGTACGTAAAAAACCAGAAATAATATTTTTTGGTACTTTAGTAATTTTTTGTTAAGGATTCTTTGTAAATCCTTTTGAAATCATTTTTTTACATTCTTTTATAAAACTTATTTGAAAGCAAATAAATTAAGAAAAATGTTTTAATTTCGATTTAATTGTTTATTATAGCTACCCTTTAATTACAGTAACCACGCAATAAAACATTTATTTTTGATAGATATCCAATCACGAAAAGTTGGCAGAGAAACAATGTTTACCAATGAAGTAAAAAAAAAGTATTAGACACAAAAAAAGAAAAGAAAAGAAAAGAAAAGTAGAAAAAAATTACTGAAACTGTCAAAATGCCTAAAAGAAAATTTGAAGAGTTTCTTTATTTAATTATTAAAAAAGAAGTAAATTTGTTTTTCATACTCTTTTGCTAGGAATAGGATATTTTCAGAATATTTTTTCAAGCCCACTTTCTTGCGTATACATCATTTCAAACAAAATAAATCAAATGAAAAAAAAATCGTTGTAATTACGATTTGATAGTTTATTATTTCAACTACTTTTATATTTGAACAATAGTACTTTTTTTTGTTATAAGTTCTGATGTACAAAATGTTTCCAAAAATGGAATAATATAATAAAAAAATTTAATTAAACTAAACAAATCTTAAAAAAAATAGAGAAAAGAAAAAAAAAATAATGTTGAATAGGAGTGTTTTTTTACATGCCAGGGTGGATAAAATATAAAGAAGATTAATAATTAAAATAGTACATGGTTCAATTCAATAGAAATGGAAAAAGAGCAACATTAATAGCACCAGAAATTTAAATTTTAATGCATACTAGTTTCAGTAGCATTTAGCATACCGTCCTCAGAGCAAATAGTGGAGGAAATTTGCTCAGACATATAGGAGAGATGCGGATTCTAGCGAAAGGTTTATTGACCAATAGGAAAACAGAAGACACCGGGCAACAGCCAACAGGAAAACAGAAGACTCCGGGCAACAGCCAACAGGAAAACAGAAGACTCCGGGCAACAGCCAACAGGAAAACAGCAAGCCTGTGGAATGGATTCAAACGATAGGTTTAATGACGAATAAGAAAACAGAGGTCTCTGGGCCACAGCCAACAGGAAAACAGCAAAAGGTACGGTTTCAATTGAAAGGTTCTTTCACTGACAGGAAAACAATAGATTCCGGGTACACAGCCAGTAAGAAAACAGCATGGGAAACGGGACTGAAAAAATGTCAAATGCTGAAAAAACTAAGAAAACGACGTTTTTATGTAATGTTTCGAACAATCAGACAATGGGGGGATAGCGAATTCCTAATTAAGAGTATAATTTTAGAATGGGCTTTATTATGATATGATCAATTTCCGTAATAAAATAAGTATATTTTAAGTTGGTAACATTTTATCTTTTGTTGACATTTACTGAAAATACAATCAGAAACTTAAGCCTAGCTTTGGAAATTTCAGAACTATAAATCCATATTTAGACTCTTTTTCCATTTAATATGTATTCCTCTGGAAACATCTATCCAAGAAAACTGTCTATAGATTATATGATTGCTATAATCAAACAATTTCAGCATACAAATCCGGTTTGTAAATTTGGTAATACGGAAATAATATGACTAAATCTTAAATATGATGTAATCACGTTGCAACCTAATATCATTACCTATCATGGGATATCATTGAATTAATTATGTATGAAAGTATATAATAAAATGAAAAACGTGAGTATAACTTGGTCAGAGAGGTTATAAAATGTCATATACGTCATATGTGATTATAATGTCATACACGTCAGATAACTTGGCGATACATCTCGGTCCCTTGATGATTAATCCTCGCAAACTGCAAGAACAAGGAAGTGGCGATTTTTAAAAATGTTCAAATTCCTTAATGAATCTTAATATTAATATCTTTTTATGTTTTGATTCGATTTTCATAAAATTTGAAATGACTCGACAAAATTGTCCAACGATTATATAAATTAAATTTCAAACCATTCGGTTGGATAGTTTTTACTATATTATATGCAGACAGATGGACAGACGGATGGACCAGATAACTACTGTAGGTGCTACGTATTTATATAATTACGAACGTATCTAAAAAAGCCAATTAACAGTGGGCTAGATTACGAAAGATTATCGTGGAATGATGCGGTTTCGCCTTTTCCGCGAGTAACGGCGGTTTACATTTTTTATTTTGGTGTCAGCATTTTGTTTTTATATGCCATTTGTTTTAAAAGACACTACCATGTTCCCAAAATTTAAAAAGAAAACGAAAGAAACAAAATGTTTTTTAAGAAATCCTATGTTTTTACCAAAATTTTAACGTATTTGTCCTTTAAAACACTGCTCTTAACGTTTATCCCTATTTGAATCATATAAATGCTTAAAATCATACCCGAAATATTTATTTGCAGTATAGGTACTGTAATTTAAAGGCCTTTTAACTCATTTCTGCCTTTACCATGGGCGCTTGCGCGACATTAATTTTTTTTCAAACATGGTGGCTGTCTGCATACTCTATTACTTATCACAGAGTTCAGAAAATATTTATTTTCTGAACTCTGTGATTACTTATAACTTGTTGACAAAAACAATACAAATCTATTAATAAAGCCCATGCGGAAAATATAATTGCAAGCTGATAATCATACAATAAATGAAAATTTCTAGTCAAAATGAAATTCGCGTTAAAATGAAAATGGAGACCAAAACCCACCTCCCGCACACTGCAGGCCTCAGAATCGCTAAGGGTTACATGCAAACGTAACATTTACATGTAATTTGCACCAAAATTAATTTTAATTTGAACCCTAATAAATGTTAATTTGCACTGAAAATTACATTCAAAAGTAATGTTTACATATAATTTTGGATTGGAAAAAGCTTTGCAATTGAGAGTGTTACGTTTTCATGTAACACTAAGTTTCCATTGACTGCTGTACACGTGGTTAAAAATTACATGGATGTGCTGCTATTAGCGCCATCTATCGTCAGTAACAGGACTATTTAAAAATTTGTTCTGCATAAGTGATTTCTCATTTTCTCTGCGTTTTCAAATAAGAATTGTTTATATCCAATGGTTGGAGTATCATAATTGAGATTTTTCCAACAGAGCGGAAATATGCCGGGACCAGGACTCGAATCTGGGTATTTTGGTTTGATGTACCAACGCTCTCCCTACTGAGCTATCTCGGCGATATCCTGGCTGGCATATTTCACTCTTATTTGTTGGATAAGGCTGCGAACTGCAGCGTTAATTTCATTAATCCGAGGTATAACTATAGCATTTTACATAAGGAATCTGAAATAGCACGGAAACTCCTGTATACGATGTAATTAGGTCATAATGAACAGATGGAAGTATATTCAACTAGGTAAATTACATCCAATGGTTGGAGTATCATAGTTGAGATTTTTCCGAGAGAGCGAAAATATGCCGGGACCAGGACTCGAACCTAAATTAGCGCTGCAGTTCGCAGATTTATCCAAATAAGACTGAAATATGCCAGCCAGGATATCATCGGGATAGCTCAGTAGGGATAGCGTTGGTATGGTAAACAAAAGTACCCAGGTTCGAGTCCTGGTCCGCCGTATTTTCGCTCTGTTGGAAAAAGCTCAACTATGATACTCCAACCATTGGATATAATTTACCTAGTTGAATATACTTTCCTCTGTTCATTATGAAGAATTGTTTATTTTGAAATTTTCATAAGTATATTTTTTTTATATAAAATGAACGTATTTTGCTGTTAAACCAAATTGGTTTACCAAAATGGTTTATGGTTGTCTTCCGTTATGTAAATTTAAAAAAAAGTCCTTTCGGCCTGAACCAGGAAGAAAATGTAGCTTTCACAGTCCATGTTTTTAAAAATTCAACTCATTTTACTCAAATACCCGAAGCTAAATTGCTTGGAACCCGATTATAGAAGATTCAATCCCGGTTTTCGTTAATACTGAATTTCAATGCGCATTTCAGCATGAGAGTTACAGCATAACAAAAATCAGATTGTTTCAAAATGTTAGCCTACCTAGAAATTCAAACTGTGATATATTTGCCGTTTTTGAAGATAAAGCCAAAACAAAAAGTGTTCTGGAATCCTTGTATCACGATCTAACACTTAACGGAAACAACTATTTCAATTTATACTTTTTTATACATGTTTTTAAATTTTTATTAATTATTTTTTTTAATTGGCCGCCATTTTTAAACAAGATGGCAGACGAAGCGGGCCAACGAACTCGGTCGACACCTTAGTATGTCCTATACACATACTCAGTTACATCAAAATCGGTTCACAAATAAGACAGTTATAGCATGACATATGTCAGATATATATATATATATATATATGACATATGTCAGATATATATATATATATATATATATATATGACATATGTCAGATACACACACACACACATATATATATATATATATATATATGGATATATCTATATGTATAAATCAACATTTGAACGGAGGGTGGTTTGGGGGTCTGGGGGTCATGAATGGTGAAAATATAACAAAATATTTTGGAATTGCTTTGCTCCGAACGGCTGCAATAGGTAACTTTTTGTATTGAAAGCTACCTAAAAATAGTAATAAACAGGATATTTTTTTCTATGACTTGCTTAGTAATATTAGCCTTCGAAGTTACTGGATTGAATCTAAATCCCGAAAAATGAAATATTTTTATATATTTTTTATTTTACATTTTCGGTAATTTTCTGTGCACAAATGTCGTATACGCACCACGTTGGCGCGATTTCCCCCCCGCCAAATTGGCGAAAACTGTTTGTTGTGTTTATTTACTTTTATTTTTTATTTTAATTCTATAAATTATTTGTATTTTTATTATGTATATCAATATTTATTTATATCAAACTATTATTTATTTATTTTTATTTCCGTTTTTAAAATAATAGAAGCTAATTCATTTATTACGTTATTTTATTTTTATATTATTAAAATAAAAAATCATGTGCTATTATTGCATGCTATTTGGAACTAATATTCAAAAGCAAAGTTTTCAGCAAATTGGCGGGGGGAAAAAATCCCGCCAACGTGGTGCATTTATGACATCTGTGCCATTTTCTGTTAGCTAGGGATCAGTGATAGCCAATTCTTTTTAAATATCGCCAACCCTTTTTTCGGCATTATTTTAACGTTAGGTAATAAGAAATACCGCCAATATTTTAACATTGCAATATTTTATCTTAAAAAAACTAAACGTAAACACATATATATCAATGCAAATAACAAAATCTCACGTAAAAGATTGCAATGATGCCAATTGAAACAAGATTTGGCGAGTTATCAATGGCACCCAGCTAACATAAAAGTACCTATATGGGCTACGTTAAAGACGTGAGTATAAAATATCACATATTTACTAAATGGTGTATACAAATGTCAAATTTAAAACTTATACGTACATTAAAATCAAATTAAAAATATTAAAAGGATATTTTTAATTTGATTTTAATGTATGTATAAGTTTTAAATTTGACATTTGTATACACCATTTAGTAAATTTGTGATATTTTATACTCACGACTTTAATATAGTACTGTTTAATGGTGTAATCGTCCAGCATTTATATTTATATTTATATTACCAATATAGGTTTTAAGTGTTTGTTTTTAGTTGACTTCAAACAATATATTTTTTAAATTGTCATTAACACAATGTATTTTCATAACTACATTGTTTTCTTACGGAACTGTTTACGAAGTAGTATCGGTAGTATGCATCAGGCGCCGATACTTTCCGGAGAAAGTCAGTTAATAATTTGGCATTTACCGCGGGCATTTTCACTCATATACTTTCTCCGGATTGTGACATCTGAAGTATGCTAAGGGGATCTTGATGGAGACAAACACATAA
The DNA here is from genome assembly GCA_963931845.1 of Maratus michaelseni. Taxonomy (NCBI): domain Eukaryota; kingdom Metazoa; phylum Arthropoda; class Arachnida; order Araneae; family Salticidae; genus Maratus; species Maratus michaelseni. The sequence continues at coordinate 345,082,514 of OZ007590.1, read as the reverse complement.
AAAAAAATATTCTTTGACCTGGTTATGAGATTGTTAATTCAAAGTACACTATTTTGGTGATTACCTAGGCCACAGAAAATTCCTCTCATAAAATATTTTTAAAATATGTAAATCGTGAAAAGCTAAAATATACCATCTTCGAGATACAGCTGGCGCAGACGCACCGGGGTATATTTTTATTGCCAAAATGGCCGTATCAAACCTGAGTGATTATGATAAAAATGTGGTTTAATGTGATTGCGGATACTATTAAATGGTTATTACGAAAAACTGTGTTAAACCAAACCACACTTGCTAACATATACTAACTGGTTCTGGACCCGATTGCGGAAGGGAATGCCTATAAGATAATGCCTATAAGATAATAAGAAAAATAAACTTATATAAAAACAGGAAAATATTTTAGACATTTAAAATTTTTTATTTTCATTGATTAAAATAAACCAGAAAAACATCAATTTAAAACTTTATTTTTTTAATAAGAAAGTTTTCAGTCACTTTGAATTAAACGTCCGTTATTCCATGTTACGACTGCAGAGAATTTAGGATTGTTAAGATAAAGTTTGAAGGTTAATCAGTTTTAATTAATTTTTAGCTTTTTCGCTTGTATTATGCAATCATTTTCATAACTGATTTCGCTTTCTTTGATTCTGAATCTCTCTCCCAAGTCAGCTTCATTGACTTTTTCCAATATTCCAACCTCAACCCACTTCTGCAAGTAGTTGATGACGTGGTGTTTCAATAAAGCTTTTACGTTAACCGAGTAATTTACTTCCATGTGAGTTTTAATGTCTTCAAATGATACTCCACCACTCTTTTTTAAGGATTTAATGCTGTCCATTAACATGACTGATATGGGAGGATGAGAAATTTTTCTCTTCCGGCCTTTTCCTTTATCCACATAATTTTCTTTTACATTTTTGGCCTCGCTGTTCATGGTCTTTGATGTTTCATTTTCAGCTTCTTTTTCCATATTACTGATTTCATTATCAAACATGATGTTGGCGGTATTTTCATTTTGAACATGTTCTTCAATAATGCCTGTGCTTTCATCACTCATTTCACCAATTCTGTCTGTGTTTGATACAGTTGTAGCTTCAATATTTTCCATCACACTAAAACTCTCACATGTTTGATCCATTAATTCATCAATTCTTTCTGGGCGTGATTCAGTAGCAGATACTAAATTTTTAGCTACACGAACTTCATGTAGATCAATTATTTCGGTAAACACTTCCGTCCCACAAACAGCAGTAGCTTCTAAATTTTCTGTTACTTTGAAATCTTCAGCTATTTCATCACTTATTGCACCAATTCCGTCTGTCTTTGGTGCAGGTGCAGCTTCAATATTTTTCATCACACTAAAATCCCCAGGTGTTTGATCCATTAATTCGTTAATTCCTTCTGGGCTTGATCCAATTGCAGCTACTAAACTTTCGGCCACACCAACTTCATGTAGATCCATTATTTTTGTAAACGCTTCTGTGCCACAAACAGCAGTAGCTTCTAAATTTTCCGTTACTTTGAAATCTTCAGCTATTTCATCACTTATTTCACCAATTCTGTCTGTGTTTGATGCAGGTATAACTTCAATATCTTCCATCGCACTAAAACTCTCAGGTATTTGATCCATTAATTCATTAATTCCTTCTGGGCTTGATTCAGTAACAGATACTAAAATTTTAGCCTCACCAACTTCATGTAGATCAATTATTTCGGTAAACACTTCTGTGCCACAAACAGCAGTACCTTTGAAATTTTCAGTTACGCCAAAGCCTTCAGCTATTTCATCACTTATTTCACGAATTCCTCCTGTGTGTGGTAAAGGTGTAGCTTCTATATTTTTCATCGCACTAACATATTCAGTTATTTGATTCATTATTTCCTTAATTTCTTCTGGGCTTGATCCAGGAGCAGTTACTAAACTATCAGTCACACCAACTTCATCTATATCAATAATTTCGGTAACCGTTCCTGTTCCAGATAAACCAGTAGCTTTTAAATTTTCAGTTACTTTGAAATCTTCAGCTGTTGGATACATTACTTCATTAACTCCTTCCACACTTGGTCCAGCAGTTTCTGCCAAATTTCCAGTTACAGCAATGACTTCAGCTTCTTGATCCATTATTTCATCAATTTCGTCTGTGCTTGGTATAAAAATAGCTTCTCCATTTTCCGTTTTAACTTCAGTTATTTGATCCACTATTTCACCATTATCTTCTATATTTAGACCAGGAGTAGCTACTAAATCTTCAGTCATAGTAATATCTTCAGCTGTTTTATCCACTATTTCGAAAACTCCTTCTGGGCTTGGAACAGTGGTTATTTCCGAGATATCATCATTAATATTTTCAATCACACCAGGACCTTCAACTGCTTGATCCATTACTCCTCTAATTATATCCATGCTAAATCCAAAAGCATCAAAAATATTTTCAGTCAAACTGATACCTTCAACAAATTCATCCATTTTCTGTATAATTCAATCCGCTCAAAAATATGTGTCGGAACAAGAAATTAATAAATTAAAATTTGTGCAATTGACGTAACTCTTGCATATCAAAATAACAATAACAGAAAAGCTGCGGACTATTTAACGATGAATATCTCTTTTTTAGAAAATAATACTGTACTTTTAATTATAGTGCAATTGCAAGTTTGAATCTTTGGAATTCTTGTTAATAATTGTTGCACGCGTACCCGTGATTAGTAAAATTAAAAGGAGCACATTTTTAAAAATTAAAAACAATGAGTTTATATTTAAAATTGGTGTCCTAATATTAGCAGAGTGAATACCGTAGGTCGCGAGTGCTACCATCGACGAAAAGGACACGTGTGTTCTTAAAAATAAAAATATTTAAAAAAACTTACTCTTTACGAAACTTTTATTTTGCCCATTCTGATATTTTCTTTATTTAATGTAGCTATAGTTTTATAAACAGGTGCTCTAATCGCAATACATGCAAAAAGGTGGAAATGGCGTCTTGTTTAGCAAAAAGCTTTTCTTTCCATCCATGCAATTGAAATATTTTACTGCAATCGAATAAAGTGACGTCATTTTCATCATTTTTTATCTCGTGATGTCTAAAAGAGTTTCCAGATAGATTTTTAACAATTTTGGAAACAAGATTGAGCAATCAGAAATCTGTGTGATGCAGAAAAAGAAAATTTCGCAAAAATGCAGGTTTGTGATTTGTCAATCTGTTTTCCCAAATAGCGAAACATTGATTTGGATCCCTGCCGCGGTTTAAATTTTAGGAAAGGTCCATAAACAATAAATTTATATATTAAAAGCGAGGTAAAACCTGTCGAAATTACAAAATTAATTAGAATAAAAAATCCATATCACATTGGTTAGTCTAACTCTTAAAAGAAATATTATTTTAACATGAAGTTACCAAAATACTATTTTCATAAACTTAAACTGTTCAAATTATATGCTTAGTATAACGAAATGAATAATCAGCAAAAATGATTTCACTTTGACACAAGTTTTTTTTTTTCCCCCATGGACCTGAAGTCATTTTGACAGACTCAAAATTTACGTATCCATATTCGCCTTTTAAAAAATATTTTAACACACAATAGGTTATTAATAAATATATTTCCAAACCTGAAGTCACATTCGTCAACTACAGCTTTGCATGTGAACAATTACACGCTTGACTTGAGGTACTATCATGAAAAAATCCAGAATTTTTTATCTTTTAGACACATTTGCAGTAAAATATTTAGCTTTATCAAGGAAAATGATCGTTTCCTTTTTAAATAGGACGTCAGTTTCACTCACTAAAACATTTCGTCTGGTGTCTGAAACCCAGTATCAGCGGAATGACATTTGACATTTTATTAACACTAGGGGGCTCTGCCCCCTGCTCGCTACGCTCACCAACCCCCGTTCTGATTTCACAGCCTCTTAAAACCTGGTAATATATTCTGTTTTAAAAAGATGATGATGATGATATCACGAACGGCGACTACCTTCTGTAATCAGGTTATCATGTTTTTTATTTAACTGGTTATAAGGCTTTTTCATTTAATTAATCTTTTTTATTTTTAATACTCATGTGTAAACACAATTTTTATGACGTAATTTTCTTTATTTCCTGTTTTCAACACGTGATCATTTAATTATTATTTTAAACTTTCATTATTGTTTTTAATAGTCTCGCGCAAATACATTTTTTTTATTTGAGATAAGACATAATCCTTTGCGCTTATTTAGAAAATGGCAACAATAGAAAAAAATGACTTTTTCAATAAAAGATTTTTTACTCAATTTTTAAGAATTTTTTAAGTTTTTATTGTCCGAACGTGATAATTTTTTTAATTTCTGAAAGCTTGTTATATTTCGCGTCTGGTGGTATGATTTCCGAATCCGTAGGATGGCTAGAAAAAAAGTAATAGCTCCTCAAAAAAGTCCCCAGGAAAAAAGCGATGAGAATAACCCGGAATATCTAAGCAGAATTTGATTGGTCCATTTCTAAATCGTTTTTGGCTCAGTTCCAGATTACTTTATTTTAATATAGAAGGACCTGTGTGCTTGGTGTCAAGCGCCCGCTTATAAGTCATCGTCAATATATACAGGGACGAGATAGCACACACAAACAAATTTACAACACAGAGAAATACAGCCGACAGCTCCACAAAGAGTGTGCAACGGAGCCAGTGGGATTCGAACCCGCTCCCACCTACACTTGCAAGCGATTAGCGGTGTGATGCCTTGACCACTCAACGGAATGAACCAAATGGAATGAAAAATATTGAAATGTAAAAGCTTCATGAGGAAAAATGCGTGTTTTCTGAAGCGTAACAACATATTCTATTAAAAAAAAGTTCATTTTAGTAATTGTAATGCAAAAATGGCATCAATAAAGATATAATCAATAGCGATTACCACCATTTTGAAGAAATCTCGGTATTTACGTATTATCCGGGTCAAGTTTGAGGCAACTGCGCCATGCTTGGTACCAATATTAGTAATTATAGTAATCCTTATTATTTTTCCCTTCTACATGGTAACTGCAATTAGCAGCTCTTTCGAAGAGTGAACCACAATAGTCCATTTAGAAGACCTAAAACAGAAGGTGGCGATAGAGGAAAATAGGAGATCGGGAGGGGATGATTAACATCTAGCCTGGGTGCCCTCGCTCCTGATCTCGGGGCGTGTTTCTGCTCATTTTTCTTCCAGTTTTGAATGGTAGTAGGTTGGTTATTTTGTGTGATAGTTGATTTTCTCACGTATGGCTTGTTTTCTTTCTAATTATTGTTTATCTGATGACGACTCGGACCGGACCATGGCTAATGTTTCTTCAGATCTCGAAATTACTCAAACTATTTCTCAGTGATTGCGGCATTAACGAATTTCGTATATTTTTTAGGATTCCAATACAACGAAGTTGCTGCATCCAGTGATTTTTTTTGTTTGGTTTTCATGTTCGCGAAGCGATTATACATGCAGTACAGTGATCTCGGCATTAACGAATTTTGTGTATTTTTGGGGATTCCAATACAACAAGGTTGCTGCATCCAGTGATGTTATTTTTTGTTTTCATGTTCGTGAAGCAATCATACATGCGGTACAGTGATCGAGGCATTAATATATTTCGTGTTTTTTTTTTTCTGGATTCTAATACAACCGGGTTGCTGCCTCCTGTGATTTGTTTCGTTTACATATTCGCGAAGCGACCCTGCATGCGGTACAGTGATCGCGGCATTAGCGAATTTTGTCTATTCCTTGGTGATTTTTTTCTTGTTGTTGTTGTTGTTTCCATGTTCGCGAAGCGTTCATACATGCTGTACAGAGATCGCCGCAATAACAAATTTCGTGTATTTTTCTTTCAACTTCACATTGATTGTTAACTTTTTATGTAATTTTGCTGAAATGTGCATAAAAACGTTGTTTCTTACTGCTCATATTATCTTTTTTATATGTGTAGTATTAAATTTGTCGAATAAAATATTTATATTTTAATCATAAATGCAATATCTAATATATATATATATAAACCCTATCTGTATTTATGACCCCTGGTAAAAAAAAGTAGATTATTCCCATGAATGCGCAGTTAAAATCTCCCATTGTGCGCCACACATTTTATTTATTTATTTATTTTATATTATTTATCATTTTTAGCAATGCTATGTATTTAATAATATTAAATTGCTGTTTTGAACATGTTTGACAACAATAAACAAGATTGGTACTTGACAACCATTTTTCGCTATCTATCTCCTGGCCCGGATAATACGTAACTACCGAAATATTATAAAAATATTTTTAAATTAACATTAAAATATAAAAATGGGATTATTTAAAAACAAATGGGTAAGTGTGATCGAAGATCGCTCAAAGGGTTTCGTTTAATATTTCTTTCATACGTTTTATCCTTTCTTTAATAAACCCAAATAAATTTCATTTAGCAAAAAAAAAAAAAAGTCATTTTTTCTAAAGTAAAAATTTACCGGTCTATTTTTTCGTTTTTTCTAATATCTAAACCAGCCCGATAGCGGCTGTCATAATAATATATGTCATGCAGACTAAATGTGATATTTAAAAGAATAATTTCAAAATAAAACATGTTGTACACCTTCAAAATGTTAAAATATGCGAATATTTCCATAATCTGATTTTTATCATGATTCAATATATTTCTCAAACTCATATATTTACTATACTCTATTACTCATATTGATGCTCGCTTTGTATTACTCTCAAACATTTGAAAAATTCGTTAAACTTCCAATATGATGTCAGATTTTCTTTTTAATTCTCTAATGACGTGATATTAATCTGCTTTGTGTACAAATACATACTCATACTCCTTGTATTATTGAGAAATCTTTGAAAATTTCCGTTTTATTACCACTATGACGTCATTCATTTTTATTTCATATTAGTCTTTTTTTCAATTGGTGAAACTTTTTATTTCATTTTCATTTTTCACGTGGAAATCGTTCAATAGAAAATTAATTATTGTAGAAAGAATTTCATTGTGGATTTTTAATTTTTGGCAACCGCTATAACGAAAAATGTTTACATTTAATAAGAAAAGGCTGTTAGAATTTTGGTTTTTTATCTCTATTTATTAAAATAATACGATTTTTTATATTTTAATATTTTGAGCTTCATAGCTGGTATTCATCTATTTATACACAAAGTTTCAACTCTGTAAGTTACATAGTTTCTGAGAATGGCTCTGTGACGGACAGACAACGGAGCGGGAGTAATAGAGTTTCGTGAGATGAACGAAACCCTAACAATAGCTAGAGCTGGCACATCTATAAATGAACAGATTTCATTAAAAAAATAACAATAATTATTAAAATTGATTTAGTACAATGTTCAGGCCATATGACTAAAAGACAGCCTTGTGTTTTAAATATATTGATGTTAAATAATTGAATACAAGCTGAATTTACGAACAAATTGGTCGGAAAATAAATAAATCCTTTTCTCCGCGTACATTATAATACAATTTTTGTATAAAAAATTTAAAAAAAAAAAACTTTTATTTATTATTACGTATGCCACGTTTATAAATGAGATTTTTTTTTTTCTCACCGTGGATATCTTGCTTTGCAAATGATTACCTCCATGGTTTATTATATCTATGACTCACAATGAAAGAATCTCTTGTGTTTATTTACTCTAATGGATTGAAATATTCGGTTAACCTAATTTCCACTGAAGTTATCACAGAATCTATGTAGTGTTGAATGTAACTCATCTCAGTAGCAAACAATTTTATTTGAACGACCTTTCTAAAAATGTAACTTTTATGCAATTTTATACAAAAAAAAATAATTTTGAATAAAAATGGCCGCTTGGCATATGAAAAAACGTGGTTACCCCGTATTTGTTTTCCTCACTCACATGATTTGCGCTTTTACTATATAGATTACGTATAATAGGACTTAACAGATAAAAAGGAAACTTTCGTTAATAACTTTTTAAGTTTTGATTCAATTTTCATAAAATTTCAAATGACTGGACGCAATTCTGCAGTGATTAAACATATTAAATTTCAAATCATTCGGTTGGGTAGTTTTTGTGCTGTTATATACGGACAGACGGACGGACCAGACGACGACTATAGGTGCTACGTATTTATATAATTACGAACGCACCTAAAAATACGCGGTGTAATATTACTGCCAACACTAAAATGATGATTACATTAAAAACTATTTTAATTATTTTTAACAAAATACAAGCTTTAAAATGCGGAAGAGAAATGCAGCTGCTTTGAATCATATATGTAATACAATAGGTTTTTTTTATTTTTAATTCTACGGAAAAATATAAAAATTATGCAAAATTTAAACTTAAAAAATGCGTTATGCGATCCAAATGTTTCCATAATACATTTAGCATAATCCGCGGATCAAATAAACATGTTTTGAACGGGAAATTTTACTTTGTAAACAAAGCAAATATGTGTAATAATAATAAAAAAAAACTGCATTTTATAAAGTAGAATTTAAGGTTCTATATAAATTTATTTGATCCGCGGATTATGCTAAATGCATTCCGAGAATTTTTGGATTTTATACATATACATACATACATATATATTTTTTCCAATTTCTATCAAAGAGAATTTATGAGTAAATTACGTATTTTTATACAGCAAAATGAAATGTAATTCAAAAGTTTATGCTATAAAATGATTCTAGTAATGTTTTTTTTTTCAATATACTAAACAATGAAATATAACTTTTCAGATTTCTATTACCTTTATAAAATTTTGCTATTGATTAAAAAAGGCATTTATCGTGCGAAGCATTATTTTTATTTTAAAAAGAAAAGGAAATAAAATTGTTCTGTAAAACTTATATAATAATACTTTAAGCAATATGTAAACCGATGTTATAACACAGTGTAACTTGATTATGGCATATGGAAACAAGTTAGAAATTGTACGTTAAACGTGACATATGAGGTGCGTTTGTTTTACAACTAGTTTCACAATGTAAAAAAAAAAATCCTTATTTCAGTGAAATGAATTATATCGTCTGCTATGAGCGAAATGCGCAAGCCTCTTTTTTTCTTATGACGTATGCCATGTTTACAAATAACGAATTTTTTTTTTCTACACCAGAAAGAGCTGCAAAATTCGACATCGAGATCTTGCTTTGCGAATAATTACCTCCATGGTTTAATATTTTTAGGACTCATAATGAATGAATTTCCTGTGTTTATTTACTCTAATGGATTGAGATATTCGACTGTAAATTTAATTTCCACTGAAGTTATCTCAGAATACATACATTTTTTAATGTATGTATTAAAATTTAATGCATGGAATTAGAGAGTGTTACATCTCTCAAGTAAACCATTTTTTTGAACGATCGTTCAAAAAATGTAACGTTTATGCAATTTTATTCGAAAAAATAATTTTGAATAAAAATGGTCGTCTGACATATGAAAAAAGAAGCGGTTTGCACGCATTTGTTTTCCTCAGTCACATGACTTGAACTTTTATTATAATAGATTAATTAATAGAATAAAGAAAACTTTTATTAATATCTTTTTATGTTTTGATTCGATTTTCATAAAATTTTAAATGACTCGACAAAAATATCAACAAAAATATATGTTCAATTTCAAGCCATTCGGTTGGGTAGTTTTTTCGCTGTTATATGCGGACAGATGGACATACGGACGGACCAGACGACGGCTATAGGTGTTACGTATTTATATAGTTCCGAACGCACCTAAAAAATCATATTTTCTGCTCATTTTTTGTAAAATATCCTAAAATTTCATAACATTGTAACTTGATATACGTAGTCAAATTTTCATTAAAAATATTTTATTAGGAATGTGCATCATTCCTTTAAATAGTCATTTACGTGAAGTTGAAAATTTACGTAAACAAATAAGGACAAACGCAAATATTTTTAATTTTTCATTAAACAACAACAAATTAAAGTCTTTTATAGGATAACTATTACTTCATACAAAAAGTTTAGTCTGAATTGAAAACATTATTTTGTGAGAAGTGTACATACTTTTTAATATTAGAATTATTCTCAATTTTATCGATAACTATATAGTTTTTAGGTGCGTTCGTAATTATATAAATACGTATCACCCATAGTCGTCGTTTGATTCGTCCGTCTGTCTGTCCGTCCGTCTGCATATAACAGTGCGAAAACTATCCAACCGAATGGTTTGAAATTTAATATATATAATCGCTGCCGAATTTTGTAGAGTCATTTCAAATTTTATGAAAATCGATTCAAAACTTAAAAAGATATTAATAAAAGTTTTCTTCATTCTATTACATCCTATCATGCGTAATCTATATAATAACAAGTTGGAAATTGTACGTTAAACCTGACAAAAGAGGTGCGTTTGTACTATAACTAGCTTTAGAATGTAAAAAAAAAATCATTGTTACTATTTCAGTGAAATGAATTATATCGTCTGTTATGAGCAAAATGGGCATTATTTTTTTTTTTTTTTACTTATTGCGTATGCCATGTTTACAGAAGAGATTTTTTTTTCCGACACCAGACAGCTACCAGACAAAATTCACCATGGAGATTCTGTGATTCTGTGATTGCATTTTCTGCAATTTAAATATTAAATAGAAGTTTTTTAATCTAAAATAGTGGTGCATTGTAACTCATGATTTCAAGAATTTTTTATCATGATTATGTTTTTTTTTTTACAGCGAAATAAGAAAATACTCGTTTATTTACACCAGACTTGGGCAAATACCCAGGTACATGCCACAAAAATAAATACCTACCAGCTGGGTATTTATCCTTCCCATATCACTGGTCGTGCATGGAATTATGTATTAACTGTGTAGAGTTCGAATTATTACAAATGTAGTCTTATGTCGTTCATTCGGAAAAACAAATAATAAAATATGAAAATTTTCGGGGTTTTTTTCCGCTTGGAAGATTTTAAATAACATTATTTTTTTTTTCAAAAATAACATCGTACTTTCAGTTTTAATATTTACCACTAGAAAATAGTATTAGAAGTGCAGTCAACGTCCTGTTATCTTTCAATATAAGACTTCTCTTATAAAATTTCAATTTTTTGTGTTAAGGCGTCTCCTTTCCAAGTTAATGAAATCTTAAATACAGCCATCAAGATAAGACCTCTGATCAACTGGTTCAAAAATTTCATTATAGAACTACTTAATAAATTACGATGTTTTTGTTGGAGGGGGGGGGGTGTGGAGCATAAATCATGTACAATATAGAATTTTTCTGTTTGTTATTTTTATTAGAATAAGTTGGAAATTGTAGGTCAAACGTAAAAAATGAGGTGTGTTCGTACTATAACTAGTTTTATGAATATTCAGATCTTGGTGCAATAGCTGTTACACTCTCATGCAAAAGCGCATGAATACAAAATTTATTTCATGTGCAGATTTTCATATTATAGATATTAATTTTATTTTACGAAATTAAATTTCAATCTCTTTTACTAGCAATTAATTACAATTCTGTTACATTAAAATTATACTATCCGCTAATATCCAATACTAGACAATGTAAAAAAATATATCGTTATTATTTCACTGAAAAAATTAATTATATCGTCTGTTATTATGATATGATTAATTTCCGCAATAAAATAAATACATTTCAAATTGGCAACATTTTATCTTTTGTATTATTTAATGAAAATTCCAATGGGAAATTAAAGCCTAGCTTTGAAAATTTCAGAACCTGAAATCCATATTTAGACGCTTTTTCCATTTAATATTCTAATTCTCCGGAAAGATCTATCCGAAAAACTGTCGATAGATTATAGGATTAAAAAATAAAAAAAAATAAACAATTTAGCAATATGTAAATAATACTACCCTCATCTTAAAATAACGTATTCACCAGGGCAACCCAGAATCATTACCTATCATGGGATATCATTGAATTAACTACGAATGATAGTATTTATTAGAATGAAGAAAACTTTTATTAATATATTTTTACGTTTTTATTCGATTTTCACAAAATTTTAAATGCCTCGACAAAACTTAGCAATGATTATACATATTAAATTTCAAACCATTCGGTTGGGTATTTTCTGCGCTGTTATATGCGGTCAGACAGAGAAGACCAGACGATGACTATAGGTGCTACATATTTATATAATTACTAACGCACCTAAAAACGAAAATTTAGGTGGTTATAATTAAATTATACCTTCTTGAAGAGCACTGTTGAGATAGCCCTTGGACGTAACGACCCCATATTTGAAGGATATACAATTCAGAACCATTCGGATATGATTGATGAAAACAGAAATGTACTCACAAAAATGGCAGGTAAGTGTAAATGTGGGGCCGTAATTAGTATCATTTAATGAATATAAATGGCGCTATCAATAAAAAGTAACGTAAGAAGAAAAAAAACATTACAAAAACACAAACTTTCGATCACGCGCAAATGTGGACAACACCCAGGAACTACTCCAGAATTTGACCGGCAGTAAAAAATAAGGCAGTCACCGTTTCTCCCACGCGACGGTGAGACCATGATGACATTTCTTCTGATAGTTTTTATTGGTAGTATGTTTCGAATTCATTACATGTCAATGATAGCAGCGCCAAATTTACCCGTCTCGCCGATTTTTGTAACTATTTTAACATTCTAAATGATTTTTAACGCAATTATTCAAATTGGTAAAGAAATCATACGAGATGTAATTTCCCAACTGGGCGAAAAATGTCAGGACCAGGACGCCCAGTTGGAAAATTACATCTCGTATGATTTCTTTACCAATATGAATAATTGCGTTAAAATTAATTTAGTGTGATTACGTTTCCAGCATTTACTGGAGATCCATTGCCTGCGATTTATTCTGTTGAGCTGATTTAGATATCATTCCAGATGCTACAATGAATAAGGTTAACTGGGTGAATTAAGTCCTTCAGATTACTCCGTTATAAATCAGTGTGTAGAGCATTGGCAGCTTCAGCCAAGAGCTCCCTGGTTCGAATCCTGGTTCGGACATTTTTCGCCGAGTTGGGAATTTACATCTCGTATTTTTGCGTTGTCATTTTTTTACTTTCTTCTATCTTTACATGAAGAAAGTATGGGATTCGTGAAAAGATTCGACATCTTGTTTTCGGAGGATTTATATATTTTAGAGTGTCCTGAACACGATTTGACTGTTTTTCGAAAATATCTGTCTATGAATCGGTATGTCTGTATGTGAGAAAAATTTTGTGGGCTTTCTATCTCAAGAACTAATGCACAGAATTTAATAAAACTTCAGATTCAGTTAGTCTCAGATATAAATTGGTGCTGATTAGTTTTTGGTGTAAATCGCCCTACAGGTGGCGCTGCTATGGTACATTTTTTACGATGTTCATGATAGCTATAGCTCAAGAACTAACGTACAGAATTTCATCAAACTTCAGATTATATTAGACATTGACATAAATAGACGGTGATTACATTTTGATGTAACTAGCCCAACAGGTAGCGCTGCTATATTACTTTTTTAATGATTTTCACGATAGCTATATCTCAATAACAAATGCACAGAATTTCACCAAACTTCAGATTATGTTAGAGCGTGACATAAATAGATGATGGAGAGATTTTGGTGTAAACAGCCCAACAGGTGGCACTTCAAGCTACGTTTTTCATGATTTTCGTGATAGCTATATCTCAACAACTAATACACGGAATTTAATAAAACTTTCATTCAGTTAGATTCAGTTAGACCTTAACATAAATTGGTGCTGATTCGTTTTTAGTGTATGTGAAATTTGTATGATAAAGAAGAAATTTCCGGTATTGGCACATCCGACTAGTTTTACATTGTCTTGAATGTATATTTTTCAAATGTATAGTCGTTACGTCTAAGAGTTGCCTCTCCAGAGCGTTCCAAACAGGGATCCTTTAATTATGATCCCTCTGTACTTTAAATTTTCTTTTGGTAATTCGAAATAGAAATCTGTTAACTTTTATATTATATAAAACTTTATCACGAATTTTTTTTTTATAAAATAAGAAAGAGAAATAACAAGTTTTGAACTCTTTATATATTTTTTAAATAATCGAAGACTTTTTTTATTTAATAAAGCTGAAGCAACTCCGCGAGCTTTGAAAACCTAATATTTTACAGACTAAGAACAGCTTATATATTTTTATGTTGGAAACGCATTTCACTATTTCCGACGAGATGTCATGTTCCAGCAATAAATCTCGTAGCTCGTTCTAATAATTTTTAACTTTAAAAACAATTTTCATGATGGATTGCACATTTTCTGTCTTTGTAAACAATATGTATGTCATTTAAAATAACATGTAAGGGTATTTCTGGTGCGAGTGACATTTTAAACATGATCTTTGTGAAGAATGACTACATAAGAAAATATGCTTTTGAAGAATAAATGTAAACAGTTTAAATATAGTTTTGTTCAACGTCAAACGTCAATTTAAAAGTCTGGCTGATTAGTAATACATTTGAAGAGATTCTTATGTGTTTCATTAATTTTATATTTAAGGTTTTATTTCCACACTTATAATAGAGTAAAAGCAAAATAAACACAAAAATATGGAAACGTAAAATATTACTCAAACTAGAAAAATAAAATAAAATTTAAAGAGAATATTTTATCAAAAAAATATACAGAAGAAGTTCGGGTATTATGGAATACCATTGACATTTTTATTTGCAAGTCAGCATAAAAAAAAAATTGTATACATTAAAAGTTAGTAAAGTACAAACTTTGACTAATTCTTGACAAATTTTTAATGCTTTTAAAATGGAAGAAAAAAATACTTATCGATAGTTGGATTTTTAAAAATTATTACACTTTTTGGGTAATATGAACAAGTCGGGTAATGTAGAATGGGGTTATAAGGAATATTAAAATTTCAAGAAAAACGATGATTTAGAAGAATAATCAAGATTATGAATTGAGTAAACAGTTAGTACATCATCTACAAATCATCAGGTTGTTTGAAAAGTTTTTATAATTTTTAGAATAATCGCAAATGTCGTCTGTTGTTTCTTTCACACTACAGTCAACACTGGCCCACATCGCACACATGAAGGCATTTTATCCACTCCTCCCCTCTTCCATCTTCTAAATATTTTCCATTGCAAAACTGACACACTGCATCTTCTTAATCTGGTGTACAACCCGGTAAAAAGCCCATCTCAGATCATACGTCTGAGAGGAAATATTATTCATCTTCACTAGACTTCTCGTGAAACATTTTCCAGATTTTGCTAAATCTTTTGTAATCAGATCGAGGTGCAGCGACTACAGAACTCGTACTTTCTTAGAAGCATGGTATATGAAAATTACAGATTTACCTCTTAAAAAAAGCAGGTGCAATCCCGAATGTATACTCCGTGTTAATATAACTGTAACTTTGGCCTCGACGTTTTGATGCGTTGTATTTTCTGTGTGTTGATATTTTAGAACATATTGTGACTTACGTTAAGAAAAAATGTTTGTTGATGAGGGATTTTCATGTAAATCCGAAACGTCCAATTTTAATATGTTTTTAATGTTTTATGTAATTGTAATTGTAATGTCTGTAATTTTAATGATTTTAATATAAATAGAAATATGATCAGACGTAATATTTTTGTTTACTTCAAGTTCTCTTGAAACAGTTGTCTTGCTGATATTCTATAGTACCCAACAGGCCATCTTGGAAACAAAAGTGTTCACTCGTCAACAAGTTAGCCTAGAGATAAATTGACTAACACAGCAATAAATGTAACTGTTCAACTTAATGCTGAACTTCGTTAACATCACTGACGAAAAGATCTTATAATCAATACGAATTTTATAAAAGTTGCCTGCAAAAAACTGCAACAATTGAGAATATGATTGGATTTCACCGCATCACTCCAACAACAGGTATGGAAACTAAACTGACCGCAGTGCATCATGGGAGTATTAGGAAGGCGTTAGGCAGTTATATGTTTGGCTGCAGCACCGCACGTTCTAGATATTAAACTATTCCATACTGCCCGACCATTCGAAAGTCCTCAAACATCCTCTATTGTATAATTAATATAAAAAATTGTATTTATGTGCAAAATATGTTGTAAAATATTTTGTTTGCATCTAGTGTATTTTACTCCTTAACAGCAGAATTGTTTTATTTAATTGAACATACAACTTATCATTGATGCAGTTACACTAAATATCGATAACACCAGTCTTCTATTAGAATCTGTTATCATTCTCTTGTACTAAATGGTGAAACATAGCAATGTATACAAATAAATACAGATTCATTTATAGGAAAAAAGTACCATTTCATACATTACATATCACATGGATCATGCGACATATGGAGCATGGAACATGTGGTATAAAAATTCTGTTGTAGCCAAAATAGATTAAAGAAGGGCGCTCGATGTATATATAATATATATATATATATATATGTATATTAAATATAATATATATATATATATATATTAAATATATATATATATATATATATATATATATATATGTAGCATTTTGACGAGGTTATTACGATGAATAATATTCGATGAAAAGATGGCAGTCCTTCAACGATATAGCAAGTTGCAGTCGAATTTAGCGAGTATGGCGAAGTAGTAAGGCAATGAAATGAGATCACAGAATTTCTCCAGTAAATCCAGCCAATCTCCAGACAAATAATTTTATTAGAAGACGAACAACACATAAACGATTCCCAAAGGGTCTAAAACTTATAGCCCTCGGGCTAACGTTGCTTCACTTCATTGAATTAAGATGTTATTGGGCCAGTTGAATATTCTACGGTCATACAAATACCAGACACATACTTGTTTAGCTTCCGAGAACGTCAAAAATCTGCCGCTCCGACCGGCACGGGCCAGTTTTGATCTCTCCGCGGAAACATACACAGAATTACGTCACGAGCGCTCAACCCAATGAGTGAGAAGCTAGCTCCAGCCCAACGAATGAGGCTAGAGGGCGAGGTTAAAACATTAAAGAATCCCCTTACTTGGGTGCGGACCAATTTAGAAGTTAAAATCCCAAGCGCGCGAAAAATTCAGAGCAATAATAATAATAATAATAAAAAGAAAATGGCTTTTAAAAAACATTCGAAATGAGAACGCGTCTCAGAATTTTATAGATTGGGGAACTGATAAAAGTTACGAATGATCTTAAATTTTAGATTAAGATTCGGAATAAAATAATTATTAATATACGGATATTTACTTTTAAAAGGACTTTAAATAGGAATAGATATTATTAAGGATTAAGGAAATACTGACTATGACAGAAGTTAGATTAATTTTAAGATATTAATGCGAATAAAATGGAAGGATACGAAGGAAATAAATTTTTATATAACATATATATATATATTATATTTAATATATATATATGTATAATAATATGTATATATATATATATATATATATGAAACAAATTTTAACTTTTGTCGCCTTTGGCCTCATCAAAGCTATAATTCTGTTTAAATCCCATTATTCTAAATTATTTTCTCGTTCTAGTATTTAGATTGTCAAAATTCCGCGTAACTAAAAATGTTTTATTCTAAATTCATTCTGGTTCAAGCATGCTTGTAAATGCGTGAAGTCGGTTATCGTCTGCTTTAGTTAACTGCTGACGTCATAACAACGTGCAGAAAATTTGCATCTTTCAAAAAAAAGCAGGTGTTTAAATTAAAATGTTAGTGTGTCTTATAATTTTGTCCATGGTATGTTTAATTTTTTTTTATTAAACTCTATAAAAATATCATGTCTGTAAAACAATTACGTGTGATAACAGAATAAATTTATGTTTTTTTCGTATTTGATAAAGCATTTTTAAGCTCTGAATCTTTTCTTTCACTGTATGTCAAATTAGGTAAGTGGCTTATAATTATGCCCACCACTGTAAAAGGGATGTTGAATTAATGCATTTACGTTGATACTATGCCTGAATAATTTTCCTAAATTTAACACGGCAATTAGTATAAAAAAAGAAGTATTTCAAGCATCTTTGTCATTTAATTTTTAAAAATGAACGTATGAAAAATCATCTTTAAAACATTCATTATTTTTGAAGAGCATCGTTTTTTCCTTACATAGAACATGCAATGTCTGATAATTTCTCAAGTACTATATTTAGAGATTAAAATGAGCCTTGAAAAAATACTGCTTGGTTTCTAAAAAGTAAAAGAACATCTGTCAAAACACAATAATTAACGCTAATGACGTTATGTAAGGAATTTTTAACATGTGTTTCATTTAATTTTCTAAAAGAAATCCTTTAAATATGAGGTAAGTAACACTGAATTGTAAAGAATATTTTGAGGAAAATAAACTTGAAAATCCTTTAGTTTAAATAATTAAAAAATGAGTAAAATGTTAGTAAAAAATGATTTGAATGTATACAATCTGATAATTTTATTATATAGTTTTAAATCTAAAATTTATCTGAAAATGCAAATAAAACAAGTAAGAAATTATAATGATGATTAGATATTTTGTCCGGTATCAAAAATGTGGTGAAATCTAAATAAAATATAATTACAAATAGTATGTTTTGTTATTTTAAGAAAATCCTTGGTGTAATTTCAGCAGTGAAAAAAAACCATTAAAATTTCGATATCGTTATCATCTATATAGCCTACTTTCTACGAAGTATTTCATTATATATTTTATATTCATATAAGTAAAACATATTTTAAGATTATTATGATCGAAATAAAAAAAAATTGTGATAAATGTTGTGTCGAATAAGTTTTAAAGCGCCTTCGAAGAAAAGAATTTCTACTTTAGCCATTATATATGTATGTATGTATGTATATATCCTCAATTTTCTCTACAACCACTGAACGGTTATAACAGCATTTATCGCGTTATTTATTATTAATAAAATTTAAATCTCGCACGGTACGTAGTTGTATACATTACGATTCAACAGCCGCCTGTACTTATACTTTTTTCTAATTTTATGATCTCGCTTGTCGACGTCGAGAACTAGCGACAATACATCATAGCGCATGCGCAAGGTGTTAGTCAGCATGTGGGGTGACCCATTTCTACCAATACGTAGTGCACGGCACCTTGATTATCTTCAATCACTCAGTGACACTCCAATCGGCACTCTAACCTCATTTCAAAACCTATATGTTGCCCTAGCATTCCAAATGGCCCCGCCTTTTCACCCCTGTGTCTTAAACGGAACCGGTTTCTCATCTTCAGTTTTTTTTTTTTTATACCGCTAACCAGGTCCCTACCTGCCCGGCATGAATGCCTAGCTTAACGGGCATTAGTACCTGGGTGCGGGGCGGAAATCGCCTGATCACAGCATGGCTGTGATCCACCTGACTATTGATTTGTTCACATCGCTGCTGTGCTTGCTCTCTTGTGATTTGCTACCGCTATCTTTGTTTGCCGGTTCAAGGTTTCTGTTTAACTTTGTTGAATTGACAGATTTAATAGGTCTCGTAATTTAGAACCTTGATCAGGTGACGAGACCCTCACCTGACTAGGCACCCCCAGAGGTATTATTCACAGGTAACTTGGAGGGCTTTGCACCCACGACGGATTTTACATGCACCAGGTGCCATTAGCGTACATAGATTTACATATTTACCATGTCTGTTGGCTTGTCACGTTCATGGTGGGTTGTCGCTGTAGTGTTTATCGCCTCTTTTATGGGCTGATTTCCCTTCTTGTTGTATTTGTCTCTGTCAAGGCTTTTTGGCGTTTTTATAGGCTCGCCCCTGTTGTGGGTTGTTTTTTGTCTATCATTCATTGGTTTTTTGTCTCTTTCTTGATATATTTTTACCTCTAGCTTGTGCTAGAGCTGGTTTTCCCATTTTGAATCTTGGTCTTCTTTCGAGAGTTTCACTGGTTATTATGTCACTATCGTGGGTTTTGTCACGTTGTAACATTTGTTACTGGTGGTTGTCACATTGTAACTTTTGTTACTGGTGGTTGTCACATTGTAACTTTTGTTACTGGTGGTTGTCACATTGTAACTTTTGTTACTGGTGGTTGTCACATTGTAACTTTTGTTACTGGTGGTTGTCACATTGTAACTTCTGTTACTGGTGGTTGTCACATTTCTGGATGTTGCACACTCATTTTTGTTGTCTTTGTCACTTTATCTCACCCAAGCATTGGGGATTTTGATTTTTTTTTCCCTTCGTGAATACGCTTTTTGCGATCAGTCCATTGAATCCTAATGGCTGTTATCACTGCTTTTGAATTTTGTGCAACTTGTTGATTTGTTGTTTGAGAAACTTGTCGCACTAATGTTACTGGTGGTTGTCACATTGTAACTTCTGTTACTGGTGTCTCATCTTCAGTTTTAATAGTGTACTAGCGGAGCTTCGCCCGGTACTCTGGTCGGTTTATTCCAAACGGTCCTCTAATTAAGCGAACATAGGAATGGGCGCCCCATTGTCTTCGGATTCGGTTAACTCGGATTTAAACAAACAACACAAACAAAAAAGAAAAGTTCATTTAGAATCCTGCAGAAACTGCATCAACGTATTTTTAAAAATTGTGACTGTGGATTTATTTTTTGGTTCGAAGGGTGAAGAACGAAAATTGACCCAGCTGCCATTTCAAAGAAAGAGAACATTTTTCTCCCCATTAGGATGAATGGGTTTCTCATTTTTGGGTTTGAACCCCCCCCCCCTTCCTTAACAATTTGTTCAGACCCAGTCTACTCTCAAACTATAGAAGGGGAGAATCCCCTTGGTATTCTATTCCTGCTTTGAAAAACAGATGGAGCCAGCGGATTGAGGTCAATTTCATGTGGAATTAGAATCTGAAAAACTGCTCTTTTAGCTTTAAATTTATGGCTTGAAAACCAGACTGTGTCTAGCATACGACTACAGATAAGGTTCGCAGTCAACGTATTAATTGAAATTACGCGCCCAATCCTAAATTAATTTAATTCGAGGACCGTTTGTAATAAACCAACCAGCGTAGCGGACGAAGCTCCGCTAGTGCACTATTCAGCTAAACTTTGAGCATGACAATTTGTTTCATTCATTAATATACTTGCATCAGGATTATGTTGTACTCTCGAGACTCGATTGCTAAGTCTGTCAAACCTTTGGCAACACCCAAGCCGGATAGAAAATCAATACCTGCACCTCCCGAAACGGGATAAGTAAACTTATTCTTTAATCGAAATAAGCTGATTTAGAAAAACAAAACCCTAAAAAAATTAATTGCTTTAGAAAATAATTTAATTACATTCACAGACACTGTTTTTATAAACGCGATTTCAAGTATACAAAGCTGTTCCGTAATTTACTGAGTGTTTCATATTTTTTAATCATATTGTTTTCTTAATAAAAGTTTTTTTTTTAAATGTTTAAGGAAACGACATTTTAATTAATGTAACAGACGACAATAAAAGTTTTCTTTTAAACAAAAGCAATTTTCATAAAGAGAAAGAAGTTTTAAATTTTCGAATATGAAGATTTTTATTCAAAGAATAACCGCTATTAAAATATTTTTAAAGCATTCTTCTTTTATTGACGTTAAATGTTGCTTAATCTTTCATAAAAATTACAATTGTGATACGAAAGCAGAAAAAAAAAATCGTATCGAATAAATATTTTAAAAAGAGATTAGATGTTAATTGGTTCTTTTTAATGTTTTAAAATGTATCTGATAACTTTTCCATTATTTAATGCGTGTTATTGAATTATTATTGCTCTTTTTTTCCCTTTAAAACACAGCTAAAAATAAAAAATATATATAAAAATTATAAAAAGCTTTTTTTAATATTTTATAGTTATTTATTTAAAATATAAATTATGAATGAGAATGTATGGTTCAAAAGATTTAGAATAAAGTAAAAGACAGATATGTGGCTTCCCCAGTACAATATATTAGGGTTCTGTACTTAAAAAATAAAAACCGATTGTATATCGTGTGGGGTACAATGTGAAAGATCTCTTAAAATCGAACTCAAAAATGAAATTGTTTTATTTTTAGGTATTATATTTTCAGTGATATCGTCAAAAATATACTGCAAAAATTTGTCCCCCCCCCCTCTTTATTTCTGAATCTACTGAAACTAAAATTCTGAAACAATTACGGGAAGTAGGAGTTTGTTTAAACCTTTCTGGAAAACTATAGCGATTTTCCTAGGTCACATAGTTTTTGAGAAAAACGCATTTTTCCGTTACCCTACAACCTTTACCTTACGGGCGGTCAGCGGGAAAGTTAGCGAGATATCTATCGATGCAGAATCATCCGAAGATATCTATAAAGAATTTCGAAAAAAATTGTGAGTAATTAGCCGATATATTAATTAAGTTACTTGAAAGAATTCTTTTTATATATCGTGTAGGGCATCGTTCGAAAGATCTAACAACTCCGAACTCAAAAATGTATTTGTTTTGATTTTGATATTTTACTTTCAGGGATATCGCCGAAAGTGTATACTGCAAAAATATGTCTCCCTCCTCCTATTTCCAAATCTACTGAAACTAAAATTATGAAAAAAATAAGGGTTGTAAGAGTTTGTTAAGTAATAAACAGTAATTAATAAATTCAATATACGGAACCGTTTGAGCGCGCATTATACTCGCACTTGACTAATTTATTTTTTATCAAAACATCGATTTCCAATAAAATGTGACTTATACACTTTATAAAAGAAAGTATTCGATTATTGTATTCATAGGCGCATAAAGGAGCTCAAAATAATGCAACACATAATATTCTTCAATAAATATATAAACTCTAAACTATCAAAAATTCATAAAGAAGTTGCATACGAATAACAAAAAAAAAAAAAAAAAAAAAAAAAAAAAACATTAACTATAAGCATTAATAACAGAGCATAAAAGCACATTGAGTTATAAAGTTTATAATTAATTATTCAATATGCTCTTATATTTTGTTATTAATGTTTATAGTTAAAGTTTTTTAATAATTTCTATACGCCTTTTTTATGTATTTCTAAAAGTTTTGAGTTTTTTATTAAAGAATATATATATATATATATATATATATATATATATATATATATATATATGTCCGAAATACTGAAAAAATTCGAACCTAATTGGGGAAGTGTATTGTCCTTTAAAATATTATGATCGCAGTTCATTAATCAAGTATTTAGTTCATATAGTTTATTTACAGGGGCAAACAAAATAATTTCTTTACAGCATAGTCTATTGGGGAAAATGTGTGAAGTACAATTTAGTGATGATACATTATACGAGTTGGATTTCTTTGGGGGTTTTGGAAAGTAAAATATTTTGGAAGTTCATTATTCAAGAAGATTTGGTAATTCGGTTGAAAATAACGGCCTTTTGAAAATCCGAATACCTGTCAATGGGCTATATTTTCGTGTCATTATTAATACTAAATGATAAAATAATCTGTCAAATGAAAATATTTCCTTTCGAATCAGATTTTTTTTCATAAAATAAATATAATATAAATCACAGAAAAAAAAATATTCAAATAAATTTAAATAAAAATTCTGGCATAAAATATTTTATAAACATTGAATAAAAAATCCCGTTATGTTTAATGTTAAATGTTTCGGTTTCAATAAAATTTTTAGACTTAATATAGACTGAAAAATATTATCGACTGAATATTATCGACTGAAATATTATAGACTGAAAAATTTAGATGTCATTAATTGCAGTTTTTGAGTTTAGAATTCGTTAAATCGGCGGAAATATATTATAGCTTGTGGATGATTTTTAAACCAACAATAATTTCAATGTGTTTATAAAATGTTTGATAAATTACCTCTTATTCATTCAATTACATTTAGTACACCGAATTTAAAGTTTCCTGACAAGTTGCTTTTCCCATTAAAATAGCGCACTTTGAAGAATTAAAGCCAATTTGTTTAATTTGTTTAAAATCTGATGTGTGTACCTATTAGAAAAGAAAAGGCGGCACACGAATTTTGATATAAATTTATTAAAACCCATATTTAAATTTATCGTCTGCTATGTGCGAAATGAGCTTGCCTTTTTTTTTTTTTCTTATTACGTATGTCAATATTTCTTATTACGTTTACAAATGCGTTTTTTTTCCTACATGCTACAGTGCTTCAAAATTCACCATGGAGATCTTGCTTTGAGAATGATTCATCCATGGTTTAATATTTTTATGACTCATAATGAACGAATCTCCTATGTTTATTTACTTTAATGGATTTAGATATTCGACTGTTAACCTAATTTCGAATGAAGTTATCTCAGAGTCTATACATTTTTGAATGTAATTCATCTCTCAAGCAAACAATTTTTTTGAACGATCTTTCTAAAAATGTAACTTTTACCGAATTTATTCGAAAAAATAATTTTTAATAAAAATGGCCGCCTGGCATATGAAACAAAAAGTGGTTCACCCGTATTAGTTTTCCTCAGTCACATGACTTGCGCTTTTATATTGTATAGATTACGTACGATAGGATTTAATAGAATAAAGAAAACTTTTATTAATATCTTTTTAAGTTTTGATTCGATTTTCATAAAATTTGAAATGCCTCGACAAAATTCTGCAACAATTATATGTATATCAAATTTCAAACTAATCGGTTGGATAGATTTTGTAGTGTTGTATACGGACAGATGGACGGACGAGATGACGGCTATTGGTGCTACGTATTTATATAATTACGAACGCACTTAAAAAGAAAATGGTGATTTTTAAATTAATAGTATAGCGTCACATAAAATTAGATATCATTATTTTTAAGATCCGTATTAAAATTTTTAGAGCCACAGGATAAAGTGCTGCTTCACAAACTTTTAATCTGTTGAGGGGTTTTGTACTGATTTTAATTACGCAGCAGAATGTCTTTAATTAAGAATTGATTTCATCCTAAAATCCGATATTCCGGTTTGAGAAAACTGATTAATGCACTATAAAAACTGCTCAGAAACGAAATATCAATAGCAGCAAAAGAAACTTTGTTTTATAAATGCTGCTTTAAATATCGAACATATATTAGTTTCTGAAGTTTTTAAAGATAAAGTATGCCTTTTTAGGTGCGTTCATAATTATATAAATATGTAGCACCTATTGTCGTCGTCTGGTCCGTCCGTCTGTCTGTCCGTCCGTCCGCATATAACAACGCAAAATCTACCCTACCGAATGGATTGAAATTTAAGATACATTATCTTTGCAGACTTTTGTCGAGACAATTCAAATTTTATGAAAATCGGATCAAAACTTAAGGAGATATTAATAAAAATATTTATTAAGAAATTTGAAGTTTTTTTTTCTAAATCGGTGCTTTTTTGTTATAGGAGATTCCGAGGTTTAATCGTCAAGCGACCGAAATACTTATTTTATTAGAGAAATTAATCTGCAGACGATATAATATTTTTCACAGAATTTAAAATCAAGGTCTGAATATTTATATAACTAGCTATGGTACGAACGGACCTCATTTGTCACGTTTGGCGTACAATTTCCAATTTGTTTTGAACTATAAGTAACTAGCAGGCTTTGCCCGCTACGCTGGTCGGTTACTGCAAACAAAATATACCCGTGAATTTGATCTTTTGTTTTAAAGCAATATGAACTTTTACCTTGATTGTCCTTCCGCAATGCTGTAAAACGAAGCGAACGCTATTGCGCTGTTATATTTTCTAATTTTTGCACAAAATTTGGGCTATTAAAGACCAAGTCGTTTATTTAATCATTTACAGTAGGATTTTCTAAAGAACGATATAACAATATGCAATATACTAAAATTATCCCTGGAAAATTAACAATCCACGTTCCATCGAAATCCATTCTGCAGAATTGTTTTCAAAGGCTAATGTTTCATGGGTTCAACTGATTATAGAACTTTCTCCCTTAATTAAAAAAAAAAGCAACGTAGAACGATTATACGATAATCGTTACAAAAATATGCAATATCTCACGAACTATTAAACTTAGAAGAATGTATTTGATACCATTCGATTCAGTTTACAAAATTACATTAAAATGTGTCTTTCATTTGTCACATAACTATAATAGCCGAATTTTAAAGAATTTTTAAAAAGTTTGTTACCTTAAAATGTAACAAACCCCCTTAGGGGGACAGTTTTAGAAAATCCCTTCTCAGTACGCATCTACATGGTCACAAGAAATCAATTTCCGTATTTTTTCGGGGGGACCCCCCTAAAAGTTGCCAATTGGCTGAAAAATGAGATTGGCAAAGTTTCAGCTCATTTGGATAATGTTAACCCGTGCCTCATTGAGGTCAAAGTTTTGAAAAACCACGATTTTTCGCAAAAATTTATAGTTTTCCCTTCATAAAATGAATACAAAGGAACATAGAAACTTAATTCTGGTCTCATTTCATAAAAAATATTCTTCAGAATTTTTATGAAAATGTGAAAAAACGTTGTAACATTCCATTTGATCTGCTTTTAGATTTAGATTTCTTCTTTTTTTCATTTTGTACATAAAAAGGGGTTTAGTTTAAAAAAAAAAAATCCAAAGTAAATGAGAGAATTTGAAATTTAAACTGTATGAATTATTAGAAATAAAGAGCAAAGTATTAAAATGAGAACAAATAATGTTCAAATGCATTTCATTATTAAAGTTGCGTTATAAAAAACGAGTCATTATAAAAGAAATTAAATATTATCACTTACAATTATCACATTAAGGTGGTAAGGGCTTCAATAATGTGGCTTTTGAAGAATCTGGAAAATATTTTCTGCATTCAGATACAATTTGTAACAGAAACTGCTTTTGTTCTTCGTCTTTCGTTAAACAGGAATTGAAGTCTTGGATTAATTTTATTCCTCTTTCAGCTGCGTCATTGACAACCTTAAAACCATTCACTATTTTTTTTTTTTTTTTTTTTTTTTTTTGCTTTCAAATAATGTTTATTTTCACACCATACATCGGGATCAGTATTTAAAAATTGCATATTAATCTCAAATCTCCTAAAAAAAATACAGTTTGAGATGAAAAAAAAATCGACTTCTTTATCCAATAAATATCCTACTTCATTGAAACCTATTGTTGCTCTTACATCCTTATCTCATCATCATCATTATCTTCTTCAAATGACATTAATTTTTCAGCCATACTTATTTTGACAGTTTTTTCCTAAGTATCATCGAAAAATGAAACTACAACTTGCCCCGAGTTAAGATATCAAAGATGTTTTATCATTTTAGAAAGCGCTTGGTCTGCAACCTTTCTATCAATTTTTCTTTAGCCAACAAATGATTTTAATAATTGTAGGTCTTGATTGGGAGCCAAAGCAGGAGGAGGAGCATTGAACCAAGCTTTTACATATATACTGATTATAAACAAACAAATGTCTCTAATATCTTCTTCTTCTAAATATGTTAATGATAATTTATCTCTGAAAAGATATATTTTGAGAGAATAAATGGCCTTAGCCATCCATCTGGCGTGAAGAATACCGCCCAGGTACTCTGAAAAAATGTCTTTTGGTGGAAGACTTCCTATAAAAATTTAAAAAGTTGGATAAATTCTTTATAGTCATCCTTGGGGTTTCTATGTTTTAAATGTTCGATAAGAAAACTTGAAATTTCGTCTGAATTAAGTATTTTATATCTGATATTTTCATCTTCAATAGCCGTTTTGTATTTAGTCTTGTCCAGCTTAGACCACCCAGTCTGAAATTTTTTTTTAATATATGGCTGTGGGTCAGTGGTTGGACCCACTTTACAATCAAAAATTGCTCTGACAATAATTTCTAGAATATGGTGGCGACAAGGTAAATAGAGAAGATTTTGTTCTAATAATTGCTGCATTTAGGCGACCTGTATTTACTGCAGTGGTATCAAAACACATTGCCTGGATTTTACCAACTGCCCCCCCCCCCTCCACTCTACAATTGCTGAAAATACAGCTTTTGCCTCGGTTATTCCCATACTATTTTCAAGCTCAGGAACACCTATCAACTTTTCTTCATCCCCACAGCTAATTAATACCACTACCCTCTCTACAATTTCTTTATTCAAACTATATGTAAGTAGTTTTCCATCCCAGTGAACAACAGCGCCCTCTAAATCGGAATTTTTAAATGTTTTTTTTTATGAGCTCAGTTCTTTGTTTTCGAAATTGTTGTCTGCGGAATCTTATTGCACTTCTACTTAAAATTAAAGTAACTGGATTATGACTTAATGCTTCTGCCGTAGCTGAAATTATTTTAACTGCGTCTCTATCAGATATGCTACATCTATCTAACAGTAAAGACAATTTTTCCGTAATAATCACTTCGGTTCCTCGTGAGTACTTCCTTTTCTTCCAATCATAGTGAAAGGAGGGATGCATTTGACGACTGCTGGTTGTCGGACGGTTTCGTCGATAATAAAAAAAGACTTCTTAAAGATAGAAAGAAACATAAATTACTTTTTATTAAAAAGAGAGTTTCAGAGGTTCATGTTAAATGCACATTAACTGCAATACAAATTCAGGGGCTTCTTCTTTCGAGGCGCAAAACTAGATACCTAATAATTAACTATAATTCGTGAAACTTTTATAAAGTTACAATTTTTTTTTGTCTCTTAATATAAAAAACACAAAAAAGTGGTCAGAAGTAATTAGAATTATTCTGCTGTCATTTTCCATTTATTTTTCAAAAATGCAGATTTGAGGATATAGTTCACGACTTGACCTAAAAAATGCTAATGTTATTAAATATAAGTTTTGTTGAGAGTAAAAAATCAAGGCAACAACATTTTTTATCAAATAAGACAAGAATCAGTGTTTTAGGACAAATGGTTTTTACTTAATGAACAAAAAACTGCAATTTTTCACCAAAAATCACTTTTTCAATAATTTAACCTCGATGAGGCACGGGTTAATATTATTCAATTGAGCTGAAACTTTAACAATATCATTTTCTAAGTAATTGGCAAATTTTAGGAGGCTTCCCCCGAAATATAAGATGAAAAATTTTTTTTCCATGTAACTTGCGACCACCCTACATCCTAAGAAGCGTTTTCCCCCCAATTTTCGTGTTTGTAGGTGCAGTAGTTTGGGCTGCGCATTGATGTTCTCCCCAGTCAAGAATTTCATCAAGAATTTCATAGATTTAGAAGTTGTTATTTTATATTTTCGTTCGTTGCTATATTATATTTTCGTAGATTAAGAAACATTTGTCTTTACAAGAAGAAAATATTGGATACATAAAAATTGACGGGTTTATACGTTTTAGAAGGTTCTGAACATGATTTGACTGTTTTTATAAAATGTCTGTCTGTGAGTCTGTCTGTCTAGTGTGTCTGTCTGTATGTGAGAAAATTTTTATGGGCGCTCTATGTGAAGAACTAATGCCCGGAAATTAATAACACTTTAGATTCAGTTAGTCCCTGATATAACTTGGTTCTGATCCGTTTATGTGTCAATATCCCAACAGATAGCTCTGTTATGCTGCATTATTCCCGATTTTCAAAATAGATATATCTCAAGAACTTTTGCATGGATTTTCATTAAACTTCAGATTCAGTTAGACGTTGACATAAGGTTTAGCTTATTAGGATTTGGTGTAAATAGCCCCTCAGGTGACGCTTCTGTGCTACGTTTCTCTGGATTTACACGATTTAGCTGTAGTTATGTCTCAAGAATTAATGCACGAAATTTTATCAAACTTCATATTCTGTTATAAATATAAAAATGTGACAAATTAATTAATAACAGAATATTCTTATTTGTTTTGATAATGGCTCCGATGGTACCGAAGTATGTCAACAGTCTAATAAAACTTATTTTACTGTTTATAAAGTTGTTATTTTATACCTTTTAGTAATTAAAAGAATTATACTGAAATTCTGCTATTTTAAATTATTAACAGGTATGAGATAGAAGAAATTTTTGAGATTGGCACATCCGACTAGTTTTATCGTGTACTAGGTGTCTCTGGCAATGCTAATTATTGCATGCTATTTCACAAAAACAAAATTAGTGGAAAACATATACATCAGGTTTTACTATCTTATTTACAAATAAACAAAACTATGAACATAATACGATAACAGAGTATATGGTACTTAAAAATTCGAGTAAAATTTTAGCAGGTAAATGTTTTCAAGTTCTATACCAGAGGTCGGCAAGTAATTCTAAGTAGGGTCCGAAATACTTTTAAAAAATTTTATCGAGGTCCAGAGAAAAAAACACTTAAGTAATATTAATACTTATCAATTTTAAATTGTTATTTTTACACATACATACATACACTATAGAATAGAAAAATCAGATATTTGTTATGAAAAATTACTATATACACAAGTATACGTTCTGAAAAATTTTATATACACATTATAAAATAGAAAAAGCAGATAATTGTAGAATAAGTTGAGATAATTGAAGATAATAGTTGAGATAATTGTTTTAATAAACTATTTATTCAAATTGAAAATTTTTGACGGTCCACGATTTGAACTTTCGCGGTCCGGATGTGGACCCCGGTCCGCCAGTTGCCGACCGTTGTACCATACGTATAAACTTCATTTTGTGTCACATATGTCACAAGTAATATAATTCAAAGTTTCTTCTTAAAAATCTAATTTTTTTTTCAACACAACCCAAAAAGTATAGAGTATATTATTTTATCGTAAAATAGAAGATTATTACGCAGTTAAGGTTTAAATAATCATTTTCTATTGAAATAATAATTTCCTACAAGCGTCTGCCAAAAACTAAAATAAAAAAAAATGAATAAAAGAGAATCTCTACATATATTGCTGGAAAATTAATATCACTATATATTTTAATCTAACAGTCTCCAACTTGATATATCATTAACTTCGATTAAAGGAATCTAGATCCTTCAAGCTAATGAAAATGGATATGTGAAACACTATTGATGATGAATTAATTATTTAATTAATACGTAAGAAATAAGTAATAGAATGTAGTAAAGATATAACGAAGAATAATTAGAAGTAATTTTGAATAAAATTTATATTAAATTGTTTCGTACTTTTAATATGATTAATTTAACAGATTTAAAATTAGAAAAATCAGGAAATTTGACTATAAAAACTAAATTCTTCGATCAAAATTTAAATCTATTTAAAAAGCTCATAAAATATTCATTTTACAGCACATAAAATATTCATCATCATCAGTATTTTGTAATTTTTTAAAATGTCTTCCATTATAGCTGAAAACCTTCTTTTTTTTAACACTTTACAACATAGTTGAAAAGTATTTATGAATTCGGTTTTTCTGGCCGTCTGGCCGCGCTCTAACTCGCGTAAATATAGTTTTAATCTATACGTTATTGACACATATTTCTATTTTTTCCCATTTAATAGTTGCCTAGCAACTGTTTGTCAAATGTGTATAAAAAAAGAAAAGAAAATCCATTAAAAAACTAAGAAAGTTTCCCGTAATTTCGTAATATTTAAAAAGAAGTAAATAGAACATGACGGAGTGGCACGTAATTCATATAAGCTATTTAAGTCTAACATTGCTTGTTCGGTGTTGAAAATGAAGTGTGTAGCATGGATAGTTCGTTTACAGAGAGAATCAAAAGACTCCCGTTAAATTATGGTCTATGGAGAAATATCGTTTGCAGTGTATTTTTATGATGTTACACAAATATATTAAAATTGCTATACATCACTGTTGCGCACTACAAAACGCTTACTATAGATGTAGACTGTTATATATTCTAATATTTGTTGCTTCCATCTCAAATAACCGTAAGTAGCGCTAACCGGAAAACCACACCGTTAGTGTAATAATGGAAAAAATCTAAACAACAGCAATCGAAAGAGCATAGTGAAACGTGTTTTTGACGCATAAATAATTGGCCCTAGTCACCCCGTTATCGCGATATAAAGTCTGAAAATTTCCTAATTGATTGATTTAAAAGGATGGAAGGAGGAGTCATTGCAATTTCTTCGTAACAACGTCATCACACTCCAGTAACTTGTCCATTTCCAGTTTAGTGCGCCGCAGTACTCCGACATGATTAGGTATGCTTGGTACAAGACTGTGTTAGTGCAAACTGGGCCACTTCCATTTGAAACGCCCTTGCAATTTTGTTTTTCGCAGGGAGTGGACCATTGTAATCATTGCACTAAATTTAATCAATTGTTCATGAAATATTCTTGGTGTAACGAATTTCTATGCTTGAATCCATTTTTGGTTCAGTACCATATTTGTCAATAGCATTTTTTATTATTAAAATATCTAAATATTTTTTGTATTTCATATTATTCTGATTATTAAAATTTCTGAATTAGAACCACGCTTTTTCGCCCCAAATTAAATAAATAAATTAGCAAATTTTAAGACTTTATATATCGATAACGGTCATACGATGGCAAATGAATTATGTGTCGAAAAACATATTTCACTATGCTCTTTCGAATGCTGCTTACTTAGGTATTTTCATTATTACACTACGGCGTGGTTTGCTGGTAAGACCTTCTTCTCTAAGTCGGCCTTCTTCTGTTAGGATAAAAGGCTAAAGAGATTATATTTTGTATAGAATATAATGTAGCGCAGCAACCTATTTTTTTTCCGGTGGAAGCATTTTTACGACAGATAAAACAAAAATAGACGTACAGAGCGGAAGAAATTATCATACCATTAACCCTTTCAGGGGCCATTTCAGGGCCCTTTCAGGGGCCAGGTATGTTTATGAAACCACTTTATTTTAATTCCCAAACAATGGCACCAGAATTTTTCTAAAATCTTTTCCATTTAATATGTCTGTGAAATATAACCTTTTTCTTTTTTCCAAATAATTTTTTTGTAAATTCCGGTGCCAGTCATTTATTTCAACATTTTAGTACTAAAAGTGTTTTGCCCCTGAAAGGGTTAAAGTAAATCCGCTAAGCACAGAAGTGTAAAAAATACATATATTTGTTTGATTACTTTAAGAACTATAAAGGCAATTATTTATCGATAGCTGCTGTCAAAGCAATAAATAATTGACGGTTTAATTAATAACGTATTGTTTAACTCTTTCAGTTGCATATAATTCTGTTTCTGTAATGTTTAATTCACACCAGAAATTTCTGAAAATTTTATTTGAAAAGATTAAAATGCTATTTTACCCTTTTAATGTTTTCAAAATCATTCGTTTAGTTTACTTGCTCTTGTGAAGATATGTTAGCATGCGATACGCTATTGAAATCAATTTTTTTCTACGTTCATTATTTTTATTTTTGAAAATCTTCATTTTTATTAAAATTATAAAAATAAAATTTCATTAAAAAAATTCTTGTACAAATTTTGATTAAAATTAAATGGTATAAAAAATGTTCAACCGTTCTTCAAATGTTTAAAACGCATCGCAAGATTTCTTAAATAACCAATTTCTGGGGTGATTGAATGATTTTCAAGTCAGATGCCTTTTCTTCTATTTCTGTTTCAAAAAAGAAAAACTACTTATTGTAGTCTAAAGGGTTGTCGCTTTAAATCCCCATATTTCATTCAAAATTAATTGGGAGTGAATTAAATACATTTACAGCGCTGCGTATTGACAATAACGATTATGAAATATTCGTATCGATTATAATTAATCGATACGCATATTTAATCTTATATTAAATTATATAGTATTAACACATAATTTCCTCGAAGCAATAATTATTGCTTTAGAGGAAATTCTCTGTGTTCGAAAACTGAACAGATATTGGATATTTTTAACGAATGTTTTTATTATTATTATTATACAGTGTGTTCTAATACAGATAAAACTTTTTTTTTTAAATGAGAAACAAAATTTTCGCTTCGATAAAACTTGCAATATTCTCTTTGAGTTTTCAAAATCAAAAGGAAATATTGGTAATATTTAATACTCTTTTTCTGTATCTATTATTACTGTAAAAAAAATATTAAATTAAGAAAAAGCGTGTCAAAAACTCTTTTTCATAATTATTTTGCAGTTTAATGCTAATGAGGTTCTATTGCATGTATGAAACTAAATGAATTTGGAGAATAAATAAATAATTTTGAAAATAAATTTTTTAAGTTATTATTTCACTTTATAAAATTAAATCACTTATGTTATTTTAGTTCACGATTTCAGACACTCTGTAAAAAAATCTCTCATACTGACAGAAAAAAAACCTGCCAATTTTGGCGCCAGTGGAAAACCGTTTAATTTACAGAACATACCTCTATATTTTCATTAAAACAGTCTTTTTTTCTCTAAAAAATATAGATTTTTTTCTATAAAGGTTACAAAATCCACATTTTTTATAGGAAAAAACTGTTTTTCTTTAAAATAGTTTTTTTTCTGTGAAAAATACAATATTTTCTGTCAAAATTACAGATTTTTTAAAAAGTGCATTATAAGATTTAATGTTTTATAAAATACTTTTGATAAACAAAACGTTAAAAACCCACTGCGAGAACACTTTACTGTCCTAAAATAAACTATAAAAATTTGTAAGTTAAACTATATATTAAAAAAATAAAAAGCTATGTGTTTTACTCACTTCTCATATTCCGATATTACACAAAACATTCAAGCAAGCAAATTCCTTGGGTAACTCAATACAGTCACTACAGAATGCGTTTTGTTTCGAAAACATTTTTAATATAGTTTAGTTTTTTTCCAAAACATATGTTTGAAAAATGTACTTTCTACACAAACTCTTTAGTAATTTTCTTCCTGCAGCGGCATATAATATACTTTACACTTTAAATAAAGACAAATGATTTTTATACAATAAACTCCAATATATAATTATATAATTTGTATACAGTAACCTCTTCTAAGTTTCCCAAGATTCATAAATGCGTTTTTGAATATTAGAAACCTCAAAAAACAATATATTTCGGAGTTTTAAAGAAGCATTTATAATAAGAAAGTTCTTTTCTTGCTACCACTGATTTTCATAAACGTTTCAGAGTAATTACTTTCTTCTATCTTTACAAGATAAAAGTATTGGATTCACGAAAATTTTCGACTTCCGGTTTTCGATGGATTTATACGTTTTAGTAGGTCCTGAACACGATTTAACTGTTTTTTGAAAATGTCTGTCTGTGACAAACATTTTGGGTGCTCTATATCAAGAATTAATGCACGGATTTTAATAAAACGTTAGATTCGGTTAGTCCCTGATATAAATTGGTGCTGATTAGTTTTTGGTGTAAATCACCTAACAGGTGGCGCTGCTATGTTACTTCTTCATGATTACAGATTTAGTTATATTACTTATGGATTTATTTAGATGAAATTAATTATTGTTATTTAATTTCATAAATACTTGAAAGCAAAATTGTAATTAAAAAATAACCCTTTTAAGTAGTAAAATACAAGGCGTCCCAAATGTCTTTGACACATTTTAAAATTCAATAAAATGATTAAACAAGTGGCGTACGAGAGCGTAATTTAGACGAAAATGCTTCTTCTGATTGAAATTTTGTTTAAGCAAATAAAAAATTTAGTTCCAAAAATTTCTCATGTATGGCGCTGCTTCTGGTAAGTTATCGAATATGCAGAATGCCTTTATACATAACAATTGTTAAAGACGTACAATGCGTATGCACAGTTTTTGTCCAAACTATGGCAACCCACATTCCAGTTGTTATAAAACTCCTGGCTATATCCACCATCACTCTATCTATACATCTAATCATACTCAGAAGGGCGAGTATTGTTATGTTCTGGAATGCGGGTTGCCACAGTTTGGACAATCACTGTACATACGCATTGCGCATATTTCGTCATTGTTATGCATAAAGGCACTCTACCTATTCGATAACTTTGCCAAAGCAGCGCCATCTATGCGAAATTTTTGGAATTATTTTTTTTATTATTTTCTTTAAAAAATTTTTGATCGTAAGAAGCATTTTCGTCCAAATCGCACTCTTGCACGCCATTTGCTTTATCTATTGTTGAATTAAAGACGTACAATGCCTATGCACAGTTTTTGCCCAAAATATGGCAACCCACATTACAGAAGTTAACAATACTCGCCTTCGTGAGTTCGTGTCACTCGTCTAATCGAACTTAGAAGGGCGAGTATTGCTAAGGTACAGCAAATAAGGTAAAGACTTCCTTTAATGAAATTTATAAGAAATCATCAGAAATCTCGTTCCCAATACTGGAACGTAATTAATGCTTAGAACTTATTAATAATATCAATATTTTGAACCAAACGCGATATTTATAATTTTCAGCTTTTCTGATAAATACAATAATAAATTTTATCTGTTAGGTTTAGAAAATCTAATGATTTTTAAATCTAATGATATTAGAAATGTACAAAATAAAATAAACTACTTCCAATACAATTTATTACACGAAAAAGTTTTATTGTGTTGAATATAGTTTATTTTATTTTGTACATTTCGAATATCATTAGATTTTCTGAACCTCACAAATAAAAGTTAATTACTGTATTTATCAGAAACGTAGAAAATTTTAAATATCGCGTGTGGTTAAAAATATTGATGTTATTGATATTATAACAAATAACTTAATAATAATATCAATATTTTTAATCAAACGCGATATTTATAATTTTCTACGTTTCTGATAAATACAATAACAAATTTTATCTGTTAGGTTTAGAAAATGTAATGATTTTTAAATCTAATGATATCAGAAATGTACAAAATAAAATAAAGTACTTTCAATACAATTTATTACAAGAGAAAGTTTTGAAAACTTATTTTCAATAAAAATTCTCAGAATTACAAATAATATAATTCGAATATATCACGATATAATCTGCTCACATGAATTTTCCTTAGTTTATTTCTATTACAACCATATGTTCTACAGAATAAATTTAACATTACAGTTCTGTTTGAATTTATAATTAAGTTTTCCTGAACAAAGGAGGGCTTAATCAGCTTAACATTTATGATAAATGCCAAATGTGCAAACACCCCTCTTTCATCATGTATTATCATGCAGGAATAAGACCCGTTTTGTCCTGGAACAAGCGACAACAGGAATTACAGGAGAATATATGAACAATAATTTCATTCTTACTAGGACAAACAAATTGTCATATTCAACAGTATCAATATCATATCTGATGCTTGATTAGATTGTACCATTTGCCACATACTCTATCTGGTCAAATATATCCAGACACATAGGATTTTAGACGTTTTGTCGAAAATCTAGGGAAGTAATTGCCGGACAATGCTTGAATTTCGAAGATGTATAGAATATGTCGTTTGACGTCATATTTTGTGACTGACGATTTAGTCACCTGAGCAATTAGAAGACCAACAAAAAATTGAATAAGAAGATAATTGTTACTATTGTTCCGTATCAAAAAAGCTGGAAATGATTTGTAGGTGTAGCACATGATTATGTAGGTCACGAGAACAGTTGTGTAAGATTTTATTTTATAATCGTACAAATGCTTAAATGTTCACTTATCTTATGATTATAAATGACTATATATCTTCGATTTATCTTTAAACAGCCTTTATTGTTTGCTCAAACAAACAATATGATGATGAGATCACAACATTTCATACCCATCAATACAATAACATTTTCGTAACAATAATTAAGAATTAATGTAGAATTCTACTTTAAATCCTTTATTTTACACATATTGGATTACCAACTTTCATATTGAGGTGCAAAACTATAAAACACGCATTTCTCTCGTTTTCTGTTTTAAACTTCACTTTTCACGAGCCTCATATTCATCTTGCAGTTTCGTGTATAATTGTACCCTTGAGTCTGTTATCTTTTACTGTTAAGAATATTAATTTACAAATGGGTATTATTTCCAATCCCACATTTGTTTACAATTATATAAGGATAGCACTAGGATCACGAAAATATAAAGCATTTTTTTTAATATTTCTGCAATTTTTTTTGCTTGTAAAATGCAGGTTATTCAATCAAGTTTAACGCCACTTTTACAGGGTTCGTATGCTTTTACCACAACATTTTAATAAAATGTTTCGATTTAATATTTAAATAGAAGAAATTGTAGACGCCTCGTTTAATTGCAAGATTTGTAATATTTCTCTGCATTTAAATATGGCGATAAATTCTGTTAAAAAAATGTGGCAAATGCGTTCGAACCTTGTTTTAGGAAACTTGGCAAAATACAGTAAAAGTAATATATTATAATTTGAATATAAATAATGTTAAATATTTGATGAAACATGAGCATTTCTAAAAAAATATTTTACACAAATATTGCATAGAATCCGTACAGTCATGTGCAGCACATGCAGGGTAATTTGAGACATTTTTTTTCAATTCGTTGTCAGTCCCTTAATGGCTCACGTGACTAATCCGAGGTTCAATAACAATTCGTCAAGTATTTCTTTAGATTTTCGATAAAATGTCTAAAATGGACAATGTCGGAATACATTTAACAAGATAGTGTACATGAAATATTCCTTTTATGTAAGTAATATTTAAAGTCTATTGAAAATTCACAAGACAATATACTGTACATAGGAAAGGTAAATTCGCATTATTGCCTTGAATACTAAAATGTATTTTATTTTAAACAAAAAATCCCCAAAGGCATGTTATTCTAAATTGGAAAATGTAAAACAAAAATCAGAATAATCTGTTTATATAATTTTGACACACTATTTTATAAGTATTATATATATAAGTACACTATTTGCAATATATTTATAACACGAATATATTATAATAATTCACTTTCTGTAAAATGTCACTGAATTTCAAATATAATAAATATTCTTGTATATAAAATGATATAGTCTGTTTACATACATCTTCCTTAATTTACTTCTATTATAACTTTATCTCATACGTTCTGAACGTAATATTACAGTTATGTTTCAATTCGTAATTAACTTTTCCAGAAACAAAGGAGGTCTCAATCAGCTTAATATTTATGATAAACGCTAAATGTGTGAACACCTCTCTTTCATCATGCATTATCATACACGAATAAGACCTTTATTGTCCTGAAACAAATGACAATGGGAATTAAACAAGAATAGATGAACATTAATTCAAATTCTACTATCACAAACAAATTGTCATATTCAATACTATCAATATAATAACTGGTGCTAGAATAGATTATATCATTTGTCACATAAATGAAATATCCCTTTTATACAAGTAATGTTTAGATACAAATGAGAATACACGAGACAATAAAGTAAATTTAAAAAAGGTAAATCCATATTATTCTCGTACATTTCAAAATGCATTTTTTAAATTAAAACTACATAAAGGGACTTCTTTTAATTTAGAAAAATTTCGATCATGTATACTAATAAAAGAAAGTTTCTGTCTGTCTGTGTGTTTGATGGCGATGGCTAGCGAAATCTACAGCTCGCACAGGTCTGACAGTTTGGATTTAGGTAGTCAAATAAAATGTCCTGATGCACCTCAGGCTAAAATTTATAATATTTTTGATAATTAGCCGAGATATTAATTAAAAACTCGTCATAAACTCATCTCTTTCTTTAGCAACCGGTAAAAGCAGCCGCGCATACCCAGAACCCGATTGATGCATCCGGAGAGATTGAAGAGGCGAACTTGTTTGTGTGTGTTATTTTGTAGTTTTAAATCGACAAAACCATTCGGTACAGTTAAAATTGGAAGACATATTCATAAAGACCGCATTCTTACCTCTCAAATGCTGCAATCAATTTGAAAATGTATCGTTGTTAACCTTTTGATTTTTTTTTTCAAAAAAGGTCGTTTTCCCAATGACGTTTTTTCTCTTATGTTAACGCCCCTCCAGGGCGCAATTTTAAAGGTATCGACAAACAAAAAATAAGCACTTAAATTTAAAACGTTCTTCTAATCAAATGTTAAATTGGTTTTTAAAATTAGAAGTTTTAACACTTTCAAAAATACTGGCGAACGCAGGTCACTTTGTTCCTCATTGAGACGATTTTTTTTTCTACGCTTAAAGTAACTAAACGTCCGTATTTCGAAACAATCTTTATAGAGCATCTCGGTAGACAAAATAAACTCTACCTGCAAAAATTTAAAACATTTGGATATTTAAAAAATATATAAAATATGAGAAATTTTTGAAAAACAAAACGCGAAATAGCAGGTTGTTTCGGCGTTGTTTGCTCTGCTTCGACTCATGTTTTTACTACTAAATATGCATATTTTTTACAAATTTTTAAAGATAGCTTGGATGCAGGTGTATTTATAGCCGATGGAAATTTCAGAGAGTTTGGAAGATGATAATTATTTTTTTTATTGTTATGTTAAAGGAGTTGTTACTGAAACAAACAAACAAAGAGACAAGAAGAAAACATATTTTTTTTACAACTAGATAACAATATTTTTTCACGAAATTTTTACACGGGTTGTAAAATAGTTTTACTTATAACAGAGAAAGATTTGAAAGCGTTCGGACAACAAGAACTTTATTTGTAACTATGAAACGACCCTACGTGAAAAAAGACAACAAAATGTCTTCTTACGAGCGCTTTTATCACTACATATCAATATTTTTTCGCGATCGTTTTATTTAAAAATATAATTTCATACAAAATCATACCAATCATATAAAATCATACAAAATCATATAATTTCATACCAATTTATTACCACGGCCCCTAGCAACACCGGGTGGGTCAGGTAATGTAGGAGTAATTCAGTATATATATATATATATATACTATGAAATATATTAATTAGATAAAAGTATCAAGAGTTATATAACAAATATGAACACCCAGAGATAATATATTTGATTAATTATTAAAAGATGTAAAAAAAAAACAGTAAAAAAGTTTGATATACAAACTGTCTATATGTTTCGTGTTGACAGAACCCATTTTCAAGACAAATGAGAATACTCTACAGATACATGATCTATAATAGTAAAGAATTATATATAATACACATGATAAATAAAATAATAAGCACGATTATAGATCGTTCATCTGTAGAATAAAGTCATTTGTTTTGAAAATATCTTCGATGAAACTGAAATATGCAGACAGTTTGCGAACTGAAGCTTTAGTAAACTTTGCTACAGTTTTATTTAACACCTTTTTATCAATTAATGAAGTATAGAATCAAGAACTGATAAAGTCATTTAATGATAATACATTGCTTTAATGAAAGAGATGATATTGGATAAAATTTACAGTTAAATAATTATTCAATGACTTTGTCATTTTTAAAGCAAATTTCTATGGTATTCTATCCGCCACGCAGTGCGGAATTTTTCCAAAGTCTTAGCCAAAACGTGAATCTTTTTCTTATTTTGTGAATTTTCTTAGAAAATAGGCACGCAGTCAGAATGGAGAATATTGCTGCTTAATTGCTATGTGTCTATATTTTATAAAACGACACGAAATCCATTATTTGACGAAATATATTTATCTCACGAAATATATGCGTGTAAAATTGCATGAAATTTAGTATAGAATTCAAATAATTTCATGCATTTATTAAATGAAATAATTCGTCCTTATTATTAATGTTGGTATCCGTCTGTGTGTCTGTGTGTGTGTGTGTATCTGTACCCGGATAAACTCTGCGAGCGTAGCGAGTAGCAAAGCGCTTTTTGTGTCAAAAAATTCAGAAAAATCCGGGCCTTCAGGAATTGCAGTTTCGAAAAAATCGGCCCTTAATTAAGCGAGTTATTAACGAACAAAGTTGTTTTAATTGCTTCAAAAGAAACCTATGTGGAAAGTCCTCCGCGCATTACCAGAAGAGCTCAATCCTCATCTTCCGCAAAAAGAAGAAGGAAAGATCGCTTCGGCCGGTTTCGTTTTACGACAGTCTAAACTCGCCGACGGCGAACCGACTGAAATACGAAAAAACCGTCAACATATTCTCAAAGAACGTACTTTTATGTCTCTAACGATCCTGTCGGTTCGAAAAAATTTCGATATTAACCCTTTCAAAAAAAATAATCAAAAAGCGTCGAATTCGTGTTTTTGATTTTCTCCCTTTGTTCGAGCCTCGCATCCGCCAGACTAAGAAAGATTCGGATAAACGGATTTCACCAAATTAAAGATCGGTCTTTGTCCTCTCCAATTCCACCTTCCATTAAAAAAAATACGTCAATTAACCCTTCGAAAACGTATATTTTCCGTACACCGTTTCGCGATTTCGGCAATTTCGACTATTTTGAAAAATTCACTGCGGCGGTTCCAAACGAGTCAATGAAAACTAAAAATACCAGACGAGATCTACATTCTTCATCCTTTTGAAATCTGCGATCGTTTTTGAAAAATACAAATATTAAACCTTCGAAAAAAATTCGCGCGCAGACTCACTTTTGCAAATTCCGATTCTCTGCGATTTTTAAAATCGCGCATTGGCTCTCTGAGAGAACAAAAAAACAAACAAACACACCCAAGTACATTTCCCTCCTTTCGAGATCACTGTAAAACCTTTAGTTTTAAAAAATATTTCAGTTAACTCTTTCGAAAATGTTTTTTTCCGTAAGTCTCTTTCGGTTTTTCAGCGATTTCTGCAATCTTTAAAAATTCAATTCTGGGCTTCTAAACAAGATACGAAAAAACAAAAATACCGAGCATAATCTACGTTCTTTTTCCTTTTAAAATCAGGTATCAGTTTGGAAAAATTCGTTTTTTAACCCTTCTAAAAAAATGGTTTCCGAAACTCACTCGCGTGAATTTTCGCTGTTCGGCCCATGTTTAAAAATCCGCATCGACTCGGAAAATGCAAATAGAGACAAATAAAATACACCAGATCATAGCCACGTTTTTCTTCTTCGAAACATATATTTCAGTTTTAAAAAATATGTATATTAACCCTTTAGAAACCGATCGTTCCCGTACGTCACTTTCGTGTTTCCTCTAATTTGCCAATGTATACCCCCCGCCAAAGCAATTTTTTATCGATTTACATAAATTCCTAGAGAAAAAGCTAAAAGTGCATACATTCAGCTCTAGAAAGACACCCTTTCAGTTAAAAAAATTCGTTTATTATCAATTAAAAAAAAATTCTTTTATGAAACCCGTTTCTAGAAATGAGCGTTTTTCGGCGCAAGCACAGTTTATTCAAAGTGTAATAAGTGACTTTGCTTTCGCCGTAATTATCTTATTTATTAACGATCTTAAATCAAAAATCGTTGTTCATTTTGGGTACAGAATTGAGTGGGCTTTCCGAAAATATGATTTATTTTGAGAAATAATTATATTTTCATGATTAAAATTCTATTCTACTAGGATATTTGTGTTTTGATGCAGCGGATTGCACTGCAAATATACTTGCTGCGTGTACTTTTTTCGAAACCTCCAAAAGATATCAAATTAATTTTTTTTTGCTATTTTTTATATATCGGATTCTATATAGTTTGTTGAACTCCCGGTTTAT
Source organism: Maratus michaelseni (assembly GCA_963931845.1). NCBI lineage: Eukaryota > Metazoa > Arthropoda > Arachnida > Araneae > Salticidae > Maratus > Maratus michaelseni. Next base: position 345,039,324 of record OZ007590.1, on the reverse strand, counting down.
GATTCAACGCAGGAACATTTATTTTTAAAAGTTTTAGAATTTTTTAAATAATGGTCATTTTTGTATAGAAAAAAAAAAAGCTAAGGAATTTGCTATTTCTTTTCAAAATATCTCCCTTCGTATGGATCCCATCGCGACCTGGTTTGGCTCATTCGACTCGACATAGATAGAGCTTACCGAATTTAGTTCCGAGTTTCACTACCAGGATGCACTTTCCTATCTCTGTTTCTATGGGACGGATCACGACGGTGTATAGCTCATTCGACTCGACACCGATAGAGCTTACTAGAGATTATCGATTTTAGTTCCGCATTTCACCACTAGGGGCGCTTTCCGAACTCTGTTTCTATGGGCCGGATCACGACGGGGTATGGCTTATTCGACTCGACATCGATAGCTTTAACGGTTTCAGTGCCCGAGGTTCGTATAGAACAGATTGCGCCCCCTGGTGGTGGAAGGTGTAATTAACGGATTTTTCAGCCAACTCGGGTTCTATGGGTCACATCACGACGCGGTTTGGCTCAATCGACTCGACATCGATAGAGGATACTAGACCTTATCGATTTTAGTCCGTTTTTCACCACCAGGGGGCGTTTTCTTATCTATGTTTCTATGGCCCGGATCACGACGTGATATGGCTCACCGATGTAAATTAGGGGCCCGCTGGCGGGCGAAGCCAGCTAGTTAAATATTATTTTTAATAAAATCATTTAATACTAGTTAAAATTGGTAATATTGCATAATTAAAATTAAAATTTTTGACGCATTCATTTTTTCTGCGAAATGCAGACAATTTTAAACTTTTTGAGAGAATTATGTATTCGGTTGATGATTAATTTCATGAGCGTATCCTCTTAAAATTTAACAATTCACGCAGAAATAAAACGCAATGGCAATTTTTTTATATTATTTGAAAGAGCAATTTTTGTTCTGCAAATGAGCACATTTCAATTTTAAATGTTACTAATTTTTGCGTATTTTTATATCGTTAAAATGGAATGTCAAGTGATATAAACTGAGCATTTTCTATACCATTAGCTTTTTGCATTCTCTATACTGTCTAGATTAAGCGCCGCCAGATTTTCATCAGTTTCGACCCTTTCCAACGCTTTCTAATTTGCATCGTTCAGTAAGAACGATGAATTGAGTGCTTGGTAGGAGATATTCTAAAAAAGCAGAGAGATGTCCATCGCCGAGGCATTAAAACACGTATTGAAAGATGGGAGGAAGTCGTAGACAACAACGGAAAGTATATGTATATTAATAAATGAAAGTTCCTCTCTCTCTCTGTGTGTGTGTGTGTGAGAGAGAGAGAGAGAGCGTTGGCGATGGATAGAGAAATCTATCGCGCCTAGAGATTTAAAAATTTGGATGAGAATACTCCAAGACAGGTCTAAATAAACCCGAGACTCAGATTTTATTAATTAGCCGAGATATTAATTAAAAACTCATCGAAAACGTATTATTTTTTTTCTGAAAATCGGCAAGCACGCCCGGCTATGATCATTTCTGAGCTTCTTCCGTCCGACAAGCTGAGACAAAGCAAATTCGAGATCTTTTTTATTTATTTATTTGTCGTGTTTCTTAACGCTCTATGGCCAAACCACACAAAATACGGAAAAACGGATGACATATTCTTAATTTTCGTTTTTGTTTTCATTTTTAGCGTCGCTATTCATTCGAAAAAATATTAAATTTAACTCTTACATAAAAATTAAATTGAAGACATCGAATTGCTTCTTTTCATCATTTTAAGAAACATGCATTCAGCAATATTTCAAATAATTTTCACAAAATGGACTATTTTTTTTTAATATTAAATGACTCAATGTGAAAAAAAAACTATGCCTACAGCTTTCAAAAAACGCGTTTGGTTTTAAAAAATACGAATATTTAGGTTTTGAAAAAAATTCATTTCCGAAAGTCACCTTTCCAAATTTTGTTTTTTCCGCGCAATTGCCCATAGGATTTACATTGCATATATATATATTTTTTTTTTTAAACACTTAATTTTATACAAACGTTCTGAAATTTTAATACGATCTACCAACCTTCTAGATAATGATCCAGTATAAATTTGGTTCAGAAATTATGAGATTTATAAAAAAAATAATATGTTAAAAAAAAATTCCAAAGGGTCAACATTGCGTATATTTATTTACACTTGTAACTTTGCTCTAAAATTTTAAGACCTTTAACTAACCTTTTAACTGTTGTTCTAGTAAAATTTTCATTTAGATATAATAACATTTAGGTGTAAAATAATCAGTTTTCAACTAAAAAAAAAAAATTCGCGTAGGATTTCCACGTGTTAACAGAAAAAATGTTTAGAAGAAAAGCTCTGTTTTTTACAAATAATCATCAATATATTTGCCCAAAAATTATCCACAAACTTTGGTAATATTATATTTAGAACTCATAAAAATTTCAAAGCATTTGGACAAAATGGACTATTTTTTTAAAAAAATATTAAATGACTCGATGTGAAAAAAAGAAGTGACAAGAAAATCAACAAAATTTATACACACCACGTACTGTACAAAAATTTAATTACACTTAAAAACGCAAACCAAAGTTGAAAACGCACTAATTTCACATAGACTGTAATTATTGCACTAAGACTGTAACCGATTTCTTTTGCGTGTTCCTGTAAATGAATAATATACGCAATGCACACCATACTTTCCAGTAAACAATTTATAGTGCACCTCAGTAACGCATGTAAATTTCATTATGCTTGAAACAGTGAAACATCCTTAAATTACATTGCAACGATTTTTCCCCTTATATCATTGTGTAGCACAAATCTTTTGTGCAACCGTTTAAGTGAATAATAAGTTCTTTTCACCCCATATTTTACAAAAAGTATGTTTTAGTGCGCTTCATAATTGTATTCCAATTTGGTCATGTTTCAAATGACGTAACAGCATCAAAATGCACTTGAAAAGATTTTTTCCGATTGACTGTAATGCAATGGATTATTTTTCACTGTCCCGCAAATAAACTATAAATACTGCAAACTTCATTTTCAATAGGGATAATACTACAGTCAACGTCGATAACAAACAAACATTTTTTGACAATCCGAGTATATTTACGAGAGTTACAGCACAGACGGACAGACAAACCGAAGTCATAAACACCTGGTGGGAAGGTGTTAAAAAATATTTCCTTGTATACCCGTGTAATAAGTCGACTTCCTGAATTGTTAAGCAAAATTTTTGAAAAAAAAATCTTTTAATATTGAATTTCTGGTTCGATGTTGAAAATTTTTTTGAAACCCAGGTTAAGCCCAGAAATACTCTTAATCCCATTTAGAGTAGTATGTTTGTTACAAATTTCGATAGCCGTTCATACTAGCCATTTAAATATCGTCTGTGAAAAATGTACATGGAATGTGATCCTAAGATGAAATCTTAGAAAGACCCCCAAGAAAGGCACTTCACCCCCTTGGGCCTAGTGCAGATAATCGGCCGTCATAATTATGCCAAACTATGATGAAATCCAAAAGGAGAGAGCAGAATTTGGTATTAAAAAAAGTTGACATGAGTAAAGTGGGTGAAACAAATCGTGGGAAGACATTCCCACAGATAAGGCGGAAATGAAAATGTTTATAAAGTATACGGTGATACCTTAACATTGGCGAGGGTTACGTTCCAGAAAAACCTCGTGAATGTTGAGTCTATCTCTCTGCACTATAGAAATGAGTTGCGTTCTAAAAAATTTTATTTAGAATGGCACAGCATTTCAAAGAGCAAAAGGATACATGAATTAACAAAACGTTTTGTATATCATATATGTAAATGTAGGTAAATGTGCACACATATTCACAAATGTGAAATTTATTTATTGAAGATAGTTAAAATTAACTGACTGGAGAAATAATGACACACTGTAAGAAATCTGCGTAATGTTCCTGACGTTTACTGTGTAACATTCCTGGGTTTTCTCGGATTAATTCTGCTGATCCGAGAATACCAAGAAATCTGGTGTAACATCTTCCACAATGTTGTGTAACTTTTCGGAATACCTGAGAATGTTGAATTTACTGATCAACTGTGAAACGTTCCATATGTTTTGCGTGTGACATTCCTGAGTTTTCTCAGGTATAGATTTGAACTTTTGTGCAAATTTTCAGAATTATTATAAAAGAGTGATCAGTTATCTGTGTAAAGTTCCATATGTTTTGTGTGTAACTGACTTGTGAAAGTTTCCTGGAATTTCTTTGGTGAAATTCCTGGGAAAACCTGTGGCAGAAGATGCCACTGGTTTTCTCAAGAACTTTACACCAAATTTTTTACAGTGCAGCTAGAAAAGCATACGTTTTTGTATAAAGTACTTTCGCCATTCTCTATTTGCAAAGCGATGATAATGTATTAGTGGGTCAGTTTGCGACACATTATTAAAATATTATATTTAAATAGAGCTAAATGCTTCAGGAATGCTTTCATTTTTTATCAAAAGTGCAGCTTTAGCTCCATCTCTACGAAAACCTGCACATTTTCAATTAATAGATTGAAATTGCCGTTACCTTACAACTTCCAATATCTCCATTGCAATGAGTATTCTGCTGTTGCTATTATTTTGCTTTCCTACAACACTCGCTCCTTTTTTCAGCTGATAACTGAAAAGTGATTTAAAAATAGATACTAAGAAAATATAGGGGAAATAATCTTTAACCACTATAAATTCGAAAAAATAAAGAAATAATGAAAAATAATCACGAATAATCAAGTCACATTCTCGCGAATGTTAAGTTTTTCTTCATTTTCATGTTCGCGAATAATCAAAACTCGCGAATGTTGAGGGATTACTGTACTGCATTAGCATAGGCGGCACAGTAGCTTTTTTTAAGTTTCCATGGATCGAATTCATAAGCTTAATATCCGAATCCAATGTACGTAGAATGCCCACGAGAAAGTAATATGTGATTCCCAATTTCACGAGGTGTTTCAAAATTCAGTTTCTTATTAATATTCATCATTTTAAAAAATGAAGGCATACGTTTTTATCTTCAAATGTAAATGACAATGGTTTTTAGATGCAGACATACTATAGATATTTTTATTACCATTAAATATCCTATCAATGATTAGGTAAGTGTGTATTTTTATTTCCCTTTTTGTCATTTTTTTTATATTTATCACTCTTCTATAAGTCGAGCACATTTTTCAACTTCCAAATTTGCACTAAAATACTGCCACTTATACACAACTGTGTAAAGCAGAGATTTTCGGCGAATAATGTATTAATATACTCTAACGTTAAAAAATTCGCATAATAATAAATTATGCTTCTTTCGTATAAAAAACATTTTCCATGTGGATATGGTATTTATAAATAATTGAAATAATCTTGAATATTGTGGAAAGTCTGAAAAACTAACTAATTAAAATAGTATATATAGAAATTGACGCACAACAATAAAAAAACATTAAAAAAATTTTAAAAAAAAATTTTATAGATTTAAGCTATAAAAATTATAAAAATAATTAATACAGTGCTTTTTTAATAAACGTATTTATTAAAATAATTATTTAGAACTAAGCTTTATAAATTGATATTTTTTTAAGCATTACACAAATAGATTAAATATCCAATAAAAATCATCATTGCCAAACCTTCTGATGTTTATGTACCCCGATTTTCAAATATTAATCTTCAACTTATTTAATCGCAAATATCAATAATTCAATAAACAAATATTTTTATTAAAAAAATGGTACTCAAGGAGCAGAAGATATAACTTCTATATAAGTGGAAATTTACGGAAATTATTTTTGTAGATTACAATTTAATATATAATAACGAATATCATATAATTTGCATTTCAGCCAATATTTTGAAGTTAAATAAAGTATTTTCTCATATTTCATCATCACAGTACATATATTTTACAGCCAATTCCGGTTCACGGTCTAGCACTAAGAAATATGTATAATTATTAATTTATCTATCTTGCTTCATTTAAACGAATCACGCATGAAAAGAAAAGTCCAATTAATACAAAGTATCGTACTCCCAACATTCATATATTTCATTTCAATATTCCCTTTATCTGCTCTGAGAGGAGCAGAGAAGTAAAAAAGAATGTGCTGCTTCAAACAATTTCTATTCACGAGAGCTATTTCGCCTTATTCTAGATATGTATGCTAAACCTACTAATGAACAATGTTTCTATGATAAATGCATCCCTTGCTGAAAATCGAGGCTCGTACGCTTATCTCGAATAACATTATGTAATTAGCGAGGTGCGAATTTCGCATACCCAGGAGTATTGTGATTAACAGTGTGTTTAGGAGATAACGGGTGGATTTGTAATTAAAAGGGACAAGTGACGAAAACGAAAAACTACATGAAGGTACATTTGCATTGATATTAAGTAGCCATTCATATTATTATAGAATAAATTATACTATATAATATTATGTATAGATAGATGCAAATATTTAGGTTCAAAATATACCAACAAGATATGCGAGAATAGACAAGATTGTACTTCAAAAACATTAACATAAACATACATTAAGCAATTATATTACAACTCGACTATTTCTATTATATAAATTAGCAGAAAAAGTGGGTTTCTCATATGCACGTAGTTCATGATATTTTATAGGATACTGCTTTCAGTAATGTAATGATTTTAATAGCAATTTTATTATGCCTGGTCGAATTTAAATTTAACAAGCCTAAATAGAAAAATCCAATTAATATTATGATCGCACTCCTAGCATTATTTGCAAATATTTCATCACAGTTCATGTATTCTTACAACTGATTCCGATACACTGTCTAGCACTAAGAAATATGTATAACTATTAATCTAATAATCTTGCTTCATTTAAACGAATCACGCATGAAAAGAAAAGTCCAATTAATACAAAGTATCGTACTCCCAACATTCATATATTTCATTTCAATATTCCCTTTATCTACTCTGAGAGGAGCAGAGAAGTAAAAAAGAAACTGCTGCTTCAAACAATTTCTATTCAGGAGAGCTATTTCGCCTTATTCTAGATATGTATGCTAAACCTACTAATGAACAATGTTTCTATGATAAATGCATCCCTTGCTGAAAATCAAGTCTCGTACGCTTATCTCGAATAACATTATGTAATTAGCGAGGTGCGAATTTTGCATACCCAGGAGTATTGTGATTAACAGTGTGTTTAGGAGATAACGGGTGGATTTGTAATTAAAAGGGACAAGTGAAGAAAACGAAAAACAACATGAAGGTATATTTGCATTGATATTAAAGTGCCATTCATATTATTATAGAACATATTATACTATGTAATATTATGTATAGATAGATGCAAGTATTTCGTCTCAAAATATACGAACAAGATATGTGAGAATATGCAAGATTATATTTCAAAAACGTTAATTTATTGAACATAAACATTAAACAATTATATTAGAATATTCTATAAAAATTACTGAATATTTCCTCTGAAAAATAGCCTGAACTGTGGCCATCCTGTTTATAGGATATTGCGTCAGAATTCATATTTCTCTCTGACAGCTATTTAATTCCAATTTAAAATGTAATGATTTTTAATTACAGTTTTATTATAACCAATCGAATTTAAATTTAACAAAAGTCCAATTATTACTAGTATCATACTCCTAGCATTCTTAAATTTCATTTCAATATTTCCATCATCTATTCTGAGAGGTACAGTGAAGTAAAAGAAAATCTGTTATTCAATACAAATTCCATTCATCGGAACTACAGGTTGTGTCAGAAAAATGTATACACATTTTGAATCATTATAACTCCAGTTTTTATTCACGTATAATTAATATTTAAGTTGCAACAGAATCTACAAAAAATGTATAAATTCTCCTCCTACCGCAGATTCTGAAAGTGTGCCGAAAGTGTTCTGCTCAGGATATCTGTTAAACCTAAACTTGGGAACACATTTGAGAACGGATTGGGAGCCCATTTGGGCACACTTGAGAAATCATCGCTTTCAAAATGCGCGCTAGAAAGTGTGCTGAACAAATGAAGTGTTCTCAGAAGTATTCTAAAAACAGTTCCAAAAAGTGCTCTTCAAAGTGTTCTGAAAAAGGTGACAAAATGAGTGTTCTAAAAAGTGTTCTGAAAAGTGTATAAAGATTTGCAGTGATATTGCTAATGTACTTCTGCTACATTTGTATACTCACAATAGTATTTTAAAATTATTTTTCTTTTTCCAAAAGTTAATCTTGATCCACTCATTATTTCGAATTAATTGCATTTTGAAAAGAAAGAAAAATTAGGAAGTTATGACTCTTTAAACAGTGTATGTATATATTTTACTGACGCACACTGTATTTCGCCTTATTTGAGGACGTATGCTAAACGTACAACTAAAAACACTGTTTAATAAAAGTATTTCTATGATAAATGTATCCCCCAGTTTAAAATCGGCGCCCGTGCGCTTATCTGGAATAACATTTCGTAATTAGCGAATTGCGAATTTCGTATCCCAAGGAGCATTGAGATTAACACTGTATTTACGAGATAATGCATGGATTTGTAATGAAAAAAGAAAGTGATGAAAACAAAAAACAACATAAAAGTACATTCGCATTGATATTAGCCCCTTCAGGGTCTGGCGTCCTATTAATATTACGTGTATTTTCATTCAGTTTATTTTGTCTTAACAAATATTTTTCTTATTATCAGCATATAAGTAATGATAGTACATTTCTATACATTTGTTATTATGACTTCATTTGTGCTTCAGCATTTAGTAGTAATAAATGACATAAAACATTGCTTAGATTTCTTTGCATTGTTGTGGATTATTTTATTTCAAACATATCTTTCACTAGATTAATTTTGTCACAATTATACAAATTGATAAAGAAATCATATGAGTTTTAATTTTTCCAACTGGGTCAAAAAGTCGACCAGGATTCGAACCAGGGATCTCTTGGCTGAAACTACCAATTCTCTACCAACAGATTAATCCCGGACAAATCTGGCGGATCTAATTCACCCAGTTGACCCCATATATATTTTCGCATCTAGTCTGATATCTGAATAAGCTCAACAGAATAAATAGCAGGTAACGGGAATTCCATTAAACGCTGACGATCGCTCGTTTGGTAGAGCATTTGCAGCTTCAGCCAAGAGATCCCTAGTTCGAATCCTGGTCCGAACTTTTTCGCGCAGACGGGAAAATTAAAACTCATATGTTTCACTCTCTAAATTTAAAATACGGGCGACTTTTTCAATCGAATAATTTGTGATAAAACAAAAAGTACTAGAAAGTTCTTATGTCTCCTTAATTATGTTGTAACACTGCATTTTTCAAACGTCTTCAAAAGTTCTGCCTTAGCCTGTTGTCAGGAGAATAGTACGCAGAACAATTTTATTCGTTAGATTTCTGTAAATGACATACTTGTTAAAATTTCAGTAAACCTTAGTTTTGTGATTTGGATAGCTGCTTTTAATATTATAAACATAAAAATATTCCCTCCCCCACAAAAAAAAATCGTACCTGAAAGGGTTAAGCCGTCTTTTATCTTATCATAGAATCACCCCTATTAATTTCAAAATGTGTGTTTTGGAATAGACAGTGCCAGGAAACTTTAAATGAACAAGAATATAACTCATGCTACTCATGATTTTTCAGCGAAAAACATGAACCTGACATAAGATCTTGATTTTTGTTATGCTTGACATACTTTCAAAAAGCAGATTATCCTATTCCAGCAGAAAATACAGGATGTCTCAAAAGTCTTTGATGCATTCGATCAAAAATTTCGTTTAAGAAAATAAAAAAAAACAATTCCAAAAATTTCGCATAGATGGCGCTGCTTTTGCAAAGTTATCGAATAGGTAGACTGCCTTTATGTATAACAATGACAAAATACGCACAATGCGTATGCACAGTATTTGTCCAAACTATGGCAACCCGCATTCCAGAACATAACAATACTCGCCCTCCTGATTTCGATTAGATGTATAGATAGAGTGAGGGTGGATATAACCAGGAGTTTTATAACATCTGGAATGTGGGTTGCCATATTTTGGACAAAAATTATGCATACACGCATTGTTTGTCTTTTGCCATTGTTATGTATAAAGGCATTATACCTATTCGATAACTTTCTAGAAGCAGCGCCATCTATGATAAAAAAATTTAACTATTTTTTTTTATTTGCTTAAATAAAATTTGCAATCTTAAGAAACATGGTCATCGAAATTGTACTTTCGTACATCAATTGTTGACATTTTATTGAATTTTAAAATGTGTCAAGAGCTTTTGGGACACCCTGTAAATTTAAATAAGAATATAAGAAATGTGATATAAACTGGAATTGGATAAAAGCTTTTGTTACTTCTTGCAATAATTTAGAGGGACGTAGAAAAATTTCAAAAGGTGTGTTGACATCTCTGACCCGTGACACCAGAATGTAAGTTTTACAGTTTAACAAGCTTCATGTCCTCCTTCTATTCTTCGAATTTCTTAGACTTCATGAAATACCTTCTCAACGACATATTCCACCTTCCAAGCGCAAACGTTTTACGGGATTTGCATATTTCTGGGAAGTGAAGAAGAATACCGTTGAATCACGTGAGAACGTTGACGTGGAACTACCAACCAATTACATTACATTGGACTTACATTACATAGAATTAACATAAAGCACATTTTTATAGTATTTCCTTTAATTTTTCCCGCCAGTGTAAAATTTCCTTTACACTTTTCTTACACTGTGAGTGGATTGCGGCTATGGGTTCGATTTTAAGTTTTGTTCGTCTTACAGTGTACTGTCTGCCATCAATATTTTTCTAAACGGTTTACGAACACCCTGTATACTTTTATACCGAATGCACCTAAAGTTCATTAAAACGGTAAAAATTCATTAAAAGAAGGAAATTATGCTAAAAAATTGTGATTTTCAGGAATGGGATTAACAAGAGATGGGATTTTTTTTTTATAAAAATTTTTTTTGATTAAAATACAGATTTTAATACCTAAGTGATAAAAGTAAAACACAAAAGGCTTATAAAGACCTTTTAATATAATGATCGACATGTTTCGAACGCACAAACGGTGTCATTATCAAGATCTACAAGATAAACAAACTATTCTCGCAAACATTTTTGAAAATAAACTTGAAAAACATAAATTACCAATATCATATATGTAATAAAAGCAAGTGCTTATGTTTTTCAAGTTTTTTTTTTTTTTTATTTTTGCGAGAAAAGTTCGTTTATCGTGTAGATCTCGATAATGATGCCATTTCTGCTTTTGAAACATGTCGATCAATATATTAAAAGAGTTTTTAAGACTTCTGTCTTCTACTTTTATCACTTAAGCATTTATGTCTGTATTCTAATGATAATAATGATAATATGAAGCATAATAATAATAATATGATAATGATAATATGAAGCATATTTATGCAAATAAGACTGTCAAAAAATACCCTCAATACACATAGATTCTTCATTCGGTGTTTCTTCAATCGAGTCTTCATTCGACGTTCAAACATGTCTTACAAACAAACATGATAGATTAACAGCTTTAACATTAACATTAAAATTAATATTATTTTGTTACTCTTTCATGTATAAATTCAACTACGCAGCTGAAAATGTTTAATTGAGAATTGATAAAACATTCTAAAAACATATATCCCGGTTTGGGGAAATTGATTAATACACTATAAAAACTATAGTCTGAAACGTTTCCGAAAATCAGTGGCAGCAGAAAAAAAAACTTTTTTTTTTATAAATGCTTCTTTGAATCTCGAAAGTATATTTGTCTCTGAAGTTTGTAATCATAAAAAAATATTTTCTAAATTGTGGGAAAATCAAAAAAGATTATTGTGAATTTTCGCTCGTTATTGCATTATAATTTCGTAGTTTAAGAAACATTTGTCTTTTTTTACATTGTATAATAATAAACAATCCATTTTAAAATTACAATTCAATTTTTTTCAGGAATTCAATAAATTAATAATCAGATTAAAACAAGAAAGAAAAATAATGCGTCAAGCATAGATTATGAAACACTTTCCAACACATTCAGAATACCTTAACAAAACTTCACTGTTTAATAAGATGAAAGATGATGTTTAAGTAAACAATTTCTAAAACGCATAACACATTTAAATACCTAATTTCAGAAATTACCATCAACAGTCGGAAAAATATCCGATTTTTTTTGGGCAGCCCTGAATACGATCTATATATTTGTATATATAGTATAAAGCATTCTAAAATTTAATTCAGTTCGAAAACGCATAGCACAGTTGAAAATTCTCTTTCAGTAATTTCCATCAATAAACGGAAATGTACTCGAGATGTTTTCTGAAACCCTGTATATGATCTATAGAATTTATGTACACCAAGTAATATGCAAAATAACGTGTTAAATTTCATAAACGCGTAGTACAGCTGAAAACGCACTCTTAGCAATTATTGTTCATAGACAGTACTGTAACCGAATTCTTTTATGTGTCCCTGTATATGAACAATGAATGCTATGCACACTGTATTCTATAGTAAGCAATTTGAACTTCACCGCAATAATATATCTCAATTTTAATATGGTTGAAATAGTGTAATATCATTAAAATACGCATCAAACGATTTTTCGAAATAGACCGTAATGTAACGGAATTCTTTTGAGTTCCCTGTTAATAAACTATACATGCTATGCACACCATATTCTGTAGTATCTTGTAGTGTACATCAGATATATATACCCATTTCAATATGTTTGAAAGTGTTTATCAATGATTAAAATACACCGCAAATAATTTTCCCTAAAGACTGTAATGTAACGGAATTCTTTTGATTGCCCCTGTACATGGACTATAAATGCTATATACTTCATTTCCCATACCGAACATGCCATATAACATATATCGATTTTATGGAAATCCGAATACATTTACGCGAATTAGAGCACGGACAAAAATACGCCAGACAGATAGACAAACCGAATTCATAAACACTTTTCAACTATGTAGGAAAATGTTAAAAAAGAACTATTTCCCTATGCATGTAGTTTATGATACTTTTTATAAATTTCTAAAATATTTAGAAAAAGTTTGCTTTTTTTTAAAGCTGAAATTCGCATTCATATGCTTTATTCACGCGTTTCGTTGCTAAATGTTTTCCCATATAAGCAAAGTGTGTCATGCTTGAAAGAAAAGTAATTACACTTTTGAAATGTTTAAAGGAAACAAAATGAAACATTGTTAAGTATAACTCAATAATGGAAATCTGAAATCAATAAACAAATTGAATTCCAATAAACCGTTCTAAGAAACCGAAATAGAATACTTTAAAGTTCAGTCGTCGAAATGAACGATATATTTTAGAAGTATTACATTTTATGAAAGAAAAAAAAAATTCTATTTCAAATGAAACATGAAGTCGTAAATCAAGTTATAGTGTAATAAAGTAAAAATACTGTCTAAATGTTTAGATTCAACACATTTTTCTATTACTTTTATCTGCGTCTTTATGAATAAAATAAAAAAAAAATGAAAATTCTAGTAATGGTTTCAATGGTTTTAATACTGTGTGATGTTAAATATTTGGTTGAAACTGCTGCCAATTATCTTACATCGTCGAAATGAGCGATATTTTAGAAGCATAACATTTTATCAGAGTAAAAAAATATTTAAAATGAACCATAATGTCGTAAATCAAGTTATAGTGTAAAAAGTAAAGGGAAAGTCTAAATGTTTAGATTCAACACATTTTCCCACTAATTTTATCTGCAGCTGTATGAATAAAATTTCACAACAAAGAAAATTTTATTAATAGCTTAAATGGTTTTAATACTGTGTGATATTAAATATTTGGTTGAAAATGCTGCCAATTATCATACATCGTCTAAATGAGTGATAGTTAAGAAGTATAACATTTTATCAAAGCAAAAATCTATTTCAAATTAAACATAAAGTCGTAAATCAAGTTACGCTGTAATAAAGTTAAAATAATGTTTAAATGTTTAGGTTCAACACATTTTACCACTACATATTACACATTAAATGTCCCGCAAATATTACTTTTATCAGCGACTTTATGAATAAACTTTTAAAACAAAGAAAATTCTAGTAATGGCGCCAGTGGTTTTAATACTGGGTGAAATTCAGTATTTGTTTGAAAATGTTGCATCCCGTTATAAGTACACGGTTAGAATTCAAATATACAAAAAATAATTTAAAGAAAAAGCTGTATAAAATAAAATTTCGCATACACGCTGGAAATCAAAAAACGTCGGGTCCTGTTTTTTTGTTTTGTTTTTTCAAAATTTTCAGCCTCAGTGAACTTCCGAGTTTTCATTTGATCCGTGTTCAGAAGCCGCGGTACAAACTTTACGCTGACACGTTTCATCGCCCAATCATCTGACAGGATTGCGTGCATGGATCCATGAGAGATCTCTACTTTTTGTGCCAAATCGTCGATGGTTATTCTTCGGTCTGATATGATTAACTGTTTCACTTGCTCGACCATTCCTTCGTTTCTGGAGATTACAGGTCTTCCACTGCGGCTCTCGTCTTCCAGCGATCCCTGTCCAAACCGAAATCTTGAAAACCATTCGTAAATGGCTGTTTTCTTTAAAGAATCATCACTGTAAACTGTCTGTAAGACTAACAAAATCTCTGAAGCAGATTTACCCAATCTGCACATGAACTTGATGTTCGCCCTTTGCTCGAGCTTCGACATCGCGCCAACTGATCACCACGCACTCCTAGCTTCAGCTACTCTGCCTGTTATGAGTTCCAGTATTAAAAAATATAGTAGTAGTAAACAAATAAATTAATTATATTGTGGTATTAAAGAATTACAAGGATTGCCCTTGCAACGATTTGACTGCCCCTTGTATAACCGCGAATGAAAATAAACAATAACCTCTTCGAAACTACCGATTTCGTAAAAAGTTCTTTTTTATTGGAAACCTCAGAAACCCACATATTTTTGGAGATTTGCAGAATACTTTATAAAGACAAAGTTTCTTTTGCTGCCACTGATTTTCGGAAACGTTTCCGAGCACTTTTTATTGTGTATTAATCAGCTTTCTCAAACCGGAATGTTGGTTTTTAAGGTTATATCAATTCTCAATTAAACATTTTCAGCGATTAAACATTTTCTCAATTAAACATTTTCAATTAAATTTATACATATAAAAGTAACCGAATAATATAAATTTTATGTTAATATTAATGGTGTTAATTTATCACATGTGCTTGAATAGACAGCACTTATATTCCGGATATAGAAAACTGATTAATACACTATAAAATACTACTGGGAAACATTTTCGAAAATCCGGGCCAGCAAAAGAAACTTTGTTTTTATAAATGCCTATTTAAATCTCGAAA
This sequence comes from Maratus michaelseni, assembly GCA_963931845.1. Lineage (NCBI taxonomy): Eukaryota > Metazoa > Arthropoda > Arachnida > Araneae > Salticidae > Maratus > Maratus michaelseni. The sequence continues at coordinate 345,023,970 of OZ007590.1, read as the reverse complement.
ATATAATGGTTTCCAGAGTTTCGAAACATAAAATACGCATTTCGGATTCGTGGGTTAGTCACATGAGGTTATTTGGTATTTCCGTACGTGATTATCTTTTATTTTCTTAAATAAAGAACGCATCCTCAAAATGCAGTGTAAGGTGATTATTTGTTATATATTGCTAAATAAGAGGAAGAATAATAGATTGTTTTATCTATTATTGATTTTTTATTTACAATCCTTTGCTATTCCTTATTTATCTAAAAACCTTCTCTTCTTTTATGTTTAAAACTGCTTACGAACATGCTCGAATATTTGAAGTAGAGACATTTTCCATCTAATTGAACGGAGTTCTCTCAACTGTGAGATACGTGATGCATTCTTTAAAATTTATGTATAGCAAAACTCAACTTTGTATTTTTTTTTCAATAAAAACATTATCCAGTTTAAATCTTTTCACTTGATTAAACATTTCTATTGCCTTTCAAGCACATTTCCTTCAAGAACAATAACAATTTATTGGAAGCCTTAAATTTCTCTGAAAATGTGAGAATACTTCCACGATTTTGCCGCATAATTTTATTTTCGAACACTGAAATATACCTGCAATAAAAAAAATCACAGAAAATAAATAGCATAAAATTTAAGTACGTTGCATTATTGCTGTTGCTTGGTAAAACCAAACCGACAAAGCATGGTGTTAATCCGACTCTCTGCTACTATTCATCTGATGAGGAAAGTTGATAAGAATTGCTGTTGAAATTGTAGTTATGTTTTTTACTTATTATATGGATTTAAAAAGATCTACGTCTGCATATATTTAATCTCCATCAAATGTATCATTGCTGAACATAACAGGCAGTTTGGAGCTACTTGTTAGTAAAGGAAGAATGATATGTAGACGTTTTGATATACACTTGATTTGGACATAGACTTGTATTGTAAACCTTTTAGCTTTTTAGGTTCCATTGTCTAATGATATAGCCAAACTGAAATGTGACTGTGCTTGAATGAATTACACCCAACATGAGAGAAGTGCCCTAATTTCCGGCGTATAATCCGCGGATCAAACAATTCGGTTTCAACCCAGAAATTTTATTCAATAATTGAAGCCAAATATTTACAGTGATCTGGGAAGTAACATTTTATAAAATAAAATTTCTGGGTCCAAACATGATTGTTTCATCTGCGGATTATACGCCGGAAATTACGGTAATTTCTTTTCTAGGATGAGCTTCAACATAATTCCCATAATGATTCTCAAAGCCCTTACATATAAATATTATCACAATAATATATTGATCATCAAACATTCCAGAAAGATATCATTATCAAACAGGCAGTTTGGAGTTCCTTGTTAGTACAGGAAGAACGAAATGTCGACGATTTGAAATAGACTTCATTTGGATATAGGCTTATTTTTAAAACCTTTTAGCTTTTTAGGTTCTATTATCTTATGGTATAGGCCAATTGAAATGTGTTTGCTCACGTATGAATTAGACCCAAGATGAGGGGAATACTTTCAATTCCAGGATGACCTTCAACATAATTCAATTAATGATTCCCATATCCTTTCATATAAAAATTATCAGAACTGTATATTGAGAAACAAACATTCCAGAAAGAGATCATTATCAAACAGGTAATTTGGAGTTCTTTGTTAGTATAGGTATAACGATATGTCGACGTTTTGAAATAGACTTCATTTAGACATAAACTTATTTTGAAAACCTTTTAGGTTTTTAGGTTCCATTGACTTGTGATATAGCCCAACTAAAATGTGTGTGTGCACGTATGAATTAGACCCAGCATGAGGGAAATACTTTCATTTCCAGGATAAGACTCAACGTAATTCCCATAATGATTCTCAAAGACCTTTCAAATAAAAAATATTAGAACTGTGTATTAAGCAACAAACATTCCAGAAAAATATTATTATAGCTGTGACAATTTTATAGATAAGAACAAGAACAGCAACAGACAAAAGCACTGTTCTGTATTTCTTTAGTATGGGTGTTTGCCATTCTTAGAATCAAAATATTTATGGACAATATTTCATGAACGCAAAAAGGTTTATTGCTACAGATATACATGGAGAATTGATCAATTCATCTTATGCAAATTGCTGCAAATTCTGTTTCTGTTCGTGTTAGAATGATGAATTACAAGTTGCATAGTTTCAACAAAAACCCTCCAAATAGTCCGATAAGAATACACAGCTACAGGCTATCGACAATACTATTAAAAATACGATTTTCAGAGAAAATCTTTAAACTACAAGCATCCCACTGTTTTTTTTTAATTATTATTATTTTATTTTGCTGTGCAGATTACCCATAGAAATCTGATTTATAAATTCCCCATTCGAAACATCTTCTTTTACACGCCATTATTATAATATCACTTATTTGTTTAGCATACAACATATATTGTACAAACTTTTCTTAAGTTCCAGTAACAACTTGAACTAATATAAGTCAAAAATGTATTGAAACATGGCTTTATATTTTAGTAAATCGTCATTTATACTATCAAAATACAGTAATAACAAAAATATATATGACCTTCTTACAATAAACATTTTATGTTTCACAAACACAAAAGTAAAAAAAATCTTTGGAAAATGGTGTAAACATACTACAGTTCAACTAACGAAAAAGTTAAATATACTTTTTCACGAACAATTCTCTTAATTCAGGAAGTTTCAGTTTAAACTTTTTTTGTGAAAACTAAATACTTTATTTAAGCTTAAATTCTATGCATTGTTATTCAAAAGTTTGAAAAGTAAACTTACGGTTTTAAATATGATAATTCAGTAAACACTACAACTTTGGATTTTCTCCAGAGGGAAAACAATTTTCTATTTAAACAAAGCACATGTATCTAAACAAACTAAGTTACAAAGTTTGACAAAATGAACTAAAGTGATTTTCTCATTTTCTAACACAAAGTAGTAATAGAATGTTTTCACAAAACCATAACTATCAAAACTTTACAAGTTTTATGAAAATTGGTTAATTTGACCAAGGCTACATTGATACAATATTACAGCTTGATATTTTGCATAACTAAATTTTCTTAGCATTATAAACAGGGGCAAGAAAGTCAAAAGTTATATATATATGGGTTTGCAGAAACGATATTTTTTCAATCTATTTCAGTATCTGTTTTTTAATAGCAATAAATAAAGACGAAAATTAATTGTTAGTTTAAAATGTAACTCATACAGTAGCCCTTCGTTAGATCGTGCATCCCGAACGATAATAAAAACGTGTTATATATCCGAGGGCGTAATGTAATTGAAGAACATAAAAAAGTAAGAAAGATAACCTAGAAGTAATTGTTTTATATTTGAATCCAAAACGTTATATTGGGTTGTTCGGAAAGTTCTTTACGTTTGGGAAAGTTGGTTTGTACCGGAAAATTCTATAATTTAATTATTAGACAATAATTCCGATATCTAGTGTCTAATAAATTTAACATGTAGTTAATACTACACCTTACCTTTTCGCAACGGCTCAGTTTAACACAAGACACTCTACTTGCCATAGACTGGGCGTTAAGTTGTTTGCAACTCGGAAGACCCTTAACCTTTTCAGGGGCAGTGGTATATTTATGAAACCACTTGGCCACACATGGCACCAGAATTTTGCTAAAATCTTTTCAATTTAATAAGTATGTGAAATATAGCCTTTTTCTTATTTCCAAATAAATTTGTTCGTAAATTCCGGTGCCAGTCATTTATTTCAACATTTTAGAACTGAAAGTACTTTGCCCCTGAAAAGATTTAACCGGCATCAACTGTTCGGCAAGTGTCTAATAATTGACGGGCAAAATTTTCAGGTACGAATTGGTTTTCCCAAACAGAAGTAACTTTCCAAAGAATCCAATATTATACGAATATTGAATTTTCTAAATTAAGTATACGATAGATAATAACTTTTTTTTGTAATTGACATATAAATATAACTAATTAAAGCATTAAAATCAGAAAGAACTTAGGTGGGAGGCAAAAAAATTACGATATATCCGAAAGAGTGAGTGATATAATGAGGCGCAATATAACGAGACCTCCAGTGAGAAAGCAATGTCTGTAAATTCAACTCAGGCAAAAAAGAGCGAAATATCCGAAAGAGTCATATAACGAGGGCGCAATATTACGAGACCTCCACTGTATTTTGAATTTTATGCTGTATTAAATTCGATTTTTTTGCACTCTACTATTGCAGTCAGCTTCTGCAATGTCACTATTACATTTTAAATGGTCAGTGGTGTCACACTCACAATGTTATCAAAATGTGACTTGCCTCATTGGTCAGGTGGTTATACTAAAGTGACGAATATTTGGTAGCTACTGATCAGACACTTTATGTTTAAAAAAGATTAAAAAATCATTAAGTAAATAATGTTGTATTAAATGTACTACGTATTTGTGTCATTTAAGATTCGTCACAAAATTTGACATATCGACATTCAAAGTAACTTGGATAAAACTCATCTTCTGCGTAACGTGCTGAAATTCGGATTCACGAGTGATGACGCATTTGATCACTGTGCGATAAGTGTACATATGCATGTCCCGAAAGGACATATACAAATTTAAGAGGTGATAGAGCACACTGCAATAAACATGTTTTGTTTAAGCAAACAGGCCCGCAATCCAGTTATTCAATCATTAGAAGGTGTCTCTCTCCATGCAGAGCACTGATTTCTATTTATAACTTTAAAATAATGATAACAATTTGTTTCAAAATATTCCACAGAATAACTTTACTTTCTATGAAATGTGGGGATATAAACTGTAAGTGCATTATAATTACGTCGAAGGTACCCTATGTTCCTTATGGCAATACAAAAAAGCGAAAAGAAACAAATTCGATTAATTTTCTCACTATATAAATCTGAGCTTCTACGAATGTCAATCACAGTGATTAGGCTATCGGGAGAATATCAAGAAACCTACACCCGTAAAAGATATGACCATCACAAGTAATTTCACAAAATTATTGTTATTCTACACATTTTAGGTAAATTTTGTAAGAAATACTACCTAATACATTCCCCCCCTATGTTGGAATTTCTGGAAAATTTTTGCAGATCTACGCCCATCATGACTCCCAGAACCCAAAACCAACAAACAAAGTTCAAACCTCAAACAAAGTTCAAAACTTTATCTATCTATCTATCTATCTATCTATCCATCCATCTATCTATCTATACCACTTTTTTATGGACACGATAACTTCAAAAATTTTGCAGAAATCTCTTCCAAACTCATACATAAAATCAAGGGGATAAAATCTCGGTCAAGTTCGTTAATGATCAAAATCGAACGAAGAGGAGGGGATGAGTGTGTTTTTGTGAAAACATAAAAAAAGCCAAAAATGTATGTATGACAGATTTTTTATATCATTAAAAATGTCCTCAAGGCGGGGGGGGGGGGGTAGGTGTGTAAGAAGAAAAAAATTCAGAACTTTGTCAGTTCACAAGATATCAAATCTGCTTGAATTTATTATAAATCCTCTTAATATTATCTACAACTTTTATATTGACAAGTTTTTTATAGGACCAACCCAAAAAAAAATCATTAAAAAATCCCTGCTGGTTCCGCCTACAGACACTGGTAGATTTCGAAGTGGACGGTTCCAACTTCCGTATCATGGCAAAAAAGTAATTTCTTCTGCAATTCCTAATAAACAGATGTCCCATGGTCTGCGTATTCAAAATCTATCTGTGTCTGTAGTCCGAGCCGTCAGGGATTTTTAAAACTTTAAATGTAGTGTTTAGTATTTTAGAATCGTTAGAAGTGATCTTACTAGTTAGAATTACAGTTGAAATATTACATACTTTTTCAATAGAAATATGTTTTTTTGACATTCACGATAACAATATGTTTTAAATAGTCTGTGGTACGCCTCTGTGGTACGCCTGTGGTACGTATATCTGTGGTACGCCTGTGACCTACAGGGTTATCATTCAGGTTCTTTTTTAGTTAAAAAAAAACTTTCCACAAAATTCAGAAGTGAATAGGTTTTTCGAATTTTCTGAAACTGCATTTATAAAACTAGACGTAGATGTAATTTTCAGAAAAAATAAAATGATGATCGTTCTCAATCCTTTTGCGTCCGTATCCATAGAGATTTTAGCAAAAACAAAACTATTTAATTTCGTATTATAAAAAATACACACCACCTTCAAAAAGAAATAATTATCTCATTTAACAACAATAAATATTCTAAATACTGTTTTACAATTGGGAGTGTATTTTTATGATCTACAGTTCGAGATATTATCTCTAAAGTTTCTATGTCGAAAATCCAGCATATATACACGCTATAGGACCAAACAAATCCAGATACTTGTGATATCTCATGGATAAAGTAATATATTTTAGTTCTATTTCAGCTATTTTAATGTTTTTTGGAGGTGGGGATAAAGCTATCTTATTAATTTAAAGCTTTCGGAAATCTACCTAATCATGTGAAATTATTACATTTGTAACCAATATGAAATAGTCTTTTCAAGTTTTTATAACTTTGAATTAGATTTCCTGATTCATAAAATACTATAAGTCAAAACAACATTCTTACATAGCCTAGCAGAAAACAATGGGTATGGTTTTTGACGTAAAAATGAAAAATGAAAGAGTAAATAAATCAATGGAGCAAGGAACGAAATGTCATATATTTTACTGAGCTTAAGTATTCTAATATTACACAAAGCGTTCAAGCTAGCAAAATCCATAAGGTTCGCAAAACAAAAGTTTCGACAGAATGCTTACTGTTTTGAAACGACGTTTGATACAGTGTATGTGTTTCGAAGGTTTTATATTCCAAAAATGTAAAATGTAACTTTCTACGAAAATGTTTTTAGTATATTTCCTTTTTTAGAGGGGATTATTATATTTCATTCTCGTTTCTCTTTTGTACACTTTTAGATTCTAAAAATGTATGTATGAGATCACACGTAGGATCTAAAGATCCCACGGTTTAATATTTGCCATCAGTTTTAAATTAAATCAGAGTTATTACAATATTTATGGCGTATTTGTTAGTGTATTTTCCACAAATAAGAAAAAGTTATTAGCGTATTTGTGGAAATGTCATACATTTTACTGTGCTTAGGTATTCTAATACTACACAAAGCGTTCAAGCTAGCAAAATCCATAAGGTTAGCAAATCAAAAGTCTCGACAGAATGCTTACTGTTTTGAAACAACGTTTGATACAGTGTATGTGTTTCGACGGTTTTATATTCGAAAAATGTAAAATGTAACTTTTACGAAAATGTTTTTAGTATATTTCCTTTTTTAGAGGGGATTATTATATTTCATTTTCGTTTCTCTTTTGTACACTTTTAGATTCTAAAAATGTATGTATGAGATAACACGTGGGATCTAAAGATCCCACAGTTTAATATTTGCCATCAGTTTTAAATTAAATCAGAGTTATTACAATATTTATGGCGTATTTGTTAGTGTATTTTCCACAAATAAGAAAAATTTATTAGCGTATTTGTGAAAATGTCATACATTTTACTGCGCTTAGGTATTCTAATATTACACAAAGCGTTCAAGCTAGCAAAAGCCATAAGGTTCGCAAAACAAAAATTTCGGCACAATGCTTATTCGTAATAATATTTATGGCATATTTATTAGCGTGTTTATGACGTATATATTAGTGTATTTTCCATAAATACGCAAAGTTGCTAGAGTATTTATGGAAATGTCATACATTTTACTGCGCTTAGATATTCTAATACTACACAAAGCGTTCAAGCTAGCAAAATCCATAAGGTTAGCAAATCAAAAGTCTCGACAGAATGCTTATTCTTTTGAAACAACGTTTGATACAGTGTATGTGTTTCGAAGGTTTTATATTCGAAAAATGTAAAATGTAACTTTCTACGAAAATGTTTTTAGTAAATTTCCTTTTATAGAGGGAATTGTTATATTTTATTGACGTTTCCCTTTTATATACTTTTAGATTCTAAAAATGTATTTATGAGATCACAAGTGGAATCTAAAGATCTCACGGATTCATATTTGCCATCAGTTATAAATTAAATTAAAGTTATTAGCCAATCTTGTTAATGGGACTTAACTTCTAACCACATAACTTTTGTTTATGAGGTGGGGGCTCGCTTAGTAGTGATATAAACTAAATTGAGATTCTGTTTCAGGATTAAAATTTTGTATAACTATCTAAATATAGATTTTGTGTTAAATGAAAATATAAAGTGTCAAAAATTAATCGAAAATTATTAATCTGAATTATTTTTTCAATTGATAAAATAAAATATTTTAAGTGCTGATATAGTAAAGCAGGAATCACGAAATATTGGGTTTTTCGGAAAGTTCCTTCCGTTTGGGAAAGTTGGTTCGTACCGGAAAATTCTATCATTTAATTATGAGACATTAATTCCGATATATAATGTCTAATAATTGACGGGCAGAATTTTCCGGTACAAATTGGTTTTCCCAAACGGAATGAACTTTCCGAACAACCCAATAATTGATAGCACTTTTTAGTTATTTTATTTAAGGAATCAGCTATCTTTGAGTGTGCAAACTTGACCATTTCTTCAAATAGAAAAATGGAATTGAACACACTTAAAAAATATTGACAAAATTTCCGGTAATTACCTTTTTGAAATAATGACAATAAGAATTTTTTCATGTTATATTTTGCGTATTTTTTTTTTATCTATTTATAATTATAAAACATAGAGACATAAATACTGCAAGCATTATAAAAAACATACTATACGTACAATAATACAAATACTACGAAAACTTCAATTCTAAACACGAATTATATGATTTGTCCAGTTGCAGAAAATCTGAAAAGAGAGGTAATTTTGATTCAGTCTGCCCGTTTTTCCAAATGATAGTTATTAAGTTTATTTTTTTGTTGTTGTTACAGAATATTTCTGCGTAAAGACCAAGATATACTGTATTTTTCGGAGCATAAGACGCTTTATATAGGATGCACCCTAAAATTTAACCCTTTTTTAGTAAAAATACTGAAAGTAAAATAACGACAATGACTGGTTTAAAAGTAAAAATATTTATAATAAATCACTGTAGTGGCTATAGAACAATACACAGTAACAAATACAAAAATAATATCCCAAGAATTTAAAAATTGTTTTTTAAATTTTGTAGCCATCTAGTAGTAGAATTGATGTATGAAAGTATTATTTTTTTAAATATTAAATAAATATATATAAATTTTTCAAAATGTTCACTTCATATATAAATTAGGTTAGTCAATGTAAATATATATTTTTTCTTCAATTCAAATTTATTTTTGCACGTGAAAGGAAATATGTTTGCAAACATTTAAGCTTTAATTTCGTTCCTTAGACATTAATTCATAAAATAGAATTATCATAAATGCACATCCATGTTTCTAAATTCTTAAATAACTTGATGTCAGTCATAAAGGCAATCAAAATTATTTATAAAAGCTGTGCTTAACGTGTAACAGTCAACGGAAAACATTGAAAAAAAATTAATGCATTACGTAGTTGATTATAGATATCTATATGGGAGATTAGCACAAAAAACAATGAATAGTTATGAAAAATAGCTCAACTCTTTTATAGAAAAAAATTATAAAGCGCATAATAAGTGCTTTATAAAGCGTTTTGTGGCGTAGAACTTTTTTTTTTACAAAAGTTCTCATATATAAACAATGTAATCTTATTATCTTATCTCTTGGAAAAATTAAATAAAATAATTTTTGGGCTTTTTTTAAGTTTTTTTTGAGAAAAAAAAGAATTGGGGTTTTGCTTAGTAGAGATAAAAACTATAATGAGATTTTGTTGTTTCCTAATGTGCTAGATTTACAAATTTCTAAAACTGTGTTACAAATATAGCAATGGATCTGTCAAAATTGTACCATCACCACTAACAATGATGAATATCGAAAAAAATAAGACTTTTATTTTTCTTGTGAATCATATTCAAATTGTTCAACAAAATACCGACTGTCAATATTGCAGATTTTCCTAATATCTATAAATCGCAAATATCAAGTTATAAAATTATTTTTTGTATTTATTAATGAAATTACACGAACATGAAATTTATCAAGTTACAATAACAAGTTATATGCTCAAACATTACTATTATTTGTTTGCTGGTTGCAAAATTTAGACGAGTTGATGTTAGTTGAAAACCTTATTAAACACTACGTTAATAAAACGTCAGTTTTGAATGTTTTTCAAAATAAAAAATAGGGTACACTTTAAATTTATAAAACGCAGCACCACTCATCCACGATAACTCAAAAAGAGAGATATAAATTCCATACGAAATGAAATAATCAATTAATTGTTGTTATAGTATTATAAATTTAAACGTTTGAGGTTTTTCGGCCTTACCCTGTGCAAAAATTAGCCGGATTTTTTTACGTTAATACGACTATTCGAGAATCCATGTTGCTGAATTCCTAATCATAAATGTATGAATACAAATGTTTTTAATGAATATAAATTTTATTTAATGCTGCATGCATTTATTTGAATCTTCAATATCAAGATGTATTTAAAAAGTCTTCAACTATAATGTTCCATCCTTCCTTTCATGAAACCATGGCATAAATGCCGCCCAAGTAATCTTCCACCTCTTTTTTCGAAAATACAATTGCGCTTTATTCAATAGCAATGGATCAATGGAGCTTAAGAATTCTGCGATTAAAAAAGACGAATATTACTTTTGAAAAATAGATGGTGGAAGTTTGCATTGGCGGTAATCAGGCCCTTCACGGAGCCACGTTCATTTTCTTTGTTTTGATTTCCTATTAATCCTTACGATATATTTTTATAATTGCCTAGTCTTTATTTTGTGATGAAATGTCTTTGCCTGTCTTCAATTGTATAATCAGATTTTACGTAAAATTTTAGCAATGACTAATAGAATGTTACATTTAAGATATATATTTAGATTTAACTTAACATTCTGCAAAATTCAGTCAAACAACATAATTTTTAAGAACAATTAAAAGTAGTCCGATGTGCCAATCACAAAACTTTCATCTATCTCATACAGGTTTCACATACACCAAAAAAGAATTAGCACCAATTTATGTCAAAGTCTAACTGAATCTAAAATTTTATCAAGTTCAGTGCATTAGCTATTGAGTTATGACTGTCGCTAAAATCGTATAAATCATGAAACATTCAGCATAGCAGCGCCATCTGTTGGGATATTTACACCACAATCTAATTCACAACAACATATGCTAACATTTAACTGAATCTGAAGTTTGAGTAAATTCTGTGCATTAGTTCTTGAGATATAGCTATCATAAAAATCGCGAAAAATATAGCATAGTAGCGCCATCTCATGAGCGATTCACACCAAACACTGGTCATCATCAATTTATATCGAGGTCTAACTGATTATAAACTTTTATTGAATTCCGTGCATTAGTTCTTGAGATAGAGCGCCCGGACAATTTTTGTCACAGACAGAAAGACAGACTCACAAACACACACTTGCTAAAAACTGTCAAATCGTGTTCAAAACCTTCTAAAACGCATAAATCCGTCAAAAACCGGAAGTCTAAAATTTGCATGAATCCAGTACATTCTTCTTTTAAAAATAGAAGAAAGTAAAAATCTTTATATACTAATAAAATGACCAAAATTTCACGTTAGATAAATAATTTAATCCTGTTTCATTATCTGGTAAAACAAAGTAACTTGAAAAATCAATATCATGAAAGAAACAAATATGCCTATTTTTACTACTAACCGATTTGTAAAATAATCAAGATTTATCGATTTTCTATTAGTCAATATTTCCTTTGATTGTCAAAAGGAGGAAATTATGTTTTTTGCAATGTAACTGAAAATTTAAGATACATATAAATTACATTTTTCCAACATTTGAAATATTTTAAATTATAAAAAAAAAACAGCCATCATTAATACTTGGAAATTTTTCCTTAGAAAATTTCTCACGCCTTGCATTCATAATAGTATTTCAAATATTAATTGCTTATAAGGCATATAGACAACATAGTTAAAAAGTATCCAAGCCGGGACTCGAACCCGAGTCATCAGTATAGCGCACTGACGTTCTACCAACTGAACCACTTGGAACGATACCCAGCCTGGCACTTCTCACTATCACATGTTGCCAAGGCTACAATCGCAGCACCAGATGGAATGTTTTTCCATGAGCTCTGGGGCTTTTCTATGGAAAATTTTTCAAGTATTAAAAGTAGATTTATTCAATCATCGATGCTGGATTTTCTTTAGTTTCGTGTTTGCCCCAGCGTTTGTGGCTCACGGAAAAATATTCCATTTTGTACTGCGATTGTAGCCTTGCCAACATGTGATTGTGCGAAGTAAAGTGTTTAAGTATATTGTAACTGTACAAAAAGTAATGATATCTAACAAAAGCATAACTGTGAAAAAAGGGAGCCAAGTTATGTAAAAGAAAACAAGAAAACAAGTGATATGTAAGTGGGTGCCAAGTTCAAATAAAATTCACTCAAACTTACCTACTGAAGTATTACAGCATTGTTCAAATTGTTTAAAAATAAAAATTATTGATAGCGTATTAATAATAAATCTAGAACTTGGCAAATTTTTGATAAATATTATGCCTATAATTTTCATGTCTTAAATGATGATGATAATATTAATAACACTGGCATTATAATAATTTTTAATATTGTTATTATTATAAACAAATGACTCGTGTTAAATATTTGATAAACAAATAAACACATAGATACACTTCCGCTCGTCTTTGATTAACACTCTAGCGATCCCCACTCCCGGAAACCTCAATACAGACTAAAGCCTGGCAAAGAGACAGATACACTTACGCATGTCCTTGGTCATCACTCCAGAGACTCCACCCCTTTCAGGACCCTCAATACATTCAAATTAAGGCCTCCAAACATGAAATAACAAGTTTTGATATAATAATGTCATTAATAAAGATAAATGACTCTTGGGTAAAAACTTGCCAAGTTCTAGATTTATTATTAATATACTATCAATAAGTTTTATTTTTAAACAATTTAAACAATGCTATAATACTTCAGTAGGTGTTATTAAAATATTCATCTTTATCTTTATAACTTTCTCATTTAAAGCCCAAAGAGGGTATTCTTAAAACAAAATTTAATAAATTTCCGTTTACCTAAATTCTTTAATATTATATTTCAAAATTTGAACCGACTGTAAGTTTCATATTTCAAAATGCTCCTTTATTTTCCTACGCTCTAATTTAAAACAATTTTATACAGCTAATTACATCAAAATTTCTAATGAAAGCTTGTATTCGCCGCGAACTGGGATAATTGGTATGCCCCTTATTCTCTATTAACATCTCAGGCATCGTAAGAAGTCCTGTGGGCACCACACCATATCCTAATAAAAGTTTTAAATGTCTTGCTTATTAATTAGAAACTAAGTCCTTTAAACTTTTATCATCACATAATTGGATAGTCTATGAAATTTCGAGGTTACGCCCAAAGGGCAAATGCGCATTTATTCTATTGACTTTTGCCCTGGAAGGATTTTATTCAGCTGTTATACAATTAAATATAAATGCCTTGTTAGCTTATACTTAGAATTTTTTGTGTATATTTTGCAAATAACTTCATATATAAACTTATCTAACAAAATGTTATTGGTTCTAAAACTCAGAAGAACATGGATTTGTGGTTAATGTTAAATACACATACGCGCATACGTATACTGGATACAATATACATACATTTAGGACTTAATTTCTAACGAAAAACAGTACCGGAGCTACAACATTTTTCACTACTGTGAACGGTTGCATATTGGTCGTCCTTTTCATTGACATATTTTTATTTTACATGTTTTCTTCTTTTTTTTTCAAAATTTGAAGCATTGTTTTCTTTAACAACAGAAAACTTTTAACTTATATGTAAAATATGGCCACACCTACCAACATTGCACTAAACTTCCGTACAATGTCGGTTAATTTAACTGAGGTTAAACATGTTTCAAATCAGAATTAAAAAACAAATTCTGCAATCAGATAGGTTCCTCCTAAGGACATAAAAGTAAATATAAATTAATTTTTCATATATATTTTCTGGTTACAAACGTCTTTAACCTGGATCAAATTAACTCGCATTGTACGGAAGTTCAGTTGAAAGTTCACAGGTATATACAGCTATACATAGGCGCGCGCACGCGCACACACACACACACACACATATATATATACACACATATATATATATATATATATATATATATATATATATATATATATGTATATATAATAGATTTAAATATTGCAGAGGTGTTAAAATATTTATATTTATCCTTATAACATTTTCATTTAAAGCAAAGAAATCTTAAAACAAAATTTAACAAATTTCCGTTTACCTAAATTCTGTAATATTATATTTCGGAATTCGAACCGACTATAAGTTTCATATTTCAAAATGCTCATTTATTTTCCTGCGCTCTAATTTAAACCAATTTTATACAGCTAATTACATCAAAATTTCTAATGAAAGCTTGTATTCACCGCGAATTGGGATAATTAGTATGCCGCTTATTCTCTATTAACATCTCAGGCATCGTAAGAAGTCCTGTGGGCACCACACCATATCCTAATAAAGGTTTTAAATGTCTTGCTTAATAATTAGAAACTAAGTCCTTTAAACTTTTATCATCGCATAATTAGATAGTCTAGGAAATTTCGAGGTTACGCCCAAAAGGTAAATGCGCATTTGTTCTATTGACTTTTGCCCTGGTAGGATTTTATTCAGCTGTTTTACAGTTAAATAGAAATGCTAATACTTAGAATTTTTTGTGTACATTTTACAAATAATTTGATATATAAACTTATCTAACAAAATGTTATTGGCTCTAAAACTCAAAAGATTATGGATTTATGTTTAATGTTAAACACACATACGCGGAAACATATACTGCATATATTATATATACATTTAGAGTTTAATTTCTATAAAAGAAAGTAAACATATACACACATACATCAGCTTCATTCATTACCACACACCGGAGTATGTAGTGTACACATATTGATATATTATATACTCCGGTACATTTTTCTTTAGTAGGTAGGTTTTTATTCAGCCGTTCTACAATGAAATAGCAGTTAAATTGTTATTGGTTTTATAACCTAAAAGATTATGGATTTGTGTTTAATATGTTAAACACACATATATATATATGCATATACTACATACATTATACATACATTTAAGGGTTAATGTCTAACAAAAATAAAGTCGGATCCGTAATATTATGCAGTACTATAAACAGTAGAATATGGCCTGTACGTTTCACCGACAAATTTTTATTTTATACGTTATTATTGTTTTCAAAATTTAAAGCACTATTTTTTCAGTAAAATAAAAATAAATATATTTTAAATCCATCAATACGCGTAGACACACAAACACACACATATAATGAAGTCTAAAGAATCAATAAGTATCAAAATATTTGTAATTAGAGGTGGGGAATTTTCAGAAAATCTTATCCGCCAAAGATTATTTATTATCAGTACTCGAGCTTCAGTACTCGATAATTATAAACACCGATAGGATCCTGCTAATATTTAAATACTCATAAAAAATAAAGAAACTCCAGAGCTGAGCACCAGTGTGTTTCGGTTCAAATTAAGTACTGTCATATATGCAAAAAATATGCAGGATACGTTCACATATATCTGTACACAAGGGAATTACATGAAAAAATATAATTTTACCATATTTCTACTAATGCATGCAATTCCGTTACTCTCTGATACAATAAGAATCTAGGTGTGCATTTAAATATTTCAAATACATTAATTTGAAGGAAAATATGCAAAAATCATTCAAATTCTAATAAATCAATTGAAATAGCGTTGTTATACACCAATAAGTACTTGTTATAGTGCATCTCCTTGAATTTAACACGGAGTAACAGTTATTAGTGAATAAAAAAAACTTAGTCCTACAACGCCCTTTATTTCATATTTAAATGCAATATGTGTATTTGAAATTCAAACTTAAATATATAAATTTTGAAACTGCTACCCAATAAAAATTAAGACAGCTATAATGTTTAATGCAAAAAATACTATAGCAACGCTTTCTGTTACGTGAACAAATCGAAAATTGAATAAAAATAATTTAAAATGTTTTAAGTTTTTTAATCTTATATACGAACAAAATTTGTGAAATTTCAGTCTTTGTTTGCGAAGATATAGCTATCAGAGAACTCGTGAAAAACACAGCACAGCAATGCCATCTATAAAATGACATAGCATTCTTATCAGCAGCAATCTATTGGGTTGTTCGGAAAGTCTTTTCCGTTTGGGAAAGTTTTAAAAATTCAGAAAGTTGTACAAAAAATTATAAATTAAAAATATTGATTCCGTTAAGTGTTAGAATTTGATACAAGGATTATGGAACATTTTTTGTTTTGGCTAAACCTTAAGAAGTGGCTGAGATATGGCAATTTGAAATTCTAGGGTGGCTGAGATTTTGAAACTATCTAATATTTGTTATGCTGTAAATCTCGTATTTATGAACCGACATGAATGGGACTAATCATGTGAACAGAATATTCCAAGGTCTCCACCTAGTTCGTTGGCCAGCTTCATCCGCCATCTTGTTTCAATCTGGCGGCCAGTTAATTTTGTTTTATTTTTTTTAATTTAAAAAGATGTACAAAAAACTTATAAATTGAAAAAATTGTTTCCGTTAATTGTTAAATCGTGATACAAGGATTCCGAAAATTTTTTTTTGCTTTGTCTTTATCTTAAAAAATGGCTGAGATATGACAGTTTGAAATTCTAAGGTGGCTGACATTTTGAAATAATCTGATTTTGATTATGCTGTAACTCTCAAGCTGAAATTTGCATTAAAATTTGGTATTAACAAAAACCGGGAATGAACCTTTTATAATCGGGTTCCAAACATTTTAGCTAAGTAAAATGAGTTGATTTTTTTTAAATCATGGACTATGAAAGCTACCTTTTCCTACCGGTACTGGCCGGAAGGACTTTTGGCGTTATAGCTACACCCAAAACTAATCAGCACCAATTTATGTCTAGATCTAACAAAATATGAAGGATGATGAAATTCCGTGAACAAGTTCTTTAGACAGAGCGCCCGCAAAATTGTTGTCCATACATACATGCATACTTACAGACAGACAAACAACCATTTTCCAAAAATAGTGATATCGTATTCGGGACATTCCAAAAGTGTAAATTCATCAAAAACGGAAGTCGAAAATTTTCACGTTTCCAACACTTACTCCTTATGTATATAGAAGAAAGCGAAAAGAAACAAATTCGATTAACCTTTGAACAGTTTTGACCGAACTCCGCTCGGACAAGAAGAGTTTGCTTGCTTCGTTACGAAAAGCTTTTGTGTACCACTAATTTTTAATTGTAATTTTTGATTTACTAATTGACAGACATTTTACAATTACATAAGGCAAATATTTTTTATAGAAAAATTGGTGTATTATCCCTTTTTTCAGTTTATTGTGTCAAAAAAAAAAAAAAAAAAAAAAAAACGAATGTGGTAAGGTGTTAATTTGCACACTTGAATGTCTACTACAGTAATTAGACTATCAAGACTCGATCGTGAAACCTACAACAGTAAACGGTGTGATCATCACAAATTCTATCACAAAAAGAATGTTTTTCTAAACTTTCTAACATTTTTAATTTATTGTAAATATTTTGAGAATAGTTTCAAATAAGAATTTATTATAGTATTTGTAATTACACTTGAAATATTACGTTTTTTTTTTAATGCAAAATAGATTATTTTAACTTTCAAGATACAATTTGTTTTACCTATTTTTACATATCTATCTACGGGGCTCACATTTATGCTATATAGATAGTAAAAAAATTTCTCAACAAAATTCAGCAACAGCTACTGATTAGGTTTATCATATTTTCTGCATTTTTATTGATAAAACTAGAATTATATGCAATTGACAGGAAAAATAAAATTATGATCGTTCTGAATCACTTTCCATCCGTATCCATAGACATTTTAGTATAAAATTTTGAAATTTCATATTATAAAATATGTACAACTTCTAAAATAAACAAATCCCTTATATAGCAGCCATAGTTATTCTGGCTATTGTTTTATATTTGGAAATCTACTTTTATGATTGATCCGCGGTTCGTGATATAATCACCATAGTTTCTTTTTCGAAAATTCCTGTATATACACACGCTATATAGTTGAACAAATCCGGATTCTAGAGATATTTCATGGACAAAGATTAATATTTTTGTTTAACTTAAACTTTTGTAATGCTTTTTCTCGGTTAACAAATATCTGATTTATTTCAATGCATTCAAAAAATCACCTTATCATTTGAAATTATTGCATGTGTAATAAATATGAAACAAATATTTTTTTTATATTTTTATGACTGCAAGAATTAGCATTTTTGACTCATAAAATAATACGGGTCAAAACAACTTTCTTACATAGCGTAGCAGAAAATATTCGTTGGTTATTTTATTTATTTATTTTTTTCTTTTGACATAAAAATAAAAAATGAAATAGTAAATAGAACAGTAGAGCATATGAAGGAAAACGTCATAAATTTTAGTAAGTTCTGATATTTTAATATTACACAAAGCGTTCAAGCTAGCGAAATCCATAAATTTTGCAAAACAGAAGTTTTTAGAGAATGCGCACTGTTTTGAAATAACATTTGATATAGTATTTGTTTCGAAGCTTATGTATACGAAGAATGAAATATGTAACTTTATATAGAAATGTTTTAGTATATTTCCATTATAGAGGGAACTATCATATTCAAGTAACATTTGTCTTTTATATACTTTTAGTTCTAAAACACTATTTATGAATGGCTGAAGTTTGCTTGTTTTTATATTTATCATTAGTATAAAAACAAATCCAAATCATTCGAGAATTGTGTTTTATTTTCAACAACGAAATTTTGTATAGATATCTAAGCATTGCTTTGTGTTACTTTAAACATTAAAATTATACAAAAATTACTCAAAAATTATTGATCTTAATTATATTTTTTAATAATTAAAAACAATGTGTCAATTACTCATTCAGTAAAGGCATTAATCACGAACTAATTTTATGCACATTTCGGTACTTTTATGTTAGCCAGTCACACCTTATTCCACTGTCATTCTATCCCCCTCATATATATAGTTAAAAAATGCACCACTATGGAGGAATAACGCTATATGCTGTATTCGAGTGTTTTCGCTTTAAGAACACCACTGTGTTTATCTAAAAGTATAACCAGTCGATGTGACGTCGCAGTGATGTCACAAATGGTCAGATAGGTTAGAGTCACAACGTGATCAAAATGTGATACCTTTAATTTAATTTAAAACATTTTGACTTTCAGCTGACCGTTATAGTGTGATTTCAATTGACCGTGATCGAATTATTCGTGACCGAATTTTGAGCCAATTACAAGACATGAACTCGTCAAAAACGTCACGTATCGACGTTAGAGTGACTTCCTAGTGATCCATTTCTTACGTTACGTGACGACAATGTGGACAGTAAGTGTTGAATCTAGTAGGTGCTTTCACATTTTAACCAATGTCGAAATTATTTGCGATCGATTCAAAGGTAGAGAAAGAAATAATGAGATGTGATAATTACTGCAGTACTCAATGAAGTCAAATGTGAGTATGCACTAATACACCAAGTTATTCAAAATGCGCTTGTGTTTTTTTTTATAGAATTAAAAAAAATGGAAATAAATACTCCCAAATGATAATAAAGAAATAGCATTTACATATATAGGTATGATAAGAAGAAAAAATTGAAGCCAGAGTGAAAGAACACGCAATAGGTATAAACTTAAATAAATCAACCACTGCAATAGCCAGGTTAAACAACAAATCTCTAATAACAATAGACTTCAATCATGTCGAAAAAATAACCAATTATAATAATTTAAACTACGCATTACAGAGGATATCCACACAAATATTTACATGAAACTCAGAAACATGCAACGATATGAAGCACGCAACAATCGATAATATATGGCGCCATATGTCATTATGAAAAGAAAAAATAAGTGTTGTAAATGGACTGACTGACGGGGAAGAAACATAACATCAGTAACTGAGGATGCCTTGAGAACAAGAGGTGAAAATATTTTTTCAACTCTTAACATATTGACTAGTTTTGGTATAATTTTAAAAACGTTTTTGAAACATTTGATCATATACACTGCTCTTTGATCTGTTTTAAAATAAATTAATGTTTGTTTGCATGGTTAGTGCAAGTAGTTATTATGCGTTTGTATTGTGACTTAGAAAATCGGGATAGCTGAAATGAAACTGAAACTGGATTCCGGTAGGCTACTTTATTGAAAAACATATTTTTTTATGCATGTGTAAATACATGCATTTTTTCAGGAAACTAAGATGAAAAACGACAAGAACTATTTACTGTTTTCACATTCCATGTATTGTGTTGATATGATTTATGATTTGTTTGACAGTTGCATTCTTCAAACTTCATATTTTTATTCTGTTGAAATTTTCTTTTTACTACATACTTGTATCATATTATTTTTTTAATAAGAAATTTTAAACACGTAAATGTATATAAATGCAGTATTACAAATCTTTATAGTAACACGTTGATCGCCGTATGAATAAAATATGATTCACTACTGCCCCAGTGAATGGTATTTGCTTCACACAAGACAGCTCGTTCCATAAATATGTTTCATACAAAAATTTTAATTAGTAAACGATATGTTAACATCAAATTTCTGGTTGATATTGTCATCTTAAATGCAAGTCTTGAAAACTTCCTTTGGCTCGTGGAAAACTTTTTTTTAACATTACGGAGGTCGACATGTTAAAAAAAAGACTATGTTTCTACAAAGCAGTTTATTTATTTTTTAGTATTTCGTATTCCTGTCATCTTAATATTCAAATAATTAATATTAGTCTTAACATGCACTGAACGTTTAAGCTTTTTTTGTAATTGTTTGTTCATAAATAATTCGTTTTACGAAGTTATTAAAATAGTTTGTAATATTAAGCTCACCTTTTAATTTTAAGTATAGGTTTCTCATGCATTGAAATAAATTGTTAAAAGAAATCTAAATTCATATAGGAAAATATGCAGTTCTACAAAATTACATGAAAACATATTGAGAATGAAAAAAATATTGTTTACACATATATATATATATATATATATATATATATATATATATATATATATATATATATATATATATCACCTGATTTCAGGAGATGAGTTGTGACAAAATAAACAAAACAACCTTTGTCTGTATAGTGTGTGATTATCATCTGAACGCCACAATTTTCTTTTATCGCTCAATATTTAGATGCGTGTTTCTGACAGTTTAGATAACGTTATTCTAGGGCGTTCTTTAAGAATTCAGATATGCCAAAAGTTTTAATGCCATTTAAACTTCTGTCAAAACAATTACTTTCTGTTTAATTCTTCTTAAGTGGTTTGAGAATAAATGCTTATAGTCAACAAAATTGTCTTCATTTAAAACATTCCTGTGATGTTTTAAATGGTGTTTGAAACATAATTTTGGTTTCAAAAGTGAATTAACTAGTCAAGTTTTGAAATGCGTATATGTCTGAAATTGACGTAATTAATAATCTTTAAGTTGAGTTAAAGGATTTATTTATTTATAATATAAATCTCAAAATATTAAACTACATTGAAAAGAAATATCGCAAGAGCTGTTTTGAAAATAACCATGTATACAATTTTAAAGCATGGCACATTCAAACTGTGCATAACTACTTTAAATAAGTAATGCATATACATTTTAATTATAAGCTGTATGTATATATATTATACATACGATTGAATTGCACAACTGTATATATTTGTATTCATTGCATCCGTTATATTAAAATGTGACTCTCCGTTTCTATTTCAAAATTATTACTCCTAGAATATGAAACGCAGCACGATGAAATTAACACCAGATATCCGAGTTCTCAGAATTTTTAAATGTTAGTTAGTTTACGAGATATATATATATATATATTTGTAACTTTTAACGAAGTTTCTCTAAAAATGTTAGTTTATGAGATATTTTTTTCCTAATAGATATGTTTTTCCAATAGTATATACAACATGATATACAACATGAGTTCACAGAATTTTTAAATGTTAGTTAGTTTACGAGATATAATTTTTTTTCTCTAAAAATGGCAACTAAATTACTTTATTTTTGTGAAAAAAGGGAACATAATGGAATATCGTCTGCTATTTGAAATGATAAACGATTATTTTTAATTTTGTTATGTTTGAATAAATCGACTTAATGATTCTTAGTTTACATTCTCTTGAAACAAATGTAATGTACGGAATATAGACATGATTTACTTTTCACTTTACTTACATTTACCAAATTTATTATCAAACACCTAAACGCTTTTAATTTTATTGATCCGTATGAAATAATTTTTTCCGAATTGTTTAAAATATAAATACATAGACTGATAGACAGTATAGTTTTGAGCATGGGGTCTGAACATATGTAAGGCATATGCTTAGATTAAACGTTTTTGCCCAACCATAACAATGGACCCCATCAGTGACGTTATAAACAACTCAACCCCGCGAATAAACCTGAAATTGGTTCCAAACAAACCGTTGGGTGGAACCAATAGTAGTGTGTCACCGTAGTGTGTCAGTGTTATTTGCATGGTTTGTATGGAAGCAGTTTATGGTTCCGGAGTTGAGTTGTCTGTGAGTCACACTGATGGAGTCCATACACATAACAGAACGAATACCGGAGAAATTTGCTTGGAATTTGCTTATACAAGATTGACAAGTAAATAAACATTATCTTGGCTATTAAGGCAAGCTCTCCAAACTTTTTATACAACGAATTTTTTCGAACAATGGAAATTTACTGCCCGTACTTAGACATTTTCTTATAAGGGTATTCTACTCTAATTGCATCAAAATCACGTAACTTACAAAATATATTTTTCGTAATTCCAAGTTCATTTACATTGTAAACATGATTTCTTGCTTATAATAAGAAATTTAATAAAAATAATATAAATACTTTCTAAAAGTAGAATTTTTTTTCCCTTAAAAATAAAAAAATAAAAAGCTCATACAATTCAAATACAACACATTTGTGCTGCGCTTACTAATGTAAATTTTTAATTCTGGATTTGTTAAGTATTTGTTATTACATGTTGAATTCTTAGAGCATAAAATATGTACATTGATTTAGTTTCAACATATTTACATACCCGTACTATTTATACGAATACGTAGGAGTCCTAAAAGACAATTTAGAAAAATATTATACAAAAAAATACTCAGTTTATAAATTGTAAGCTAAGACTCACGAAATTTATGCCGATAAGTGTTGAGACAATGAACAAAACAACCTTTGCTTGTATAGTGTATGCTTATCCTCTGAAAGCCAAAATATTCTTCTCTCGCTCGATATTTTGATGCATGTTTCTGACAGTTCAGATTACGTTATTCTGAGGCGCTGTTTAAGAAGTCAGATATGCCAAAAGTTTTAATTCCATTTAAGCTTCTGTCAAAACAATTACTTTATGTTTAAAGCCCCTTAAGTTTTTCAGGAATAAATTATTATAATCAACAAAATTGGCTGCACTTAAAACATTTCTATAATATTTTAAATGGCGTTTAAAACTTAATTTTGTTTTCAAAAGTTCATTAATTAGTCTATTTTTGAAATGTGTATACGTCTGAAATTGAAGTAATTAATAATATTTAAACGGAGTTAAAGGATTCATTTGTTCATTCTATCAGTCTTGAAATTTTTAAAGTATCTTTAGGAGATTTATTATAATTATCATTTTATTTTTAAAATGTAGCTTTAAGAAAATAGGTTTGTGACGTAACCTTCAGGGCAGAGTACTGGAAAAGTAGGCATGACACAAGATTAACAATAACAACAGTTTATTTAAAAGCAATAATAAGGGTGATTGGCAGTGGAGAGGACAGATTCAAACTAACGTGATCAGAAATGAACAATATCAAACCTAAAACAGACAGATGTAACGCTGTCCCACTAAACTTACTAAATTCAAGCGCTTAGCTCAAAACAAATTAGCCTCACTGTTTGTTTGCAGGAAACCTGAAAAAAGTCACTTCAGCTCATTATTACAAGATCAAACCTCTAAAATAGACAGATGTAACGCTGTCCCACTAAACTTACTAAATTCAAGCACTTAGCTCAAACAAATTAGCCTCGCTGTTTGCTTGCAGGAAACCTAAGAAAAAGTCACTTCACCTCATTATCACAAGATCAAACCTCTAAAATAGACAGATGTAACGCTGTCCCACTAAACTTACTAAATTCAAGCACTTAGCTCAAACAAATTAGCCTCGCTATTTGTTTGCAAGAAACCTGAGAAAAAGTCACTTCCGCTCATTATATAATGAATGATTTTAAACACTATAAATGTAATTTAAAACACGACAATATCATTATCATTGGGATCCGGTGTATTTCAATACTCTTTAATTTGAAATACCAAACTTTAATTGCTTATCACGCTGGTAAACTGACAGTCGAAGATTCTACTCCAAAACTGCTAATGGAAACTTCACTGGGTACTCAGCACGTGGAAACTTTGATGTTCAAAGCAGGAAGTGTTGAAATTCCAGATGTATTTACCACTATGGACGAGATGCGTCTAAATACGTCGAATGTAACTTCTACCACACTATATATAGCAGCTAAATAACCCCAGATACCCAATTATTATATCATTGCACAAAACAACCGTGCAAATCATATTTCCGGATATTCGGACATGCTTTTGAAAACAAATAAATGACTGAATAGGCTGTTCATTCACGCACAAATGTTAGAATTCAGGACATCACGATTTCATGCATAAACACAAAACTGGCTCGGCCATCAACACTCTTCATGAAAGAGTAATTTGGCACTTATGCTACAACTTAATGTGGATATATCTAACATTAAGTTTGAACATGATGTCAGAGTTTAACCCTAAAGAAAAAAAAAATTGCAAATAATAACAAACGAGGTTTAGAACTACCAGAAGGTTTAAAATGAATCGTAACCTTCAATACATAATTGAAAACGTATACAGTATTGAAATAATGCATTTATATATTTTTTTTTCTGAACGAATATTTCTCTGGTATTCAAGTATGTTTTCTTTATAAAGTAGTATTTAAAGTTTAAAATTCTTGTAAAGAAATGTTCTTACAGAATAAAATGTAATACTTCATTTTTTATATTGCAGTATTTTATTTTTTACTGCTGTATATAACCTTACCTGTATTTAATATAAATCTTAAATTTAATTACTGCATTTAAATTGCATCTTCAAAACAAGTTCACCATTAAATATCTCAATTAACATCAGCGCAGTGACATGGTCTTCATATAATGTTTTTATTGGAATGTTTCAGTTTTTTGGCAATAGATAAAATATAAATGGATGTAAATAATCTGTACTGCTGTAATTCTGATACTACTGTAATGAAACAGCAATTAGGATAATATCCCACCATGGAAAAATGGCTACTGTTCTAAGAGTAGTTTACAGCAAAACTGTCAAAAGCTGAAGACATATTTAAGGGGAAAATGAGGAGTCCTGGGCTGAATAATGCATGTTGAACTATGTGCTCAGAAATATTTCTACTTTGATCTGCATTTTAATCACTTTACAGCTGAGCTACAAATTAAAAAAATATTTTCTTCTACTATGGAAAACAGGCTGTTTTGTTACTTTCATTGTGTGTGGTTATTCAGTGATAGTGCTTCTGCTAATATTTTCATCGCCATTTTTCTAGCTATAAAAGAAAACAATGTCTGCAGCTCACCGCATATCTGTTGGAAATTCAATACAATCAAGCTTATGTGATATTGAACATTTACTCTGTAACAATACAGCAACGGTTCCGAACATTTCTCGCTCACGTTGCATTTCATAATATGCGTATCGCTGCTCGAATAAATTCGGTTTCAAAAATATTCATTTTGGTTCGTTAGTAATGTTCTTATGTTAGTTATTCATGCCAATTGCGGCTATTTTAAGTATTCTACCTTTCGATCATTTATTCATTTTGATACACAAAAATATACACAACAGAAAATCGTTCAAAACAATGAATATTTGTTAAAGACTTCAAACTAACTACTCATAAGAGAAAAGAGAACAAAAATACTCCCATTAATACATATGTTATTAACCTGATGCCGCCCATTTGAAAATTAAAATGAGACATTTTTTTTTTATCTTTTCATATTTCTCGAATCACTAGATAGAAACGAACATGAAAAGAAAAGAGGTGGGGGAGATAAAAGTACAGTACAAAAAGTGACAATTTTGGTGAAGAGGAGGGGAGTACATACGTCATCTCACGAAGTGGGCGGGGCTTGTGACAACGAATTATTAATCATTTACTAGAATTTCCTCATTTATCTTTTCGTATTTCTAGAATCACTAGCTAGAAACGAACATGAAAAGAAAAGAGGTGGGGGAGATAAAAGTACAGTACAAAAAGTGACAATTTTGGTGAAGAGAAAGGGAGTACATACGTCATCTCACGAAGTGGGCGGGGCTTTTGACAACGAATTATTAATAATTTACTAGAATTTCCTCATTTATCTTTTCGTATTTCTAGAATCACTAGATAGAAACGAACATGAAAAGAAAAGAGGTGGGGTATATAAAAGTACAGTACAAAAAGTGGCAATTTTGCTGAAGAGGAAATGGAGTACATACATCATCTCACGAAGTAGGCGGGGCTTGTGACAACGAATTATTAATCATTTACTAGAATTTCCTCATTTATCTTTTCGTATTTCTAGAATCACTAGATAGAAACGAACATGAAAAGAAAAGAGGTGGGGGAGATAAAAGTACAGTACAAAAGTGGCAATTTTGGTGAAGAGGAATTGGAGTACATACGTAATATCACGAAGTAGGCGGGGCTTGTGACAACGAATTATTAATCATTTACTAGAAAATAAACGAAAGTTCTGCTACATTTTGTTTAAGTTTTCAGTCTTATCTTTTACTGTTTTGCTCCTTTGACCATTACAGGTGTAATTTCTTTGTCCCCCTGACAAGTCGCTACTTACCCTCTGGGGTACGCGTATCCCTGGTTGGGAAACGCTGCATTACAGGGATACTGTTATCCAAAAGTAAGCACCCGTATGAATACTGCACTATCAGAACGATAAATGCGATACCATGTGAAAGGATTTTGAAGCGGCTTCTGACATAGTACACTCACATTTCGTTAAAACATGTATTTTGATTAAAAATTGTAACATTGTTTTTATAAATGAAGTGAAAGGTTTTCCTCAAATTAGTGCTGCCACAAAAATAAAATACCGCAGCAATTATTATAAAAAAAAATCAATAAAAACAAAGTGGGGCATAGTTGCTGCACATGGGTTTATTTTATATTTATGATTAAAAACAAAATTTAAATTCAAACGTTCAATTTATTTTTCTTTATCCCATGTTTTGTTTTTCAAAAAAGATGATGTCACCCTCTAATTCAGTTATAATACGATATATCAGTGGCGCAGCCAGAGTGGGGGTTTAGAGTCATTGGATAGCACTTTTTTCTAAGAGTTTTTTACGCTTTATCTATCGAAAGAATACTACAATTAAAAAAGATAAAGTTTACTATATTAAAATAGTGGTAACTTGAGCTTCAAAACCCCCATCCTCGCTGCGCCACTGCGATATATATATATATATATATACATATATATATATTCTGTGATGATATTCTGTCTTGACTAATGTTGTTTGCAGATATTTTTAGTCCTTAATTTGTTTTTAGAAGTCTAAACCTGCATCAAAAAAAAAAAAAATTAGATATTGCTAGAAAAAATATTAGACTGCTGTGGGAATTCTTCGCACGGGTCCACTGGTCAATTATAAATTCAATTTGTGCTTAAAGTTTTCAACGATTATAAATAATTAAATAAAAATAGTTGTTTTACATTTCGTATGTTTCTAAAACACTTCAATTAATGTGGTTATATACACTCCAATTAATATGGTTATATACACTTCAATTAATGTGGCTATTAAAATTTTATTTTAATGTTTTATTCTCAAATTTATATGATACACAATGTAAAAGAACTTTAAAATCCACGCAAGGATTTTCCAGTTTTATTCGAAATGTGTCATAAATAAAGTTAGCGATCATAATTCAAGCATTTTATAGCAAACTCAATTTCATCTTCCCAAACTTTTATGACTTTTGAAATATAATTTCGATTTTATTTCACATCCAATGGTGGTTTTAAAGGTGAAATAGAATTGATTTCTTAGCTATTCTAGACGCATTTTATTCCTATAAATTCTACTACGGTTGCAATGACGAAAAATCCATTTTTTTTTCTCGCAACTGTGTGCTAAACATTTATTAGATTTAGAGAACACAAAAAGCTCCTATATTTGCCGCCGAGTAATAATTCGTTGTGGAAATAAATCTTCACGCGGATGTTTCAAACGCTCTCTTAACAAATATTCACCTTTTAAGAAATAAATGTATTCCAACTTTAAGAGATATATTTCTCATTCTTTTCTTATAAGAATTGTATAGCTTTAAATTTGAAATAATTTCAAAGCATATACGCAAATAAAATAAAAGATTATACAGTGAAAAGTAGCTATAATAACTTCAAACTGAACGCACTATAACAAATATTAAAAATATTTATTTATGGTACAGTTCAAGTAACTGTTAAAACTCTATCAGAAAATAGATACATATTTCGTGATGAATACATGATGAATGCATGAGAAAATAGATAGTATGTAAAAATTATAATATTTTTAAAACAAATTTACTAGTTCGAACATTTCCTTCCATATATATATATATATATATATATATATATATATATATATATATATTTACTTATATAATATATATATATATATTTACTTATATATATTTTTTTTGTTATATATATTTAAAAAACATTTATTCCTTACTCTCGGATTATAATTCTTAAAATCCTAAGTATAATGTTTTCTTGTATCTATTTAAAGTTAGTTACATTTAGAAACAATTTAACGTCTTTCTTCTCAATTATATTAGAAGAAAAAACGTGTTTTAGATTTTCGATCAATATTAATAAGAGGTAATATACTTCAAAAAGTCATGCCAATGTTTTCCAAAAATAAAAAATATATTAATAGATTTGAAAACAGTTTGAAATCTCTTTTGAAAAATCAAATGTCAAATTATAAAATATGTACATCAGAAAACATTTTTTAATATTATTTCATCAACTTTCGTGATATTTCCCGTTGTGGTCAAAACTATAATCGAATTGCAGAGTACAGTGATATCTCTGCTAACGAACATGATTCACTTTCGTTAGCTGTCTAACAACTTTTCAATGAATAAAATATTAATTGAGACAAACGTTTGTTTGTTTTTCCATTTCTTTCTAATATTTTTTAATAGATTTTGAGCAACATTTTTACATTTTCTATTTTCCTTAACTGGGTTTTTGTATGAAGAAATAGAATTTTCTAATCGATTTTTAACTAATATAATAGAATTATAAAAAATTATATGCACAAGTGTGTTTCCGATGACAATATAAAATTTTAATATTTGTATAACTTAATTTTAAATGAATAAATTAATTTGAAGGCATATTCTGGATGCCGGACGTAATTTATAAATTGTCAAATATTCGTTATAGTTGCAACTGTATGCGAATTACAACAGCAACGAAACTAATTATGTACCAAAACACGCTCGCCAAAATAGCCAACTGCCTAAGAAATTTCAACAACGAAATATTTTAAGCACTAAAAATATAAAATAGTGTAATGTTTTTTTTGTTTTTTTCAAAAGTATTCTTTTATTAAGTAATAGTTTAATGGTTTCTTTCTTTTTGCCATATCTTAACAGAAAAAATATTATTTTTTTAAAATAAATGAACTAGTTCGATCTGTCTAATAAGTGAAAATAAAAACGGCGAATTTTCAGTAATCATGGCTTCCACCAAATACACGTGGTGCAACTGATATCTTTTGGAAATAAATGAATTGCAGTCAGAAAATTAAGCGTGATTTTTAAGATAAACATTGAATGCTTATAATTTTTTTTAAAACTATTTTCACTTTTATTCTATTCTATTTGTTCAAAAGTGCTCGCAAAAAGCGATATATAACTAGCTACTAAATGAGCAGTATGATATTTTGTTATTATTCTTACGGAAGTACTTAAGAAGGTATAAAACGACTCAACTCATCGAATTAGCAATTAAATTTCAATCATACAGGGTAGTCATAAAGTCTTTCTCTGATAACAAAAATATATTACGAAATAACCATTGAATGTAATTCTGTAAAATTGTTATTATGGAAAAGTCATGTCCTTAAGTTTTTTCGGTCCAGTCTCTGCCGTCGTTCGTGAGTTCCTTGATGGCAAATTTCCTGGAAGATGGATCAGACGGGATGGATCTAGATTATTTTTTGTTTTGGGCGTCCATAAAGCACAGAGTGTTTGCAACACCAATAAAAGATATTGAAATACTAAAGGTCAGGATCACAGATGCTGCATCTAGTGTGACAGCCCAAATTTTCGGCAACACGTGGCGGGAAATGGAATACCGCTTTGACATTCGTCGAGCCAGCAAGAGTGCTCACATCGAAATTTACTGACGTAAGTACTTGCATTAAAAACTTCATAAATGTCTTTACAATATATTGAAACAAGCCTAACTAGGACTTCCCTCAAAGGGATTAGTCTGAGTGATATTCCTGAGAACATAGGGTTAACAATTACAATATAAAGAAAAAGAGCAAATTAAATGATAGAATTACAAAATATCATATATAAATTCATATACACTGTTAAAAAAATAGAAAAGAAGTACCGTTCATCAGATGTGTTGTCATAATTTTTTTTAACATGTGGCAAAGGATCTCATTTTCTTAAGCGCGTATTGCGCAAAACTTGAAAAAAAAAAAAAAAAAAAAAAAACGCCGGATCTTTTAAAACGCCAAGCTTTTTAAAGTTACGTAATTGGATTTGCAGCCAATAGATTATTCTATCAAGCGTGGCTTAACGCAAATTTAATTTCATTGTTGCACCTTTTTTGTGTGTGAATTTAAAATTTTTCTTCCTTGATTATATATCTATTATTTGTACAACTGTTTATAAAAACTCTTACACTTCAAACCACATTGATAGCATGTTTTGCTACAAACCAGATTGCAAAACTATAGTCTAAATTACTATTAAAGTATAGAAAAAATCTTTCGATGACTTCTGTAAAATAACTTTTACATTAAATCTCCATATCGGCAAAATTGAAAATTATATATATTACAAAGTTAAGCTTAACAGATACTTCTTGATTATTCTATAGGAGCCTCTGCCCCCTGCGCCTTTAATGCGCCTTTACAGCGCCAATCCGCAGACTTTTCTTTTGCCTGTCTGTCTGTCTCTCCACAATCTGTCTGTTTCCCTATCCGTTTTTCTGCCCGTCTCTCTAACTGGTTGCCTATCTCTCTACACGTCTCGCTACCTGTCTCTATATTTCTCCACCGGTCTCGCTACCCGTCTCTATATTCCTCTACCAGTCTCGCTACCCGCCAATCTATTTCTCTAACCGTCTGTCTATCCGTCTAACTACTTGTATGTCTAGCCGTGTCTCTATCCACTTCGCTACCCATTTGTCTATCTGTCTCTCTACCCGTCTGGCTATACGCCTCTCTATCCATCTTCTTACCCATCTCCGTACCCATCTACTGTCTCTCTACTCGTCTGTATACCCGTCTCACTATCCGTCTGTTTTTGTACCCGACTCTTCACCCGTCTCGCTATCAATCTCATTATCCGTCAGTCAACTCGTCTCTGTACTCATCTCTCTACTCGTCTCTTTATCTACCACGCTACGCGTCTCACAACCTTTCTCGCTACATTCCAGTCTACCGGTGTCGCTACCCGTCTCGAGACCCATCTCTCTACCCCTCTGTCAACCCTCTTTTTACCTTTCTCTCTAGCCGTCTGTCTATTCGTTTCGCTACCCGTCAGTCTACCTATGTCGCTACTCGTCTCTCTACCCATCTCACAACCCGTCTGTCTACCCGTTTGTTTACTCGTCTTTCTACCTCTCGCCACCTCTTCCCAATATTTAAACAGTTCATTTATTATACAGAAGCCGTTTATCAGTTATTAAATGCAAACAGAAGTAATTTATCTAATAAGTGTAATCAGATGCATTTTTTTAAAATACATACATAAACCTGAATAATAATTCATCAGTTTTGTGTTCATAGTTGTTTATATCATTTGACAGTAAATCTCAACTTCTTAAACCTGAATTGTCTCAAGCTTTTTAAAAAACCTACAAGGTCTGTATAACTGCAAAGTACCCTGCGGGCTATATTAGCTACATGTTATTAAGTTTCGTTATCGCATTTGCAGCCAATTGCTTATGTCAAAAAGCGTGGCTTAACGCCATTTTAAATTCATTACTGTAACTTTCTTTTCTTTTCTTTTCTTTTCTTTTTTTTTTGGGGGGGGGGTAGGGGGGAAGGGTTTTAAATATATACATTTAAATTAAAACTTTTGCCTCCATGCCATTAGTGTTGTTTGTATTATTAACTAATACCTTGTAGACCGAGCTTCATTTGAAACAAATGTAAAAGACTTCTTCTACAGTTTTTTTGTAGGAGAAACTTTCGTAATTGGGCCCAAAGCCAATCGGAGTATTTAATATCATTATTGTAACTCTTATAGAGTTAAAACAATATTGTTGCTAGCTTTACTCTTGTTTGAGACCAACCTTGCATGTGTATCTGAATGGGAAAAAGTTTCGTATCCTATGTCGGTTGGCGAAAAAAATTTTAAATGGTGCCAAAAGGTAGTTTTAGCAACTTACAAAATTTTTCAAGAGAGCGGTAAAACATGTTTTTCAAATATTTACAAACATACGTTTATTAAAGCGTGTTTTTGCGCCATCTTAAAAATTTAAGCACGATGCTAAAATGAAATTTTATCGCCATATTCGATATTTTAATAAGTAATGAAAACACATAAACAAACTTATATAACAAACCTAAGAGGCATTTTTGTGATAAATAATTGTTATTGTCAGGGGGTTAAATTGTAAACAATTAATAAACGGCTAGTAAATAATAAATAGCATTTAAAATCTAAGGTACTTTTCGGTTAACCGAGCGCCAGTGAAATGTATATATCTATATATACATATATATATATGTATACATACACACATAAATGTATGTGTATATATATATGTATATATACATACATGCATATATAAATGTGTGTATGTATAGATATATGTATATATATGTATACATAGATATATAAATTTCTATATTACTGGCGCCCGGCTAACCGAAAAGTACCAAATCTAAAAATGGAGAAGTGGTCCGTATAAAAATTAAGCGCTTGATATATGTAAATCTTTTTTTATTTTTTAATATTTCCGAATGCACAGATAAAAAGGCAAAAATCTCTTTTCCAAATGCCAAATAGAAAATATACAAAATAGAAAAATATCTGCAAAAAAATATATTTACATAATACTACATCTGCAAAAAAATAAGATTTAGAAAAAGTAAGCCAAATCCTTCAGATCCCAACAATCACATCGAAAAACTTATCACCAAAAAAGAACTCGCCAAATCTTACGGCACAGGAGATGGATTTTTCCCTCTGAATGCAGAATATTAGTTTTTTTTCTTGTACGATGGGTGATTATAACTGTTTCATTTCACATACTACATACCGTTTGATATATTGGTACTTTTATGTTATCCTGGCGCAGTTGATAAATCGCCAAATATTGTTCCTATAACATTTTCATATTGAATTCATTTCAGTTAAATATAAACCTTTCACTCATTTAATTTAAAATACATGCCTTTCATTAATCCCATTTAAAATGCTAAAAAGAGAAAAAAAAAAAGAAATAATGCCATAAATCGAAACCTTTTATTTAAACACCAAAGAATTTTTTTTTATTATTTACACATGAGAAATAAAAAAAGCTGCTATTGCTGAGATTTGCGCCAAATCTCTAATACCAAGTCTACTAAGTTATTGCGGGGTTTTTCTTTCAAAGAGAAAAAAAATCCAGATTAATTTTCGATTTCTACTCAATTGAAATATATTTTATTGTGCTGAATATTAGTGCGTGCATATTTTTTTTGCTCCTTGTACTCCATGAACTTTTCAATTCCGATTGTCTACGAAAATCTCGCGCCGGTGAAAATGACGTACCACAAAATTTCGTGACGTATGTACTTTACTTGTGCTTTTTTATCTATTTTTTAATATAATTTCCAAACGGTTTAGCATTTATTCTTGGTAATAAATAGACGTCGTTGTCACCTTTATAGGTACCTGCTGTAAAAATTTGAACGAAATCCGTTAAATATTTTTTGAGTTATGCTTGACGAAAGGTTTTAATATCCATCGTAGCTATATATGGGGCAAAGTTATACTGCGCTGTGTATGAGTCTTCGTTGCACTCAGACAATTATATTAGTTTTCCTAAAATAAATTATTGTAATCAGAGAAAGACTTTATGACCACCCAAAATTTCTTTAGTGTCAGGAAATTAAAATTTTAAATTTTGAAAGTAGAAAAGTTTAAAATAAATCTTTAAAATGATGATTGTGATTTTTTAATTTATTTTAATGAATGTTTTATTCAATAACACCTATACGGAAATCACGGATACAACTTTAAAGTCTTTCTGATTACACCAAGGCCTCTTTTTACTGTATTTCTGGACATTGTAATTGTTACGACATAGTGCTATTCGACCAATCGCGATCGGTGAAGATTGAATAATTTTACTTTCCGAACACATACTGTAGGGAAACTATTGTAGTCATGATTTGTGTGTGTGTGTAAACACGATTGTTGCCAAACGGTGCGTCGGACTGAGCTCCTATTCGACCGTATTTTATCCCACTGGAGAGATTTTCGTAAAAATCAGTCGAAGGATTAGGTGTTTAACACGTTGAGTGCCACAATATACAGGTTGATTACAAATGAATATCCCAACTTTGAAGGGATATATCGTCAGAACAATATAATGTAGTGTTCCATTTCACATATCGAAGTGAGTGAGAAGTTACGAAGTTTCATAAATGGAAAGGTTCGTTTTTTTGGCGAGAGATGGCGCAATGAGCGGCGGGTTGATAGAGATCCTACATTAGAGAGAGATTGGACATTGAAGGAATGTCCTCCATGTAAGTTCCAAAACATGTGGAACGCAAAAGTAGAACACAATGTATTTTCATCACCGTCTAACACTTTTTATTGGATTAAAATCATGAAAAATTCGTTTTCTATGCCTTCGGAGAGTCATGAAAATAGACTGCGTTCTACTGCGTTCCACATGCTTCGGAACTTAGATAATGGACATTTCGTCAATGTCCAATGTCTCTCTAATGTAGTATCTCTACGGGGTGGATGTGAACCGGCATGTTCCGTTGCGAGTTCATTCAGTCAGAACAACGCAACAAAAGGCGTTCTGTACATTCGAATTTGCTAAAACGGAATCTGCTAGTCGCGTTCAACTGCGGATAACTGAAGTTATTGCAACTGCAACACTCGACATGCTGAAAACTGTGTGGGACAAATTCTCCTACAGAATGAATGTCATTCGTGTTTCTGCTGGTAGTCACATTGAACATTTATAAATTTTTGCTATTAGTAATTTCACGATCTTCTTTTTTATGTCCTTTTCACAAATGCGTGTATTTTCTACACTTTTATTAATAAAGCCCTTCAAAGTTCAGATATTCATTTGTAATCACTCTGTATATGAATTAAGCTTTCATAGGAGTCCATTATTCAGTTATGGAACAGTTGACCGATTCTCACTACTAATTTTTAATAGTATTCTTCTGCTTGAAAAAAATCTCTGAAACTCTGAGCTTAAATAAGACAAAGAGCACATCTTAAATTTAACGATGTCAGTTGATTCTCTGTTGCTCCATTGTTCCATCACTGTATTATTCAAGGTGGAGACAGATCAGGGAAAAACACAGTCAACAAAATAGGTGAACACCAGTATTTTCTTATGGAAAAATTCATATTGTTTATTTGAACGATAAATAACTCGAATTTTCCTATAAGAAAGTACTGGTGCATTCCCTTGTTTTTAGGTGCGTTCGTAATTATATAAATACGTAGCACCTATTGTCGTCGTCTGGTCCGTCCGTTTGTCTGTCTGTCTGTCCGTCCGTCCGCATATAACAACGCAAAAACTACCCAACCAAATGGTTTGAAATGTAAGATATATTATCTTTGCAGAATTTTGTCGAGACATTTCAAATTTTATAAAAATCTAATCAAAACTTTAGAAAATATTAATAAAAACATTTATTAAGAAATTTGATTTTTTTTTTAATCGGTGCTTTCTTGTTATAGAAGCTTTCGAAGTTTAATCGTCAAGCGACAGAGATACTTATTTTATGACAGAAATGAATCTGTAGACGATAGAATTCATTTCACAGAATTAATAATCATCAAGATCTGAATATTTATATAACTAGCTATAGTACGAACGCACCTCATTTGTCACGTTTGACGTACAATTTCCAACTTGTTTCAACTGTGTTTTTCCCTGATCTGTAGCCACCCCGCTATTAAATTTAGTGGTAAGCTGATAGATATAGGGATATTTATTGCAAGTATAAGTAGAATTTGTATAAAAGGTGTTTTATGCACCGCCGCGACTGTCACGCAAATTATTATTTTTTGTTTTTGTTTTTGTTTTTTGGAATTTTTTTTTTTTTTTCAAATTATAACGGTATCAATGCTGTTTTCATTTTAGTAATAACAAGAATTAACAATAAAAATAAATCCAGTTTTTTTTTTCTTTTTATGGAAAATGTAAAAAGACTGATGAAAGTGAAAGTGAAGAAATACAATTTTGAGTTGTAACCAAAATATGTTTTTTATTCTTTCTATAACTCATCCGAAATATGAGATTATAAACTATTTTTTTTTTTAAATGATTTATCTAGGTGCTATAGAACAACCGCAATGTATGTCACTGGAGTGCTATCAAAATTAATACGCTTTAAATTTAGATTTACATATGCACAAATGGTACTCTAATAAAAATAAAGTGTGACTGCCGTCGGTACACACGACATTCAACGCGTTAATCCATTTTTAAACCGGCCCCACCAGTGGCTGAGAGGTTGTGCTCTCGAAGCTGGTAGACGGGAGGTGCTGGGTTCGATCCCAATCGCGCCCGTCGGCCTAATCGTTCGGAGTTTTCGTGGTTTTCTTCGAGCCGTGGATTTATCCATGCGTAAATACGGATTAGGTTCCCTTAGAAAGACCCCCACGAAGGGCACTCCCCCTGGGCCTATATCCCTAGTGTAGATAATTGGCCGTCAATAATCAACCCAACCCAACCATTTTTAAACCACGTTGAAGCATTTTTGCGACCGATTCTGTAGGGAAATATCACCAAGGAAATATGACACTGTATAAATGATAAATATTACAGTGAAGAAACATATATTTGGTTTCGCAGAAATGGTGTTTCCATTTTCAAAAAGGGACCTGTGGCCTTCGAATCCAACCTTACATTGTTTTATATGTATATTACATATGCGTATATATATATATGTGTGTATGTGTATTTTACTTTCTGAATACCTACACTAGTGTTCAGAAAGGAACTGCATATGTTTTATGCTGATGTATGTTTCTATAACGATAATAAGTATGGATAATTGATTATGAATAGGTAATTAAAAAAATATATATGTAGGATTTCAGTTTAAACACTTCATTCCCTTTTTGACGGACATGATCATCAAATTAACTGACGCTCTAGTACTATTATTATCCATGATTTAAATGCACGAGTTATAAAAAGTTTAGATCGCGAGATCATAATATCTTCAAATATGAAAAAGAGCCAGTCTTCTAATTTTTATTGTGAATAAAGCATCGAAATGAGAAATATCCAGTAAAGGCGCTGTTAGGCCTAGTTGGTTTTTGGTAAATAAATATATTGTATATGTTTGGCGAGAAGTGTATAGACTGAAAAGAAATTGCTATTAAAGTATTGTAGAATTATATTTCCAGGACTGTTTTTAAAGTTCATATTTTGTTATTCATCGCCTATTTGTTCATATAATTCCAGTAAATTATTCATATCATATTTTTACATTTATATTTAATAATCTTAACCATTGTGGCGCGAACATAATACGAAAAGAGAAGACAGTGTATTGTATATCCTTGTATGTTATTGTATAATTTATTCCTTTATTTTACTACATTCAAATAGTAACACAGATAATATATAACACTGTACAGTAAAATGATTAATTTGTTTTTGTATATATCGGTAAAAATGCTTCTGTATATTCCATATAAGAAAATAAAATGAATTAACTTACAGAAAATTTTAGTTCTTTGTAAAAGTAGCACTATTTGAAATATTTGTATTACTGCAAAAAATAAAATAAAATAAAATAAAATAAACACGTATCATAAATTCGCGAAATATTTTTCACATTTATTTTATTTCTATTTTAAAGGGCACCAGAGGCTATGGAATAAAATCAAAATTATATTTTAAAAGTCATAAAAGTTCGGAAGGTAAAATTGAATTGGGCTTAATGTACGTCAACAATGCTCTTAAACTTTACTTTATGGTAAATTCTTCGCAAAAACTTGCTGGCTTTTGCTATAAATTCTGAAATAGTTTTACAATATAGATCAGAAATAAAACTGTGAAATGTTGTATGATAAACAATAATATCTTTCTGATCTGTACACTTTCTCTCAAATAAATAAATACGTAGTTCGAAATATTGCGTCTGAAAATGTTATATGATGGAAAGTAACTTGGAGTAATATTTTCGTTTTTATCTTCGTCTGCAGATGTTGTGAAATATTTTAAAAACTTATAGGACTTTGAAAGTTAAGATTCACAGTTACTTTATATCCTCGTGAGCACTTTCATTGTTATTCTATTGTGTAGTAATAAATAGTGATGAGCAGAATGAAGGATTTTTATATTCGAATTATTCATTCGAGCATACACAAAAACATAATTTTTGTATTTTTTTTAAGCAATTACTACCAGAAATTTTGTAATAAAAATGAAATTTTTAATTTTAATTGGAATTAAATTAGAAGTCGCTCAAAAAGTTTAAAAATTTTGGTTCTGAACAATTTTTGGTGTAACCAATTTTTTAAAATACGAAGTATAGAAACTATATTTAAAATAGGTGGATTGAACTTTGTGCCTTTATATTAAAAATAAAATATTAACGTAAAATAGCACAAATAAAAAATATATAAAATGGCAAACAGCTGTTTCGGAGCCCCTAAAGCTTCATGACCAGTGCCAAATTTAAAAGATTTAAAACTATTCAAAAGTTTAAGCCATGTAAATATGCTTGCGTCTCTGCACAAAGTCCAAGATTGAACGGCGCCGGCGGTGAGTTTTTCCTGCCGCCGTTGTTTTTGAAAAACTCACCGTCATTCAATCTTGAACGCGTGCAGAGACGTAAGCATATTTACATGGCTTAAACTTTTGAATCGTTTTTAATCTTTTAAATTTGGCACTGATGATGGAGCTTTAGGGTCTCCGAAACAGCTGTTTGCCATTATATATATTTCTATTTGTACTATTTTACGCTGATATTTTATTTTTAATATAGAAACTATACTATTGCACGTATCTAAATCATTCATTATGCCCACCACTATCAATAAAACGTATTTTAAAAATATTTTCTACCCTTTTAAACTAAACAATTATTTAAAAATAACAACTTTAAGAAAGCATACGTATTTCACATTTTTCTTAAATTATAATGAGAGAGGTAATGAATTTAAATGATAAATACCTTTCACTCTTATATATATACACGGAATGGTATTCATTAAGTAAACATTAAAAACACTTCGGAATCAGAAACATAAATTGTATTTCTCTATATGTGGTATTTAAATTTCTATGGCATTTATGCCCAGGTAATTGCTTACGTGAATGTCGCATAATAAATAAATAATGTCTTTTCTATAACAAAGTTACCATTGTTTTGAACATGTTTTGCTAGACAATAATATGTATTGCATTCGGATTTTTCAGTTAAACCCTATATTATGAAGCGAAAACACTTCCGTGAGTAACGGTAACGTTATATTGACTGTGGCAACACCTGATGAATACATTTCGTTTTTACTGCAATATTTTTAGCTTCTAAACATTAAACAATTTAAATTTTTACGCCGTCGAATAGGGGAATAAGATGTTTTTTTAAATGCATTTTGTTTCAAATCTTTATCTCAATTTACTGATTTTTATGGTTTAAAACAATTTTCAAGAATATATTGTTTTAAATCTATCTCTATCGTTTGCAGCCCAATTACAAAAGATTAATCCGCTAGCACTAAAAACAATACACTGTTAAAAATTTGCAGCCATTTGACTGTTTTTTTGTAAAAAACGGTTACATAACCGTAATTTAACTCTATTCTGACAAAAATATGGGTAATAATGTGATCAGAATAGCGCTAAATTACGATTGTGCAACCGTTTTCTATAAAAACGGTCAAATGACTGGACAGTTTGCTGCAAATGTTTAACAGTGTATAAATAGTTCTGAATTTGTTTCCGGCTAATATTTCATAGCGAAATTAAAACTTCATCAATAAATAAATAAAATAATATAAAGAAATACAAATTTAACAGACATGTAATCGAACTACGCACATAAACCACTGAAATTATCAGAATCAAAAAGGTTCCTGTAATTAGCGAAATCTTTGGGGCAATTTCTTCGACTATTACACGTGCTACATGAGGCTAATGCGAAATTTTCGCTTGTAATAAATTTCAAAACTGTATATTAAATGCACTATTGATATTTTTCATATGAAAATGTTTTATGGTACTGCTAATGGGGAATCTAAGAAAATATAAATGTAAAAAATCTATTAGATTTTTCAATTAAAAAATAATTTTCACCTATATTCTGTAACCTGGAAAGGCCGGGTTGGATTCTCTAGTTTTTATAAATGATTTAATATATGATCTGTTGAAGCGTTAATATATATGTTGCAAGATATGACATTCCATAGACACGCTGTCACTAAAATTAACTCAGTCCTGTATAAAAGGTATCTCAGACCTTCCCGATTTAATTTGTACGAAGTATTATGATATCTTTACTCAACATTATCATACAATAAAAAATATTTTAAAATGATATTGCATACATATATTTTCAAAATTGTTAAAATACAGCACATTCCAGATTATATATTTGCAACGTGGTGTAACAATGATCACTTAGTTAATGATGACTTAGACAGTTACAAATTGAGTAAAAATTTATCAAGTATGTCATTCCATTATTTGATTTTATATTATTTATATAAATCAACGTTTTTTGTGGCAAAGGTTTCCTCGAAATTTTCAGTTTTTTCTCCAATTGCGCGAATTTTGTAAAGTGGTGCCATTTTGCCCAAATTATTTAAAATTCCAATATTTTGTAATTATTTGTACATAAAATGAGATTACAGAATTTTTATCGAAAAACAAGTTTATCAAATGGAAAGTGAAATGTTTTAGAATTTAGATTTGAAACATAATATTATTATAATGCTTTTTCAAAGTGGGAGCTCAGAGCTCACGATGTGATTGCCCTGCGATAAATCGGATAAATTATAATATCTAATAAATATATTAATATAATATAGTAATAATAATAAAATATATAAATAATCTTTCGTATTGCCTTTCGTCATCGCCTTGAAAACAGCACATTTATTGCCGTGATATCTTGAGAATACTTAAATATCCCAGCTAGTATTCCTCCTTGTATGATATCTGTTCCTATGCTCAGAAAACCAACCAAGGCGGATGGTGAGACCAGAGACATCCATTAGTCTTTTGTGGAAACTAGTTCAACTACACTGTTAAAAATTTGCAGCAAACTGTCCAGTCATTTGACCGTTTTTATAGAAAATGTATAACCGTAATTTAACTATATTCTGACCGCATTATTGCCCATATTATGGTCAGTATTTAGTTAAATTACGGTTATGTAACCATTTTCTATAAAATCGGTCAAATGACTGGACAGTTTGCTGTAAATTTTTAATAGTGTACTAACCTGAATAAGCCTA
The DNA here is from genome assembly GCA_963931845.1 of Maratus michaelseni. Classification (NCBI taxonomy): domain Eukaryota; kingdom Metazoa; phylum Arthropoda; class Arachnida; order Araneae; family Salticidae; genus Maratus; species Maratus michaelseni. The sequence continues at coordinate 344,981,753 of OZ007590.1, read as the reverse complement.
CATTTCGAGGCTCCCTGATATTTGTTTATTGATTACGTCGACCTCCCAGATTTGCCTATTGCAGCAGTTTTGGTCCCATACGCGTTTGGCGCCGTTATGCAATCCCAAGGATCCAGTGGTGAGACATAGAGAACCTTTTATTAAGTGTATAAAAGGAACTTTAAAAGTGGATGCCATAACTTCGTTGTATTCTCGATAACTTTTTTCGCACTCAGATAAATTAAAAGTAACCAACGGCTATTATTTTGCAGTAGCTTTTAAATCGTCGATTTAATAAATTCAACTGCTTTTGTTTGTTGATCTGTGTCCAGTGTTTTTCTCATCTGAGCCCAGTGTTTTTCTGATCTATGCCCAGTGTTACAAAATGCAAGGATAAGCTCAAATAAGATTTCATGGTACTTTTCGGTTAGCCGGGCGCCAGTGAAATATATACATGTATATATACACACACATATATATATAAACATATATCTGCATATACATATTTATACATAAATATATATATATAAGTACATACTTATATATTTATATATGTACATACATCACTGGCGCCCGGCTAACCGAAAAGTACCGAATACGTTAGCCTAACATTTTACATCAACTTTATATTCTATAGTCTTAATAATGTTAATAATAATAATAATAGTAATAATAATAATAATAATAATAATAATAATGTAAAAAGATGAAGTAAAAATAATTATTACATGTTTATTTATTCACATAAATGAACTTTAAATTTTGTACAATATTACAAAATGCGAATTGAATTTTATTAGTTTTTTCTCCTTTTGCGTGGACATTTTGAAATTTTTTTTAAAGTTTAGCTCAAATTTCGGCCCAGTTTTTACGCACCAAGCGTTGAACCCTAATTACTGGGCATTTAATTCTAAAAAATTTTATTGTGGTGTTAGATATAGATTATTATACATTTGTCATCAAAATTATTATTGTATAAATTATTAGTTTTATTTAATTAAAAAAAATGGTTACTCTTATAAATACAAAAATTTCGACGAATAACAAAAACTACAATCTGAAGCCTAAATAAAAAAGAATTGTTCCAAAAGTGTCACTTTTTCGAACCGTCACAACATTTGAAGCCAATTTCTGGCTTCAACCAATTACATATAAGAGGGAATAAATCAAGCATGTCGTTTCACTATACAGGCAATCTTCCGTCAAAACTTTTCGGAAATTTATTTGAAGTGAAGAAGAGATTTTAAAAGCTTAAATGAATGGAAGTTAAGTAAAGGCATCGAGTTGAGTAAATTGAATCTGAAGACAGAAAAAATGTCTTCTTTATTTAAGCTTATCTTCCGTTGCGTTGGATTTGGGATGCCATTTTGAGAGTTTAAAATCTCGAAGAAGTCTGATCCAAAAAAAGTATCCGAAGTATCCGAAAAAAGTCTGACTAGTATTCTTAATCAAACAATAAGAAAGTATATTTACTGTTTTTTCTAAGTCTTGTAAAATTAATGTATAGAAAAGAAACTTAATTTATTAAAAATACTTATAAATATAAAAGCCACGACATTAAAAAAAAAATATTGTCTGAAGTGTAAATTAGAAAGAATTTCTAAGACTTATTACTTTTTCAGACTGTCACAACTTTTGAACTAATACTTAATCTTAAATATTTAAGGTAACAGAAAATATATCAAGCATGTCATTTCACTATACAGGGTGTGTTCACAAAGTTTCGAGACTGATTGTTTCCTGAGTAGGGGCGCGCGCATACACCGAGAGGGTGAGGTAGTGGGGGGGGGGGGTGTCAGTTAACGGAGCGCACACGCGTCAGTTGCCTCTAGACAATGGATTGAATATATTGCTAGTGGGGTGAGTGCGCGTCATTTACATCCGTCAAAAACTGTTTGATTGGAAATGCAGCGTCATTTGGAGCAGCGTTATCCTGTAAAGTTCTGTGTGGAACCTAAGAAAACCGCGACAGAGACTTTTTGTATCATTCAAGAAGGCTACCAATAAGAATCATGTCATGTGCAATGGTTTTCATGTGACACAAAAGGTTTGAAAATGGCCGCAAAGACGTCGAAGACAATAACCACGCTAAGAGACCTTCAACAAGCCGAACTGATAAAAATCTGGTGAAAGTGCGTGGACTGTTAAACACGGACCGCCGTCTTAGTGTTCGAGTCCGATACGTCCGCCCAGACATCAGAGACGACTGGATTGTTCACCACGACAATGCGCCCTCTCACACGTCGAAGATTTGGCTAAGTTTTACGTGGCAATACTGCCGCTAACCCTCTACAGCCGCGACCTCGCTCCAAGCGGTTTTTGTGTTCCCCCGGATCAAGAAAGACCTGAAAGGGAAGCGATTCGACACGATTCCCTCGAACCAGGCAGCTTCGACGAGGTCCCTTAACAGCCTTGCGCGCGAAGACTTCCAAGTTGCCTATGAACAATGGAAAAAATCCTGGCAGCGGTGTGTTGATGCCCAAGAGTCTTTTTTCGAAGAATTTTAGTTATCTGTATAAGAATGATTAATAAATTTTGTATTATCTGACCAGTCTTGAAACTTTGTGAACACACCCTGTATAGGGTATCTTCCGACAAAAAATATTTGGAAACTGATTTGAGGAGAAGAAGAGATTTTGAAAGCTTAAATGAATGAAAGTTAAGTAAAAGCATCAAGCTGAATAAATTGAATCTGAAGGCAGAAAAAAAATGTCTTTTTTTTGTTTAAGCATATATTTTGTTGCGTTGGATTTGGGATGCCTTTTTGAGGGCATAAAATTTCGAAGAAATCTGATCCAAAAAATTATCCGAAGTTTCCGAAAAAAAATCTGTCTAGTATTCTTAATCTAACAATAAGAAAGTATATTTACTCTACTGTTTTTCCTAAGCCTTGTAAAATTAAAGTATAGAAAATAATCTTAATTTATTTAAAAAATTCGTAAACTTATAAATATAAAAACCACGACATTACGAAAAAAATATTGGCTAAAAGTGTAAATTAGAACGAAATTCTCAAACTTATTATTTTTTTCTGACTGTCACAAAATATGAAACAATACTTAGTCTTAAATATTTGCAAATAACAGAAAATATATCAAGCATGTCATTTCCCTATACAGGATATAGTTCGTCAAAAGTTTTTGGAAATACATTTGAAGTAAAGAAGAGATTTTAAAAGCTTAAATGAATGGACGTTAAGTAAAAGCACAAAACTGAATAATTTGAATCTCAAGACAGAAAAAATTTCTTCTCTGTTTAGGTTTATCTTTCGTTGCGTCGAATTTGGGATACCATTTTAAGGGTATAAAATTTCGAAGAAGTCTGATTCAAAAAAGTATCCGAAGATTCCAAAAAAAGTCTGACTTGTATTCTTAATCAAACAATAAGAAAGCATATTTACTGTTTGCCTAAGCGTTGTAAAATTAAAGTACAGAAAATAATCTTAATTTATTAAAAAAAATTTATAAATATAAAAACCACGACATTACGAAAAAAATTATTGTCTGGAGTTTAGATTGACTTATTACTTTTTCTGACTGTCACAACATTTGAACCAATAGTTAGTCTTAAATATTTACAAATGACATAAAAGACAAGCACGTTATTTTTCTATATATGGTATCTACCTTCAAAAAGTTTTGGAAATTTATTTGAAGAGCAGAAGATAGTTTAAAAGCTTAAATGAATGAAAGTTGGGCATTTCCATGAAAAACTGGACATGAGGGTTGAAATGTCAAATGTCCTTTATTACTACAAATAATATATCAAATTAAAGGTAACAATATGACGCATATCTGAGCTGCAAAGCTCTAAAAACATTTTTTTTTTATAATTTATCTAGGCTCAAAGTTGGAAAAAATTGAAAAACTTTTGGCCTGTAAAATAGGGTATTTTCATTCTGCCAGAAGCAATATTTAAAACAGCAGAATTTTCAATATATGTCCATATATTACTATTTGTGACCTTTGTGTATATTTTGAAACACTTAATTTTTCATAAAAATTTAAAAGACACGATATTTAATACAAATATATTTACACTGTCTCTCTGTCACATCCGTCACAAAAAGATGCTTAAGTTATTATGCAAAATGCATTTTTCGATGAAAAATCATTAAACTTTCGGAAAGTCTAACTATTGCAAGTCTGAATAACTGCGAAACGTTAAAAATTTATTAAATTTTTATTTTGTGTGAAATTTTAGTGTGACGGATGTGACAAATTCCTTGTGACGGGTGTGACAAATTTCTTGTGATAGGTATGACAACATTTTAAATTGCTTCGAAATGATTTAAATATTTTTAAAATGAAGTGTAAGGTTGAATCATTATTGTTTCTGAACATATTAATGCCAATTTGCCAAAAAATAGAAGATAAATCATGAAATATATATTTGAATTATTTTAGCAAATTGTGAGTTGGTAGCAATTTACTTTTAACTTACTTACTTTTAAGTTAATTCTGCTTTGGATTTTTTTTTAAATGTGCTCAGAAGATTGGTGCAATAAAGGCATTGTATGTCTCAGCAGTGAAAATACTAGAAACTAAACAAATGCTGACAGAAGGATGGGAAGGCATCAAGTCTTATCACCACTTTAAAGTAAGTAGTGATAATACTATCCTTTTGATGGGAAAGATTTCCAAATCAATACTGAGGGAAATGAAGGTCACTGCTAATTGTGAATCTCCCCCCAGAAAGATTTTGAAAATATCAGATTTAAATATTGGTGATTATCTTTTGGTTTCCCTGACCAGTAGCAAAAAGCGTAATAGGGATCAGTTCTGTCAGGGATCTGTTTAGGAAAAAATTGGGTCCTTTAAAGAACCCTTCACAAAAATTTCTATTTCAAAACAGGTCCCTTCACAAAACTATTTTCCCTAAAACAGGACCCTTCACAAAACTATTTTCCCTAAAACAGAACCCTTCACAAAACTATTTTCCCTAAAACAGGACCCCTCACAAAATTCTTTGTCTTAAAAATAGGTTTTTCCCAAAATTATTCCAACTTTAAACTGAACATTTCACAAATTAATCATTTAAAAGTAAAATCCGACCTGTCACTTTTACACATATAAAGAAAATAGTACATGTATTTTACATCCATATATCTGCTTAAAAATGTAGAAACAAGAACCTGAATATAACGATCATTTCGATTCACAAAATTATGACTAGATTTTTCACGAATATAAAAAGCTGTTCACAATTTCACAAAAACAGGACACTGGGAGAAAAGTCTGAGCAGACCCCACTATGCTAATGTCTTGAATATCAACTTCCGTAAGGAAGAAATAAACTTAAAATGCATGCAAGCCAGTGGACCACACTGAATTTGGCCAGAGGAAGATGACATCTCAATTGAAAATTGTTCTGCTCTTGTAAAAAAAAAGTAGCTCCCCATCACTTATAACGAGTAGGGGGCACTATAAATTTTAAACTAACTGCATAAATATGTTAGTTTTATTAAATTTCTTTTGTATATTTACTACTATTTACTACTGTTGAGTTTACTCTCTATACTGATCACTGTATTTTTTAGTAAACAACTTTCAAATTGTACACTTTGCACAATGTCACACCCGTCACTTATTTGTCACACCCGTCACAGCAGGAAAAAAATTCTTATTCATTAAAATAATTAAAATTTATTATGAAAATTACTTATTAAGTTTGAATCTCTTTCATTAGAAAAAAAATGTTCACAGGAATTTTAACAAATGTGTATGCAAGTGAAAACTCCTGTCGCGAGAGAGTCACACCCGTCACAAGTTTAAAAATGTTTTTTTTTAATTGAAAGCTATTAAAGTTATATATTTGCTCAATTATCCAAGCATATGCATGGAAAAACATAATTAAAGTACTTTTCAGGGATTTCTTAGCTAATTTATTTCCCAAAATATAGATATAAACTCTTAAAATTTGGTATGGCTGTCACACTCGTCAAAATGGAATGGCCCAGTTAAGTAAAAGCATCAAGCTGAATAAATTGAATCTGAAGATAGAAAAAAAATGTCTTCTTTGCTTAAGCATATCTTTTGTTGAGTTGGATTTGGGATGCCTTTTTGAGGGTATAAAATTTCGAAGAAGTCTGATCCAAAAAAGTGTCCGAAATTTCCGAAAAAAATCTTACTAGTATTCTTAATCTAACAATAAGAAAGTATATTTACTGTTTTTTCTAAGCCTTATAAAATTAAAGTATAGAAAAGAATCTTAATTTATTTTAAAATGTCGTATACTTATAAGTATAAAAACTATGACACTACGAAAAACATTGTCTGAAGTTTAAATTAGAAAAAAATTCTCAGACTTATTACTTTTTTCTGCCTGTCACAACATTTGAACCAATACTTAGTCTTAAACATTTGCAAATAACAGTAAAAATATATCAAGCATGTCATTTCACTATACAGGATATATTTCGTCAAAAGTTTTTGGAAATATATTTGAAGTGAAGAAGAGATTTTAAAAGCTTAAATGAATGGACGTTAAGTAAAAGCATCAAACTGAATAAATTGAATCTCAAGACAGAAAAAAATGTCTTCTTTGTTTAAGTATTATCTTTCGTTGTGTTAGATTTGGGATGCTATTTTAAGGGGGTAGGATACCTTTGAACACGTCGTAAAAGCAAAAAAAAATATCACTATGTTCCAAGCTTCAAAACTTGTGTAATAAGTCAAACATAAAAATTCATTTAAATATAAAGCTTGTATTTATATTTATATTTAAAAATATATATATACTTGTAAATTCATAAATAAATATTGAAATGATAAGTTAAAAAATATATGTGATAATAAGAGCAAAAAAAAACATAGCACGTCTTGCGCGCATGATAAAATCTGAAAATATGCATATAAATAGGAAATTTTGGTGAAAATAAATACATAATAGTGTTACCTTTATAATAAAACCAGAATATTTATAAAAATGTATGAGTAAATTAAAATATGAACTTATAAATTGAAAAAATTAAAAATTTTCAATTTTTAAAAAATATTTTCAAAGTACAAAAACAAAAACAAAATTAAATATACGTTTTTCTGTTTTTAAGTTGTAGATAATACAGAAATGAATATGTGATGAAAATTTCTTTTAATTGTCATTCATAGTTTTTTAGTAACACTGCACGCAAGACGTGTTATGTTTTTTTTCTCTTATTATCATATATAATTTTAAACTTATCATTTCAATATTTACTTATGAATTTACAAGTATATATATTTTTTTAAATATAAATTTAAATACGAACTTTATATTTAAATGAAGTTTGATTTTTATGTTTGACTTATTACACAAGTTTTGAAGCTTGGAATATAGTGATGTTTCTTGGCTTTTTCGACGTGTTTAAAGGTATCCTACCCCCTTAAGGGTATAAAATGTCAAAGAAATCTGATCCGAAAAAGCCTGAATTCCTAATCAAACAATAAGAAAGTATATTCACTGTTTTGTCTACGTCTTGTAAACGTAATGTATAGAAATAAACTTTAATTTATAAAAATATACTTCTGCTTATAAGTATAAAAATCACGACATTACAGAAAAAAAACTATTGTCTGAAGTATAAATTAGAAAGAATTTCTCAAAATTATTACTATTTTCTGACTGTCACAAAATTTGAAACAATAGCTCGTTTTGAAGATTTACAAGTAACAGAAAATACGTTATCTCATCTTTAACTACATGAGCCGTTGATTTTTAAAGAGGAAAAAGTTTATTTTTATGTGCGTTCGTAATTATACTAGCTGGCTTCGCCCGCTTGCGGGCCCCTAATTTACATCGGTGCCTCGAATTGTAGAAAATCTCGAATCTTGTAAAACCTCGAACCGGACGAACCTCCGACCCGGGTCCCCGCTGCCTTCGGCACCGGATAATCCCTTAATTTGCACATTGAATAGTACAAACCTCTAACCGAACGAACCTCCGACCCTGGTCCCCGCTGCCTTCGGCACCGGATAATCCCTTAAATTGCACATCGAATAGTATAAACCTCTAACTGAACGAACCTCTGGCTCGTAGTCTAAGTAAATGAATGTTGTTTCATTAAAAAATATTATTTTAGGGGGCTTCTACCTTTAAACTGTGTTCATTATTGATAATATATATATATATATATATATATATATATAATTATTGTATAGAGTGTAGTATCTTTAGCGCAATTGATTATCATCTACTTTTCTTTCACAATTTTGTACAGAGTTTTGATGCTTTTAATATTGAATCTCACGCATATTTAATGATAGTAACTCTTTTAAATTAATAATTATACTATATCAATTTTATACTTGTATTATGGGTAGTCTAAGTATTTAAATGTTGTTTCATTAAAAATATTATTTTAGGGCCCCCTACTTTTAAACTGTGTTCATTATTGATAAAAAATTTTGGGGTTTTATTTTTTTTTTAATTAAATATTTAATGTACAGAGTGTAGTATCTTTAACTCAATCGTTAACGTATCGTTAACTCAATCATTTACATCTTTTCACACTTTTGTACAGAGTTTTGATGCTTTTACTATTGAATTTCACGCATGCTTAATGATAGTAACTCTTTTAAAGTACTAATTAGTTATATTAAATCAATTTTATACTTGTATTATGGGTAGTCTAAGTAAATTAAATGTTGTTTCATTAATATATAATTTTAGGGGCCTCCTTCCTTTAAACTATGTTTATTATTGATAAAAAATTACGTTTTTGGGTTCTAAATTTTAAATTTTAAATTTTTATAATATTGTACAGTGTGTAGTACCTTGAACTCAATCGGATACCATTTACATTTTTGTTCTTCACACTCTTGTACAGAGTTTTGATACTTTTAATATTGTTTAACATTGATAACATTAATATTGATTATTTCACCCTATTCCCAATTACAGCATCAAATTTTATTTATTGTATTAACTTTTGTAAAGAGAAATGTCTCATTACTGTATCGGGTTTCAACTGCATATATTGTTAGCTCTTCACTTTCCTGAACAGAGTTATGGTATCTTAATACTGTAAATCTCATTATTATTATTATTATTACTCTGGTTGTTGTTTTTAAAACAATTACAGCAATAATTCAAAAAATTGAACTAATTCTTCATTTTATAACTATTTATTTATAATTGTACTGAGTTATAGTACTCTTATTTTCTTTTTTCTCCCCCTCCCGTCCTTCTCGTCTCCTTTCTCCCTTCTCCCCAGTGGATGTTTTGGCATGCATTACCCATTTTTAAAGTTATGTCTTTTCTTATAGCGTGGTACGCTTTCCCCCTCTCCCTAACCCCCCCCCCCCCGCATGGGCCCCCAACCCCCTGAGGTAGTTTTGGCGAGTAATACCTCTTTTTAAGGGTATTTCCCTTGCCTTTAGCAAGATTTTCTCCATTTTTCTCCCCAGTGACCTTTTATTATTGTTTTTATTATTATTATTTTTAAGCAACACTATCTCTTTACTCAACGGATTTCGTGTGCAGCATGGATTCTCAATACTGTGGTACCTCAAGTGTGCTTCGCTGTTTCCCTCTTTACTTTAATTAATGTTCTCAATTGTATACATTTTTTTCCTTCTGTTTATATGTATTTTACAATGTTATTTATTTGCTAACTCATTCTATTTAAATTTTTCAGTATATATACCCTGTATTTAACATTGTTTTGTTTAAAGTATTTATCTTTTATTGTGTTTACTGGCTGCACGGTAGGTATTAATTTTTTTTTTTTAATTATTCTAGTAACTATTTTCTAATTTTCCCCTTGCCCGTCCCTCTCTTTTTGGCATTTTATTTCTTTCACTTCTTTTTTTTTTTTTTTTTTTTTTTTTTTTTTTTTTTTTTTTTTGTATTTTATTATTATTATTATTATATCTTCTCAATTTTTCCCCCTTTTTTTTAATTTTTTTTTTTTTACTCTTAGTCATTTCGTCGTCCCAATCAGTTCAATCCCTAGAACTGTAGACAAAAATCAGACTGAGAAGTTGACTTTGAATGATGCATTCACTAAAAATTTAAATCTTAGCGATATAGCACAACAATACTATCTTCATTTAAAAAAAAGCAAAAAATGTGCTATCCAACCAATGGCATTTTTGGAATGGTTTATAGTAAAACTAGAAAAATATATAAGCTATATAAGCTACTACACGAACTCAAAAGAAATCAAAAACAAACTCTCATGCCTAGAAATAGACCTAAAATCAATTTCAAAACATTATGCCACAGAAGACGACCATCTGTCAAAAGGTATAGTCAACATGATAATCGATGAAATTACCGACAAAGGAGAATTTCAAGAATATGACAGCCAAGAGGCAAGTTGTTCACAAGATGTTATCGATCTAATTACGCAGTTGACAAGGGGTGTAAGAAAACGCACTAAAGGAACATCTGCAATAGTCCAACTATACTTAGACGAATTAAAAAGACGACTTAAACTAATACAGACAGATTTCACCAATATCTATATACTAAAGGCACCATCCTCAGAGATATCCCCAAAAATGGCATTAAATATAACTGAATTACAAAATGCCTCTTACAGTCTAACACATATTGAAGATGAAAAACTGATACACGGTGGAAAATCCATACAAGATAAAGACAAAGGAAATGAAGGTGGTGATAAAAATGTTTTAAGTAGGGAAGACTGTGGAAAAGAAATGATTCAGTAAGAGTTGGAAAAAGCCCATCTGAATTTACAGATACTTCCTGAAGAGAGTTCCACACTTAGTATACCAATGACATTGCAAGAACTAACGAGCTTAACACAAGAGAAATCTCCGCTACATCAATTGGAAGATATCCTAAATCAAATTCAAAGTAATTCAAAAATTTATGATGAAGACATCCGAACACAAATAGCAAACTCAATACAGCAGATAAAAGATTATCTATACTTTGAACAAGAAGAAAATAACGTCCTGAAAACTACGACAAAAGAACAAGAGCATCAAATAAAGGAAATGAAAACTCAAATAACTCAACAATCAAAAATAATTGACAAAATGGAAAAAGAACTTCAGAGCAAAGCGATTGAAATAACCGAAAAAATTAAACAAACATCACTTATAGAAGAAATGTTTCATACCATAAAAAATCAACAAAACTTAGTTAATAATCAAGACCATCTGGAAGATGGAATCGATTCCGAAATATCGAAAAGAGCACAACTCAAGAGTTATGCTGCTGCAATTACATCCGATCAACCTATAAAAACACCTCGCTTTAAGTACTCTAAATCAGCAATAATAATAATAAGAAGTCAATCAACGAATATTCCCATTAATGTAATACGAAACATGTTAAATGACAAAATAAAAGGGAATACAAAATTTAAATACATCTCATGTTCGTTAGGAAGAGATAATAACTCGAGTCCAACCTAATAGTCTAAACAGAATCGGACGAAAAAACAGCGGTTTTAATTGATTTTATAAATCAAATAGAAGGTTTCAGAAACTTGGTCGAAGCAGATCTTAGAGATGCTAAAAGAAAAAAAGTCATTATACTGGGAATTCCAGTAGATGTGACTGAGACTGAAGTAATTGATAAGATACATCAAGAACTGGGACAGAATTTTCCTCTAGGAATAGCAAAAGTACTCAAAAAACGAAAAATGAAAACATACCAAATAGTACTTGATGCAGAAGAACATTACGCGAAGGCATTATTTTCAAGAAGAAAATTACCTATTCATTTTAATTTATGTCGTATAGAATATTACAATCCAGTGGTTAGGTGTAATAAATGTCAACGTTATGGGCATACAGTTGATAATTGTAGAAGTTATTATTTAACATGCGCATATTGCACACGCACAGGTAACCACAAAACAGACACATGCAAAATAAAAGAAAATTATGAACGTCATCGTTGCATCAACTGTGAAAGAGAATATAAAACCTCAGTAAAACCTGAAAAGATTGAAAGGCATAGTGCAAATTCTAGATTCTGCCCAATTTTTCAAAGATTGTTGCAACGAAAACAAAATATTACTATCTCCTATGATCCTTCAAAAGTATGTTCTCAGAACTAAAATCACTCAATATCTCTGATGACTCTATAGACGATTCAACCGTAGAACCTCCAACCAATGCTACATATGTAATAAATCAGACTATCCCATCGGACAATAGATATTATTTCGGAGAATCTATGACCCCACCAAATCATTTAAAAATAGTTCAAATAAACCTTAATAATTGTAAGGCTGCAAATCTCCAATTGCTGAAGTACATACATGAAAATAAAGTAGATTTAGCATTAGTTCAGGATTATCACAAAAGTAATAACACCTTCACGGGTATCCCAATTTCATGTTCCTTCTACCATTCAATAAATCAGACGTAGGGAATACTCGTATCCAATCCCTTATTAATTCATATTCAGACTCTACAAACAAATAACAGTGTATTTATAAACCTATCACTGTCATCAAAATTCATTAAAGTCGGATCACAATATTCAAAACCGAAAGGAAATCTTGATGAATACTTCCGAGAATTGACCAGAGTCATAGAAGATACATCGAACCTTATCATTGGGGGTGATTTCAATCCACACCTCCAGGCGTGGGGTTATAAAAGAAATAATGCTAGAGGAGATATCCTACTTGACTATCTAGCAATGAGCAGATTAACTATTATTAATGATCCCGATTCAGAATGTTCTTTTGCACGAGACAAGTTTAAAGGCAAACCAGATTTGACCCTCTGCGGTGAACATTCAAAAAATATTATAGATTCATGGAAAATAGACTCGGCATTTAAATCACTAAGTGACCATCGATATATTATTTTAACTCTGAATGTCACACCCACAATAAGAAATTTATACCGTTTCAAAACCAAATATGAAACGTTTAAAAAATTCAATAAACTGTTTCAAAAACATGAAGAAACATTACTTTCAACACTTAAAGCAGTCAATTCTGTTCCAGAGTTAGAGAAGTGGACAGAGGAATTTAATGTTATCCTTTTAAACATCATGCAAAAATCACTTAAAAAGAAAAATTGTCTCATGAAATTAATGTATCCTGGTATACTGACAAACTTAAAGTACAGCGAAGCCACCAAAATGCTATATATAAACTACATAAAAGAAATCCAGATTCTGTAGAACTCAAGATTAAATATAAAAAAGCCAAAGCAAAATACAAATTAGATATTAAAAAAGCTAAAATTGATTCTTGGATAACATTTTGTTCGGAAACAAACAGTAAGTATGGTACTGCTTTTAAAATTCTGAAGCAGAAATATTTAAAAAATACGGATCTCATCCACTCTGTCATGGAATCTTCAACTCAAAATGATACATACAAAGAGATTCAAGAAACGTTACTTCATTACCATTACAATACAAGCCCAGAATTCGAATCATCATTTCAAAACACAAACACACTATCAATAAAAGAATATAACAATTTTAAATTTGCCCATAGAGAAATTCAATATGCAATTAACCAACAAAATAAAAAGAAAGTCCCAGGATATGATCGGGTAAATGGCAGAATTTTAGAAAATTTGATAAAAAATAATATGAAGCTTATAAAGTTATTATATAACAAATGTCTCTACTTTGGACACTTTCCTGAAACGTGGAAGAAAGGAGTAGTCATCTATTTTAGAAAGAAAAACAAAGATCCATCAAAACCTGATTCATACCGTCCAATTACACTACTACCCATGATTGGTAAAATCCTAGAAAGATTAATAAAAAATAGAACTTTAACTTATCTTGAAGCAATAAACTATCTAAAAGATGAACAGTTCGGTTTCCGTGAAAGCAGAAGCACTATATCAGCTCTGGAGAGACTTAAAGAGAAAATTGCACAATTATTACAAAAACATACTTATGTGGACATCATATCATTTGATATTACAGGTGCTTTCGATTCAATAAACTGGCACCAATTATCAGAAATAATTGATGACTCACCGTTACCCAGATACCTCAAAACCTTACCAAAAAATTATATAAGCAAATGAAGTATAGGCTTAAATCAATATGAATATATAGAGTGGTTCATGGTATTTAAAGGATGCTCTCAGGGATCCTGTCTTGGACCACTCTTATGGCTTCTTATAGCTAACTACATAATTAAAAATTATAAAATTCTATATGAAGATATTATTGTTTACGCAGATGATTTTTTGATTCCAATAGAGGGAAATACCGTAAGAGATCTGGAAGTTACAACCAACAACAAAATAGTCCATTTTAAGAATATCTGTGATGAACTCGGTTTAAAAATCTCAACTCAGAAAACGCAATCAATGCTTTTCGGTAGCAATCTCCTCGAAAGAAGTCATCCGAGATTTAAATTAGAAAATATAAAAATAAAAGTGGTAAAAAATATTAAATATCTTGGCGTATTGTTAGATTCTAAATTCAATTTTACAGATCACATGAAAGACCTTCGAACAAAGATTGCAAACTTTGTAAGCGGATTTAGGGGATTTCGATTCTTTAATAAAGGTATCAAACCAGACATCCTGAAAATATGGTATCAAACAGTCATAGAACGCCAAATACTGTATTCTTACGAAATTTGGTATCCAAACTTGAATATTGATGGCCGCAAATTACTACGTTCAACTCAGCGTTTGGCATTATTAAACTTAATACAGACCTATAGGACTATCTCTCACGAAGCTCTATATCTTCTTACAGGAACTCCACCAATCCTAATAAAAATACAGAATGAATTTCAGTACTACCAACTAAAAATAGGAAATAGAAATTTGTTAATCAATAACACACAGCTAAACATTAACAATATAATGCAGAAAGAAAAATCATATCGATTCCTCAATTACTACAGAGTCCAAAATATCAGAATTATAGAAGATAGAAAATCCATCCATCCAAAGGAATGTGATGTGGAAGCCTACACAGATGGTTCTGTCATGCCAGGGGGTGTAGCCAGTGCTTTCACCATATATAAAGATGGAAATAATATACATGATCAAGCAATACGACATCATCCACTGAATAACATATATCAAGCAGAATGAATGGCAATTTATAAAGCAATAAAATGGTTCTCTACCTCCGACTACAATAAACTACTAATTATTACAGATAGTTACTCTTCTATGGAAGTATTAAAAGTTGCTTTTCGTAGAAACTACATTATCAAAAACATTTACAATCAATTACTTCAAATTCCTGATAAATCCATTATAATAACATGGACTAAATCTCACGTGGGTGACACTGGCAACGAGAGAGCTGATCCTAGCAAAGCAAGCCATCTTACAAGACCAATATCAATCAAGAAAAGATCTGTTGTTCCCAATTTCAATAGCAAAATTGTATTTTAAAAAGAAAACCATCTCTGACTGGCAAGCCATTTGGGACTCATGTAATAAGGGCAGAGATACCTATAAAATTATAAATAAAGTCGATCCAAATTATCTCTGCAAACAGCCAACACTGCCGTATTATCTGAGTAACCATGGCAGTTTCCCACAATACTTACATAAAATAAGAAAAAGAGCCTCACCTAGATGTCCATGCGATAAAGCAGAAGGAGATGCAGTTCACTACATATTCGGATGCTGCCCTCTTATGATCCATCACTTCCCTTTTGATAAGAACGAAACTCTCAGATATAACCTTCGTAATATCATTTTCAATCCTTCAAACTCTCAAAAGTTAAAAGAGAATTATAATATTCTCAATAAAAATTTCTCTTTCATTACGAAAGAATTTAAAAAAAAAAAATTGACTGAACTGACCATTGACTTTCTGAACTAAAATACCATAAATTTAGGACATCATGAACTTAGTGTACTTCGAAAATATTTTATATTTAACTTTCAATTTACAAAAAATTGTTACTTTTTACATTATTTATAACCTTTTATATTTTATTATTGTTATGTAATTATATTCATTGTTTCAAATCTAATAAACAGGCGCCTCCTGCGGTGGGGGTTGGAACGGATGGGTGCTATCGGTGTCGGGTAGCGTTTATTTTTCCCCTCGTGGACTTATTGTTCCTGTACCTCACGGGTGGCTGTCCACGAGTGGGTGATTTCGGTCCCCGCTGCCTGCGGCACCGTATAGCAGTCGTGCTGCGCACGCGCTGCAGTATACGGTAGTTCCACCTTCCGCCAGCAGATGGCGCAATCCGTTTATACGATCATAACTGAAATCGTTAAAGCTTTCGATGTCGTGTCGAATGAGCCATACCCCGTCGTTTGTATGTCCGTAGAACCGGAGATAGAAAAGCGCCCCCTGGTGGCGAAAAAACGAACTAAAATTGGTAAGCTCTATCGATGTCGAGTCGAATGAGCCATACCCCGTCGTGATCCTTCCCATAGAAACAGAGATAGGAAAGCGCCCCCTGGTGGTGAGACTCGGAGCAAAAATCGATAAGCTGTTGTATCCTCTATCGACGTTGAGTCGAATGAGCCGTACCCCGTCGTGATCCGGGCCATAGAAAAAGAGATAAGAAAACGTCCCCTGGTGGTGAAAAACGAACTAAAACCGATAAGCTCTAGTATCCTCTATCGATGTCGAGTCGATTGAGCCAAACCGCGTCGTGATGTGACCCATAGAACCCGAGTTGGCTGAATTTTTTTTTAATTACCCCTTCCACCACCAGGGGGCGCAATGGGCTCTATACGAACATGACCAAAATCTGTAAAGCTATCCATGTCCAGTTGAAAGAGCCAAACCACGTCGTAATCGGGCCCATAGAACCCGATTTCCGGAAGCGCCCCTGGTGGTGAAACTTGGAACTAAAATATGTAAGCGCTATCGATATCGAGTCGAATGAGCGAAACCGCGTCGCGATGGGACCCATACGACAGGAGATATTTTGCAAAGAAATTGATAATTCCTTTTTTTTTTTTCCTATACAAAAATCGAGATCTTGTTAAAATCAAAACTTATGGTCCGAAATCGAAAATTTTTTACCTGGTTGGCACTCTAATACAAAAAACTAATTAGGCGTAATGCCGTTTAGACATCTTAGCTGAAAATCTGGGGATAGTGTTGCCTTTATGTCTGGCATTAAAAATACTTGTTTAAAAGACTGTAGGAAAGCGATGGAATTAATTAAAAATTAAAAATCGTTTCTCGTAAACTAATCATCCTAGCTTAAAAAAAACAACATATTCTTGATCCTCACGCAAAAAAACTCTAGGTCGCATGATTTTCAAATCGGTAAAAGCAATATTAAAAAAAAAAATTATATCCTGCTCAAAATAAAGAGTAGGTTTTTCTTTTGAAATATTTCCTTGTCTGAAAATATCCGGTCACGTGTCGTTTTTCTGCGTAGGTTACAAATGATTAGAAATAAATTGCTTCATTAACCGGTTTTTAATTGACATCTTCGGATTTTACTGGTCGAATTGTACGATCTTTTTTTTGTTGAAATCAGGATTTTTTTTTTACGTGTGATGGCCGATTTGGGGGTCCAGAGATCAATTCCTTCATTGTTTTTCGAAAACGGACTTGAGCATTACATGAAAGCTGTCACGTGAATTTGCTCTTTCTTCCTTCCAAACATCTGTCGCTCCAAGCAGTCTGCGGTCTCCACATGCCGCGCCGAAAGAATTAAAAAGTTATTTTTTATCGATCGATTTTTAAAGGATTTTTTCGGTTCAAATTGTCGTACGGAAATGATTTTTCGAATTTATGAAAGCAAACGCTCTCCTGAATCTGTCTGTCCGATTTCCGAATTTCTGGCCCCCTGAATTCCGTAGATCCGGGTCGGTTTAAAAACCCGCACTGCGGTTTGGGGCTTAATTTGCTCCGCGGCGACCCTGCATTCTCCCCGACCCGAGAGAGACCGGCAACCCTTCTCGGAGGCGAAAGTTTGCGGCTTTCGTTTCTTTTTCAAGTTGGGTTTCGGTCCGTAATTAAAACAGTTTTGTCAATTAATAACTCCCCGGGTCCGGGTCGGGCTCGCCACCGTGCCCGAACTTGAGCTCCGCGTCTTTTTCCCGAATTTTTCGATCCGCGTCCGCCGTCCGTGCGTCGAGCGGTCCCGGAGCCTTTGAGTGTACAGACCGGGAATGCACAGACGCACACACTCACACACACACGTTCACGGACATTAATAATTATCCGATAAAAACATCTAAAGTCGTCGTCTGATCCGTCCGTCTGTTCGTATGTCCGTCTGTCCGCATATGCCAGCGCAAAAATTACCCAACCAAACATATACACAATCGGTGTTGAATTTTGTCGATTCATTTCAACTTTTATGAAAATCGAATCAAAACTTAAAAAGATATTAATAGAAATATTTATTAAGTTATTTCAAAATTTTAAAAATTGGTACATCCTTGTTATAGCAGCTTCCGAGGATTAATCGTCAAGCGACCGAAATGTATCGCCTAGTTATATGACACGTATGACTTATAGTGATATATAACGTATATAACGTATATGACATTTTGCAACCTCTATGACAAAGTTATAGTCCCATTCTTCATTCTATTAAATCCTATCATGCGTAATTAATTAAGTGATATATATTGTTTGAAAGTGTTACATAGTCTATGCTTGACGTATGGTTTTTCGTTCTTGTTGGAAAGGAAGAATAGATTTTAAAAGCATAAGGTGACTTGGTATCTTTTGAACATTTGTTTTTCATTTGAGTATTTCATAATACTTTTTTGACTTGTAATTAAATTTTTTTATGAAGTAAAATGATTTAATGGAGAAAATAAATGCAATTCTTACGGTAAAATTTTTACATTTCATTTATTAAAATTATGTAAATTTTAACACTTTTCCTAAAATTTACATAACAGGTATTACATAATTCATTAATAATGTTTTGATAAAATTTCAAAAATTTAATAGTAATTATTATTTTATTATAATCGTTATTTGCTTAATAACGTTTCCAGTTGCAACATTACGCATATGTAACTTGAATTTATGATAAACTGTTTTCCACACTCATTTTTCTTACGTTACTTACAACTGCACTTTTAATGTCCAGATTTCTAAATAGTTGATTTTTTTATAACTAAAGATAAATTATACATCATGACATATATAAAAATACTGCAAAAAAGGATTATTCACTTAGCATTTTTATTTTAAAAAATGAACTATTTATATTACTGAAAATCTGATCCTTAATTTTCTAAAATACATTATAAAGATCTTCCATTAAAAAAAATTAAAGTTAAGTAAAAGTATCAAGTTGAATAAATCGAATCTGAAGACAGAAAAGGCGTCTTCTTAGTTTAAGCTGTTCTTCCGTTACGTTGGATTTGGAATGCCATTTTGAGGGTTTAAAATTTCAGACAATCTAGATATCCCAAAAAGTCTGTTCAATATTCTTTAAAGGATAATAAAAAGTACATATACTGTTTTTTTTATATTATTATTCTTGAAAAAGTATATTTTACGGAATATGAAATGCGATTTTCCATATGATCAGGTTTATATATGTACTATGGTATTTATATCATGTATTAAGTATTATGATATAACGAAATTACATTTATTGCAGATTGCGCCATATAATGATTGGTGAATGTTAATAATTTAAGATTTTCTGTATTAGTGTTTACTATGTGTGCTACACTAGCACATTCTTTTACTGTTTCTTCTTGATTTTATATCTTTAACCTAATTTTGTATGAAATTATTTATTTAAAAGTGTTGTGCATGCGAAGGAAAATCCTTTATTTTCACCTTCCGCCGACAGTGGTCGCATTCTTATCTAAACGAATATCCAACACGTCTTCCCTCTGCCACCGTGTAGTAGGCGTGCTGCGCACGCGCTGCAAAATCCTTTAGTTTCAACTTCCACTGCCAGGGGGCACAAATTATTCTATACGAACACCCGACACAAGTACCTGTTGAATAAAAGGAGTTCAATTAACCAATTCGCGTCGGTTTGTGGGTTGTATTGGGTTTAATGGCACAAGGTCCTCAATTCCCGTCGGAATCGGGTCCATAGAACTCGGAAAAATCCCCCTGGCGGTTGAAGGTGGAACTATAACCTGTAACGCGACCGAAAACCAAGTAGAATCATCCAAACCCCATTATTATCGCGCTCATAGAACTCAAGATAAGAATGCACATTTAAAGAAAAAAACCTTGTAGGATTGCCCGCCAGGGGGCGCTCAGGGGAGTGCAAAACACTTACTTTGATTGTTGGTATGCATCAAGTAAATACGGGTTGAGCACTTTTATTAGGAACATAAATTTAATTTTTACGAAAATCGTTATTCGAAATTTCCGGTATTTTCTCTATATAAAATTTATAAAACGCAACGGGCGACTCTAAAAATGTTAAATTTCTAAAATGGAATTCGTTTTGAGTAAATCAGAGAAATACAATTGTTTTTATTGATAAGATTTCTCATTTAATGAAAAACCCGTGTCCGGGGAAGCCGTTAAACGCGAAGAAAAATGCGATATCAAATCAAAATGCGTTAAATCCTTCCGTCTCTCATGCCCTCAAATATAACGAATAATTTGCTCAAGAAAACCCCCTTTCCCTACATTAACGCGATCATTATAAAAATAATTATATTTTTCTGATAATTAGAATATAGCGAAGATAATACGCTAAAATAGCCGCCAGATTTTTCCCATTCCCATCATCTAATTCAAATCTATATCTTACTTAATTATCTTAATTTTTGTTCATTAGAAAGAATTGACAATTAATTCCTTTCATTATCGCAAAGTAAAAGGTGGGATTGACCACAGAAACACATCTCTTTGCAGTTCAGTTTGATCATTGAACGACATCTACATCTGTGCTGTGGACTTCTGTATCCTACAACTGCTGCAGTCATCAAATAAAAAAATATCTTTTTTGAAAGAAAAATTTTTAATTTTTAATTAATATCTTGAAAAGTTCTGGTTCGATTTTTTTTTTCCGCTGGGAGTCCAAATTTTCGTGCGGATACAGCTATTTTTTCTATTTTTTTTCGAAAAGGCGAGTTCTGTGAGAATGCGTTGACCTAGTTTTTTCCAGCAAACCTAATATATTTCGAATTCATTAATTTCCGCTTGCAAATCGAAAACCATTTTGATAAAAAAAAATGGCATTTTCAATGCAATTTTTAAAGAGTTTTAATTAATATCTTGGGTAATTATTAAAATATTAAAATTCTGCGTCTCATGTGCATCAGGACCTGCCCTCGGCACTCTAAAACTAAATTTTCAGCCTTCTAGATGCGCTGGATTTCGCTAGCCATCGCCGAAAGACATATACATAGACACAGAGAGAGAAACATTCTGTTATTAATATAGATAATACTTCTATATCTGGCGCAAAACATTATGTCGTTTCAGAGCTTTAAATGCGAGGCTGGGATTTATATCCGTCAATATTTATTTAGTTTCTGTTAGAGATATCAACAACTTATATAAAAACTATTAATATTTTATAGATCATATTGATTTTAATAGAAGTTGTGCACTATTTTCAGTTCCCCAAAAATATAAAAATTTAATGCTTCACTCTTAAATGTTGTTGTGGTACTTTCGTCTAAGATGATCGTGTAAAATTTATTTTTTCAAATTATATTATTTCAGAGTATATTTCATAATAGACTAATTTTTAATTATATTAAAGCTGTCTTTGGTTTTCATGAACTTCTGACACTATGCATAGGTTAAAGGAAATTAAGTAGAGTTTTTCATTTGCTAAATTGCTGCTTTTGATATTTCACATTTTCGATCGCGTGATTATGTATCTATATCACAACTACAGGATACTTACCAGTATATCTGTCTTCCCGACTTCCTTTTACGAACACATACATATTTAATTTTAACTACATTCATAGATAGTTCCCATATTCATATTCCTTTTTACTCAATTTATCTTATTTAGTGAATTACTTTTCTTCTCAGCAAAGAGATGAGCATGATCATTTTTAAGTTACTATGTGAACATATATTACTTACCCATCATACGTAGTATAGAGTAAATCTTGTAATCGTTTTGAAAATCGAAAAAAAAATTTTTTGACGGATTTACACGTTTCAGACACTGGAGATTCCGAAAAACACATATTTAGAAAAAAAAATTTGCCGTCCGTCTGTCTGTATGTGTGTGTCTGTAAACGATCTATCTCCCGAGCAAATTCAGATAGAGACTTGAAATTTGGTATGTACTTAGTATGTAATAATGGGAAAAAGCTTATTGAATTTCAGTAACCTCGATAATCCGGAACTTTTTTTGTTCAGACTCTCGAAATATTCTTTCTGATAATAGGTATATAAAAATTTTCGAAATTGTTTGTTTTAAGGAGTGAATATAACAGACAATAAGAAAACATAAATTTTGCATAAAGAATGAAGTCGATCGGATAATTAGTTGCTGAGTTATTTGTAATCCTATTTCCCACACTCTTCGATTTTTCATGACCATGTATTTAATTCAAATTTCAATTCAAATATAGATTTTAATTGGAAATGAGACGCTCAATCCGACGCAGTAAACCGTTAGTTAATATGATTATCAATTTTGGTGTTATAAGGATGTTTTTTTACGCAATTCAGTAACAGAGCCTTTAAAGTTTATGACGTCATAAAGTCGCGATTTTATTCGAATTGCAATGAATTTTATAAATAGTTTACACATGTTTTGTTTTCATATTTTATGTTATGCATATCCATGATGGGTAAGTATTACGCTGGCCTCCCAACAACTAGTTTTCTTTTAATATTCATTCCCAATTTGTTCTCCATTTTTCGGGTGTTTATAGTATTTTCCAATAAAATCATTTAATACGTGTTTATATAATCTAATAAATTTTGAGGTCGCGGTAATTCCTCAATAATTTTGACTTAACTGTGGATTTCATTTTTGAAAAATGTATGTCATCCAACCAATTTTCCGACCAATCCAAAGAGTCTCTCTGACCATTAAACAATTTCTCTAACAGTTGTTTAGTCATTTCGAAACACATATTTGTATAATTTTTATGTATTTCATCTAGGATACTTCCTCAGTCTACTATATCTGTTATTTTTCACGTTTTATACCTGCATTTTGTTTTTGTAAAAAGTTATAGATTCACAGAAATTTCCGAAAATATTCAACTTAAAAAAAAAAAAAAATTCTCAATTCTCACGTAAGTCATTATCAGTCAAATTCTTACTTATCATGCTCACTTCTCATGCTTATTAGAAAGTGTGATCGTTTGTGTTTTAGCTAAAAAAACGTAAAGTACTATTGTAATATATATATATATATATATATATATATATATATATATATATATATATATATATATATATATATATATATATATATATATATATATATGGTTTTGGTATAGTTTAATTTTGATTTATTATCATAGAGAGCGATACATAGGTCTATAATGCACAGGGTCATCGAAAACGAATGCCAGGATTACAAATTTGTATTATGCAACACATAGGAACATAAATTTAGTGTTAAAATGTTAAGAAAAGTACCAAGTTTTATATCTATTTCAATACGTTTCGATATGTCTACCATCTGTCGTTCGGCAGATGTGCAGGGCACTCCCCCCCCCGGGCCTATATCCCTAGTGTAGATAATTGGCCGTCAATAATCAACCCAACTCAACCCAATCGGCAGATGTGCAGACGATATTCAATATCCCTCCGCGTCCCGTGAAGCATCTCTGGAGTTACATTTTCAGTTGCGGCTATGATTCGACATTTTAAATGGCTGACATCAGTGATTCTTGCACTGTACACAATGTTCTTAATGTATCCCCAGAAGAAGAAATCCAGAGGCGTAAGGTCGGGGCTTTATGGAGGCCATGGAATTGGGTCATCTCATCCAATCCATGAACTAGCAATGCCATCTAGTGAGCGTATGAAAAACTTACATTCTTTCACTACATTTCAACACAAGAAACGTTTACGTATGTTTAGGAATGTATTTTTTATAAGGTTTCAAAATCCGGGCATCCTTTTTCAATGACCCTGTATTACATTTTATTATGTTACATTAGAAGATTCCATCGCGTCACTTTCTCTACATAACAATTTAAAATTTTTACTTCTTTTATTTATCAATGTGAAAAGCATTACACAACACACAGAATTTATGCACTATACAAGATTATTTGAAATACCGTTTTCAGTATTGAGGCGTAAAATAACGTATGAAATACCAGTGTGTCAGTTATATATGAGTGACTGAATATTTCTATTTAAATACCTTTAGATGAAATTTATGAAAGAATGATGCATATGTTTATAACTAATGTAGCTTTCAATGATCCACGCTGAGGAGTTTTATGGTGACATAACCTCATAAAAGTACAACATCTTTCTGCTTTTTACTGTCTGAAAAGCATTAGAGCACAAGAAATACACCAGAATTCTTTTATTTAGCTTCACATAAAAATAAGATGGTAGAAAGCATAAGATGAAAGTTTTTCCGTTTCGAAGATATGAATTAATTCCGGTATTGCATTGGTTAGTGCCTATCTCTTGTTTTATTATGCACAGTATATATGTTCCACATAATGTTTTTTTTCAGTATGAAGTATATTATGATAAAGCTTTTATCGTAACATATAAAACTGTATATTATTTTTAAAACAAACTTCTCTGGAATATGATTAAAATTTGAAACCTGTTATATATAATGTAATTATAAATCATTTGATTATTAAACAATATTTTGCGAATGCATATAAACTGAGATTAATGAACTTTTTGTTTTGTGGGTAATTATTTTTATCATATATGCCTCTTTATCTCCAAGTTCTACGTAGTTTATATTTCTAATAATCTACATTATCTTAATTTTTTTTTTATTAATTCATTTAATTATTTATTGATTTGTATTAGTTACTTTGTTTCTGACTAAGCTACATAAAAACAATAAAACAATTTATACAATTATTATTCTACAGAAATTTTCTTTGGAAATGCAAAAATAAATAGTGTGTGGATTGCTGAAGTTATTTTCAAAATAAAAATACAGTGAAAACCGCTCTTAACGAAGTTAAACTTTCAATTTCCTTGTAACATGTTGCAATTTAAAGGCAATTTTTAAAAAATAGATTTATCCAAATATTTGATGTAACTGGTATCGTATTATTCGGTTCTTTCTGTATAACGCGTGTATTATGGACAAAAATATTTAAAATTTCACAACTTACAACATATTAATGTGCGTAACATATTAAAACTAATTGGTTCATATTACTCAAGTGTGCCCGAAGAGCGTATCTCAAGATTATTTAAAAAGTTTTGTGCTATGCAAGCCGTTGAAGGTCAAACTACGCACTTCATAGTCAAACTAACCGTAATTTTTAAAAAACACTAAGTAAGAATTATGTGCTTTTAAAGATGAAAATCACTTTGTTTCTGACTAAGCAACATAAAAAAAATCAAACAATTTGTACCACTATTATTCTACAGAAATTATTTTTGATAACTAAAAATAAATAGTGTGTGAATTTCCTGACTAAGTAATTTTCAAAAAAAGAAATACAGGGCAATCCGCTCTTAACAAAGCCGAACTTTCGATTTCCTTATAATATGTTGTAATTTAAAAATAATTTTTAAAAAATAATCGTTTTATTCGATTTATCCGATTATTCGATATAACTGGGATCGTATTATCTGGCTCTTTCTGTGTAACACGTGTATTCATTTATGGACAAAAATATTTAAAATTTCACACCTTACAACATATTAATCTGAATAACATATTAAATGAATGTAGTTGGTACATATTACTCAAGTGTGCCCAAAGAGTACATCTCAAGATTTTTTAGAAAGTTTCCTACTATGCAAACGATTGAAGGTCAAACTACACATTTCATAGTCAAACTAACCGTAATTTGTAAGAAACACTAAATAAGAATTATGGGGTTTTAAAGGCGAAAGTTGAAAAAAGGGGTAAAAAAATAATACACAAAAAAATGAAACTCTGTAAAACGCAGAAATTAAAACCGTATCTTTGAGTGGAATTGGAGCCACCCCCCTTCCTCACATTTTCTAAGATGACACCAGCCCTTTTGTCAGCGATGCATGCAAACTCGTTTGATGAACACTCACAGACACTATAACATCTATACTTGTCCATAGCAGCATCTGATCTTAACCACATAGAAAATGCTGAGGAACTATTTGGAATAGCGACTAAAATGGCGATATCAGTATCTCAGCATATTAGTGACCTTACGCAATCTAGTCATGAGCGTATTGCATCAACATGCCCATAAATCCCCGTAGACTTCATGCCTCGTCAAATGTAAGAGGTTCTCAAAGTCGGAGAAGGTGTTACATTATGTTAAAGACATACCTCCAGGGGTTGACTACTTTTTTGTCAGGTGTTCTTATTAGGTACATAATCGGTCAAGTGCGACTTTTACTCGCGTATAAAGGGTTCCGTAAAATAAATTTATTAATTACTAACTGGAATAGTACAAAAATTTGTTGCTAAACGAATAATAAGACTTTGTAAAAGACAATACAACATAGGTTTCAGTATAGCTATATATACAAGCAAAGTATAGATGGATATACCATGAAAGTTGAGAGAGATATGAAGCCTAAATAGTAACAAATATCGCTATTATGTACGACTTTTTACCTAAAATAAAGACATTGTAAAAAGTTTAAACACGACATCGTACCAAACGTCCTTCGAATGGCGGTCGCAAAGTTGTAATGCTGCTTGGTCCATGCAGCGTTTTTCTAGATAGTTTTTCATAATATCTCGACTAATTACCGAAAATATTTTTTGAAAATCTTTATCAACAATCCTTGGATGATTCCACGTTGATCCTCGAGCGATCCTCAACTTCCCAGCTGAGCGCACACAAAATGAAGTTTGTGTGTAACGGAAAAATGCGATTTTCTTAAAAACTACGTGACCTAGGGTAATCGCTACATTTTTCCTGCAAGGTTTAAAAAAACTCCTACTAACCCTACTTTTTTCATAGTTTTAGTTTCACTCGATTCGGAAATAGAGGGAAGGAATATTTCTGCACTACATATTCTACAATATATGTGGAAATATAATATCTAAAATTAAAACAAATATATTTATGAGTTTGGTGTTACGAGATCTTTGAACGAGAAAAAAATCAAATAACTTAATAATTAGCCTAAATTTTTCCTAATAATATTTGTGAAGGGCTAATAATCTATAACTATCTGGGTCAATAGTCTTTATGACTCTGCCCAGTTTGAAGTTTCCACGTTCCATAATTTTCGAAAAAAAAAACTGTTATAGTTTTTTATGTAACAGTTTTTGTGTGTTTTTGCTGTGTGTCTGTGAGAGTTTTTTGTGTGTTTTTTGTTTATGTAAGTCATCTGGGACAGACGGATATACAGACACACGAGTGATCTCATATTGGTTCCGTTTTTACTTTTTAAGTATGGAACCTTAATAATGTCCCTTCTGTTTGTATTTCTTCATTGAATGAAGAAGAAATTGTCAATCAATATGTAATCATCTTCTTCAGATACAATTTTATTCAAATCAGATCCCTTTTCATTTTCATTCTAGTCCCCTACAACTTTCCCTACAATCTCTTTCATGTAGCGAACACAATATCACACACTACCATTCTTCTCCACAAAGATATTCAAATTGATTCTAAAATATAAACTTTCTACTACTATATCATCGAACAAACCCAGACAAAAAAATATCAGTCAAAACTTGACGCCAAATGTCGGATAGCTTCCTTCACTTTTTAGCTCACAGGCTATTAAAGTTTGAGAGCTAACGTGCCCGCCCGTTCTGTATGTACGTATGTACGTATGTACGTAACACGATAACTTTTGATAGAAATAACCGTTTTGCTTCAAATTTTGTTTATAGGGTCACTGTGATAAGGCGCTTCCCTGATTAGTTTTGGGAGTTCTTTGGTTTAGTATAAAGGGGGGAAAGGAGGGCTAATCACCTTAATTTAGATAAATGGGTTTTTCATGCAGAATCATCCGACTTTCTTCAAATTTTGTATATAGGTTCACTGTGATAAGAAACTTCCCTGATTACTTTGGGGGTTCATTGGTTAAGTATAAAGAGGGGTCTAACCCCCCCCCCTGTTATTTAGATAAATGGGTTTTTCTTGCAGAATTATGTGATTTTCTTCAAATTTTGAATATAGGTTCATTGTGATAAGAAACTTCCCTGATTAGTTTTGGGGGTTCATTGGTTAAGTATAAAGGGGGAAAACGGGGGTCTAACTCCCCCTTAATTTAGATAAATGGGTTTTTCTTGCAGAATTATCCGATTTTCTTCAAATGGTCTACATATGTTCATTGTAATAAGACGCTTTCTTGATTAGTTTTGTGTGTTAATTGGTTAATTATAAGGGGGGCGGGGAAATGACCCCCCCCTTAATATATTGTCGATTTCTTTATTTTTGGAGAAGCATTATTCTTTGAAATAAAAGCCTAATATACAATTAGTGTGAATAGCCTGTGAGCTCAATGCCCTCAGTTTAACTGAGCAGTTTTCTTTTTATTCTTTCTGTTACCTCCTTTTTAACCCCAAAAGACCCGAGTGATATTTTAAGAATTTTTTCCTATACCGAATCTAAAATTCTACTTCATTTAAAATTTTTGCATGTAATAGTTTCTAATGAAATATGAAAAATCTATATGATATAAAATATATGATAAATTCTAAGAAATATACTTGAGATACAACTGTCGAAACTTAGGTATGGGTTTAATTATTGACCCGAGGAGCATTTTAGGATTAATTATGTCTGCATAATTGAAACTTTTGGAGCAGTTCATTTGGTTTTAAAATTTAAAAAGTATAAAGTCTTTATAGTACCATTTAAAAATATTAAAACCTCGTTAAAGTTACTCATCTCGTTAATATGACTTAATTGATTACTTTATCATATATGATTGTTTAATAAATGTCGGGTGCATATTATAAGTAAGTAGATTTTATGTAAGTCAAATATCAAACAATAGCGAAGCAAAGTAAAACACAAAATATGCCATAGATAAGGTATTAAAATTAAAATATTTACTGTTGTGTATGTTAAATTTATGAAATCAACATTATTTGCTTTACTAAGTAAAATTGATGTAGCTGTTGCCATATACTTATAAATTTAAGTAAAAAATTTGGAAAACACATAACACATTTAAAAACCAAATTTTAGGAATTGCCAACAATTTTCGGAAAATTATCCGAAATATTTTCTGCTGCCCTGTATATGATCTATAGATTTGTATATGTATATATACTACATACAGTGCTAAATTTTAGTTCAGTTAGGAAACACATAGCACAGTTTAAAATTCATCTTCTGGAATTTCCGTCAATAAAGGGAATGTACTCGAGATCTTTTGTGTTGTCCTGTATATGATCTATAAAATTTATACACACCAAGTAATAGGCAAAAAATGAGATAAATTTAAAACGCGTTCCGCAACTGAAAACGCACTTCCATCAATTATTGTTTACAGACAGTACTTAAACAGCAGCTTTTGTATTTCCCTCTTAATGATACATGTATATTTTTCACATAATATTCTACAGTAAGCCTCTTGTAATGCACCTCAGTGATATATATCAATTTCAATATGTTTGAAAAAGCGAAACATTATTACAATTAACAGCCCCCATAGACCTTCTTCCATAAATTTTAAGGTAATGGAATTCTTTTGAGCGTTCCCTGTAAAGGGGAATGAACACCATATTTTATATTAAGTTTCTTGTAATGCACTTCAATGATATATATCAATTTCAATATTTTTGAAATAGTATAACATCATTAAAATACACCACAAATGATTTTTCCACTTAGACCGTAATGTAATGTAATTATTTTGAGTGTCCCTGTAGAGGTGCTATAAGTGCTACACACATCATTTTCAGTACCAAACATTCCACAGTAAACCTCAATAACATATATCAATTGCATGACAATTCGAGTATATTTACGCGCGAATATCTTACAAACGACAGACATACATACATACATACAGACAGACAAACCGAATTCATAAACACTTTTTAAGTGTGTTAGAAAGTGTCAAAAAGAGAAAAAATAGTTTTAAATGCTACTTCTCTAGTCGACCAAATTTATAAACTGTTAAAATTGAAATTTTTTCATAATTTTTTACAGTCTTTTATACATTGTATTTCAGCGTTTTATTCTAGATAAGAGTTATAAGACAGTTTTAAAATTTAAGTTGTTCTAATTTTTTTTACATGAACGTACCATAAAATAAAAATGATGATCATTGTTTAAAAACTTTATGGGAACACAATTTTGAATTCGAATCTTTTATCGCTCTCGAAATATAATTTCGATTTTGTTTCTCCTTTGGTGGCCTCTAAAACTAAAATAGATCTGACTTGGGTGCCCTTTTTTATGCACCTTTTATTGCTTAGAATTCGCTTACAGCTGGCGAGAATTTATTTGTTGCGAGCCCATGATAGGCATTTATTTGGGTTTAAAAATATTCACATTGCACCTAAAATGATATAACTTGAAGTGTTGAAATAGAAAAATATAAGTTAAAAGTGTTTGTTTAAGTATTATATTTTTTTATTACAAACATTCATCACGGTATTGTGTCACTAACACTGAAATAAAATTAAAATATTTAGCGGGTATTTTCGTCAGAACGTTGTAAAAATATTTCTATTACTATATAAAAACGTTTATGCCTTTTAAATTTTAAATTCAGGAAACATATCGGTGGAAGTAACGTAAAAATGTCATAAACTTATTATATATGCTTAAAAAAGGATACGAACTAAATAAATAATAATGAACTGCTTTAGTTAAATCTAAGTATCAGCTGAAACATATATTCAAATAATGACTTTTTAAAAACATTTTCCTTATTGAATACTGGACTTATGCAGGGTGGTCATAAAGTCTTTCCCTGATTACTAAGAATTATTACGAAATAACCACTGAACGTAATACTGTAAAATTTTTATTATAGGAAAGTCATGTTCTTAAGGGTTTTTTTTTAGTCCAGTTCTCTACCGTCGTTTATGAGTTTTTTTATGATAAATTTCATGGAAGATGGATTAGTCGGGATGGACCAACTCCTCTAGATTATTCCATTTGGGGTACATAAAGGACAGAGTGTTTGCAACACCAGTAAAAGATACTGAAATACTAAATTTTATGAACACAGATGCTATGTCTAGTGTGACAGCCCAAATATGGCGCGCGCCCGCGCGTGCGCACAACCACGCCGGACACTACATTCGCGTCCATAGTTACCTCACTACGTTACCCCAAAGCGATATATTCAAATTTCAACCAGTTTGGTTGTTACGGCGTTTCGTGCCATTTCAGTTGAACACCACTCGTGTAATTGGTTCACTAGTTTTTGAATAATAGCAATTTTAGAAAGTTTTCGCCTCATTTCCCTTATTTAAATTTTTAATTTTAAAATCCCTTACTTTGCCCACCTGCTTGTCCAGTGACTAGGGCACTATCTACTGGACAAAGGGTATGAGGTTTGAACCCCACTAGGACATGGATGTTTGTAGTGTCTCTGATTCCTCTGTAAATGAAGGTGACAGTCTATTTAGCTTTCGTGTGCAAAATATAACCGTAGCCTCCCCAACAAAACATATGAAACAAAAGTAAAAATACGTTATTATAAAGCATGTTTTCTTTTAATTTTCTCTACTGAGTAATTACAAAGAAATTGAGATATCAGAAAGTTTTCTTCTTTGCACATCCTGAGTGCCATGTATCCTAAAATTTAAATATATATGCTAAAAATGTTTTTTAAATCCTAAAAATTAAAAGAGAACTTCACCTTTTCATAAACATATAAATACATTAAAAAAAACTTTTACTTAAGTAACTTGTCAAAATATACATATAAAACAAACAAACCACTGACATGTTTCGATTTCCTTCAAGATTAAAACTATTATCATAAGAACATCAATCAAGACGAATAACACTGGGCTACAAAATATATAGAACATACAAAACATTGAGATTAAAACTCTAAAATTGAGATTTGCCTCCTGAATGCCATGAGGCGATGGTTGGAATTACGAAATAAATATTTTAATGAAAACTTGAGAGAGCCACGGGAGTAAACAATCTTAAATCGTTGTCTTTGGTTTCTTTTCTTGATTGATTTCTTTTTTTTTTTTTTTTTTTTTGTATGTTTTATATATTTTGTTGTCCAGTGTTATTCGTCTTGATTGATGTTTTTATGATAATGGTTTTAATCTCGAAGGAAACCGAAACATGTCAGTAGTTTATTTGTTTTATAAATATATTTTTAAACTTTATTTAAGAAAAAGAAAACTTTTATGTATTTATATATATGAATTTAGAACGCACGCACCTAAGAACTTGTTTGGAAATCAGTTCAGCATTTTTAAACTACAGCTCATTTCAGCCTTCTTAATTTCGCATTTTTAGAAACGGTTTGTAACGACGATATACGTCTTAAAAGTAACCCGTATGTCAAATTTAGAGCCTCTACTCCTAAAATTAAAAAAAAAAATGTAATTTTACTAAATTTATAATCTTCTTGTATCTCCTTAACTGTAGGGGTACGAAACGCAACTTAGCCTATGTTTAAGCAGAGGCTGTCACCATTGTTATGTCGAAAGAATTTCTAAAATCTATTCGGTAGTTCCAGCGATTACCTTTTACAAATAAACAAACAAGTGTTTCTTCTTTATAATGTTCGTATAGATTTGTACTCCTGACGTTTATTTATTCCATTTTTTTTAATCTATATACACACTATTTAACGTTGTTTAATTTTTTAATGTAAAAGAAAGGAAATTGAAAAAAAAATTTAAAACACAAAAACAATAAAAAAATAAAAATGCATTTAGTTTGTGCTACCAAAGGGCATAAATCGTTTAAATACTCTGTCAAATTGAACTTGGAAACATAATTAGTTTAAAACTCATTGCACCTATATAATTCTACAGCACGGCTTAAATTCATTTTAAAAAACACTGCGTGATAGGAAGATAGTTTATATAAATCAACAATGATCATTTAAAGTTTGTTCGACGTGAAAAATACAGTATCTTTGAGAGGTAAACACGTTTACTGCAGTGGGTAAAAGCACAATACAATTCTGTGTAGCTTGATGCTGAATGCATCACGTGACCGGAAAACGAACCAATAGCATGCATCTCCGAAAACAGCTACATCAGACGATATATGATGCAGTGTTTAAAAAAAATGATCCGACTCTGAATTTTAATTTGCCGCAAAATGAACCACTCAGAATCGTTGCTATGGAAATTACGGTTGTTGCCAAACGGCAAGCTAGAAATTCAGTCTCATTTTTGCGCCACATAAGAGAAATATATATAGAGATTGTTTAGTAACCACACAGAATGGCGAGTTCAACAAACTTCCTTTTTGTATCGTAAAAAATTTAAACAAACAAAAGTATTGTCTAATAACAAACACAGATGTATTTGAAAATAAGTATTTAACGATGAAATGCATTAGGTAAATAAAAATATGCATCATTATAAATTTTTATTTGCATTCAAATGAGCTTTGTTTTATATTTTAATCTGTTATGTAACTTATTACATTAAGTAGCAGAATTTAAAAAAAAAGACATACTCTGAATAAAAACTGACAATTTACTTATTTAAAAATAAACTTGATATTCTAATGTAAATTGATAAGGCAATATCTAAAAAGGAAAACAAAAGAAAAATGACTTTCAGGAAACGCAATAATGAGTAAACGTACTTATATTTCAAAGACATTTTTTAAATTGATTTAATAAGCATCATTGTTATATAATATTATTTTATTTCGAAAATAATCTCATTAGTGTAATTCTAAATTCAGATACGAAAATAAATATGAAAACATTTTATAGTAATGCAATGAATCAATATGCAAATGAATGTTTTATTATTTTTTATATCATTAAGTAGATCAAATTAGAGTTTAAGAATAGCAATTTCTGTGCATTACGAAAAGAAAAATCGGAATGCGATTCGTAATTTTACTACTAAAAATCCCGGAATAAATCTGTTTGTTTAATCCGTATAATAAAAATGTTACACCTGCTTTTATTCGCAGATCTTTTGCAATAAAATCAAAACAAAGGTGTCATTGGACTCGGAATAATGTTTTCTTTCAGAAAATGAATGCAATTTTTGAAATACGAATGGTCTATAAATTACAAATTGCACCCACTTTGTTCTTTTTACAAATAGCAACGCAAAATTTTGACAGCATATTTAAGTTCCTTGGACAAAAGCAGTCCAGAAAATGGTATAGTGTATGCACATTTTCTTAGTCACTTCAGGAGGGGTATCACGTATACGTAGAGTTGCAAAGGGTGAAAAAAATCGGGTTTATTCCCGGGAATAAACGGGGTTTTTTGGGAGGGAAATATTAAAAATTCCCGGGAGTTTTCAAAAAGTTTTAGACATACATTTTTTTAATTTGCAAACAATTTTTTTTTTTTTTTTTTACAAATGTAAACAAAAGCAATATTATAAACTAGCCGCCACTGGCGACCAGTTTGGTCTCCCTTAAATGTATGTTAAGCATTGTAACACGTTACTTTTATTCATAATTTAATTTTTTCCCCTTATTCCTTCGCCAAACCAGAAAATTCTAATAGACAAATCAAGAACTTTTGCGATCATGGTATCATTTCACATATTTTTTGTTGTTATGTATTTCATCTTTCTGGACAAAACCCCCTTAATCAACTTAAGCATTTATGCTTCATGTCCGTTTGTTTATCAGTTGCAATATGTTCGCTAATGCGGAGATTCTTAAACATATTAAGTAATTTTCCGTAATTGGGTCCATTGCCAATTGGCGTATTTCAGTTAATACGATTTGATGCAATGAAGTCTGTTTTGTGAAAGGCTTATTTTATGATATCCACAGTTACACTGAACCATATTGTTAATATTTTAAAAAATGGTTTTGTTTAAAAATGGCACAGTTTACATAAAAACTAACGAAATACGTGCTAAAATTGCTGAAATATTAAGTAAGATAAATTAAAATAATATAAGTAATTTGATTTTTAATCGTGGATAAATGAAAAGTGCGAGAGGAAGATGATAGATTTATCTTGCCTGACATTAATATAAACATCACCCCTGTTTTCCGATTCAGACAATATAAACAAACAAAAAGTAAACGAACAAAACTAAAAGAAATCAATGCAAAAATACAGTGCAACTCAGAAGAAAATTATTATAGAGTATGCCTGACTAGTAAATATGCCACCTAACAGAAATTAAACAATTTTTATTTTTGAAGAAACACATTCAAATCTTTACCAATTCACAGCCGCTATTGTTGTAAAGCAAATGAGTTATAATAAATTATAAAAACTTAGAGAGCAAAATCTTCAGCTTTGTGAATTCATAATGAAAATCCTATTTTAAACTTTTCAGAACAATGCTTGAAATTTCTTTAAAATAAAAATAATTAATTGAAAGATGACTAGTTTTGTTTACTTTCAAAACTCCTTCAAAATTTCCAATATTCCCCAAAATTTCGGGTTTATTCCCAAAAATTCCCGGATTTATTCCCGTCCCTCAAAAACTGAGGGGTTTTTGCAACTCTACGTATACGTCAAATATGGGATACGTATGGTTGTTAATTTTTAGTACCTGAATACTTTAGTCGTAATCTTTGCCTTGTCTAATCGTAGAATGTTTGAATTAAATGCGGCACAAAATACTACATGGAATTACTGGTTGCTGGGGAGATTTTGTACACGTGGGGAAGTAACGTAAAACCCCTCTAAATCTTCCCCAACTTAGGGAATCTCTATTAATTTTTCGTGAACCAATTAGCGTGCTAAATATAATTAAGAGTGATCGTATTGGATCTAGGTCTCTCCCGGACAAAGTTAGTAAAAACAATAGAATTAATAATTAAACTGTCTAACTTAATCCTGAATAAAATTAAGTCTACACTGTGAATATTTAGAAAAAAAAAAAACGACGAGAATCCTTTAAAATCCTGGTACAGCAGCATCCACGTTAATTTTACTAGAAGTATTTAAATATAGTTAAAGGGGGTATTTAATTATATTTAAATTTTTGGCTACGGCCAGAAGTCCCACTTGAATTTAGGGATATTTCGACGATCACGCTGTGATCGCGATTTATGTTCCATTTTCACTATTGTATCATCGAAAAGTGTATGAAGTTATGCAGATAATTGAACCAACTTTCTTTCTATGTTTTTAGCTATGGCCAGCAGGTCCCATTTGAATTTAGGCATATTTCGGCAAAAGGGGTGCTGTGATCGCGATTTATGTTCTATTTTCAATATTGTATCATCGAAAAGTGTATGGAGTTATGCAGATAATTGAACCAACTTTCTTTCTATGTTTTTAGCTATGGCCAGCAGGTCCCATTTGAATTTAGGCATATTTCGGCGAAAGGGGTGCTGTGATCGCGATTTATGTTCTATTTTCAATATTGTATCCTCGAAAAGTGTATGGAGTTATGCAGATAATTGAACCAACTTTTTCGTATATGTTTTTACCCATGGTCAGCATGTCCCACTTAAATCTGGGGATATTTCGACGAAAGGGGGCGCTGCTGTGATCACGATTTTTATTCCATTTTCACTATTGTATCATCAAAAAGTGTATGAAGTTATGCAGATAACTGAATCAAATTTTTTGTATATGTTTTTGGCTAAGACCAGCAGTTTCCTCTTGAATTTGGGGGATATTTCCACGAAAGGGAGCGCTGTGATCACGATTTTTGTTCCATTTTCACTATTGTATCACCGAAAAGTGTATGAAGTTATGCAGATAATTGAATCAAATTTTTTGTATATGCTTGTAACTATAGTCTGCATGTCCCAGTTAAATTTGTGGATATTGCGCCTGGAGGGGGCGCTGTGATAGCCATTTAGAAATTTCAATTTTAAAAAGTTGTACAAAAATTTTAGAAATCCTAAAACTTTTTGCGTTAAATGTTCATCTTTGATCCAAGGATTCCAGAGCATGTTTTGTTTTGCCGCTATCTTAAAAAATGGCTAAGATATAGCAGTTTGAAATTTATAGGGTGGCTGACATTTTGAAACAAAACAGCAGGGTTCCTCCATAAACGGGTTTTATTTATGAGTTTTAGGGAACATGTTTCCGCGAAATTTTCTTTCATTGTTGTAACCATCGTTTCAACACTTATATGCTTAATGCTATATATTTATATTCGCCAACGTCAAATTCTCGCCAAGCTTGGAGACAAATTGTGAAATATCGCCAAATTTGGCGACAAAAATACGTTGCTATATATGAAGCCAACTGGGCTATGTCTGTCTAATTTGGCGGTATTCTCATTCAAATTCAATATTGACGAGAACTGGGAATGAATCTTTTGTAATCGGGTTCCGCGCATTTTAGCTTCGTGAATTTTCAGTAGAATTAGCCAAAATCTCAAAACCAAGCAATAGGGAGGCTATCTTTTCCTTCCGGTACAGGCCAGAAGGACTTTTCGTATTTTAGTATAATAAATCGGATGCTTGCATCCAGGTAACCCGACGATTCGCAAGCAGCTAATGTACATTAGAATGACAAAAAATTTGGATTTTTTTTGGTGATGTTATAGCGAATTTTAAAGCATTAACATGTATGAGATATAAGAAAGTTTTGGGATTGGCATATCCGACTAGTTTTTTTAATAATATGTATACATATTACTATCGTTATTAATAAGAAAAACAAAAATATTGTATGGCTATCGGCGGAAATTGTCTTGTATTATTGGGCTTTTCCTATTTTATCTCTATTGTTTTGAACATCTGAACATTTTAACATTTGACTTTATTGATTTTTAGGTAGATTTCGTAAGAGATACTACCAATTACATTCTCCCCTAAGTTGGAATTCCTGAAAAATTTTTGCAGATCT
The DNA here is from genome assembly GCA_963931845.1 of Maratus michaelseni. Taxonomy (NCBI): domain Eukaryota; kingdom Metazoa; phylum Arthropoda; class Arachnida; order Araneae; family Salticidae; genus Maratus; species Maratus michaelseni. Next base: position 344,943,956 of record OZ007590.1, on the reverse strand, counting down.
ACACCGATTATGACTCCTAAAACCCAAAACCACCCCCAGTTCAAAACTTTATATATATATATATATATATATATATATATCGCTTTTTATGGACACGATAACTTCCATAATTCTGCACAAATCTCTTCCAAACTGATACATAAAATCAAACGGCATAAAAACTAGGTCAAATTCGTTAATGGACAAAATCTAACCAAGGGGGGAGGGGGAGGGGGCAAATGGGGGGGATTTTTGTAAAAATAAAAATTAACATAACTTCTTAATTTTGATATATATCGAATACGTTTAAAGTTATTATTACTTCTAGGAATAGGGCCAAAAATGTATGTATGACAGATTTTTGATTTCATTAAAAAAGCTCCCAAGGGGGGGGGGAAAGAGGGGTTTCAGAATAAAAAATTCATAACTGCGTCAATTCACAAGATATCAAATCCGCTTAAATTTTTTATAAATCTTCTTAATATTATCTGCAACTTTTATATTGACAAGTTTTTTATAGGAGCAACTTTTAGCAAAAAAAAAAAAAAATATAACAAAAAATTTCCAGCTGACTCCGTCTGCAGGCAGAGGTATATTTCGAAGTGGGCGGTCCCAACTGCCGCATCATGACAAATAGATCTTTCATAAACAGGTGCCCACTGTCTGCGTCTTTGAAATCTACCCGAGCCTGCAGGTCGAGCCGTCAGGGACTTTTTTAAATGCAATTACTATATTTGTTTTCTTTTTATTTAACTATGTCTCATTTTTAATTCTATCCTAAACGCTTTTCTATCTTTATTTATATTTATAATTATGTTCATTCTTAAGTATTTTAGATTGCAGTTAGATTTCTATCTTATGGCTCACTGAGTTTTGGAAATACATCTATTCATAGACAGGACGTAAAGTTGGAGCTAACTGGGAAAGTCCATGAAATGTCTAAACTGTTCAGCTGTTCAACTTAGATTTTAGTCTATGATTTTATTTTAACTTTAGATGTTTTGTCCGCGATATCTTAATTTAGTTTCTCAAAATTTATGGATAAACTCCTGACACATTTTGTATTATAACATTTTGAAGATTTTTGAAAAAGTATATAAACTGTATCATTTTCTGTGCTCCTTTGATCTAAGGAATTGACGAGGCTAACGAAAAAGGAAGGCTACTCCGGTGCTTTACACGTATATTTTTCTACAGACCGCGGAAGTCACGTGATGCTCGAATGCACCAATGCAGATGTACGAAAAGAGCATCACCTCACTCTAGCGGTCCGTAAAAAAAGATAAGTGGAATGCACCAGGGCTGCGGAGTCGGAATCGGACCCATTTTAGGGCAAAAAGAGTCGGAGTTGGAGTCGCTAAAACCAAGCCGACTCCGACTCCGACTCCAGCTTATTGTTAGACAGTTTGAAATGAAATTAAACCAACTATATGCAATTTTAAATTTATAAACTATTCCTTTCAGACTACCAGGCAATTAAACTCGAGCTACCCAGGTTAAAGATGCCCGGTGTAGAATATAGATAAAAATTGTTTTTACTTGAAAACTCTAATAGATATTTTACATTTAGTATGTAGTCATTTCGTTAGATTTTGCTGGTCTGCGGAAATCGTTATAATGCAAAAATTGTAAATCTAAATGCCTGTTATTATTTAAACCTGAAATAATGTTGAAAAAGAAACCTACTTCCCTGTTTTTTCGTGTGCGCAGGATCCAAAATAACGTGATTCATGCACTACTTAGATTTAATATATTTAAAAGAACTTTTTTTCATTTGATTATTTAAAAGATTAAATTTTTCATCTCAACATTCTATGCGAAATATTCTTTCTTGAAAAAGTATTCATTTGGTGAAAGTTTACGCTTTCCTTCAAATTTATTTTGTTTTTTGCATAAATTAATAATATGTGAATAAATGAAAATTATTCAAATATATTTTTTTAAATACCGAGCTTTTAATATTTGTTGATATTTATTTATTTGAGAACTAAACAAACTAAGCGATATCAAACATTTGTTTGACTTTTTTCTTGTAAAAAAGTGACACTTAAATAAAATAATGTTTATTGAAAATTAAAAGTAACTGATTTTAAGGACAAGTGATTATGCAAGTTTACGTAGACATATTGATTGGTACGCTAGATATATTTTGTATTTTAAAGAGCATATACAGTAGATGCCGCTTAATGTGATCGCGGTTAATATTATCACCCGGTTTATGTTATCAAAATCACCATGTCCCGACCCATTGTATTCCGCTTCCTACAAAAATAATAGCTTTATGTGATCAATACTCCGCTTAATGTTATCGCCTTTTCTGCATATCAGTTCTTGAAAAGTTTGCAAAAAAAGTATTCGTCTAGAAACATTGCATTCTCTGGTAATGTCACGGAATCGAATACCATCTGCTACAATTGAAAATTGTTTTATTACTGCTGTATTTATTCTGTGGAAGTGAAAACTTTAAAAACTACGGAAAACTTCCCCGATTGTATGGCGAATGAAGATTATGAGGCTTGTATGGCGATCGACAATGACATTCCTGTAGCTGCACAGCTCACAGAAGCTGAAATTTGCAAAGAGTTAGCGAAGAAATACAAAATCATGATGATGATGAAGATCAGGAAGACGATGAAAGCCAACTTTTTGAAAGACCACTTACAAATGCAGAAATGAGGAATGCGTTGAAAATGTTTTGAAAGAAGGTGTACGTACAACATCGTAGGATAATTTTCAAAAACAATACGAGTATGAACAATTCACTAATATTTTTTTAAGAGAGAATTGTAAACAAACAAAAATTACCACATCATCTCAATAAATATTTTTTATCACATTACGAGTCGTTATTATAACAAGTGTGAGTAATCATTTTCTAACTAATAGTGCTACTAGTTGTACATTTGGTATTTTCGTAAATCGCTTATTGTTATCAATCGAATATTGTTATCAAAAAATCGTTATACCGAAGTGATCACACTAAGCGGAATCTACTGTACTTTCGCTGCTTAGCTGAAAAGTATGCGTACTCAATTTCTATAACTCCAAAATTGCCATTACACATTCAATATCTCTTTCTAACTAATAAAATATTATTATCGTGTGTGTAAAGAGTATTTTAAGCGTCAAATATAAGTTTCGAAATTTTGAACTAGCGAAAGTGGTATTACAACTCTGTAATTCGGATTATATGTTTTGTATAAAAGTGCTTGTTTAGATCTAAATTTCATTTTTTTTTAATTATTTGAGAATTTATAATTAGAAGAACAGTTTATAGCTCTCATTTCCTTAATCTGAATAATAACCAAAGTTTCCGATCCCAAAGATTTGTAAACTTCATTAATGAAATTTAAACGAAGGTAAAGAATAGAATATTAGATTTTATCTAAATAACAGAATCGACTACTTCTCATGAAGGTATTTTGACTGTTTTCATAGTTTTTCGTCCACAAAAAATATGAAACATTAATATAATTAAACTAAATTATTAAATGTACACTACTCAAAACTTTAGATCGAAGTTTAGCCATTCAATGGTTAACGTGGTTAAAATAACCAAAATGTCGTTGTTATTCACTGGCAAATCATTTACTTCACGGCTGTACAATACGACGCCCTTTGGAAATTTTCTTTGTGCCTTTTCGAATGATTCCTGTTACTGTCTTTTTAAAATATAAATATCCGTTTTAAAGATTACTTTCAGTAAAATTAATCATATCGTCATGGTTTTTTCACGTTATATGCGCGATTAACCTTATTGGCCCCTTCCCCTACAAAACTTTTTGATAAACGATCCTTTTCAGAGAAATGTAATGCTAAACTTACCATGATTAAGTTTTTCTTTAGATTATATTTTTAAGATTATATTTTTACAGTAAGTCCTGAATCTTAAGGGGGATTTATGGCTACTACTGTGAAATGTGTGTGCATCGCTATCATTCTCACACTGAGATAAAGTTACAAGTTTTAAGACATGAATAAAGGCTTCCTTTATTGTTTGCCACAAGCTGAGGTGCGCCTTTGCTTACTGAAAGGTTGGGCAGATCTGACTTCTTTATAGTTTAACAGGAAATTGATTCCAACTTTCACCAAAAAATACAGGGTGGTTATAAAATAAGTATCCCTATTTGGAGCTGTATGTAGCTTGAAGGAATAACCCGAATGAAACCAAAATCGGTACACATATTATTCGAGAAGGGAGATGAAGAATGGAACAATTAAAAAAATAGTTACAATAATCGTCAACAGATGGTGCTACGGGTCCTGTCGGTGGAAACGCCGTTGTAATCATTTGTAAAATCAAAACGCGGTCATTTCTACCATTAAAGTTGTACGACATGGCTCTCAGTTTACCAGATCGCGCTTTAGTTTTAAAACTATTCTACGTTAATAGCTCAAACAGTGCAGCTGCTTTACGAGAATTTAGGCGTGTGAAAGGAATGCGTAAAAGAAAAGATCCTTTGACACCGTGTGCAGTGAGAAGAATGGTAAAAAAATTCGAGGAGACTTGATCGTTTACTGTAAAATGTGGAAGAGGGAGGAAACCAGTACCTCTCCGCATGTAAGAAGAAATTGCCAGAAGAAGAAATTGGAGTCATCAGGGACTCCGGCAGCCTGTCCGAGTGCACGTGGAGTTGCCCGAAATTTGGATATTCCATATGCTACTGTTGGAAAAGTCCTATAAAAGGTAATCCAATTTTATCCGTATAAAATTAGTTGTCAACAACAATTGTTACCAGGTGACGCGCAGCAGAGACTTGATTTTGCTTTACCGTTTTTAGCACGAACGGAGGTGGATGATGCCTTCCCATGGAAGATTTTACGGGGAGATGAAGCCCATTTTCATATGAATGGAACAGTCAATACGCAGAGATGCAGAATATGGGCTTCGGAGCCACGAACTGTTATTCACAAAATACCCCTCCACTCTCCAAAAATCACTGTGTGGTGTGGCTTTACTGCAAGTTTCATTCTTGGTCCTTATTTTTTGAGGAGTTACGGCCAACAAGCCCTGTAACGTGTTCGGTTACTGCACAAAGATACCTGCGCATGTTACAAACTTTCGTAGTTCCTCAACTGCAGCAAAGACAGTGCCTGACTGAAACAATTTTTATGCAAGATGGCGCCCCGCCCCATATTGGGCGAACAGTACAACAGTTCTTACGACAACATTTCACAGATGATAGAGTAATAAGCCGGTATTTTCGTATGACGTGGCCTCCTCAATCCCCTGATCTGACGCCACGTAATGTTTGGCTTTGGGGGTACTTAAAATCTGTTGTATACCATGGAGGTGTCGCAAACTTCAATGACTTAAAAGATCGCATATCACAACATGCGCGAAACATCACTCCTGATGCGTTACATTCTGCAGTTGAGCACGTCTTCCTTCGCCTGGATTGCGTCTTCCAGCACAATGGACATGGAACCTGAACTTGTCGGCACCGCCATGCTAAATCTTAGCCACATTCACTGTGACAGTTTCCAAAAAATTAGGTATGCCATCCGGTTTTGTGCCTAATTCTTTGTTCTTGTATTGCACTTTGCTTTTCATACTCAAAAGCGCCATCTGTCGTCGATTATTGCAATTATTTTTTATTGTTGCATTCTTCTTCCCCCTTCTCCAATAGTATGTGTACCAATTTTGGTTTCATTCAGATTATTCCTTCAAGCTACAGACAGCTCCAAATAGGGATACTTATTTTATAACCACCCGGTATTCAACCACACAACCACTCAGAACACATATTTCCACGCATTCTCAATATGCTATTTTAGAGCCCGAAGATATCCGCCAAGTTCTTTAGTAGTTAGTATTGCTGGCTACAAGTCGCGTCATATTCGATTTTCGGTTCAGGCATGGATGTTCATAATATATCGGTGTCCAATTTGAACAGAGGTACCGGTCTGATTAACTTTGTTCTAGATCATAGCCGTAATGACTTTAATGTTCAACTTTTTACAATTTATTGATCAACGTTTTACTAGTTTTCGGTTTATCATTTTACCAATTCATGGTTGAATATTTTACTTGTTTTAGGTTCCCTATTTTACCAGACCATTGTTGAACTTTTTCAAGTTTCTGGTTTATTTAGTGCTGCCAAATCTAGCGGATGTTTTATTCAGAAATTCCACATTCACAACAGAAAATTTGGTATAATAAATTTATGTCATGCACGGAATGTGTACTATATATTTATATAAATTAAAATTCCTATTTAATATTTCTGGTGAGAATTCCGAATTTCTGAATAAACAATCCATTGGGTTTGGCATTGCTGTCAGATTGCTTGATTGCTACCGCATTTGTGATATTTTAATATTCAACTTATTTAATCTATCATTAAATAGATCGAATATTTAAAATATATTACAAAGAATATTACAAAATAGTAGTAGCAAAAAAGCACTCTGAATAAAAAAAAGTAGTCCAACAGGCAAGAACTTGTTCAACCGTAGCACAAAGTTTTAGAACAGTGCTTCATTAACTTGTGGTTGTAGCTACTGCACTACCAAAAATTAGTTCAACCCAGCACCAATTTTTCAAATTGTGCAGTAAAAAGAATTAGCTATTAAAATATGTAAAAAAAGAAAAGTGCTCAGTTAAACTGATGGCATTGAGCTCACAGGCTATTCACACTAATTGTATATTATACTCTTATTTCAAAGAATAATGCCCCTCGAAAAATAAAGAAATGGACAATAAACCTGTATACCAATTTTGAAGCAAATCGGGTAATTCTGCATGAAAACCCCATTTATCTAAATTAAGGGGGGATTACCCCCCAGTACCCCCTTTATACTTAACCAATGAACTTCCAAAACTAATCAGAGAAGCTTCTTATCAGAATGAACCTATGTACAAAATTTGAAGCAAATCGGATAATTTTGCATGAAAAACCCATTTATCCAAATTAAGGGGAGATTAGCCCCCTGTTTCCCCCTTTATACATAACCAATGAACTCCAAAACTAATCAGGGAAGTGCCTTATCAGAATCAACCTATATACAAAATTTGAAGCAAATCGGATATTTCTATCAAGAGTTATCGCGTTACGTACATACATACATACGTACATACATGCATACATACATACGTACGAACATACAGAACCTGCGGGCACATTACCTCTCAACCTTTGATAACCCGTGAGCTAAAATCTAATACTAAATAATTATATATTTGCTTTTTTAAATTTAAACAATCTTTTTCGAAATGTTGTGATATATTTTGAAACAAATTCATGAAAGTGTTTATAGAGTATTTCAAAAGAACATTTTTTTAATTTATTTTAAAATAAAGTTTTTGGTGTTTTAATATCACGGATAATTTATTTTCATTCTGTTTTTCACACACGCTGCTTCCACCTTTTAATTACATACTCACTGTTTATCTCATACATGCAGCGTTAATAACAATACTTTTGTCTGCACAATATTCGCACCTCGCTAATTGCGAAATGTTATTTGTGATAAGCATATGCATCTCAATTTTCAGCAGGAGAACCATTATCATATTTCTATGCCCGTTAATTAATATGTTTCGTTTAGGTAAACTTAATAAGGAATATATTTCTATTGGATAGTAACAACTTGCTTTATGAAACATGTTCTTTATAAAATCAGCATGAGAATATAAAAGTAACACTCAAATAACATTATGAAAATTAAACATTTAGTGTAAGTCAAATCAATTTTATTTCATTAAAATAGAAAAAAATCATAATGTGATTAATGTAACTTAGATAATTTACGATTTTAATTAATTTTAAGCATTTAATGGCCACATATCTGCCTCGGATAAATTAACATAGATTGTGATAAAATTTTAAATCATGTTGAGGAGCTTTGAATTTTATTTTTTGAATAATTCTCTGTAATCAAGTAAAAACTAGTCGTTGGGTGCCACCGTTATATTTACCCATCATGGATATGCATAATATAAAATATGAAAATAAAACATGTGTAAACTAGTTGTAAAATGCATTGCAATTCGATTAAAATCGTGGCTTGATGACGTCATAAACTTTATATGCTCTATTACTGAATTGCGTATAAGAAACATTCTTTTAACTCCAAAAATGATAATCATATTAACTAACAGTTTACTGCGTCGGATTAAGCGTCTCATTTCCAATTAAAATATATCTTTGACTTGCAATTTGAATAAAATACAAGGTCACGAAAAATCGAAGAGTGTGGAAAATATAATTCCAAATATCTCTGCAACTAATTACTCGATCGACTTCATTCTTTATGCAAAATTTGTTTTTTATTGTATTTTATATTCGCTCCTTAAAATAAAAAATTTCGAAAAATTTATATACCTTTTATCAGAACGAATATTTCGAGAGTCCTAAAAATAGTTCCGGATAATCGAGGCTACGGAAATTCAGTAAGCTTCTTCCCACTATTACATACTAAGTACATACCAAATTTCACGTCTCTATCTCAAATTTTTTGGGAGATATATCGTTTACAGACACACAGACATACAGACAGACACACGGACGGCATTTTTCCCCCTAGAAATATGTTTTTCGGAATCCCCAGTGTCTGAAACGTGTAAATCCGTCAACGATTACAAGAATTACCCTATACTAAGTGTGATGGGTAAGTAAAAGGTGTTTTCAAATACACTGTCCCTGTTATTCATACATACTGTAAAAATTATTCTTACATACTGCTAACCTTTTGATTATGGGCCTTGACTGGCGACTATTTTTATATTCAATCGTACCAAAATTTACAAAATTTTTCTTTATGGTAGATAGCTTTTGAAAATACCCTAGTATAAGTGCATGGAAGAGTTTATTTTTCAAACATCTGTGCGAATGTAATAAAAAAAATAGTCGCTTGGACTTAGGTGTCCCAACCCCGTAATCAAAGAGTTAAGGTTATTTTTGCTACTTCAAAACATCTACAAAAGATTAACATTTCATTGTATTTTTATACCACAGGGTGCTTACAGCTTTCCGACGATTTTTAATAGACCTCAATTTATTGAATTTTAGGAAAGTGTTACAAAGTCTGGAATTAACCCTTCTTTGCATGAGTTTTTCTTTTACAATTGTGGTTTTTTATGCATATATTAAATATTGGACACCAGAAATTTTAAGATAGATTTTTAACTTTGTTCAGCAACTTAGTTTACGGGAAATTTACTGGATTAATATTTCTATATAAATATAGTGGTGGAGAAGAAGTTGATTTATTTATTAAAAGTTAAATAAAAAGTGATGGAAATTTACATCACTTTGCAATTAAGGGTTAAACGATATGTCCGTAAAGACTGTGATTTAAATATTAAATAGAAAACTTCTGGTCTTTAATAGTGGTGGCAGACTCCATGGAAATTCCAAGGAGTGTTGTACTCACCTTGATACTGTTTTACCACCGATTGGATAGAAAGGTAAACATCCGGTTTAAAGGAAGAATCAATTATTTTTCGGGTTGGCAGTGTGCACCTGATTACAGCAGGAACAAACTACCAGCAGTAAAACCGAAAAAAAATCATCTTATTTATAAAATAAATTCTTAAAAAAGATTTTGAACAACTTTTCCCGAGGAGGCTGTGGTTATCTATCATACGTTACCAGCACAGAGCAAATGTTGAAATAACTGTTAGAGTGAAACATAACTGCTAGCACCAGGGGCATAATCATAAAAACATGCGCAATTAAAAAATAATTAGGAGCTCATAGAAATAGGAAAATATAAACATTATAAAAGAGAAAGGTTAAGAACAATAACTAGATATATATTGCAATAACTAGATATATATTTTATATTTTATAAAAAAAAATTATTTTTTTAAATCTTTTTTTTTTTTTTTTTGAAGGAGAGGACACAAAAGAAGAAAGGAAAGTAAAAGAAAAATGTGAAAGTCTGATTTAAATGATTGTGCCAGCATAAATTGCGGATTGGGACATTGATAAGATACCAGAGTAGTTAGGTTTCGGTAAATAACAGTGGAACGATGGAACAATGTAGTTAGCAGCTTGGAAATCCTAGCTGCTTACCAACTGAACTTCCAGGGCAAAGGTAAGTGATTTTCGAGACAAATGGGAGCCGTGAGATAGTTCAAAAGTTATAAATTAAATAAAAATATTTACAAATTTAATAATGAAATAGAAGTATAACAAATAATGGATTGAAGTAAGCTGTTGTTAAAATAAGACAAAAAATTCTATTAAAAGTTACTGGTGGAAGTTTCTTTCTCTGGCTATCGGATTTTTTCCTTCTCCTTGCGAGATGGCTGTATTTGGATTCGTTCGTTTTGCCCTTGATAATTTTCCACACAAAACGTGGTGGTAAAGTACCTGGTGTTTTAAATGATGGATTACGTTAGTGAATTCCTTATAATTGAATTACTATTTCCTAAGCACACGGTATAAACTGGTATTTAACACGAAATTACGCAATTAAAATTTTGTATAAACACTTTATTTATATTAAAATAGTATCAAAACGACACAAAAGTTTATTATTTTCTTAAATCACATTTGGATTTTGCAAAACGAATATGATTAATTTCAATGCTAATAGATATGTTTCTATGGTTTATTTTATGAAGCTGGAGGAACTAAAAAAAATATGTGTGCATTTGAATTCTGTTGTACAAAACTGAAGACATACTTAATACTTAAGAACTCCCACTACTGTATAAATTTTACTTCTATATGCAATTCAAATCCTCTGTATTATTTTTTACACCAATCATATTTTTCTTTATTCCTAAATAACTAATATTGTTGAATACTGACCATTACGATTTATGCGAATTTTATATGCCCACAAAACGTTTAGTGTTATATTCCCAGTATATTCATAAACACACAAACAAGTCTCACTTAACTTCATAATCGCAAATATTATATATATACACTAGCCGGTCGCTTCTGAGTGGGACTATGATGTAGAGATCATATATATTTCTCATTTTATTCAACACTTATAATTTATCAATGTGTGTGAAAGAGTTTATTGGCTGGAATACGGATATTCGGCGAACGTGATCGAAATGTACATCTTGAATGCGCGGCTGGATAGGCATGTAACTCAGAATGACCATAACAGAGGTGGTTGTCGCAATAACTCCACGAGTTCGTTTCCTGTAAGAAAGTCATTAAAATGCAAACGAGAACAGAGAAGAGACCATAGATGCTTGCAAGTTTTTTTATTTATTGGTACTTGACTATGATGGTTAAGTTGGGAGGTGGTCTTTTCACATCAAGAGAGCTACAACCTCTTTTAGCGGAGGTTAAGAGAAGTCTGATTTACTTTCAGAGATGCACATGTGCGCCATGAGTCAAACAAAATGTGAAAGAGTTTATTGGCTGGAATACGAATTGATACGGATATTCGGCATACGTGATCGAAATGTTCATCTTGAATGCGCGGCTGGATAGGCATGTAACTCAGAATGACCATAACAGAGGTGGTTGTCGCAATAACTCCACGAGTTCGTTTCCTGTAAGAAAGTCAGTAAAATGCAAACGAGAACAGAGAAGAGACCATAGATGCTTGCAAGTTTTTATATTTATTGGTACTTGACTATGATGGTTAAGTTGGGAGGTGGTCTTTTGACATCAAGAGAGCTACAACCTCTTTTAGCGGAGGTTAAGAGAAGTCTGATTTACTTTCAGAGATGCACATGTGCGCCATGAGTCAAACAAAATCGCCAGATTGCAATGTGCATTAATTTTAATCGCCCATCGGAATTTTAAGACCGTGTAGTATATAACAATGGTAATTTTGCGTGGGAGAGACAAAACAGGATGCAATGCTAGGCGCGTTATAAAAATATAGGTTTTAAAGGAGCAACCCTGCGGCAAGTCCTGGGAAAGCGGAACTTATAATTTTAGGGTTTGAAAAGTTATTAATAAAAATGCGAAACAAGCAGTTGAAAAGTATCTAGATTTGCATTCCAGATGCAACAGACAATTGAAGACTAGTAGAATAAAGGCACCGCAATGTATAACATGAGTGATAGACCGGTAGGCGGCAGCACAGACAATCATCTCATCGAGTTCACAGCTGAAATTCCAGAATTAGTTAAATTTAGATTCACATATTAAAACGCAATCGGTCTGCCAAGTCATATCTTGGTGGAAAACACCTTAAAACCCGATTTTAGCGGTTGACTCGTTGGTTTACCATTGTGTTTCCCTGCACCCAAAGGCATGAAAACATGGAGGACTGGGAGCAGGAACACACAATGGTGAACCTACGAGCCAACCACTAAAATCGGGTTTTCGGGTGTTTTCCACCAAGATATGACTTGGCAGACCGATTGCGTTTTAATATGCGAATCAAGTTTTAACCAATTCTGGAATTTCAGCCGTGAACTCGATGAGGGGATTGTTTGTGCTGCCGCCTCCCGGTCTATGAGCTTTAATAGATTTGCGGAGCGGATATTTCTAATAAAAAAATACTAGTGTATCAATGTATATGTGAAATAACCGTCGTCGCATTTTTAATTTAGAAGGGAAATAATTTTATGCGGTTACCGAAAGCTGCAGAATAAATGAAAGATCACGTGTACATGATTAAACATCATTTATCGTGGGATAGTTATGACTTTACTTTAGAATGAATATAATTTAAATAAAGATATAAATTAGTTTTTAGAAAATATTAAGAAATTATCAATTTTGAATAATATGAGAAATATATATGATCTCTACATCACAGGGACCCAAATACATTCTACAGCGTACTGTCTTGACTTCCCTTGGGGCCCAGAAATTGTATTTTACAAATAGAGCATTTAAATAAAATACTTTATTTTAAAGTATACGAAAATAACTAAATAATATATATATATATATATATATATATATATATATATATATATATATATATATATATATATATATATATATATATATATATATATAATTTTCTATATATAAATAATATATATACATAAAATATATATAAATAAATATCTCTTGATATTAATAATATTTCATCCATAAACCCTCTAAGAAAATACTACTGGCCCTGTGCGTATTTATCTAAGATGAGCGAAATCTTTCATATGAAATAAATAAAAATAGGATTGCCTAAGATAAATGGCGATCATTGTAAATGGGTAGTGTCACGCCCATAAATTATTAATGAGGTGATCAAAATAACGGGGCCCTATGTATTTCCCAGCCATACATCGTTAATGCAACGATCACTATCACGTGGTTCAGTTATTTTGCGTGCATAAATCGTAAAATCGTAAAATCGTGAAATAATTTTAACAGGACCCATTCGGTAGCACGCATCTTATCTGACTATACGGTAATCACCGTAAGGCATCCTTGTGCATACCCTAGCACATAAATATGGCAATCAATATTTAAATCGCAGTTTTTTACTTCCAGAAAATGTATTTTGAAAAAATCTGGAAGTGTAATATTTTGTTTAAAATTTTAAATCCGATCGCTAAAACATGAAATTCGAAATTAAAATTATAAAATGGGAAATTAAAAAATATATTCCTTTGAAAACATGCTACACAAAATATATAATAAAAAATCAGCAATAATTCTCTTTTTCGTCTAATCTTCCGCAATCGAGTTCACAGCTGATATTGCCCAGAAACTCGATAGCTCTAAAATTGCAGAAATACATAATTAATTTCTTTCTTTTCTTTTCTTTTTTTTCTCTATTTTTTTGTAGATTTGTAAAGCAAGAGTTTCACATTCTTACTTAAAACTGCTGCTGAGATATGGCACAATTACCTAAAACTTTCGACACAGAGTTTGACCCCCTTTGATGGATTATTATCTAAAATTGCTGAAATATATATTTAACTATTTTTTAGTAAATCTTTTATCTTAAATTTCACGCTCCTACCTATTGCTGAGATATAGCAAAATGTCATTAAAAAAATCCGACCCCCATTTAACACCCTTTAGTGGCTGAATTTCTAAAATCGCGGAAATACATATTTAACTACGTTTTAGTAGATTTGTTATGCTAAAGGTGTGATTTGAAGCTCCTAACTAAAAATGCTGCTGAGATATGGCGAACAATCGAAATGACCTAAAATTTTCGACCCCATTTAGCCCTCTTAATGAGTGAATTTCTAAAATCGCTGAAATATGTATTTAATTATTTTTATAGCAGATTTATTATCCTGAATTTCACGCTCTTAAACAAAAGTACTGATGAGATATAGTGAAAAGGTGAAATCATCGAAAATTATCGACTTCCCATTTAACCCCTTTAGTAGTAAAATACATGTTTAACTATTCTTTAGTAGATTTGTTATCCCGGAATTCACGCTTCTACCTAAAACTTCTATTGAGAAATAGCAAAATGACATAATACATTCGACCCACAATTTAACCCGCTTAGAGGCCGATTTTCTAAAATTACTGAAATACTTGTTTAACTATTTTTTAAGGAGATTTGTTATCCTGAATTTCACGCTTTTTTCTAAAACTGCTGATTGAATATGGTGAAATGATGCAATCACTGAAAATTTTCGACCCTTCAGTTAACCCTCTTTGTAATTGAATTTCTCAAATCATGCATGTTTAACTATTCTTTAGTAGATTTTTTATCCCTAATTTCAAGCTCCTAACTATAACATCTGCTCAGATATGGCAAAATGGTGTAAAACATTCGACCCCCATTTAACCCCCCTTAGTGACTGAATTTCTAAAATCGCTACAATACGTGTTTAACTATTTTTTTAGTAGACTTGTTATCCTGAGTTGCATGGTTCTACCTATAATTTCTACTGAGATATCACAAAATGACCTAAAGTATTTGACCTCCTATTGAACCCCCCCCCCCTTAGTTGTTGAATTTCTAAAATTGCTGAAATACATGTTTATCTATATTTTTTTTAGATTTGTTATCCCGAATTCCGACCTCCTAACTAAAAATGCTGCTGAGATATGGCGAACAGGCAAAATGACCTTAAACTTTTGACCTCCCATTTCACCCCCTTAACCCCTTGGGGACGAGCGACACGTATACGTGACGCATAAGATGCTCAGAATCCTCAATTATTCCCACCAGTTAATTTTAAGGGTAATCTTTGCCTTGTTTAATGGTAGCATTTCTGCGATTCAATTAGCCGAAAATTTCTGTTTTAAAAAACCGGTGGTAAAGATTAAAAATTCCGTAAAGGATGCTCGTCGCGAAGAGGTTAATGGATGAATTTCTAAAATCGCTGAAATATGTGTTTAGTAGCGTAGTAATTATTTTTTTAGTAGATTTGTTAGCCTCAATTTTACGTTCCTACCTAAAACTGCTGATAAGATATGGCGAAAACGCGAATTGAATAAAAAATTTCGACCCCCCATTTAACCCCCTTTGTGGTTGAATTTTTGAAATCGCTGAAACATGTGTTTAACTAACTTTTAGTACACTTGTCATCCTGAATTTTGCGATTTTAATTAAAACTGTTGTTGAGATATGGCGAAAAGGCAAAATGACCTAAAACTTTAGACCCCCCATTTAACCCCCTTAGTGGTTTAAAGTCTAAAATATCTGAAATACGTGGTTAATAATTTTTTTATTAGATTTCTTATTTTGAATTTCACGGTCTTACCTAAAACTGTTCATGAGAAATGGTGAAAATGTGAAATCACCGAAAATTTTCGACCCCATTTAACCCACTTAATAGTTGAATTTCTAAAATCGGCTGAAATAAATGAATCTGCCCGAATTTCACGCTGTTACTTAAAACCCCTGCTGAGATATGCCGAAAAGACGAAATATCTAAAAGTTTCGACCCCCGTCAATTTAACCCCCTTAGGGTGTGAATTTTCAAAAATCCTTTCTTAGTGGGTACCTACATTGTGTAAAGAACATGTCTTCCAAATTTCATTGTTCTAGGACAAACGGTTAAGGCTCGGCGTTGATTATGAGAAAATCAAGCTACCCCTTTATAAGTATAGATGTTGCTTTTGTTACTGAAAGTGTATACATTTTATTTTTTTTTGCTTAACACATTAACTGCTATCTAAATAACCAGAAACTCACAGCATATCTATCGTATGTGGAACTTTCACGTCATGACGCACAGCAATCATAACGCAAAGGTTTTAATCTTTAAAGACACGGTTGGCGAACACCACGCACCATCTGTTTTTAAAACGTAAATGACAATTTTTAATTATATATTTGTTTAATGCAATGTCCACTGGTAGTATAAAACTAGTCGTTAGGGGCCACCGTAATACTTATCCATCTTGGATATGCATAATATAAAATATGAAAATAAAACATGTGTAAACTATTTATAAAATGAATTGCAATTTGACTAAAATCCTGGCTTGATGACGTCATAAACTTTAAATGCTCTATTACCGAATTGCGTAAAATAAACATCCTTATTGCTCCAAAAATCATAATCATATTAACTAAAAGTTTTCTGCGTCGGATTAAGCGTTTCATTTCCAATTAACATATATATCTTTGAATTGGAATTTGTATGAAATACAGGTTTCATGAAAAATCGAAGAGTGCGGAAAATATGATTATCAATATCTCGGCAACTAATTATCCTATCTACTTCATTTTTTTTGCAAAATTTATGTTGTTTTTATGTTTTTTATATTCACTCCTTAAAATAAACAATTTCGGAAATTTTTATATACCTTTTATCAGAACGAATATTTCGACAGTCCGAAAAAGATAGTTCCGGATAATCGAGGATACTGATATTCAACCAGCTTATTCTCATTATTACTTACTAAGTACATACCAAATTCCAAGTCTCTGGTTCGGGAGATAGAGCGTTTGCAGACACACAGACAGACGGACGGCAATTTTGTTTTCTAAAAATATGTTTTTTGGAATCTCCAGTGTCTGAAACGTGTAAATCCGTCAATTTTTTTTTACATTTTGAAAACGGTTACAAAAGTTACCCTATACTACACTACGTATGATGGGAAAGTAATTAATAAACATCAAATTGTTAAACAAAAACTCATTTAATTACAATTCATATATAACACGGACTTTTTGTAGTAACATAAAGACACCGGGTGACGTTTTCCATGCACCAACGACTTTTAAACCCTAAACATTAACTTTTGATGAAGAAAAATAGTGTATACTGTCTAGTAATACAATGGTTGCCCAAATGATAAGTGGACAGGTTGAATAAAAATAATACCTTTATTGGAAATCAAAAGAAATCGCCATGGGCGTTGTAACACTGATTCCATCGTTTCGGCAGACACACGAACCAGACGACGACTATAGATGCTACGTATTTATATAATTATGAACGCATCTAAAAAAGGACAGAACTTCTTGCTTTTTAATAGGCAAAATGTGGCAAAGAAAAATGAAAATAACCATTCGATTGAGAATTTTGTCCTCTTCTTATTATCTCCTTATTGTCTTAATAAAATAATATGGGGAGCTGTTTCGATATTGAAATTAAAACTAGCTCTGAAACTTTTAATACAAACATCTAATTTGACATCATATTTGGATTCTTCTGCCAATTTTATCCCCATATACCAAACGGGAAGTCATTCTGAGAAGTATTTTAGGAATTATGCAGATATGAAATTTGTTACTCCCAATGTTATATTCCTTTTGAATAGTTTGAAAACAAACTACAATTCGAATAGTCTTTTTAATCATAACTTCAAACCTACTTGGCATAATTATCTGTAATTTTTGTTTCGTATATTTAAAAATATTCTAAAAATCGAATTCTGTTGAAAAATCCATTCATAGCGTTGCTTTAATTTTTTTCTTATATTAATTTCGAATACTATATAAAGGAAATTTCCATCGAAAAAAATTCTATTAAGGGGTTAGCTAACTCCATAATCCACTACGGGATGCGCGCACTGGCATCACGTCCAAGAGCAGTTTGGAGAGAGTTCAGGTCGAATTTACCGATTTGGAAAAAGCAAAATACAATACAATTAATTACATTTCTAAATAGTTTTACAATTTTATATCAAACATACGTATTACATATATTTACAACCAAAATTGACGTTTTACAAACATGTGCTTTTTATATAATAGTAAAATATTTAGATATACAGTAAATACTGCTAAGATGGAATTGCAGGGTATCGTTAAAATTCCGTTTTAGAGGGGTCTCCTCCTAGAAGGTGTAATTCTATAGTATCCCTTTCATCGGGAAAACGATGGGACGGGGATCTTTGGACCATATTGTAGGCCTTACCGCCTTGCTGAACCCGAAGGGAACATGATTTTTCTCGTTTGTTCCCATCATAGTCATTTTCAACTTACACATTTTATAATGCGCTAGATATTTCTTTATTTTTTAGCTGCCTTCAGTAGCAGCCACTAGGGCTGGGCGATGGTTGCAATTAAATATCATGATAAATCGGCATCTTTATATCATGATATTCCGATATATCGATATTGTGACATAGGAACAAAGTAGTAAAATATCAAATTATGCATGAAACTGTTCAAAGTAATACAATTACTGATAAAATTTATAGTATATGTAAAAAAAATTGTAAACCCTTTCTTTGAAACCTTCGCCCCTGCTAAGTACCTGCAAGAAGTATCGGATGACCTCGAGTTGTGTTTTCAGAGAGAAAAGAACGCAAAGAGCCGAAGATGCCGCATCAACGTTCCGTCAGCCTGTACTAGTAATAAAAGGAAACGATGCGAATTCCATACTCTTTATATTTTATTAGTTTTTTACTAGCTGATCCGCCCGGTGTTGCCCGGGCTCGTGATAATAACCTTAAACAGAACTCAAGTTTGAATGATGTTTTTTTTTTGTAAAGAAACTTCACCAAGGGCCCCAAGATGGTTGGTTGATTTATGACGGCCAATTATCTACGCGAGGAATATAGGCCCTAGGGGGAGTGCCCTCCGTGGATCTTTCTAAGGGATACTAACCCGTATTTACGGCAAGGTTCGAAGAAAACCACGGAAAACTTCGAATGGTTAGGTCGACGTGCGCGACAAGGGCCAAGCCCCCCCCCCCCCCCTCAAGAAGGAGATATTCAAAATATTCAAAAATGGTGGTAGCTGAGGTAGCAATTTTTTTTAAAACTTTTTTTTAAAACTTTTTTTTACCTTTTTTTAGCTTGAAGTCCTAAGAAGTTGTTGGGGGAGGGGGGAACGCTAGTGAATCGGACGATTTTGAAGGGAGCTATAGTAGGGGGCCCAAAAGGGGCCAACTAATAGTTTTGAGAAGGGCCTTTAGAGGAAGACATCTTAAAAAGTCCTAATATTTAGCACTTTAGATCTTCAATTAGTCTAAATTAAGCATAGGGTATAAATTAATTATTAGAATAAAATTTTAAAGAAATGCTTAAAAAGGGCCTAGGGCCCTAATAAAAATATGAGGGTGGTGGCCCGACGAGAAGAGTACAAGACTCAACTTAATAGTTATGCATTGAGAGGGTGACACAGTTAGGGTGATGAAAAATGCACAGCGCACAAAAATTTAAAGGACCCGGCCTGGGCCCCAGGGGTTCAAAGCCCTATCTGGAATGTAGAAACGGGGAAATAACTAAATAGAAAAAAAGCCCAAAAACGAAGAAGATCGGGTTAAAAGGGGACAAATTATTAACAATTTAGGGCACAAAACTTAAAGGGGGGGCCTGGACCGGGCCCTAGGGGGCAAACGTCATAAAAGTAATATAGAAATGTGGGAATAACTAAATGGAGAAAGGGATCCCAAAAACAAAGAAGATCGGATAAAAAGGGGACAAATTATTAACAATTTAGTGCACAAAAATTTAAAGGGGCCCAGGGCACCTGGGTCTTGTTCGAGAAATTTTTTTGTTGGTCATGTATTAGCTGGAAGTCCTAAGAAGTTGTTCGAAAAAGAAGCTAGTAAATCGGGCGATTTTTAAAAGATCTATTGAAGGGGGCCCGAAAGGGGCCAACTGATAGTTTTGAGCAGGGCCCTAAGAGGAAAACATCTTAAAAGGTCCTAGTACTTCGCACTTTAGATCTTCAATTAGTCGAAATTAAGCATAAGATAAAAATTAATCATTAGAGTAATTTTTTAAAGAAATGCTTAAAAAGGGCCCTAGGCATCCAATAAAAATATGAGGGTGGTGGCCCAGGAATAGAAGACTCAACTTTAAATCCATGCACTGAGATAGTGACACAATTAGAGAGGGGTGAAAAACATTGTGCACAAAAAGTGCAAGGGGCCCCGGACAAGGGCATAGGGGGCAGGGTCCTAACTGGAGTGTAGAAATGGCGGAATAACTAGATAGAAAAAAGGGCTCTAAAAACGAAGATTAAAAAAGTGCATGCTATTAACAATTTATCGAATAATAATAATAGAACAAATTAATAATAATAATAATAATAATAATAATAATAATAATAATAATAAAACAAATTAATAATAATAATAAAACAAAACAATAATAATAACAATTTTTAATAATAATAATCTGCTGTATTGTATTTTTTTTTTTATTTTTTATTTTTTTTTTTTTTTTTGCATGAATCAAGACATTTTTTTTTTTGTTTAAAGTATGTTTTCGTCATAAAAATTGTTACTATATTTTTTTTTTTTTTTTTTTTTTGCCTAGAAATGTATGTATTATTTTTTTTTTAAAATGTAGAATAATGGCCATTTAAAAATCTATGCATTTTTTGCAAAAATTGTTGTGCCGGGCCTTATTTTACTGATTTTTGTATGGCCTCAAAATTTCGGCCTCTAGGAAGAATGAAATCTAGGCTCAGCTTGCCCCGGAGTTTGGCCCAGCCCGATCTGGAAAAAGTGATGAATAGGCCCAGTTGGAGCCTGTGTAAAAATATTAGACTCGGGCGCCCATGCAGACCTCTAATTTAATTACCGATTCATTGAATTCCACTCAGCACATGAGCGAGTTTCACTTAATACATCGAAATCGTGAATGAATTTGTGAATGGGCGAGTTCAATGAATATAGACGATGTCAAGAATATATTTTTTCCTCTCAAAAATGTTCGATTATACTCGCGAGTATATTCAAGTATTCATAGATATCGATATCATACCAGCTCCGAAGCGACCGGCAGGTGCGGCGTGATATCATACTCGCGAGTACAATCATGGTATTAGCGAGTGCAATGAGTGAAACCTAGCGAGTAGCCGTATCGGTTTATCGATTTCTTCGCTTCTTGATGCTATTGCGATTGTATTTACGATTGCGATATGAATATAATGTTTGCCTTTCAGTGCGCGTACCTGATTATTTAAGATTATAAAACCAACTGACTAGGAATGCGATGTTATTTATTTATGGAATTTTAAAAATGACAGAAATCTTAAACTATTCAAGTTAAGGTAGCACCCCCCCCCCTCAAAAAATATAGAAATATACTATAATTTAGAAATTCCATATATATATATATATATATTCTTTTTTTTTTTTGGAGGGGGGGGGGGGCAGAAAAATTGGAAATACAATATATTTTAGAAATTTAGGATATATATATATATATATATATATATATGTTACGGTCAATATGATTAATCCGATCATTATTAATAATAACCGCGGTTCTAAGTTGTTGTTGTTTTTTTTTTGGGGGGGGGATGCAGAAAATTTACAAATATATCCTATTTTATAAATTCAGGAAATAAGTATATATAATATATTGTTAAGGCAAATATACATAATATATTGTTAAGGCAGTTCTTAAATGCCTCAACAATGTCAAATAAGCTTAGACGTATGAAATTGGAAAGTGCACTTATTAAAAAACGGTGAAATCGAATAGCATTTTCCATTTTTCAATAAAGTAAAGGATCTGTCAGAAAAGACTGTCAAAGTAAACATTTTGAACTGATTTTTGTAACGCGACAGCCCGAAAGTGGTCATTATAAGACTCGCTTATAACTTAAAATATGCAATACATTTATCGAAAAATGAAAAATGCTATTCGTTTCTATATCACTTCAATAGCACACCCGCAAATGGAGATATCGGAGAGAAGGAGGTAAAGGGGAAAAATTACCCCTTAAATGGTAGCTTCGTTTTTCACACTCTAGGATTAATTGGAGAATAAGAAATTGTGTTGACTAATGAATGAATATAACAAGAGCCAATATATCGATATTTAAAGAAGATTGAAATCGATTGTGACGATATGTTATAAAAATCGATATTTGCTGATGTATCGATATATCGCCCAGCCCTAGCAGCCACTTCTTGATACGTTTTGCAGTCAAGATCACTCAGATGGCAAATATCAAATTGAGGTTTCGATATGATATGATTATTTTTCTAAAGAAAGACTGGTGTTAATAATTATATTAAACTTTCTTGACATGCTTTTTAGTACTACGATAAGTTTTACTTTTGTAAGATACCGATGACAGTAGCTAATAATTTTTAGTGTAGGGGGAACTTGGGATACTTAACACAAGGCCTTTTTCTCAGAATTGGGAAAGTTTTGTAAGTTGAAAGTGACATCACTTCTTTTCTTTCAGGTTGCTGATATGGTGAAAATAACAACTGAATCATTTCATAAGTTTTTAAACTATCAGGCAAATACCTTTTCATGCTCCAAAAGTAATTTTTTTGTGCTGTAAACTCTGATGTTATATATATATTTTTTTGTTTAAAGGTAAGACTTTTCTAATTGATCATTTGTTTTGTACATGTTTTTAGCTACAATAACATGTATAATAGTATTAATTTACTTATTAGCAAATAGCTGCATTTTAGGGTTATGTAGAAAATATGCAACTAGGGACCCTTGACCCAAGTCATCTAGGGAGACTTGACCCAAGGGATTAGTACTATTCAAATGCATTTAGCATGTTTTACTTTTTTTCTATAGATGGCCCAAAAATATGAAAGAAAATAGGGGGCACATGATTTAAATGGCTTGAAATTAATGATATATCAGAAGTTGATCCTGACCAAATCGCGGCTATTCTTCATCCACCTTAGTTTTAAATACAAAATGATAGAATTACAAGTTCTGTGTATAAATATGACTTTATATTTGGAGTTGATTAAATTGTTATTTTCCTATTCTGGAACTTGTTTAGGCACAGCATGAACTTTCAGACTGCTAATATTTTGAACTTTCTACAATAAACATTAAAATTGGGCATATTAGTGTTAGGCCTAAGTAATAAAAATTAAAGGTATTAATTTTGTTTGTGACAAAAATATAAAAGTATTAACCTTAATGTTAATTTTGTTCTTATGTAAAAATGTTTTGTGTTTATAATTTTAAATCATATCCCAAATTCATGACTTGGGTCAAGTATCCCTAACGGGTGGGTCAAGTATCCCTATACATTGGGATACTTGACCCAAATTGAAAGTTTTTGAATATTCCTATTTTACTAACTTTACAATTAATACTTCGGAATAATAATAATAAATTTTACTTCATTAATAAACACTTCATTAAGTATATATACACTACATTTACACACACATAAGTAATGTAAAAAAGAAATTAAAAATCCAAAGCTAACAACTGGGTGAAGTGTATCCCTAGTTTCCCCTATTATTTATAATCATACGCATCCAAAATCGTTGGATTTCATTACTCCTTTCTCCGAGATTTTTATTCTTATATTTCATTCAGACATTTACGTACTTATCGTATTTTATATAATTACAACCTGTGGCCAGAAAGTTCGGTGAAGAAGCCTGTAGAGGTCACTGCTGTACTAGTAGAATATCAACGCGCCGCACGTGGTGAAGGTCAATATCTGTTTGAACGTTTGACAAGGTTCCGCCACTTCGCGCCGCTCCGCCACTCCTGAGTACGCCACGCAAGGCTCCTGGACTTTTCTCCAGGATAATGCCCGGCCACACACCGCCTTGGTTGTACGGAAGTTCCTGGCCGCGAAGGGATTTGTTACAATTGATCACCCCCTTATTCACCTGATTTGGCACCTGCAGACTTCTTCCTCTTCCCCAGATTGAAGTCAGCCCTGAAGGGAAAGAGATATACGGACATCACTGACATTCAACGCAACGTGACGGCCGAGCTGAAAGCCATTCCGAAAGAACTGTTTTACAGGAGTTTCCTGGACTAATATACTCGTTCCCAACAGTGCATTACCATCCATGGAGATTATTTTGAAGGACAGTAAAATGTATTTGATGCTGTACAATACTGTATTTGAAATAAAAATTCTTTCACCGAACTTTCTGGCCACAGGTTGTATCATACAGTATTCTCACTACTATCTGACGCTCTCAACAGACGTATGTCATAAAATCGAAATCGTCAGATAATCAGAATTATATTATCAAGTGCATTTTCAATTTCTGCGAGAAGAAAAAAAAAAGGGTGGGGGGGGGGGGCGGTACTTCATAATTTTTTATAGCCAAATTGTAGCAAAGAAAAACGAAAAAAATCCATTCGGGAATTATGTCTCCTTTTCGTTTATTTGAATAAAATAAGTTTAGAGGCTGTCTCGACATTGAAATTGAAACTAATTTTGAAACTTTCAAAAAAAAATCCAATTTTGACATCATATTTCAATTCTTCAGTAAGTTGTATCCAAATGGTAAGTTATTCTGACCAATTATTCTGAGTTAATTAAGCAGATGCAAAATTCGTTATGCTCCGTGTTATATTCCTTTTTAATAGTAGTTACAAAACAAACTGTAGTGCGAATAGTTTTTATTATCATAATTCAAATACTACTCGACAGAATGATGTGTAATTTTGGATTGGCATATTTGAAGCTTCTGGAACTTTTCTTCCGTTCAAAAATGCATATCTTACAGTTTATATTGCGATTCGTATATTAATTTCAATAATATATAAAGTCATTTTCTATTGGAAAATATTCTATTATGACTGGGGCGGGGGATCAGCTGGCTTCATAACCCACTTCTGGATCAGCGGATGAAATTTGAGTGCAAGTGCACTTTGCGGAATAATTCAGGCTGTGTACCGACCAGGAGAGAGCAAAATTCAAATTACAACAATACAACTGAAATGAGAAAAATATAGAGAACATAAGATGGGATACAAATAACTCGCCGGGTGGAACACTGACCTTCTAATCGTCCATGAAAGAACACGGTCTATAGAAATAAGTCAGCAAAATACTTTTTATCCATATGTGATAGTTTATGTTATGGTTATTGGTCCTGACTTTATATGGATGATAATGCTCAAATTAATCGATCCAAGATGCCCGACACCTGTTTTAAGCATGACTGTTGCCAGCTATAGTCAAGAGTAAGGAAATGTCCACTATCAAAAAGAAAATGTACCAAAATAATAAAAACGATCTTAAATTCTATATCTTAGACATTTTTCTTTGATATGATAACTAAAACAATTACAGGCAACGTATGGTTAAAGATGTCATGTTTCTGGCTTATAAATTTTTAATATTTATGAATTACACAATTACTTTTATGTTACATCGGCTTATATTATTTTCACATTATTTTGACTAATGATACATTATTTTTTATTAGTTTGGTTGTTTTTTCTTTTCAATTTAAGAACTATTTGACAAAGGAGAAAAGCCAAACTCAAATCTTTTTTTGTAGTCTGAAATATAACGTATTACTTTCAATGGAATATAATTTATTTTACAATATACAATAATATTGAATCATTACCGTTTTATAATTTATTTTTTCTTTTCAATTTAAGAACTATTTGACAAAGGAGAAAAGCCAAGCTCAAATCTTTTTTTGTAGTCAGAAATATAACGTATGACTTTCAATGGAATATAATTTATTTTACAATAAACCTTGTCAAAATGGAGACTATGTATATAACGGAATAATGTTACTTTTAATGGTATAATTTCATGATATCGGTACAAGGAATACTATAATATTATATTTTATAAGACGGATCATCTTTTCACAGCCTAGCTGTTTTTCTTATCTGATTTTACTGAATATACAAAGCGTTTTCATTTTTCTCACGGATAAAGATAATTTGTTTTCAAAGAATGAACTTTCTAAAAGTAAACATGGGAAAAAAATCACGCGTATTGTAAAAGTATAAGGGATTGTTTTTACTAAAAGATAATTATCATACATTATCGGACGACACTACTAGAAAAAGGCGTGCTTGAATCATTATATAAATGAAATTATAAGGAAATATTATCTAAATTAATTAAGCCCGTAAACTGTTATTAATTTTCCGTCCTCGACACCACAGTGGTATGTCGTCGTAAACTAAATTAATTTTAATCCTTAAAAGCTACATTAGCACTAGAACTTTGGAATTAAAAATTCCCTTTTATCAAGTGCATGCCGAACAGTTGCCGAACTGTTGATGTCGGTTAAGGGGCTTCCGAATTGCGATCAACTTTACGCCCAGTCTATTTATGAGTAAACTGTCTTGTAAATATTGAGCCGTTGGGAAAAGTTAAATGTAGTATTAACTACAAAAGAAAGAACAATTAAAAATAGAAGAAAAATTAAACAATGGGAATAAAAATGTAAAGCAAAAGAGATTAAGGATAGAGCCTAATAAATGGAAAAAAGTAAAATGGTACAGCTGTAGTTAAAATTAACTACTGAAAAAAGTTGAAAAAGTGTAAAATAGGGTTTGGAACATGTTCAAAAACAGCACATAAATGCCAGGTGGAAAAGGCAGGGAAAGCTAAGCTTTAACAATAAAGACACTTCAAAAGGGGCAACATTTTTTTTTTGGTATAGCTTGGGAATAATTTTAATTAAGAAGTTAGGCCATACAAATTATATACCGAGTGATTATAATTAAAGTTACGATTTCAAAAATCGATAATTTTAAAACTACTGGTCAGAATGACTTGATATTTTAGCAGAACAATCGTGAGGCAATGGAATTTTGTTTGGCGAAGGAAAAAAAATAGTTCCAAATTGTGCCGATAGATGGCGTTGTCAGGGTAATGTCAGGGGAAAGACCAAAAATGTATTCTTGAACCCTTTCCGGCGCGGAGTAAATTTGTTTGCAAAATGATGAAATAATAGACTGACACCGGAATTTACAAACGAATCCATTAGTAAAAAGAAACTTGCTTATTTTTCTGGTTCTTAATGAAAGGAAAATTTTAATTAAATACCGGGTGATTATAATTAAAGTTACGATTTCAAAAATCGATAATTTTAATTAAAACTACTGGTCAGATTGACTTGATATTTTAGCAGAACAATCGTGAGGCAATGGAATTTTGTTTGGCGAAGGAAAAAAAAATGTTTCAAAATGTGCCCATAGATGGCGCTGTCTGGGTTCACATTGTCTGAAGATATGCAAATTACTAATACGTGACATGCGCACCGCAGACATAGCAACCATAAAAATGCAGAGCAGCAGCTCTTTGCCTGAATGCTTCATCATGACTCTGACTATGAAGGATCGCGCTCTGCTCTTGAAGATTTTTTATAAGAACGATGACTGTGCACTTACAGCTATTAGGAAGTTTCGGACATTAAAATCCATAAAAAAAGGTCCAATAACAACAAATGGTCTGCAAAAAATGATTGCTAAATTCGAAGAGACCGGTTCATTGGACGTTAAACGGGGTAGAGGAAGGAAACCAGTTTCAGCTGCGGCAGTGGAAGATGTGGCTACAGAATTACAGGAACATACTGACAGTGATGCTGGAATCAGCAGTGCAAGCGGGATTGGCCGAATGCTGGATATGCCGAACAGCACGGTGCGTAAAGTCCTACGGAACGTCTTACGCTGTTATCCGTAGAAGATAACTCATGTGCTGGAGTTGCTACCTGCTGACCTGGAAGCACGTCAATCTTTTGCACTACAATTTCTTGCCCGGATGGAAGTGGACAACGGATGGCCATGGAACATTCTGTGGTCTGACGAAGCCCACTTTCATTTGCAAGGTTCTGTAAATACGCAAAATTGCAGGATATGGGCGACCGAGAATCCGTCCCAGCTACAGCCATTACCTCTTCAGTCTGAAAAGGTCACTGTGTGGTGCGTAATAACGGCAGCGTTTATCGTCGGTCCATTTTTCTTCGAGGAGATCACACCTGCGGGTCCCGTTACCTGCACAGTTACTGGCAAGCGGTATGAAGCACTTTTGCGTAACCATGTTCTTTCGGCACTTCAACAGCGTCAGTGTGTGGATCGCATAATATTCATGCAAGATGGTGCTCCTCGCACATTGCTACTACTGTGAAGCAGCTACTGAGTGATAATTTCGGAGATGATAGGATCATAAGCCGCCATTTTCCAACAACGTGGCCGCCACGTTCCCCCGACTTAAACCCGTGTGATTTCTGGCTTTGGGGGTACCTGAAGAATGTTGTTTATAGCGGGCGGATTCAGAATCTAGCCGACTTGAAGGCAAGCATCACACAACACACCCATTGCATTAGTACAGATACCCTCCGATCTGTTGTGGAGCATGCCGTTTTGCGCTTCCAATTAGTAGCGGAACAAGGCGGAGGACATATTGAGCAACTTATGCCTTAATAATCAGTAAGGTGTTTGTTCCATGAAGCTCTTTTTTTTTCTTTTTTTCTCATTATCGCTGTCGTCGCTGTAAACACGTAGTCTTGTCTTTTCGCTAATAAATTTTTAGTAAATCTCTGAACTCTATTTTTTCCTTTTGGCAACATCATTCCTATGTTTAACCCTTTAACGGGCGGTGGTCACAAAAAAGGACACCCAATTTTAATTCTAAAACTGACAAACGGCACCAAAAATATTTAATTAAAATTTTCCTTTCATTAAGAACCAGAAAATAAGCAAGTTTCTTTTTACTAATGGATTCGTTTGTAAATTCCGGTGCCAGTCTATTATTTCATCATTTTGCAAACAAATTTACATCGCGCCGGAAAGGGTTCAAGAATACATTTTTGGTCTTTCCCCTGACATTACCCTGACAACGCCATCTATCGGCACAATTTGGAACTATTTTTTTTCCTTCGCCAAACAAAATTCCATTGCCTCACGATTGTTCTGCTAAAATATCAAGTCATTCTGACCAGTAGTTTTAAAATTATCGATTTTTGAAATCGTAACTTTAATTATAATCACCCGGTATATTGTATAGCAAAGGAGTAAGTTTAATTAATAAATTACAAATGGCCTGGTGCTCATTTAAACAGACTCGCAATTCTCAAGTACATAAAGAAAAGATTTTACTTATTTTCGAATAAATTTGTTTCTAAATTCTGGTGTTAATCAATCATTTCATTTTTACGAATAGAAATATTTTTACGAGACCTGCGGACGGCAAAGTGTTAAAAATCATTTTGAATCAATGTTATTAACTAAATTGTATTCAATCATTTATAAAAATACTAATGGGACAAGAAATAAACATATTTGATTTTGACAGAGCAGATATTTTCAAGCTGTTTCCCATCAACACTAAGTTTTATTTTCTTATTTCCTATCTGAAGCATTATTTTGACGCCCCGTCAGAATATAAAGGGCATATTTTAATATATGCGTCAAGCGGCCAGAACACAGCTACTTCTAATTAGAAAGCTCCGCCCTTTTTTTATGTTTTACATTCGTATGTTTAACTTAACAGCTGATGATTATCCTTGATTTTAAACAATATGATTGGTAATCCTATAATTTCAAAAGATTTTAAACCTTAAAAAATAGTTTCAGTACCTGATAACTTGATATTAATTTTTTTTTAATTTTTCTTTTATTTGCATGTAATCTATTTATCCGCATAAGATAAAGTTTTAAAAAGTTTTTTTTTTTAATGATAATTTGTAAAAATAATTTTTGAAAATGAACTAAATGGTTTAAAATCCAGGATAGCAATTAAAATCAATTAAGGCATAAAATAAAGAAGCTATTATAACAAAAATCCTGGTAGGCCGTTAAATTTATGAGGAATTGGTGATTCCGGGTTTTAAGGTATAAAAGATTATTTTTTCATAAAATTAAACAAAGAAAGGGCTAAAATACTTTCATGTAAAAACGTTGCGAATTTTGATCCCCTAATGATTGAAGATACTTAAAGTTAAGCACTTATTTACACCTACACGTTTTTAATGTCTAAGTTGTTTTCTATAACAGCATATTGCATACACAATGGAATCTCATTGCACGTTACAACGAATGTCACTTTAATGAATTTTTCAGTTTAAGGAATATTATTTGGATTGTTAAAAAAATCCTATGCTCTGTCATTATAAAAATATTAACTTTAACGAATTGCATATTAACAAATTTTTCAAATTAACGAATTTATTGGAGAATTAAAAAGAAGCTCCATTTCTGTTTTACGAACACTGAAGTAGTAAGATGAAAAAATCTCTATCGAAAAATTACAATTTCTGATGAATTTTTTTAATTAATTTTTTCTGCTGCATAATCTTTGATATTTCAGTATGTATCGAAACCTTTTTATTTAAGGGAAGGAATAATTGCTTCTCTGATGCTCATCTTAAAATATATTAAAATTGCCATTTACATTCACAGCCAATCGCCATGCTCCTATCTTTATTTCATTTGCTTTACACATACATTAAAAAAGCGGTAGCGAGTCCAAAAGAATTATTATTGTAGTCGTACCTTCCTTAGAATGATTTTACATTTTGCGATAAAATATTGCTCCTGTTAGCAAATTTCAAATCCTGCAATAATTCCAATTTGACGTTTTTTTTTTTAATGGCGCAGAAATTGAAAAGTTAGGAATTGAAAGAAAAAAAATACTTTATAGAAGCTGTAAGTGCTGAAACAAGGTAAGTAGACGTAGCAAAATAATTCGTTACTGCTACTTCAGTATTAACAATCTTAACCCATTTAGTGGCAAGTAATCGTGTTTAGGTAAAGTAGAATTCACACCAGAATTTTCCAAAATGTTTATTTTAAAATTTGGAAATGCAATTTTACTGACTTTTACCACAAATGTAATAGAAGTAAAGTTCTCTTAGAAAATTCTGGTGCAAATTATAAATAAAATTAAGTGGTCTAAAAAATATCCCACCACGCTCCAACGGGTTAACCCTTTCCGGCACAGTGGTCCCACAACGGGCACACTTAATTTTAATTCCAAACTTTCAACCGGCACCAAGAATATTTTAATAAAATTTTGTTTCTATAATGAAAGGGTAAAATAAGGAATTCTTATTTTCTAAAAAAGATGTTTGTAAAAGTTGTTTACGAACAGAATTTGTCTGTGCCGGAAAGGGTTAAAGGAAAAGGACAAAAATTTGAAACACTCTGTTGCATCTAACATAAGCCCATACAGGAAATAATTGCATCTAAGAGACTGTTAACTAATAGATGAAACCCTTACACTTGGTTTCAAAATGTCAGATCAAACAATCTACCGATTTTAGGACATATATTGCAAGGTAAAACAATAGAATTTTCAAAGTCCCGGAAAATAGGGAGCTATTACTTTATTAAATTGGGAGAAACATTTCTCTCAGTATATGTCCTTGTCTTGTTGACAGCACATGAGTAAATTTTGATATCATTCTTTTATAAATGATAACTTAATATTTATGGTGCGATGTGATGGAATTATATTGAAATAAATTTTATCAAATAAATAGTTTATTAGTTGAATAATTTAAAATTGAAATGAAATCTAAATATTCATAATATCCAAGCATTCTACACTGATGTCCATAAATTAAGGGACAGTGACCAATTTCAGACTTTTGTTGAATATCTATTGAAACTGGTGAGGAAATTCCCGAAATGCCTTTGAACTTTGAGGATGCAAAGAACATGTTTGACTTCATTGTTTTTAAGTGAAGATTTTGTCTCGAGGACAATTAGGGAGGGGGGCAATAATAATTTTAATAATAAAATAATATTTTCGATCACCCAAGTAACAGAAAATGCTCAAAATTCAAGTAATTCCTGTACATGATTTTGCTAATTCTTGAAGATTGGCTGTGGCACAGACGTTGATACGTAGTCCTGCAGTATCTTGTAAGTAAATTATTTCTATATACCCAGAAACGTATTATAAGATTCATGGTGAGTTCCTATATATATCATAAGAAAGACATGCGAGAAATATAAATACATTGAAGGAAAGAATTTTGGATAAAAACCGACTTGGCCAAACTGCCACTACAGGCAGATGCTTGACATTCCCATTTGTCCGGAATCGTCTCAATCGACTCTCTCATACCTAGGCTCATAGCGACGTCGAAAATATTTCACGGTGTTTGACAAAATTTAAAAATACCGTAAAATAATTGCAAAAAAATATATTTAAGTTTATACGTTAATTCTGAATTTTAATTCCACACTAATAACCAGAAACAGTCTATTAGCCCTTTTTATATTATGTATTCTATCAGATGTTGAGTTCAGTCATCTTGCCGTTTTATTTTATTGCTATGAGAGAAATGTCGCCAAGAGTGAAAAAAGAATAAACCTTATTACTCGAACACGTTTTGCCTTGAATTAAAACTGGGACGCTAGTGTCTAAAAGAAAATCTAACGTTAATATGAGGGCTATTACATCCAATGCAAGTGTTCTTTCTTGAGATATATATTCTATGGAAGTAACTAATATGTTTGATTTTGTTTGTTGAGGGCGCTATCATTATCATTGCATAGGTAGGCTAAATAGAGTGGAACCTCCGTTTATAGTGGAATCCGACTTACTATAAACATCCATATCTGTGTCGGGATTTGAATCACGTACTCTTTGTCCAGTAGTTAGAGCTCTAACCACTAGACAAGCAAACTGGCAGTAAATAATAGGAAAAAAACAAATTTAAATTGTGAAGTTCCCTTTATACCGTGCAACGTGCCGTACTTGTTCGAATCCCAGATATACTTATTTTCTCCAAATTCATTTAACTGTACGCGTCTTTTAATCAAGTGCAACTCGTAATATAGTAAAACCCAGGTGCGTGTGTGTGCTATAGTGTTCAATTAAAAAGTTAATTTGTTTACTAAATTCCACTCTCCTCGCACAGATATAGGAGGATGGAACTGGGTGGAACTGAAAGCCATGCTATATTCAAACTATCCAACACTGTTAAAATGTTTTGGTGGTTTGAGTGATCCAAGTGTTGGAGCTCCTGTTGAATCGTAGCTGGAAATGTTGGAATGACATTTCACCATTTTATGATTGCAGCACTGAAGGTTGGTTCAAACTAACATAACATTTTTAACAATGAACAATTAAGCAAAATTCGAAGGCAGTAGTGGAGATTATGCAGTGATGTAATTAACAATGTGGACGAAGACATGCCTGTGAGGAATGGATACTAATTTCGAATAATATGGAGAATAAATAATATTAGGACTTAGCCAATTTTGCAAATTCCCTATTACTTTCTTTTATTTCAGATTTTTTTGTATGCTTCTTGTTAGAAAAATCCATATTTGTGCTGCTAAAAATTAAGCTGGGTATTTGATTCGAGTAAATAAAATAATGCTTTCAATTTATAATTACGTTTTACTGGATTTAACAATAAAAACATCTAACTTTATATTTATATCAGCTGCATATAACAATGAAGAGATCCTTCATTTAAAAAAGTAAACGAATCCTTAAGAACTCTGAAATGACACTGCAACTCTAAGACATGATTCAAAATTTAGCACTCATAAAAATAAACTCCAGGCATTTATAAATACGTATTGTGTAAAAACATTAAAACCCTAAGTATATTTGAATTCATATTAATAAATCAAAATTTATCTTAGACAGTAAAAGTTCAATATTCAAAAATAGCGTATAATTTATTTGGCATGTCAGCGTTTAAATAGCATGTTTAATAAATCAACTGCTTCTGTTGAAGAAGTCGTTAACTAACATTTTGAAACTTTCTCTGTTGTATTGAAATTTTCTCAGCAATTATTTTAACATGATGCCTAAAGGAACATTTAAACAGAAACTCTGCAAGTGACATTTAAGGCTCAGATAACTACATGATGCTGTTTATCTAGCGCTCGTATAAACAGAACTTGTTTTCTGTTTATACCACTATGCGGTTAAACTTAATTAATACTGGGAGATTTGTCAGTTTATATTGCAAATAAAGACAGCGAAGGACAATTCATTCATGTAAACATATTTTGGAAATTCTTATTTAAATATAAATTTTTACTTTGCGTTAAAATATTGTTATTTATAAATAAATGGAATAAATAGTTTAATGAAAAAATAAATAAATATCATGAAACATGGGAAGATTATGAACCTTTTTCAAACTTTATGAGAATTTTGAAATGAAATCTTTATTTTTCGGTACGGTTGAAAAATGTTTGTCAGTTATTAACCAACTAATTATCTCAATATTAACCAACGTAATTCCCACTAAAATTATCGACCTTACTTCATTTTTATTGACTTTCACAACTATAAATCTCCGAGCAGAACTCGTATTATTAACCCTTTCAGGGGCAAGGTACTTCTATTGGTAAAATTTTGAAGTGATTGATTGACACCAAAATTTAGAAACAAATTTATTCGAAAATATGTAAAATCATTTTTCATGCACTTGATAACAAGAGAATTTTTCAATCCAAAATTTTGGTCCCAATGTAGCATTTATAGATTAAAATTAAGTGGTCCAAAAATGAGCCACCGCCCTTGAAGGGGTTAAACAACGGTAGGCAACAACGTATTGAAAGTTTACGTTTTACTGAAAATGTGAATAAAAATATCGAACTTTATATTTTTATCAAAAAGCAAATCATTAAAAAAAACTAGCATACTCAAATTTCATTTGATATTAGCAACTCTTTCTATAAAGATATGGCTGATGTATCTGGTATCACAACTAATGCCAAAGTTCTTACGTCTGAGCACCACTATTTTATAATAATGATCTTCGCATTAATTAATCACAGAATTTCTGACGTAGGTGAATATTACAATAGAAATAGAGATACTCAAAAGTGGAAACATTACGAGCTGTGTCACAGGTGAAGGCTTTATACTCACCGATTGCCGAACCACTCCTATTGATCCTTTTGGTCTGGCGTTAAATACTCTTAACACATCAAAAGTATTCTGGTCCATTCTCGATAATTAGACAACCGATGAGTCACAGTACATATTTAATTTTTTTTTTTGCAATGAGTACAATAATTTTAATACCTTTAACCCTTTCCAGACTAACGGGATTTAAAAGTATTGGTCAATTTATTTTCTTTTGACATAACAATTATTTTTGTTGCTATCTACATGTAATCTATGTTCATATACATATACAGGGTGTCCGAAAAGTCTGGAAACGCTTGAATAACTCAAGAAATGTACATCGGATTGAAAAACGGAAAATGCATGTTCAATATTTTAGAAAAATCTATTTAGGGATATCAAAGTTGAACCCAAACTCTGCCCCCTTGGGGGGAAAGAAGGGAAACTTTCAAATCTTAAATGGTAACCTCCCTTTTTTATTGCAGATTCGGATTCTACGGGAAAAAATATGTAACTTTTGTATGAAACATTTTCTTCGGAAAGTCGTAGATGGCGCCGTAATCGAGTTAAATGCAGCGAGAATCGTTTCCTTTGAAAAGTCTGGAAACGGTCAAATAACTCGAGAAATGTACATCGGATTCAAAAACGAAAAATACGTGTTCAGTATTTTAGAAAAAATTTTCCCGTAGAATTCTAAACTGGAATAAAAAAAAAAGAGCGGTTACCATTTAAGATTTCAAAGTTCCCCCCCGTTTCCCCCAGAGAGTTGAGAGGGGCAACTTTGATAGATTTTTCAAAACTATGAATATGCATTTTTTCGTTTACCGTTTCCAGACTTTTCGGACACCCTGTATAATATATGTAGCATATATATGAATTGATAAAATCAGAAAAATCTATATTCTGGGTTAGGAAAACTAATTAATATACTATAAAATCTACTCGGAAACATTTCTAAAAATCAGCGGCACTAAAAAAAAAAAAAAAACTTAGTTTTTATAAATGCTTCTTTAAAGCTGAAATATATATATATAGGTTTAAGAGGTTTCTAAAGATAAGAAACGCTTTTGGAAATTGTTAGTAACTCGGAAGAAGTTATAGTATATTTTCGTTTGCGATTACATTATATTTTCTTAGATTATAAAACATCTGTCTTTTTTTACAGCGTATCCAAACTTCAGCCATATCCACCGGTGGCACATTTCCATGAAATTTGTGCGCGTCCCCTTGATACGTAAATTTTTAAAAAGGTTTTAAAAAGCTCTTTCTAGTTTCATTAACGAACCTTTCAGTAAAAAAAAAGTGTTTTACAAATTTTAAGTACAATTAAGCTTTATACACATAAATGTAAAGTTTGTTTATATCTGAAATTTATTTAAACCTAATTGATTCCAGATAAAGATATTTCCGCACACTAATTATAAGTGCAGTTTAAAATTTTGTAATAATAATAATGACTGTAATGAATTTTTGAACAAGATTTTGTGATAATGATATCTTTATTAAACGTATTAACTTTGTTCCTGGTAAAAAATAAAAAAATGATGTATGAATTTGAAGGATTGATTTGTAGCTCGGGGAAATCATCAACTAGAAAAATATTTCAATTAATAAATATAATTATAACTTATAGATTGTCATTATACATTCCAAAAATACATAAAATTAATTCAATTTAAAATATATAACAATGCGTTTCCTTAAAAGTGATACGATGATACACGCCGCTGTAAATGTTTTAAAATATGAAATAAGAACGAAAAGTCAAATCATACATAGATTATGCAACATTCTCCGACACTATCTGAATATCGGATTCTTTCATATAAGGAAGGGATATATATATATATAAAAATAAATAATATAAAAGAGGCATAATGTAGTAATAATCCATTTTCAGCAATTATTGTCCGTAGACGGTAATTTCAATCCATAGACTGTAATGTGTGCGAATTATTTCGTTCAGCCCTTTATATGATCTATAGAATTTATACACACCCCGATTTTATACACTAACAATTATTTAAGTTTAAATACGCATATCACATCGAAAAACGTATCGCTCACAGTCAGTGCTGAAGCCAAGTAGTTTTGTGTGGCTCTGTAAATGCACGATAAATGTTATGTCTTCCATAAATTATAGGAAATATGTAGTGGTACACCGAAGTGATGCATATCAATTTCATTATGTTTGAAGTAGTGTAACATCATTCCATACTCTGAACCCCATATATCATAATGCAAGGGATTACTTTTCTTTATCCCTGTAAACAAACTATAATTATTACTTTTTACTCAATACTCAAGCATTTTTTAACTCTGTATTTCATATCAAAATATCCATAATTTTACCTAAATCTAAAATATTCCTCCCTATACTTTCGTTTAATAAAATATTAAAATAAACAACCTAAATGCAAATTTATAACTGAAATAATATATTTATGTCAATATCATGCAGGCTATGACTAAACGATCATCGTTAAATTTTAATGAGCTTTCTATAAATGTCATAAAATTGCTATTATTTCTGTAAAAAATGCAACTTTATAAAATGGAAATTAACTTTATATCAGTTAGGATTATAAATACTTCAATCAGTTAGTAATATGATGCATATTAAAATATTCTTAATTTAAAATTTTTGCATATATAATCAATGAAAATGAAACTGTCAGAAACATTTGCTGTATGATTAATTTTTCTGTCATATGTTTTAGGATAACATATTCGATCTCTCTGAATATTTTAATTAAAATGTGTCAAACGTTTCTCCAAAACGGAAACTGTCTTCGTTAGTTTAAGATTTAAGATTCAAAAAGCAGCTGTCACATTTAAATATATTTGTCTTCAAAAAAGAAATTAGAATAATATATTTGCATATGCTTAATAGTATACTTGTTTTGTAAATATACTAATACTTTAACTATGTTTTTTATTTCTCATAGCAATATCATTCTACAGCTTTTGTAAAAGAAAACGTCTACAGTTTTCTTTTGAATAATTTTCATTAAACTGATATTCTTCAGTTTTCATAATATTTATGTACTTGATTACAATAGAAATTTTATTACGTTTGAACGTTTTCAAAATATCGAATAAACTGCCAATTTAAAACATAGAAAAAATGTTATTTTGTTTCTACGTTTTATGAAAAACATTGATTGTTTAATGAACATCAACTACTTCCCATATAGGGTTCCTTTGTACGTTTTTTTTTTTATCCACAATAAAATGCCTTTACACATGTTTTTCTTCTCACATTGTAAAATTAACAGAAACGGAAATTCAGAATATCAGTGTGTTTGTAGTTACGTAAAATTCAAGAAAACTTTTTCTTATACAGGATCACTGAGAAAAATGACACTTTCAAATCTGAGTAAATCGAAGTTTTCATTTTGTTGTGAAACTTTTTGTTTCAAATATGCTTTCAATTCTGAACTGCCAGACATACTCAGAATATTTAAACATGGATATACTCAAAACGGAGCACATAGAGGTACTTCATACTCATTTTTGAAACATGGACGTACTCAAAAAGGATTAGGATCAGTTCAAACTCGTTTTTGAAACATGGACATACTCAAAAATGAGCGCATAGAATTCAGTTGATACTCATTTTTGAAACATGTACATACTCAAAAATGAGCACATAGAATTCAGTTCATACTCATTTTTGAAACATGGATATACTCAAGTATGAGCACATGATGTTTTACTCTTGAGCGTGTGCATGTTTTCAGAAATGAGTATAGACATGTTTCCAACGTGAGTAATTTTGATTCGGAGCCATTTTGAGTATGCGACATACTCAGATTTGAGTATTTTTTGCTCAGTTTTGAAAATGTCGTTTTTAGAGTGTTTACACATGTTTTCCTTCTCATATTGTAAAATTAACAGAAAAGGAAATTCAGTGAAACGGAAATTCAGCGAAACAGAAATTCAGTGTAATGGAAATTCAGAAAATCAGTGTGTTTGTAGTTACATAAAATTCAAGAAAACTTTGACTTATACAGGATGTTTCATAAATCACTCTCGAAATATAAAATCCAACAATACATTATCTATAACCTGTATTATAAACCAAAAATGTGTTCTTCAATAATTCTTACGTCATGTCGACGGTGGAAACGATCTGAGCAATCAGTTTTACTATCATCTAAAATTTATAATATTCTATGTTTGCACCGTCGAATAGGAATAGAAATATATCTTCATATGCAATTTGTTTAAAAACTCTCATCTCAATTTACTGTTTTTTATAATTTTAAAAATAAATATCAAGCATGATTTCTTTTTAAAATCTATGTCTATCGCGTGCAGTCCGATTACGGAAGATTATCACTTTTGGACGTAAAACAACATAAATAGAGAAACATTTTCCCGCTACTATTCTATAACGAAATTGAAACTTCGCCAGTAAATAAATAAATAAATAAAATTATATAAATGGAAAAGTAAATTAACAGATATGCAATGGAACTATGCGCAGAAACATGAAATAACCAGAATCAAAAAGTTTGATATAAATAGGGAAATTTTGGAGGAATTGTTTGACTATTAACCGCCGGCATGCGACTAATACGAAAGTACCGTTTTTAATATATTTCAGAACTTTATTTTAATACACAATTGATATCTTTCATATAAAATTGATTTTTGGTTTTGTTAGTAGTCAATCTAAAAAAATATATTTAAAACAAATAAATCTATTAGAATTTCAATTAAAAATTGTCTTCACATACGTTTTGAAAACTAAACTGTATTTTTTTAACCTGGGAACACCGTATTGTATTCTTTGGTAAATATAAAGATGAAAATCCAGTTTCAATTTGTAAAATACTAGTGAATTCTACAGATTTCCTTACGTTATAAGGACAGAGAAATAGAATGTTCCTAACATTGGTGAAATACTGACATAACTTCAAAATTTTTAGACCAGGATTTAAATTTGGTTTAAATAAATATTGCAAGGCAATAATGTATGTTTTTCGAAGTTATTTCAACGAACTTTTTCTGAAGACGCATTATTTTATTTTCTAATTTGGTCCAAGTGATAGAAATTTGGACAGTTGGTAGTATTTTACTTTACTTTGAATGCATAAATCATATTTATATTAGCCCTTTGATTACGAGGTCGGAATATATGTCGTCCCAGAGACTATCCTGTATTATATCTGTACCACTATTGAACAAGAATTGTTGGCACAGAATTATAATAAGACATTTATATACAGTGGTGGCCAAAAGTTTGGACATTTTTTGAAAGTTTCATGTTTTTCAAATTTGTGTGCTTGTAGAATATATTAATTTTCACTTAAATACAAACGTTTATATATCAAATTTAAGATAATTTAATGTAGAATTTAATAATAAGAACAGTATTACAATATCTGTATTACAAAAAAAGTTATGCTCATTTTAGTAGAACAAACAAACACAAATCGTTTTGAATAAGGACGTGTTTTGTAATAAAAGCGTACTAGCCAATCACAAACACTGTTCTGAGGACCAATCAAATGTCTGTAACTATAGTTTAGGTTATTTGGATGGTAAAAGAGTTACTGTTGAGGAAATATTTTGCGGAATGATGCATACTAGTACAATTAAATAGAGTATTGCTGTTTTTGAATATTTAAAGTCCATTTTTCTTAATTAAACTAATTTTAAACAATGTCATCAGCAAGAAGAACTAATTGGACATCTACAAAAAGAATCCGAATTGTCATATTGAGAGAAAATGGCCTCTATTATGCTGAAATTGCAAGAGAAGTTGGTGGTTCAGTGACTTGTTCTGGTGTACGAAAGTTCTGTTTACGTTATGAAAAAACGAAATCAGTGGAAAATAAGGCCAAATCAGGCCGAAAAAAATGCACAAGTGCTACTGCCGATAGAAAAATTAAACGGCTATGCCTTCAATATAGAAAATTTTCATCAGATGCCATTAGATGTGAAATGAATGCAGCGGGTATTGCAGTAAGTTCAAGAACAATAAGAAGAAGGTTATCAGGATTTGGACTACAAGCTAGAATTCCACAGAAAAAACCTATTTAAATCAAAAGTAACGCGAAAAACGAGTTAAGTGGGCAAAAGAACACATTAAATGGTCAGAAAATCAATGGAAGCAAGTAATCTGGAGCGATGAGAGTAAAAGATCGCTCTCTGGTAGTGATGGTAGAAAATACGTGAGACGTAGAGTAGGAGAAGCACTTCATCCTGATTGCATTGAAGCAACTACACAAAACCCAACAATTGTCATGATTCGGGCATGTATGTCTGCAGATGGTGTGGGCCGAACTCAAGTGATTGATGGCATCCTGAATGCCAAAAAACACATCGAAACTGCCCTGGAACCAAAATTGTTACCTTCCATCGGGGATCTCTTCTCCAGCAACGCACCATTTATTTTTCAGCAGGATTCAGCTCCATGCCACACAGCAAAAGTATGTAAAGCATGGTTTAAAAATAAAGGCATAGATATCATATATTCTAATACGAGCAAATCTTGTGTGTGGTTATATATATATATATATATATATATATGCAAATTTTATCTTAAAAACGGCTCTAACGATTTTGACGAAATTTTGTATCCTACCGTTTTGGGGCACCAGAAAACCATTGGGCTAGGTCACATGTTCGAGAAAATTCGATTAGTGAGTCATTTAGGGTCATTTTGGGTCATGGTCAAGCTAATTGTATCTAAAAAACGGTTCAAACGATTTTGACGAAATTTTATATCCGACCATTTTCGGGCACGAGAAGACTATTGGGCTGGGTCACATGTTCGAGAACTTTCGATTAGTGGGTCATTTGTGGGTCAAGGCGGGTAAAATTAATTTTATCTAAAAAACGGCTCTAACGATTTTGATTAAATTTTGTGTCCTACGAGTTTCGAGCACGATAAAATCATTGGGCTAGGTCACATGTCCTAGAAAATTCGATTAGTGGGTCATTTCTGGGTCATTGTGGGTCAAGATCTAAAAAGCGGCTCAACTTACACAAAATTTTGCATCCAATGGTTTTCGAGCACGAGAAGACTGTTGGGCTAGGTCACATGTTCGAGAAAATTCAATTAGTGGGTCATTTTGGTCATGGGTCATTGTGGGTCAAGATCTAAAAAGCGGCTCAGTTTACACTTAATTTTGCATCCAATGGTTTTCGAGCACGAGAAGACTGTTGGGCTAGGTCACATGTTCGAGAAAATTCAATTAGTGGGTCATTTTGGTCATGGGTCATTATGGTTCAAGCTATTTTATCTTAAAAACGGCTCAGACTATTTACACTAAATTTTGCATCCTATGGTTTTCGGGCACGAGAAGACTGTTGGGCTAAGTCACATGTTCAAGAAAATTCAATTAGTAGGTCATTTTGGTCATGGGTCATGATATTTGAACTCAAATTTAATTTTGACCGAGCATAGCTCGGTCTTCCCTGCTCGTATTACCATGGTCAGAAAACAGCCCTGATCTCAATCCAATTGAAAATTTGTGGCGACGTTTGAAAATTCTTGTACGAAAAAAACGTCCATCCAATAAAAGGCATCTTATTGAAGCTATAATTGATTCTTGGCACCATGTGATTTCGAAAGATGAACTCCAAACACTCGTTCACTCGATGAAAAGACGCTGTGAAACTGTCTTAAAAAATAAGGGTTATCCTACTAAGTATTGATTGTGTAAGTTTCACTTTTAAAAAATGCAAATCTAAGATAGATCTTACTATTAGTTGCATAACTTTTTTGTAATACAGATATTGTAATACTGTTTTTATTATTAAATTCTACATTAAATTACCTTCAATTTGATATATAAAAGTTTGTATTTAAGTGAAAATTAATATATTCTACAAGCACACAAAGTTGAAAAACATGAAACTTTCAAAAAATGTCCACACTTTTGGCCACCACTGTATATACTACGAAAGCAAACATTTCACTTCCGTTTCACCATTAAAGGAGAAGTTCTTAACAACAAACAATGCTTGCTAAAACAGGGCTGGCACTGGACACTAATTTTTTAATTCTATCTCGCACCATTTTTTCAAAACAAATTTATTTTGCATACATTTTGGCAACATGTGCAAGAGAAATATACTAGATTTTTTTTTTTAAGTGGTGCTAATAGAATATAAAAATAGTCGCTAATGGCAGCCCTGTAATATTTAGCTCGAACATTTAGATTTTCACATGGTTTTTAGTATGCTGTCAAATCTCAACTAAACATTTCCAGCTGTGTAATTGAATTTATACACGCAAGATTAACAAAATAACATTCATTTTAATGTTACTGTTTGTTGAACATGAAAATGTTTACTTGAGAATTGATAGCATCGAAAAACTATATTCCGGACTGAAAAATCTGAATAATACACTGTAAAAAATACTCGGAAATGTTTCTGGAAATCAACAGCAGCAAAAAAAAAAAAAAAAAAAAAAAAATATATATATATATATATATATATATATATATAAATACTTCTTTAAATCTAGAAAATATATTGGTTTCTGAGGTTTATAAAATAAAAAATAAAAACTTTTCGTTATCGTTATAGCTCGGAAGAAGTTATTGCACAACAGTTATATTATATATTTTTAAATATTTGTCTTTTTATACAGCGTAAAAGAATATTTATATTAATATATTACAACTTATTACATGAGTACTAGAGCAATTTCAAGCAATTATTATTTTTTTTTACTTGCATTTATGCAACAAAAAAAAAATAATTTTTTTAACATTTTGCAAATTAAATTTAAATTTAAAAAACAAATAAATTTTTAATTTCTTGAAATTGAAATATAAGTTCAAGATACATCCATTTTACATCATTATCAGTTTTGTTTATTATTTTTGAGACAATATGTTTTCTAGAACCTTGCGCGCAGTGGATACCAGACGAAAAAGTGTTTTTTACTTTTTTTAATTTCAACTTTTTAAAAAAATAATTAAATATGAATTGTACAACTTTCAAAAAATTATGTTAAATCAAGCAAATATAAACATATTAATGATAAAAATTTCATTTTATTGTGCGTTATATGAAATCAGAAATAAAATAAAATGTGACTGATGCAAACTTGTA
Organism: Maratus michaelseni; assembly: GCA_963931845.1. Classification (NCBI taxonomy): domain Eukaryota; kingdom Metazoa; phylum Arthropoda; class Arachnida; order Araneae; family Salticidae; genus Maratus; species Maratus michaelseni. Next base: position 344,900,120 of record OZ007590.1, on the reverse strand, counting down.
TTTTCGGAGGAAAAGTAGGACTCCTGAGCCCCTTAAATTATTTCCATTTTAAAATTTAAAAAAAAGAAAAAGAAGAAAATTCAACTGAAATTACAACAGTAAACTCCTATAACCGTATAATTGGCTATAAATTTTCTTTTCAGCGACCTGCAATAAAAACTATTAAAGTCATTCGTATAAATGTAACCATTTGATTTACAAGGCGGTGCTGGAAAAGATTGGTTGTGCAAGAGTTTAAAAGTCATTAGCTGTATAAAAGAAGTGTTTTATTTTACGAAAAGTAATAAAATACTCAGAGGTTTTGGCTATTTTCTGCTTCATAAAGTTCAGTAATTAGACTTTTTTATATGAAATTCTGAGTGATGAATAGCCTTTTTAATTTTTTATTACACAGTCCTTGCCAAGACGTATTTAAATGTTATAGCATAAGTTGTGTACAAGCTGCTAATAAGACATATAAAGCACCTTTTAAACTAAACTTAAAGCATGAAAATAAATGAAGCATTTATTGCTTTTATGCTTTGCTACTTTGTAAAATAAAATTTTGGTATTAGTGTTACTGAATTATAAAAATAATTGTAAGAGATATAAAAAATACATTTTATAAGAGGAATAATTACAGGAACATATAACAAAATTAACATACTTTAAAAACAATTCAATAAATATGAAAAAATATATACCGTTACACATTTCTATTTTATTTCTATTTCACTTAACTTATAGGTTATTATGTCACTTTAAAATGTTTAACTAGGTTTAGAATAACATTGTAATTCTCATGTATACGGGATAAATTAAAGTCTTCCAATTGAATATTTACGAACAAGAAAAAAATACAACTGAAATTATAATAGAAAACTCCTTTAACCGTATAATTGGCCATAAACATTCTTTTCAGCGACCTGCAATAAAAACCATTAAAATCATTCGTATAAACGTAACCGTTTGATTTACAAGTGGACATCAGCAGAAGGCGGCGGTGGAAAAGAGCAGCTCTCCAAAAGTTTAAAAGTCATTAACTGTTTAAAACAATGGCTTTGTCTTATAAAGTAATAAAATATTTAAGGGTTTTTTGCTATTTTCTGCTTCATAAACTTCAGTAATTAAAGTTTTTTATATGAAATTCTGAGTAATGAACTGCTTTTTGATTTTTTTTACTATACACATTTTTGCCAAAGCATATACAAATGTTATAGCACAAGTTGTGTATAAGTTGCTAATAAGTCATGCGTCTTTTAGACTAGACTTAATGCATGAAAATAAGTGAAGCATTAACTTCTTTTATATTTTGTTTCTTTTCAAAATAAAATTTTTGTATTAGTTTTTCTGAATTGTAAAAACTTTTAAAAGATTTCATGAGATTTGTGCAGCTTTTATATATTTTAGACAAAACATTTTCATTTACAAATAAAATAATTACAAATTTTAAATTTTAAATAAATTAATTTCAGAAAAATTTCAATATTTCCCTAAAAATGCATACATTTGAACTATTCAGAAATTATAAATTTCTGTTGTTGAGTAACAATTGAGGCAGTGATTGCAATAATTACATAGGTCCATTTTATTTTCAAAATGCTTTTTTTTTTTCTTTTTTATTCCAAACGTGGTAGACTTACATTTGTGAAAAATATCACATGGGTTTATTATCCCTAGCCACTTAAAATTACCGTTTATGGCATTAACATTATTTGTTAATTACAATACATGATACACTATATGGGCCAATATCTCATAAGTGTGATTTTTGGCTGCTGATTTTCTGCTCATATCAGATTTTTATAATCTCATATTATGCTCAATTTGACTTTTTAACCATTGATATATTGCAGAATAATAATTAGTAGATCGGCACAAACTTTATTTTAAAATAAATGCGATATGACAGATTTTATCAGACAAAACACAAATTATAAGAGACAGAAAGTGACAGGGACAATATTGACATATTTTTTTTTGCAATTTTGCCACTTTACTTGAAAAATACCATTTTAGGAGCGTTGTATGCACTACTTTCAAAGACATATCAAGCCTACGATTAAATGACTAGATATTGGTTAATTATTAAATATCAATATTTAAATTGACAATGGAAACAGTAGTGACGATTAATAAAGGCACGCTTCCCAGCAAACACAGAATTGTCAGAAACGTCACGAATTGATATAAGAAATATCATTATTGTCAGGTACATCGATTTTCATGTAACAATCCGATATATTTTTCATGGCAAAATACAGTTTTATCATATAAGTGGTGTCCGTACTGTAAAAGAATGGCGATAATCTTACGCAGCACAAAACCCGTATCAAATACTAGGTATCCATTAGCTATACCTACATAGGACGACATGTCGTCGTGCTAACATTACGTCGAATGCACAGTTTCCATTTGACACCATGGATATGATAATTTTTTAACACCCATCGATAAATCGCCGATACACTATCATCGGCTGGCATTTATCTAAACCGGAGTGGCAACACATTTGACCTTCAATTCAATGGCCGCTGTGTTGTGAGTGTTTCGTAGCGGCGATAAAAATTCTTCTATAGAACATCTCAGCTAAAGTAAGTTATTTGTCTAATATATTGACTGTTTAAGTTGTAAATGTTATCTAAGTTTTCTTTTTTTTTAATGAATTAAGTATTTAATTCTTTTCATGCATTTTAAATTATGTGCTAGTGTACGTATATAAACAAACACGTGTAGTGTTTAGCGTTTGCATTAAATATTGAAAACAAAATTTGTACCTTTTTACGATTGGCTTTCAAATTACTTAATTCATGTTTTTTTATCTGACTAATAAGTATTGTTTAATGGGGAAATAGGAAATATAAAAGTATAACTTGCTTATTTATTATTATTATTTTTTTTGTTTGTGTAAGGTTGGAAGATTTTTTTTTTTTTTTTTTTAGTAGTTTACTAGTCTGCAAGATGCAATATAGGGCAGATGTGCCAGTAATGGACATCTTTCAAAGTGGAAAAAAAAAATCAATAAAATTTTAACTTGCATTATTTTTTTCTTCATAAATTGCATGTTTTATTTATAATCTATGTTACTGTTGACACTTTTAAACAAAGCAATCTGAGGCAAAAAATGTTTCACAGTTCCATTGTTTTTGAGTGAAAATCTAAATTAACATGCTAAGAGCTGGCTTGAATTAAATTAATTAAATCTTTTTAATTTTCTTGCAAAAATTGTATGGTTTTGTTTTGATAATAATATAAAACTTTGAATTTTATATATTAATGGCCAATGGCCATTTAGAAAATCGTATTTATTTTTTTAATTTTTAGGACCCATGCCCATTACTGGAATACTTAATTAGTCGATTTCTAGTAATGTACATCACATTACTAAAAGTGCAATTTCAGTAATGTTCATAGTATTTAAAATCTTTTAATTTAACTGAACAGCTAAGTACTCTAATTTAATTTTTAAATTGTACTTACCAGAATGTTTGTAATAACCTTTTTCTATATATATATAAATAGACGCTTGTAAATAATTTCATGTAATTAATAAAATTTGGTACTGTTTGGTTAGCCGGGCGGCAGTGATATATATATGCAGAGATAGTACTTGTCCTGAAATTCCTGATATTCCTGAAAAAAATAAAAAGTCCTGAAATGTCCTGAAATATGGTAGTCTGTCCTAATATTCCTGAAATTTTGCAAGTTTTGTGCTATGTCGGTATTTGAAATCATCAAATTGGGGGTAGGTGTACTTTTTTACTGATGCAAAACGATCACGAAAGTTGCAATTTTCTTTAGTCTATCATTAAAAATAATTTTCATCGATTTGCAAAAAAAAAAAAAAAATCTCAATTTTTGGTGATAAATTACCAAAAATCATTTTTTATAGATTAGTCATTAAAAAAAGTTTGCTATTTTCATCTGTCAGTCACAAAAAATCCCAATTTTTACCAGTCAGTTATAAAAAAAGAAACCTTTTGCAATTTTCGTCGATCAGTGAAGAAAAAAAAATTGAGATTTTTGTCTTTCAGTAATGCAAAAATTGCAGTTTTTTAGCAGTTTGGTCAAAGAGTTCTGGTAAAATTACTTTTCTTTTAAATGTATACTTTTACAACAAAAAAATTGTGTATATAGTGTATTATTTATGATAATAAAATGTATTGAACAGGGAGTTAAGGGTTTTTTTTGGTTTGGTTTTCAATCAAATGTGTCCTGAAATTGTCCTGAAATATCGTAAAAAGTATGTCCTGAAATATTTTCTGGGCTAGTACTACCCCTGTATATGTGTATGTACATATATCACTGGCGCGCCCGGCTAACTGAAAAGTACCTAAAGTTTTTATCATGCAATGAAATTAAAGTTTTTTAAAAACGGTGACTTGCATATTTTATAATTTGTATTTAAAGTTTTTTTATATCATGTTTGAAATTTCATGTATCTTTAACACATTTTAACCCCCCCCCCCCCCCCCCCCCCAAAAAAAAAATAAATAAATAGGTACTTTTCCATTATACGGACACCATGCCAAAATGTAAGCTAATGCATAATGTATGTATGTGTATGTATCAGGGTTAGAAATAAGCAGTCGTTAGTCGCCAAATGCAACTAAATTATTGCATTTGACGACCACAAAATTATACCTAATCGTCAAATTTAACACCTAGCTTTTCTTTTTTCTTTCTTTTTTTTTTTTTTTTTTTTTTTTTTACACAAATGCTTTTATTCCTATTTTAGTATAAGTTTGCATCCACACCCCTTCCGCTGCCTGCACTTGAAACACCTGTTTTAATATACTGTATAAAGAATGTTTTAAAATTTCAGTGTTTTTCCTCAAAAAAAAAAAAAAAGTATTTATATAGAAATCAATATCTTTAAATGCCATACAAATATACATTAATTGGTATCCAAAAGTTCATTTATTTGCTTCTTTTTTCATTTTCTGATGTACTTTCAATCATAAGATTTTTTTAAAAATTAATACCTGGTTGTATCTAAAAGTTCAAATTTTCTTTCTATGGATATAAATGCTTGATAATCTGTTTTGTATGTATATTAGCTTTATAAAAAGAATTATTTAAACATTTTTCTAGAATCCAAATATTGTAGTTTAATGCTGTTTTAAAATTTTATCGAAAGCCAATTTTTATTTTGTTTTAGTGATTAACGCAGGGATAAAATGTTTAATATGTACAGCCCCCTTGCCCTTAACACATAAAGGTAATTACAATATTATTGTTAACCTGGGTTCGAAAAGAAATGAAAAAATATCATATAACATGAAATGCAGTTTGACACCTAGGAAAAAAATTGCAGGTGTCATTTGATGCCTTACTTAGAATTCCCAATTTCTAACCCTGATATGTATGCTTGGCGACAATGGCGCCTGTATAACAAAGAAGTACCATAAAAAAAAACTTTCCCAAGTTTTATATTTGAAACTGAATTTTTAAATGTAGAATCAATAATTATGTTGGACAATATTTACTTAGAAAAGCTATTGAAAGATAAACTTGCAGCTTCATTAGAAATATTTTTTTCTCGTTTTTGTTTTGTTCAGTTAAGAAGACCAAGCTTACTATATTTATGTTAATTTTTTTTAATAAAAACAAATTATTTTGTTCTGTAAAACAAAATTTTCTTGAAACTTGTTTACTAAATCTTAATAGTTTGTTTTTTGTGAGTGTAAAAAAGCAAATTGTGTCTGTTTTCAATTAGTTGATCTTAAATTTTGTTAAGTAAAAAAGAAAAATAGAAAAAGACATTTTCTATTAGTTACATTATCTATCTATAGCATTTTCATGCTAAATGACGTGTTTTAATGTCTAATTTATATTAACTCTGAAAATATTTATAATCATCAATAAGTTAACTATTTTGAAAATATGGGACCCAGAAGCAGAAAATTCTCCAAGTGTCTGCGATGGATATTTCAGCGGTAGAAAATAATCTGCAGGTAAACTATGTTACAATTCAGGATTGGCAGGTCTTTGACATGTGTCCGTTTTTGAGTTTTAACTGCTATGTCCAAAACCATCTTATGTCAAAAACCTCAAATACTGCATTGATATGTAAAATTTTACATTAAATAGTACTTATATTAGATGAAACAGTACAACATTATACGTAATAAATAAGTCATTTACTGTATATCATCAATAATTAATATCTAGTAAAGTATTACTGTTACATGCAATTTTTTAACTTGATTTCTCGATATTTACCAGCAACCTATTGGTGAATTGAGCTGTTTTTTTCCCGCGAGATATTGAAGAATTTCACGTTTATTTTTTGTAACCAACTGATGAATTTCGCGATTGTTTTCCTGTGATCGATTGAAGAAATTTGTGATATTTTCCTGCTACCAATTGACAATTTTTTTTTTTTTTTTTGCCAACCGATAAGCGAATTTCGCGCTTGTTTTCCCGCGTCTTACAGGTGAAACTCGCGTGCTTTTTTTTTTTTTGTTTTTTTTTTTAACACATAATTGGACAAATTTCACAATTGTTTTCATGACCGATCGGCGAATTTGGCTATTTACATGCAATAGCTTGACAAAATTTACAATTTTTCCTTGCGACTGACTGACGCATTTCGCAATATTTTCCGCTATCTATAGATGAATTTTGCAATGTTCTTCCGCAGCAGATGGAAGAATTTTGGGGTTTTTTTCTGCAACTGACTGAAGAGATTCACTATTTTTTCCCGTAACAGACAGATGAATTTCTAGATAGTTTTCTAACGACTGATTGACTAAACTCGTGATATTTTCCTGCAACTGATTGATGCTTTTTTCGGATTTTTTTCCACGTCTTGCTGGCAAAACTCGCAGGGTTTTTTTCACATGATCGTAGACGAATTTTGCTATTTCCCCCCTGTTATCGACTGGGGAATTTCGCAATTTTTCCCACAACAGATTGGCAAATTTTTCGATTTTTTCTTCACACGATCGATTAACAAATTTCGCAATATTTTCACATGACTGTTTAACGAATTTTGCGAAATTTTGCTGTGCCCGATTGACAAATTTTTTGTTTTTTTTTTCCGCAACCTATTGGTGAAATATGCAGACGGAGATTTTTTTTCGCAAACCCAAAATGCTATGCAGCTATTAACAAAAAAAACAGGCAGAGTGCATTTGCAGCTCTAAAAGAAAATATAGGGTCTGCTTTTTGCTGATTTCTTCAACCGCTTTTCACAGATTTTCTCTTTTGAACTTTCTGCCGAGATGCAAGCACGGTATATGAGCAAACGCTGTTGGTCCATTGAGCAAGGATGTCGGAGGGAAAAAAATGATATTTAGCTTGCAAAGAATGAGACAATGCACAGAAGATCATAGCGCTCTGCCAGATGCGAAGCGAAAGTGTGGCTGCGGCACCGCACTCACTGACAAAGTAAAAAAATGTGCAGAAGGAGGGAGAAAAAATCTGAGCCGAAGAAAATTCCATGGAAAAAAAATCTGCTGAAGAGGGGAAAAAATCTGCGACATACGTCGCCAGTCTCTATCTTTCTGCTACTGGGATATAGTATATTAAAAAAATATTGTATATTTTTGAAAATGCCATGATATTTACGAACCCTGATTTTTGTATATATAAAATAAGACAAAATGCCTTCAGTATGAAATAAAATGTTTCTAGTTGGTTATATATCGGTACTTTTGGGTTAGCCGGGCACCAGTGATATCTATACACATATATATCTACACAGATACATATATACATATGTATATATATACACATATATGTATGAATATATATACATATGTTTATACACAGTTTCCCCCAGGTTTAAAAAAGGGCAGGGTGCTGATGATGAGAAAAGGGCACTTTTCAGATTCTTATTGCCACTTTTTTTAATTTTTAAAGTTATTATTTTGGTGTTTAAAGCCACTTTTAATATTTAAAAGTCAGGGCATTCTTTTTAAGACAACATTGAGTCAGTTTTTACTCTGGAAGGAAATTTTTTAATGCAAAAAGGACACTTTTTCTACTGAGGGGCAAGAAGTGTGCTAATTATTTTTGTGAAGGGCGAGAAGGGTGCTATTTTGTAAACCAAAGGGCAGGCAGGGTTCAGCACCCTTCTGAAACCGTCTGGGGGAAACTGATATACATATATATATGTACATATATCACTGGCATCCGGCTAATCGAAAAGCACCCAAAATTTTTATCATGCAATGAAATGAAAAGTTTTTAAAAAACCGTGACTTGCATATTTTATAATCTATGTATAAAGTTTTTTATATGATGTTTGAAATTTCATGTTTTGTTAGCATTGTACCCCCCCCCCCCCCCAAAAAAAAAAAAAAATAAAATAAAATAAAAAGGTACTTTTCTGTTATACGGACACCATGCCAAAATGTATGCTAATGTATGTATGTATATGTATGCTTGGTGACAATGGTGTCTGTATAACAGAAAAGTACCCTAAAAAAAACTTTACTAAGTTTTATATTTGAAGCTGAATTTCTAAATCTAGAATCAATAATTATGTCAGACAGTATTTACTTAGAAAAGCTACTGAAAGATAAAATATCTCATTTAGATAAACTTGCAACTTCATTAGAAATAATTTTTTTCTCGTTTTCGTTTACTTAAGAAGACCAAGCTTACTATATTTATGTTAAAATTTTTTAATAAAAACAAATTATTTTGTTGTGTAAAACATAAAATTTTCTCAAAACTTGTTTACTAAATCTTAATAGTTTGTTTTTTGTGAGTGTAAAAAGCCAATTGTCTGTTTTCAATTAGTTGATCTTAAATTTTGCTAAGTAAAAAAAAAAAAAAAAAGACATCTAGAATATTGTTTTATATAAGTTTTCATGCTAAATGACATATATGTTTTAATGTCTAATTTATATTAACTTTAAAAATATTTATAATCATCAATAAATTAACTATTTTGAAAATATGGGATATAGTACATAAAAAAAATTCTATATTTTTGAAATCATGATATTTACAAATCCTGATTTTTGTGTGTATAAGATAAAAATGCCTTCAGTATAAAATAAAATTTTCTAGTTTATTATATCAGTACTTTTCAGTTAGCTGGGTGCCAATGAAATATATACACACACCCATATATATGTGTATATATATTTTACTGCCCCCCCCCCCCCCCTGGCTAACCGAAAAGTACCGTTATATCTTACCATTTTTATAATGGGCTTAAGTCTAATTTTTAATAGACCCAATTACATGCGATTTTTTTTTTTTTTATTGATATGTTTATTTTTACATGTAAGTTTTTAAAGATACTATATTGCAATGTTAAAATATTGGCTATTTGTTTCTAGCTCATGTTGAATTATTGGCAAGATTAAAATTAAAAAATATGGCTATCACTGGTCAAAGTATATCTTTATAAGCAGTCTACTAGTGTGGACAAAATGGGAGAAATAAAAGTAAGTTAATTTTTGTTTATTTATTTGATAAGTATTGTGTTATGTGCTTAAATTATAAGCACGGCGGGATTCGCGGTGAAAATTTTGAAATACCGCCCAAAAAAGATTGTGGGCGGGAGCCTCCCGCCCAAAAAATTTCACAATTTTAGGAAAAATTTGCATTATTTTATTTACCTGCAACTGAACGATAAATTTCGTGATTTTTTTTTTCCCCGCAACCGATCGACGAACTTTGCGTTTCTTTCGCGACAGATCGACAAACTTTGCTGTTTTTTCCGTGACAGATCGGCGAACTTTGTGGTTTTTTCTAGATTGACGAACTTGGCGTTTTTTCCACAACAGATCCACAAACTTTTAGTTTTTTAAGCGACTGGTCGACGAACTTTTCCTTTTTTAAGCGACTGATTGACGAACTTTGTTTTTTGGTGACAGATCGACGAACTTTGTGTTTTTTCCACGATCGATTGACGAAATTTGCTTTTTTCCCACGACTGATCGGCGAACTTTGTGGTTTTTTTTGGCGACAGATTGACGAACAGCGTTTTTTCCACGACAGATCGACGAACTTTGTTTTTTCCATGACAGATTGACGAAATTTGCGTTTTTTCCGAGATCGATCGGCGAAATTTGTGTTTTTCCCGCGGTCTATCGACAAAATTCGTGTTTTCTTTTTCACAATCGACCAACAAAATTTGCGTTTTTTCGCGATCGATCTACGAAAATCGCGTAACTTTCCAAACACTTCACAGAATACTGTGGGCTCAAATAAATGGCAATAACAAAAATGAAAATCCTAATTATGAGTATATATGAATTAATAAAATGAATTTCATCAAAGTATCGCAAAAAAAAAAATCCGAGAAATTAGTCAAATGATCGTGGGAAAAATTGCGAAATCTGTCAAATGAACTCTGGGGAAAATCATGAAATTAGTCAAACAATGATTTCAGTAAAAAAATCACAAAATCCATCAAGTGATTTCGGGCAAAAATCGCGAAAATAATCAAACGATCGCAGAAAAAATCATGAAATTCATTAAACGAATGAGAAAAAAAATCGCTAATTTTACGATCGTAAAAATCATGAATTTTATCGACCGAGCGTGTAAAAATCATGAATTTTCTAATGCATAAGTGCAATTTTTTCTTATTTTCTGTTCAGTTGTTCCAAAAATGCAAAATATTTATTCAAGGGAATTTATTTCTGTTTCTGCACTTGATAAATTTTAGGAATGTGTGTGTGGGGGGGGGGGGGGACTGAAACTTTGCACAGGGCGCAAATTTTCTTTTGCATGATCCTCTTTTTTTTTTCCTCTCCAGTCGCTCCCCCTCTCCCACACACTTTCCTCCCATAAAATGGACTTTTTAAAACAGAAATTCTGTTGTTCTGATTGACTTACGTGTTGTGAGTTCTAAATAAATGTAAAAAAAAAACAAAAAGATGCATCAACTGCATAATTGCAATATGCATTTTCCATTTACGGCACGTTTCTATAAGTGGAACATTAAAAAAGTGAAGTTATTTTAATCAGATTATTATGAGATTCTTAAAAGTACAGCACGATTTCAGCTTACCTTGATAATGTGCACTAGTGAATCCAGAGTGTGGCGTTCTGGGGAGGGGGGTAATTCCCCCCCCCCCTTAGTTTAGATAAAATGGAGTTTTCATGCAGAATTATCAGATTTCTTCCAAATTTTGTATATAGACTCATTGTGGTACGGAGCTTCCCTGATTAGTTTTGGGGGTTCATCGGAAAAGTTTAAAGGGGAACAAAGGCTAACCCCCCCTCCCTCCCCTTAATTTAGATAAATTGGTTTTTCATGCAGAATTATCAGATTTGCTCCAGAGTTTGTATAGAGGTTCATTGTTATAAGGTGCTACACTGATTAGTTTTGGGGGTACATTGTAAAGGTGAAAATAAGCAGTCTCCACTCGTCGATTAAACTTTAAAAACTGGCGATTAAAAATATGGAAAGAACCAACCAAATTCAGGATTTCCTGATTACCATTTTCCCCTAAATTTCACGATTTTTCCGCGTCCGTTCGACGTAATTCGTAATTTGTACGCACCGTTGGAAGAAATTTATGATTTTCTGTACATAATCGACGAAATTCATGATCTTTACGCGTCCGATTGATAAAATTCATGATTTTTATGCGCATAATCGACGAAATTCATGATTTTTACATGCCCAGTTGATAAAATTCATGACTTTTACACGTTTGATAGACGAAATTCAAGATTTTAACTCTCCCGAATGACAAAAATCAAGATTTGTAGTTAGCTGTTCAATGAAATTTAAGATTTATACGTAGCCGATCGACGAAATTGAAGATTTTTCTGCACCTGATTGACAAGATTGAAGATTTTTCTGCACCTGATCGACGAAATTGAAGATTTTTCTGCACCTGATTGACAAGATTGAAGATTTTTCTGCACCTGATCGACGAAATTGAAGATTTTTGTGCACCCAATCGACGAAATTGAAGATTTTTCTGCACCTGATTGACAAGATTGAAGATTTTTCTGCACCTGATCGACGAAATTGAAGATTTTTGTGCACCCAATCGACGAAATTGAAGATTTTTATGCACCCATGCGACGAAATTCATGACTTTTATGCACTCTGTCAATAAAATTCATGATTTTCATTCTCCCGATCTACGAAATTCATGATTTTTACGTTGAATGATGAAATTTATTATTTTTACGTAGCTGATCGACAAAATTCATGATATTTTTTTGCACCTGATCGACGAAATTTAAGATTTTTCCTCATCCGAAAGACGAAATTCATTATTTTTATGCACACTATCGACAAAATTCATGATTTTTATGCGCTTGATCGACAAAATTCATGATTTTCCATGCGATATTGACGAAATTCATGAATTTTACGCTCTCGAATGACGAAATTTGCAATTTTTTCTGAAACTAATTGCCGAAATACACACAATTCCTGAATTTGTGGAGATTTTGGCCTGCTGGCCACAAGTTGTGCATTTGTAATGCATTCATGATTCATATCATGTTGTGGGTTATTATTTAGTACATAAACATACCTATTTATTATTGTCAGACCTTCATTCTATACAAATAATTTTTTTTGAAAAGTACTTATGTAGTTAGTTAAAAAGTACCTAAGCTAGTGTGACTTATGTAGTTAGCTACATAAGCATGTTGTGTAGAACTTTACTGTTAACTTATTTTAAAATTTAAAATAGATTGGAAATTAATATCTGAAGTTTATTCAAAACAATATAAATTAAAACATTTTTATTTAGTACATAAATTACTTTTTTACTGTAAAGTCATTGTATTTAAAAAAAATAAATATTCAGTGACATACGTGTATTTACTGGCTACTAAAGAAATTATTCTCATTAGCCAGTAACTGGCCACTAAAACAAATCAACCTACCGGCCAGTGGCTACTAAGCGAAATTCCTTATTTTCTCCTTTAGTTCATTGGTTACAAAGGGGGAACGAGGGGCTAATCCCTCCCCCTTAATATAGTAATAGCCTTTGAGCTCAATGCCATCAGTTTAACTGGACGCTTTTCTTTTTATTTTAATGGTACTATCAAGTTGTTTGCCGTCAAATTTTGGTGGGTTTCATCTAGTTTTCTTTTATTTATTAGGGTTGAGTGCGCCAGGTTTTGTTTTAATGAAAATGTTTGTCTGATTCAGGTTGATGATTTTTAAGTTAATAATTTTTTTTTGTCTGGTTCAGTTAGAGTTGTAGGTTTACTTGATATAATGTTTAGCAGGCTTATTTTCAGGTTGGTTTGTTGTCTGGCTTAGTTTATTGTGGTCACTTATGGGTTTTGCGGGGCTGATTGCAACTGTCTTGATCCAGTGCAGTATTCTATTTTATGTGCATTAATTCCAGGGAAATAATCAAATAAAAGTATGGTGTCATTTAAAAAAAAAGAAAATCCAATCATTGTTAACAACAGATTATGCAATCTGATGCAGAATTTCACCTAAAAGTGTTAAAAGGAAATTATAACTACAATCATCAAAACTTACTCAAACCAGGGTTGGCAGGTTTCTGACAGTTTAAACTGTCACTTCAAAAACCTAATCAGAAACCTCGAATACTACATTGATATGTAAAATTTCACATTAAATGTCATATATATACAACATTAGATGTAATGTTTAAAATGTTACTATTACTGTAAATCAATAATTAATATCTAGTAAAGTGTTATTGTTAAGTGTAATTTTTTAACTGGCTAAAATTGTTTTTAAGTAATTGAAACTGCTCACATGAGCTGCACATTTTTTCCCTTACTTAAAATATCTTAAATGTGCCCGTAATTTAAAACAATGATATCATCTTCCTGCAGCATGGCTTAAAGAGTGTAAAGAATCATAGAATCCCAGCTGCCAAGTGATACCTGCTGGAATAGTCAACTGAACATTTTATGGAGCCCTGAAACATTTTATGGAATCGGAATATTTCAGAAAATTATGGAAGAGCATAAGGAGGATGCAAGGAATATTAGAATTTCCCAACTAGTTAATGATTTTAATTTATGCAGTGCAAATATCTTATTCTTCAGTTAAAACCCATAGGTGTTTCATTGCATTAGATATTCTTAAACGAGATACTGCTACAATTGTTAATGCATGTCATGTTTGATCAAGTCTTCAGAAAAAAAGTTCACTTAAGCCCCATATTGAAAATGTGCATAATAAGAATGGATCAAATCATGAAACTTTGAATTTTTTTTGTTTGATTTTGCATCTCAACCATAACGGTGAAGGGTTGACTGATGCAGAAATTTATTCAGCTTGCACATGGACTACAGAAAGCAAGGGTCGATGCAGGTTTTTTTTCTTGGGGCCCATTTTGTGAAAATTAAAGGTTATTTTTGTGAAAAATATTTTTTAACGAAAGTTGAAATCCAGTTAATAAAATTTGAACCAAGCATTTATAAACAAAAACCTTTTAAAATCCTTTTGCTGAAGTTTTCCTCTCTGGTGAACTTGTTTGTTTACAAATTACACATTTTAAAACATCACAAAATAATAAATAGTAAGTTTTTATGGAATAGAATTTTGTGAAGGGAACCTATTTTATCAAATTGATTTCTGTGAAGGGGCCCATTTTATTAGATTTTTGTGAACGGACCCTAAATAGGCCCCAAATTTTTCCTGGATCGACCCCTGGAAAGAATAGATAAATGTTTACCTGTATGCTGGTAACATAAATCACATTTCTTAATAAGGGTGTATAATTTTAAATTAAAAATTAAATTTAATTACAACTATTGCAATTTAAACTTAAATTATTTACACTAGTTTGTATCTGAAATAGCAAAAACTTTCTTCTGGTCTTTGATAAAAATGCATTTGTAACTTTTTTTTTTTTTTTTTTCAGATTCTCCTTTTTTCAGCCTATGGTGGCAAAGATGCACATAGTGCAACCAGGAAAATGATGTCCTAATATCCAGTATCTTCGCAGAAGCAGAAAATTCTCCAAGTGTCTGCGACGGATATTTCAGCGTCAGAAAATAATCTGCAGGTAAACTATGTTACAATTCAGGTTACAATTCAATAAGTATGAACCCTGAGGGGGTAGTTGAACTGTTTGGAAGGGAGAAAAATAATCTATCCCACTATTTTATATGATATTTGAAGAATTACATTAATACAGACATGACAAAAAGTTTGAAAAAAAATTAAATCTAGAACCGAGAACTCAGAATGATTATATGCAAAGTGTTTATTTTTAAAAAAAGGAAGAACATCAAGCTCTATATATACACAACATCTCTACGTTTTTCAACTTTCACCAATGTTATGGACCTTTAACAATTGGGTTGCTAAATGAATTTCTGATTTTTTTTTTTTCGATTTTGTGCACTGGAGATGAGTTTCAGAACCTTTACAAAATCAGATGTCTTTATTTTTAACTACTTGCATGAAAAATACATATTTAGGATGATGGCATCAATATCCATTTCTGAATAAAATTGTTTTATTATATCCTTAATGAAGTATAGGTAAAACTTGAATCCCTGGTATTTTCTTAGGTTCTATGTGCATTGAAATTTTAAACTGATGTCCAAAGTTTGAAAGGGAAACAGTCAATTCATTTTTTCTGTTAGATGAGAAATGTTTGTTGACTTTAAAGCTCTTCTGAAATCCAAAAGAACTACTTTCTGACTTCTAAATTCATTTTTCTTCGCAAATACATGAAATTGCCAGGTGTTCTTATTCAGAAACTATGTATTCAAAAGACATTTTCCTTTTTTTTTTTTGGTAAAGGCAGAAGTTTTTTCAGAAAAAACAATCAAAGTCAGCAACCTAATTCTGATGCACAAGAAAGGAAAAAACATTCTCACGTAACAAGATTCGCTGACAAGTTGATAAGTAATTTATTTATCAAAAAACACTATTTGATTCCAAATTGCTTTAATAGTCATGCCTGCCAATTGGGTACCTTTTATGTTTAAAAATGAGTAAGAAAATTTAGCGTTGTTGAGCAGTGAATTTGAGAATTACTTTAAATTGTCAAGTCCTAATTTCTGTAAATTGCAAGGATCAACTAGTTTGTTGTTTCTAAATGTTTCCTTGGAGTTCAGGAAAAATAAAATTCCATGTGCACTACAAGTTCTGCACAGTTCTAATCTCATTTCTGCTTAGTGCTGACTAGGCGAATTTGGTGGGGCGCAGCACACGGTGGACCTTACTGTCCTTTTGGTTCTTTTCCTTTTTGGTAGCAAAAAAAAAAAAAATCTTGAAATACATCTGTCTGTCATCGGAATGTCAGTAGGTCGAGGAAAAAAATTGCAAAATTTCTTGATCAGTTGTGGGGGAAAAAATACAAAATTTGTTGATTGATTTCATGGAAAAAATTATGTATTTCGCCAATCTGTTGCGGGAAAAGTTTTTAACTACTTGCCTCTGTTGTGAGAAAAAAACCACACCATTCGATAATCGGTCAAGGGAAAATATCAGTAAATTCGTCAATTGGCCACGGGAAAAATATCGTGAAATTTGTTGATCTGTCGGGGGGGGGGGGGGTTGTAAAATTCACTGTTTTGTCACTGAAAAATATCGCAATGTTTGTCAATTGGTCTCGGGAAGAAAGTTGTGAAAATTTTCGATCAGTTGCGGGGAGAGGGATGGTAAATCATGAAAATTTTCAGTCTTAACGCAAGGAAAATCGCGAATCTTGTCACTCTCGCAAGAAGAAACCATGCAATCAGTCGAGCAAAATATCACAAAAATTGCCCATCTATCACGGAAAAAAATTGCAAATTTGTCAATTGGATGCATAAAAATATTTCTAAATTCGTGAGCAGGTTGTGAAGAAAAATCCCAAAAATTTTCATTCAGACGCAGCGAAAAAAAAGTGTTCATTTTGTCAATCTATCGGTCAGAAAAAACCATGAAATTCACCAATCGGTCGTGGGGGAAAAATCGTGAATTTCTTCAATCTATCTCAAGGAAAAAATCATAAATGTTGTTGGTTGGTTGCTGGAAAACATCGCAAAATTGTCAATCAGTCGCTTGAGGAGGAAAAAATTACAAATATTTTCAGTTGAACACTGGAAAAAAAAAATCATAAAATTTGTAAATCATGTTGGAAAAAAAAAAGCATGCAAATCACCGATCACTCACGGAAAATATCGCAAAATTTGTCAATTGCTCATGAAAAAATATTGCAAAATTTGTTGATATGTTGTGGGAAAAAATTGCAAAATTTGTCAATATGTCGTGGGATCCTATCGTGTCAATCCCCACAAAATTTTTTGATCGGCATGAGAAAATATTCATCAGTTGGTTGCAGGACTTGATCTTCGCTTTAAAAAACAAATTTCTTCGGAAAATGGTAATTCTTTTTTGGGCCGGAGCCTTCCGTCCTCAACATTCTTTTGGGTGGGATTTCAAAATTTTGGGCATGAATCCCATCATCCGACCCTGAAATTCAAGCCTTGTATAGATTTATTATTTAAAGTGGTTTTTCTGTAATTTTCTACGTTATGAAATGAGACAACTCAATGTAATTAACTCTTAACAAAACTCAATACAATTAAATATTGAGAGTGTGCTATTGGAGGGTTTAGAAACAAATCTATTGGTAAATACTGTTTGATATTAATTTATATCCGAACGGAATAGCTGCTGCAATAATAGTAAATATTTATGCACTGTATGATTGTGCATAAATGTTATATACAGTGTTGTTATAACTAAAGTTACCCTGCTTAGACCTGGTTGACAGATATCGATGAAACTTGGAATATAAGTTATATGAGGGGGCGGAGGGGAGTTGCAAAATTCACCGGTCCATCACTGAAAAATATTGCGAAATTTCTGAAAAGAAGCCGACTCAGACTCCGGCTGTTTTTTTGTTTGTTAGACTGTTTGAAGTGAAATTAAACCAATTCTCAATATGCTGCCTGGTGTACATTGTAGATGAAAACTGTAGTTATTTCTGAACTAATAAAATTTTAATCTTTATTTTATTTTATTTTTCCTTTCCATCAAAAATTTTTCTGCTCTGGGGAACCTTATTAATCTACTTTCCCCTTTTCAAGTCCACAAATCCGAAATAGTAAAATTTCTGTTTTCTTTTCTTCTTTAGATTTCGATAGTTGGAATTTTTCGGGTTTGTGGGATATGAAATTGAAAAATTAGTAAATCATTTGAGAATTTCTAGCTGAGCAAGTTTATTGGCAGGCATGCCCAAAAAGCTGTTGGCAATATTGGAAACTTCATCATTTGATTGCGAAAAATAATTGTGAATTTCATCCATAGATTGAAAATAAATCGTGATTTTCGTCAATGTATCTCAGAAGAAAAAAATATGAATTTCGTCTATCGGTCATTGAAAAAGTTGCCAATTTTGTTAATCGATGGCTGATAAAAAAACGTGATCTTAGTCTATGAAGTGGTTATAAAAAGAAAGAAAAATTCTCCAGTCAATTGCATTAAAAAATTGTTGATTTTGTCAGTCATTGTAATATATCTGGAAATTTGTCGATCAGTTGATAAAAATCGTAAATTTCGGCATTCACTTTTCGAAATATCGTTTTTTGTCATTCATCTGTCTAAGAAAAAAAAATCTAATTTCTTCAGTCTCATCAATCAGTCCCTGAAATGAATCTCAAAATTTGTCGACCATTGGTTGATAAAAAAAATCTCGAAATTTCAACAGTCACTCGCTGTGAAAAAAAAAACATTTTGATTTTGCCAGTAAGCCATAACATATAATTGCGAATTTCTTCTGTGTCTTCAATTTCGTCAGTCAAGCAAAAAATCACAAATTCCTTCAGTTAGTCGTGGTGAAATATCATGCATTTCTTCAATCAGTCTCTGCAAATATTACTGATTTTGTCAATCTGTCATTGAAATATATCATCAAATGTGTCGATTGTTCATTGATTAAAATCTTATTTTTCAGTCACTTATGGCTTAAAAATATCGCTGATTTCGTTAGTTGGTCATTGAAATGAATCAGGAAAATGTGTCGATTGTTCGTTATTAAAAAATGCATATTTCGGCAATAGTGGAAAAAAATCTTTTGTCAGTCGATCATCGAAATATATTACGAAATTTGTCAATCATTTTTGTCAATAAAAATAGTAATTTATGGCAATCAGTCACGGTAAAACAAAAATCTCAGATTTCTTTCTGTAGCTTTCCGATATTTTTTAAATTTAAACCCTATCTTACCAAAACTAATTTGTCTTGTTAATTTATATGCAAATAATGTACTAATATTGTATTCTTAAATATTTTCTAGCTTCAGTGAGACACGACCAACTGTTTGAAGATGCTGCTGTTAGTGACATTCAAAGCTGGATAGCCAAGTGGCTGCGATATGCAACAGATAGAGAGTTGGGCTGTCGAAAAAAACAACCTAATGTATCAGAAAATTTTGATTTTAATAAATAAATAAATAAATTACCATGTATTAGTATTGTCATTTCTTTTTTTTTCCAAATCTTAATATCAAAATTTTTATTACATACAATTTCAAAGGTTTTGACATATCAATATTTGTATGGAGTTAAATAAAATTTGTTCCAAAATTGATTTTTCTTTTTTCTTTTTTTTTTTTTTTATCATTGCAGAGGATGAAGTCAAAAAAGGATCTTTCAAAGTTTATTATACTTTAGCCAAAAATCTAAAATACTTTATAAAAATTATCTCATGTTTCTTTTAAGTATATCAACAGTTTTAAATTATCTGCACAAACTAAAAAAGTCAGTTTTTATAAATAGCCTTGACTTGACAATAGCTTTTGTAAGGTAGTTTATCAGTGAAGCTAATCTAAAAAATAAAAATCAAAGTACAACCAATATTATTGCAGTTTGACGACAAATTTAAACTTTTAAAGTATTGTTAAGTATGTAAACAATGCCATTTTTGAAAAACAAATTTTATTTTTGGCATAAATACTATTTTCAAATCTTCAATTATTACTAATTTGATACTGTGCATTTTGTTTTGGAGCAGCTTTTCAGTGTTCTTAAGGTCGAAATATGAAGCAGCAGAGATGTTACTATAGTACATTTTATGATGAATGTGATCAAGTTATTCATGTGAAATATAAATAACATACACAGACAGGTGTGGGAGAATTAACAGAAAATTTTATCAGACAATGATTTACTTCACTAGCCAACAAGATGCAAGATACAGTTGAACATTGTTATGACAAGATGTAAGTAACTGAAAAAGAAATAGTTTCATAATCTTTTGAATAAAAATATTGAAAAAAAAAACTTAGTTTACTGAAGATAATTGAGGTGGTCAGGGCAAGAAAGAGATAAGCCACATTTGTAAACTTCTGAGATATCAGTTTGAAAGTTATATCAAAAACTCAAATCAAGATATATAACCTAAAGTTTTTTCGCCAATGTCTTAGTAACATTTGAGATACTGAGCCACAATATGGCATTACTTTAATTATATTAATATTACATTTTTTGTAAATTAGCTATCTTTATTGGGGTAAAAAACGAAACTTGTCACATAGGCTGCCACCAAGTGACATTAGAAACAAATTATATGTTTTATATTATAATTTACAATATTGAGCAACAGATTACAGTACTATATTTATTTCACTAAAAATGTGGCTTGGGACTTTCTTGCCCCGACCCCCTCAATTGTTGGGTAAAGCCAGATCAACTATTTAAAGTGTAGTACATTGGGAAAATTGTAAAGTTTTCTGAATAAACATGTTAGGAAGTCTGCCATTATAATTTTAGAAAAATTTAGTGTCTAGTGGCTAATTAAGCAAACATCACATTTTGCATAGTTTGTTCAAAATATCAACTTTTATCAAAGATAAATAAAATGTTTAACTGTTTTATTGCATTTTAAAAGTACAACTAAACTTAATGTAGAAATTTTTCTTTTAAAAAAAATGGTGGTATGTTCATTTAATACTAGTGATGTGAGAAATATAAGTCAATTTTTTTACAGTAAACTTGTAAATAGAAAAGACCGGCTAGAAAGGTAAAAGGGAGATGTATCATTTATTGTGTTGTCCTCTAAATGTTTCTTAATAAAAACCCATGACCCGTACTGCATCAAATATTTCACTAAAGTCAATTTTTTTTGTTTTGTTCTCTTTTTCTGCACCATTTATAATAATAAAAATACCTAAGAAGTCTTATTTAGTTTTAAAATGATTTAAATTAACAATTGCAGAATTCTGGCTAAGCATGAACTTATAAATTTTCTTGTAATAGAATTTTAGAATGATCTACATAATTTTTTTTTTTTTTTTTACGTTAAACCATTAATATGTAACAAAATGCTCCATATTCTGCTGATTATGTGTGTGTTTTTTCAGGTAACAAAGATTATATATATATATTTTAAGATATATATTTCTTTATTAGATTTTATACAGAAAGAATTTCAAAAGTTTTTTTTTTTTTTTTTTTAGATGACAGCAAAATATATAATAATAATATTTAAAAAAAATCAAAGCATTAAATATTTTTTCTGAATAGCTTGAAATTTGATTTGCCTTAAAACCTTTTTTAAAAAAAATTCTGTTATGTATGTCAACTAGGAGTGATAAATGACAATAACGGAATAAAATATTTTTTTTTTTTTTTTTTTTTTTGGGGGGGGGGGGGGGCATCTGAAAACTTTAAATGCATTTTTAGAAGAACTTTGATTTCACTGATTTTAGTATGCGGTAAATTAGGTTACTTGGAAATTTTACAGATATTCTTAAGAAATGTTTTTTTTTTTACATTGATTTGCACATAATGTAGTTATGCCATGAAAGTGGAAGTATCTGTCGTAAATTTTTAATTTTGAATCATTTATATTGAAAAATAGATTTTTTTAATTTAAAATTGGTCTTTTTGCTAAAAATTTCAAATTTCTAGTTCATTGCACAGAACAAGAACAAAAGAATGTGGCAATGAAAAAATTTTTAAATGAATAAAGACATTTATATAAAAGATTTAAAGAAATCGAAAAAACAAAACTTGGTATCTGTATTTAGTTAAAGAATTGAAGT
The DNA here is from genome assembly GCA_963931845.1 of Maratus michaelseni. Taxonomy (NCBI): domain Eukaryota; kingdom Metazoa; phylum Arthropoda; class Arachnida; order Araneae; family Salticidae; genus Maratus; species Maratus michaelseni. The sequence continues at coordinate 344,878,215 of OZ007590.1, read as the reverse complement.
TAAGTACAACACCATAAAATGATAAATTGAGCATGTGAGTGGAAAAAGCATAACATTAGAGCTGATGTAAATGTTGAGGAAACGCCAAAAAAAAAACCGTGCATTTCAAAGTAAAAAACTGATTAATTTTATTTATCAATGAAACTATTTCATTTCATTTTTTGTTTTTAGAATGTTATTCTTTTTCCACACACCTGTTCAGTTAACTGCAAAATGTGAAAAGGAAAAAAAAAATCTTCAGTTAGCTTTTGACAATAAAAGTTTAATTATTTTTATTTATAGAACTAGGATAAATTAACTTGCGTATTTTCCATTTGTTCCTTTCTTTATATAACAGTAGAGGAGAATAAGCTACTATAAATAAACTTGATTTTATAAGCTAAGAAATTTTTTTTTTAGTTTTCAATACTATGAAATTCAATATATTCTTTACTGTTCAATATTAATTAAATCACAAATATTCGCCGACATGCGTATAAATGTCGATAAATTGTCACAAAATCGATATTGATCATAAATATACGTCGAATATAAGGCACAAGAACGATATTCATCGCATATACGTCGAAAATAAAAGGCGAAATGATAACAATTAGATATAAGCAATACCAAATTAGTGTCATTTTGTTTACGTTCTTGTGTCGGTCAAATCTGAATTCAAGCATATTTGTATCGAATACGTATCGGATATATCGCCGGTGGCCGTCGTTGTGTCAGATTTTTGGCGGCAAATCGATAACCAGTCCACGTATCGCTAAAGATACCAGAAAAGTTGACAAAATCGAAACAGTTCTGTTAAGATTTGCTGTTATCGGTATAGCACCTCTAGTATTTGATGATAGGTATCTTTCTTGTATCAATCTGTCAGCTCTGTGTTTGCTGGGTTACCTTTTCCTCATTCTTTTCAATCCAGAAACTCTTATCTTCTTTATGAACAAACAGCGAGCAATGGGGACTTTTAAAGAACATGTGCTCCCCTACTGGAAACAATACTGAAAATTACTTCACACTACCATCTGGTGGAAATATGACTAAATTCTTACACTAGGATAGTAATGCATAAACCAAAGCCAATTACAACGTTTTAACGCGCAAATATGAAAAATGGCACAAAAAACGCATACGGCCGTTTCAAGGATTCATCGATCCCATTCCTCAGTGAAAAAAAAAAAAAAAAAAAAAAAAAAAAAAAAAAAAAGATAAAAATGGGTTTAAAGAGCCCCTCGGTTATAGCCGCGAGTACTGGCTTGAATGAAAATGCTAAATCAAGAGTTTATATATACCAAAGAAGTGACGTAGTTGACCGGAATTCACAAACATGAATCATCCATGGTGAATGATATGACTAGCACCCCTTATCTCTCGCACGTGTGGAGGGATCCTGCACAGTGACTGCTTTTTTCAGTTATTTCCGGTCAACTACGTCACTTCTTTGGTATATATAAACTCTTGCTTTAGCATTTTCATTCAAGCCAGTACTCGGGGCTATAACCGAGGGGTTCTTCAAACCCATTTTTATCTTTTATTTATTTATTTTTTTTTCGCACTGAGGAAGGGGATCGATGCATCCTTAAAACGGCCGTATGCGGTTTTTTTGTGCGATTTTTCATATTTGTGCGTTACAACGTTGTAATTGGTTTTGGTTTATGCATTAAAATTCACACAAAGTATTCGATGTATGCTTACTAGGATAGTAGTAATGAAAAACGTGTGGGACAGATTTTTAAACATAACAAAAACAACTATTATACCTTTCATTCATCTAAAAATTATATTACTAGACTCCATGAGATTCATGTTTATAATAAATGCATTGTTTTTCATTATTTTTTAATAATTATTGTTTGTTGATGGTTTTAGTGACCAAGTTGTGGGGTTGGGGACAGGGGTCAGTAGTGACTTTTGAGATATTTAAATTCCTTTTTAAAGGTTAAGAAAACAGATTCTCACACAAACAGAGAAACAAACTCTATGTTTGTATCACATAGAAGCATTTTAACATTAAATGAGAATTTATATTGCAAAGAAATGCCGAGATATAAGCTGGAGACTGAAAAATAGCACTTATGAGATTTTGTCCCATATGGTCAAAAGTCATCGGACACGTTCGATTTTATACGTTTATTCGAATATCTGGGCAACACTTGACGAATTCTTCTGGAACTTTGGGAAAATAAAGAAAATATTTGACCTCATTTTTTAAGGGAAGGTTTGAAGACGACAGTTAGGTGACCAGCAACAAATTTGATAAAACAAATAAACTTTACGGCCACTTCTGTAAATGAAAATTCTCGAAATGATATCCGTAGCTGTAGTACTAGACTAAGTGGAACTTGTTCAACATTTGTGTCTGTTTGTGTAAGAATATTTATGTAGATAAAGGAGTCTTTAAAAATTCAAGAAATCTTCTCAGGCCTTTTTGTTTATAGCAAATAGTATTTTCAAATAAATTTAACGCCGTTTTCAAGAAATCTAACAAAACGTAGTAGAACCAATATATTATAATTATAATATAAATATATTAATTATTTGATGTATTATGAGCTTTTGTATCAGATAATTTCTAACTGCGCATGCGCAAAATGTAGTTATCTTTTTTTCAGAATTTAGTAGTCAACTATATGGTACAACTCATATAATAAGTCCAATAAAATTGATGAGCTGAATTTGAGTGCTTTCTATAAACAGCTGGAGTAAAAGAGATTTTTCGGAAATTGTCAGTTTTTATTAACTGATTTCCAACAACGAATTTAGTATTTAAAGTAAATGCATGCATAATTCATCCGTTTGGAACGAATGCTTCGATGTTGATTATTCTTTTTTTGCTGAAATGGGCTAGCTCTTTTTAATTATTCCTCCAAGAAGAAATAAAATATCAGTAAAAAATAAATAAATAAATGACAAATAAAAATGAAAACTTGTTAAAAATCTGTTAATATTCAGTTACTTTTAGAAAGCAACTGGAATTCAGTTCAGTATATCGCCGATATATTTCTAAATTTTAACGATATTTTACTGGCTTTTAATATATGAGGTTCCCTATAAAGTTCACGATAAAAATTATTCCTCAAAATATTGCATTATATATCGCGCATTTTCAGTTAATAATTATTTTATATAAATGTTCATGTTTCATCGCATATTTAATGTATTTATATTCAAATTGTACTATCTTGTTTCTACGGTACTTTGCCAAGTTTTCTGGAATTAAATTTGGTTTATAACCTTCCATGCTATAAACCAAAAAATATGCAAAAATTTCTTGTCTGTATTAAATAAACCTTTATATCTCCGTGTATATACGTAATATTCTAACACAAATGAACACATATGCTGTACAAGATCTACGTAGTCTCGTGCTACAATTTCGAACAATTTATTTTACGCGATTATAGCAAATATTTTTTATTAAATTTGTTCTGTGTCTCCTAATTAACCTCGTGGTGAAACATACAATGAAAAATTTGAAGTCAAACATGTTATTTATATTCCAAATGTTGCAGAAGAGTTTATCAAGTATTTCTCTAGATATTCGACTAAACATCTAATTTCGAAAGTGGCGTGTTGGACTTTTGGACATATAGTAGTGTATAATCCAATGGGCAACAACATAACAAGAAGAAAATGTAATCGAACACAATGATGAATATTATTGTTCATATTAATGAATTGGTGCGAAGGATTGCGGATTGTAAATACCTCTATTTCTGAAATGTAACATGTGCATTATTTAATCTCAGAGATATATTACTATTCGAAAATAGTGGAATTCAAAATCCATAATATTTAGCACCTGTGTGTATGCACATGCACAATGTCAATCTTAAGATGCAGACATAAATTATGTAAGTTTATTTAATCAAAATCTTATTAAAAACATGAAAAATATCTCTTTTGAGTCATATGCAGAACACTAAATCCCATTGACTGCAAAATCAACATAACTCCAAAAATATTTTTATTATTTTTTTATTTTAATTCTTAAAAAATAAAGAACTGTTAACTGATATACATGTTTAAAGATTCCGAAAGTATAATAAGCACAGAAACGTTCTTAAAATAACTAACTTTTGTTATTAGTTTTTGAATAATAATAAAAAAAAAATCTTTGACTTATGCAATTTTTTTAATCGCCGTTTCAATTTAAGAAAACATATTTTAAGTCTTAAGTTTGAAGACGGAAAGTACTATAAATAATTTTTTACACATTTCTACATTGAAAAATGTTATTTTAAAAATGTTAAAATATACTTACAGAGATTTGTCGTTTCATATCATTTCAGAGAGGCTTTTATTTTGTTTGCAGAGATATGAGTAATATCTCTGCAAATGTATATTTTACTATTAACTTTAATATTTTGAGCATTATTTCGTTTTTTTCATTTTTTTTCTAATCTTATTTATTACCGAATAATTCTGCTGTGTAAGAACGTTCCATCTCTAAAATTTTGACTGTGTAAACATTTATTAAGCATTGTAATAAATCTTATTATTTGTTGAAAAGCATATAAAGAATAAATTCATACATGTTTTTACCTAAAATAAATTCTTATACTTTTACTGTTCATAAGACAAATTACAAAATTGTCCAAGAGCAAGATGTCTTTATATTAAATATTAAAATTATCTTTATATTAAATAAGTCAGGGCTCCATAATTAAACAGGCGTAATTAGAAAAAAGGAAAAAAAATGTAAAACCTTACACTCCTAAAAGATAAACAATTCCTAATTTAACATAAATTTTTTGGCGGTGTTTATTTTCTACATATGTAAATGAAATTAATAGGAGAAATAATTATGTGTATAAATATAATTTTCCTAGTAAATTTTTTGTGATAAATAACATTTGATAGGTAAACAACACATGGAAAACAGCACACATATATCTTTAAAAAATTACAAGATATGTATTAACTAAAAGAATATAGCTATTTGATTAAAGTTGAAGTAATATTATTTAAAATTACGAAGACAAAGTGCAAATTACATAACACAATATGATTCCACATGGTTGATTTGTTTCCTCTGTAGAAAAAAATGATAAAAAAATGTATAAAAAACGGAATGAAAACTGGAAAAAAAATAGAATTTATAAGGAGAAAGATTACAGGAACATATAATCAAAATCAACATACTTTTAAGAAAATCAAGAAATCTACATTGAAATTACCGTTATACATTTCTATTTAATTTCTATTTCACTTATGATATTGTGTCACTTTAATACGTTTAACTATGTTTAGAATAATGTTTTAGTTTTCATGTATACGGGACGACTTAAAGTATATCCATTGAGTATTAACAAAAAAGAAGAAAATTCAACTGAAATTACAATAGAAAACTCCTTTAACCGTATAATTGGCCATAAACTTTCCTTTCAGCGACCTGCATTAAAAACCATTAAACTCATTCGTATAAATGTAACCGTTTGATTTACAAGGGAATATCAACAGAAGGCCGTGGTGGAAAAGAGACGCTATCCGAGAGTTTAAAAGGCATTAACTGTTTAAAAGAATGGCTTTGTCTTATAAAGTAATAAAATATTTAAGGGTTTTTGGCTATTTTCTGCTTCATAAACTTCAGTAATTAGAGTTTTTTATATGAAATTCTGAGTGATGAATAGCCTTTTGTATTTTTTATTACACAGTTCTTGCCAAGATATATTTAAATGTTACAGTATAAGTTGTGTATACGTTGCTAATAAGACATATAAAGAGCTTTTTAATCTAGACTTTAAAGCATGAAAATAAATGAAGCATTAGTTGTTTTTATACTCGCACTTTGCTACTCTGTAAAATTAAAATTTGGTATTAATGTTACTGAATTATTAAAAAAACTTGTAAGAGATGTAAAAAATAGATTTTATAAGCAGAATAATTACAGGAACATGCAACTAAAACAACATACTTTAAAAACAATTCAGTAAATCTGCAATAAAATTACTGTTACACATTTGTACTTTATTTCTACTTCACTTAATTTATAGAGTATTATGTCACTATACTGCGTTTAACTATACTTAGAATAATATTGTAGTTTTCGTGTCATTTAAAGTCTTTCCATTGAATATTTACGAACAAGAAAAAATACAACTGAAATTATAATAGAAAACTCCTTTAACCGTGTAATTGGCCATAAAGATTCTTTTCACCGACCTTTAATAAAAAGCATCAAACTCATTTGTATAAATGTCAGCGTTTGATTTACAAGTGAACATCAACAGAAGGCAGTGGTGGAAAAGAGTCGCTCTCCAAAAGTTTAAAAGTCATTAACTGTTTTTTTTTTAAATTATTTTACAAAGTAATAAAATATTTAAGGGTTTTTGCTATTTTATGCTTCCTAAACTTTAGTAATTAGAGTTTTTATATGAAGTGATAAACAGCTTTTTTAATTTTGTGCTATACAGGTTTTTGTCAAGGCATATACACTCTTAATTCAAAAGAATGAATTATTCACTCAATAAAAGAACGTAATATTTAGGGAGGATATTCATTCCTTCTGAGTACCGACTTTCTCAAAAAGGAACGCTTTCCGAAAATAACTGGTTTGATAAATCATCTGCATTGGAGCTATATGCAAAAATACTCCGGTTTTGAATCGAAGTAGGGAAATACTCTAAAAGGGGTGATTAGAGAACTTTCCTATTGGTTGTAATTCTGTCATGTGATATTTGGTTTGGCGGGGGATCCAGTTTGAAAAGAGAATGGCTTCGGGATTCGGCGTCTTGTCAGGCATAAATAAGCATGATTGCCTTGTCACTGCTCATCGTTAAAATTACTTTTTGTTAAATTAGTGCTACTCTGAAGCATATAAGTTCATTAGTATTTTTATTTCATGGATTTAAAAATGGGGTAGACATGTCGTGTCCGCAGAAGCAAGAATAATTATAATAAAGAATAGAAGAAATTTACATTTCATTTCCCCCAGAAAAAAAAGCAAGATGGCCACTAGCCATACCAGAAAAAGTTTTTTCTCCTAAGGTACATTTTTATTTTATCGTTCGTATAATGATATTTCTTGTTCTATTTTTACATCGTATATATAATTTTGGCATTATTTTACGTTGTTACTATTAAACATGAAACATTAGTTTCTTTAATTGTCGTTTTTTGTTTTATTAATATAAATAAAATGCACTCAAAAATGTTTTCTGGGTGTCATATTATGATTTCGTACAATTAATTTTGAAAAAATTAAAGTGATTTATTATAATTAATAAAATACTCTTGAAAATATAGTTTTATCGTATTCAAACTGTATACTAATTACTTTAATTCAGATTTACTTTATGTAAACAAATATTATTTGCTGTTTATATTACTATTTATTAATATATATTGCTCATGACACGGATAAATATTAGTGGAACACAGGACTCATGATATTAAAAACATTATTTTTTTTAACTAGGATATATGTTCTATTTTTCTTAAAATATTCCCAGTACGTACAAGTATTTATTAGAATCCGTTAATTTATCCAATATACTCTAAAAGATTACTTTTACGCTTAAGCATTTGTAAATATACATTTATATAAGAACTAGAAAATAATCGTATTCCCCTGATAATAGTAAACTTTATATTGTGAATTGTGCACATCTATATTTTATTTATTTGTTTTCGAATTTACATACTATTATGTAAATAGTACGAAATGTGAAAGATAATTTTAAAAATTGACAGAAAATATTAATAAAAAATGTTGTTAATTTAATTTTTGGCATAACTAACTTTAGCTTAAATATGTATATAAATGCTTTTTTGAATTGTTATTTTTTGTGGTATAAGTTATGCATATTCAAAAGTCCAACTGCACTAACAACGTTTATCTCAGATTGCTATTTCTACTAGCTTCAGTATTTCATACTACATTGCATAATATTATGTAAATTCCAAAACACATAAACTATAGATGTGCACCTTTGTATACATAATAAATACTTGAACATAATAGATACTTGTATTGACTAAATATTTTAACAAACATAGAACGTATATCCTAAATTTAAAACGCATAAAAACATGTTTTTATTATTATGGATTCTGTGTTCTACAAATATTTTTCTATGCCATGAGTAAAATATACTAATATATAATAATATAAGAAATAATTAAAGAAATTCATATTTTTATAGTTAAAAGAATAACGTTAAGTAATGCTAAAATTATATATACAATGTAAAAGTACAAGAAATAATTTTATTATAAGAAAGATATAGTAAAAACAACGAATCTTATAATATTGCTTTAGGAATAAAATCTTGTCAATATATGTATAATCATTTTTTTTTTTTTTTTTTTTTTTTTTTAAATCCTTAATGTTAAAAATTTTATGAAATCTCTTCTAAAATTTATCTTCAATTATGTCATTTATGCATATTAAAATGCAAAGCTAAGAACAAAAAAAAAAAAAAAAAAAAAGAAAAAAAAAGAAAAAAAAATAAGTACCTTACAACAAAGTTAGTTAAAAAAAAATCATTCCTTTTGTATTAAATAATGTTAAAAAAAAAAACAGTAATTTATCAAAATAAGAGTGAAATCACACATTTTGCCTATTAATTTAGTCGAAAAAAGAGTGAAAATGACTTATCAAAAAGGAGTGGAAATAACCACTCCGCAAAAAGGATGAAATTCACTCCTGTAGGATAAGTGCATTTTTAATACTGGAAAGAAGTGAAAAATTACTCTGTCTGAGTTAAAATCGCTGGATTTTTTTAAGAGAGTATACATGTTGCAGCACAAATTGTGTGTAAGTTGCTAATAAGGAATATAAAGAATTCCCGCGTCTTTTCGACTAGACATAAAGCATTAAAATAAATGAAACATTAATTTCTTTTATACTTTGCTACTTTGTAAAATAAATTTTGAAATTAGTTCTACTTAATTGTTAAATCCTTTAAGAGATTTAATCAGATTTATAAAAGATATTTCAGCCAAACATTTTTAAATGCAAATAAATTAATTCCAATGTAGATATTTTAAACGGATTAATTCGGACACAATTTTCATGTTTCCGAGAAAATGTATTCCACATTCCACGCCACTAAGCTATTCAGAACTTATAAATATTATTACTAATTTAATTTTACTAACTCTTACCATGAATTACTATTAATTATATATTTTTTTTTTCAGTTAAAGAAATTGCGTTTCGTTAAATAAGAAACTTTTTTTGAATGCTAAGCGGTGCTGAGCAATAATTAATTCGGTGATTTGAATAATTAAATAAATCCACTTCTTTTCAAAATACATTTTCTTTTTTTTTTCTTTTTTTTTATTTTACAAACATGCCCTTAAAAGCCGGCTCACATATTTAACAAAACATATACTTCCTTAAATTGCTCAAAGGTGTTAATTGAAAACTAGAAAAACTCTTTAAAAAAGATTTTTATACACTGCTTACATGTTTCTTTTCCACCGAAGCCGATATCAAAACAAATAAGAATATTTTTTAGTTACACGATCTATAATGTAATGATAAGAAACGCTATCATTCAATTTTTCGTACTCTTTTAGATTACCCACGCTATTATATTTTATTTTTATATGGATGTTTAATTTTATATTCGTAAACATGGAGTATCTCAACACATAATTTTGGTAAGTTAAATGTTGCTGCATCGTTACACATTGAATTTTTACATGTTACAATCTTTATTTATTTTCTCTTTTAATGGTTTGAAATCCAATATAAAAAGATAGAGCATCATTTAACTTGCATTTATTTAACTTTTGAACTTGGATTTAACTCATAACTTCATTGACAGTTCATTGAATTTGAAAGTTTATTCCCTCCAGCGTATGCAAAAAGGATCAATCATGATTTGCCTAATATTTGGCTTTTGCACGATTCGTGGAGGAATGAAAACCTTGCATGGAGTCGTCAAAATAAAAGAGTATTAGTCTTGGTTCGGAAGGAGGGACGGATGGGTGGAGATGACTATCTGCAAAATAAAGGAGGCACTCAGCCAAGTTTCTTTTCTTATTAAAATCGTATGTGTTCCACCTGATAAGTAGTGTCCTTATAATTATGACAATTAAAAATTTCAATATTTTTTTCTTGCTTCATATTTCAAATTATATTAAATTTTTAATATAAATGAACAAGACAGCTCTTTTTAAAAAATCACATATTATATAATATATACTAATGCTTAGAACTTTGTAAAATTTATGATTCTTTACATTTTTAATGTCCTTATAAATTCGGATAGTAGTTTAACTCAGTCGTTATTGGTTCCTGAAAAAAGTTAAATCTTGGACATATGTACTTTTTTAAATAACTGATTCAATAGCAGATAGCATGTTTCATGTTTACGTTTGAAGAAATGAAGTAACGTAAATAAACTTTAACATCTGTCTATATTCAAATATGTTATTTTAAAATCATTAAAAGATATACAGATTTGTCGTTTCGTTTTATTTGAGAGATGTATGAAATGCAGAAATATGAATAATATTTTCACAAATGCATATATTTTACTGTTTACTTTAATATTTTAAGCATTGTCTATAAAAAAGATAAAGAGGTACTATTTGGCAATCTTCATATTTTTTATAATCCTGTTTATTACTGAGTAATTCTGCAGTGTACGGATGTTCCAACTCTAAAAATTTTTACTTTGTAAACATTCATGGAAAATGTAATAATTATTAGTAGATGTAAGAAATGCATATGAATAATAAATGCATATATGTTTACCGCAAATAAATTCTTATAATTTTACTGTTAATACGACAAATTAGAAAATTATCTGTTAACGAAATTCCGCTTTAATCTTAATATTAAATCAACTAGTATAATTGTTTTAAGCTCTACATTATTAAGTTCGTGTAATTAAAAATGAAAGAAATGTATCGTGAGACTGTTTATAAATATTTGAGTTCACGCAGAAAAGAAAACCAAAACCTAATTTAACATATTTTTTATGCGATTTATTCCATATATGTAAATGAAATGAATAAGAGAAATGATTGTTGCTGTAAATATCCTTTACATATTTAATTATTTGCGATACATAACTTTTGATGAGTATAATACATACTAAAACATATCGCATACACTTTTGACCTTTAAACACGAGCACGGCTGGAGTACTGAATGTGCCACTCATTGAAAAAAACAATTGTGAATTCTAAAATAATTAGGTAATTAACTATTTACGCTTCATTTAGCTTCTTCCCAAGTCAATGATCTTCAATGTTCAACCAATGTTTAAATCTGACGTTCGCAATTGTTTCTGCTCTGTTTCATTATTTTTATTGGTAAGTCACCACTGGAGTAAGAATATGCCGTCCGTGTATTTGTATCATATATTCTATTTTCTTTCTAAATGAAACTTTTTTTTAAATGTGATGACTATTACTTTGATACTATTATTAGACATTCGACACTATTCTCCTTTAGCACCAAAAGTTGATATTTAGGCTTTAAAAAGCGTTGGCCCATAGAGTACGAAACCCATGTCTTTATTCTACTACAAACGGTGCGTGTTACATTAATTCTAATTAAATTAGTTTTTTTTTTGACAATTTACAATTTCATGTTCTTTACGTTTATACTACTACTGAGAATTGCATTACACGAGGATATCATTAAAAGTTATTATTTAGATTTTAAAAACCGGCGGCCCATAGAGTGCGCGGCACGTGTCTTTTTGTTAATATAAACAGTCTGTGTTATAGTAAGGTTTCAAGCCATGTTCCTGATATGGCCATCCCCCTATTATACGTTAGATAACCAAAACATTCACTAAATGGCATGAGCATATCGTTGCCACTCTGGTCCAATCTCAGAAATCCTGAATGCTTTATCTTAATTCTAGTTTTGTAAATGCGTACGTGTTGTCAACATTAATCTGTGTGCGCAAAAGTGACATCTGTACTTTATTTTACTCTAATTTTAAATAATTTTACTCTAATAAGTATGGACCTCCCGAAGTTTTCAGTTACTGTTTTTTGCTGTACGTTTATGGAAATTTAGCTTTGATGGTCGATCTGCAATGTATAAAAGGGGAAGCGAAAGGTTGTATCGGTGGATTTGGTCGAATCTTGCCATCTTGGTAATCACAGTCTGCGTCGAAGAAGTAAAGTTGTGATTGCGACACGTGCTGAGCAAAACTCACCTTACTGAGTGAAAATTTGCCGTTTGGGTAAGAGACTTCGAAATATAGCTTGAAATAGCTTTTCGGAAACTGCGAGTTGCTAAATTTAGCAGAATTTATATTGTATTAAAGATTTCCGAGTAACTTTTGCGTTAGAGCTAAAGTAGTGTGTGAGTTTAGAATCCAATAGTGACTTGCGCTGCCAGTGACCTATACGTAAGCGAACCTATTGACATTTAGTAATCATCTAGTTATTTCCAGTGAAAATTGAGTTAGTGACTGATGTTTGTTAATTACCACATAGCATAGACTAAATTCGTCCAGTGACTCTATCACACTCTTTGTTCACGTGCTTAAATAAAATAGTTTTAACCTTAAAACTGAGTTATGACTGAATTACAAGATAGAGGCTTTGCCGAGTACGCTACATGCTCATTGATGGTTCACCATGAAATTAAAAAGGCTGAAACAACTGCTATAGAAACAGCATAAATGGTTCCTAAAGTTATCGTGTAGTCTTTAAACCTAAAAGCACCATTCTTAAACTATATTCGTAAAAGTGATGGGTTATTAAATAATTTAAAATTTATAAAACTGAATGTTTTACACTCCATGTTTTAAAAAAATAAAATTGATGAACACGATATACAGTTTATCTGTCGTCGACAGGATCGATTAATAATCTCATTAATATTATTAATAAACTAAATTCGAATTCAAATGAATAAATTAATATTTCTAATGAAACGAAATTGTAAGATGTCCCGAAATACATTTTACGAATAATTTTTCTTTTTCGGAAAGGAAACAAATGGAATAAAAACAGATTTTTTTTAATCAAATTTTATAAGGAGAACGATTACAGGAACACATAACCAGATTTGAAAGCCCGATACTTATTATTATTTTTTTAATGCAGACTGTTTCATTGTCACCACTTCTTTAAAATAGTATAATTCACCTTGTTTTCCCTTATTTAATCTGTCATTAAATAAAGCGAATATTAATATTTTAAAAAAGTGGTGGCAAAGCAATCTGAAGGGAAAAAAGTAGCGTACTGGCAATACAGCATATATTCAAAATCAACACGATTATAAGAAATAATAAAAAAAATTATGTTAGAGAATTACTTTTACACATTTCTATTTAATTTCGATTACAAATAAATAGTTAAATATGTTTAACTATAATTAGAATAAAATTGTATACGGGAATTGAATACGGGATTGCTTAATGTATTTCCATTTCAGATTTACCGAAAAAGAAGAAAATTCAACAGAAATTACAACATTAAACTCCATTAATAGTATAATTAACCATAAATTTTCTTTTCAGCGACCTGCGACTCAAACCATTAAACTTATTTGTGTAAACGTAATCGTTTTATTTACAAGCGAACATGCACAGAACTGTGTAAAAGTATGTCTTTATCTTACAAAATAGGAAAATATTGAGAGGGTTCCACTATTTTCTGTTTCATAAACTTCCGTAATTGGGATCTATTTATGTAAAAATCTGAATAAGGAATAGCCTTTTGAATTGTTTACTACATAATTCCTGCTGCTAATAAGGCATATAAAGAAGTCCCAATTCTTTTAAACAAAACTTAAGTATGAAAATAAATGAAGCTTTCACTTCATTTATAATTTGCTACTTTGTAAAATAAAATTTTGAAATTAATTTTATTGATTTTTAAAAACTGTAAGAGATTTCGTGAGATTTATAAAGGAAATTTGATATATTTTAGCCAAACATTTTTAAACCACATGTAAATTAATTACAATATAGAAATATTAAACGAAATATTTTCAACCAAATTTTAAAGTTTTCGAAAAAATGTATATTGCGTTTCGCACAATGTTGCTTTGTCACGATTTTTTTTTCTATTCAGATTGCTTGATTGCTACCACTTTTTTTTCAAAAAAAGTATTCGTCTGATCTAATTTATTAATAAAATATTACGAATATTACCATTTCAAAAAAGTGATAAAAACGAGCAATAATAATAATAATAAACCTAATTGACATCACTAGTTTCTCACGAGTAAGCCTCAATTGCCAGTTTGACTTCCTCTTTTTTTCAGAAATTCCGAATTCATGCCAGAAATTCCGAAAGAAGAATTTTTACTATTAGTAATCATTAAATAAAGCAAAAATTACTATTCAGAATTTTTGTTATGAATTTTGAATTTTTGAGCAAAAATGGAGGACTAACTGGCAACCCTAGACTAAGCTATTCAGAAGTTGTAAATGTCATTTCTAATTTAACTTAACTAACTCTTCCCACCAATTGTTACAAGTTTATATTAATTTTCACATAAAGACACTGTGCTTTGTTAAAAAAGAAACTTTATTCAAAAATATTTTTACTGAGAAATTTTGATTAACAATTTAAATAAACAATTTTCGAGTTTAGGTTTGAAGAAATAAGTAATCTATATATTAAATATTAATTTGGAGCTTGGTGCGATATAATTAAATTAAAAATAAAATACAACGTTAAAACACCAGTATAATTGAATCTACAGCATACTTGCTGTAGATTCAATTATACTGGTGTTTTAACGTTGTATTTTATTTTTACTTTAATCTATATATTGTTTTTCTTCTCTCTCAACATTCAAACATCGATATATATATTTATCTGACGTAGCGCGAAAATAAGGCTGAATTTGTAGTTTGGCGTTTGGCAACAATCGTAGTTTCTAGAGCGACGATTCTGAGTGGCTCATTTAACAGTCACATGACCCATTCAGCAAATCAAAATTCAGAGGAGGTGGCTGCTTAAACACAGCATGATCTTTAGACCGATGTAGCTGTTTTAGGCGATGCATATCATTGGTTCATTTTACGGTCACGTGATGCATTCAGCAAATCAGTTTTTTGATAAAAATATTTTTTTACACACAAAAAAAACGTGATTACGTCCGAAAGATATTCTAATTTTCACCTCGAACGAATTTTAGACGATGATAGTTGATTTATATTGGAATATCTTACTATCATGTAGTGTTTTTCGAAATTAATTTAAGCCGCGCTGTTCAATATTATAGGCGCAATGAGTTTTAAATTAATTGTTGTTCCAAAGTATTTTTTTTCATAATGTGTAAATGATTTATACCCATTGGTAGCACGAACCAGATGCATTTTTAATTATGTTTTCAAAGAAATTCTCAGTTCCTTTTTTATACATAAAAAAAAATTGTACAATTCATATGTTAAAATGATTTATGATAATACTCATTCTGGATACAGTAACTGCAAAAAGTGTGGAGTGAGCGAAGCAGGCTGGGAACGCGTAGGCGTCCCAATGTGATTTTCAGTACAATTTATGGCGGTTGGCGAGCGTAAGCGAGCCACTATTCACTCATGAACGACATTGGACTTTCAAGAGTGAGGTCTTTTGATTCTATTACAGTGGTTGGCACCAACTAAAAATATTTGTGTTTCAAAGATTTTTTTCAGTTTATTATTTTGCATTTCAAAAATTTGCAAATTTCATAATGTTAAAATGAATTATAGTCATTGGCAACACCATCTAAATTCCTTTTTATTTGCGTTGTTAACGAAGTTTTTTTATTAAAATTTAAATTTCATAAGTTAAAAAATTTAAATTTCATAAGTTAAAAATTTTAAATTTCATAAGTTAAAAAATTTAAATTTCATAAGTTAAAATGTACTCATTCTGGCTAGGGTTGATGCAAATAATGGTGAGCTAGCGAAGCGAGCTGCTATCGCGAAGCGGTTCCATTGTGAATTGCGTTGCAATTCACGGGAATTGGCAAGGCCGAGTAAGGGCCAAGCCTCCTAGTATTATTTTAAAAAATTTAAAATATGCTTTCAGAGATTTATCGTTTGATATTATTTATGAGCTGAATTTATTTTCTTTGCAAAGATAGAAATAATAGATTTTATTTTTAGGTGCGTTCGTATTTATATAAATACGTAGCACTTATAGTTGTCGTCTGGTCCGTCCGTCCGCATATACACAGCGCAAAAACTACGAACCGAATGGTTTGAAATGTAATCTATATAATCGTTTCAGAAACGTGTCAAGTCATTTCAAATTTTATGAAAATCGAATCAAAACTTAAAAAGTTATTAATACGTTTTCTTTATTCTATTAAATGCTATCATACGTAATCTATGAAGTAAAAGCGCAAGTCATATGACTGAGGAAAACAAATACGGACTAACGACACATTTTTCCATATGCCAAGCAGCCATTTTTATTCAAAATTATTTTTTCGAATAAAATTGCATAAAAGTTAAATTTTTAGAAAGATTGTTCAAAAGAATTGTTTGCTTGAGAGATCAGTAAAAAAATGTGTAGATTCGGAGATAACTTCAGTGAAAATTGGGTTAACAGCCGAATACCTCAGACCATTAAAGTAAATAAACAAAAATTCATTCATCGTGAGTCATAGAAATATTAAACCATGGCGGTAATCATTCGCAAAGCGAGATCTCCATGTTTAATTTTACAGCGCTGTCTGGTGTCGAAAAAAAATTCGCATCTTTAAACATGGCATACGGAATAAGAAAAAAAAAGACATCCCCATTTCGCTCATAGCAGACGATATCATTTATTTCACTGAAATAATAACAATGATTTTTTTACATTGTAAAACTAGTTATAGCGCGAAACGAACGCACCTCATATGTCACGTTTAACGTACAATTTCCAACTTGTTAATTTTAGTATTTTAAACATTGTCTATTAAAAATACAAATAGGTACTATTTGGTATTAAACATTTTTGTTCTTTTAAATCGTATTATTTACAGAATAATTGTGCACTGTGAGTGCGGTCAATCTCTAACAATGTTTACACTCTATCAATGTCTCTAACAATGTTTTAATGAATGTACACACATTCCTAGAGCACTGTAATAATTCTCATAAAAATTTAAAAACAAAGAATAAAAACACGTATGTTTACTTGAAATAAATTCCAGAATGTTTCTGTTCATCAGGCAAATCAGAAAATTGCCTGAAAGCTAATTTCAACATTCTTATTTTATTGAGTAAACAAAGCATAATTGCTTCAATCCCTTTATTATTAAGCTAGTACACTTCAAGAAAGGAAGAAATATAATGCAATACTGTACGTAAATATTTGAGTTCCAACAAAAAAGAAAAACAGAGACCTAATTTAACATAATTTTTTTTTAAAACTGGATTAATTTCTATTTGTAAATGCAATGAATAAAATAATTGTCTATGTGCGTAAATTTTCTTACATGTATAAATAATTGTATGTGATGAATAACATTTGCTCAGTAAATTACACACGAAAATGCAGCTTTGTTATGAAGATAACAAAATAATTAATGAATAAAACGAAATAGGCATTTTTGTTGGCTAACGATTAGACAACATCTATTAATATTTTAAAGACATACATAAAAAGAAAGATAAAGGAAAATATATAACATTATGTTATCATAAAATTTTTCTAGTCTTTATTTAATTTATTAGAACGTGTTAAGAAAAGAAAAATAAATAGAATGCATAGAGCTTTGTGATTACTCAAAAACAGCATAGGGGGAGATCGGATAACCCCGGACACTTGGATAAATTGCTAATAAAAAACAAATGAATGAAATTTCTGTCTTTATTTTACACTTAAAATAAAATTATGAACTTCTTTAATGATGTTAATTAAACATTGCTAATAATATCGAATTATTTAACGAAATATATTGAAAAAAGTTTGGCTTTATTTTTTTGGCGTCACAGGAAACGGCAAATAGCCCCGGACATATTAATCAATGGTGTCCCAACCGTTTTTTGGCCTTACAAACATCACAATTATAATAAACATCCGATGCTTCTATATAAATACAATCTTCATGGGCCCAGTCTTTGCATTCCTTGCACTGAGTCCAGTCTTCTTCAAATGTTTCTCCACATATGATGTATTCTGTCTCGTTTTTTCGAAAATTTACTAACGAAAACAAAACACTCACTCACGACTAACTTACTCGGAGTTCACATCGCAATTAAACTATAATTGTTTCGACTCTAGAGGGCGTTCATTTACAATAACTCTTTATTTACGCAACACTTTGAATTTTTTAGAAATTGAAATGTCCGCGGTTACCCGCCGTCCACGGCTACCCGACTTTCTCCTAAATAATTTCTAGTTTTAAAGTGTTACCTAAAATCATGAAAGTTTCATTTTTGTACTTCGTTATATGTTACGTATTATGTTACGCTTATAAATAAAAGTAGTATGTTACTCAATATTTCAAAATTAAAAAAAAGACAATAGTTTTCACTCCACTTTTTAAAACTAAAAACTTTGAATACGCAGTACAGGTCATGTTTAAACTTCATGTTTCTAATGCATCGTACAGGGTGCGCCTATTTTTTATTCCTTAATGCTGGAAAAAAATCGATACTGACAAGTTGTGGCCCATCTGTTCGCTGATTAGTGAACTAATGAATTACTTGCTAATCAATATTCTCTGTTATAACCTGATACTTTCATAAACTTCCAAACTACACCATGTCCTTTTGACTCCTGGCACTTCGACGTGGCCTAAGTTTCTAATTTACTGTGAATTGTAAAAAATTATTGCATACATTTTGTCACGATTTATCTTTAATATAGATGTAGATCTCTTGTATATGGAAATTGTCAAGGAATTATTCCTCTAGAGTCCTGTGCACACTGCAGTGTATGGTACTATAACAACCAAATAAGAACAAAATACACTAAATTCGGATATATTGGATTTATAAAAAGGCGGAATCCCACGTGTGCAGAAAGAACACATTGGTGATATTGTCATCTACCGCCATTTTGCATTTTCGTGGTTGGAATGGTCAGTAGAATACACCTGAATCGGTGTTTGTCTCTTGAGGTGTTTAAAAGTCTAGGTATAAACGTCAAAACCACTAATTGAGTCTGACATGAAATACGCCACCAAACGTAAGATTATGTATTGTCTTTGTGCCATGATTTATAGTTGCTCACAGTCTACCGCATGCAATATGTCATCGTCTGTAAACGCAGTTACCTGTAATTTTTGTAATCCGAGTAAAATAATTTGTTTTTATCGTCTATGTATGTGCATTTTTCCTCCTCGTTGTTATATCCCTTTTGTCTGTTTTATGTCGCTTTTTCTTCTGTTTAAATTAGTTTTTTTTAACGCCATTTATGGTTTTTCACGGTGAAGTGAGGAAAAAAACCCGGACTGTTACAATTTGAAGTTTTGGAAATTTTGTCACTGTAACCGTAACTGTGAGAGCGTGATTCTTGCTGTTAATCTCCTTTCGAGTGCATATCCTAAAACGACTACATACCAAATGACATCCTGATTCCAAATTCCACTAAGTTTCGTACATTAGCTAAAGTTTCATGTATATATATATTTAATGCTCATCCTGTATATAATGCCATTTACTTTCTAATTAATTGTTTATATTTTGAAATAATATCTAATTTGTGTATACACAATACAAAATATTTTTCACTTTGAAATACATTTCACAGTTAAAATCTAAAGTCTAATATAGATATTTTTTTCTCTTACTAAAACTTTTCTTAATGGAACTAAACTGTTAAAAGAGATTTCAAAATAATAATTTAACATTTTTAATTCTGTTATAACGCAATGCAAAACTTTTATGTTATTAGAAAATTATTAAATTAGTATAATTTCCTGTTATATTTACATTATTGAAAAAAAGTTACATAACTTTATTATTGATCTAATTGTATTACTTGCGATCTCATTTTACTTTCAAACAATTAAATTTACATTTCTTATTCAAACAAATCTTGCGATTTCTTTAAATGTAATTTAGAAAGTGTCTTTTTCTTTTTTCTTTTTTCTTTCTTTCTTTTTTTTCTTTTTTTTCTTTTTTTATGTAAAACGTTAAGGCGGAAAAAAATGAAAAAAAATATATTTCCTGAAATAAAATAAAAAATTACAAGAACACATATATCAGCCCAGTTTTAAGGAATTTAAATAAAAATATTTTTAAAAAAGTAATAGATAAAGTTTGTGCATTGCGGTATTTAAACATTAAAATAATAAATTATTTTCTTTTACGTCAATTACATATATAAATTCTAAAAAATCGCTAAAAAGAGTTAACTAAGGGAAAAATGTGGGTAAAAACGAATAAGAGGAATTTATGTTTTACTCTTTAAAACAGGTATACAAGGCTTTCATCAAGTACTGTTGTAACAGCCATGTCGCTGTTATGTGTGATGGTCAATGCTAGCGAGTCGTTAAATGAGCACAAATTGTGTAAAATCAAATCGCTTTTATTAAAATCTTAAAAGGCAGGGCTTTGAAAAAAGCTCTGTGATTTTTCCATAGGCCGGAAAGAAATCAGTTCCGAACAAAAATTCACTCAAAGAAACAAGTAATCTTTAAATTAACTATATCAGTGATTAAATAACTTAAAATAACTTACGATCTTGTAACGTCAAAAGGCTGTTAAGCTGACTTGCACAAGAGACAATTTCACGTTCAACTCCAACTTCCAGATGGCTAAAAATGGCACTCTGTGAGCGTCAAATAGTTTTATTTAAGTATCACCGAATCAAAGCAAAATGTACTCTTACCACTGGCTTTTCTTTCCTCCTTTGTTACATCTTAGTCCAGACAGCTAAAGCAGATCTCGAGGTACCCACCAAGGGGAAGAACCAATCCAGAGTTCCACTTTCCCAGCACATTCCAGTACTTAAATACTGCTTTATCGATTGACTAGGTGCAGAAATTTGCATAAATATCGAAAAGAAGAGAAAAATCACAAGTTCAGAGGTTTTCACACTCATTCATCGAAAGTTAGAGCCTTGATAACTTTTACGCACATTGAATATTATTGGACAAAAAGTACGTTTGCAATCAAAACTTCGCCTACTCGTATAATCAAAGTAGTCGACACATTATAATGTAGCGACCTATTTCATCAGAAAAAGTATAAATGAATCTGCAAAGAGAATCTTTATTCTTTGTAACCAATGGTTAAAAAAAAGGTAAAGTTTTATCGAAAATTTTCTGCCTGTCGTTACTCTTTTTCTCAAGAGTTATTATTGATTTTTTTTTCTCTTATATCACTGATAATGTCTATCTAAATTATTAACTACTATATTTTTATATCTATCCAGATTCCTTTTAGTTCATACTAGTTCGTTTTCTTTTATCAAACGTTTTTAACATTTTTCAACATAGTTCAAACGCGTTTTTGAATTTGGTTTGCCTGTCCATCTGTCCGTACTGTAACTCTTTCAAATATACTTGGATTATCATGAAATTCTTATGCAATATTTAATTTTACTATAGAATGGTCGGTACTGAAAATGAAGGTTGTAGAAGCAGAAAAGAATTGGATGCACATAATTCCATTACATTATGATCTATAGGGTAAAATCGTTTGAGGCGCATTTTATTGATGTTACGATATTTCAAACATAATGAAATTCATATGCATTACTGAAGTGGACTATTTCATGCTTTTAGCGGAGTATACAATTAGCAGCATTTATAGTTCATTTACAGGGATGTACAAAATAATTCCTTTCATTATGAACTATGGGGGGAAATCGTTTGCGGTGCATTTTGAACATATTTCGATACTTGAAACATAATTAAATTTAAAAGAATCACTAAGATTCAGTGCAAATTATTTTCTAAAGATTAGGTAGTGTGTAGGATTTATCGTTCATATACAGAGACGCACAAGATAATGCGGTTAAAGGACTGACTATGATCGGTCATTGCTAGAAGTTCTCTTCCCGCTGTGATATACAATTTTAGTGTATTATGTGTTGTTTACAATATCTGTAGATGATATACAGGGCTGCACAAAATATTTCGAATATGAGCAGCAATTGTTAAAAATGAATTTTTACTGAGTTATGTATTTTTTTAAATTGCTTATTTATATATCTCATTTCATCGTACGAAAAAATTAAATTTCTTAATAATATTCTGTTAGAATTGGAAAGTGTTTCATAATCTTTGCCGGATGCATGAATTTTCTTTCTTTTTTTATTTACGCTTGAGTTGCAAGGTATGCATTGCACATTTTGAGTTCTGCGCCAGGACGGGTAACTTGATTTTACCCGCAACCCACCCTATTTTTTTCGTCGCCAGTCGGGTTCAAGTCGAGTTAACTTTAAATGTTTCCGGTTCGTTTCAGTTTTGAGATGAGTTTCAATTCTTTCAGGTCGGGTTCGGGTTGACCAGATTTTTCAAAAGAAATTCCCGGATAGTTTACAATTGGAAAATATATATATATATATATATTGGAATATTAATGAGTGTACATAAGTTCATTTTTAGCAAAAGATGAAACTAATATTAAAGGTGTCAACGGTGATATTAAAGATAGAAAACTTTTCTGTTAAATATATTTAAAATATGGATTCATTTTCTTTCACTTCGTGTTCTGGGCAGGTTCCGTTTGGAATATTTCGGGTACGGGTTGCTTTCGAGTTGACATTCTTGTTTTTGTCGAGATCAGGTGGGGTTTCGGGATGACTTTAAGCAGGATTTTTGGGTTAGAAATTCAGGACTCTATTTTGGATTATTTGCTATACACCCTTTTTACACTAAAATGTATTTTCATTATTTTACTTTCATTAAGTACATAACAGAATTAAATGCAATCAGACATTCACATTTGAATTTTGAATACACATTCAATTTGGGGAATATAAATACTCGGTACTTCTCCATTATCCCGTCGACCACAGTTCGTAACAAAAAACTATCCCCAAATTATAGGATTTAACACCAAAATGCATGATCGTGGCGTCACATTCACTTGACGTCAGAGGCATTACATTCGTTTGTTATGGCATCAAGTAGGTTTTAATTCGGTATATACATATACTTTTCATTATGTTTTATTTATTAATTATTTCATTAAATAAAATAACAATTGCGTCCTTAAACGGCAGTGCCATGTTATTAAAAAAGAAAAGGCATAGAAAAATGTTGCGATGAACAGTTACATACAATAAATCAGTTTCAACTAACGTCACAAACATTTGTTCACCAGCCGAGAGGGATAATTGAGAAAAAATAATGTAAATAAATATCCAAGATTTTTTTCTGATTTTATTAATATATTGTAAATTTTATTATTTAAACTTACTGATAGTAGACACTTTGGTGAGTGGGGTTTTTCCGAATTTCTTGTTTTTTATTTATTTGTTTATTTATTTATTTATTTAGTTTTGGGATTCAAATGGCAAAATTCCTCTATTTTTTATTTGGCGTTGCAGTTTGGCGATAGTTTTTTTTTATTATTATTATTACTTTTTCATGAAAATTCATTGATGAGATAATGGAGAAGCGCCAAATACTATTTTAGACACCTGACGAATGTAACTGAATCATGGATATGCAATTATAAAATTACTTATTATTTGCTCCCAAAAATTTTAATATGTTGTATATATTGCCTAAATTGTATAAAATTGTATATTTTACATATTGCATAAATATGAATCGACATTTAGATTTAAATTAATCGTCGAAAAATCATCATTTTTTAAAGTTTTCGCAGTCATTAATGTAAAAGAGAATGTAAGTATTCATTTATTTCATTGGTAAGCATTAATTTCACATTAAATAGCATTGAATATTTCTTTAAAACAACCTTAGACAACTACATGTGCCCTTAATGAATATTTACATTAACACGAGAAATTATTTTATTACTTAAAAATATATAAGTATATTTATCCACGCCTGCTGAAAAAAAAAATCCAAGCTAAATTTACTCTTATAAAAAAGAAATAAACAGTTATTTTTTAAATATCTTTTAAACAAAAATCTTATTTTTTTTCCCGGAATATTATTCTGAATATCATGGAAAATATATTTTTTAAGATGAAATCGATACAATGAAAAAAATGCCTCAAAAGAATTCAATTTGCTTAATTGTTCTAATGACAAAGAAACGCAAATTAGCGGAACCGCTAATTTTTCTTTAGGTCGCTTAATATAAAAGAATGTTTTTTTTTTCCTAAGATAGTAAAAATATTAGTTAGGAGAAGACAGTAACATGAAAAACAATGGTGATTACTTTGAGTTTTTTTTTGTTTTAATCAGAGACTCTTTTGAAAAAAATAGGTGATAGTAATCAATCTTTTGCCACGTTTTTCTCTTGATTGCTATAAAAAAATAACTGTAAAGGCAGGATATAAAAAGCGTTCAATCAAGCAAAAGTAAAAAAAAAGTGAAATAAAGAAATGAATATAATAAAACTAATTAAAAAAGAAATTTTTATGTACAAGTAATTAAAACAAGTTGGTAATTGACCGTCAAACGTGACAAATGACGTGCGTTTGTAGTGTAACTAGTTTTATAAATATTCAGATCTTGGTGCAATGGCTGTTGCACTCTCATGCAAAAATACATGAATAAAAAAAATATATTATGTGCAGATTTTCATATTAAAGATATTAATTTTATTTTATGAAATTATTTTTTAATGCACTTTTAGAAACAATTACTTACAATTATGTTATATTAAAATTATACTATGCGCAAATATCCAGTACAAGACAATGTAAAAAAAAAAAATCATCGTTATTATTTCAGTGAAATGAATTCTATCGTCTGTTATTATGATATGATTAATTTCCGTAATAAAATACGTACAGTTTAAGTTGGAAATATTTTATCTTTTGTTGACATTAGCTTTGAAAATTTCAGAACTTTAAATCCATATGTAGACTCTTTTTCTCTGTAAACATATATCCAAAAAACAGTCGGTAGATTACATGATTGCTAGAATTAAACAATTTAGTATAAAATTTCGGTTTTTAAAGTCAGTAATACGGAAATAAAAGGACTCCATCATAAATATGACGTAATCACCATGGCAACCTAGAATCATTACCTGTCATGGGATATCACTGAATTAATTACGTATGATTGGATTTAATAGAATGACGAAAACTTTTATTAATATCTTTTTAAGTTTTGATTCGATTTTCATAACATTTGAAATGTCTCGAGAAAATTCTGTAACGATTATATATATTAAATTTTAAATCATTCAGTTGGGTAGTTTTTGCGCTGTTATATGCTGACAGACGGACAGACGGGCGTAGCAGACGATAACTACAGCTGCTACGTATTTATATAATTACGAACGCACCTATAAATGTAAAATTTATAACATGTATTTCAGATAAAACATTTCAAAGATTCAAATTTACGAATCTGTGATTTACATTTTATTTTCAATAAAAGTGTTATTTTAAATTCAAAACCCTTGTCTCTGAAATGTAAATCTTTAAAAGACTGCAGCCCTTATCAAAACAAGATTTACTTAAATAAGATTTATTCCGAATATTCTGAAGATTAAATCTGCCGAAAGGATTTGATATGGAAAAGGAAATTTTAAAATGAAGAGATATTTAATATATGATAATATTTTAAAATAAAATGCTTCTAAATTAAATACTCTATAAAAAATATTTAAGGGAAAAGATTCAAGGATTATATTTCTGCAAAACAACATTCAAAAGAAACTACGCTTCAATAAAACCTTTGAAACTTTTCGAGAAATATGAGATTCAATAATGTTAATTAAAAATAAGATATAATAAAAAAAAGATGATATATTATATTTGTACGAATTTGCGAAAAATGAAACATGAGTTTAAAATTTATTTTATTTTGCAAATCATCGTAAGAATTCCGATTTCGGTGTACAAAATTCTTGGAAGTTTTGGAGCTGCAGTTCTTTGGAAACGTAATTGGCGGAGAAATTTCTAACAAAAAATTAGCAAAAATATTACTTCTCAGAGTTTCAGAAGTTTTCGTTTCGGTCGTGATTTTTACAAAAGCGTCACGTTTATGTTTAATTACATTTAAGTTTATTATTTATTGTGGAAATGACATATAGTTTATATTACTGTATCTAGGCATTCAAAAATATTCTTTAGTTTTTTACAAAAGGATATAACTTTTACAAAAATTCGACATTCTTAAAAATACTTTCTAACATTAACGAGTTTTAAAATTTACGATTCAAGAAAATTGTAATAAAAAATCTAACACAATACCACCAATTTATTAAATTATTCTAGAGAAAGAACGTTTTATTAATAACGATTGAATAACGATTTTGTGCATTACTGCAATGTATTCGTGTATCAGATGATTTTATTAGAATACATTGGACAAAATAAGCATAATATTATTCTGGTACGATCAAGAATTTGCAATTATTTATAAGCCTAACATGTTAATTACATTCTCACAAAACAAAATCGTCAAAAACGTAAAAAGTACAGACAGCAAGTTCCCGGAACACCCCTGTGATTGAAAGAGATTTCTTTGCTATTTGATTAAATTTCCGTCTTTTCACTGGTGAATTTCTGGAAATTCAGAGCTGGGGTTTGCGCATTATTCGTGTTTTGAGGGAAAAAAAGGACATATATAAAAATCACGTTCATAATACGAAAAGATACCAAGCAAAAATGTTGCCTGAACAACCCTGTGATTTGACGAAAATGCAGCTTTGAGAAATTCAGGTAATTTGTTGCATTAGATTGGGGAATTTTCTGTATTATAGAGGAAAATGAGGAAAACAAAGCAGAAATTTTCGTGTTTCAACAAAATATAATAAACAAAAAATTTCATTAATTCACGGATTTTGTTTTTGAAAATGTAATCTCTTTTTTAAATACATTATATATTTCTTATGAGAAACCCTATTTACAGGTTCTCAAATAAAAGTAACTACCGACCTGGATAGGCAGCGATTGATTGATGGCATTAGAAATTGTCTACAACGAACAACTCAGACTATCTCGTTGCCATTGTGTTCTTACATGGAAGATTATTCTACATATTTGTGTCAATTAACTATTCTTGGCACCAACCCTGTTCACCCACCAGCATGCTGAGATGTTCTCCCAAATCTTGTAAACAGGATGTGCTGGGTTCGTCCCATGTCCTGTTCGTCGGCCTAACCATTCGGCGTTTACTTCACATGTTTTACTAAATATGGGTTAGGATCCTATAGAAAGACTCCTAGGAAGTGAAGTCCCTCCCCTCAGCTTATACACATCGTGCAGATAACCGACCGAAACTAAAGATAAAAAAACACGCCAATAAATCCTACCCCTACTAATGTATCTCTTACATTACCACATTGTTCCAAAAATTAAGATCGGGGAATGAGATTTATTTCCGAATTTACTATTGTAAATTAACAAATTCGTTCTTTTTCTGCCTGTTTAATTAAATACGTAGTTTACTGTAGATTTGAACTGTAAAAAGCATTGTCCGAAGTTTCATTTTGAAGTTTCCTATTAGAAAATGTTTGTGACTAACGCAAGAAACACGAAGTGTCATTATAATTTTAACAAGAAAATCGAACCCGGGCTTCTCGGGTTACAAAACATAGTCAAAAACCATTTTTTTTCTAATTCTAATAAATTTTTCATATTTAATATATATATTTTTTAAAACTGATTCATTAACAACACCAAAAAAGAATTTTTATAAGGAAAATATCAATAATATATTCAAATAAAAAATTAAAATTTAACAAAGCGATACTTTTGTATTAGCCGCATGCCAAGAGTTAATGGAGAAAGAAATCGTCCAAGATTTCGCTGCTTAGTGCAGATGTTTTTATTCTGAAAATTCCAACTGTTTAATAACGTGGTTCGAGAATATGTCTGTTAAGTTTGCATTTTATTCATATTATATTATTATTTATATTTATATTTTGATAAAGTTTTAATTTCGTTGTGGAAAATTACCCGGAGACAATTGCTTAACTATTGAGTGCAAATTGTTTAATATTCATTCGCAATGGGTCTGCATGCAATGGAAAAAAAAAAAACCTCATGCTTGAAAAGTATTTTAAAAGCCATAATAAATCAGTCAATTGAGATACAATTTTCAAATAAATTGCATTTGAAAGTAGATTTTTTTTTTCAGTATAACGGTGTAAAATTTGAAGATGTGCGATGTTTAGAAATTTTAAAAAAATGCAGTAGCAAAAATCGCAAAACCAAAATTTCATTCTCAAGTGTTGCCATTCGCAAAATGACTTTAGCGTTTGTCAATTTTTCCATTATAATATATATATATTCTTTGATGAAAATTAAAATGTTGTGTCTTATATTCAAGAATCACAATGGAATTGAGAAATATTTTTGAACTCTGTAACACAGGAGACAAATATAGGGTACCCCTAAAATTTTGAAGTGTGGTTTAATTTGTTATTTATTGAAGATCCATAAGCAGAGTTGCCAAGACTCTGGTTTTTTGCATGCCAGTATTTTTTTTAGAGAAAATTTTCTACTTTAAAATAATTAAATAAAACTGTTAACTCCGATTAAATAAAACTGTACTAAAATACCGGTATCCAAAAAGCCGAAGACTTGGCAGGTCTGCAAAAGTAATGTGAATTGCAAATATGTTCAATATAATGTAAGAAATAGCATTATGTTGATACGGTTAACAAGGAAATCAAACCCGGGCTTTCCGGGTTACAAAACATAGGCAAAAACCATTTTTTCTAATTCTAATAGATTTTTCATATTTAATATTTATATTTTTTAAACTGATTCATTAACAACACCAAAAAAGAATTTTTATAAGGAAAATATCGATAATATATTCAAATAAAAAATTAAAATTTAATAAAGCGATACTTTTGTATTAGCCGCATGCCAAGAGTTAATGGAGAAAGAAATCGTCCTAACCTAATAAACCTAATTAGGTTTAAACTTTTGTAGCGGAAAAAATTTGCAGCAAAAGCTTTAACATCACAATTTCCAAACAAGAATCTTCGCGGTATATTTCTACATAGAAATTAGTCATGAAATATATTGTTTGGAAATAGTGGAGTTAAAATTTCTTGGTAACTTTCAATCCTACTGATTATATTAACTTTATTATATTGCTTTGTTATACTACTTTTGTTACCTTTCTATTTTAATTATACTTTTTGTACATTAGTATATAAGTGTGTTGCGGCCCGACTAATATCACAAACATATGTTTGCAGTGCCATGGTAAAAAAGGTTGAGTATTGCTGGTCTAGACAAAATGGTTCAATTACATTTTTTTTCTCTTTTGTTCCAACAGGACGATTAGAAATACAAATCATCATAACTAAAAAAGTAAATGGGTTAATGCTTAAATCAATCTTGAACATTGGGAATGAGGACTATATATCAAATTATAAATGTGAGATAGTGCAGAAAAAAGAGAAAACAAGGAATTAAACACATGTATACAGTTGATACTAAACGAAAGATTAAGTTTTTATTAAAATCCAATCTAATATGTCTGATGTCACAATGCATTTTCAAAAATAGATTTTAATAACACTTAAATCGCCTGGAAACTATTACTTGTTTGCTACGGAAAAACGAAAGGATTTTCCAGATGACACTACAGTCGTAAATTTTGTACCTAATACGAAATTCTTTTAATTACTAAATTTTAAAATAAAATGGGTGAAGAGTCAGTAGTAAGGCAACATTATATTTTTCTTAAACTAATAGCTGTTATTTATTTTCATTTCTACACAAGTTGGAGTACCTATAAAATCATTGATATAAGCTACAAATTTTCTAGTTGCAAGATTTTAAAATTTGTAGTGCAAAAGTCGAAAAGTAAAAAAAAATGTTGAATTCTATTTAGAAGTTGATTAAAACAAAATTAGTGGTTAAAAATCCAAAATATTTACAGAAACATTATTAGAAGAGCTCAGTTGTTTATTAGAAATGAGATAAAACATTTGAGAATGCTGTGACATTTTTTTTAAATTATATTTCTACGATTTAATATTACATTTGTCTTTTAACATGAAGTGTGTGTAATTCTTAATTTGTAAGCATTTATGATTAAAATTTTACACATTTCTTCTCTTCGTTGCATTTTAGGTCTAAATAACGCCATAAATGAATTTGTGAATGGTCCGAATTTTTATTGGTGAAATGACATTTAAATGGTACAATAAAGTGGCATAACTCAGCTTTTTCCCTCTAATGTAATTCAGTTAATTTTAAATATATAAGTATGCAGTTTTTTGTGATGATCTTGTCTGAAGACTAGGAAAAAATGTTTTAGCTGATCAATTTCGTCTAGGGAATTGAAAACATATAAAAGTGTATTTTTTATTATATAGGTCGCTATTTAATTAATATAATCTTATTTTTCCTGACTCATTTTGAAGAATTTTGCATTTTACATTGCCTATCTTTCTCCAAAAGATAAAAAAAATTAAAGAGCGCTTTATCTTTTTTGGATACCCTGTATAAGCCTTAATGTAAATGAATGAAGCAAAATTGGACGTAGAAACAAGAAGTACGGTGTTGGTTAGTGTATATAAAACTTCATTTATTAATGTAGTAAATACGCAAAATAAAAGTATTGAATTAATTATTTTGAGGTATCTACACACCTTCGGAGGTGATTTTTTTGAAATTGTTGAAATTTTCTCTTTATATCAATTTTTTCTAATGACATTTAAGTTAAAACTTTCAAAAATATATAAACATTTTAGAAATTACACAGAAATGTTTTTTTAAGGTGAAAAATAGTCATAATTATGTGAAACATTGACATTTGCGCAAAACATGATATCTCAAAATCACATTAATGCATTCACATTTTGTAAATTGCATAATAAAGAGAATAACATTCTCTAAGACATAGACTAGCCGTATTATAATAGCATCTCTATAGCAAATGGTACGGCACTTGAAGTAATAATGTAATGAAAAATTCGTAAATTGTTTTACAACTTTTTAACTTATGTCAATGTAAATATAAAACTAATTAATATATTACCATGATTGTAGTCTATTCCCTCAATAAACATTTGTGAAATAGGTACAAAAAATTTCAAGGAATTTCATGCATATTATTTTGCTATAGGATGTTTTGCGTGAAGTAAAAATCTGAAAAACTTCATTTTGAGAAAAAAGCTAAAAATAACTTTAAAACGTGGTTCTTGCTATAAAAATAATTATTATTCCTTAAAGGTTTGATTATATACTCCATGTATAATCTTGAAAATATAATCCAATTTAAATGCTAAATCTTGAAAAAGAAGGATGTAAACATACATTTCAGCTTACTTCCGGCTTCCAGAATGATATTTCCAGTTGTAAAATTCTTCGGCAAGCTATAATAGATGTATCTGTAAACCGCTGTAACTGAGGTTCTAATTAAGATATAGACACAGTTAAAGCAGAATTCGATAGATAAAAGATTGGATTTTAATATTATTATAAAAAGGAAAAATCGATATTTTTATCGAAAGTGACATTTCAAAGGATCTTAAATATTTAAAAAAAAAAAAAAAAAAACTTAGTTCGTCTTTGGTGCAAAGAATAGTTTAATGTACCTTTTCTGTGAATCAAACCGTTAAAAGATATTTAAGCAAAAATAACTTTGTGCTTATTGTTGGGAAGTATACTAATTGCATTAAACAACATTTTTGTTCACAACAGAAATTCATACGAATGTGTTACGTTTACAGTTTTAACTTTGATTTTAGTGTAACATACAGTGTGTCCAAAAAAGTGGTTAAATGGTTTATTTCTGTAAGTATAAGAGATAGTTAAATAAAGTAAATTAGAAAAAAAATTCATAAAAGGGTGAAGAATATACTTTCCAAAGAGTATTAAAGTTTTTATTGAAATCCAATTTAATATGTCTGATGCCACAAGCATTTTCAAAAATAGATTTTAATAACACTTAAATCGCCTTGAAACTATTACTTGTTTGATACGGAAAAACGAAAGGATTTTCCAGATGACACTACAGTCATAAATTTTGTACCTAATACGAAATTATTTTAATTACTAAATTTTAAATTAAAATGGGTGAAGAGTCAGTAGTAAGGCAACATTAATTTTGCTTAAACTAATGGCTGTTATTTATTTTCATTTCTACACAAGTTGGAGTACTTATAAAATCATTGATATAAGCTACAAATTTTCTAGTTGCAATATTTTAAAAGTTGTAGTGCAAAAGTCGAAAAGTAAAAAAAAATGTTGAATTCTATTTTGGAAGTTGATTTCTACACTTAATAAACTTATAAAACAAAAATAATGGATTGTTACCATAATTCCATATATTCTGATTTTACAAGCCACGAAATAAGTTAAACCTAAAATACAGTATGGTTAATGTGAAAAGCCATTAACTACATACATATCTTAACTGCAGAGGTGGGGAGGGGGAGAATAGGACACTGAGAAACAGAGAGATTTGGGAAATGTTCCATATATTTCTTCTGTGTTGCCAAACACCAACAAATAATTAATTTCGTAACTTTTAATCTTTGATATAATATTGAACAATTTTGTAATATTTATTTTGTGATAGGAATGAAGCTATGGATTAAGAGGAGGAGAAATATAGTGTAGTGTATACCATTTGCGAGTGAAGTAACTGAGGATATAGTCACAAGATCGCGGCTGTTGTATCGGATCAACAAAGCCTGATAATTGGGTTGGTAAATAATATCGTTCGGAAAACACAATTTTTTCTGCATACCTCGTATATTTTAATTAATTATATATTCACCATTGTTATCTATGACCTTTTGCCACCTTCCCAAAACTTCCATAATGGCGCGTTCACAGAACGTCTATGACTAATCGGCGAAAAATTTAGACAAGTGCACTTTTGCATCTCTCTCATCAGGAAGGTTTTCCCGTTCAAAGATGTTTGCAGAGATTTGAACACGTGGTGTATATGGATCGGTGAATATGGACGGTGAGGCAAGATATCCCAGTCGCGATTCAACAATTTCTACTGGGTGATTAATGACGCGTGGTGTTAAGTCATCTTTAGAATTGACCAATTGTGACCATATTTGACGCAAATCATTTCTCAGTTTATCTAATAGCGAGGACTATACAGTTGAATCAGTGATTATGCATCTGGTAACAACTCGTAGCAAAGCACACACTTGAAATCCCCCCACAGGGAGAGCATGATCTTTGTGGGAAGCAGTCCAACCTTTGAAGATGTTTGCGGTTTTCGCACTACGTTATCGTTGACTATACATTTTTAATATTCCCGTCACCATTCGCTTAAAAGAATGCTCGTTCTTTTAACAATGCGACTGAACAAATCTGTCTCGGTCAATTTATGTGGCAGCCAAACATTCAGACGAAAAACGTAGCCCAATTGGCGCAAATGGTTTTTCATGCTTGTATAGGAAATATTGAATCAGTGGTTATGCATGCTGGTTACAACTCGTAACATAGCACACCCTTAAAATCCCCCACACACGGAGAGCATGATCTTCCTGGGATGCAATCCGCCCTTTGAAGATGTTTGCGGTGGCACCTTCCTTTGTCGCCACGATTTTTGTCGCACTACATCATTGTAGACTATCCGTTTTTAATCGCCCGTCACCATTCGCTTAAAAGAAGGCTCGTTCTTTTGACATTTCAGCTGTGAATCGCAAATGAAAATGCGATTGATCAAATTCATCTCGGTCGGTTTATGAGTCAGCGAAACATTCAGACGGAAAATGTACCCCAGTTGGCGCAAATGGTTTTCCGTGCTTATATAGGAAATATATAAATCTGTAGCAACCTCGCGCACTGTTTGGGATGGATTCTCATCATCAATTGCCTTGGCATTGGTCGAACCAATCTCTGCCGGACGACCGGAGCGTGGCACGTCAGTTATGGTAAAATCTCGCGAAAGGAATTTGGTAAATCACTTTGATACACGTGTTCTGTTACGGCATCAATCCTGTATACACAGCATATTTTTCTTTGAGCCTCAACCGCTCGTTTGCTTTTTTTAAAACTAGTACAACAAAATGTCTCGTTAATGTAAGTTTCCTGCGTCCAATTTTGTAGCTACGCCGCGTACTTAGTATTCATATTTACGAAATAAAACATTCACTTATAAATTCCATGAAGCATAACCTTTCAATCGCAGAGTCGGGTTGCGGGGTGGCGCCAAGTAAGGAATGCCGGAAACGGAATGATGTATCTCCAACGAAAAACCGAACTGATTTATTTGCCAACTTAATACAAAGGGGAAAATTTTCACCAGTAAATATTAATGGAAATTTGCGACTTACTGCCTTATTTACGAAATATTTCTGTGTTAAATAAGGCAAAAATTACTTTTTTTTTTTTTTACTGGCGAAAGTTTTCTCGGCAGTATTATAATCTTTATCATGACATTGACAGGAGAAATGTTTACGCAGCCCTAAAATAGCGGTACCGCAGGGCCTGACTACCTTGGGCAAACCTACACCAATAAATGAATAAATGAGACTAAGTATGAGAGAAATTATACAT
Source organism: Maratus michaelseni (assembly GCA_963931845.1). NCBI lineage: Eukaryota > Metazoa > Arthropoda > Arachnida > Araneae > Salticidae > Maratus > Maratus michaelseni. The sequence continues at coordinate 344,843,802 of OZ007590.1, read as the reverse complement.
GAATAAGACATTTAAATAAGGAGATAATTGATATTAAAATTTACAGGTGAACGTCTCCCCTGGTGGTAATCAGTAACTGAGGAACCAGTTACAATTGAAGCCTCACCATTTTGAGTTTATGGCAATTCGTCTTTATTCATAGTTCCATGGTAATAAGTGTCAATATAGATTTCCATGTAGAATTCATTATATACTTTTGATCTATATATAAGAGATATTTACTTTACAGATGTTTTTAAGCCCTCAGATGTAAATTTTGTGCACATAGTAATAAATAAAACTTTTCATTTAGCTTAGGTCTCTGAAAGCGTAATAGTCGTCAAAACGTAAATTTCTTATATTTTTCCTCTACCTTGTCTGTTTGTCCCATTCCTTCTGCATGTGAGGAAGGAATGAAATCAAATTGGTCGGAAAATTAAAATTTTCGAATATTTTACTCTAGCTTATATATATAGATATATTATTTATGATAATATTAAACACTACTATACCACAATTCTATCCAAAGAATGTTATTAAGCAAAAAAAAAATCAGCTTTCCTGCATTTTCTTTCCTACACTTAATGAAAATTTCTGAAATCTCTAAATTCCAGGACATAATCGTTAAGCAATTTTCAGAAATTAATCAGAATTTTGTATATTTAACCAGAATGCAAAGACAAATCGTATAACTTCTTCAGAAACAAGATTTAAAAAATCTTAGAAGTAAATATTTCACAAATTTTTATTTATTTTACAAAGAGAATATTTAAGGGATTCATAAAACTTCTGGGTTTCATAAGCAGATGCTAATTAAGAAAAACAAATTATCTTCCAGTGGAAGAAGCATTTGAGTCGAGTTTGTGAAACTTCAAATAAAATTCTCGAAATGTTTTATTTAAGAACTTAACGAAAAACGATATTTCTGAGAATTGAAAATTTCAAATATATACTTCTTGCGCAATTACAAAACAAATTTCATTTCATTTCATTTTCTTTCATTTCATTTCATTTCTAGAAACAATATTTAGAAAGTAAAACTCAAACATTTCAGAGATTTTGTATTCGAAAAAAATATTTCGTAATTATCATAATTTACATAAAGAAAGTTTAATTAATAATATCCTGTTACTGGTAGAATATATAAAGAAATATAAGTCCGAACAATGATTATGTATTTTATCGTTATATTGATGACATTATCATATTTTATTTCAATGAAAAAAATTGCACATCACCACTCAATTTTTATCCTACTCAGCTTAAATTAAGCGAAAATGATTTAATTAATAATAATATAAACTTTCTTGACTTAAAAATTAATATTACTAATAATTATAAATTAATTTTTGATATTTATGATAAGAGATTTGATTTCCCATTTAAAGTAAATATTTTTACCAATTTTGCTTCATGTTTACATAAATCTGTTTATAAAATTATAATTATCAATTATCTACATCGTATAAAATACTTATGCTCAGATATAAATAAAAACAAAAATATTAGATATATTCGAGATCAAGCAAAAATATATGGTTATCCAATTTTTATGATAAATTCAATCATCAACTCTTTTAAATAACATTTATTATATAATTTAAATATAAACATGGTATGTAATAAATTATTGTTTTAGTGTGCGATAACATATAACAAAAGATATAGAAAATAATAATTATAACATACATTATTACAATTATAACATATTAGGAAATTTAATATTTAATATTTGTTTGAACATTATATACACTTTATATAGAAAATTACAAATATAACATACATAATTACAATTATAACATATTAGGAAATTTAATATTTGATTGAACATTATATACACTTTGTATAGTTGTGATTGTGCGTTGCCGATCACCTCTGTTTAAGGTGTTATTGATGTGCAGTTTTCATACATTTATAAATTAACTTATACAATAACAAATTAAATTATACATGGATAACATTGGTGATTATAACTCATAAACATATCTATTTGCAATATATATAAATACAAATATATATAGTTTTTAGTTTTGTCTATGAATAATTAAATTTAACAAGTATTTTAATTACTGCATTGCATTAATTTGATTGAAAAACAGTAGTAATACTATTAATTATCAATTTTATAATTTTTGAGATATTTTGAATTGTTTGTGAATTATTTAATTAGATATTTAAATTAATCTATGAAATATAAATATATTTACAATGTAGTATAAATTAAACATTAATTATTTAATAACAAGTCTAATATATATTTAAGTAGTAGTAAAAATAAAACATTAATTATTTAATAATATGTCTATAATATCAGTGGATTAACACAGCTGGCAGCAAAAACACTTTGAATTAAAATAATATCTCTTTTACATAATATATTCTTGTTAAGAATATCTGAAATGCTGTGCAAGTTGAATTAATTCTGTGTAGATTTATTCATATAGTAGTATTATATTTTATTTGAATTTAAAGTAAAACTACAAGTTAGTATTGTTTTTTAAAGTTTATTTATATAATTAAATCTAATGAAGTGAGTATGTAACTAATAAAGTGGATATCTAACTAAATATTAATTATGAATTATTATAATACCAATAGATGGCGACACTTTACCTTTCATGTAGTTGTTGATAATATTGTTAATATTATATTTAATTTAACTATAGAGGGAGCTATTGATTGTATATTAATTTTACTTTCAGGAATTAAAATTGGATGGAGTAATATATATTCACGGATATAATTTTGTTATAAGTGTATTAAAACCAGAATTATTTTGTGTGTTTTTGAATCATTTTGTGTTTGGGTGTCATCGATGGGGATGTGTTTTAAAAAAAGTGTGTTCTCAACTTGTCTTTCAAATCATTTCTCGACTTAGTCAACATATATGATGCATTGCCATGTGGATGTGAATATTATGCAGAAGTTGTGACATTTTAAGGATTCTGTATAATTATTGTGAGTAAAATATTTTATCTACACTTTACGCGTTCATATTTCCAATTTTATTATTTCAAAACTGTTATCTCGTGGTAATTTCGTGAGGTGTTAAATACAGTTTTTGGGATAATCGATGTGAGTGAAATATATTGTATATTCTTAATGGTTTTTTATTTCCTATTTAAATATTTCCAAATTTTTATTTCCTATTTAAATATTTCCAAATTTTAATATTTCCAATTGTTGTCTGGTAATAATTCAGTGTACCTGGATGATTCTACTGATCTTAGCATTATGCCAGTAGAATTATGAAACACTGAATTATTATTTAAAACACATGTGGGTGCATCCAGGCTGATGAGTACATGTGCATGTGTTTTTTCATATCCAATTCATATTTAATTCTCATGTGATCCAATTTTCCATTGTATATGGTTCATATTTAATTTATTAATCCATTTGTATTTACTTAATTGCAACTCCAATTTATAATTTTTTTCCCTTTCTCTCTATTTCTTTTTTCTTTTTTCAATATTCTTTAGGTATGAGTAAAATTTGGCCAATTACCATTGAAGCACAAGCTATGGTAATATTATGTTTGCACATGTTAATTATTAGCTATGTGGTATTCTGTATACACAATATCATTAATTATCTCTTTGGAGATTTAAGTAGAATGATAATAGAACTTGATATGTTTTTTGAAATTCATAGATATTATAATTATATACATATATATATATATATATATATATATATATATATATGGTCAGTTTCTTATGTTTCAATGGTTAAATTTTACTTAAAGTTTTATATATACATATATATATATATATATATACTACAAAATTTAAAATTCCATACCCTATTAAATTTATTGTTTAAAAAATTCCTTTTATTAATATTCCAATTACAACCCTAGTTTATTAAAATATTCCCTTTCTTAAAAATATTCCATTACTGTCCATATTTAAAACATTTTTTGTTTTAATCTACTTAAATTATTTTTTTATTTCCCGACAAATAAGATGTAAAATTCACATTTCATAAGAATATTTCTTCTTAAAAAACCTATTTTATTAAATTGTTTATTAAATATTTCCTATTAATTCCCTCATTTAAAGCTTTTTTATTTATTTTAATCTGTGAAAATTCACCATTTTTCCTCTCCTAATAGTCTAAAAAATCATTCTTTTAAATTGTTTTCAATACACAAAAACCGAAACTTATTCTTTCAGTTTCCCGCATTTTTTAAATTTCTATAATGTTCTAGAAAATTCCTTTCCCACCAAAAGAATAGGAGAGATTTATTTCTTGAATGTTAATTCACCGATAAAAACGAGTGCGAGCGAAAGTTGAACATGCATTGGATAAAGAAGGTCACGTGTTACGAAATTCTTTTTGCGCCGCTAACAGAGACAGAGAGGGAAGGATTTTTTGATGATTGTTAAAATAAAATGTTGCTGGTGGTCTAGTATGTTTTAACATAGAGTATTGCTAAGAGAGAGCAATACCCTGGAATTTAAAGATGAGTGGGTTTAAATAAATGATTTCAAGTGCCATGGTGTTCTTCTTTCCTTTATTCTACAGATTACTTGGTCTACTACTGCTTTAAGTTCAAGCTACGACTGCATTAATTTGAAGATGTTTGCCATCATTTTTCTTCGACTGTTGTATTGGAGCTAAAACAATAGCAGACTGCAACATATATATATATATATATATATATGTATATATATATATATATATATATATATATATATATATATATATATATATATATATATATATATGTGTGTGTGTGTGTGTGTGTGTGTGTGTGTGTGTGTGTGTGTGTGTGAGAGAGAGTGTGCGTGTGTGGGTGGGTGTGTATTGACCTTTAAAAATTTTTTAAGTAAAAATAAATAAAATCTTTTTTTTCTTTTTTTTATGATATTTAATATATATATTTATATATATTGTTAAATCTTTATTTTATAAAATATTTTTTTTTTGTTAAATCTTTATTTTGTAAAATAAATATTTGATACTTGCAAGCTAAATAAATAAGATCCGGTGTAAAAAAAAAAAGAGATATACCCTGAAAACCAACGCAGTAATTAAAAATAATAATCACCAGTTTAATGAAAGTAACGTTTTCATTTTTCATACTTCATGTCTACCACTCTAGCAAGTACGCGCGTGCACATTTTATGGCAAAAGTGATATATCTTAAAGTGTTATCATATACGGCACTAAAACTGCCTGAAGGTCATTGTTGCACCTCAATTGAACTTTTCGTTTGGGAATAAAAACGGTTTCACCGATTTCCAATGCAGTTTTGTGTGTCTCTGATAAATTTGTTTCTCCCAAAGCTGCAACAAGTAGATATATTAATTAATTACTTCAAGGTTTAAAGATTCAAGATTTATTTCTCCAGTAATGTAATTCATACGTTTTTTGCAAAGTCATTTAAAATGTTTAAAAAAAAAAAACGTAGTGAAACGAAAATATATATATATATATTTACCAAAACAGGAAAAATGAGAAGATATTCAATATATATTTTATGACAATCCAGAAAAATTAATTGAAGATTTAAAAAATGTATATGTGTACTTTTAAAAGAAAATGTATTGAAACAAAATATAAAACGAGGTAAAAAAGAAAAAATATATATACATCATAAAAAGTTCTTTCTGGCATAAAAAAAAATTATCAATTTAAAAAAAAAAGTATAGAAAATAAAAACTGATTATTTTTTAAACAATAGATTTTTTTTTATTTAATATATTTTCCTATGTTTAAATAATCATATTGTTTCATAATTAATTATTGTACTTATATTGTTTAAACTTATATTTCTGGATATTGATATCTGCATGAAAATATTATAAAAATTTGATTTTCTCTATCGATAGGCATAATTTCTTATCTAAGTTTACTATATTAAGAATATTGTGAAATACCTTGCATTTGTAACAGCGTAACAAAACGGAACACTTGTGTCGTAAAAAGTAGGACGTGCGCTAACTCGTAAGAAAACGTTAAAGTTGCGCTAGCTGAACGATTGATATCCATTATTCAGAGTGTCTTATCTTATCGTTGACCGATAGCTATTAATAAAACTTTTTTAGTTTCAAATGCTGTTCTTTATCAATTTACGTCAAAATAGTTATTTCAATTTCTATGCGGTCCCCGGATAAAAACGTTTTTGACTTTTTTTACCTGTTAGAAATAATTAGGCAATGTAAATCAAAAGTCTTTAAAATATAGTAGGAAATATGATGATGTTAAGAAAATCCTAAATAAATAATCCTACTATTAATTGTTAAAAAGTTGCACTTTTTCATATTTTTATACGACCTTCGTAGGCAAAATTAGTAAATTAGAAAAGAAAAAAGATCCCGTTTCCCGCAAGAAGATCATTACAAAAAATTGTATATCTATATCTTCAAAAGTAACCGATTCGGATTGAAGGATAAAGCTCACTTTTCTTACCGTTTAAATTGGCATTCCATTTGTGAAAACAGGTATCACAAACAAACTGACGATGGCGTTCTTTAGATGAAAAATATGATAACAAATAGGAAACATTGAATCATAAAAATAAACCTTATACAGGAAGAAAACATGTAAAAGAACAAAATGCTTAACCGCAACTCCAAGAAAATTCCATTTGTGTATTATTGCACAAATAGGTTTAACTTCGGTGCATTTGTTACAGGAAAAGTGCCACAAGCGTTGTTATCCGGAAAACCTTTGGATTACGCTATGTCACTTTGCCATCACAGCAGAAGGGCAAATTGTGCAGGGGATAAATTTACTAAATCCTCCCTATCTCTTCTTCGCCTTTATTCTAAACGGTTTTACATCCTTATACACGCGTTTACAACTTTATTCAGAACTAAGTTCTTTAATTTTATGTTACAATAAAAATATCCGATCTTCTTTTGCCTTTCAAATTAAATGTAGTATTTTTGAGTTGTGTCACTTTTCTTGCGGCGTGAGCGGAATGAAGTTTTAAATCGTAGAAACAATTAAAATAACACAATTCTAAAAGAATTTTAAAGTGTTTTTTTTCTACATGAAAACATAGCTGCGCTCGTCTAATAATGCTTGTGTAAATTTCTTAGCATTTTTGCCACTAATATTAATGCATGCACCGATTCGTTTCCTTTAGGTTCAATTGCATATGTATTATCGTCCATATTTCTAATTTATTGGAATGGCTGTCAGATTTATATTTCTGATTTGATATATGGTCCCAATTGAGAATGTTCAATTTTTATTTAAGCATAACTCAATCAATTTTAAAGTACGCGTATGCAATTTTTTATAATATTTCTTTTACATTAAAGGGGTTTTTTTTAGCTGAACAACTTTACTTAGAGTGGACCTTGTACAAATTTAAAACATTCAACTGTTTGAAAATTATCTCTAGCAGGTAAATAATTAACAAATTTTTCAACCTTTGTAGGAGATTCTGTATTTTGTAAAATAATTATATATATATAGATTTTCTTCAGTAAAATGAAAATACAATTCCGTATATCATGAGATGAAGTTGTAATATTCTGCAATAAAAGTTACTACTTCAATTTCATTAATAAATGTATTCAGTTTTTCTTTGTCTCTAACACATTCAATTTTTTTTATGTCTCTGACAGATATGAGGACCCGTAAACATATTATTTAAATTAATTTGAATTCTGCTTTTAAATATTCTTTATGCAGAAAATCTGATAAATTCTTCTTAAACTGCATTATTATTTTATTATTATTCTTATTATTATTTTGGAAATTTTACTTAGCTTTGATTTATTTTGAAAACAAAATTAATAATTCTGATCATTACATAAAAACAAGTGATACTTTTATGTTAGCTGGGCGCCAGTGATAACTCGCCAAATCTTATTTCATTTGGCATCATTCGAATTGCAACCCTTTCCTTTATGTAACACAAGTTTCTATTTCTGTGTATATAAAATTTAGTGTATACGATACTTTCATCATGAAATAAGATGTTTCTAGTTTATGTTTTGTCTTATTTTAGCATTTTTGTTATTGACTAAGCTTAATCTTTAATTGATACTATTACGTGAGATTTTATTATTTGTATTGATATGTTTGTGTTCACGTATTTTATCATGATTATATTTTAACTATCTTTAAGTAAATTTTTTAAGATATTGCAATGTTAAAATGTTGGATATTTGCTATTAGCTAATGTGAAAATATTGGCTATTTATTATTAGCTAATGTGAAAATATTGACTATTTGTTATTAGTTAATGTTAGCAGATTGGGGAGAAGAAAAAAGGTTGTAAAAATTTTTGGCGATCACTGGCGTCCAGCTAACATAAAAGTACCGAATAAATTTTAGATTATGGTTAGTTAAAAAGCTGTTATTGTTAGAACAAGCAAATATTTTATATGTAACAATTTTACTACGAAACTACCTTTAAATGCCAAATACATTACTATTTACTCAAACGTTTAAACTTGTTTAATTTTTAAAAAATGCCGACAGTTTAGAACCATTTTGCGACTTTATACATAGCTCGCCTATAAAACTGCATATTGACTATTTCATTTCATTTTGAAATGTGTTCCAGATTGATTTTATGCATGAAGTATTTTTAAATATCATTCAGGAATTACTGTTGCTTAAAATTTGAAAATTATAAACTCTGCTTTTAAGCGACATTATCGCTTTTCATGCCAAAAGCTAATTAAAGTGGAAATTCTTCATTTACGTTTTTAGATTCAGATTGGGTGAAAATCTAGATTCAGCAATCATTTAATGAGAAGTTCAAATTAAAATGAAAGAAAAATTATTTTTCACGTTTTTAAAAACTGACTTTTTAATGATAGTTCAAATTAGCATCTCGCGATTAAATTATTAAAATTAACAAAAATCCGTTCATAGCTTTAATATTTATCGCTTAAGTATTAATCGAATCTAACGAATGTCTATTAGATCCCACAACAAAGAATTTGTTTTGTTTTGCAGGTAAGGAATCCTTTAAAAATATAATAGCATCTATTATATTTTAAATAAATGAAGCCATTTAAACTTTTAGTGGTCAAAATTATGAAGTATATTCAAATTTAAAGCGAATTCTCGTCATTTATGTTTTTAAAATATATACGTTTTCAAGAGAAGATGGTCTAAAATTTATCTTAAAATTTTCTTTCCCTTTATGGTTCATTCAAAATATTCAACCTTTCATCCCTTCGGTGCCTATCAAATGAGTACCAAGTTTCTTCTAAATTAAATAATGGTATTCCCCGATTAAGCTTATCACCTGAACAAGAAATTATCTGAATAGCACCCCTGGCCCTATGGTCAATAAAATGGAGTTGACACGCATATTCACAGTACCTACTCTGTTCTGTTCCGATTGGCTCGCCAGACTCCAGACCATACTGACTTTTAATGTCTTGGAAGTGGGAATCGACTGCATCACGTAACCCGTATTTTTGATACACACAAATTAATTACAACACAATTGAATGATGATTGTGAATAATTTTAAAAATACATATATAAATATTTTACGTACATTTATCACCTATTTTCTTCAATATCTACAAGCGCAATAAGCAAATTGCGCGCTTTTCCTAATATCAGCATTGTTTGTACAAGGGTTTGTATTTTATAAAATTAGTACTTTTTTAATCATGTACCCTCACTAACGCATGTATGAGTGCTTCGCGCACACAGGAACAACAGCAACAAAACTTACTGGATGCATCAATCTTATAGTGTAGCAATCTCAAAAATTCATGAAATTCATTAAAGCAGCGATGCATGTATTAACGCTTCGTGCCCATGAAAACTAAAAAAATCACTGGATGCCAGAACAACCTAGCTGTGTAGAAATCTAAATAATGCATGAAATACGTTAAAGATGCGATCACAAACGAATGTTTGAGCGCTTCGCGCCCATAAAAACAAAAAGAAATCATCACTTAATTCAGTGTAGCAATCTCAAAAATCCATGAAATTAGTTAAAGCCGCCGTGATCACAAACGCACGTATAAGTGCTTTGCGCCGATAAAAACAAAAAAAATTAAATAAATCACTGGACGCAAGAACCTCGGTGTGTAGCAGTCTAAAAAATGTATGAATTTCGATAAAGTCGATATCACTATAATGCGTGTATGAGCCATTCGCACCCATTAAAAAATTAAAATAAGTGAATTTGCTAAATCATTGCATTGGAATCTCTAAATATAGGAAATTTGTTAAAACCACAATCAATATAACGGATATTAAAAATCTTCACAATATATAAATAGGTAATTTTTTTCAAATTATTTTTTATACTTAATTATTAAACTAGTCGGATGTGCCAATTCCAAAACTTTCTTCTATCTCAGTCATGTTAATACTTCAAAATTCGCTATCACATCTCCAATAAAATCAATATTCTTCATCATTCTGTTGTATGTCAGCTGCTTACGAATTGTCAGGTTACCTGGATGCAATCAGCCGATGAATACTAAACTACGAAAAGTCCTTCTGCCTGTACGCCAGGAACAGATAGCCTCCCTATTCCTTGGTTTAAAGATTTTAGCTAATTTTACTGGAAAACAGAAAGCAAAAATGCGTGAAACCTGATTAAAGAAGATTCATTCTCATTTCTCGTCAATATTGAATTTGAATGAGAATATCGCAAAATTAGTCCTCTACAGCCAAGTTGGCTTCATTTATGGCAACTTATTTTTGCCACCAAATTTGGCAATATTTTGCCAAATATTTTGCCAAGTGTCACCAAACTTGGAGAGAATTTGACGTTGGCAAATATAAATATATAGTGTTCAGCATATAAGAGTTGGAACAATGGTTACAATAATGAAAGAAAATGTGTCGAAACCATGTTAACTAAAACTCATAAATTAAACCAGTTTATGGATGAATTCTGCTGTTTTGTTTGAAAATGTCAGCCACCCTAAAATTTCAAACCGCTATATCTCAGCCATTTTTTAAGATAGAGGCGAAACAAAAATTTCTCTGGATTCTCTGGATCGAGGCCGAACATTTAAGGAAAAAAAGTTTTAGGATTTCTAATTTTTTTGAATTTACACATCTTTTTAAATTTGAAATCTTTAAATGGCTATCACAGTGCCCCCTTTAGTCGAAATATCCCCAAATTCTAATAGAAGCTGCTTGCTATAGCCAAAAACATAGAAAGAAAATGGGGTTCAACTTGAAGCATAACTTCATACACTTTTAGATGATACAATAGTAAAAATAGAACAAAAATACCGATCACAGCGCCCCCTTTCGTCGAAATATCCCCAAATTCTAATAGAACCTGCTTGCCATAGCCAAACACATAGAAAAAAAATGAGGTTCAATTTGAAGCATAACTTCATACACTTTTCGATGATACAATGAAGACACACAGACGGGCAGACGGACAGATAGACATTTTGTAAAAAACATATTTTTCGGAATCTCTGACCCCTAAAACGTGTAAATCCGTCGAAAACCGGAAGTCGAAAAAAATTTCGATTGCAATACTTTCTTCTATTGTAGATAGAAGAAAGTAAAAATAGAAACTTTCACCTTTTTTTCTTCAAATTATTTTTTATAACTGAAATAAATATAGAAAATTGTCCACGTTCTACTTGTTTTAACTCCTCTCTCCTAGAATCAAACTGAAGTCCTCAAGTATCGAGGAAAACGAGAGAGCACTAAGCTACAACGCACTTATTCCAAATAGCTTAGAGCAAAGTTTTAATTCACCAATATCAGTTCTTCCAAGACATTGAAAATCAGTATTTGTCTGGATATCTGGGTGAACCAATAAGAACTGAATTAGATCGGAACCGCGTAGGCATTGTGAATATGCACTGGACATATGATCTTTATGAATTGTAGCGCTAAAGTGTTTAGTTTTCATTTCAAATTATCTAAAATTTATAGCAATTTTGAAAGAATGATGAGAGGTATGAAGTGCCTACGATGTTTGTCACGCCACACTGCAAAATAAATCCGTTAAGAAACGGAAAATGTAGTGGCAGATAAATTGCCGTATGTTCTTCGTTTTTTCACAAAACGTCCATTATGGATTTCCTCCGTTTTCAAGATGGATATATTCTGCTATTCAAAACGGAAATTTCTTTTTTAAAAGATTGTGAGGAATAGCGCAATATAAAAACAAACTAAGTAATAATAATTAATAATGCATGTTTACATGGGACATGTTTTAGTATTGAATATTACTACACCTGTTTTTTATCGTCTTGCCCTCCCACGGATCTTTCATATTCGCCATTAGATGATGAATGCTCTGGCCAAGACATCAATTACGAAACTTTAATTAGAATTTCTCCGTTTTCTTCCAATTAAAAAGGAACATTTCCATTTGCCAATCTTAAAGAAACATTTATGTTTAACATTCAACGAGTAAGGATAAAAAGAACATTTTCCACTCTTTCCGAAAAAAATTACAATTTCCACTCAAAATCGAATTTTTCCGTTAAAAGACAGAAATTTTACATAAAATCATGAGTATATATAAGGATTTTTTTTCTGTAGTGCATCATTTATACTCCATAGATGGTGATCAGTGGATTCGTCTTGATGCACACATGTTCTTCAGGATGTAATTTGTTAACAAATTCCGAAGCAGTGGAATTAGTATAACTTATAAGCAATCTGATGGCAAGGGAGGAAAAAGCCGTAAGGCCATGCATCTCTATTTTTTTAAATAAATTAAATTCAAAACATCAATTTAGCACATTATTGGTCGCGTATTTTGAAGCACGCCATTAGTTACGTATGCGCATTTCTTTCACAGTACCCACACCTATTATACAATCAGTACGCGTAATGAAAATCCAGTAGATGTCATTTAATGTGATCACTTCGGGACCACGAGTTTTTAATAGCAATATTCGATTGATATTCGGTTCGATTTAAGAAAATACCAAATGATAACATCTAGTAATACTATTACTAAGAAAATTATTACTCACCCTTGTTGAAATGATGACATTTAAAGTGGTATAAAACATTTATTGAAAGAATTAGGTAATTTGTTTATAATTCTTCCTTAAAATTTAATAATAAATTGTTCATACTCATATTGTCCGAGTGATATTACACTCTTCTTCTCAAAATTTTCAACAAGTTCCTCATTTTTGCATTTGTAGGTGGTCTTTCAAAATGTTGGTTTTCGTCGTCCTCTTAAACATCGTCATCATTATTTCGTATTTCGTCTCAAACTTTTTTTTTTTTTTTCTGTCTCTGCGAGCTTTGCAGCTACCGGAATGTCATTGTTGATCGCCATCCAGGCCTCATAATCGTCATATCATCGGGGAGGTTTTACATGGTTTCTAAAGCTTTCAGTTCGTCATCGTTTTGAGCTTCACTGTTTCCTGTACTAACACATTTTTAACTGTAGCAGATGATATTCGATACCATGATATTATCAGAAGATGCAGTGCGTCTAGAAGATTAGTTTTTTGACTAGTTTATTGTGATTTCATAATTGGAAAGTCTGTGGAAATTATAAATAAGCATGGAAAAGTGTGCAATGATGTACTGTCTTACAATATTCCGAGTATATGGCTTAATTTATTCAAGAAACAGTAAAATGTGATTTCTCCCTCCCCCCTTTTTCCTTCGTTCCTCACCTTTTTTTCTTTGCAATGGTACCGGCTGTTGGACGAATGTAGATAATTTGAACTCTCCCGTAGGCTCGCAGTACAGAGACATGCGGTTTACAAGGAAGAGATCTGGACGTATGTTTTAACATCAGTTTTATTTATAAATCCTGATGAAGCCTGGGTTCACAGCCGAAAGTGCTTAATTTATTTAAATGTTTTAAGATCTAAATAAAGGTTTTAGTCATCTTTTAGGTAATGGAATCATATGTTTTTGTGTGTACTTTTATTTTAGATATAATTGCATTTCTCTAGGCAATACTGGCCAAACCTTAACGTTTTTTATTGAGGTGAACAACAATGAACTGCTTAAAATTTAATTATATTCGCACAATATTGCAAGAATTATTTCGTCAATGAAAAACCAATAATTTCGAAATTGGAGAATATTGAGGGGGGGGGGGTTACTGGAAGCATTTACAACGTAAAACCAATATTTACGCAATATTGACATTTCATGAGAAATATTTTGAGTGTAAAACTAATATTTAAATATTATTCGAAACGCCAACAGGATACTGGCATTTCATTAGAAAGATTTCCAATGACGATCCGATATTGAATGTATAATATTGAAAAGTTAACTGGTGTTGAAATATATTGAAAATATTTCCAGTGTTTTTATTTTTCTTATTTACACACAGTAATGAAATTCTTCAACTGAAAAAAAAATTTCGCCAAATGCTAAAACTGCAAAAATGCTTTGTTGAATTACGTATTTGAGTAAAATTACGTCTCGATATGCGTTTCAATATTACACGAGGAAAATAATGATTGATAAGGGTTTTCTGTATTAAAACATTACTTAGTTTATTCCTAGCCTTAAACGAAGCTTCAAATGTATCTCGGGATAATTTTTTATAATATTTTGAGAAAATTTTTAAACATTTCTTGGGTTGAAACTGGAATTTATAAATAAAGAAAAAAGTGCAAACAGAAAATTATACAATTTATGAGAAAATATTAGCTCCAGTATACAATTAAAAAATAAAATTTTACTTTTTTCTTTAGCAAAAATAAACAGATTACAACAGATTAGAATCGTTTTTTTCTAACAAGGAGACCACCAAACATGATGCGCACAAATTTTGATGATTTTAAAGTATGTTGTAGGGGTCATACCCCTAACTATTCAGGTCAAAGGTTTCCTTCAAATGGGCTTTAGTTTTCGAGAAATTTCAGGTTAAAGTTCAGCATGCATTTCAAATGCCCATTAGTTCGCAATCTTGAACGAGGTTTTCGTGGCTCTGTGCTAGCGCGCACGATTTGAGAGCCGGCGATGAGGGTTCTGTACTCTCGTGTGACTTTTACCTTTTTTAATAAATTTTATATGTTTTTCGCGTTATAAGTTTTATGCAGATTTATCAATTCTACATCTTTGAACTTTTTGATATTTTCCTAAAAATTCCATTTCCATTTTCGAATTTTTCGTGAAATTTTATAGTTTTTGCGCAATTTTTATTCTAATATTTCTGTTGATAAAAATCCAAACTATTTTAAGTCTTGATATCTCGTCTTTTTAAAATGATTCTTGTCTACATTTATGTATATTTAATTATTTATTTATCGTAAGTATGAAATAATGCATTTTTTTAGCTGCATTTTCAAATTAAAAAAAAATAAATGATTAAGAAAAAATTAACAAAATAATGTATCCTTTTAATATTTGATTTGTTCTAAATATATTGTAATATGTTAACTGCGGAAATACTAAAATATTTATCATTACCGACATCGACATTTTTAGATTATTAAATATGGAACTAATTGTGTGATACATTTCGCAAAAATATTCTAAGCAAATTCCGCATTAAAAATCGCCTTTAAATATATTCTTTACGTAAATTGTTTTAACAATATTGGAAGAATGTATAAATTAGCATATTATATATTCTTTAAATACTTAAATTGTGATAAATTTATTTAAAAATGCATTAAATTTGGAAAAGAAATTATTTCAAACGTGGTAATTGTCTTTAAAAATACTTAAATTGTGATAAATATTAAAAAATGCGGCTTAGATGCTTTACACTCACGCTAAAAAAAAAAAAAAAAATTATCGGTTAAAAAAAAGAAAAAAGTCGCCAAATTTAGGGGATTTTTTTCTTTAATGGCAACCTAGCCATTGTATTAAGTTATTCGTTTGGCGCAGTCTTGGAAATCGCGCCAAACAAACAGTCGCCAATCTTTTGTTTACATTTTAGCGTGATAGTAACACATCTGTTTCAAAAATGCATTAAATTTGGAAAATAAATTATTTCAAAACGTGGTAATTGTCTGCAAAGGATTAAACGAAATGGATAAAAAGAAAATTTTATTTATTCTAATATTACCGTAAAAGTCATTGCAGACGATTTTTTTCAGGTATTTTTTATATCTATTGTAATTTACAAACGATTTTTCATTTCTAGTTGAATTTTTCTGTATGGCATCGACTTGTTAGAATTAAAAAAATATTAATTGTAATATATTATTTTTTATTTGTGCAAATCAAAAATGATGTTGAGTTTGAACTTTACAGTTAAATGTATTTAAATAACAATATATATATATATATATATATATATATATATATATATATATATATATATATATATATATATATATATATATATATATATATATATATATATATATATACATAACTGGCTAAAACTTGGATATAAGCGTTATTGTTTTAATATTTTATTACTCCTTTCAAAATAAGTTGTTGAAATTACCTAATCATACCACTGCCTCCTGGAGGCAGTGATCATACATACCTTTAGAAAATTTGAAATAAAAAATATTTTGTATAAATTATAAAAGAATATAAAATTTTATTTAAAATTTCATAAAGTTAAAAAAAGTATTATAGAACGGTTATTAAAATATAAAGGGTAAATAATAATAAACAAAAATAAACAAAATCGAGACATAAATTAGTTTGGAATTTCGTGAAATATTAATTTCAAAACTGCACAAAAAAAATGTAAATTATTACGAAAAATTTTAAAATGTCAATGGAATTTATTAGGAAAATATCAAAAAGTTCAAAGATGCAGAATTCATAATTCTGCATAAAACTTATAACGCGACAAATATATTAAATTTATTAAAAAAAGGTAAAAGTCACGTTACAGGACAGAGCCCTGATCTCCGGCTCTCAAGTCGCGCGCTCTAGCACAGATCCACGAAGACCTCGTTCAAGATCTCGAACTAATGGGTACTTGAAACGCATGTTGAACTTTAACCCGAAATTTCTCGAAAATTAAAGCCCATTTGAAAGAAACCTTTGGCCTGAATAGTTAGGGGTATGACCCCTACAACATACTTTAAAATCATCAAAATCTGTGCGCATCATATTTGGCGGTCTCCTTGTAAGACCAAATTATCCTTCCTGATAATTTTGAAATTATGAGAGAAAAATAATAATGATTCCAGTTGATTTTTTTAAAGAATGTGCATAGGAAAAAATCTTGCGACCTAAGTTGTACAAAATATTGTTGTATAATCTACACTTCTATATTCAGAAAAGAAAAATTGTAAAATAAAAGCTGTAATAAAAAACATAATTTTTCTAACATAAAATGAGGCTATTAAGAGGTTAATTTGTCAAAAACATGACATAAAAGACGGGTTCAAGGTGTAGTAAAAAAACATAAAAAACTTTTATTTTGTCAAATTAAACACAATATACACTACGTTATTTACAACATATTTAAATGACTTTGAACTATAAATAACTAGATAAGTAAGTAAATAAAAATTATTTTTAATTGACTTGAACGTCCTAAAGATGTTTTATTTTTATTTTTCCACATATATATATATATATATATATATATATATATATATATATATATATATATATATATATATATATATATATATATATATATATATATATATTACGGAAAACAATTAAACTTTCAAGATTATGCTATTAAACAGAAAATCTGTTATGGTTTGCAGAAGTATTTGTATGCGTAGGGGTATATGGAAATGCACTTGTTAAAAACATAGTTTTGTATCCTCTTAGCTGATAAATACAAGGTAATATAGTTTTAATGAAGTATTCGAATTATTTACAAAGATATTACAAAAATGTTGTAAATATAAATCTAAAATTTCAATATTAACTCTATAAATTGTCTTCAATATAATGTACTCAATGTTTTAGGACTGACTTATAGGAATTTTAATTCTTCAGAATAACAAATTTCTTTAATCAACACCACACATTTATAGATAATGCTAAATTTTGATACTTTAGAGATATTGTGCAGAATATAGTTATACTTTAATTTTTAGATGTTTTAAAGTTATGTTTTAGGAATTTTGTCTGAAGAATCAGTTATAAACTTTTAGTTTTGGTCTTCAGTTCAATAATATCTGGAGAGTTTGTTTTGGTTTTCTTAAATGTATTATAAATTTAAAATTACTGCAAAACTCATCCTCTGTTTGTAAGGTGTTTAGTTTAAGAAAAGCAAGAATATGAAATGTTGCAAAAGTGCTTTGAATATTCTATTCTTAATATAATATAAAAGTACTGGTAATTAAATAATGTGTAATTTTCGTAAATTAAAGACTCACTGGGGGTAAAAGCTATTTAAAGTAAATGCCTTTAAATACACCTTTCCAATTCATGTCCTATGTGATTTATTAATTATTTTAGGGATAATGCAAATTTAGTTTTAATACCTGGTTGTTAAATACAACGTTTATTAATTGAAATATTAAGAATTGCTTTCAGTTCTTTTACTAAATTATGATGATTATATTTACTAGACCGCTGAATTTATCAGTGTTATATATATATATATATATATATATATATATATATATATATATATATATATATATATATATATATATATATATATATATATATATATATTTATTTATTTCCTTTGATATAATAAAATATCTAACAAGTTCGTATAATAAAAATGACCGAATCTCTTATTTAAAGATGGCATGTAATAATATTTTATGATTATATTTACTAGACCGCTGAATTTATCAGTGTTATATATATATATATATATATATATATATATATATATATATATATATATATATCCTTTGATATAATAAAATATCTAACAAGTTCGTATAATAAAAATGACCGAATCTCTTATTTAAAGATGGCATGTAATAATATTTTACATATTTCTTTTAGTAAATAAATATGAAAATAAAAAGCATCTTAATAAGTATAACCTACCAGGAATTCTCAATATATCAAGAATCATAAATATTTTAAATATAGTTGATGCCAACCAAAAAATGAAATAAAAAGGATTTAATCATAAAATGAAACAAAAATGTAATAAAGAAATATAATGACGGGAAATTAAAAACAAAGCGACACGTAAGTATTTAAATGCCAGTCGGCAAGAACAGCCACTTGTCGCAAAAAAATGCATTATTTCATTTAATAGACTAGCATTTATTCAAGGAGTCCGTAACCTGCTGTTATTAATGCATTGAATTAAGCAAAAAATGAAAGAAGATTACGTAAAAACAATTGTAAAATTAATAGAAAATCTAATAATAATAATAAACGGAATGTGCTCACTGTATTTGAGAAGAACTGATATATGAATAACAGTTATATGTATATGTGTATGTGCAAGTATATAAATAGTGGATAGTATTACTAATGAAATTATTCTATACCAAATGTAAAGATGTAGAAAAACTTTAACTTTTTAATTTTAATTTGTAAGGCACTGTAAGATTAATAAAGAATTGTTTTTTAGTAAACCATTTGTTTATGTGATACATCATCTTACTGTGCACTTTCAACAATATTAAAGGGGAAAAGAGATTTATCTTTAAAATTTTGATGTCCCATAAAATTTAAAGAAATAAAATAGCCAAATAATCTTTCTTGTACATGTACTAGGAACACATTTCCCTTTTCTAAAGTAAAATGGCTTTTTGTCAGTTATATTTTAAATATCCAAGTGATAGTCTAATTAAACTCCTTTAAAGATTCCTTTTTATATATAAATAAAAAAATTTTCTCTACAAAAGTTTTTAGGATGTTTTTGGCAAAATTAAAAAACGGTTGTGGCATCGGAACGGAAACGTACAAATTATGAAAAAGCAAACCTTGAAAAAAGGTGGAATATCGGAGCATACAGAACTATTTTGGTTTAAAATATTTGTATCTTAAATGTTCACTTTGGTAACCGTTATTCTAAACGCCGGTTCTGCGTCAATTCGTCGCGCACAATTCATCGCGGAACAATTCATCGCGCACAATTCGTCGCAGCGTCAATTCGTCGCAGCGTCAATTCTTCGCAGCGTCAATTCGTCGCGGCGGCAATTCGTCGCGGCGTCAATTTCTCGCGCGCTCAATTCTTCGCGACGTCAATTCGTCGCAGCGAAAACGTCTTTGAAGGCTATTATGATAAAAATAAAGATAATTCAGTAAAATTACTTACTGATAATTTGTTTTTTAGATTTAGAGAATTGTAACTAACATTTTACAGGCAATTTTGGAGGAATCTTTTTTCATATGTGATTTTTGTGAATTTCCCTGATGAGAACATGAAGGTTTAATGAATTAGAACAACTCATTTCTTATTTAAATTAGAGATCGAATAAATATTGCTTTAGATTACTGAAAAAATGGCGGAAGATTTAGGATAAAATCACTCAGAACATGAAAAAATGACGAATACAAATGCTAGAAAAAAAAATTACATATGCGTACACAGGGTAAAAAAGAGGACACCCCCCCCTCCTCCTTATATTTGAAAGAATCAGGAAGTAAAAAAAAGTATTTAGAGATGTAAACATAAAAACTTTTTATGATTGTGATTGAACTGATCGCTTCATGAATGCAATTTCATAATATGATATTTTTGCTTTAAAAGTTTTTTCATTCATTTCATCTATACTAATAAAAGAAAGTTGTTTGTTCTTCTGACTTCTGTGTGTGTGTGCGAAATGACAAGCGAAATCTACCGCACGTAGAAGTCTGAAAATTTGGGTGCGGATAATCCAAGGCAGTCCCTGAAGACCTGAGGCTCAGATTTTTCATATTTTAAGACCCGGGGTCCCTGGGGCTTTTTTAAGGTTTTTGCATCTAAATTGTTAATAATTTACCCCGGTTTTATCCAATCTCCCTTGTTTTCGTGACCATTTCTCCGTTAAGCTTTCCCCCCATTTCCACATTGCAGTTAGGGCCCTGGAACCCTGTGGCCCGATGCGTTGTTCACTTGAACCTTTTATGTGCTCAGCATTTTTCACCCTCTCTAATTGTGTCACTCTCTCAATGCGTGACTTTTAAATTGAGTCTTGGACTCCTCTCAACGGGCCACCACCCTCATATTTCTATTGAAGCCCTAGAGCCCTTTTTTAGCATTTCTTTCAAATTTTATTCTAACGATTAATTTATAACATATGCTTAATTTCGTCTAATTGAAGATGTAAAGCGCTACGTACTAGGATCTTTTAAGATGTTTTCCTCTTAAGGTCTTACTCAAAACTATCAGTTGGCCCCTTTTAGGACCTCTCCCTTAAAAATTAACCGATCCACTAAGGTTTTGTTTGCTGATAACTTTTTAGGACTTCCAACTACAAAAGAACGATAAAAATTTTGTGTCCTAAATTGTTAATAATTAGCCCCATTTTTACTCGATCTCCTTCGTTTTCGGGGCTTTATCTCCATTAAGCTTTTCACCATTTCTACGTTCCAGTTAAGACCCTGGCCCCCTGGGACTCAGTATAGGGGAGAGAAAGAGGTGGGAGATGAAATAGTGGAGATGAAAGAAAATTTTCCGAAATCATGTTAACTAAAACTCATAAATTAAACCCGTTTATGGATGAATTCTGCTGTCTTGTTTGAAAATGTCAGCCACCCTAAAATTTCAAACCGCTATACCTCAGCCATTTTTTAAGATAGAGGCAAATTAAAAAATGCTCTAGAATCCTTGGATCAAGACAGAACATTTAACGGAAAAAGTTTTTAGGATTTCTAATTTCATTTTTACAACTTTTTGAAATTGTAATCTTTAAATGGCTATCACAGCGCTTCCTCCAGACGCAATATCTCCAAATTCAACTGGGACCTGCAGGGTATGATCAAAAACATATATAAAAAAAATGGTTCAATTATATGCATAACTTCATAAAATTTTCGATGATACAATAGTAAAAATGGAACAAAAATCGCAATCACAGCGCCCTCTTCCGTCGAAATAGCCCCAAATTCAAGTAGGACCTGCTGGCCATAGCCAAAATCACAAAAAAAAATTTTGGTTCAATTTTAAGTATAACTTTATACACTTTTCGATGATACAATGAGGACAGACAGACGGACGGACTTACAGACAGACAGACAGACAATTTGTAAAAACATCTTTTTCGGAATCTCTGACCCCTAAAACGTGTAAATCCGTCGAAAACTGGAAATCGAAAAAAAGTTCGATTACAATACTTTCTTCTATAGAAGAAAGTAAAAAATCATAAATTGGAAACATTTACTGAATACAACAAGTGGATGAAAATAATTAAAATATAATAAAATTATGGTTTACTTTCTAACTAGGTGGCCCACCCGGTGTTTTCCGAGCCCGTGATAATAACCATAAACAGAACTCAAGCTTCTATGACTCTTTTAAAAGAAGCTGCATAGAAGGGCCCAAGAAAGGGATTAATATTCAAAATTGGTGGTAGCTGAGGTCCGAGATATTTTTTTGTCGTTCAAGTAGTAGTTGCAAGTCCTAAGTAGTTGTCAGACAAAAAAAAGCTAGTCAATCGGCCGATTTTTAAGGGAAGCTAACAAAGGGGGTAACTGATATTTTTGAGCAGGTACCTAAGAGGAAAACATCTTAAAAGATCCTGGTACTTAGCGCTTTAGAACTTTAATCAATCGGAATTAAACATAGGGTATAAATTAATCATTAGAACAAAATTTAAAGAAATGCTTAAAAAAGGGCCCTAAAGGCCCAATAAAAATATAAGCGTGGTGACCCGGGGAGAGTAATCCAAGGCTAAACTTTAAAGTCGCTTAGTAAGAGGGTGACAGAATTATGGGGGTGAAAAATGCATAGCACACAAAAAGTTCAAGGGGCCTCGAGTCGGGCCCCACGGTCCTAACTGGAATGTAGAAATGTAGGAATAACTAAATGGAGAAAAGACACCAAAAACGAAAAAAAATCGGATTTAAAGGCGCAAGTTATTAAAACTTTAGGGAACAAAAACTTCTATACCGAGCCCCTATACCGAGTCCCACGGGGGACCGGGTCTTAACTGGAACATAGAAATGGGAGAAAAGCCTAATGGAGAGAAGGCACCAAAAACGAAGGAGATCTGATAAAAATGGGGCAAATTATTAATAACTTAGGGCACAAACATTTTAAGGTGCCCAGCGGGCCCGGGACTTGTCCGAGAAATTTTTTTGTCGTTAATATAGTAGCTGGAAGTCCAAAAAAGTTATCATTAAAAAAAAAACTAGTGGATCGGTCGATTTTTAAGGGAGCTATATTAGAGGTCCCAAAAATGGCCAAATGATAGTTTTGAGTAAGGCCTTAAGAGGAAAACATCTTAAAAGATCCTAGTACGTAGCGCTTTAGATCTTCAAACAGTCGAAATTAAGCATAGGGTATAAATTAATCATTAGAATAAAATTTGAAAGAAATGCTAAAAAAGGGCCCTAGTGCCACAGTAAAAATATGAAGGTGTTGGACCGGGGAAAGGAGTCGAAGACTCAACTTAAAAGTTACGCATTGAGAGGGTGAAAAATGCATGGTGCACAAAAGGTTCAAGTCAACACCGCACCGGGCCCCAGGGGGACAGGGTCCTAACTGAAATGTAGAAATGGGCGGGGAATTTAATGGAGAAAGGCCCTCAAAAACAAGGGAGATCATATGAAATTGGGGCAAGTTATTAACAATATAAATGCAAAACCCCTAAAAGGGCCCTAGGGGCCCTGGTTCTTTAAATATTAAAAATCTGAGCGTCAGGTCTATAGGACCCGCCTTGGACTATCCACACCCAAATTTTCAGACTTCTACGTGCGGTAGATTTCGCTTGTCATCGCGCACACGTACACAGAACTCAGACAGACAAATACTTTCCTTTTATTAGTATAGATGAAATAAATGAAAACAACTTATAAAACCAAAATACTACTTAATGAAATTGCATTCATGCAGCAATCAGATCAGTCGCAATCACAAAAAGTATTTTATTTTTACATCTCTCAATACCTTTTTTACTTCATAATTCTTTCAAATATAAGGGAGGGGGGGGGGGGTTGTACCCTGTGTACACATATGTCAACTAATATTTTTTTTTTAATTTCTAGCATTTGTATTCGTCATTTTTGCATGCTCTGGGTGATTTTATCCTAAATCTTCCGCCATTTTTTCAGTAATCTAAAGCAATATTTATTCGATCTCTAATTTAAATAAGAAATGAGTTGTTCTAAATCATTAAAACTTCATGTTCTCATCAGGGAAATTCACAAAAATCACATATGAAAAAAGATTCCTCCAAAATTGCCTGTAAAATGTTAGTTACAATTCTCTAAATCTAAAAAACAAATTATCATTAAGTAATTTTACTGAATTATCTTTATTTTTATCATAATAGCCTTCAAAGACGTTTTCGCTGCGACGAATTGACGTCTCGACGAATTGAGCCCGCGACGAATTGACGCCGCAACGAATTGAGCTCGCGACGAATTGACGCCGCGACGAATTGTGCGCGATGAATTGTGCGTTTTCGCTGCGACGAATTGACTTCGCGACGAATTGAGCCGCGACGAATTGAGCTCGCGACGAATTGTCGCCACGACGATTTGACGCTGCGACGAATTGTCGTCGCGATGAATTGACCCTGCGACGAATTGACGCTGTGACGAATTAACGCTGCGACGAATTGTCGCCGCGATGAATTGACGCTGCGACGAATTGTGCGCGATGAATTGTTCCGCGATGAATTGTGCGAGATGAATTGACGCGACACCCTAAAGGCCCCACCAGTGGTTGAGAGTTTCTGCTCTCAAAGCTGGTAGACGTGAGGTGCTGGGTTCAAAACCCTGTCGCACTCGTCGATCTAACCGTTCGGATTTTTCCGTGGTTTTCTTCCAACCTTGCCGTAAATACGGGTTAGAATCCCTTAGAAAGACCCCCACCGAGGGCACTCTTCCCTAGAGCCTACATTCCTCGTGTAGATAATCGGCCGTCATAAATCAACCCAACCCATTATTGTAAATTACTTTTCTGCACCGTAATTTCTATGAAAATTATGCCTTTTGTAGTTTTGGAAATGGTGTTTCAGCGCAGTTCTTTTGAACAGCTTTCCAATGTACACGAAGAGGTCGGAAATTTAAAAGGTCGATGTTTGGATAAAGTGCTTTTTAAAAGTCCAAAAGTGCAAAAATTCATGGGTGATTTAGCAGATATATAAGTGAAGTGTGTAGACCTGATACCCGTTTCTCGTTCCATTTTTTCCAGGAAATTAACAATGAATCGTGATGTGTGGCTGCTTGCTTTTTATTTGTTGCAGTTCAACAGATTGTTGGCACTGGGTATAAAGAGATGGTATTTCATGTTTGAATATTGGAGTAAAATATGTTTCTGACACTATATGTAGAGTTGATCTTAATATTTTTCTCCACTCTCTTTATTTTTAATTTGCCGTTACATGCAAAGCCAGCAACAATCATAAATCATTTGCTAAAACTATCTTTCGATATGTTGAACCATATTTTAAAGATTTTTTTCTCCACTTTGATTGTAATAAATGGATATACTTTTATTTCATTCATTTAAATGGACCGAAGCTTCATCTATTGTAACAACATTTTTTCAATTTTCTCCGAATTAATGCTTCTTATAAAGAATATTCTGCATCGTGTTCTACGTTCGGCGATATGTCGCGGAGAAATTCAACGAACATTGTGTTTAATGGCGATTTTAAATTTCAAACCATTGTTAATGATTTTGTTAACAGTTGACGCAGAGCACATTTTAACAATTTATCAACACTCATTTGACTTGGGGGATTTTCTTTTAGCATAATAGATCTTACATTTGCAATAGTCGAAGAATTCCATTTTGTTTTTGGATACATATTTAAAACAATTTTTCTATTTGTAGGCAGATAATCACGTTTTCCCCTATCTTATTTTTAGTATTCCTCACTCTAGCTTTATATATATAGAAAAAACATGTTTGTTACAGCATTTTTTAATAACCGAATACGCATAATTATCTTCAAAAAGTGCAGAAATATTGCCTTACATCCTCCAATTCTTTAAAAGTGCTATTTTGTATGTAAACAAAAATTTCAGTTGCAGACGACAATTTATACTTTCAAAAACATTTTACATGTGAAAAATAATTTCTCTATGCAGACGATATTTTTACACCAAAACAAAATCTAAAAAATTTGCGAACAGCCTCTGTATCGAAGTAAAAAATGAATTTCAACGCTTTTCCTAATATAAATGTAAACAAATTTTTTTATAAACAGTCACTAAAAACCCTTTACTGCAACCAATTTATCTTTTCTAAAAGTTTCGAATTTTTTATAAATATGAAAAATGATTGTTAATTTGCATAAGGATTGTCCACAGAACACAAATTAATTAAGATTACTCATTTTAAGTAAAATTGTACGAACTGTTAGTATTATGTCCATTTCAAGCACGATACCCACTGCATTTTTTAAACATATTTATATGATTTTGAAAAATAAATAAATAAACAAGACAAATAAAATTTTATTTTTCTTAATATGCTTACATAAAAATATACCATTTTTATTTATTTATATCTCTTTCTGAAACAAATAAAATTATTGGTAAATAATTTATCTTTCAATAGTATGTTATATTTAATGGAAAATCCTTTTAGGATCTTCAGAAATATTTGTAGGTACAGGCGAATATGCAAATGTACTCTTTAATGATGTACTTTTGGTATTCTGAATTGTTTACAAAGAGTTTCCAACGAAATTTTACATGCATATCAAATAATTCTGTGTTAACTCTACCAATTGTTTTCAACATGAAGTAAACAATGTTTGAGAAACGACTAATAGGAATTTTAAATATTTAGAATAATAACTTAGTTATATGAACACCATACTTATACTTATAAAACAATTTTAGATATTTTGGAGCGTTCGTGTGGAATATAATTTTTCTTCAAGTTTTAAAATTTACATTCTAGATATTTTGTATGAAGCAGCAGTTTTAAGCCTTTGTTTTGTTCGCAATTCCGTGATTTCCCGTGAGTTTGCCGCGGTTTTCAAATTAGAAGTATAACTCTAAACTCTATATCTAACTTTTTTTTCGTAAAGTGTTTAGTTAAAGAATTTTTAGAAATTAAGTGTTGCAAATGTGTTTTGAATAATGTATTCTTATGAATAATAAATGTTCTAGTAATGGAATAATATACTAAACATTTCGTAAATTAATTGTCTCACTGGAGATAAGTGCCAGCTAAAGATTAACATACGAATTTACAATCCAGTTGATATACGAGTTATAATTTATTTGAAAGAGAATATAAAATTATTTTTAATACCCACTTATTAAATACAATGACTGCTAATTAAATTTCTTTCTGGTATTTATTAGTTTAATACAATTACGAAATGAAATCATTGTTATTTTACTAAATTATGATGAATATATTTAACAGCCTTCTAATTTTATTGAATATTAAAAAAAATAAATAAATAAATAATGTAGTGGTTTGTGTGGGCTGATAAATGACGCTCGTATTCACCATATAGCTCTACTACTGGTTAAGCTCAAAAACCGCGATCGGAAGCTCAAATGGTATTCACAATTAATCTGATTGGACTTCATTCGTGATCATGTCCAATAAGATTAATGGTGATTTGTAATTTCATACAGGATTTCTAATTTACCTTCATTTTACATCTACTGGCTTAAAATATCACATTCGACATTATTATTATATTTAATCAAGTTTCTTTAATTGAAATCGTTTCCAAAGACATTAAATACTAGCATATATAGTTTAAAACAAACTAAAAATTACTACAGTAGAAATTTGAATTTTTCGGTTTTATAAAACAATTATCTTCCAAATATATTACGATAACAAAAAAATTGTTCAGATAGAGTTGCGAATTTCACTAATTGTATGTTATAAATTTTTTAAAGAAAATTTGAAAGATTGCCAAAATCAGCGATTAAATAAGTCAAACTTTTCTATTAATTTTTAGCAATTGCATAAAAAAGAGTAAAAGTTGGAAGCTTTGGCAAACCCCATCATGCACGAAGTTTTCACAGACACTCTTAGGTAATCACCGTTTCAATACCATAATACGTAATAGGCCATCTGCGGAAAATAAATTTCAGATTTCGATGAGATTCGCTATATGTACCAAACTATATATTGAAAAGGGAAGGCTTTTTTTTTGTCAAATCCACATAAAATCGTGCCCAATACGCATGCGTAAATTCAAATCTAGAACCTAACCAGTTTTAGCGCACACTCAAATGCGAAAACGGTGTCCGAGTGGTATAAAGCGCGTTTCTTCTCTGTTCTGATTATCGTGTGGATTCAATCCCTGCTATGGACAGAATTATTTTTCTTATTTTATTTGAATTATTCTTCAAAAATTTCAAACTTTCTAGAACAGTCATAAATTTTATTTTTATGGTACTATCAAGTTGTTTGCCGTCAAGTTTTGGCGTGTTCCATCTAGTCTTTTATTATTATTATTATTATTATTTAGGTATATTGTTGACTGGAACGTCGTGCGTTTTCATTATTAATATGACGTGATAACAGTTCAGACACAAATCCAGTAGAAAATATATAGGTTGAAATAGGGAAAATATTTCATTGTTTAAACCTCGAACTTTATCAATGTTGATAATCCTTATTTACAGTTTGTGTCATAATTAGATACTTGAAAATTACACAAAAAACTATATAGGTCGATGCTAAAGAAAATAAAATGATTTATTTTTTGTTGCTTCTCTGTACTTATTGGCTGTTTTCACTTTTCTTCGTAGTCTGTCTAGCGCTGGCGACTTTCATGCTACAGGTACCGCCTTTTATGGTTTTTCAGTATGAAGATCACATTTCATTAAAAAAAAGTAGGTGTTGCCATTTGAACTTTTCGAAATTTTGTCACTGAAACCGTAACTGTTAGAGTTTACCTGCTGTTTTTCATATGATTTTTGAGAGCATACCTCAAAATATTTTAAATCATTTACTTTCTGTGAACGATAGCTAGGGGCTTACATATCGGATAGTTTTTTTTTTAAATCACCCTGTACATATTTTATATGCAGAAAAGTTCCTCAGAATTTTTTTTATTACTCTCTATATTTTAATTACACAGACTTATACGTTTTACCATCGACTTATATAGAATTTTGTGTAATTTTCAAGTATCTAATTATACCACACAGTTTAAATTAGGATTACCAACAATGATAAATTTCCAGGTTTAAACAATGAAATATTTCCCCTATTTCAACCTATATATTTTCTACTGGATTTGTGCCTGAACTGTTATTAGGTCATATTAATAATGAAATTGCATTATGTTCCTGACAACAATGCACCTAATAATAATAATAATAAAAGATTGGTAAATATGGCGAATCTCATCGAAATCTGAAATTTATTTGCCGTAGACGGCCTATACTATCGTATTGAAAAGGTAATTACCTCAGTGTGTGTATGAAAACTTCGTACATGATGGAGTTTGCCAAAGCTGTCAACTTCTATTTTTTTTATGTCATTGTTAAAATTTACATTGCAATAAGAAAATGTAGGTGTTGGCATTTGAATTTTTCGAAATTTTGTCACTGTAACCGTAACTGTTAGAGTTTAGCTGTTGTTTTTCCTATGATTCTTAAGCGTATACCTCAGAATACTTTAAACCAAAAGTTCATTCAGTTTGTGTGAACGTATGGCAGTTGGGGGCTCATATATTGGGATAGTTTTCTTTTATAATCACCTTGTATTTTGAACATTTATTCTTCAATATACTTCGTAGACAAAGATACTTTCATTTATTTATATTTGATAAGAAAACTTCAATTCATTTCATTGAGAATTCAGCACAAACAAAAAGATTTTTAATTTGTAATTGTGATTGTTCATTTTTTCTTCATTTTATTTCAAATGGTTTTACAGTGTATACACCAAACTGGCATATATGAGTACGACATGTATGATATATAACTTGCTGTTTACGGCATATGTGCGTCAAAATAATTTAGGTATGTACATGTATATCTGCAGGTAACATCGCACACTAAAGTTAGACATCTTTAAACGGCAATAGTAACTGGTTTAAAAAATATATATAAATTGAATAACAAAGTAGACCATTTTAAACACTGGAAAAATATATTAAAATTTTAAACTAGTCAAAATTTGTACTTGTAGAAGTTAGTTTTAAAAAAAAACGAGTTGATGAATGTAATATGCCCATAGGTGAAATAAATGAAAATATTTATGTTAAACACTTAAAAAACAACAATTATTACAAAACCAAATTTATTATTTGAAAACTTATAAAAATAATAAAAAAATAACCATGAAAAAAGTTTTGAAAAATTTTTGAAGCAATTATGAAATTTTTACGGTAAAATTATTTTTAATTTTGTTTTAACTGCGGCAAATCATTTTTTTTTTGTATTTTTACTGGTAAGTACGACACTTTCCTCGTGCACATAATTACGACAAACAACACATAATCTCATATATATAGTTTTTTCCCCCTGCCTGGCCATATTGCCAACAAAAACCAATTTTATAAAAGTTCTCGTTATTCTGTCGGCACACACCGATATTGAAATTCGTTTATGCAGTTAAAAATAGCATTATATATACAATCTAAAATATCATGTATACAAATAATCATAAACACTTTGTTTAAATTAGATAAATAACAAACCTACCAGAGACGAATTTATAACATGCCAACGTAACTAGCAGCAAAACAACGACGTCTGCTCTCTCGTGCACTTTTTCTGAAAATGCGACCAAAGCGGGGCTAAACCAACTCTTCTGACTTCCAGCGACTGGATTAAAATGCCATTATTTTTATTTCACTCTAACTAGTAACTGTATTACGAATTGGCCCTATTACCATCAGATACCTTAGTACACAGCTGTTTATCTGAACTACGCAATATATATTGGTTACACTGTTGACAGTGAATTTACTGTAATTTTACACAGAAATGTTTTAGACTGTAGAACACAATCATGAGAAACATGCACATTAGAATTACTCGTAATATTGAAACACACATAAATAACGCCTGCATTCAGCATTTAAAGATATACAATTATTATACAGACACACATGCATTAAATACAATAATCCAACATGAAGTGAAAAATTAGCCAGAGACAGGAATCGAAGCTGGGTACACAGCGTTCAAGGCAACTATGTACCCAGGTTCGATTCCTGCCTCTGGCTAATTTTTCACTCCATGTTGGATGATTGCATTTAATGTATGTGTGTCTGTATAATAATTATATATCTTTAAATGCTGAATGCAGGCGTTATTTATGTGTGTTTTAATATATATTCGTAGATTGGTAGAATAGTAAAAAAAAAAAAAAACCTATTCACCGTTGTCCAGTCATTCAAGGCTGTCTGTTTGATGGCTGGTGACTTTCTCTCCAACATGGTTTATTAGTAAGAAATTGCATACTCAGGAATCAGCTGGAGTGGTTCAGTGGTTAGAGCAACAGTCCGGAACGCTGTGTACACAGGTTCGATTCCTGGCTCTGGCTAATTTTTCACTCCATGTTGGATTATTGTATTTTATTTTATTTTATGTATGTGTGTCTGTATTATAATAATTGTATATCTTTAGAATTACTCTTGATGTTTATGTTGCTGTTGCCTATATTTTTCAACACACTTTTAAAAATTTGCAGCAAACTCTCCAGCCATTCGACTGGTTGTATAGATAACGGTAACTTAACCGTAATTGTAATAGATTATGAACAATGATAACGCTTCATAATATGATCAAGTAAAAGTTATTTTCAAAAAAAGGTTGAATAACTGGACAGATTACGGCAGATTTTTCACAATGCAGGGTTAGAATTTATGATTCGAATAAAGGGCTTTCTTCTTAAATGCTTGGAACGTTTCTAGTTGGAATTGCACATACAACACACAACTATCCTTTTTAACACTTTTCAACATAGTTGAAAAGTGTTTATGAATTCGGTTTGTCTGTCTGTCTGTCCGTGCTCTAGCTCGCGTAAATATATTCGGAATGTTATGAAATTTATATATGTTATTGAGGCTTACTATGGCATGTTTGGTATTGAAATTATGAGTGTAGCACTTATAGTTATTTCACAAGAATACGCAAAAGAATTCCGTTACATTACGGTTTATGGGGAAAATCGTTTGCAGTTTATTTTAATAATGTTTTACTATTTCAAACATATTGAAAATTACATATATCACTAAAGTGCATTACAAAAGGCTTGCTATAGAATATTGTGTGTATAGCATTCATCGTTCTTTTACAGGGACGCACAAAAGAATACGGTGCTGTCTAATAACAGTATTATTTCCTGGAAATGGTTTTCAGATGCTTAACGCTTTTTTAAATTTAACAAATTGTTTTGCAGAAAACTTGATGTGTATAAATTCTATGGATGATATACAGGGCAGCACAAAAGTTCTAGAGCATATTTCCGTTTACTAACGGAAATTCTAAAAGGGGAATTTTAAACTGTGCTACGCGTATCCTAACTGACCTTAAATTTAGCATTCTATATAATATATATAATTATCTATAGATCATATACAGGGCTTCACAAAATAATTCAAATATTTTTCCGAATATTGTTGGTAATTTTTCAGAAATTGGATATTTATATATATTATGTATTTTTCAAATTGTTTACTTAGTGTTGGAAAGTGTTACATAATCAGTGCTTGATCATGATTTTTCGTTCTTGTTTTAAAGAAAGCAACGATTTAACGCACGTATTAAGCAACAAGCAGAAAAAAAGATTTCAATGCTTATCTCTAAATATAATCTGGCGTATGGTATGAAATTTCCTTAAATCCTCTTTAAAATTTTTTGAATCATCATAAATCATTAAAGCAATGTGTGCATATTTATAAACAAATGTGGCATTTTAAAAACATTTAAAATTTTCAACTTTT
This sequence comes from Maratus michaelseni, assembly GCA_963931845.1. Lineage (NCBI taxonomy): Eukaryota > Metazoa > Arthropoda > Arachnida > Araneae > Salticidae > Maratus > Maratus michaelseni. The sequence continues at coordinate 344,811,055 of OZ007590.1, read as the reverse complement.
ATTAAATTACTACATTTTCACTTTATTAATTACATAAAATAAACTACTGTAAAAATACCTTGGTGCATTTCAAAAAGAATAAAGTACTTTCATTTTTCTAAGAATGAAATGAGACATTTAAGTGGAATAGTTTTTTTTTATTAACAATAATATATATATATATAATATATATATATATAATATATATATATATATATATATAACTTTGAATCTTATTAGTTAATGATCTTAACTCAACCAAATAAAATAAGATCAAATTGAAGACAATTTCTTTTCTGAAGTATCAGAAAGTTATAAAAGTATAATATAATGAAAAAAAGAAAGAAACATAATCTCGCTAGAGTTGAATTTGACTCCCAAATATAAAAACTGATTTTTCCAATACTATAAGTGTTTTCACTCAATTTCATTTCCAATGAACCTAAGAAAATGTCAAAATCATTCGATAAACAGCGTATCAAATCTCACGAAAACAAATAAAATAAATATATAAAAAAGATTTAGAGATAAAGCTGATAAATTGGATTATTTGTGGAACTTTTGAGTGGTGTTACCTGAAAGACAGGCAATAGATATTTTCGTGACATCTGGAAATGTTAAGGATTACACTTCCGTTCACTTCTATGCAACGTATTTGTGTTTGTGTTTTTTTTCTTTAACGAATTGTGTGAAAGTTTTTCCTCTAAAGATATTATCGAAAACAATTGTCTATTACCTAAAAAATACTAAACTGAAAACAATTTTACGATCACAAACTTTTCAAAAGTTGTATTTTATATATCAAATATTGAATCTTTTTATGCAGCATTCTCATTGTCTAAGGTAAAAGCCAAGAGAGATGACGCGGTTGGAGAGATTGCACACATAGAGGTTTGGGGGATGGAGTAGAGTGAGCGCGCAGCGATTCCAGGTAGTTGTACAACAGCAGTAGTGGAGTGTCTACTTGAAAGTGCACGTTGATTGTTTTGAGCGTTTAAGATAAAGCATTGCTATTTTGTTTTTTTTCCCAAAGTGAGTGTTTGAATTTTCATAGCTATTCATCAGAATTTCTATAATAAAATATTTTAAACTTAAACGCTTTCTCATAAGCTACTAATCTAAACTAACAATATGAACATTAACGGTTCGTTTTAGTAGCGGCCATGTTTATATAAAAAGCCGCGCAATCTCTCCTACCGAAATTGGAGAGTTTGCGCATCTGCTAATTAGGAGAGATGGCGCATTTTTTCCATTAGTTTCTATGCTAGGAGAGATTACGCAGCTTAATGGTAAATTTGCATAAAAAAATTAAAAATTAAAATGAACTAATTTTAAGTTAAACGTGTTATCATGTAACTTAATGTTATTTTGTAATCTTATCTGGACTTGCTTTTTCTGATTCTTTGAATTTTTTTTCCTTTAATTAAAAATTTTTAATCGTTTTTAAAATTATTTCCTTTTTCTGATCCTTTAATCATTAGGTTAAAATATTCACTCCTAATACAATAATATTTATTCACAAAAACCTTAACATTTAAGTGTAATTATTATTGTTAACAATTTAATTGTGGTTATTATTAGTAACAATCTCTCCTACCCATGTGCGCAATCACACCGAACCTGTAAGGACAGATTGCGCAAAATAACTTTCTTGGTTTTATTACAACTGTTCTATTAAATTACAACGTAACAACAAAATAGCAATGGAAATGCATAAAAAAACAAATGAAATAAAAAGTATTCATGGATAGTTTAGCAAAAAAATAATATTTAGATTTTTTATTGTTATTCTTTTGAATTGTGCGCAGACTATCCTAGCTTTACCTTATCTTTAGGAACTTAAAAATTTCGCATTAGAAGTATTTTTAGAATAATTTAATAAAGACTATAAAAAATGTGTATTGGTTATTATATGATGCAGATTTGTATTAAAAAATACTATAAATTAAAGTATTCTAAAAATGCTAAGTTCACTAACATGTAGAAATAACGTTTGAATAGGTAAATTCAAATATATATAATAGTTAGTATGAATCATTATTCAAAAATAGAAGAAATATTGAAGGAAAACAAAAAGAAAAGTTTAGGTTTAATTATCTATGAGCAGAATACAAACAATTAAACCAAAAAATAATCTTTAATAACAAGTCAGAAATAATCATAATATTTTTATGATTTTGTCATCTAAACTATATATATATATAATTCAAATTTAAGACCATATTTTTTAAACAGCATCACAAAATTATAATAGTATAATAAAATGTAAAAGATTGAAACATATTCTAACTGGAGTTAAATTTTACTCACAAAAATAAGATTTGCTTCTTCGAATACTATAAATGTTTTCTCTCAATTTTATATGTAATAACTCTAAGAAAATAGGAAAATTAATTGATAAACAGACTATCAAACATTAGATAACAGATAAAAAATTTAAGCCCAAGAGTTCAGAGGTAAAACTATTTATTTGGATTAGATTGTGAAACTTTTGAGTGGTGTTAACTGAAAAACACACAATACATATCTTTAAAACATCTGGAAATGTTACGGCTTACAATTTTTATTTCATTTCTATAATACGTATTTGACTTTGTCTTGTTTTACTTTGCCCCATTGGGAGAAAGTTTTCCGTCTAAAGATATTACTAAAAAAACAATTCTGTGAGAAAAATATGCACTCAAATGAAAAAAAAAAACGAAATTAAACATTTGTAAGTTTGTATTTTATATCAAAAATATTCAATTTAATATATGTATCTGTGCAACTTTTTCAATGACTATTTTTATGAATTTACAAAGCTTGCGTTAGCGAATATTAACTTTTAGTGTATGATAGTCTTATTGATGAATAATTTTTTAATATTTATAATGAACGTTTATATAGATTTATATAATAGTATAATGTTAATAATCTATTATAAACGAAATGTTTCTAAAATTTTTATGTTTACAACATGTAGAAATAATGTTTGTTTATGTATATTCAAATGTAGATAATAGCTAATATGCGTAAAAATAATTATTTAAAAATTGAAAAAATATTCAAACAGAAAAACTAAGAGAAAAATGTAGTTCTAATTATCTAAAAATAGGATAAAGGATAAATTTAAACCACATAATGATAAAACCACATAATGATGAAATATAAATATGAAATAAATGATAAATTTTTGTAATATATTTTTTATTTTACTATGTATAAGAAAAAAAATTACTTAAAAAAAATTTAATTTTAAAATTTTGAAATTGTTTTTAATTAATCTGCATAGTATACATTTCTACTTTATTCAATATCTCAGGTTCTATGGATCTGATCCACACAAACTGAACTATTCGACTTGTTTTGTTAACTCCACACACACCACCACCACCAGCTCTGGTTCTCAATCAATTTTAGGACTATCTTTTTTTTTAACAGTATCGCAAAGTTATAACACTGTAATAAAATACCAAAAAAAAAAAAAAAAAAAAAAAAAAAAAAAACAATAAAACATAAACCAATAAAACATAAACCAACTATAGTTGGATTTGACTCACAAACCTAAATATGTTTTCACAATACTGTAATCGTTTACTCTTAATTTCTTTTCAAATGAACCTAAAAAAATTGTCAAAATCATCGATAAACAGAGTATTAAATTTACAAAAACGGATAAAATATTTCAGAAAGGGTTTAAAGATAAAGCTAATAAATTGGGTTATTTGTGAAACTTTTGATTGGTGTAACCTGAAAGACAGAGAAAATATATTTTGACGACATCTAGAAATGTTACAGCTTACACATTTCTTTGAAACGTATTTGAGTATGTGTTGTTTTCCTTGGTCAAATTGTGTGGAAAAGTTTCCTCAAAATATTTTACCTAAAACAATTATCTGTTACATAAGAGATACGGAAATGGAAACAATTTTACGACCCCAAACTTTTCAAAAATTGTTTTTTATATCTCAATTATTATGAATTTAATGTAAGTATCTATTCAGCTTTTTCACTGTTTATTTTTACAAATTTAAAAATTTCGTATTACTAATCATCAACAGTGAATATATGATAAGTGTTTTTAGAACAAGTTATTAAATATTATAAAACAATTTATCATATGGAATCTAGGATATAACTTTACATTAGAAAACTAGTAGAATAAATTAAGTACTTTAAAAAATGTAAGTTAACTAACATGTAGGAAAGACGTTTGAATATGTATATCCAAATATATATAACAGTTAATATCTATTTAAATCATTATATAAAAATTGATGAAATTTTTAAGCAGTAAAACGGAAAAAAATAGACTTTAAATATACAAAAACAGAATATAAACAATTAAACGAAATAATAATGATTAATAATCGAAATATATTTTATATTTTAATATCTAATGAATTAAAATCAAATTTAAGACCATAGCTTTTAAAGAGTATCACAAAATTTTAAGAGTGTAATAAAATGTAAAAAGAATGAAACATAATACCCCTTGATTTGACTCCCAAAACTAAAAACTGCTTTTTCTAATACTATAAATGTATTCCCCCAATTTGATTTGTAATAAATCTAAAAAAAGGACAAAATCGTTTAATAAACAGACTATCAAACCTTAGATGACGGACAAAATGTTTACAAGAAGAATTCAAAGATAAAACTGAAAAATTGGATTAGATTGTGTAACTTTTGAGTTGTGTTACCTGAAAAATAGATATTTTTACAACATCTTGAAATGTTACGGCTTACAATTCCGTTTCATGATTATGTTACGTATATGAGTTTGGGATATCTTTCTTTGCCCCATTGTGAGAAAAATTTCCCTCTAAAGATATTATCAAAAATAATTTTCTTTGAGACGAAATGTACTCAAATGAAAACAATTTTACAAAATTAAACGTTTCTAAGTTTGTATTTTTTATCCAAAATATTAAATTTAATGTATATACTTATGAAGCTTTTTGTCTATTTTTATAAAAAGAGACTTGCAAAATAACTTATTAATATTTACGATGTATGCTTATGTGGATTTATATAGCGTTATTTTAAGAAACTAATATAAATAAAACTATTCTAATTATTTTTCAGTTTTAAACCTGCAGAAATAATGTTTTATTAGGTATATTCAAATATAAGGTAATAGCTAATATCTACAAGAAATAATTAGTCAAAAATTAAATCAATATTCAAACATGAAAATTGAAAGAAAAAAATGTAGTTTTATTTATCTAAGGATAAAATAAAAAATGCATTTAAACCAATTAATGATATCTAGTAATTAAAATATTTTAAATATTTTTCTATGTAATATAAAATTATAATATTTAAGACTATCTTTTGTGACAAGTATCACAAAGTTACAACAGTGTAATGAAAGGAAAAATAAATAAACAATAAGCTTACGACAGTTGGTTTTGACTTTCAAAACTTAAATCCGTTATTTTAATAATATATCTGTTTTCCTTCAATTGCAATTCAAAAGAACCTAAAAAAACGTCAAAATCATTCTATAAACAGACTATTAAATCTTACGAACACAAATACAATTATTTAGAAAGGATCTAGAGATAAATTTGATAAATTAGATTATTTGTGAAACTTTTGAGTGGTGTTACCTAAAAGATAGAGAATAGATATTTTTACGACATCAAGAAATGTTACTGCTTACAATCTCTTTTCAGTTCTATGAAACGTATTTGAGTTTGTGTTTCTTTATTTTGTCAAAATGTGTGAAAATTTTTCCTCTAAAGCTATTATAAATAAAAAAGCAGCTGTCTGTTACATGAAAGGTACTCGAATTAAAACAATTTTACGATTCCAAACTTTTTAAAGTTTCTATTTTATATGTCAAACATTGCAATTAATGTATGTAACTATGCGGTTTTCTTCATTGTCTACTTTTAATAATCTAAAAATTTCGTATTAGTAAACATTAACAGCCAGTTCATGATACGTTTAAAAAAAAGTATTTAAAAATGTATTTTAGTAAAAATTGTAAAAATGTGTAATGTAGATTATATGATGTGGATTTATCTTAAAAACTTAATTTGAATTAAAATATTTAAAAAATTTCAAGTTAACTAACATGTAGAAATAACGTTTGAATAGGTATATACAAATATATGTATATATAATAGTTGATATCTATTAAAAATCATTATTTATGAATTGGTGAAACATTTAAGAAGAAAAACAGGAAAAAGTAATTTATATAAAAACAGAATAAAAAATACATTTAACGAAATATTAATAATTAATAATCATAATATTTTTACTATTTTACTATATAGTACAATAAAATCAAATTTATGACAAAGTTATACCAGTATAGTATACGATAAAAATATATTCGTAATCTCACTGTAGTTGGATTTGATATTTTCAATTATCAAAACAATGAAATAAAATATTAAAAGCAAATAATAATTAAGAATAATGATAATAATTGTATTATTTTTAAATGGAATACAATAAAATCAAACTCCATACTATATTTTTAGATGTATCACAAATAGATCAATGTAGATTTCGTTTTCTTCCCGAAAGTGTATATTAACACACAACTATAGTTTCAAGATCAATTAATTAGCAGCTCTCATCATTAGGTGAGATATTACAGAGAGAGTTGTTACCCAACAAGGGTAAGATACCTTCAGTGTTTCAGAAAGTTACAAAAGCATATAAAAATGAAAAAGAATGAAACATAATCTCGCTTAAGTTGGATTTGACTCACAAAAATAAAATCTCCTTGTTACAAAACTATAAACGTTTTGTCTCAATTCGATTTCAAATGAACCTAAATTTTTTTTAAATCATTCATTAAACAAAGTACGTACACAAAAACGTAAAAAAAAGTTTAGAAGTAGGATTCAGATTTAAAACATAAAAATGGGATTATTTAGTGAAACTTTAAGTGGTATTAACTGAACAAAAAAAAAAGATATATTTACAAAGTCTACAAATATTGAGTTAACCATTGTAGCTTAAAATTATTTTATCTGCAATTACAATAATCAGCGGTTTTTAAATAAATAAAGTAAACTGGAATAAATTATTCTAGTGACTGGATGAAGGATTTTTTGCGAAACAGATTTTTATTTTCAAAATTGTGGCGGTCTGAAGTAAAAATTAAATTTTTATCATACAAAAACGATCATTTTTTATTTATAAGTAAAACGAAAAAAAATAAACCATATTTATCTTTTTCGTTTAGGCACTGCATAACTCTATAGCAAAAAAACGTGGAAAAATTAGAAGCAAATCGATTGAGTAATTTTAAAATAATCGTTGTCATCGATTTAAAAATGCATTTTTGAGTTTAAAATTTTGTGTTATAATTATAGTACGATACCTTTTATTTTACTTACTTATATAAAATCAACTATTCCAGCACCATAAAACAGTCCCTCTTCAGTTGAAACAGCCTCTAAACCAAAACATAGATTTTTCTAAGTCTTTGACTATGTAAGAAAAAAAAGTGTTGGTAGACTAGATGTAACCCCTTAACAAATTACGTGTTATTTCTAATTTTATGCTAAAAATAATAGCATTAGATAACTTAGACAGAGTTTAATATGTTTTCCTAAAGTACAAGAATAAAAAATATATATATTAAGAATAGGTGCCATTGCTGCATATATTTTTACCACAATTTCCGATTAGAAATATTCACTTTATTTAGTGACATAAATTTTCAATCAAATGTGATAAATATCCGCAAATAGTGGTTCTTAAGAATATGAAGTTTTGGCAGTTATGCACTGAGACTTTTAAAACATTATTATTAATTGAATTTTCATGATCTACAAAAACTGTAAATTCAGAAAATACCGTTACTATAGCGTCATAAATAATATCATCTGCTTAAACTGGATCTACAAAGTGTATAGTTTTTAATATAGATTCGGCAATAAATCTTTTCTGTTACAATAGCATGTTATAAGTTATTGTTACCGTACACTTCAAATGGCGTTTGGGATATTTGTCAAAGACATTCTCTAAGAAGAATGAAAATTTCTCAGTTTTAGTCGGAACAAGAAATTAAATGATGACGACAAAGATTATAAATGACTGGAAAAGTATATAAAAGAAATAAATGCATGAAGAAATCAGTCTATTATATTTGGCTAAGAAGATTTGACCAGACATTTGTTTTATTTTGTTGTTTTCATTAGAATGTATTGTCCCGCAGTGGCGCAGACGATTAAGCTCGGTTCCCGTCAAGATCACCGAAAGTGAAGCAGCATTGACCATGGTCAGTTGTTGGGAGGGTGACAACTTCTCTCGACTGCGGGTTATGTTTGACCGTGTACGTTAATGGGAGCTGGTGCACGTAAAATCTGTTCGTGGCTCCAATGTCCTCCAAGTTTGAAAACGATACCTCTGGGGGTGCCAATCCAGGTGCAGGTCTCTCATCTGGAATTAGTTCAAAATTAGGAGACCAGCTTAAAAGTCCAACCTCTCTTGAGGCTCTGGCACCCCTTCTTTCAGAGAAGTGCCATGGCACTTTCTCTGACACAACAACAACACATTAGAATGTATTTCAAGAATTATATATAAAAATTAAGAAAATTACTTTAAACACGTGGAATAATTTTTCATAAAGTCATCACGTTTTACTGTTAAAACACTAAAACATGATAATTTTACAGCTCTGCAGAATGGTTCCAAATTCCACGGTGGATCAAAAATCCACGTCCTATTCCTCAACGTCAAAGTTCATTTATTCAGGCGAAAACACAGCATGTCTAAGCATCCAAAGTCAGATTATTTATTCATAAATTTAAAAATAAAGGATGTATTGTGAAAAAAATTGCTACAAACCGTTTTTGTATGAAGTGTAACAATATCATGAGAAATGATAAACGTGGCAACCATTCATTTTAAAATAGTGCTGAACTAGATTATCCATAATTCCAGATGTAATTGACTGTACATATGGTTTCACTTACTGAAATACTATACATTTTTATCTCTTCACATGATGTCATTACATTTTATACAATACAAAATATGTTGTAAATTTCGTTAAAACTTTCTTCTTGCCAAAGTTATAAATAAACAATATCTATGTCATTTTGGGGTGAAACACCGTGTATTTTGGTATAAAGAAATGATGTACTACTTTGCTTTCTGATACAGAAATTGTTTTATGCTTTAAACTACTTCATTTAAAAATATTCACATTTAATTTTGAATCACCAGGGTTACTGTTGCAGGCGTGAAAATACTTAGAATTTTGGAGTGACATTTTTAAAAAGAGGTCAGAATAGATTTTTCTAAACATTAATAAATATAATGTAAATATAACCACTGTAGGAATTTTGAAAATATTTTAAGACACCTAATTTGTTTTTTTTTTCATTATGCCATTAACTTTATGTGCATCGAATATACATTTAAAGCAATCATACAATACTTGCATAAATTTATGACAAAGTTAATTGTGATCATTACATTTTTTTAAATTGTGCTTGTTTGCATAATACATTATATTATCCGCCGAATTCACAAAGTAGGCGGGGCGTGACCGTTTCATCGTCCCCATGCTCTTTCCCGATACACTTTTAAGGACACTTTAAAAGCTTATTTCAATACCGGAAAATTTTAAATAGTAAATTACACAAATTTAATGCACCTAGTTGTAATTTACAAGATCCTGTGAACTTCCGCCTCATTTCACTTCTACCCTCTATCAGTAAAGTTGTTGAGAGCGTCCACAGGTCCCAGCTCCATGACATTTTAGACAAAAGGAACACATTCTCGTACCCGAACAATTTAGCTTTAGGCCTAAACATTATACTCCACATCTACTCCTTCGTGTTGTGGAATTCCTTAGTGAAAACCTCAACATGAACATTCCAGCTGCTGCTATTTTCCTTGATGTCGCTAAGTCTTTCGATAAAGTCTGGCATGAGGGCTTTATTTTCAAATTAATTAATCTTGGTATTCATTCCAGACTACGTCATCTCATACATTCATACCTTAGCGACCGCTTTTTTGCATCCATATTAACAATAAACTCTCTACACTCTAATCGATACACACAGGTAAAATTCTTCAAACCATATTGATGATTTTTACAAGCTGGTGTCCTCAATGGCGCGTTAAACGTAATGAACAAAAAACCGCTGCTATCTATTTTTCTAAAAAGTGTACTTATCCTAACCGTATTAATATCAACAATACTACTATTCCCTGGGCTAATGATACTAAATATCTGGTGGTTACCTTTACAGGACATTTACCTGGAATAAACACTTTTCAAATATTAGTAGCAAACTCGCCGGTATCTCTAAATCAACCTCCCCTCTTCTCAAAAGTAAATGCTCTCTCTGTCAAAAATAAAGTTATTCTATGCCTCTTGAATCTGGGGCTTTGCAAGTAACACCAATATGAATTATCTCCATAGAGCTCACGATAAAGATCTTCGCATCATCAGAGAAGATCATCGTTACCTCAGAAATACTACTATCCGCAAAGATCTTTGCATCACCTCTTTGAAAAATGCATCTGTCAACTTTCCAAAATATTCTATGAGATCTATGAGACCTGTGAGACTATGAGATCTCCGACCCTGATAAGTGTAAACGCCCTAAATATGTTTTATTAATCTATGGTGAAAATTGAGTGTTCCTTTCCCTTCATTTACACTTAACTTTTGTTGTCTATTCTGTTTGTATTTTTTTTAGTCTGAACTAGTGGCTTTCATAATCCTTAAACTCCATGCTTTTGTAACTTTTAAACTCATTGTATAGTCTACGTAAGGTGTCTTTTTTTATGAGATAGGTTCAACCCTCAGTAGGTTTCGTCTGTCATCTCCTTGGATTTAATGAAAATTTTTACTTATTTACCGTTAAATTTTTATTTATTTATTCTATTTTAAATACTTATATTTTTTTTATGTAGTTTATTACATATTAACTATTTAATTTTTCACGGCTCTCTATTTGCCCCGCAAATCGCTTACCTATATTCTAGAATTTCATTTGGTACGCAACTAGATATTCAATTCAGATAACTACATTGTTCCATTGGAGAAATATCAGCGTCGGGGTTCTAAGATTTTCGGACGACCGCTGCGGCTTCGAGCTGTATGTTAGAAGTTTTTTTTTTCTTCTTGAAATTTTTTTATTTTCTTCTTATTATTTTTGCATAATTCCAATTTATATTTCACCGAGTGTTGTAGCGTGACTCAGCGATTTATTTATTTAAATTGAGATCAATGATATATATTATTCAATATTTTGTTGTATCTTTTTTTTTCTTTTACTGTGCATTTCATACATAGTAGTTTGATAAAATATGATAAATGAAGTATGTATAAGATTTTTTTATTTATATTTCTTTTAATTTCAAATACAGATACACTGAATTCAAATATACTAACTTTTTATTATTATTATTTATTTCCAAAGAAAAGTTTAATAATCATGAATATTTTACCCATATTATCATAACTTTGGTATTAAGCGAATGCAAATATTACCTGATAAAGATATTAAAAATGAAAAAAAAACCTTTTTCATACCTTTATATTTAAGACAGATAAGCTTAAAAATGCTTAATAAAAAATAAGATTAAAGAGTGGAAGAAATCAAATTCTATTGAAGGAAAACGGTTCAATAAGCAATTTTAGTAAGGCAAGTTCACTTCGCTAAAATAAAAGCTTATCTTGCTGAAACTTCTTCTAATCACTCATTTTTTTTTTAAATCGTTGAAAAAATTAAACATTTTAGGAAATATACTGAAAGTTTTGAACAAAACAAGATTTAAGAAATATTAAATCGAATTAAAGAGTTTATAGTGATAAAAATTATATAAGAATTAGCATAGAAAACCCTGCTTTTTTAAAATAAACTTTGTATGATTGAAAATTTTACTTTAAAGAAATTTCGATCTCAAATATTAAATCATTTTCAAGAAGGATTGATGGATTGGTGATGAAAGGATTCTAGAGCCATTTCAGCAATGATATTCTCAACACTTTTAAAATATATATTATGTCTAAAATACTATAAACCATCTGAAAGTGGCTTTTTAATGTATATTTAAATAACAAAGTTTTTGATAAATAATAAGATAATATTCAATAAGGTAAGATTTAATAAGATTTGATAAGAGAATATTAACAAAAAGATAAAATTAAATAATTCAAAACTTAATCAGCAAGAAATACATGAAATAAGTGGGTACGTGTGATCAAATATCGTACAAAGAGTTTCGTTTAATGTTCCATTCAAAACTCTTTATCTGTAATTGATAAATCCAAAATAATTATCCTTATCATTTATCAATAAGAACATAGATAGCAGCACCATTAAATTTAATAATAAGATGATAAAAATAGGAAGAAATGTTTTAAATCAAAAATATTCAATAACTGCTTTTCAGAAAAATATAACAGCATATGTTTGTATAACTGAATAGCATATTGAATTATGTAATTTAATTTTAGCTGTAAAAAAATCTTAAAATGGCAATATATATACATATATATATATACACCAAAGTTCTTTTAATTAAATCCATCGAGCAATGAAATGTAAAAATAAAAAATTTAAACTTCCGTCATGAAGAATAGAACTTGGAACCTTTGGGTACCGGGTTGCTAATACCACTGTACCATCTACCCCCCACACATAGCATAATAAAATTAAGGATCTGTTCTAAATCTAAGAAAATTGCAAAAATGGCCGGATGTCATTAAACTAATTTATTTATTAAAAATAATACGACTTTTTAAATTTTTATGATTTGTCGTGTGACAGGAGGTATTCAGCTATAAGTACGCCAAATTTTAAGTCTCTAACTTATACAGTTTCCTAGTACGAACTCTGTGACGGACGGATAGACAGACAGAAGAGACAGACGAGTGTTTCATCAGATGAATGAAACTATAAAAAGTCATGCTCTAAAAACGCAGCTATTTATACAGAGTTCGTACGCTTCTGGCGAAAAGTACGAGAATTTTAGTAAAGTAATATTTACCTTATATAATGAAGAAATTTATCTTTTTTAAATATCACGACCATAACTTTATGAAATTTCTGGTATTCAAAACCCATAAATCCTCTAAACCCCCTGAGACGTACGTACCCTCTTATAACAAAAAAATATTTTGTTATTTCACGATGATATAAAACATAACGTTACCGCTATAAGTTAAAATAAACTGCCAACGTATTTTAAAAACAAGCATTAAAGATTTTTCTATAGCTTACTGGATACATTTCTAATTAGTAAAAATTTTATAATAAGCAATAACTATAGTTCTTTACTTCAATTTCTTTTTATTGTTTCCAAAGAATCAAGTGTAAGAAAAAATCGCCGACGTAAAGCATAATTGAATTCATTTTAGTTGATGAGAAATGGTGTTGCAATCAGAATTTTTGTAACGTATTCCGTTTTCCTGATAAATAATAAAAATATGAAATGATTGTTTTAGCCGTCAAAATGTAGAATATAGATTCACTTTCAAAAAAGCAATTACATCGTAAAAGTTAATTTTATCCGTTTCTTTCTCTGAAACGAAGGATTGGTAATTAAAATATAAAACACTCTGAAAAACATCATATACTTACTATAAAAAATGTATTTACAAAGCTAAATGTATATTTTTCAATCGAAACAAGAATGAATCTGTATTTGTAGAAATACAAATTTAACGAAAAACGTAACATTTACACCAAATCATTGCATTGTTTCGAGATATTTGTAATTTTGTTTTATTAGCAAGATATTCTCATGTGAATTGCTAAATCTTTTTTGAAATCGAATTTCAGGCAAAGGAACTTAAGCTTGGAAATTTTAAATTTAAATAAATCAATTCACAACTAAAGATTTGTGAATTTTTTTTGTATTTTAAAGTTTATTAGGGAATGTTTATTCTTTAAAAAAAATTAACAATGAAAATAAAATCGACGTGCTTGGAGGACTGTCATTTTCTTACTCGTGTGTGCCATGGGATGAAATTTTGTTGATACTATTAATACATTGCCGGCCGGCAATTTTTATTAAATCAGGGTGTTATAACAATAGCTCATCCCACTTTTGAAAACTTCTCGTATATTGGCCTATACAAGTTTCTCAAGTTTGTGCATCAGTAAATATCTTTCAATGTACGGATGTTACATAAAATACCTGACAATCTCAAAAAATATCACCGAATGAAATAAATGCTATTTCCGTAAGATAGAAGCCACATCTTTAGGCAATAATATTTGGTTAAATACAAAACCGAATTCTCGTTCCCGTTGGGCGACAAATAATAGAGTTAAACGTTTGTCGCAAAGCAAAAAAAAAAAAAAAAAGGTCAAAATTTGTGGGAGATTTGCGCAAAGCTGTTAAATTTTGGAACATTTTCTCAAAAAAGTCTTTTTACGAGTATATTTTCCCAAGAGCTTGCCTACAGAGAAAATGTCATATATGCAAATAAATAAAATAGTTACACATTTATCTAATTTTATTTATTTCAAGATCTTTTTCAGTACATAAGTAATTTTAAATTGAATGAAAAAGTACATCTTGATTAAAAATCAAGATAAGAATAAACAGAGAATTTTCTTCATTGTTTTTATTTATTTAAAAAAAAAAAATTGCGGAATTGAAAATTCATTTTCTTTATTAAAACGTTTTTTACCTCCAATATTTAATCTCCCAGTAAAAAATATCTGATCTTGGATATATTTCAACAACGAAGTTCCTAACTCAATCTCTATAATTTCTTACTCTAATTTCTTTTTAATCTATCCGAACAATCAACTCCAACAAAAAGTCGTCGTCGTAATATGTAATTGAATTTAGTTTAACTGATGAGAAAATTTATCGCGATGAGAAAATTATAACGTATTTCAATTTCCTGATAAATAATAAAACCTTCAAATGATAATTTTAGCCGTCGAAAGGTTAAATTTTGATTTTTTTTTAATCTAAAAGTGTATGTCACAATAGTTCATCCTATTCGCTTTACCCTCTAAAACGAACCATTGAGAATTAAATAGCACAGCATTAAGCTGAAATACATCATATACTTGCTATAAAAAATGTGTATTTGTGTGGCTAAATGTATCTTTTTATACAGGGTGTTTCACAAAGAATCACCCGATTTGAAATGCGTAAGATTAAGCCATGAGAGATGGCGCGGTCGGAGAGATTGCGCACATAGAGGTTCTGAGGGAAGGCGTAGAGTGAGTGCGAAGCGACTGCAGGTAGTTGTACAATAGCAGTACGGGAGTGTCTACTTGAAAGTGCACGTTGATTGTTTTGAGCGTCTAAGATACAGCATTGCTATTTTGTTTTGTTTTCCCAAAGTCAGTGCGTGAATTTTCATAGCTATTCATCAGAATTTCTATACAATGTGAGTAGTACTAAATATTTTAAACTTAAACGATTTCTCATAAGTTACTAATCTAGACTAACAGTGTGAACACCAGCGGTTCGTTTTAGTAGCGGCCATGTTTAAATAAAAGGCCGCGCAATCTCTTCTACCGAAATTGGAGAGTTTGCGCATCTGCTACTTAGGAGAGATGGCGCATTTTTCCCATTAGTTTCCATGATAGGAGAGATTACGCAGCTTATTGGTAAAATTGCAAAAAAAAAAAAAAAAATGAAAAATGAAAATGGACTGATTTTAAGATAAACGTGTTATTAAGTAACTTAATGTTATTTTGTAATCTTATCTAGACTTATGTTTTCTGATTCTTTAGTTTTTTCCCCTTTAATTAAATTTTTTAAATAATTTTTAAAATTATTTCCTTTTTCTGATTCTTTAATCATTAGGTTGAAATATTTAATCCTAATACAATAATATTTGTTCACAAAAACCTTACAACAATGTCACTAAAGTAAAATTAATATTGTTAACAATTTAATTTTAGTTATTATCAGTAACAATCTCTCCTACCCAAGTGCGCAATCACAACAACCCTGTAAGGACAGATTGCGCAAAATAACTTTCTTGGTATTATTACAACTGCTCTATTAAATTACAACTTAACAACAAAATAGTATTGGATATGCATAAAAAATAAATGAAGTAAACATTATTCATGGATAGTTTAGCAAAAAAATAATGTTTAGATTTTTATTGTTATTCTTTTGAATTGTGCGCTAGACTCTCCTAGCTTTACCTTATATTATGAAAAATATTGAACATAGACACTTTTATTAATTTTATATTGCATGGCTAATCATAAAGTTTTTTTTAACAAACCAAATAAAAGGAGCTCAATATGTCCACCTTTGGATGCACGGCGTATGTCTATACGGTAGTCAAATTCACTCTAAAACCACGAATGTCTGTATCCACTGCTTCTACGGCCGCTGTTATCCGTATCTTTAATTCGGCTAATGAAGCTGGAAGAGGAGGCACATAAACGTAGTCTTTTTTAAGTACCCACAAGAAGAAATCGCACGCTGAGAAGTCCGGTGATCTTGGAGGCCAGTGATATTTAACTGAATTATCTCATCAGGTCCCGTAAGGCCGAACCATCGTTGGGGAATGCGATTGTTCAAAAACTCTCGAACTTTCTACCTATATATTATTTATCAAAATGGATTAAGAGCTGAATAGTAGTTATGATTTTTTTCTTTTTAAATCGGATGATTCTGAAACATCTTGTATATAAGCAATGGGCAAATCCGTATTTGTAGAAGTACAATTTTAATGAAAAATTCTAACATTTAAACTAAAATATTAACCTTATTCCATACAATTGTGATTTTATTCCGTTATTTAGACATTCTCATCTGATCCTACTTAAACGACTAGCCACGAACATGCCAAACTGTCATGTATGTCGATATGATTTTTTTTTCGAAGTAGTTGCATAGCTGCCATGTTTCATTATACTAATTTTTAAACTAATCTTCGTCTTAATTAATTTTTGTATTCTGACCATATTATTGCCCATAATATGGTCCGAATAGTGTTAAATTACAGTTATGTAACCGCTTTGTATAAAAACAGTCGAATGACGGGTCTATTTGCTGCAAATTTTTAACAGTGAATTTATTTCAAGCAACATAACTTGATAAGTTATTCTACTGTTCATTTCATGCACAATATATTCTGCGTTGTTTACAACATATCTAAAGGATGCTGGAAATATATATATAAATATATATCTTACGGTCAGTATGATTAATCCGGTCATTATTAATAAAAACCAGTTATTATTAATAATGACCGCGGTTATTATTAAAAAACCAGTTATTATTAATAATGACCGCGGTTATTATTAAAAAAAACCGGCCATTATGTCCGGTCATTATTGATAATAACCGGTTATTATTAATAATGACCGGATTAATCATATATACTAAATAAATAAAACATTTTTATTCATAGACATGCAGCCATAAAGCCATTATATTTATATTTTTCACATTTATAATTTTTCTTTTGAACAAAATAAATTCAAGGAAAATTACTTAACTTTCAAAATTATCGTATTAAAATGAAAATCTTTTATGATCTCAAAGAATGTTTGCATGCGTAAGAGCATGTACGTGCACTTGCTAACAACATACCATTAGTATACTCTTACGATGATAAATATACTTCGAAGTTTAATTTTAATCAGTATTCTGAATTATTTACGAAGCTTATACAACAACATTTCACCATATATCTCTAATAATTTAATATTAACTCTATAATTTGTCTCCGACATGAAGTACATCATAATGTTTGAGAAACTAGTAATAGAAAATTTAACTCTTCAGAATAACAAATTTGTTTAATCAACACCACACTTTTACAGATAAAGCCAAATTTTGGTATTTTAATGAATTTGAGCAAAATGTACTTATTCTTCAAATGTTTAAAGTTTTAAAGCAATGTTTCAGGTATTTTGTATGAAGCATCAGTTTTAAGCTTTTAAATTTGTCTTGAATTCAGTGATTTCCCAGGAGTTTGATGCGGTTCTCTTAATACAATTATAACTCTAAAGTTAGTGTAAAACTTATCTTCTATTTGTAAAGTGTTTTCTCAAGAATGGTGCCTTGAATAATGTGTACTTAAGTATAATAAACGTCCTAGTAATGGGATAATATTTAAATTTCGTAAATTGAATGTCTCACTGGATATAAGTGCCAGCTAAAGTAAATGCCTTTAAACAGGAATTTGCAATTCGGTCGATACAACTTTATTTAATTATTTTAGAACGAATGAAAATTTATTTTTAATACTTACTAGTTTGATACAATGATTAATTAAAACACTAAGAATTGCTTTCATTTTTTTTTTTAAATCATGATGAATATATTTAACAGACTGCTATTTTTTTCAGTAAAAACGTATCTATTGCAAAGGCAGTTTTTTATACGGCCCCATAACAAAAAAAATTACCAACGAGTAGAATGTGCTCCATACACTAATAAGGTCATGTACAAAATTTTAGCATTTTATCATAAATAGTCGCAGACATATGCTTAAACAAAGTTGTAGATGGGTTAAATATAAATAAAATGTAAATTTTTATAGCAAGAGTGCAGATGACGTGACGCAATAATGCATAAGCAAAACAAAATATGGCTCTTATCTTTAGTTTTACTTACAAACTTTCAAAACTATGCTTCCTGTACAAAACATTAAAATTTTACATGATGAATTACAGAATAAAACTTGGAAATGGCACATTCAATGAACATTAAAACAGCTTAGAAATCTTGGGCAGAAATGTAAACATTTTGTACAAGCTTTGTAATCTTTGCGTAAAATTATTGTTTCTACACCGTTTAGATATTTTTGTATCAATAAATAGCACAATTATTATTTATTTATGAAATCATTGTTTTCTTTCGGAATATGTGTACGACACTTGAAAAACGATCATCGGATATAATTTTTTCGCTTTGAGAACCCATTTCCAAGCATCGAAAAATGGTTTAAGTCAGCATTTATATATTTTCATATCTCTGCGACTCTTTACGATAATATGTTGAAATTTTGTACAAACCCGTATTAGTATATGGGGCACATTTTATTCATTGGGAAATTTCTTGTACGAGGGTCGTATAAAAATTCAAATTTTGTATTTCTTCAAATTTAATCCCCTGAAAAATTTAACCGATTTGATAAAATTCTGTGGCGTTGTTTACCTAACTATGTAATTTATAATATATGTCTGTGATCAGTATTTAAGGAATAAAAGCCGAGGTCAATGTATACATTGTATACAATCGATGTATACATTGTATACAATGTATACAATACACACCCTGTATATATTGTTCCTGCCTTCAGACGGAGCAGTTTGTTTGTGTTGTTTAAATATTTATAAATTATATATATTGCATATGTATTTTCATCGTCATAACTTTAGTGTACCTCTAAAATTAACCAAGCATTTAAGCGTGACGTGAAGTAATTACGTGCCTAATTGATAGCCAAGTTGTAAATTGTACGTCAAACATGACAAATGAGGTGCGTTCGTACTGTTATTATTTCAGTGAAATGAATTATATCATCTGTTATTATGATATGATTAATTTCCGTGATAAAATAAGTACATTTTAAGTTGGCAACATTTTATTGTTTGTTGACTTTTACTGAAAATTCCAATGGGAAACTTAAGCCTAGCTTTGAAATTTTCAGAAATTGAAATCCATATTTAAACTCTTTTTCGATTTAATATATATTTCTCGGAAACATCTATCCAAAAAACTGTCGGTAGATTATATGATTGCTATAATTAAACAATTTTAGTAAACAAATTCGGTTTTCAAATTCAGTAATACGGAAATAATATGACTCAATCTTAAGTATGACATAATCACCATGGCAACCTAGGATCATTACCTATCATGGTATATATTTGAATTAATTACCTATGAAAGGATATAATTGAATGAAAAATGTGACTCTAACTTGATCAGAGAGGTTATAAAATGTCATATTCGTCATATATGACTAAAACGTGATACATGTCAGACAACTTGGCAATAAATCTCGATAAATTGTCGATTAATCCCCGGAAGCTGCTATAACAAGGAAGTTCCGATTTTTTTTATTAATATTTTTATTAATATTTTTTTAAGTTTTGATTCGATTTTCATAAAATTTGAAATGACTCGACAAAATTCTGCAACGAATATATATATATATTAAATTTAAACCATTAGAAGAGGTTGGTTAGTTTTTGAGCTGTTGTATGCGGATAGACGGACGGGCCAGGGGATGAATATAGGTGCTGCGTATTTATATAATAGCGAGTGCACTTGAGAAACATTGGTGTAAGACTGAGTTTAGTGCGTAAACTTGCAACTCGTCCTGATATAGGTATAAATCCTTTCCCTTCACAGTCTTCTCGAATCAATTTGTGGCCAGGTACAGAAGAAAGGGACAAAAGAAAGGGGTGGTATCAGCGGCTGTCCCCTCCCCGCTCATGTCAACTGCTTCTGCTTTGACCTCTGAACTTTAGACATTTTGAGAAAGTCATAAAACATCAAAGATTCCGAAAAACCACAAGAAAAGAAACCGACCTACGTCTTTGCACTGTTCGAGCCTTAAATAATAGACTACTCTTAACTCTAAGAAAGAACACATTACACATACACGAGAAGATTTACTCGAATTGGTAGAAAATTATAAAACATTTTCGAACACAAACATAAGAAACATTAGTATAAAGAATGAAATGCTTTGATTTCGATGCAAGGACACATTACACATACATCAGAAAATTTACTGTAATTGGTAGAAAATTATGAAACATTTTTGAACACAAACATAAGAAACACCAGTGTAAAGAATAGAATACTCTTATCTCGATACAAGGACACATTACACATACATGCGAAAGTTTACTGTAATTGGTAGAAAATGATAAAACATTTTCGAACACAAACATAAGAAACATTAGTGTAAATAATATAATACTTTGATCTCGATGAAAGGACACATTACACATACACGAGAAAATTTACTGGAATTGGTAGAAAATTATAAAACATTTTCGAACCCAAACATAAGAAACATTAGTATAAAGAATGGAATACTTTGATTTCGATGAAAGGACACGTTACACATACACGAGAAAATTTACTGGAATTGGTAGAAAATTATAAAACATTTTCGAACACAAACATAAGAAACATTAGTGTAAAAAATATAATACTTTGATTTCGATGAAATTACACATTACACATACACAGGAACATTTGCTGGAATTGGTAGAAAATTATAAAACATTTTTGAAAATTATCATAAAAAATATTGGTGTAAAGGATAGAATACTCTGATCATGATGAAAGTAAACATTAAAAATACACGAGAACATTTACTGGAATTGGTAGAAAATTATAAAACATTTTCGAACACAAACATAGGAAACATGCACAAAAGGATAAAGGGTGACGTTTGTATTTTCGAATAAAAAAAAAATAAAGTCCGGTACCCCTGCCTTGGCGATAACTTGTAAAAATTCTTTGAATAATATTAGCTGAATTTCACATAACAAACATCACTGTTATTTATGTATAGAAAAATGTTTTATTGTGTATATTGAATACATATGTAAAATATGTATTTAAATCATTAAAAACATTAAAGTTATTCGTGCATTTTTATAAGCAATACAAAAATTGAAAACAACATAAAAAGTTTTAAACTTAAAACTACAATTTTATATTATTAATTTCTTAAAGTATCCCACTGCTGAAATTCTTTTTTTTATGTTCAAAAAAGGAAAAGTAATTTATTTTTTAAATAAAACAAAAAAGACAATTAAACTAAATAAGTAAATTTAATAACAATGGTACTTTTATTATTTTTCAATCATATATATTAAGATAAAGAAAAGAGACAATCTCTTTTGAACAGTATCACAAAGCTATAACAGCATAATAAAAGAAAACAAAGAGTGAAATATAATCTCACTGGAGTTGTATTTGACTTCCAAAAATAAAATCTGCTTTACCCAATACCATAAGTGTTTTCCCTCAATTTGATTTCAAATGAACCTAAAAAAATGTCAAAATATTTCGATAAACAACAAAGCATCAAATCTCACAAAAACAGATAAAAAATTTCAGAAGAAAGATTCAGAGATAAAGCTGATAAATTGTATCTATCACTTTGTAAAACTTTTGAGTGGTGTTACCTGAAAGACAGACAATAGATATTTTTACGACATCTAGAAATGTTACGGCTTACAATCTCGTTTCATTTCTATATTACATATATTTGAGTTTGAGTTGTTTTTCATTGACGAATTGTGTGAAAGTTTTCTTTTTAAAAATATTATCAAAAACAATTTTCTGTTACATAAAATGTACTAGAATGAAAACAATTAATCGATCTCAACTATTTCTAAATTTGTATTTTATATAAAATATTGAGTTTTTTTTTGTTCTTATAAGATCTTTGCCCCTAAATGCCATTACCTTTTTCTTATTCTTTGAAATCCTTAAATTATAATATTTTTCAATTTTTTTTAAAGTAAAAATTGCACGATGTAAAGTGACTTTATTATCCTGAAATAAACAAAGATCATCTGCAAATAATATATTGTTAAACATGATGTTTCCAAGATCTAATATCCAATAGAGCAGATTCCACATTTTAATTACTTAGGATGTGATATATCTTATGACTATGACAACGATATACAACATAAGCTTTATAAATTTCAATACGTCTGTGGTACTATAAGACGAACTCTTCGAAATACAAGAAAAAACACAATAATACAATTTTTTTAAACAATGGCAATACCAATTATACTATATTGAAGTGAGACATAAACTCACAAAAAATGATGAAAGACAAATACAATTCTCAAAGATGAAATTTTTGAGTAGTGTGAAGAGATGTTCGATAATGGATAAAATAAAGAATGACTACATGAGAAGAGAGATTGAGGTTATGCCAGTATTGAATAAAATAGGAAATTACAGAAGGAAATGGAGGGACCACATTGAAAGGATGGATTCTTATCACAAACCAAAAGCAACCTTTAATTATAAACCAAGGGGGAAAAGAGACAGAGGAAGGCCACGAAAGAGATGGATATTGAGGCATTGAGGCCAGCACAGAATTATAGTCTTAAACCATGTTTTGGGATGATGATGATGATAAAATATTGAGTTGAATGTTTGCATATATGCAGCTTTTTCTATGTCTATTTATATAAATTTAGAAAATTTATATTAGTGAACATTAACTTTGTGTAAATGTTAAGTTTGTTGTACAATAATTTATTAAGGGTTATAATAAAAGCATGATGTAGATGTATATTATTTTATCTTAACACTCTGCTATAAATTAAACTATTCTAAAATTCTCAATCTTAAATTTTTTATAGCATATAAAAATAACGTATTATAAAAATATTATTTATAATAACGTAATATTAAAATATAAGTAATAGCTGATAGCAACTGCAAATAATTATTCAAAAATTTAGAGCTACACGTTCAAGCACTACACATTAAAATTTAAGCATTACGAAAATAAGTTCCTAAAACAAAATCTTGGTAATAAGAAGTAATCCAGTATTTTATTCATTGTGCAACTTTTTTGCCAGAAGCTTTAGCGGTATATATAAGTACATCACTAATAATAATAAAATATAAATTAAACAAACTTCTAGCAGTATCCTTGATTTTGTGTTATTAGAAAATTTATTAACCATCTAACTTATTTCAACTTATTTATTTTCACACATTACTAGCATAAAATAATTTTCATATATAGATATTTCTCTGGAAAAGTTTAACAATAAAGAAGTACTTTCAGAAAATTATAAACAAAATTTCATAGCCTTGCACAAAATTAATTTTGCTCTACACTTTGAGATTGTATATTATGTTAAATAATAAACAAACACTTAGTTTTTTGAAAATGCGTTTAAAATTCGATTGAATTCAGGTATCTATTTCGAATATTACGAAAAATAAATTATATATAGGGTGGTCACAAAGTCTTTCCCTGATTACAATAGTTTATTGCAGAAAAACTAATATAATTAGGCATATGCTTGTTTCAAGATGTTGTAAATACATTTATGGAGTTTTTAATACAAATACTTACGTCAGCAAATTTCGACGTGAGCACCCTTGGCAGCTCGAAGAATGTCAAGGCGGCATTCCACTTCTCGCCATTTATTACCCAATATTTGGGCTATCACACTAGACACAGCATCTGTGATCCTGACCTTGAGTGTTTCAATTTCTTTTACTGGCGTTGCAAACACTCTGTCCTTTATGTACGCCCAAAAGAAAAAAATTCTAGAGGAGTAATATCAGGTGAGTGAGGAGGCCATGGTGTTGGTCTATCCCTGCCGTTCCATCTTCCATGAAATCTGATGGACTAAAAAAAATTTAAGAACATGACTTTTCCATAGTAAAAAAATTAAACTATTATATTCAATCGTTATTTCTTAATATTTTTTTGTAATCAAGGAAAGACTATGACCAACCTTTATGTTTATTTAACTTTAGAACCCCCCCCCCCTTTTTTTTTTTGTATTCTTGTTGAAAACAACTGATAAAAACTGATTTTTAAAAGGTTTTGCTGAGATAAGTTAAGTTTTATCAATTTTGTCACAAAAACAATTTACGTCAAAACAATAAAATGTACTGCTATTTTAGCCGATACTTGCGCTGTTTTTCTTTTAAACATTAAGACGTAAGAAATTACAATCAAGTTTTGCAATTTTTTTATACTACAATAAATGAAGTTACGATTTATTTATATATAAATGGTGGAAACAGATATTTTAAAATTAATTGTTATGACTCAGTTTTTTTAAAAGTATATTTGAATAAAAGAAATATATCCAAACTAAACTTTCTTAATTCTTAAATGAGGAACTCACTGAGATATTTAACTAGAGCTGTTGTATAAGACAATTGTATAAAATCTCGTTATTACTCTCTTGTACTGCTATCATATACATTATTTCTGTTGTCAACATCCTTTTTTCTATGAATTTACAAAACGTACAACAATGAATGAGGTACCATTTGAAAGGCTTTTGAACCGGCTTCTGACATAGTAAACTCACATTTTGTTAAAACTTATTTTTCTATTGAAAACTGCTGTTAATTAAAAATTAAATCGGCATTGTTTTCATGAATTAAACGAAAGGTTTTCCTCAAATTATTGTTGACACAAAAATAAAATATCGCATTATATCGTGGTTAACAATAATTATGAAAAATTAAACAGTAGTACAACAAAGATAAAGTGTGATGCCTGCGCACGAGTTTATTCATTATTAAAAAGGAAATTTTAAATTTAAATGTTCAGAAGAAAAATACACCTTTGATCGATCGCAGCAATAGTAATTCACGTGTAGAACAAAAGGTATGCTTTGTTATATTAAACTGTATTTTATATGTATTTAATATATTTTTCTTTGTCCCAGGTTTTTCAAGAAGCAGATGACGTCATCCTCTAATGCAGTTAAAATATAATTGTTAATTTTTTTTTTTTTTTTGCCTTCTGCTGTCTTCGATGAGTTTTTACTGTAACTTTGATGGAAAAAATCAGATGATATTCTGAGTTGACTAATATTGTTTGCAGATGTTTTATCCTTAATATTTCTTTAGAAGTTTAACATCTAAAAAATATTAGATATTGCTAAACAATGTTAGACATCATTGCGAAATGTTTGCACGGGTCCACTGGTTTATTTTATTTTAATTTTTAATTTAGTTTAAGTCGAAAGTCAATGACATACGTAAACAAAATGTTCTGGGAAAATCTGTTAAAAAACAGTCTGATAAATAAATCTCGGAACGTATCAATATTGAACAAATGTCATTCAAATATTTTTTTAATTCAAATTCAATCCATTCAAATATTTTTTAAATAATTTTTATAGAAATTAAACGAGAAAACGAAGTGTTACAACTTTCTATATGGATAAAAAAAAATTAATCGTGCTAGACAGAAAAAAATACATATAACGTCTTAAAAAAAATTACACACTTTTTAAATACTAGATCACTCTAGTATTTGTTAAATATTATTTTTTAAAGGCAATTTCAATTTTTTACATAAAAAAGAGTTGGAAAGTGAAAATGATTGGTAAAATTAAAATTTTGTTTCGCTTGTTGAACATTTGAATTACATCCTCTTCTTTAGAAATGTTGATACGAATATTTGGTTTATCAAAACATGTAAAAACTGAAAGACAAACGTTTCTGTTATTTCTTACCCATCATACGTAGTATAGGGTAAATCTTGTAATCGTTTTGAAAATCGAACAAAAATGACGGATTTACACGTTTCAGACACTGGAGATTCTGAAAAAGATATTTTTAGAAAGAAAAAATTGCCGTGTGTCTGTCTGTAAACGCCCTATCTCCCGAATAAATTGACACAAAAACTTGAAATTTGGTATGTACTTAGTATTTAATAATCGGAATAAGTTTATTGAATTTCAGTAAGCTCGATTATCCGGAACTTTTTTTCAGACTCTTGAAATATTCGTTCTGATAAATGTATAGAAATTTTTTTGAAATTGTTTATTTTAAGGAGAGAATATAAAAGAGAATAAAAAAAACATAAAATTTGCATTAAGAATGAAGTCGATCGGATAATGAGTTGCTGAGATATTTGTAATCATATTTCCCACACTCATTAATTTTTCATGACCCTGTATTTTATTCAAATTTCAATTCAAAGATATATTTTAATTGGAAATGAGACGCTTAATCCGACGCAGTAAACCGTTAGTTAATATGATTATCAATTTTGGAATTATAAGGATGTTTCTTTTACGCAATTCAGTAATAGAGAATTTAAAGTTTATGATGTCATCAAGCCACGATTTTATTCGAATTGCAATGCATTTTATAAATTGATTACACACACATGTTTTATTTTCATATTTTATACTATGCATATCCATGATGGGTAAGTATCACGGTGACCCCCAATGACTAGTTTTGTTCTTACAGCGATAATATGAAAACATTGAGCGCGTTCTGCAAGAAATATCTATATCACAATAAAAACAGGTAAAAAAATTTACATGCAATAAGAATAGAAAACTCATGTCTAATAAGTTGAGATAAAAGTATTTTTGTCTATTGCTTAGATGTGTAGTTTTTGTCATTTTGTTCTAATTTTTTTAATCATGGTATAACGGGAAAAAGAAGTATTCCTTACATAATTGCACACGAAATATTTTTTAACAAAAGAAATTACTGTTTGATGAAATTGAGTATCTTCTTTGAATCAGACTGGATTTATTGATGGAATTTGTTAAGCAAATCTGAATATCAGGATATTGTTTAGTGTTGAAGTTTCTATTGAGGAGAATAATGCCGTATCTTCTTTTGGTACCCTATATAAGAAATCAACTATAATTGGCTAACGTCTGTCCGATCAACTGAAAATCCATCAGGTATTTTGATTTCCGGTTTCTGCGATTTGACATTATATCACATGTGCTATACAATTTTTGATAAAATTATACATAGTTAATTAAAGATATTATTGAAATTGAGTATTTTCTTTGAATCAGGCTGGATTCATTGATGGAAATTGTTAAGCAAATCTGAATATCAGGATATTGTTTAGTATTGAAGATTCTATTGAGGAGAATAATTCCGTATCTTCTTTTGGTACCGTATGTAAGAAATCAATCATAATTGGCTAACGTCTATCCCATCAACTGAAAATCCATCAGGTATTTCGATTTCCAGTTTCTGCGATTTAACAATATATTACAGGTGCTATAAAATTTTTGATAGAATTATACAAAGTTTAATTGATTAAAGCTATTATTAAAATTAAACGTATTAGGAAACGAGTAAATTTCATCAGATGTAGTAATATTTTAGATGAATTTATTTTTAAAAAAGGATGTTTAAGTAAAAAATGGCATTTAATTAACACTCATGAACATATATTATTCAGTCGGTTTCTTATTGTTGAATGTAAAAAAAATTATTTAATAAGATAAACTGCTAGACTATTTAAATAGAATATGATTTGAATTAAAGTGTAATAAATTTAATTATCTACTGCAACAAAAATTCGAAATACAGAAGTCACAGGTAATAAAATCTTTGCCGTACTAAAAAACCCACCTTCTTTAACATTTAAATCACATAAAACAATATATTAAAATAATCTAATAACATATAATTGGCATGTTTAATAAGGCAGATAGGTTAAATGGGAATATGTATTTTTTTAATTCCCAAAGTATCCATAAACCACATTAGGCGATTTTATTGTGGTTGTGCAAGTCACTATTATTCAATTAAATAACAAAATTTATGAACTGGAACAATGTAACACATTAAAGTTTTCTTTTGATTTTTTTAAATTATTATTTCAATTTTTATGACACTAAAAACATTAAAAAATGGAATGAAACAGTTTTATTTTTTATAGACATTTACTTTCTTTCATTGTAAGAAGGTCAACATTATGTTCTTCAATTGATGATTTTTCTAAAACATCGATGTTATTTTTATTGGCTATTAAATGTATATAATTTGACTATAAATATTCATTTCTTCGACATATTTAAAAAATTGTCGTATGTTTCACTAATAAATTAAACTATATATTGGCACTTTACAAACATTATGTTCATTCTGTTTTAAAAAAAAGTATCTTTGAAAGATGCATTAGTTAATAATATTACAGTAATAAGTAATTGAAATCATTAAATATTCAAAACCTAATCATTTATTTTCAGAAAAAAATTCATTTTAACTAAATGTTTTTCAGACAATAAGTTTAACTAAATGTTTCTAAATATAAAGCAAAACAAAAATGAATTAAATCTGAATGGATGCATAGAAGCGTAATATAAATGTATTTTGAAAAATGAATAATGTTTGATTGAATATTTATAAATGATTAAATGTGGTACTTTTAAAAGAAAACAATTTTGTATCAAAATGTTCTACTTCTCAGAATTTTATGATCTTGCATATGATCTTGCTTGTAGAGAAATGGCAATATCCATTATATGCAAACTAATTCATGAAGACTATTTTTAAAAGCGTTATTTCAGAAGAATATGAAACACATTGCAGCAACAGCTATTGGGATTTCATATACCTAACATAAAGCCAAAAAATACATAGGGTGAACATAAAGTCTTCCCTGATTACAAAAAAATATTACGAAATAACCATTAAATGTAATACTGCAAAATTTTTATTATGCAAAAGTCATGTTCTTAAGTTTTTTTCATCTGGGTGGATGATCACTTAGACATACGGTTTTGTCAATCCAAAGCCCCTTTGAAAAGGAAACTGAACATAGTTTACTCCAAAATCCTTCACTTGAAACACTGTAAGAAATCCAATTATTACGTTTTTCATATTTTTTTAATATTCAGGGGATAGCCACTCAAAATCAGGATTACAAATGCGTAGTTTTTTTTTTCATTAAATTATTGTAATCAATGAAAGACTTCATGACCACTCAATAGCAGGATCAGAGATGCTGTGAACTGCTTTAGCTAAATTTAAGTTTCAGCTAAAACATATATTCAAAAAATGACTTTTTAAAAACATTTTCCTTATTGATTACAGGACTTATACAGAGGTGATCATAAAGTCTTTACATGATTAATAAAAAATATTACGAAATAACCATTGAATGTAATACTGTAAAATTTTTATTATGCAAAAGTCATGTTCTTAAGTTTTTTTTCATCTGGATGGATGATCACTTAGACATACGGCTTTGTCAATCCAAAGCCCCTTTGAAAAGGAAACTGAACATAGTTTACTCAAAAATCCTTCACTTGAAACACTGTAAGAAATCCAATTATTACGTTTTTCATATTTTTTTAATATTCAGGGGATAGCCACTCAAAATCAGGATTACAAATGCGTAGTTTTTTTTTCAGTAAATTATTGTAATCAATGAAAGACTTCATGACCACTCAATAGCAGGATCACAGATGCTGTGAACTGCTTTAGCTAAATTTAAGTTTCAGCTAAAACATATATTCAAAAAATGACTTTTTAAAAACATTTTCCTTATTGATTACAGGACTTATACAGAGGTGATCATAAAGTCTTTACATGATTAATAAAAAATATTACGAAATAACCATTGAATGTAATACTGTAAAATTTTTATTATGCAAAAGTCATGTTCTTAAGTTTTTTTCATCTGGATGGATGATCACTTAGACATACGGCTTTGTCAATCCAAAGCCCCTTTGAAAAGGAAGCTGAACATAGTTTACTCAAAAATCCTTCACTTGAAACACTGTAAGAAATCCAACTATTACGTTTTTCATATTTTTTTAATATTCAGGGGATAGCCACTCACAATCAGGATTACAAATGCGTAGTTTTTTTTTTTTCAGTAAATTATTGTAATCAATGAAAGACTTCATGACCAGTCAATAGCAGGATCACAGATGCTGTGAACTGCTTTAGCTAAATTTAAGTTTCAGCTAAAACATATATTCAAAAAATGACTTTTTAAAAACATTTTCCTTATTGATTACAGGACTTATACAGAGGTGATCATAAAGTCTTTACATGATTAATAAAAAATATTACGAAATAACCATTGAATGTAATACTGTAAAATTTTTATTATGCAAAAGTCATGTTCTTAAGTTTTTTTTCATCTGGATGGATGATCACTTAGACATACGGCTTTGTCAATCCAAAGCCCCTTTGAAAAGGAAACTGAACATAGTTTACTCCAAAATCCTTCACTTGAAACACTGTAAGAAATCCAATTATTACGTTTTTCATATTTTTTTAATATTCAGGGGATAGCCACTCAAAATCAGGATTACAAATGCGTAGTTTTTTTTTCAGTAAATTATTGTAATCAATGAAAGACTTCATGACCACTCAATAGCAGGATCAGAGATGCTGTGAACTGCTTTAGCTAAATTTAAGTTTCAGCTAAAACATATATTCAAAAAATGACTTTTTAAAAACATTTTCCTTATTGATTACAGGACTTATACAGAGGTGATCATAAAGTCTTTACATGATTAATAAAAAATATTACGAAATAACCATTGAATGTAATACTGTAAAATTTTTATTATGCAAAAGTCATGTTCTTAAGTTTTTTTTCATCTGGATGGATGATCACTTAGACATACGGCTTTGTCAATCCAAAGCCCCTTTGAAAAGGAAACTGAACATAGTTTACTCAAAAATCCTTCACTTGAAACACTGTAAGAAATCCAATTATTACGTTTTTCATATTTTTTTAATATTCAGGGGATAGCCACTCAAAATCAGGATTACAAATGCGTAGTTTTTTTTTTCAGTAAATTATTGTAATCAATGAAAGACTTCATGACCACTCAATAGCAGGATCACAGATGCTGTGAACTGCTTTAGCTAAATTTAAGTTTCAGCTAAAACATATATTCAAAAAATGACTTTTTAAAAACATTTTCCTTATTGATTACAGGACTTATACAGAGGTGATCATAAAGTCTTTACATGATTAATAAAAAATATTACGAAATAACCATTGAATGTAATACTGTAAAATTTTTATTATGCAAAAGTCATGTTCTTAAGTTTTTTTCATCTGGATGGATGATCACTTAGACATACGGCTTTGTCAATCCAAAGCCCCTTTGAAAAGGAAGCTGAACATAGTTTACTCAAAAATCCTTCACTTGAAACACTGTAAGAAATCCAATTATTACGTTTTTCATATTTTTTTAATATTCAGGGGATAGCCACTCACAATCAGGATTACAAATGCGTAGTTTTTTTTTTTTCAGTAAATTATTGTAATCAATGAAAGACTTCATGACCAGTCAATAGCAGGATCACAGATGCTGTGAACTGCTTTAGCTAAATTTAAGTTTCAGCTAAAACATATATTCAAAAAATGACTTTTTAAAAACATTTTCCTTATTGATTACAGGACTTATACAGAGGTGATCATAAAGTCTTTACATGATTAATAAAAAATATTACGAAATAACCATTGAATGTAATACTGTAAAATTTTTATTATGCAAAAGTCATGTTCTTAAGTTTTTTTTCATCTGGATGGATGATCACTTAGACATACGGCTTTGTCAATCCAAAGCCCCTTTGAAAAGGAAACTGAACATAGTTTACTCCAAAATCCTTCACTTGAAACACTGTAAGAAATCCAATTATTACGTTTTTCATATTTTTTTAATATTCAGGGGATAGCCACTCAAAATCAGGATTACAAATGCGTAGTTTTTTTTTCAGTAAATTATTGTAATCAATGAAAGACTTCATGACCACTCAATAGCAGGATCAGAGATGCTGTGAACTGCTTTAGCTAAATTTAAGTTTCAGCTAAAACATATATTCAAAAAATGACTTTTTAAAAACATTTTCCTTATTGATTACAGGACTTATACAGAGGTGATCATAAAGTCTTTACATGATTAATAAAAAATATTACGAAATAACCATTGAATGTAATACTGTAAAATTTTTATTATGCAAAAGTCATGTTCTTAAGTTTTTTTTCATCTGGATGGATGATCACTTAGACATACGGCTTTGTCAATCCAAAGCCCCTTTGAAAAGGAAACTGAACATAGTTTACTCAAAAATCCTTCACTTGAAACACTGTAAGAAATCCAATTATTACGTTTTTCATATTTTTTTAATATTCAGGGGATAGCCACTCAAAATCAGGATTACAAATGCGTAGTTTTTTTTTTCAGTAAATTATTGTAATCAATGAAAGACTTCATGACCACTCAATAGCAGGATCACAGATGCTGTGAACTGCTTTAGCTAAATTTAAGTTTCAGCTAAAACATATATTCAAAAAATGACTTTTTAAAAACATTTTCCTTATTGATTACAGGACTTATACAGAGGTGATCATAAAGTCTTTACATGATTAATAAAAAATATTACGAAATAACCATTGAATGTAATACTGTAAAATTTTTATTATGCAAAAGTCATGTTCTTAAGTTTTTTTCATCTGGATGGATGATCACTTAGACATACGGCTTTGTCAATCCAAAGCCCCTTTGAAAAGGAAGCTGAACATAGTTTACTCAAAAATCCTTCACTTGAAACACTGTAAGAAATCCAATTATTACGTTTTTCATATTTTTTTAATATTCAGGGGATAGCCACTCACAATCAGGATTACAAATGCGTAGTTTTTTTTTCAGTAAATTATTGTAATCAATGAAAGACTTCATGACCACTCAATAGCAGGATCACAGATGCTGTGAACTGCTTTAGCTAAATTTAAGTTTCAGATAAAACATATATTCAAAAAATGACTTTTTAAAAACATTTTCCTTATTGATTACAGGACTTATACAGAGGTGATCATAAAGTCTTTACATGATTAATAAAAAATATTACGAAATAACCATTGAATGTAATACTGTAAAATTTTTATTATGCAAAAGTCATGTTCTTAAGTTTTTTTCATCTGGATGGATGATCACTTAGACATACGGCTTTGTCAATCCAAAGCCCCTTTGAAAAGGAAGCTGAACATAGTTTACTCAAAAATCCTTCACTTGAAACACTGTAAGAAATCCAATTATTACGTTTTTCATATTTTTTTAATATTCAGGGGATAGCCACTCACAATCAGGATTACAAATGCGTAGTTTTTTTTTTCAGTAAATTATTGTAATCAATGAAAGACTTCATGACCAGTCAATAGCAGGATCACAGATGCTGTGAACTGCTTTAGCTAAATTTAAGTTTCAGCTAAAACATATATTCAAAAAATGACTTTTTAAAAACATTTTCCTTATTGATTACAGGACTTATACAGAGGTGATCATAAAGTCTTTACATGATTAATAAAAAATATTACGAAATAACCATTGAATGTAATACTGTAAAATTTTTATTATGCAAAAGTCATGTTCTTAAGTTTTTTTCATCTGGATGGATGATCACTTAGACATACGGCTTTGTCAATCCAAAGCCCCTTTGAAAAGGAAACTGAACATAGTTTACTCAAAAATCCTTCACTTGAAACACTGTAAGAAATCCAATTATTACGTTTTTCATATTTTTTTAATATTCAGGGGATAGCCACTCACAATCAGGATTACAAATGCGTAGTTTTTTTTTTCAGTAAATTATTGTAATCAATGAAAGACTTCATGACCAGTCAATAGCAGGATCACAGATGCTGTGAACTGCTTTAGCTAAATTTAAGTTTCAGCTAAAACATATATTCAAAAAATGACTTTTTAAAAACATTTTCCTTATTGATTACAGGACTTATACAGAGGTGATCATAAATTCTTTACATGATTAATAAAAAATATTACGAAATAACCATTGAATGTAATAGTGTAAAATTTTTATTATGGAAAAGTCATGTTCTTGAGTTTTTTAGCCCAGTCTCTACCGTCGTTCGTGAGTTCCTTGATGACAAATTTCCTGGTAGATGAATCAGACGGGATGGACCAACTCCTCTAGATTTTTCTTTTTGGGGTACATATAGGACAGAGTGTTTGTAACACCAGTAAAAGATACTGAAACAATCAATGTCAGGATCGCAGATGCTGTGTCTAATGTGACGCCCCAAATGTTGGGCAATACGTGGCGAGAAATGGAATACCGCCTTGACATTCTTCGAGCTACAGCAAGAGTGCTCACATCGAAATTTATTGACGTAAGTACTTGTATTAAAAACATCATAAATGTCTTTACAATATATTGAAACAAGCGTTGCCTAATTACATTAGTTTTTCTGCAATAAATTATTGTAATCAGTGAAATACTTTATGATCACCCTGTATAATAATAAATTTAGTTTGATTATGATAATTGAAGCAAATGTAATTTGATATTTAATTAAAATAAAATATTTTTCCTCTTCTTGAATTATAAAAGGTTCATGTTTAAAATTTAGAAGACATACTATTTAACATAGTATTAATTTGTTTTCGGTAATGCATACATTGTAAGTCGTTCTACAATATCAAACGCATTTTGAAGCCTTTTCTTTTTATAAATACATATATTTCTGAATTTCCACCGATGATTAATATTTAGTTTGATAGCAAGTTTTCCAGGAATAAAAAAATTACAAGTAAACATTTTAAATACTTTTTTTATAAACCATGATTTTCATTATCAATCAGTAACGAAAAACGTTTTATTATTAGACGTTAAAATTACGATTATATTTCTTATAACACTGATAGTCTACAATTAAAGTTATGTTGTGATTGTAATAAACGATCTGTTTAAATATCTGAGCTTTTCCTGAAATTTTAGAAGTATTTCTATAAATTAACATACAGAAAATTTATGAAAATATATCAAAGTGATAATCTGAAAGGGTATATCTATGGAAGTTTTTATTGTATGATGTAGATCGGGGTATCCCATTCAGATAAGTTTGTTTACCACGTAGACTTTGTATGTTCTTTATCTCGTAATTATATACACAAGTTGCCTTTTATTTTATTTAAATATTTATTTATCTTTAACTCTTGGGTACTTTTTTGTTAGCTGGGAGCCAGTGATAATTCTCCAAATCTTGTTTCAATCGGCATCATTTGAATTGCAACCTTTCACGTGAGATTTTGTTATTTGTATTGAAATGTTTTGTGTGTACGTATTTTATTATGATTATATTTTAGCTATTTTTAAGTAAGTTTTTTATGTTATTATATTGCAATGTTGAAATATCGACTAGTTGTTATTAGCTAATGTTAAAATGTTGGCGGAAAAAAAGGGTTGACGAGATAAAAAAAATTTTGCCAAGCACTGCTCCCGGCTAACATAAAAGTACCAACTCTTGTTTGACGCAGCTTGTCCAAATATGGACTCTGTTCCAATAAAACCAATCAATCAACTATAGGTTTGCTTAACCAATGCGTGGTTAATGGGGGATTAACAATATAAATTGGCTTTTTATATAGTAGTGCATTTGAAACAATTAGTATTGTACTCATTTTGGCGTAATTAATAAAAAATGGTCTTAAACATAGTGACAGAATTATGCTCAGGATTCGAAGCGTTCCTATTTTTTTACATGTTTGTTACTACTTTTTGAAAGAGGTAATATTCATGGTAAATTCCTTTAACATCTGCACGAGAAATCTACCATTAAGTGTATCGTTTTAAAATAGTGGTAGCATAGGTAGGAAATCGAAGGAAATTTCCAAGCCTTGTCAAGTATACTGTTTACTCAATCTTTTAAACTTTGTATAAAAAAAAAGTAAAAGAACGAAAAATCATGTGTCCGGCATAGATTATAAAACACTTTCCAAAAATTGCAGAATACTTTAACAAAACTTCACCGTATAATAAAATAAAAAATTATGTCTACCTAAACTATTTGGAAAACAAATAACACATTTGAAAACCTAATTTCAGGAATTGCCATCCATAGTCGGAAAAATATCCAAATATTTTTGTGCAGCCCTGTATATGATGTATTGATTTGTATATACTGTACAACAGAGTATGCTCAAATTTAGTTCAATTAAGAAACGCATAGCACAGTTGTAGATTCTCTTTCAGCAATTTTCGCCAATAAACAGAAATGTACTCAAGAAGTTTTGGGCTGTCTTGTATATGATCTATAGAATTTATGCACACCAAGTAATAGGCAAAACAGCAGTTTAATTTAAAAATGCGAACCACAATTTAAAACGCACTTCCCGCATTCATTGTTAATAGTACTGTAACCGAATTTTTAGTGTGTCCCCGTAAATGAACGATGAATGGTATCCACACCCTATTCTATAGTAGGCATTTTGTGGTGCACATCAGTGATATATATCGATTTCAATATGTTTTAAATAGTGTAACATCACTAAAAAAACACCACAAAAGATTTTCCCCCATAGACATTAATGTAAAGAATTCTTTTGAATGTCCCTGTAAATAAGCTATAAATGGTGCACACTTTATTTTCAATACCGAACATGCTGTAGTAAACCTCATTAACATATATCAATTGCATGATAATGTGAATATATTTACGGGAGTTAGAGCACAGACAGATAGACAGACGGAAGATAGACAGACGGAAGACAGACAGACAAACAAACATTGAAAGAGACGAACCGAATCCATAAGCACTTTTCAACTATGCGGGAAAGTATTAAAAAGATCCTTCTATATTACAATTAGCTCGCCTATTACACTTCATATTGTCTTTTCCATTTCATTTGAAATGTACTCCAATTTGATTTTATGCATGGAGAATTTTTAAATATTATTCAGGAATTATTGTTGCTTAAAGTTTGACAATTATAAACTCCGCTTTTATTCAGTATCACTGCTTTCATGCCGAAGGCTAATTAAAGTGGAAATTCTTAATTTATGTTGATAGATTCAATTTATTTGAAAAGCTAGATTTAGGAACCATTTAATGAAAAGTTCAAGGTAAATTGCAACAAAAACTCTTATATTATGCCTTTAAACTTGGATATTTTAATGAGAAATTAAATTACTATCTTGCGTTTAAATAAATATAATCAGGGAAATGCATTCATAGTGTTTAGCTGTTATTGTAAAATTAATCAAAAATAATGATGGTTTTTTTAATTAGCATAAATATAAAATTGTTTGTATCGTAGATAAGCAATCCTTTAAAAATACATTAACGTGTAATATAGTTAAAGCAAACTTTTAAATTTATAGCTGTAAATATTAAGGATTATAGTTGAATTTAAAGCAAAACTTGTTATTTATGTTTTTAAAGGTTATAAATTATCAAACGGTTGATGACGTTCTTGAATGTTTCTTCTTCTTTTTTAGCACTTTCCAACATAGTGGGAAAGTGTTTATGAATTTGGATTGTCTGTCTGTCTGCCGTGCTCTAACTCCGGTAAATATAATAGAATTGCCATAATTTGTTTTATATGTTATTGAGATTTTCTATAGAATGCTCGGTATTGAAAGTTTTGTGTGTAGAATTTATAGCTCACTTACAGATATACACAAAAAAATCCCGTTACATTACGGTCAATGCGGAAAATCGTTTGCGGTGCATTTAGTTGATGTTACGATATTTCAAATATAATGAGTTTCATATACACGATTGAGATGGACTAAAACATACTTTATCAGGAGTATACAACAAGCAACATATATAGGTAATTTACAGGGACGCACAAGAGGATTCCATTACATTAGATCTTTGGGGAAAATCGTTTGCGGTGCAATATTAATGATGTCATGATACTTAAAAAATAACGAAATCACTGAAGTGCACTGAGTGTTTTCTATAGATTATAGAGTGTATAGCATTTATGGTCCATTTATCGTCATACAAAGTAATTCGTTTAAAGGACCAACTAAAATCGATAATTTTTTAAATGCGTTTTCCTCTGTGGTATGCAGTTTTAAACTGATCTAATTTTAAGTGTAAGAGATGGTGTTTATATATTCTATAGATCTCATACAGGGCTATACGAAAGTCTGCGTTAACATATATGGATTGCAATTGCTGAAAATGGTTTTTTAATTAGTTATGTGTTTTTTTAAGTCGCTTATTTAGATATCGCATTTCATTTTACAAAAAAAAATTAATTTTTAATAATACGTTGTTGGAAAGTGTTTCGTAATTTATGCATGATGCATGATTTTTCGTTCTTGTGTGCTTCTTCTTTTATTAACCCTCTTAGTGCCGTGATCTAATATATACGTTCACTATGCTGTAAGTTTCACTGCAATAGAAATATTATTTAAATTAATATTATTATACAAATATAATTCAGTTTTAAAACATTGAGTAATGATTAAAAACTTCAAGGATTATATTCATATACATAAATAAGTTCTTTGTATCAAGTTTGAAAAATCATCTTTTTTTTAAAACATTTAAAAAAAGTTAGAGAGAAGATAACATTACAATTTTGCCCTTTTGCTCGGCGGTCAGAGGGTTAATGGTTCATTACAAATTTCTCAAATTTATCAGGATTTGCTTATATATATATAATTCATCACTGTATCTAAAACTAAACAAAGCTATTTTTCATAGCGATATTATTGTATTTCTCTATCAGCAAACCTAGATTAGGTAATAAGGATTTATACTACACTCTGACTAAACACTGGCATGAAATAATTTCCTATACTTGGATGTTTATATTTTGATAATATTGGAGCAATATCCTAAGACGTATTCCGTCAATGTAAAGCCAATAAAGTCAATTTATGGGCAATATTGGCGTTTTATTGATAACATATGCAATTTAACGCCAATATATGTGCAATATTGGAGTTTAATTGGAAATATATTGAAAAAAAATTCATTCACATTTGTCCATATTTTTTTTTTTCCTTTTTCGCATTTGAGGGTTTGACTGATTTACACATATTAATCGAATTTATGAAATTAAAAAGTGATTCGAGAAATAATGCAACTGTAAAAATGTTTTGATTTATTATAATTATTTTCATAAATTTATGTTTCGATATGAGTTTTTATACTATATGGGAAAAATAATAATTGATTTTCATAGGGATAATCTAAATAAGAGTATTACTTAGGTTGCAACCTCTAAACAAAACTGAAACCATATTTCTAAGCGCAATTTGTTACGTTGTTTTTGAAAAACATATAAACATTTCTGGAATTGAAACCGGAATTTAATAATAAAGACGAACTTCAAGTCTTACAAAAATAAACTATTTTCAAGAAACTATAACATAGTATCCAATAGAAAAATCAATTATAAATACTTTCTCAACGTAAAATCTTATTTTACAGCAATAAATAATTATCTTTTTTTCCAACGATTAAATCAACCATCGAAATTATTCAAGAAAAAGAATTGATTTTCATGTTGATTTTCCACTGAGCAAAAATTACTTCACCACTGACAAAGGAAAGACGTGCCATGCAAGTCGAGATGTTTTTGTGAATTAGTTATAGCTGCTATGTTTAGTAGCACTATATTTAATGGTAATTTTATTCTTATTTAATTGTAGAAATTCTCTCATCATATTAAACGAAATTTATTTTTAAAAATAGTGGTAAGAGATTTGGAAGCAATGCAACAATATAACAAAGACACATCAACGTGAGCGCGCGGCATGTGTTTCCGGCACAAGTGTTAAAAGGTGTTCATTTTAAGTAAATTAACATGAATAGCTATTATTCTGTACATTCACATGAACATCCACTTTCTTGTTTTCAACATGTTTAAATGATTCTGAAAAATAAATAAATAAATAAGTAAATAATTCACTTACACGGACATGCCAACATAAATGTGTTTTATTTTTTTATTTTTTCAATTTATATTTTTTTTTCTGAAACAAATAAATTCACATGAAATAATTTAACCTTCAAAATTATATTATTTAAATGAAAATAATCTCATATTTAAAATTTGTATGCCTAAAAGAAAGGCAACATCATACGTTTAGTATTCTCTTATGATAAACTCACCGACGTATAACTTTAATGAAGTATTCTCATTTATTTACAAAGTTCTTACAACAAAATTTTACATATACGTCTAACAGTTTACTATTTACTCTACGAATTGTCTTCAAAGTGAAGTACTCAATGTTTGAGAAGAGGCATATAGACATTTTAAGTCTTCAGAATAACAAATTTATTTAATCAACACCACACTTTTACAGGTAAAACCAAATTTTGAAACTTTAGAGAATTTATGCAAAATGAAGTTATTGTATAAATTTTAAAAGTTTTAAAGTTATGTTTTACGTATTTGGTATGAAGCATCAGGTTTAAGCTGTCGTTTATAAGTGCGTTAGTAATTATATAAGTACGTAGCACCTATGGTCTTCTAGTCCGTCCGTTTGTCTGTCTATCCATCTGTGCGCATATAACAGCGCAAAAACTACCCAACCGAATGGTTTGAAATTTAATATATAGAATCGTTGCAGAATTTTGTCGAGTCATTTCAAATTTTATGAAAATCGAATCAAAACTTAAAAAGATATTTTAAAAAGTTTTCTTTATTTTATTAAATCTTATCATACGTATCTTACATGATAAAAGCACAAGTCATGTGACTGAGGAAAACAAATACGGGCTAACCACATCTTTTTCCATATGCCAAGCGACCATTTTTATTAAAAATTAATTTATCGAATAAAATTGCGTAAAAGTTACATTTTTAGAAAGATCGTTCAAAAAAATTGTTTATTTGAAAGATGAGTTACATTAATAATGGCTAGATTCTGAGATACCGTCAGTGAAAATTAGGTTAACAGCCGAATATCTCAATCCATTAAAGTAAATAAACAAAATATTCATTCATCGTGAGTCATAGAAATATTAACCATAGAGGTAATCATTCGCAAAGCAAGATCTCCATGGTGAATTTACAGCACTGTCTGGTGTCGAAAAAAAAACTCGCTTCTGTAACTATGGCATACTTAATAAGAAAAAAGGCATCCTATTTTCACTCATAGCAGACGATATAATTAATTTTACTGAAATAATAACGATGATTTTTTACATTGTAAAATTAGTTATAGCACGACACGAACGATCACGTTTAACGTACAATTTCCAACTTGTTGTATTTTAAGTTTAGTGATTCCCTGAGGGTTTGCTGCGGTTTTCTTAATAGCAGTATAACTCTAAAATTAGTGTAAAACTTATCATCTATTTGTAAAGTGATTTTTGTTGAAGAATTATGAGAAAATTAAACGTTGCAAATGTGCTTTCAATAATGTATACTTAAGTACAGTAAACGCACTTTTAATTGAAAAACACATAAATTTCGTAAATTGGATGTCTCACTGGAGATAAGTGCCATATAAAGTAAATGATTTTAAACATGAACTTACAATTCCATTGATACACGATTTATTAATTATTTTAGAGAAAATGGAAATTTATTGTAATACGTTCTAGTTTAACACAATGCCTAATTGGAAAATTAAAATTTGTTTTCACTTCCTTTATTACATTTTGATAAACACATTTTACTGACTGTTAAGTAATTTCAGTATTAAACAATAAAAACATATCTATTGTCGAGGATATCTAAACCAGCGAATAGGTCTTTTTTTTTTAATAATTGAATAGTCAATAGTGTTACTAATGAAACAATTCCCTACCAAATATCAGTGTGTGGAAAAAAGTAAAATGTCTCATTTTAATTAGCAAAGAATTTTAAGGAATATTTTTAAAAAGCACTTGTTTATGCGATAAAGCATCTTACTCTGAAATTTCATCTATGTTACAAAGTGAACGATAATTATATAATGGCGCAAACTCCCGTTTTTAAACATATTTGAAATATAAATTTTATTTAATGAATTAATTCAAGTAAATTTAAAAAACAGAAATAGAAACAGTTTATGGTTTCAATGTGATTCCTAGTTGTAAAACAACTCCGCTTCCGGTATATGAGTAGTTGTATATCACATGAAAAATTAGCCATGAGAAATAAAGTATAAATGTAGCATATTAGCACTAGAAAACGAAAGAAAAGAAAAAGATACGACTGAGAACTTCATCAGCCAATCCGAAATAAGAAAGCCAGTCAATCAAATTTAACTTGCGTAAAGCAGCCAATAGAATTTAACTTATAGTATAAGAGTGTAAGGAGGAGGAAAAATTTAGATAAACGAGTAGAAAAGCATTAAAATACAATAATTGCGTAGACAAATAAGAAAGAGATGATGAGAAAGATGTTTAACTGTTTCAAAAGGAGAATAGTTCGCAAAAAAAGGCATGGGTAAAGCAAGAAATAGCGTAAATCAACTTCATACAAAAATGGCAGTTTTAATTGCCATACATTAAAATATAGTTCTAAATTAAAGTTTGTATAGGACTAAGTAAAGGAAATATACAATTTTTTTTTTTCAAATATTACAAAATAAAGACAAAAAAAGTATTAGCACAAGGAGGATTACACCGGTAGAATTGAAGTATACCAAGGACTTTACGTTTACTAGGACTGTAAACGTCGTAATCAGGTAACTTATAGAAAAAGACCGGAACCGTATTTTGTAGAGGTCATAAAAGTCTGTACGGTGTAAGACATTAACCCTGTATAGCGGCATGCCTTTACCGATTTTCCTATTTTTTTTGCATGGCTGCACGAATTGCAGTAAAGCCACGTAAAGCAAGGCTAGCAATAATTAGTTAGGGATCAGTGTTAAGGGGATCTCTAACACAGACTTTTCTGGACGTTGGTGTTTAGGGTGTATAATAGTTAATATAAGATGTTTGTCACCTAAGTATTTCTGTGTATCTCGAAATTGGTTTTCGGTTTTACATTGAATTTTGAGAGATTCACCTTTAAGGCCGACAGTAAGGGGGTTTTCAGAATCTAGAGATTTAAGTTAGTGGAATAATATTTGCCAGTCAACATAATTGAATTCAACATAGAATGGGTGAATTTATTTTTTTTCTCTCACCTGATACGCCGTTTATACCAGCATTAGAAGCAGAGGGTTTTTGACTAGTAGCGTTATCTTGCTCCATATCAGAGGAATCATCAAGGTTGACTTCGGAGGAGAGATTAACGAATTTATTGCTAAGCGGGATACTGTATTAAGTCTCTGAATGGCGTCTTTTTCCTATGCGGGTAGGAGTGGGGCTTGGTCTAATACTTTTAAGAATATTAAGATTCTCAAAAAGGTCACTTTTAAATAATCTATGGAAACTAGTCGATAGAATTAAATCTGCATTGTATGGCTCCCCCAAAATGGATACAGCAAAGCTACATAAAGATCTTACTTGAGCTTTCAGATCATCTTTGGTAGAGTAGTTTGGGAGGAGTTGAAATGACTTAATTTCAGCATCAACAGCAGAGAATAACTCTCGGAGAACCACACTGGCAGGCTCATGATGCGTTGGGTAATGGTTAAATTCAGAGAGAAAGTCAACAGAATCAGTTTCGTCAATAATTCGTGCCAGTTTATTCATGAGGATATTTGCGCCACTATCGGCCGTAGCCATCGAGAGCAAAACGAAACACATCCAATATACTTCGAATAAATGCACCACCACTACCTATAACTATTAAACTCACTCAATACTTAGAGGAGAAAAACACACGTCTTGACAGTGCGACTACATAAGCATATCTCCTGTCTAGATTTAAAATGCCTAGCCCATAGACACAAAACATATTTAAGTAAATAATTTTTTTGGTTCTAAGTATGTTTTTTTGTAGAAAAAAGTCCGAAGATTAGGAAGTTTGTAATTATCTTAAAAAGGAGATTTATGAGAATTATCGTAGAAACCCAATATTCAATAAGAAACAATTGAAAGTATTAAAGTTAATTCAGAAACAATGTCAAAATACTCAGGCGTATTGTTAGATGCTGTAAAATTGCTTGACA
Source organism: Maratus michaelseni (assembly GCA_963931845.1). NCBI lineage: Eukaryota > Metazoa > Arthropoda > Arachnida > Araneae > Salticidae > Maratus > Maratus michaelseni. Next base: position 344,766,877 of record OZ007590.1, on the reverse strand, counting down.
TGAAATCTTCTGGTTTCTAATTCCATAAAAAATTTCAAATTTGTCTTCATTTTACATTTATCGGCAGTAAAATATCATATGACCAATACATAACTACTAGCCTTCTGGAATTGTCAATTCAGGTTATCATAATTGTACTATAAATTTCATATGGTAAATGGAATCACATTGAATTCACACGACTATCAAAACCTGCTAGATTTGCAGGTATGGACTAATATACATAATAACGTTTTGTTCATTGAATCTACTTACATAGACCATGAATACTAGCAAATAAAACAACAAACATGCATCAACTTCCCCATAAATGGAAAAGCGTTTAAGAGTTATTCATAACGATCAAAATAATTATCATCTCTAATAAAGATAATTTCAAATTTCAAAATATTGAGTAACTTCAAAATTAATTACACTTCGTTATTTGTCTGTAAAATTTGAATTGGTCATTTCAAAATTACATAAGTCAGATTTTTTCAAAGTATACTTTTTTTTGTCGCAAATGCTTCCTTAAAGGTGGAGCCATGATCTGGGTAATAACCACATAAGTCAGTGTATTCCTTCCCTCTTCAAATAGCACCTTCTAATTTTCGTTCATTACTTAAACAACTTAAAGTCAGCAACTTAAGTGGTTTTTGCATGCAATACCAGATTACATGCGGATACTATATTACATTACGATATTACCATTTGCATGCAATACCATATTAACACGTAAAAATGTTCCTGTATAAGTGCTATCTTCATTAATTTTGATTAAAAATATGTTTAATATGACTGTTTTGTTCAAATTAAATACTACCTAACCTTGTTTCGTACTAAAACAACTTAAGACTGGAACAGTTTTTCTGTTATTCTTCTTTTTATTATTCATAAAAATTATTCGATATTTACAAACTTTGAAATCCAAAGTCTATAATTGGCCCAAAAAAACCCATAAAAATTCGTTTACTTGTTAATAATACAGTTTTGTTCTCTAAAAAGTTCTGATTCTTTGACTTATGTGGTTTTTAAATGACCGATTCACTTACATTCCATATCTCGTTCTCTTCATATGAAATTTAGCTAAAGTCATAGTAGTGTAAAAACTAATTTTATATTAAAATATTTTTAGGATAGTTGCAGTACTAAATTGTGTTTCCCAATCTACTTATTCTAATTCTTAAAACTTTTCGTAGCACACTTTTCTCAGCAAGGACTTTTTTCAGCGATTTATAAACATCTTTAGACAGAGTTTAAAAAAAAATAATAAAACCTAATTTAAATTTCTAAAACAAAAAAGTATCGCATTACCGCGTTATATTCCCCCAAACATTGAAAGTGTTGCATATAGACTCCATAACATTTATAAAGTATTGAAAGAATTTGCATTCTCCAGAGAATAACATCATTATTTAAACAAAAATCACGAAACCGTTAATTTATATATCAGGATATCGTAATCGGTTTCGAAATCATCAAACCTTATATTTTCGATGAGGGATTATTTAGCTTGATATGAATGGTTCCTTTAAATGTAATTTTTATTTACAAAATCTCGCACATATTTCAGAAATTCAAATCATTATGTAGAATGATTTATACAAAGTATATTTTACAGATGCATTATATTTCTCAGATTGATGTTGGATTCTCGAAATATGAAGAGAAAGTTTTTATAAGCTATAAGAAATTTTTTAATTTTATAAGAAATCTTAAAAAATAGAAAATCGTCATTTAAAATAAAAGTTATATAATGCAGTTTTGAAGATTTATTAAATATATTCTACAGATTCATTTAATTTCTTGCATTTTTGTTGGGTTCTCCAAATATGAAGAGAAAGTTTTTATAAATTAATTAGACATCTTAAAAAATAAAAAAAAAGTCATTAAAAATATAAATAATGTAGTTTTGCAAAACTATTAAGTATATTTTACAGAGTCATTTAATTTCTCACATTTACCTTGGGGTTCTCAAAATAAGAAAAGAAAGCTTTCAAAAAGTAATTAGGGATGTTAAAAAATAGGAAATTATCATTAAAAATTAAAGTTATATAATGTAGTTTTGCAAAACTACTAATATGCATTATTACTGTAATAATAGATAATATCTTAGTGTTTAACAAGTATAAATGGTTTTTTGAACATATGTGTTTGTAGTGAATTATTTTTTAAATTATTTATGTAGGTATTTCACGAAGACGTAATTGAAAGTACTCCAACGGAAGCAAACAGCTTTATTTGTAAAATGCAAACAATGTATCCAAATGACGTATAGAATAGAATAATTGAACTCGATGGATGAATTACACATAAAAACAACAAAATTCCTAGGGGTTTTTGAAGACAAACACGCGATATATACACATAAAAAGGAATGATTATGCTTTTATTTTTATTTTTATTATTTTTTTACATTGTAAAAAAATTTCGTAAAATTTCAGTAGATGTACCGTAAATTAACATTACTTGTACCGTTTTCACTCTTTACGGTATGAGTACCGTACTTCTAAGGTATATTAAGTGTATATGTATACATATAACAGTATATGTGCCATTTCGATTATAAACGGTATTTATACCGTAAAATGATTGTTTTTCAGTAAGTAAAATACTGGTAGCCCCGCTCCGGTGCACGGCAACCCCTGAAATAATGCTCTTGCTCTTGTTACGTAATGCGTGCAGGCCTGGGGAGAGGGGTGGGGTGCAGGCAGTACAGAGACTACCAATTTTTACATTAAGACTACCAATTTTGAGTTAGAAACACAAAGATATCACAGTACAATAAAGTGATAAAAGAATAAAACATAAACTCCCTAGAGTTGCATTTGACTCGTAAAAAGAAAATCTGCTTTTATCCAATATCAAAAGTATTTTCTCTCAATTCAATTTCAAATGAATCTAAGAAAATGTACAAAGCATTCGATAAACATGGTATCAGATCTCACAAAAACGGATAAAAATGTTTAGAAGAAGGATTCCGAGATAAGACTGATAAATTGTATTACTTTGTGAAACTTTTGAGTGGTGCTACCTGAAAGACGTACAATAGGTATTCTTACGACATCTAGAAATGTTACAACTTACAATTCCATTTCATTTCTATAACATGTGTTTGAGTTCGGGTTGTTTTTCTATCATCAACTATGTGAAAGTTTACTCTCTAAAGATGATATCAAGAACATTTTACTCTTACATAACAGGTACTCGAATGAAAACAATTTTACGATTCGTAACTTTTCAAACTTTGTATTTTATATTTCAAATATTGAATTTACTGCATGTATCTCTAAAGCTTTTTCTATGTCTATTTTATTAACTTTGTATTTTTCTTTTTGAAACATTAAATATTAATGTTAGGTTTGTTTTAGAAAATTATTAATGGTTATATTACACATGTAAAAAGTTCGTTTTCTTAGGGCTCGCTTGAATAATGTTATAAGCTTGCATATTGTATATATATATATATATATATATATATATATATATATATATATATATATATATATATATATATATATATATATATATATATATATATATATATATATATATATATATATATAATTTATATTAAAATATCAAAATGATACGAGTATATTTAGATGGAAAATAAACAATTAAAACACTATTTAAATTTAAAACGTGCAATATTTTAATCTGTCAATTTGTTAGATTACATTATTGCTAATACACTTTCATATTTAATATAAGTTTAATTAGTAAAACATAAAATGGAATATCATTCAAACAAAATATTAATTATGAAATACAACAATATCTTTATTATTCTTAAATGAAATATAATAAAATCAAATTTAATTCCATCTTTTTAAAAAAATATATGGATGTAAATATTCTTTTAATCCAGACGGTGTATATTAATACATAACAATATTTTCGAGTGCAATTGATCAGTAGATCTCATCATCATGTAAAAATACCAGATAGAGTAGTTGAACCAAAAAGAATAAAATACCTCTAATGCATCAGAAAGTTACAAAAGCGTATAAAAATGAAAAAAGGAGTGTAACATGTTATCGCTGGAGTTGTATTTGTTTCAGAAAAATAAAATCTATTTCCCACAATATGATAAGTGTTTTCTCTTAATTCAATTTCAAATGAACCAAAAAAAATGTGAAAATTATTCGATAAACAGAGCGTCAAATATCCCGAAAACAAATAAAATTTTTTAAAAGTAGGATTCTGAGATAAAACTGATAAATCGTTTTTCTGTGAAACTTTTGAGTGGTGTTACCGAAAAGACAAATAATGAATATCTTTCGAACAGGTAGAACTGGTATGGTTCACAAATCCGTTTCATTTGTATGATACGTATTATAGTTTTTTTTTTTTTTTTTTTTTTTTTTTGTGTGAAAGTTTTCTCTCTAAAGGTGTTATCAAAAACAATTTTCTATTACACGAAAGGTACTCGAACGGAAACCATTTTATGATCCGACATTTTTCTAGGTTTACTTTTTTATATCTCAAATACTTTTTTTCATTTGTGTATCGATGCAACATTTTGAATTTCTATTTTTACAAATCTCATTTTTTTTTATTTAAGGGTGTATTCAAATCCAAACTGCTTATTTTGAGACACATTTTTAAATTCATTTTTGTTCTAAAATGCATCCAATTGGCAGGTTCTCTTATTCAGAAACTTTATAATGTCCGTATTGTCTCTATTTTTTTTATAAAGGCAGAATATATTTCAAAAAATGCTGTCAAAGTGAATCAAAGTGTACATTTTGAACCGAATTTCCCGAAGTGATAGCGCTGGAAACAAAAAAAAATTATCGTACTGTGAAAATAATTGTTTGTAAATCAATTTCTAATTAATTGAACGAAATATAAAACACAGGTCCCTTATAAATCTCTTCATAAATCACTCAGCCAAGTTTCATGTTTTTACTTTTAAAAATTAGTCTGAAAATGTGTCTCAAAAATTTGAGTTGTTGAGTATTGAAAAATATTTTTTTGAATACCGTCTTAAAAACATTAACTTGAGTGGATATTAGTTTTGTTGTAGAGTAATTTACCAATGATTACAATAAACGTACGTTGGGGATACAGAGCTACCAACCCTAAAAAATAATGTTTTTTAATGTCACATTTTTCTAATGGTTATCATTGCCTTACTTAATCGTCAAATTTCTGCAATAAATACAGCAAATATTTTTAATCGAAAATAGCGGTGCTTAAATATCTGAATGTTGGCAGCTCTATGTATTTATATATAGCTTTATCTTAAGATGATATTGAAAATTAAATTATTCTAAAATCTTTACACTTAAAAACGTTAAGTTTATTATGAGATACACCCGACATTTTCATAAGTATAATAATTACTATTACCAATATTTTTGTTATTTTCAGTCTAATGCTATAAAACGAAATTTTAGGACTGTCTATATTTTAGAGTATCACATTCTTATAACATTAAAAAAAAATGATACAATCACTCTATAAATACATTTAACGCAAAAAAAGAAAGAAAAAAATAAAGAAAGAAAGAAAAAAAAATCTGAATTTTTTTCTTATACTATGAGTGTTTTCTCTTAATATGATTTCAAATTTACCTAAGTAAGTATCAAAATCATTCGATAAACAAAGTATCAAATCTTACGAAAACGGGAAAAAAATTTAGAAGGATTCAGAAGTAAAGCGGATAAATTGGATTACTTTGTGAAACTTTAGTGCGGTGTTACCTGAAAGACAGAAATTAAATATTTTTACGTTAGCAGATATCTTACGGCTTACAATTCCATTTTATTTCTATGACAGTTAACAAGAAAAAAATGTTCACTTTAGTCGGTACATGAAGGAATAAATGAGATTAAACGAAAATGATCAACGAAAATGAAAAATTATTAGAAACATCAGTCTATTATTTTTGTCCTAGAAAGTTTGTCCTGACAGCATTTTTGTTCTGTTGTTTTCATTAGGATGTACTCCAGAAATTTTATACATTTTGTTTTAAGTTTATACCTTGTGAAATAATTTAACAATAAAAAAAAATCATCAAGTTAGTTATAGTCTATTAACATAAAAAAGTAACGTTGCATAAAAATATTTTGAGCTTATCATTTAAATTTTTAGAAGGTCAGAGCCAACTTTTCAAAATGTTTAAAAATTGTGAAAATAAGCAGTGAGAAGTTTTGCAAAAGATGCACAGTTTGACAGTATTTCGTATTTTATTGTGTCATTAAGTTCGTGTGTATGTCGAGATTTTTTTTTGTGAATCAATTGTCAAGTGTCGTACCATTTTTTTGTAGTAATCTTGGTGTTCTTTTTAACTGTAATCTTAATCGTTAAATATATGTTATCAAAAAGTACGAAAATACTAATACACATAATAGTACGACATTTGGCACCTATGCAATTTATTCGAAAATAATTCTTTCTAGCGCAAGTGTTTAATGCTATTCCTTTTAAGTAAAATAAAATGAATAGTTATTAATATATTATCTTGTTCAAGCAGAATGTTCACTTCCTTTTTTTCAACATAATTAAAAGATTCTGAGAAATAAATAAATAAATAAAATATTTTCACGTACATGTCGAAATAAACTTGTTTCATTTTTATTTCTTTCATTTATATTTTTCTCAAACAAATAAATCCACAGGAAATAATTTAACTTTCAAAACTGTATTAGTTAAGTGAAAATCCTTCCATACTCTCCAGAAGTATATGCATGGGGAGGAGCATATGGAAATGCACTTGTTAACAACATGCATTTAGATATTATCTTATGATGATAAACACATCGAAGTGGAATTTTAATGAAATATTCTGAATTATTTGCAAAGCTATTACAACAAAAGTTTTACATACTAATAATTTTATACGAGCTCTATAAAATGTCTTCAACATGAAGTACTCAATGAATGAGAAGCGTCTTCAGAATAACAAATTTATTTAATCAACACCAAACTTTTACAGATAAAATAAAATTTTTATACTTTAGAGAATTATTTATGCAAAATGTAGTTATTCTTCGAATTTGAAAAGTTTTAAAGTTGTGTTATACATATTTTATATGAAGCACCACGTTTAAGCTGTTGATTAACCAGGAGTTTGCTGCGGTTTTCCTAATAGAATTAGAACACTAAAACTTGTGAAAATCTTCTATTTGTAAAGTGTTTTGTTGAAGAATTGCGAGAATATGAAATGCTCCAAAGGGGCTTTAAATAATGTATATATAAGTATAATAGACATACTAAAAATTGAAAAAAATATTAAGTTCGTAAATTAAATGTCTCACAGGGAAAAAGTGCAAGAAGTAAATGCTAAGATAAATTAAACATGAATTTACAGTTCAGTTCATACACGATATATTAATTATTTTGTTAGAATGGAAATCTATTTCTAGTAGTTATTAGTGTATTAAAATGACTAATTGAAACATTAAAAATTGCTTTCATATCCCCAATTAAATTACAATGAATATTTCAACAGATTGCAGAGTATTTTCGGTATTAAAATGTAAAAACGTACGTATTGTCGATGATTATTTAAGCGATTGAATATATTCTACTTTAAGTAAATGCATTGTGAATAGTGTCACTAATGAAACAATTCCCTTTTGAATATCAGTGTGTGGGAAAAAGTAAAATGTTTCATTTTAGTTAGCAAAAAATTGTGATTTTAAGGAATATTTTTATAATGCCCTTGTTTATGCATTAAAGCATCTTACTATGCAATTTAAGATATGTTACAAGGTGAATTAGCATTACATACTTGCACACTCACCCGTTTTTAGGTTGAGACTCCTTTAAACATAAGTGTACCAGAAAATGTATTTAAGGAATACAATGAAGTATATTTTAAATGACTACCGCGTAAAAACAAAACATATTTCATTAAATATATTTTCTGGATCTAAGTACGTTTATTATTTAAAAATGTCAGAAGGTTGGCAAATATCGAATTACCGTTAAAACGAAATTGATGAAAATTATCATAGAAATTCATCTTGCAATAATCAACAATTGAAGGTAATAAAGTTAGTCCAGAAGCAATAACACTCAAGCTTCAAATTGTTTCGATGAAACATTCTGCAAATTGTTTCGCATGAAACATGCTGCAAATTGTTTCGCATGAAATCTCCTGAATTTAATTTAATAAATAATAAAAGTTTCTAATTTTATCTACATTTTACGTCTATTGGCATTGAAACATCATATGACTAATACATTACTGCCAGTCGTCCTGGTTTCATCAAGTCAAATAATAATATTTGTACCATAAATTTCCTATAGTATATGGAATCAAATTGAAGTCATTTTGCTTCAAAAACCCGGAATGTATAGTCTAACATTTAACTAACTCCCGAATCAAAAATTACTGAATTTAACTAACGAATCAGGTTTCGTTAATTGATATTGCTTACATAGGCACTGAATAGGGGAGATGAGGGATGAATGGGACATTTTCACAAAAATATTTATTTTAAATATTTTATATAAGTTATTCCCAATATTATATATCACATGTCAAACTTTAAGTGTTTGACTACATCTTATGCACAATATTTGTTCAAGATTATTATTATACAGATATATAAATTAAATTTAAAAAAAACGTTCTTCTATGTCCCAATCATCCCCACAGCAGGGATGAATGGACAGTGGGACACAAACATTTTCCTCCCCTCCCCGTATTCAATGTTAAGGACTAAAAGCTGAACAAAAATGTCGCCTTGACAAAAGTTGAGAGATTATAAATTGTAATATGATCTCCAGGATTATTTGTTAGTCAATGATCTTGGACTCATCTCAGCTCTGCCTTAAAAGGCCCATAAACGGTGGACTGAAGATGGCTACAAAGAGGATGAAATGTTAAAATAATAATTACCATAAAGTATTTATTTATCAACCTATATAATATTATTTAGTTAATAAAAAATTTTCAGTATCCTCTAGGGACGAATGAAGCAGTCCCATTCATCCCCATTTGAAATGTCCCAATCATCCCCATGATGCATATATTCAGTTGTCAGCTATTTTGTATCAGAAATTATTTTGTCACAATGGTTAATATTCATTCATTTTAATTACTAATATTGATTTTTAAAAAAACTACAACATATCTTAATTGTTTATATTGCATAAGATATTTAAGTAACTTCAAATGTAAAAAAAATTACTTTTAAGCAGAGTTTTTAGGAAATTCAAATTTGAAGAAAACTGAAAACAGCCATGTGCTCTTGCTTTTGGTTCTGAAACACACTATGGTAGTGAAATCTATGAGGATAGGAAGCAACTAAAAAAAAATGTTTATTGCCTGAAATATTGAGAGCGTCCCATCCATCCCTTGTCCCATTTATCCCCCATCTCCCCTACTAGCAACTAAAATAACAAAAATTATCAATTCTCCACCAGAAGGATGTAACATTGATCCCCACAGATTACTAAGAAGTGGCTCTTTTGGCAGCAATTTTCAAAGCGGTTTTCAATGTGTATCGAGACGGTTCACAATTCTCGACTGCGGCAATGTTTGATAATTTTATTCAAAGTGTTAATTTGAAACATTTGTATTTAAAAATCATCAAATTTTAGTTATTTTTACACGTTGAACGCCAGACTGAAATCGCGAAACATCCCTAAGGGGCCACTGAGTTCATTTTTTAAATACATGGTAATAAATTAGCATTAGTCCCGTTTCATTGCAATAAATTGTCTTCAATGAAAATACTGATGGCACACATATTCGTGTGGTATGGCGACCCGGGTTATATTGCCGGCACATATTTTTGTGTGCCATGACATTTAATGCTTTAAAAGTTATATTCATAACAATCAAAGTAATTATCATTTCTAATAATTAACAGATCATTTATCATTCAAAATATTTATTATTTTCAAAATTAATTACATTCCATTCTTTGTCTGTAACATTTACATCTCTTATCTATTTCTCTTAGTCGTCACATAAAGATTTTAAAAGCTAAATTCAAATACTGTAGAAACTAATTTTAATATTAAAATTTTTTTTTGAGAATAGGTGCACTACTAAATTCGTTTTTCTTCATCTGATTATTTTAATTCTTAAAGCTTTTCCTAGTACACTCAAAAGTATTTTTCCAGTGATTAATAAACATCTATAGATAGAGAAAACATTATTTTTTTTAGAAACTAAACCCTAATTTAATTTTATAAGACAAATAAAGTCACTTTACGAGGCATATTCTCCCAAACATTGAAATTATTGCATATAGACTTAAAAACATTTAAAAATTATTGAAAGAATTTGAATTCGTCTGGGAATAACATCAGTAGTTAAATCGAATTCACTAAAGCGTTAATTTGTATATTCTGATAACGTAATCGGTTGGTTGGTTGGTTGATATATGACGGCCGATTATCTACACAAAGGATATAGGCCCTAGGGGGGTTGCCCTTCGTGGGGGTCTTTCTAAGAGGGGGGTTGCCCTTCGTGGGGGTCTTTCTAAGGTATCCTAACCCGTATTTACGGCAAGGTTCGAAGAAAACCACGGAAAACTCCGAACGGTTAGGTCGACGAGCGCGACAGGGGTTTGAACTCAGCACCTCCCGTCTACAAGCTTTGAGAGCAGAACCTCTCAGCCACTGGTGGGCGATAACGTAATCGGAAACAAAGCGCTGAAAGTCATCAAACCTTATGTTTTTCAAGAGGGAATTATTTAGCTTCCTACAAATACGTTCCTTTAAATATAATTTCTATTTGTGAAATCTCGCACATATTTCAGGGATTTCAAATTATTATTTAGAATGATTTACAGAAGTATATTTTAAAAAGTAATTTAATTTCTCAGATTTGTATTGAAATCTGAAAATACGAAGAGAAAGTTTTTACAAGACAATCAACAATCTTAAAAAATAGAAAATTTTCATTAAAAATGAAAGTTATATAATGTAGTTTAGCAAAAATATTACTACCAGTTATACGTGGTTACCATACGCGAGTTATAAGTGAGTTGCTATCTTAATGTTTAAGAAGAGTAAATTATTATTTAAATGTATATATTTGAAGTGAATCCTTTTAAAATTATTTATGTACGTATTTCACGATGAATTAAAAGACGTAATTGTAAGGATAACTATGGAAACAGGCAGGCTTATTTTTTAAATACACTCCAAATGACATAGAGAATAGAGTATCCTGAACATGATGTAAGGACACATTACTCATAAACGAGAACATTTAGGGGAATTACTAGAAACTATAAAACGTTTTCGAACACAGGCAGTGTTGAATTCAGACACTTTTCTTCGGGAAGGATTTCTGTGGCTCCGGGGGGACATTACAGAGGTCCGGGATTGAAATTGCCCTTTTTAACCATTAAAAGCAAAAAATCTCAAATCTTCCAGCGGGGGGGACATTTAAATTCTCCGGGGGGATGTTCCCCCCCCCAGGCCACCTCCTGAATTCAGTACTGAACACAAGCACCAGAAATAAGCTTGTATTTATTACATAGTTCTTTTCATTTTTCTTCTTTTTTTTCTTTTTATAGGTTTATAATTTACTAGATGAATACTGGAATACTTGGAGTAATCATAGATCTAATTACTCACACCGACACCACGAAGCACTAACCTTTACTTCAGGGGGGAGCCATTTCCCTCTATTTAAGGTAACAGGGTTTTGGTTATTATGACATCACTGAGCGGGCTAAGGGGAGTTACACGAACAGAATATATCTTACTTTTTCATTTAAAATAGAATTTCTGTTCAAAATAATTTTTTCCTTGGTCAGAGGAGAGCATGTTTCTTCGAAATAGAATATTTTTCATTTAGGTAAATTATTATTATTTTTTTTTTTAAGAATAAAACGATTTAAAAAAAATCAGATTCTCCTTCAAATGATTTTTTTTTTTTTTTTTTTTTTTTTGCTAAGATGGGGGATTGAAGTAAACACTTTCTTTTCACACCCAGGGCAGTTTGTTCACATACAAAGCTTTACTTACTTCTACAAAAGCGAGATTTTCATATATTGCACATATTAAAATCTTTCGTTAGTGAAACATTGAAGAAGCATTTACACTTGGAGAAGCCTTAAGATAAAGTATTTTATGGATTGATTGGTCAAAAAATACCCAGTATTTGTGTATTGCAAAATGTACTAATCGTTTGGATAAATTCTCAAAATGTTTTATATACATTTTCGAAGAAATCTTATATATATAAAAAAGAGATGAATCATTTCATGCAAACGAGCAAATAATAGCTTCAATGCGGAAAATTTCCGAATTTGTTTCGATCATTTTCAATCGAGCGATTTCGTGAGAAATTGGAAAACAGAACTTTTGGGTTAAGCTCCTGCCAAAAATATATTGCATGAAAATGCTGTACCAAGTTTAAAATTACCAGAAAAATGTACTGTGAATTATAAAAAAAAATATTTTTTTCTCGTGCCTAACATTAATTGTACTCTTATGACTTCATCTCCAAACTTAAAAGAAACATCTAGATATACAAGATTTTATAAGAGAGATGTTAGAAAATTTATGCTCGAGACTTTCCGAGATATTCCTCTTAGAAAAATCAAATCATAATCATAAATAAATCATCAATGTGCGCCCTGTGATGAAATCCTAAGCTTGAAATGAAAGCATAGTCTGGAGGTAAAAACCTAAATTATATTAATTATTTAAACATTTTTATCTAATTAACATCACACATCATTAAAATATAATTCTAAATAACCTTTTTAGTAGTAACCTTATGATGTGTCGACTACTCGGATTATAAGAGTAGGCGAAGTTTTGATTGCGAACGTACTTTTTATCCAATAATTGTCAATGTGCTTAAAAGTTATCAAGACTATCTTTCGCTAACTTGAGATGAATCATTTCATGCAAACGAGCAAATAATAGCTTCAATGCGGAAAATTTCCGAATTTGTTTCGATCATTTTCAATCGAGCGATTTCGTGAGAAATTGGAAAACAGAACTTTTGGGTTAAGCTCCTGCCAAAAATATATTGCATGAAAATGCTGTACCAAGTTTAAAATTACCAGAAAAATGTACTGTGAATTATAAAAAAAAATATTTTTTTCTCGTGCCTAACATTAATTGTACTCTTATGACTTCATCTCCAAACTTAAAAGAAACATCTAGATATACAAGATTTTATAAGAGAGATGTTAGAAAATTTGTGCTCGAGACTTTCCGAGATATTCCTCTTAGAAAAAATCAAATCATAATCATAAATAAATCATCAATGTGCGCCCTGTGATGAAATCCTAAGCTTGAAATGAAAGCATAGTCTGGAGGTAAAAACCTAAATTATATTAATTATTTAAACATTTTTATCTAATTAACATCACACATCATTAAAATATAATTCTAAATAACCTTTTTAGTAATAACCTTATGATGTGTCGACTACTCTGATTATAAGAGTAGGCGAAGTTTTGATTGCGAACGTACTTTTTATCCAATAATTGTCAATGTGCGTAAAAGTTATCAAGACTATCTTTCTCTAACTTTAGATGAATGAGTGTGAAAACCTCGGAACTTGTGATTTTTCTCTTCGTATCGATGTTTATGAAAATTTCTACATCTGATCAATCGATATGGCAGTATTTAAGCACTGGCATGGGGTCGAAAAGTGGAACTTTGGATCAAGTTCTTCTCCCAGTGAGGTGCTCTTAGATCCGGCTTGTGAAATCAACTATCCGCAGCTGAGAAAGAAAAGTATCTGTTGCTAAGCGTAAATTACGTTATTTTATGCTAATTGAAATAAAAGCGTTTTGGTGCTCACGGAGTGCCGTTTTCAGTATTATCCAAGTGGACATCTTGACGTCTGAGTTTGACTAGCTTGCATAGTGGACACTCAATATTGTTAAAGGTATCTCGTCTTGTCGCCTCGTCCAAAGTTGTAAGTTACATTTTGAGTTATCTTTATTTGATATTCAAAGCTTTAATTTCCTGAGTGAAGTTTTCTGGAAACTGATTTCTTTCTGGCCTGAGGAAAATTAGTAGAGCTTTTCTCAAATCCCCGCCCTTATAAAGATTTTAATAAAATTGCCTTTGGTTTTATACATCTTATGCTCGTTTCCGACTAGCTAGCATTGCTCACTGTCAATAACAGCGACATGGCTGTTACAAACTTGCTTTACTTACATTAACGAAAGCCTATGGAAAACAGCTGATACTGAAGTACGTTTTTCTGGGGAATTAACTATTAAACCTATTTCAAACATGTACTTCAATAGTTTTGGTAGTAGTTAGGCTATAAATTGATGGTTCGGCAAACATAAAAATAACAAATACAATACTTACGTTCCAGAATTTTTTTCAATTTAACATTAATACAAATTAATTCGTTTTTCAGCAAAACGAAATGATCGAAATATACTTCATTAATTTAAAATAAATATTCTAATTGGCAAATAAATCATACGAGTTGTAATTTTTCAACTGAATGAAAAAGTGTTCAAAACAGGATTTGAAACAGGAACCTTAAAGTTAATCAGCCAACATTATACCAACTGAGATATCCTGCACATATCTGGCGAAAACAATTCACTCAGACAACCTTTTGATAATAACATCTAGTCTGTTATCTGAAACAGATTGGATACGTAATTACGTATCCAACTCTTTTTGGCCAGAATTCCATGGTTCAAATCCTGTTATGAACACCTTTTCACTCAGTTGGAAAAATGAAACTTGTATGATCGAAATATAGCTAATTATAATGCCAAGGAAAGTTGAAAAAATATGGAAATCATTTACGTAGTTCCCGTGTGAAAGTTATATCAATATCAGCTATTTTACATAGGATTTCGAAACTTATGTTCTTTCATTAAATAAACATCGTGTTGTTGTGTACATTAAACACAAATGAAAGTGTGTAGTATTTTTTAAAGATCATTTTTTTAATTTCTTCTAAAATTCAAAGTGGTACGTACAAATTTATAAAAAAATGCAAGTGTTGTTTTCAATACTTGCTTTACCAAGATATTAAAACTTACAAAATACAGCTACATTTTAACCCATAAATGTTTTACATTTTAGAGGAAAAAATATTTTTAATTATCTAAAAATAAAATATAGAATATTCTAAATAGAATAATAATAAATAATAATGATTTTATTATTTTGCAAAATTATTCAATAAAATCAAATTTAAGAATACACTACTTCTTATGACTAGAATCACAAAGCTATAAGAGTATATCAAAGTCACAAAAGAATGAAACACTAACTGGCTAAAGTTGCTTTTGACTCGTAAAAATAAAATCAGACTTTTTCCAATACTATAAGTATTTTCTCTCAATTTGATTTCAAATGAACCTAAGAAAATGTCAAAACCATTCAATAAACAAAGTATCAAATATCACAAAATCGGATAAAAAATTTTAGAAGAAGGATTCAGAGATAAGCCTGATAAATTGGATTACTTTGTGAAACTTTTGAGTGGTGTTACCTCAAAGACAGACAATAGATATTTTTACGACATCTAGAAATGTTACAACTTACAATTCCGTTTCATTTCTATTACATGTATTTGAGTTTGGGTTGTTTTTCTTTCCCAACTATATGAAAGTTTTCTCTCTAAAGATGTTATCAAGAACATTTTACTCTTACATAAAAGGTACTCGAAGGAAAACAATTTTACGATTCGTAACTTTTCAAAGTTTGTATTTTATATTTCAAATACTGATTTTACTGCGGGTATCTATGAAACTTTTTCTATGTCTATTTTATTAACTTCAGATTTTTTTTATTTGGAAACATTAAATATGAATGTTAGGTTTCTTTTAGAAAAGTAATTGTTGGTTGTAATGCATATGTACAAAATTAGATATCAGTTCTGGCTTCAATAATGTTATAACCTTGCGTGTGATATAAACTTTCTTTTTTTTTTAATATCATTTTAATTTCTATTGAAATATCAAAATGATACGAGCATATTTATATAAAAAAATAATCATTTAAAACACTATTAAAATTTTAAAACTTGCAATATTTCAATTTGTAAATTTGCTAACAATTTAAATTATTGCTAATATACTTTTTTTATTTAATATAACTAAACATTTTTAATTATTAAAAAAATGAAATATTATTAAAACGAAATAATAATTATTAAAAACAGTAATAGGTTTATTATTTTTAAATTGACTTTAATAAAAAGAAATTTAATAGCCTATTTTTTAGACATAGATGCGTGAAGATATTCTTTGCCCTTCAGATGGTGTATACAGATACACCACTATAGTTTTGAGTGCATCGATTAATCAGTAGCTCTCATCATCGGATAAGAAATAACAGAGACAGTAGTTAATCCAACACGGGTAAAATACCTTTAATGTATCAGAAAGTTACAAAAACATACAATAAATGTAAAAAAAAATAATAATAAATAAATAAAAAGATGGAACATATTATCGCTTGGAGTTTTATTTTACTCAGAAAAATATAAAAACAATTTCCTTAATATAATTTGTGTTTTCTCTTAATTCTATTACTTACCCATCATACGTAGTATAGGGTAAATCTTGTAATCGTTTTAAAATTCGATTTTTTTTTGACGGATTTACACGTTTCAGACACTGGAGATTCCGAAAAACATAATTTTAGAAAAAAAAATCCGTCTGTGTGCCGTCCGTCTGTGTGCCTGTAAACGCTCTATCTCCCGAACAAATTGAGATAAAGAATTTGGTATGTACTTAGTATGTAATAATGGGAAGAAGCTTATTGAATATCAGTAACCTCGATTAACCGGAACTGTTTTTTTTTTCGGACTCTCGAAGTATTCGCTCTGATAAAAGGTGTATAAAATTTTTCGAAATTGTTTATTTTAAGGAGTGAATATAAAATACAATAAAAGAACATAAATTTTGCATAATGAATGAAATCGATCAGATAATGAGTTGCTGAGATATTTGTAATTATATTTGCCACACGCTTCGCTTTTTCACGACCCTGTATTTCATCCAAATTTTAATTCAAAGAAATATTTAATTGGAAATCAAACGCTTAATCCGACGCAATAAACTGTTAGTTAATATCATTATCATTTTTTGAGTTATAAGGATATTTCTCTTACGCAATTCAGTAATAGAGCCTCTAAAGCGAGGTTAACGAAAAAGACAGGCTACCGCGGTGCATTCCACTTATCTTTTTTTACAGACCGCTAGAGTGACGTGTGGCTCTTTCGTACACCTTCATTGGTGTATTCGAGCATCACGTGACTCCGGCGGTCTGTAAAAAAAGATACGCGCAAACCACCGCGTTAGCCTTTTTTTTTCGTTAGCCTCGCCTCTAAAGTTTATGACGTCATCAAGCCAGGATTTTATTCGAATTTCAATGCATTTTATAAGTAGTTTACACATGTTTTATTTTCATATTTTATATTATGCATATCCATGATGAGTAAGTATTACGGTGGCTTCCAACGACTACTTTCAAATGAAACTAAGAGAATGTCAAAGTCATTCGATAAACAAAATATCGAATTACCCAAAAACGAAAAAAAAATTTTTAGAAGAAGGATTCTGAGATAAAATTGATAAATTGTATATCTGTGAAACTTTTCAATGGTGTTACCTAAAAAACAAGCAATGGATACCCTTATAACGGCTAGAAATTGCATGTCTTACTATTTCCTTCCATTTCTATGATACGTATTTTAGTTTTGGTTGTTTTTCTTTGCAAATTGTGTGAAAGTATTCTCTGTAAAGATGTTATCAAAACAATTTTCTATTGCATGAAAGGTACTCGAATGAAAACAATTTTACGATCTGAATTTTTTTAGGTTTGTTTTTATATCTCTAATATTTGTTTATCGATGGAACATTTTGAATCTCTACTTTTTATGTTTAAAATTTTTTTTATCAAAGAATATTAACTTTTAGAGAGAATATTAGGTTTGTTGTAGAATGATTTATTAATGTTTACAATAAATGTATGATGGTGATGCAGAGCTGCCAACCCTTAAATGTCACACTTTTCTAATGGAAATCATTGCCTTACTTAATCGACAAATTTCTGCATTAAATAAAGATAATATTTCTATTCGAAAATAGTGGTACTGAAATATCTGAAGATTGGCAGCCTTGTTTGAGTATATGGTTTAATCTAATGATGGGATTGAAAACTAAATTATTCTAAAATCTTTGCATTTATAATTTTTAAGTTTATTAGCAAATACACATAACATTTTACTTAATAATCACTATTACTAATTTTGTTATTTTCAATCCAATACTGCACGAAATACTTTATTTATGAGCAGCCATTGCTAAAAATAGATTTTTATCCAGTTATGTCTTTTTTAAATTGCTTACTTAGATATCTCATTTCATCGTATGAAAAAATTAAATACTTCAATAATTTTCTCTTAATGTTGGAAAGTGTTTCATAATATATTTCGTATGCATGATTTTTCTTTCATGTTGTATTCTTCTTGAAAATTATTGATAAAACTGTTCATTAAAGGATTTTACTTACGCAATTTAATTTCTAACATTGCTGTCGAAGAAAATATTTCATGAAAAAACATGAGAACGTAGTACTGCTATTTTAATTGATAGGGGAACACGAGGTTATAGCGAAATACTTAAAAATAATTACAATTTTCAAAATGAACAAACAGAAAATTTATTTGAAATTTTACACTACATAATTTATAATACCCTTGCCTTATAATTTTTTTAATCAAATTTTTATTCTTTATTTTCTGTGGTGTATTAAAGATGTAATACAATAGCAGAAAATTATCACTTTGCCTTATACTTGGGTCAAAGTGATATTGTCAATGGGGCAAAGTGAAATATAAACAAGTTCACTTCTTTAAATGATTTTTTTGCAGTTCGGTAATAATTATGCTAATCCACATAAGAAACGAATTTGTCCATGTCTGAATTATTTCACTTTAAACAATTTTCCCAGTATTTCTGTATAGTACACAATACTTGCATCATCAATTATACGCTACACATAAACATAATTTTTTCCTCTGTATGACAACATGAATTTAACTGAAAGAAAATGTGGTCCATCTTGCGAGGGAAACGAACAGTGTAGCCACTGGTATTCCATATCGTTCAGCTGCTGAATTAAGACTCATCTGATCAGTTCCTTTTACTGCCTGTACAGCAGCAGCCATCAATGCTTCAGAGCAGGATTGCTGCTCTGTTTTTCTCTTGTATGTCCTTACCATTATACACTTGAATATGTACACAAGATGATTTCACACTTTTAAAATTATAAATATGTTGTAGGAGCAAAGTTAAATAAAATATTTCAGTTTGACCATAACTAACAGTCTTTTTCACTTTGACCCGCATGTGCATAACAAATGTTTATAAAAAATTAAAACCAAAAGTAGGCCTAATATTAACTAAACAAATGCTGCACTAGATAGCAGAAGAATCTAATTTATATTTACAATATTAATAATGAGAACTTTAATCATTATATAAGTCAAAAAATGATATTTACTTATCTGCTATATGTTTATTGTTATAATTTTCTTTCTTTTTTTTTCTTTTTTCAAACGTCCCTTAATTAAAAAACACCCCTCGTATATACCGAAACTAAATTTGTATTAAAACTTAAGTAAGGAACTCTTTGGGGTATACGAGGGCAGTTTGATATCTCCGTTACTTTAAAAAAGGTGGCGGTCTGATCGCACTATAATAATTATTTTTTCAATTTATTATTACTGCGGCAACTTTCGTACAATTTGCAGATGATATTTTAAATACATAGTGTTCTAATGGATTCAAAAGCAAAAGATTGGCGAATTTGTTTTGACTATGGAGAAAAAAGAATTTCGTGTTTTGATAAAACACTATTTTTTGCGCGGAGAAACAATTACCGAAACTGAAGAAAAGTTGAAAAAATATTATGGGGACTCTGCTCTATCACATGGTATGGTTCTCAAGTGGTTTACGGAATTTCGTTGTGACAGAACGAGCACAACAGATGCTGAACATTCTGGACGTCCAATTGAGATCACGACGGAAGAAATGGTCAACAAAATCCATGATATCGTGTTAAAAGACATCCGTGTGAAAGTGCGTGAGATACCTATGAAGGTAATGATTTCAAATGAACGTGTATTCAATATCTTGCATGAACATTTTGCCATGAAAAAGTTATCAGCAAAATGGGTGCTGCGATTGCTGACATTGGATCAAAAGCGGACTCGTGTAACCATTTCAAAGCAATGTTTGGACAAGTTCGAGAACAATTCAAGCGAATTTTTGCGGCGTTATGTTACAGTTGATGAAACATGGATACATTACTATTCACCAGAAATGAAAGAACAGTCTAAACAGTGGATTTCTTCTAATGAACGTGCTCCGAAAAAAGGCAAAAACAGTTTCATCGGCCGGAAAGA
This sequence comes from Maratus michaelseni, assembly GCA_963931845.1. Taxonomy (NCBI): domain Eukaryota; kingdom Metazoa; phylum Arthropoda; class Arachnida; order Araneae; family Salticidae; genus Maratus; species Maratus michaelseni. The sequence continues at coordinate 344,746,551 of OZ007590.1, read as the reverse complement.
TTATGGCCACAGTTTTCTGGGACTCACAGGGCGTAGTCCTCATTGACTATCTGGAAAAAGGAAAAACGATCACCGGACAGTATTATGCTGATTTATTAGACCGTTTTATTGCAAAATTGAAAGAAAAGCGGCCCTTGTCTAAGAAGAAAGTGCTTTTTCATCACGACAATGCGCCAGCGCACTCGTCTGCAATCGCAGTCGCTAAATTGGTTGAATTACGATACGAATTGCTCGCTCATCCACCCTACTCTCCTGACTTGACCCCCAGTGACTTTTTTCTTTTTCAAAATTTAAAAAAATGGCTTGGTGGAAAGAGATTTCCTTCAAATTCTGAGATCATTAATGCCCCAAATGCCTATTTTGAGGAGTTTGAGAAATCTTATTTTTTGGAAGGATTAAAAATGTTAGAACATCGTTAGAAAAAGTGTATCATTATGAAAGGAGATTATTTCGAAAAATAAACTGCATTTTAGTATGTACAGGGTGATTTTTTTTAAAGTTGTGAAAGTAAAACCGTATAACAAAAGAACCACTGATCCAAATGACCTAAAATTTCCCCAGTATGCTCCCAAAGCAATGGGCAGTTTTTTGGCTTGATTAAAAAAAAAGCTTTAAATCACACCGACAGATGGCGCTGTACACACAGTAAAGTCGGGAGACGAACTTGCGCCCGGCACACGCACATTGGCGTGAAGTACGCACACCTAGTGTTCATTATTCAACGGAAATCCTCGCAATGACTGCGCCATTGACGGACCGTGCGTTGTTAGTGAAACTGTATTATCTGAATAATGACAGCGCAGCAACTGCTCTTAGGAGATTTAGGACACTTAAGAATTTAAGAAAAGATTCAATGACGACAGAGGGCCTACGGAAGATGGTTTCTCAAAAATCCGTCCATTGTTTTCCTCCCACAGACGATATTCTTTGTTTCTGCTACCTTATAGTGCCATCTGTCGGTGCGATTTTAAGTTTTTTTTTAACCATGCCTAAAAAAATCCCATTGCTTTGAGAGCATACTGGTGAAATTTCAGGTCATTTGGAAAGGTGGTTCTTTTGTTATAGTGTTTTACTTTCACAACTTTAAAAAAATCACCCTGTATATTGTTTTTTTCATTTCAAAGTCACGGACTTATCAAACTGCCCTCGTAGCATTTGTGATTTTATGGAAGACTTATGTAAAATCTCTTATTGTATCTATGCACTACTATATTATTTGTTTTATTTTAATTTGGTTATAAAAACATACCACAGTTAATCATTTAGTCCAAAATAGGTACATAATCCCTGGAAAATCTGTTAGAAAGCAGAGGAAATTTTCAATAAATAAATTTATTGTAATAAGAGTAACATACAACATTACTTCAAGCCTTTTTTTTCTTTTTATAGAAATTAATACAGAAGACGAAGTCCTGTTTGTAATAAAACGACTATGTAATAAATTGCAAAGTGTGTAAAATTTTTTAATTTTTATAAGAAATCACAGTTTTTTTTTTCAAGATCGATTATTCTACTTGCCGCTTGATTTTTTGTTCATAAAATATAATTCGAAATTTCTACATAAAAAAAGTTAGTATATTAATATTAGTAAATAGTTTGTGCAGGGAATTGGGAATATAGAAGAAACTAATAAATACAAAATAATTTAACGATACTAAATTAGAAAGTGTTATTTCAGAAAAAATCTTAAACATAGTAACCTTTTGATTACGGGGTTGGGACACTGTACGTCCCAGAGACTATTTTTTTATTCTATTCGAATCACTTTTTGAAAAATATTATCTGTCATACATTGATACTAAGATATTTTCAAAAGATACCTACGATAAATAATTTTTTTATATTGTTGTATGTTTGAATATAAAACCGTAATGATATTATTCGTGTTTAACTGCAATCGAGCCTTTTAAATTTCGATTTTTTTAGAAACTGTTCTTAGAGAACATGTACATCTTTTAAGTAACTACTTTGCCAAATTTCAAGTTTCTAGCCTCTTCAGTATCACAAAAATCACTTTTCGCTCCTCCAACCACCTGGGGGTAGTGGCACCGACATAAAATATAGCCTGTGTTAGAGACCTATATTAGATAACCTATGTTATCTGTGTTAGATAACCTATGTTAGGAACTGTCACCATCAATTTACTCCGTTTCTTTTAAAATCGGTTCCCCAAGTTTCAGAGATTCGAATAGAAATAATTTTCTCCCAGGTGAAGGTTGTGGATGCATCCGAAAGTACTCAGAGGTTTATGTAAATGTATATTTTAGAGTTTTACATATTTTGACATATATTTGTTTTAATGTCCCCTTTTAAGTAATCAATGAACTGTTTAAGTTTATGTTATATTTTACATTAAATTACATTTTAAAAAACTGCGTGTTATTTCCTATTTTAACTTACGAATAAAAACATTACGTAAACTATTTATCAGATTACCAGGATTTATTTAATGAACAAGAATAAAAAATAAAAAATAAAATCTTTTTCGTATTATTAGTATGTAAAATTTCATGGTTTTCAAGAACTGTAAAGCAAATAATACAACTACTTTATAGATACAAATATAATACCTTCTGCTCAAACTCGATCTAGAAAAAAAGTATAGATTTTAATAAAGGGCCTGCAATAAATCTCTTCTTTTACAATAGAAATGTTATAAATTATTGTCGCCGTAAACCGCAAATGGCGTTTCGGATATTTGTCAAAGACATTTTCTGAGAAGCAAGAAAAATTCTCAGCTTTAGTCGGTACATGAAAGAAAAATGGAAATTAAATAATGTCAACGAAGATGATAAATTATTAGAAAAATATATAAATCGATAAATTCATTACGAAAATCAGTCCAGACAATATTTTTTATTTTTCTGTTTTCGTTAGGATGCACTTCAAGAATTTTATAAGCATTTTTTTTTTTTTACTTTATAGGAAACTGGAGAAATAATTTAGCAATATTTTTCTTTTTTTATGTCTGCTGTCCGGCAATATAAATAAGTAACTGAGTTTTAAAATATTTAGAGTTTATCATTGAGATTTATAGATATTTTTCAAAACTGTGAACGGAACCAATGCATGAATTATGTATAAGATACGCATTTTGATTCTATTTCGTCATTGATTATGTCATTAACTCCATATGTTACCTAATATACATTTACAACATTTTTATTTTTCTGATTTCATTGGGATGCACTGCAAGAATTTTATATGTATTTTTTTTTTATGTTTATCCGAAAGTTGTGAAAGAATTTAAATTTATTTTCTTTGTTTTTTTAAGTCCGGCAATATAAATAAGTAACTGCGAGTAAAAATATCAAAAATTTATCATTGGAATTTATAGAAGTTAGATTTATCAAAACTTTAAAGTTTGTAAATGTAACCAATGCATGAATTTTGTATAAAGTATGCAATTTGACTCTATTTCATCTTTGATTATGTCATTAACTCCATCTGCTACCTAATATACATTTAACACTCTTATTTTGCTGCTTTCGTTAGGATTTGCTTCAAGAATTGTATACCTATTTTTTTTTAAGTTTGTAGGATACTGGAGAAAAAATCTAACTATTTTTTTCTTTTTTTTTTTACGTTTACAGTTCAAGAATATACATAAGTAACTGAGTTTTAAAATATATAGAATTTATCGTTGAAATTTATAGAGGCATTTTTCAAACCTGTGAACCTAACCAAGGCATGAATTATGCATATACGCGTAGATACGCGTTTTGACTCTATTTCGTCACTGATTATGTCATTAACTCCATATGTTACCAACATTTGCAACATTTATATTTTCCTGATTTCATTAAGATGCACTGGAAGAATTTTATATGTATTTTTTTATGTTTATCCGAAACTTGTGATATTTTATTATTTTTTTTAAGTATACAGTCCTCCAATATATTGCGTAAAAAAATATCAAAATTTATCACTGAAATATATAGAGGTGCCATTTTCCAAAACTTTAAAAACTGTGAACTTAACCAATGCATGAATTTTGTATAAGATTAACTCTATTTCGTATAATTTGACTCAATTTCGCCATTGATTATGTCATTAACTTTGTGTGTTATCTAATATGAATTTACAGCAACACTCACTTTTCGCAGAAAACTGTGCAAAGGTAACTGTGATCATTATATTTTTTCATTGAACTTAATTTCACAAATCATAATATTTTCTCAACTTCGAAGATTTTGGTACTTCTCCATTATTCCGTCGACCACTTTTCATAAAAAAAATAACGCCAAATAAACAAATGGAAGACTGTTGCCATTGGAATATCAAAATAAATAAATATATAAATATATATAAATAAATTTTTTAAAAAATCGGAAAAGCACTCACTAAAGTGTTGTCACTTTAGTGAACTATCACTAAGTTTAAACAAAAAATATTACAATATATTAATGAAAATAGAAAAAAAATCTTGGATATTTAGTTACATTATTTTTCTTAATTACCCTTTTCGACTGGTGAATAAATGTGTGTGACGTCAATTGAAATTGATCTATTGCACTACTATGCAACGCAACATTTTTTCAATGCATTTTCTCTTTTAATATCATGGCACAGCCGTTTAAGGACGCAATTTTTATTTTACTTAACGAAATAACATATAAATCGGTAAAACATATTGAAAAATACATTTAAGTGTTGAATTAAAAATCTCTTGATGACATACCAAACACGTGTGATGTTTCTGACGTCAATTGGGTGGGACTGCATTTTTGGCGTTAACTCCTATACGTTTGGCGAGAGTTTTTTTAATAAAAAGTGGTCGACGGGATAATGGAGAAGTACCAAGATTTCTTCTTATTCAAGATTTGCTATTGTTGTCTTTATATTTTTCAGGGCTGTCATTGGCGACTACTTTTTAATTGCATTTCGTACTACTTTTTCAAAAAGAAAATCTTTCATATGCACTTTAGGAAAACAGAAACAGAAACAGTTGATTATTTCAATGAGATTCCCAGTTGTAAACAAGTCCCCTCCATGTATATGAATAGTTGTATATCACATCTTAGAAGAGCTATAAAAAAGTATAAATATATACAAATATAGCATATACAAATATAGCAAATATACATAAATAATACAAATATAGCATATTAGCACTAGAAAATGAAAGAAAAGTAAAAGATTAGACTGATAACTTCATCAGCCAATCTGAAATAAGTAAGCCAGCTAATCAAATTTAACTGGCAGTATAAGAGCACTTTGAGAATATGTGCAAGATAAATTAATAGAATATAAAAATAGTTACCACTAGCAGTCTTGCATTTAACATATTTCAAATTTATACTTTACAAAGAGTTTTGGTAAGGATTTCTCGAGTTTGCGTTTAAATGAATAGCAATGTTATATTTTATTCAATATTAATGTTTATTTTGAAAGAATGGTGTTTTTCATTTTCTTTTCTGTTAAAATTTTCCCCTATTATTTTTCACAAATAGTATTTTGATTTAAAAAAAAAAAAAAGATAAATGAAGCATATATAAGATTTTAAAACCATGCCTTAAGATTTCAAATACTGCTACACTAAATTCAAACGCACTGAAATTATTTTAAATGAATAAAAAAGTTTGTTGAAGATTACACATAAAATCTATATTTTACCGTATAATCAAAGCTATGAGATTAAGATAATGCTGCAGACTTTACTCGATTAAGATATGAAAATTGGAAATAAATCTTTTTGCTACATTTATTTTTAATACATATCAGCTTAAACATAATTAATAATAAGAAAGGTTAAAAAATGGAAGAAATTTTAAAAAAGTAAGTTCACTTTGCTAAAATCAATGCTAATCTTTCTAAAACCTTTCCCAATTGTCAGTTTTTAACACTTTTCAACTTAGTTGAAAAGTGTTTATGAATTCGGTTTGTATGTCTATCTGTCCGTGCTATAAATCACGTAAATATACTCCGACTTCCATGAAATTTTTAAATGTTATTGGGGTTTACTATAGAATACTCGGTATAGAAAATGAAGTATGTAGAACTTATGGTTCATTTACTTAGACACACAAAATAATTCCGTTACATTATTGTCTATGGAGAAAATCGTTTACAGTGCATTTCATTGATGTTACGATATTTCAAACAATATGAGTTTGATAAACGAAAATTGATTTCAGTCGACTCTGGTGATCTATTGGATCAAGTCCGATTGGAAGTGCACGCTGTTCACGTTAGGACATCCACTGGCGCAGGTCATCAATTTTTTATTAATTTTTGTTTTAATTTTCTTCAAATGATAATAAATAACATTAAAAAAACCCAGAGCTAAAATCTTTATTTCAATTCAAGAAACAAAAATGCTGAACAACTACCTTTTTTCGGATTTTATAGGTAAATCTCCCCTTAATAAACAATATTCCAATTTATTTTTAATGTATCCAAAGAATAAAGTGCAGAAAGAAATTACTGCCTATAATTGAATTCAGCATAGCTGACGAGATAAATTGAAACTATTGCAACTTATATAACGTATTTCATTTTCCTAATAAATTATACATATCTGAAACGATTTTTTTAGGTTTTTAAGAAAAACAATTAAGTATTAGCAAGCATTCAACCGATTCACTTTTATCTCAAGAATGATGGATTGTAAATTAAAAGCTGAAGCTGTTTTCTTAAATAATATATATATATATATATATATATATATATATATATATATTAAAGATTAAATAATATTTTACTCTACAACAATAGTACATTTGTATCTGCTGAAATAAAATTTAATAAAATATAATTCAATTTAAACTAAATCATTAAATTTGTTCTACATACATGTCACATTTCAACCGCAATTTCTTAACATAATTTTTCGTCTTATTTAACCTTTAAAGACATCTAACTCTCTTGGACATAAAATTGATGAGCTCCGGTCTTATATTTTATCCGACCCTCAATTTGATATTCTCCTCATTAAAGAAGTTTGCACCCCTCTTTGCAGCATTAACATGTCTGGCTATAAGCTTTATTATACATCGCGTACTAACTCTAACTTTAGCGGCACTGAAGTTTACATTAAAAATCACCTCCCTCAGTACACCACTCAAAAGACTCCTCTTAATGGCGTTGACTACACTTGAATTGTCTTTGACCTTCTACAAATTAAAATTAACATAACTTCGCCATACCTGCCAACCTCGCACAATTTTTCAGTAAAATTGACCTAGGTTAAACAAGTTTCAAACAAGAACTTTTTTTAAGAAATGAAGTCAAATAGGTTCCACTTAAGAATATGGAAGTACATGTTATTACATCAGATATATTTTTCTGGTTAGAAACGTCTTTAATCTCGATCGAATTAACTCACATTTTACGGAAGTTTAGTTGAAAATTGGCAAGTGTATGCTTCGCTCTATGCCAAACATAGTCGACATTTCCCTGTCAACAATATTTTATTATCACCCCGCACCAATTTGCTTTTGTAGCTGGTGATTATAATGCACACAACAGACGTTGGAATTGACACTCTACTTCTCCTCGTGGTAATTCCTTACATAACTTTATTACTGACAATCTGTTCAGTCTACACCCCTGTCCCAACACTCCCACTCACATACCTACACAAACTCGCAATAAACCCTATATTATTGACTTTGCTATTTCTAAAAATCTCACCTATTACATTACTACTTTCGTTATTAATGCTCTTAGCTCAGATCATTTACCTATCTCTTTCTAAATTGATTTAATTTACCCTATAATACCCCCACGCCTGTAGCAATCGATTGGAATAAATTAAAAAATTATCTCAATAACGCCGATCTTACCATTAATAACACCACTGATATTGATAATGCTGTTAGTCGCTTAAATAACCTTATGCATGCTGCCCAAAAATACACAACCTACTCCAAATTCAAAAATAATGACACTTTTTTTCTTCCTACTCATACTCGTAACGTCTGCAACCAACGCAATATCCTCCTTAAAATTGCTATTAACAACCTTAATAATAAAATAAAAAAACTTATTCAAAAAGAAAAACAAAAAAATTGGTCTAGTTTCCACGAAAATATCTACCGATGACAATATTGTATATATTACTGTATTGTATACTATTGTATATATTACTTGTTTAACCTTGGAGCATCAAACAAAAGCTCAACAATAATTATAACCATATTCCTCCTTTAACTGTCAATAATATTACTATACTATTAACTGTACTGATAAATAAAAAGCGGATTGTCTTGCTGCTTCTTACGAAAATCAATTTTCTCCGAATCCATTTATCGCTAGCCAAACCCGCCTTAATGATGTCAATGATACTTTACGTAATTCCCTTACCACGCCCCCCGAACACCTCCCTCATATTCAACCTATCTTTATTTATAATATTGTTCCAAAACTCAAAAACCATAAAGCCCTTGGGTTTGACAATATCTCCAACTACACCTCAAACAACTTCCGATTAACTGTATCATATATATAACTCACCTTACGAACTCCATTCTTAATTTCTGCTATTTACCAAAATCTTGGAAAACTTCTATTATTTTTCCAATTCCTAAACCTTCGAGCAAACTTAATGACCCAACTAATTTTGGCCCTATCAGTCTTTTCTCTTCTTTCTCCAAAATTATTGAACGGGTCATTCATTCCAAACTCAACTAATTGTTAAACAATAACAATATTCTCATTCTTGAACAATTTGGCTTTAGAGCCAAATACTCTACATTACACCAGCTTCTTCATGTTCTGGAATTTACCACTGAAAACTACAATGTGAAGAAACCCACTGCCGCTATATTTTGAGACATCGCCAAGGCATTCGATAAAGTTTGGCATGAGGGCTTTATATACAAATTAATTAGGCTTAACATCCCATCCGGACTTATACATTTTATATACTCTTACCTTTGCAATCGAAATTTTTTCGTTCAAATAAATAATACATTGTCTGTTTTACATTTAATTAAATGCGGTATTATTCAATGCTCGATATTGGGCCCAACCCTTTTTTTACTTCCGCGAACTTCTGCAAAACAATAATAAGCAAGTCAGAACAATTCTTCTTGACAAGATAACGATAGTGTGATAGGCAGAAGCATGTTAGTTTACAGTGATATGTTGCTAATAAAGTCAAAATAAAAACGCTCTTTCACATGCTACGGGAAACGCGAATTACGCAAACTCGTCATGCTCCTTGAGGGTAGGAACAGCGTAGACTTGCCATCAGGTGATTGGAAAAATATTCGCCACGTCCGCTTGTCTTCTTGAGAGACGGAGTTTTCTCTCGACATGTCATGAGTGTGACACAGACAAAATAAACCGCACACTTGTATACTACCACGTGAGGCAAGCGAGAAATTTTTTTCAAAATTAAGACGTAAGACTAACACGTAATTCTCTTTAGTTATTGATTATTACTAACTTTTATTTTTTTCATTTTATTTTAATATTTTGCCCTCCCTTGATAGATATTATGTTACTGTCTACACAAATACTATTTTATATTGTATGTTACTATGTATACGAGGGTCGTTGGCCCGTTTTATTCTGCTTTTTAGGTATCTGAATTGTGAAAGGAGTGTGAGTTTGGACATGACTTTCTCCAACTGCTTGATTCATGGAATGCAATGGATTAAGACAAGTAACTTGCATTTCTATTTCTATAATTTTCCTTTTCACATTTTATCCTTTTTTTAAAATGTTGTCTTCCCTTCCTTCATAGTTTTGTATTTTAATGTATAAAATTTTGCTATATTAATTTGTGATGAAAAAATGAATAATAATGATAAATGAATGAATCTCTTTTGCGTCAACTCGAATAATATCTTTGTGATTCTTTTTCATCTTAATGATATTCCTCGTAATTTACTTATTTTTCTTACTTTATATGCGGAAAACACCACTATTTACATCACCCTATACATCACCCTATACTGCACATCACCCATACTTCCTCTATAAAAATTATCTTGATTCCTTCATTGAGTGGTGTCATCCATGGCGAATAAAAACGAAACGAAAATAAAAATACTGCTGTCTACTTCTCTCGCACTTTTGCCTTCTTAAAAGACTCACTATTAACAATACTACCATCCTCTTGCCCGATAATGAAAAATACCTGGGGGTTATCATTGACAAACTCGTCACCTTTAAAAAACGTATCCTTAACAAACGTGCCAAAGTCGCGGGCGTTTCTAAATCTGTATCTTCTCTCCTACGCAGCACCTCACGCTTTCTTTATAACAAAATGCTCATCTATAATGCGTTATCCCTATCGCTACTTATGCATGTCCGATCTGGGAATTGGTTTGTCTCCAATTGTTTCGCTTGCAAAACTTGTCTGAACTTCCTATCTCGCACCCACAATAATACTCTCAGAATTATCCGTAATGGCTCTAGATATCTACGTAACTGAACTATCAAAAAATACATCAAAACTGTTTCACTAGCAACCACATTAAATTCAACTCAAAAAATTCTACAGTAATTTGTATGAAGTTGCTAATGATAGTGTATATCAACTACCTGACTACCACGTTTATAACACTAGCAAACGTAAAAGACCTCGGTATACTAGTATTCTGCCGGAGTAGTCATAATTGCGCTAATACTTTTTGTTTTAATCTTTAATATTAAAAAAAAAAATTCTATGTATTTCTTATATTTTTTCCCATACTAAATGCAATTAAACTATATTTTAATATATAGCAATGAAAACTACCTTTTTTAAAAAACAGGGGTGGATTTATGCTCTTTCTTGCTTTACTTTGCCTTTTTTGCGAACGATTCTCCGTTTGAAACAGATAAACAACTTTCCCATCATCTCTTTACTTATTTTTTTACGTAATTATTATTTTTTAATGTTTTTCTACTCATTTTTCTATTTCCCCCCCCCCTCTTCCTTACACTCCTATACTACAAGTTACATTTGATTGGCTGCTTTCCGCAAGCTATATTTGATTGGCTGCCTTACTTATCTCTGATTGGTTGAAGACGTTCTCAGTCGAATCTTTTTACTTTTCTTCCATTTTCTAGTGCTAAAATACTACACTTAAACTTTTTTTCTCATGGCTCCTCTATGATATGATTTAGGAACTACTCATATACCGGGAGTGGAATTGTTTTACAACTGGGAATCCTATAGAAACAATATACTGTTTCTGTTTAGGTGTTTTGGTTTCTACTCCTCCCTGGGTTGCAATGACGTCTACTCTAAGTTCCACCCAAGCTATTTAAGAGGCAATTTTTTCAGATCTGCATCAGTGTGTGTGAAAGCGGTTCCATGCAGCGAGAGCCCATGACTCTTGGTAGGTTTTTTTCAAGGCCATTTTTTACCGGATCAGGCTTCCGCTGACCTACTTCGATATCTCAAGACTCTTCACAGATGGCACAGAATCATAGTATCATGCAACCACTCTTTCTTTCATGATTCGCCTAACTTTTTTCCAAATTTCTTTATCTAGATTTGTGATATTATATGTAAAAAATTCTTAAAACAAAAAGAAATATTTCATAAAATTAAAAAAAACGATAAAAATTTATATTTGTTGTTACGCTGTCTTTCTTCTTATATTAATTGTATTTTTTTCTCCACGAGCTCTTTTTCTAGTTTTAGTACCTCCCACCCCCTCTTTTTAATTTTTGCTACTAGTTCGGAACCTGCTATCCTTGCTATTAACTACGTCTGTTTGAGCCTGGGAATATGCGGCAGTAGGCCACAGGCACTTCGGCAAATCTCTTCGAATCGTGTAATTCTTTAATAACCTGCTACGCCCCAAAATTCTAAATCAGAAAGTATACCTAAAAATTCCACTTCTAACTCAACCTTTAACTTCAGCCCCAATCCCGACTAGCTACACTAACGAAATCCAGGAAATTTTTCAAACATTTAAAGATATTAAAGAAATACTCCAGATAACAACATTTGTAAAATGTATTAAAAATATAGCTGCTCAGTCTAAAAATTATACAAATCTCATGCAAAAAATGTTTATTATTATTAAAGAGTTCGACACCCTTGTAAATGAGATCAACCTACCCAACGATGACTAGTTCTTATCTTAACTCCCTGTTTGTTTTAACATGGTAGAAATATTTCTATTAAACTGTCTACAATATCCGTAATGGTATTTTCACGGAATTTCCAGACTACGAGGTCTCCGACACCGCTAATCTTAAACGCTCTAAATATGCTATGTTAATTTATGATGAAGATTGCGTTTTCCTCTCTCTTCAACTAAACTTAACTTATCTTGTCTTTTGTATACTTTATTTAATTAAAACTATTTAGTCTGCCCTAGTGGCTTTTATAATCGTTAAACTTTAATGTTTTTGTAATTCTTAAACTTAAATGTATGATCTCTGAAAAGAGTCTTTTATTATGAGATGGGTTTGACCCTAGGTAGGTTTCGTCTGTCATTTTTTGGATCTAATGGAATTTTATATTTACTTATAGTTAAATTTTTATTTTTCTAAACTATATTAAATAAATTCAATACATTTATTTTCTTCTACGTAGCTCTTAATAACATTTTAATTATCCTTTTTTATACGGCTCCCTATTGTCTCGCAAGTCGCTTACCTATACACTGGAAGTGAATACACTGGAACGTATACACTATTACCTATATACAGGAAGTTGCTAAGCAACTTCCAATCAGCTATCTACATGTTCCATGTTCCATTCCTTTAATATGATAAGTAATATCAAAACTTTTCTAATATTGAAATGAATAATAAAAATAATAATAACTACGAATGAGTTCTACGACTAGAAATTAACTCTTAAGAATCCGCTTTTCAACCGGCTATCCATAGCTACTGAATATACGAGAGTTGTTCAATAAGTTTTGTCTCCACGTCTGTAACTATTTTGTTAACAGAACAAAATGAAATATTTTACATTGACAATTAACTTTGAAATGTCCTTCGTCTTATGATGTTTTTATTTTGAAGGTGGGACCACTGTGAAGCAAGTGCAAATTGTGAAATGAACAATGTCGGAGTATATAAAAGTGAGGTTAAAACAGCGAGTGGTGATCGAATTCCTGACAGCAGAAGGTGTTGCACCAAGCGATATCCACAGGCGAATGAGTGCTGTATGTGGCGAAACATGTGTGTACAGAAGCACCGTCAGGATATGGGCACGTTGAAGCTAGACGGAGAACCCAGGCACGTCGAGTGCGCACGATAAGCCCCGCTGTTGACAGCCGAAGACCGCAGACACTGCAGAGCATAGAGAACGTGTCAGTGAACGGATTCGTGATAACCTCGTGATCACACATGCAGCGCGTTCTTGGTGTCGTCAACAGCCGGTCTCATTATTCTGTGACGGCTTGCAACAACTAATGTATCGATAGCGAAAGTGCATCGCCACCACTAGTGACTGTATCAAAAAATAAGGTACCCCTTCAAAGGCGGACATTTCAAAGTTACTTGTCGAGGTAAAATACTTCATTTTGTTCTGTTAATAAAGTAGTTACAGACGTGGATGCAAAACTTATTGAACAATCTTCGTATGTTGTTGTTTTTTAATGCTTCAACGTTCTCTTTCTTCACGTTTATTGTAAAATATATCTTTATAAACTTTTACAATTCTTAAATGAAAGAATTCCGATATAAGTTCGTCTAGATTTTTGCTGACATTATATTATTAAACATAATCTAACACAAAATGTTCCATTCTTGAAAGAAATTGTACATAAGATATTCATATCTCAAAAATTAATAAAAAATTTTGCATTTCAATGTTAGATAGTTTGTTAGATGTCACGTTTTAATTCCTTCCTTTCTGAACTTTTTAAATATACATGAGGAAGAAAATTTCCACCATTATTGAGCTCATTAAAATTGTATAAACTTTCTTTTTCTAGCTATTCTGGTTACTCTAAAATCTATAAGTTATTCAAAATAACAATTCACTTTCCATTCAAACTGAAAATTAAATAACTTACTTTTCAATGAATAAACTAATGCGAAATATTATAAATGAATAAAAATATATTGAAATATTCATTAAATTCAATTATATAAATAATAAAAAAGATAAAAATTACTTAATCTTAATTCAAATTCAAATATATTTTTTAATTTCTCAATGTTAATTATTTATTCAACAGAAAATGCAGAGATTATCATATTAAAATATTCATCATTTTGTGATGTTTGAAATAAACTAAGCTAAAATATAAATTTAAAAAAAAGACATAAAGTATTTAACACTAGAACGGCCGAAAACTTCGACATCCTAAAACAGCCATTGGTGTCACTTTGACACCACTAATTTGATTATGCAAAATGGACGCGATAAATTCTAATTTAACACTATACTCCCTTGGTCACACGGCATACATCCATGCGATAGTCCAGTTCCTGCCATACTCCGTTTCTTTAAATTTCCGATACCACACATGAATTGTTTTGTCAGTTGGTCCCTGTTTTCGATATTTATTACGAAAGGCCCGTTGAACTGACACCACTGATTCAGATTTAAAGAAACGGAGTATGGCAGGAACTGGACTATCGCATGGATGTATGCCGTGTGACCAAGGGTTCGCACATAGAACACCTGTAATGTATGTAAGTAAAACTTGAATAGTTTCGGAATAATTTCATATGTTTCTTTTTTTCATATTCGTCTTCGTTTTTTTACTATAACGTTTTGAAACCCCGGAGGGAATTATGAATGACCCTGTATAATGATTTGCACTTTTTATTACTTCCTCTTTTTAAAAAATTTAAAAATTCCCTCTTTAATAATTTCCGGTGGTGCTACAAATATTATACAATAAATGTAGTAGTGTTGACAATCTGTAAAAAATTGCTTTACTTTAAAAAGTACAGTTGATTAGTTGATGCAAAATTATTCACTCCTATGCGTTACTATGCACCAGTTTAGAAAATAAATAAAGAATATATGTAAATAATATATATATTTATATAAAGGTAATTGTGATAATTTTTATGGCAATAAAAGTGTTTCGCACTATCTTAGAATAGGTCAAAATATTTTTTTAAATGTCATTTTTTAAATTTAGCGTGGCTTACACGAGTCTTAAACTCTAAAAAAGCCGTGCAAATTAACCTTGGAATTTCTATGCATCATTTTCAAAATCAAAGAGTTTTAATATAGACATTTATGGGTTAAAATAAAAATCATTAAACAATTAAATATGCATTCATATTGGAAATACATTAAATTAATTATAAAATGTTTTACTGTAGACTAAATTATACATCGGCTTTGATATATTTTTTTATATCAACTTCGATTTACTGACTATATCGACAACATAATAATCTATCTTAATCTTTGTCATTTCTTACAACTTCAGATTCAAAAAAGTACATTTATATTAGTACATTTTTAAGAAATGGAGTTGATTGGTTTATAACTAATCCATTTATTTAAATGACAGTTGCGTGAAAAATCGTAATAGCAACACTTTATGTAAATTGCTGCTCTGACTATAATAAGTCTCCAACCGTAACGTAATTAGAAAGCATTATGCCACAGATGGTGGTTCAAAGATAATCTATAAACAGCATCTATTCTAATTAATGTAGAATTTTTTGCTACATGACATATTGTTTCACGTAATGCATTTTTGCAATAATTAACTAGCCCTATTTATGGAGTGCAAGAATAAAAAATATTTATATCACACGCATATAGTAGATGCTTTTCTAAGTTTTGTCATTTTTGATAATGATGTTGAGGAAATATCTTAAGAATTTATTTCTAAATGGATATCGCAGTTTAATTAGACGAGAGAAAATCTTTAATATTTCTTTTTTTAATGTTTTATTATTAATAATTAATCAAATAAGATATTGTCTGTGTATAAGATAAAACAATGTAAGTAATTACTCAAATTTCGAAATGAAAGAAATGACAATCTCTTTTAAACTAGAACTATATTTTTGATACAAAAATTGCTTTTAGGACATACGTGTACTTACTCATGAAGAATGAACGAGTAAAAAATCGAGATTTAAAAGAATAAGATGAGTGAATTCCCTTTTCGTCAAGATTTCCCTAAATAAATCCCCATCTAGAAATATAAAAAATAGCATAAGTAGCTCTAAACCGGCGTGGTCGTCCGTTGTATTTAACGCCCATGCCCTAACGAACTCGCTGATTTATGTTTTAAATTTATTGAATTTAGCTTTTAGATATTCCCGATGGTATCTTCCGTGATCATTTCCACTACCGTTCCGGGCAGTCTTGGACGAAACGATATAGGATTCCGCCTGATCGCTAATCGCAAAACATACATAACCGCGGCCGGACTCGCGGAATAGCAGACCTGATCATGGTAGTTCTCACCGGAAAAAATTTTTAAGTTAAATTTAATAAGGTTAAAACATCGATCAACGAGTATATTTTCTTATGTAAATTTTGTAATATAGAATTTTTCTAATTCTTTTTTCTGATTTTTGCATTTATAATCACTAGTACTCTTATAATTTTTATCGTTTTAGCTAATTATGTCAAAAAATATTGTATTATAGTCCTATTTATTCAAATTCTATTTTTTGTTTCTTGCAAAATATTAATTTAAAGTAATTATTTTTCGAAAAATGAAAATGTATGGCTCTGAGGCCTTTTTCCCTCCCTTACCCTCTTACACTTGGCAAACCAATCCCAATGCAATTTATTTTAAATGAAAAATCCACTCTATTTCTCAGCCATCCATGAATTAAGACAATCGACTGATTGTTCTCGAATGAAGGTAAACGAAGTCAAGACGAACTTCGTCGGCATGTCTCAACTTCTGCATTGCTACATTGGTACGTTTTCTTCTCTTCCTGACAAATTGTCAGCGAAGTTCCACCTCCTGTACTGTTGGTTAAATTTGTTTATCTGCTTTATGCTAGTTAAATTTGATTGATTGTCTTTCTCTCTCCTGATTGGCTGATGAAGTTTTCAGTCGAATCCCTTATTTTTCTTTCCTATTGTAGTAAAAATATGCTACATTTATACTTTTTTTCCCTGGATCCTGTAAGACGTGATATACAATTACTCATATACAGGGAGTGAAGATGATTGCAACTGGGAACCCCATTCAACTGTTTCGAGTTCCAAAGTTCCAGGATTTTTAAAACGTCAGACGACCGAGGCAGCTTCGAGCTCATTTACAACATCTTGATAGCATGCAAAAAATTTTTTTTCCAGAAACCGAGTTTTAATCCTTTGGGAAATAGTCAAGAGTTTTATTTAACTTTTTAACGAATAATGTGTTTAATGGAACGTAGAAACTTTTTTCTCAGAAAGAAATTAATTAACCCTTAATTGCATAGTGATGTAAATTTCCATCACTGCTTATTTAACTTTTAATAAATAAATGAACTTCTTTGCCACCACTATATTTATATAGAAATATTAATGTAGTAAATTTCCCGTGAACTATGTTACTGAACAAAGTTTAAAATCTATCTTAAAATGTCTGGTGTCTAATATTTATTATTTTTATAAAAAAAAAACACAATTGTAAAAGAAAAACTCATGCAAAGAAGGATTAACCCATTTGTTTCGAGAATTGTTTCTTGAGATTCTTTGCGTTCTAGACTTACATATCTTTCCTTTATCATGATTAATGCCTCAGCACATACTTGAAATTTATTGTTGAGTTATTGTTTTGTCTAATTTATGAAGAAAACAGAAACTAATTACACTGGTTTACACGGTTTATATACTTTCGCCGAAATGTGTATTTTTTCATAGATTCTAGTGCACTGAGTACGGGAAAATTATTTTAAAAAATCCATCACGTCTAGTTTAAAAAATATGTATTAAATACTTAAAAATAATAATAACATGAAATATAAAAAGAAAAAAATAGAAATGATTGATTTTACTCTTCTTTTTATAATTTTCTTGATCTGTTTCTCTTAAAATAGACCAGCAGTAGTTCCCTAACATACTTACGTCGCAAAAACCTTTGTGTCTGTCTTCAAAAAGTATAAGGTCTTGGTGAAAACGCTCGCCCTGCTCGTCACTCACGGCACCCAAGTTTTCAGGTAAAAAATCCAGGTGTGAATGGAGAAAATGTATCTTCAGAGACATGGTCACACCTTTTGCATGATAGTTTTTTAATAAAACAGCAATATTTTTTTTTCATAATTTTCATCTTTATGATTTCCACGAATCCATGGACGACCGTTTTCAAGGAATACCAAGTATTTTTTTTCATTAGTAGATAAAAGTTTTTCAAAGTCCTTATCTTGCATCAGTTTACGTATCTGTGGACCGATAAGAATCCAATCTTTTAATTTTGCAACTGAAATATGTGGAAAAATTTTGTGTAAATATTTAAAAGCAGCACTGTTTGTATTGACGAAACACGGCTTTGACGAAATTTTTTATTAGGACCAATTTAATGTGTAACGGCGGCAAAATGATATTTTGCGCATCCACTAAAGATGTATATTTCAAATTAATTTTTACTGGAGTAAATTCATTTTGGACAGGCCAATATTTTTTTATGTAATGGTGTTCTTTAGCTCAACTATCCCACAAATAGAAAAAACATGAATATTTGGTATACCCGCCCTGTAAGCCCAGTAACATAATAACTACTTTTAAATCACCACATATTTTCCAGTTGTGGTGATCATATTGTATCATTTTCATTAAAAGAGACATTGTTTGATAGGTTTCTGTACTGTTTACGGCATGGCCAATTAGAGAAGATGGTTTTATATTACCGTATTGAAGTAATACAGCTTTCAACCTATATTTAGATGAATCGATAAATAAATGCCATTCATTTGAATCATAATTTTGATTCAACGCCCTAAAATGTCCAAGAATATCATGGAAAAACAAAAAAAATCCTTTTTGGTGAAACAACTGCTGAAAATTTTACTTCTATTTCGGTAATAAGTTACTTTGGTATTTGGTGTTAATAAGTTCCACTGTTGTAGACGAGAGACAAGAATCCCAAAAATTTTCGTGATTTGAAGGCTCTCTTCACAACATTGGTGATCCAAATTGGAGATACTTTTTTTCTCCTGATGCCCAGTATATAAGAGTGGGCCTACAGCTTTCACAAAAAACATGTGGGACCCACTTTTTATCTTGATTACTTGAGAATCCAAAATAATGCAAATATGCTGTTTTAAGACATTCTGATATCTGTGTTCCCCTTTTTTGCGAATATAAATTGTTCACAAACCTAACAAAAACGATCACAATTTATTTTACACACTCTATTAGGCATTTTATCAAAAACAAAACCACTTTAGTTCACAAAAACACAAGAAAACAGAATATGGAATCCAAGTTGACAATGCGGGTAGGTTGAATGTGACGTGATAGATATATTATAGAATAAAAAATGTGAATATTGAACAATGTAAAAATTTAAAAAATGTGACGTGATAGATTTTTTTCAAATACCGCATTTCATTAGTAAGAGGTAGTATAATAAGAAAATAGGTGTTTCATCAAAAGTCTATAAAAAAAGTTTAAATTTGTAAACCAGTGTTATTATTATAAGACTGACAAAGCCGTTCGTTGATTTTGAAAGTGGGGCATGTCCGTTTTTGTAAACAATTAATTTAAAGCTAAATCATATTACAAAAATTAGCATAAAATTTATGTTTTTAATCAATTCACAATAAATATCTTTTAATATCAGCATACATTTGTTACAAGTAAATTATTTGGTCAACCCTATTTCAAATGTGTTGATTTTAAAAGATTTGAATATAATTATTTCTCACGTTGCAAAATATTCACAAAAATTTAACAGTTCTAATATAACTGTACGGAATGGGCAACATTGGTAAAACATAGTTTTATCATAATTTATAATTATATGCATACGACTTATTACTGATATTTTTTTCCCTTTTTTCCACTTTTTCCTATAAAGTAAAATTTATTTTTTGTTTTATTGTAACTTTTTTGTAAGAACACAGAATATTTAAATAAAATAAATAAGTAAATAAAATAAAATATTTTTGTTTGTTTTGTTTTTACGTATATTCACTTCAAAGAAAATCAAAATTTTCAACAAATCATTACTTTTGAAATTGAGACAAATTCATTGGCGCATACCAAAACCGCGTTTTTTTTCCAGCTAAAACGATAATCATTGTTGCATATTAAATTTACATAAAATAAGACCACATAAATAGGATAGATCGGAATGTTTAAAAAAATATATTTTTATAAAATTTAACGAATATATTTTTAACTTATTCAATTGCAAACCATTCAGTATTTAGGAAAAACAAAAATAGAATTCAAATCAATGGTTCATACAATGGCATATAGTTAAAAAAAAAGTGGGAAAATGAATCCTTTTTCATTTTACTTTCTATATATCTGGCATAGGTGGCAAAAAAAAAAAAAAAAAAAAAAAAAAAAAAAAAAAAAGATTTGTACGATTTTAACTTTTCAATACTAATATTTCCAAATTCTAATATCTACGCCTTATATCTCAACATTAGGTTTTTAAATTAGTCAAATATTGCTGTAGTAGATAAAATAATGGTATGAATCGTAAAATTATGTGATGGCAGTAACTTCTGCCGAGCGTATTAAAGGGATTAAAAAAGTACAGTAATTCGGAGCAATAAAAGAACTTTGGTAAAAGAGTAATGGGCATAAAAGTACTTTTGGACCTTTTAGAGTATATTTAACCTCTTGATTGCGGGCTAGGACTGGCGACTATTTTTAAATTTAATCGTAACCATAATTTACAAAATCATTCTTTGCGGTAGATATCTCTTGAAAACATCCTAGAAAAAATGTATGGCAGGGATTAATTTTCAAAAAGTGGTGGGAATTGAAGAACAAATAGTCACTGGGACATACGGTGTCCCAACCTCGTTATGAAAAAGTTAACAAAACTCGTGCAAGACAAAGAAATTTTCAATATGACTCTTCCATTTGATGTTAATCTTTATTTAGATGTTGTGAAATCAGTTCTGTTTCCACGAAAGGCCCTAATATATATATATATATATATATATATATATATTCATACATATGAGCAAATTATTTAGTACTACTGAATAAAATAGTTGTTTTAAAGTAAAGTTTAAAGTATCATCTTGTCTCAATGCAGTCCCACTCAGAATTTTTTGCATTACTATTTAGCATCATCGGAAAGTAACAGGAAGTACATTTTTGAGTATTACAGCGAAAAAAAATCACAACAACTGCAGACCCAATGGGAGGTCATGGGGGTTATGACACCCTCCAAACCAGTGGTTCCCAACCTGTTTTTAGCCACGCCCCACCAAAACTTCTCTAAAATGATGATGCCCCCCTCCCCCTATAACATATAATTCTTATAAAATTTTAAAAGAATTTACTCCTGATAGAGTAAAAAGCATTTAACATTGATCCTGAAACGTGCCGAAGGTAATGGATGAATCAAATATTTTTTATAATCATCTGATACTCCATGTAGTTTACTGGCACACAGTCGCCACGTATGCGTGATGTATAAAGTGCTCAGAATCCTTGATTAGAAAAATCAATAATTTTGAATAAAACATTTTTGTCTTATTTAATCACAGAATTTCTACGATTAAATTACGTAACAATTTCTAATCAGAATAAAACGTGATAAAGGAAGGTCGTCAAGTAATTGTTAAATATACACTTGAATAGTTTCATGTGTAAAATTGTTTTTCATGTGATATATTGCAGTGCGACTCATTCAATAAATAATCGAAAAAGTTGTTTAAAAATCTAAAATACTTATAAATCAGAAAAATTATAAAGAATTTTTAAATATATAAAAGGTATCTAGATATGTTAAAAAGTTTTTTCTATAATTGTTCTGGTAGAATTGTATTTAAAACTTTTGAATGGATATTTTTTTTTAATTGAATAAAAAACTTTTTTTTTTTTTTTTTTTTTAATTTGAATGTGTAACTTTTATTTACACAGGGGTAGTACTAGCCCTAGATGATATTTCAGGACAATTTCAGGACACATTTGCTTGGCATACTAACCGGAAAAACCCTTAACTCTATCTTCAATACATTTTATTATCATAAATAGTACACTACATACACAGTTTTTTTTGTTGTAAAAGTACACATTTAAAAGAAAACTAATTTTACCAGAACCCTTTGATCGAGCTGCTAAAAAATTGCAATTTTTGAATTACTGAAGAACGAAAATCTCGATTTTTTCTTCACTGATCAATGAAAATTGCAAAAGATTTTCTTTTTTATAACTGATTGGTAGAAATAGGATTTTTTTTTGTGACTGAGAGACGAAAACAGTAAAATTTTTAAATGACTAATCAATAAAAAATGCGAATTTTGGTAACTAATCACCAAAAATTGAGATTTTTTTCTTTTTTTGTGCAAATTGATGAAAATTACTATTTTTAACGATAGATTGTAGAAAATTGTGACTTTTGTGATCGTTTTGCATCAATAAAAAGGTACACCTAGCCCCTATTTGATGATTTCAAATGCGGATCTAGAACAAAACTCGCAAAATTTCAGGAATATTAGGACAGACTACCATAATTCAGGACATTTCAGGACGTTTTTATTTTTTTCAGGAATTTCAGGACAAGTACTACCCCTGTTTACAGTCTACAACATTACTAGTAGAAAAACAATTCAGAAGGTATGGGTTCACAGAAATTCCGAATTGTCTCCTTGAAAAGTTAAATTGCCCCCCTGAAAAGTCAAATTGCCCCCCTGTGGGGCGTACGCCCCCCGTTGGGAACCACTGCTCTAAACGTTTGTAAAGAACAATACATTTTTGGTAGATTTCGTAAGAAATACTGCCTATTACATTTTCGAGAGAGGATGGTTAGACGAGCATTGTTAACTTATAGGATGTGGGTTGCGATAGTTTGGACAAAAAACTGCTCATACGCATTGTGCGGTTTTCGCCATTGTTGTGTAGAAAGGCATTCTACCTATTCGATAATATTCCAGAAGTAGCGCCATCTATGAGGAAATTTCGGAACTATTTTTTTATTTGCTTAAACAAAATTTCAGAACATACGAATCATTTTCATCTAAACCACACTCTCATACGCCAATTGTTTGATCTTTTATTGGATTTTAAAATGTATCAAGGAATTTTGTGACACCCTGTATGTTTTAACACTTGTTTTAACAGAAGACGTTCCACCATTTTACCCAAATAATAAGTTCTTCTAGTATAAGACCGCAAGCCCTACCCCTAAATCTACTACTATATTTTTAGAAAAAAAAAAAATGGTAAATGAAACCGGAAATGAGGCTTTCCATTTAAATGCATCCAAGGTCTCCCGACGTGTCTCCTATGTATTACCGTGCATTTGAACATAATAGATACATCCGAAAACGTTCGATGGACTCTGGAAGATTGTGGTCGTGGGGTGGAACAAAATCAACCTTGAAATATTAATAAAAGCTCTTTTCTACCGGAATTGGAGAGGTAAAATGATAGTTTAACAAAAGCGCTATCACACTGAACATATTAGAAAATAAAATAAATTTTTATCTTTGTTTTTACATATCTGTTACCAAAATCGTTACAAAAGTGTGTGAACATTTTCTGTAAATACGCACAGAAAATTGACAGGCATAATGTTTCTTTTGCTATGTTTAAGGATTGTTAAGAAACTGGGTTTGTTTTAGAAGAGATTCTTTTAATTTTGAATAGGACTAAAATATAGACGTTTAATAAACATAGACACTATGTTTAATAGCTGTTTTTGTTGAAATTGATTTTCTAAAAATATAATACATGTAAATTGATTATTTTATTAATTAGTAAATAAATAAATAATAAATTTAACATTTTAATAATTAATATATAAATAATTATTAATAAATTTCACAATTTATTAATTAGTATAAAGGCAAATTAATTTATACTTGTAAGTAACGTACAACAAAATATTTTTTAAATGTTTAACATTAGCAAAAAATAAATTATTAGACTTTAAAAATGCACAATATTCTCAGATAATTCATAACCGAAATAAAATATGCAGTGCTTAATTTTCTTGTTCTTACTTTTCGAAATTATTCGTTTAAAAGTTTTACATTAATAATAAAAACAAACTTTATATAAAAAAAGTAAAGATTTGAAAAAGATTAATGCATGTATTTAAAATGAAAAATGAAATAACACGAAAAAGAAATTATTCTCATAAGAAAAATTTCAGTATAACATTTTCAAGATCAATTTAAGAAAATCCTGCGTTTAATTATGCATCTTGGTAAAAAATATTTAATATGTTTTCCAGAAAATAGCTTTTCATATGCATGTTTTCAAAAATTAAAAGGAAGTAGTTTAAGCAATAACTTGTCAAAAAC
Source organism: Maratus michaelseni (assembly GCA_963931845.1). Taxonomy (NCBI): domain Eukaryota; kingdom Metazoa; phylum Arthropoda; class Arachnida; order Araneae; family Salticidae; genus Maratus; species Maratus michaelseni. The sequence continues at coordinate 344,722,278 of OZ007590.1, read as the reverse complement.
AACAATATAACAGAAGACTGTCAAAAGAAAAAAATATATATATAAAAGTGAAATTTTTACAGACATTTTCGTACAAGATTAAAGTGACTTATTTTTACTTCACTATGTAGTTTATTTAAATTCATATTTTATAGCGAATCAATTGTTAAAAAAGAATGAACACATCGATATTAATAATGGAGCTATGAATAAAGAGGAGGGGACATACAATGTAACCTATGCCATTTGAGGATGAAGTAACTGAGGATGTTGTCACAAGATGTTGGCTGCTATTTGTTTACATAGGATTATCAGGACTTAATTACCGCCGACACAAACTTCGATCAATAAATTTGAATAAAACTTTTCGCCTTATTTAAACGCCTTATTTATGCAAAAATTGCTGTTTATGATGTCACAATATGCCGGGGCCGCAGGACAGACGGAGCATACTTCCACCAGTAGAAACAAATAGATTATTTTATCTTGATTATGACTGAAATTCTCCCAAAATAAGACATTTAAAAAAGGAAAAATAATTATTCAAATTTACTGGTGGAAGTTTGCAACCACAGCAATTCGGAACCGGTTAAAGTTGAAGCTTCACCATTTTGAGGCTATGCCATTTCCTCTATATTCACAGTTTAATGATGTTAATATACATTTTACGCTTAATATGTGTTTAACTGAAGAAGGTTTTATGGAACATAAAAATATTTTAATATGCTTATGTCACTAAAATACTTATATAATTGTCTCCAAAAAACCGTTTCAATCATGTATTAAAGTTATCTTTTGAAAACAAAATGCATGGAAAAAATAAAAGAAATTCAGAATAGCTTTCCAACTTGTGCTTACGTCCTACAGTCCCTTAAACGGTAGTCCTCGCACCCCAAGTGGTCCACAGCTCGCCATCAGGAAGTTCGCAGTCAACGTAAACATTTTGTCTTGTCCGAAATATAATTTGGAGAATGTATATAATATAACTGAGAAATTTTGTAAGCAAGTTGAAAGGAAAAACAGATTTCTGTTTAAAAATACAGGGTGTTGTCGATAGATGATTGTCCCGGTTTCCTTACCTCATAACTTTTGATTTAAGAATATGACGAAAAATATTATTACATATTCGTAAACTACAACTCAAAAAGTTTTTTTTTAACCATAAACAAAGTTACATATAGGTAAAGTTGCAATTCAAAACGCTATTAATCAAATAACGTTTGTAACCAAATAATAATTAATATTAAAATTTTATGAAATTTATAAAAAAGCTGTTAATGAATTATGAGTACAAAGTTAGATAGATAAATATTACATAATTCCTTAATTTTATAAATTTTATAAAATTTTAATATTAATTATTATTTGGTTACAAACGTTATTTAAGTAATAACGTTTTCAGTTGTAACATTACACATATTTACATTTCGCAACATTACGCAACGCTACTTGAATTGTGTTATTAAAAAAAAACTTTTTTAGTTGTAATTTACCAATATGTAACAATATTTTTTGTCATATTCTTAAATTAAAAGTTATGAGGTGAGATAAACCGGGACAATCGTTTATGGACACCTGCATAATATAATTATTTTACATATTTCTATTAGGCTATATATCTACTATTCGATATTCTTATGAAAATATGCAATCCGTCGTAAACATTAGATGTTCGCGAAGAAAGAAGAAAAAATAAAATCGGTTCTGTAGACATTTTAGAAACTGCTGCTCTAAAGCTTCACCATCCGACTGCCAAGACGGGTCCATTGGACCCGTAAACGTATTTATGGGTCATCCTGTAATTTTTTGATGGAAATCCTGAATATTTTAAAGAGAAATATTAGTAGAAGGATTGAGACATTTTCTTCATTTCTCACATAAATTTAAATTATAAACCTAAAAGTGAGATACAAAGATTATCTTTAAAAATATTTATTTCTATAACACCCCAATCCCCCAATAATTAAAGACATTTCATTTTGCAACGTATTAAAATAAGTTTCAAATAGACTGTTTTAAAATACACCATCTATATACAAAACAACTTCAGAAATTTAAACTTTGTATTACTTTTTTTCTCATCTCATAATTTATCACAAGTATAAAATTTTCTATAATGCAATTTATACCACTGCTTTATGCAGTATTTTTTCCTCAATAAAGAAAATAACGTTATGTTAGATGGGATAAATTTTAAATAACATTCTATATTACCGGTTTCAAAAACAATATTTGCCCATTTTTAAAATGTTTGAGATATTTAATTAATGAAGAAACACGTAAAACTTTTAAAAGAAGAGTTTGTAATTTATTTCTTTGAAAAATATTTACTTTTAATTTCGAAGTAGGGAAACGGAATTTATTTTTGGTAATACGCGTGACTATTTCCTTGAATTACCTTATTTTTATTCTATTGTTCAGATTTAAAAATTCAAATATAAAACTCGTATTTATTGTAAGTTTTATGCAAATACATTTTTAACAAAAGAAAATAACTTCTTTGTAATAACTAATTTGTAGACATTTACCTAACATTTTGATTTAAATTCAAAAATTGATGAATATGATGTTTTTAAAAAAAATATTTACATATTTTTGCAAATAATTTATATAAAACAGAAACAAACGCCGAAAATTATATAAAATCGTTCAGTTACATATATATATATATTTAATACGTTGTTAGTTTACGAACAGCGTATTTTAAGACTACATTTGTAAATGCTTGAGCAAAACTAATTGAAGAGTCATTCATTGTTTCCCGGTTATATCAATCTTCAACTGTTTCAAAAAAAAATTACTAAAATTTACTAAAGCCGGTTGTAACTTAAACCGACTATAAAATTTGTAAGAATAAGGAATTCCGAAAGATTTAGTAGGACTAAATTGAAATTTAAAATCAATAACAGGTGTAAAAGTTCTTATACAATTTGATAATTTTTATTATATAAGTTTATTCTTCTGTAACTTTTTTTTGTATTGAAACTATTTTGTTTGCATTTAAATATTTCCTTTTGTTATTCTGTAATTATACACCTTTCCGGCTGGGCCCTTCAACAGCATGGACATTTTCTTTAATTCTTATATTAAGTTAGCATCTTCTCCACTTTGTTTTAATTCTGTTCACGTATTAATATTGAATGTCTTTTAAGTACTAAGGCTGGTCCCAGCTCAATTGAAATTTCTTGTACATTTTAATTGCTGATATTTTATGCTTGTTTACTCTAGATTTATTATTCATTCATTATTGTTCATTTAGTACATACTTCTATCCAATATTATTATCTACTTCAATTCAGTATTATTCAGTATTATGGTAGTATTATTGCTGTATCACATAGTATTATTTACTTTCTTTTATACTTTTCTTATACATATATATATATATATATATATATTTTTTTTAAGTATTAAGAATGTTATGATCTCAACCTGTATTGTAAAAAGTAACTTCGTACTAATTTTACTTTAATCTCTAATGTAATATTCAACATCTGTACTCTAAAATATGAATTTTCAAAATAAATTTCCCCTCGTGGAGAAAAGTTCCTATACTTAACGGCTGGATCTCCACGAGAGAAAATCAAATAACAATTTTGACGGATTTACACGCTTCAGACACTAGAGATTCCGAAAAACATATTTTCAGAAAAATTGCTGTCCGTCTGTCTGTGCGTGTGTCTGTGTGTCTGTAAACGCTTTATCTCCCAAACAAATTGAGATAAAGACTTGAAATTTGATATGTAGTTAGTATGTAATAATGGGAAGAAGCTTATTGAATTTCAGTAACCTCGATTATCCGGAATTTTTTTTTCAGACTCTCGAAATAGTCTTTCTGATAAAAGGTACATAAAATTTTTCGAAATTGTTTATTTTAAAAAGTGAATATAAAAGACAATAAAAAACACACATTTTGCAGAAAGAATGAAGTCAATCGGATAATTAGTTACCGAGATATTTGTAAATATATTTACCACACTCTTCGATTTCTCATGACCCTGTATTTCATTCAAATTTCAATTCAAAGATTTTAATTGGAAATGAGATGTTTAATCCGACGCAGTAAACCGTTAGTTAATAGGAATATCAATATTGGAGTTATAAGGATGTTTCTTTTACGCGATTCACTATTAAAGCATTTAAAGTTTATGACGTCATCAAGCCACGATTTTATTCGAATTGCAATGCATTTTATAAATAGTTTACACATGTTTTATTTTCATATTTTAAATTATGCATATCCATGATGGGTAAGTATTACGGTGGCCCCCGACGACTAGTTTTTATTGCTCCTCTTATAGTCCATACTGATGCTGTCGTCTTTATCTGGCTTTTACTTTCCTTTGCTGATACTCTTTTGCTTACAACCGTGCGAACAATCCAACCTTTTGGATAAAACTTTCTCCACCTTCTTATAGATTTTGCATTACCATAATTAGTTGTATTCTATAAGAAATTAAAAACGACAGTCTTTTAATGTTTAATTCTATCAGCAATTCTTTGACGTGATATTCCGATATTGTTATAAGATGTAATTTTGTCTCTTTAGAAGTCAGAACTCATTTTCCTCTCCCCATCGTCAAAAAGTTCTGCAAACTAAACAAGTGCGATCAGAATAGGTACTAAATGCTTTGTTAAATAATATGCAAAATTATCCATCAATCACGAGCCGCGGTTTCGAAATATCTATGGCGTTATTATCATTTTGCTCCAACTTAAATTTAGCAAAATACATATTTTCAAAAATACATAAAAGTTTTGTAAAACGATTACTTGAATATTAATTGGAATATGATATGTATAATTTTAACAGAAAGCCTTTCGCGTTTGTATAGGAAACACGATCTGATTCTTTGTTTCTGTGTCGTTCCTGTTATTTTGCTTTCCACTGTAAAATATTGTAAACTAGTCGTTGGGGGCCACAGTAATATTTACCCATCATGGATATGCATAATGTAAAATATTAAAATAAAAAAATTGTAAACTACTTATAAAATGCATTGCAATTCGAATAAAATCGTGGCTTCATGACGTAATAAACCTTAAATGCTCGATTACTAAATTGCTTAAAAGAAACATCCTTATAACTCCAAAAACAATAATCCTATGAACTAGCGGTTTACTGCATCTGATTAAGCGTCTCATTTCCAATTAAAATATATCTTTGAATTGAAATTTGGATGAAATACAGGGTCATGAAAAATCGAAGAGTGTGGAAATTGGATTACAAATATCTCGGCAACTCATTATCCGATCGACTTCATGCTTTATGCAAAATTTATGTTTTTTTTTTTATTGTATTTTATATTCGCTCCTTAAAATAAACAATTTCGAAAAAAATTCTATACCTTTTATCAGAACAAATATCTCGAGAGTCCGAAAAAAATAGTTCGGTTAACCGAGGTTACTGAAATTCAACAAACTTCTAACATGCTAAGTACTACATACTAAGTACAAACCAAATTTCAAATCTCTATCTCAAATTTTTCGGGAGATAGAGCGTTTACAGACACACAGATACACAGATACACAGACATACAGACACACAGACGGACGGTAAAATTCTTTTCTCTAAAAATATGTTTTTCGGAATCTCCAGTGTCTGAAACGTGGAAATCAGTCAAATTTTTTTTTTCGATTTTCAAAACGATTACAAGACTTACCCTATACTACATATGATAAGTAAGTAATAATTGTAAGTCTTATTAAATAATTTTTCTGGTTAAATTATGTTTATTTAACTTGAAAAAAGATTTGAAGCTATGTAGTGAGTATTTTGGACACAAACCAAAGCTGAAACAAATAAGAACAGGTCGCGGTGTTATGCTTAGACTACGTTGTGGCGCAGATGAACATTTAAAGCGAGTAAGAAATGTTAATTTTTGATTCACGCATTACAAGAATAATTTTTAATAACCGAACTAAACAAAAAATTAGTTATCGATGCTAAAGGAACCGGCAAGAACTGGCTGAATGCTACCACTGAAATTATCCCAATAAAATATGTAAGTAATGTTTTCGTCAAGTATTTTTCAAAGATAAACAGTATACGCAATTGGTTTGTAATATATTATGAATGCATATTTCATGTGATTAAAAGATTGTTCACGTATATTAAAATGGATTTTAAAACTGCAGTTTAAAATTTCTTTAGAAAATACAGTACATGTACTGATAAACATATACTCAAATTCTGAAACATTTTAATCTCATCAAATGAGAAAACTGTAAAAGCATTAATTACAAAAATACGTTAATTACGCTAGCTTCCAAATATTCTTCAACAATTATATATAATTATGTTTATTTACCTGAGATATAATTAACAAAGTATAAGAGGATTAACATTCATTTTGCATCAACCAAACATGTTTAACAATTATTCTGTTACGTTAGACGAAGCATGAAATTTTTACTTTTCTCTGTTATCTGTTTAAAATCCTTTTCTTGGAAAACCTGATAAGCGTTATCATTATGCGTTAAATGATAATCACATTATATTTAATTAAATTACATACATAGGTAACTAAAATTCAGAATTTTCGCGAAATTTAATGCCAGTGCTACTTTAGTGCTAATTTAATGCCAGAAATCTATAGATATATATTCTACACGCATAATTTGAATAAAATGTATAACATTTTATACGACTAACATTTTGTTTATTCCACATAAGAAAATCAAACATTTTTTTTTATGTTATAAGTAATAATTTTTTAATATAAAAAAGAACGATGAAATTACCATTTCGTTTTACTTTTCATACATACATAGGTAACTAAAATTCAGAAATTTCGCGAAATAATGGAATGCTATTTTAGTGCCACAAATATATATATATATATATATATTCTACACGCATTATTTGAATGAAATACATAACATTTTATACGAATAACATTTTATTCATTTCACATAAGAAAATCAAAAAAAAAATTACGTTATAAGTAATAAATTTTTAATATAAAAAAGAACAATGAAACTACCATTTCATTTTAAAAACTGCTTTTACTTTTACAGTCAATGCATGAAAAAAATGTATGGTTTCAATGTATGTATTCAAAAGGCAAAACTTAAGGAATCTTACAAGGAAGGTCTCCTTAAAGGACATACTCATAATATTTTGAAAATAATGCCAATGAAATTACTGATATACTTTATAAAGGATCAGTGAGATTTAGCTGCAGAATTCCAGTAGAAAATCTGAAAAAAAAAAAAAAAAAAAAAAAAAAAGTACTTTGGAGTATTTGGCAAAAACGCGATTTGGCTAGCAATATTTTTTCTTTGCCAAATGCAAGCGATTTTAACCCATTCGCTGCCAAGCACGAGTATACTCGTGTTTTTTCAATCTAAAATTACGAATTCGTACCGGAAATTTCGAAAGAAGAATTTTTATTTTATGTAATCACGAAATGTCTGTAATTAAATAAAGTAAATATTTCTATTAGTATTTTCTGGTAGGAATTCGAACTTCCCAAATAAAATAAAATTTCGGTAATTTTAACCCGGCAGTGAACGTGTTAATGCATTTGCAAATTGCTCGTTAAATGTGTGTTTAAATGCGCAGTAGTTGATGCATTTAAACTTAAACGATGAAATAGTTTATTATTATTTCTTTAATAATATATATAAGTTCCATGTTGCTGCAGTTATTTAATTTTACACTGTTTCACCGGCTGAATAAATTTTAAGTTAATTTTAAAAGTAACTAACTGCGTGATAAGAACGCTGTCATTATTTATAAATTTCAATTCAATATTGAATAAGTCGTTGTTTCCATGGCAACAGTACACTACTCTGGATCAGACCTTAATTTTAAGCTAGGAACAATTTTAATCAATTTAATCTTTTTCTAAATATGTTACATATTTACATTGCGTTAAATTTTATACTATATACATATAATTGTATATAAACTGTAGTTATAAAAGTCTATTTATTTAACCTTCCTACCCTGAATGGGTCGAATCGACCCACTTCTATAATTTATTTAATTCGATTGGAACCAGATTTTTTTTTCATAAAGTAAGTTAAATAAATGTTACAGAGAACTACTTTAAATAAATCTGTTCTATCATTATCAAAAAAAAATTCTGGTGTAAAATGTTTTTCTCAACGTTGAGCAAAATTTCAACAGGGTACGAAGGTTAAATGAAAGTTACTTAAATTAGTTCAGTATGAATAATAAAAAATGTTTTCCTCAAAGAGTATGTTTTAATTGTTTGTTATAATTTGTTATCATTGTATGTTATCATAAAAGAGTATGTTTTAATTGTTTGTGTCGCCAACCGACGATAAATCGCCAAATAAATGAAATGTTCACTATTTTTTTACGAACACTATATCGAGGTTCCGCAAGAAATATTGTTATACACATATATATCCTCATGCAAAAAATATTTTGTATGTTTTTAATTTTTTTTTTAGTATGCTCTTATGGAGACCTTCATTGTTACAGCATACTACAATAAGCAATTTTTATACAGGAAACAAAAGTAGTCACTTTGCCGTCAAAAGTACGTAGTGTCTCAATAAACGAAATGTTTTTTTGTAGTGATAGGCATGATGAATGGTTTGTATATTCGAAGGAATCGTTCGTGCTTGCTCAAAAGCATAACTATCAATTTTAGTTTTTTTTTCTCATGAATTAAAACCAGAAAGTTTCTTAAATAGAAGTATTAAAATACCAGACCATCAAATATTTTAATCTTTTTTTTTAACAAAATTTATGATTTTAAATGATTCAAAAGAATACGAAGATTAGCTATAGTTTGCCGCATGCTTGAGTAATTCATTGGAATAGCTGAAATTATTTATTATGGACATACTAATTTTTTGCTTCCAAGTGAGGTTCCCTTTTTGCTTTTATATTCAATAAAATGTTCTAAATTGTATTTGTTTAGAAAGAAAAAATGGAAGTTTGGCATTTCCATGATATTATGATTTTTTTTTAATCAAGTGAAACTAGAAATTTTATTAAATAACAAAATCTAATGGAAAACCATGCGGAAACAGGAGAATTTGGTTAAATAACATTTCTGTTTCAAATTAGGTTTCTTTGACTCTAAATGAACCCTAAAGTTGGCACCTATGTAAGGTAAAGCCTGGAGAGTCTGCGCACAATTCATAAGAATAACAATAAAAAATCTAAATATTACTTTTTTCCTGAACTATCCATGAATAATTTTGACTTCATTTGTTTTTTATGCATTTACGTTGCTATTTTGTTGTTATGTTGAAGTTTAATAGAACAGTTGTAATAAAACCAAGAAAGTTATTTTGCGCAATCTGTCCTTATAGAGTTGGTGTGATTGCGCACAGGGTAGGAGAGATTGTTACTAATAATAACTACAATTAAATTGTTAATAATAATAACTATACTTAAATGACATTGTTGTAAGGTTCTTGTGAACAAATATTATTGTATTAGGAGTGAATATATCAACCGAATGATTAAAGAATCAGAAAAAGGAAATAATTTTAAAAAGATTTAAAAAATTTAATTAAAGGGAAAAAAATTAAAGAATCAAAAAAAGCAAGGTTACAAAATAACATTAAGTTACTTAATAACACGTTTAACTTAAAATTAGTAAATTTTCATTTTTCATTTTTTTATGCAAATTTACCAATAAGCTGCGTAATCTCTCCTAGCATGGAAACTAATAGAAACAATGCGCCATCTCTCCTAAGTAGCAGATGCGCAAACTCTCCAATTTCGGTTGGAGAGATTGCGCGGCCTTTTATTTAAACATGGTCGCTACTAAAACGAACCGTTGATGTTCACATTGTTAGTCTAGATTAGTAGTTTATGGGAAATCGTTTAAGTTTAAAATATTTTGTACTACTGACATTGTATAGAAAGTCTGATGAATAGCTATGAAATTTCAAGTACTTACTTTGAGAAAACAAAACAAAATAGGAATGGTTTATCTTAGACGCACAAAACAATCAATGTGCAATTTCAAGTATACACTCCACTACTGCTGCTGTACAACTACCTGGAGTCGCTGCGCGCTCACTCTACTCCTTTCCTCCCGAACCTCCATGTGCGCAATCTCTCCGACCACGCCATCTCTCCTAGCTTTACCTTACATTAATTTTCTTCCATATCTTATTTTTCACTGTCTCTACTATCTCATTAAGGCGTAGAAATCACTTCAAGAGATGCATCCTGCTTTAAGACATGCTCAAGATATGTAAGAAATCCGTTAATATTTCAACTTATGTAATAACGGGTATTTAACTTCTACTATTTAATGAATATTTTCAATATTTTTATTTATTTTTCAAAATACTATTCCTTTTCGCCAAGCATAAAAGAAGAAAAATCTATTAAAATAGAATTATAATTAATAATGAAACAAGTTAGAAATTGTATGTCAAACGTGACAAATGAGATGCGTTCGTAATATAACAAGTTCTATAAATATTCAGATCTTGGTGCAATAGCTGTTGCATTTTTATGCAAAAATGCAAGAGTACAAACTGACATTGTATAGAAATTCTGATGAATAGCTATGAAAATTCAAGCACTTACTTTGGGAAAAAAATAGCAATGGTTTATCTTAGACGCCCAAAACAATCAACGTGCACTTTGAAGTAGACACTCCACTACTGCTGTGGTACAACTACCTGGAGTCGCTGCGCTCTCACACTACTCCTTCCCCCCGAACCTCTATGTGCGCAGTCTCTCCGACCGTGCCATCTCTCCTGGCTTTACTTTAGTAAAAATTAATATTTCCCGATGGTCATAGCATCAAAACAAACCATTTTGTTTTTCAGAATTAAGCTCATTGAGACATTTGAGTATGTAGTTGGCATTGCATACGGTGCACGGGGCGAATTACTGTGTAATTCTAGCACTTTTCGTGATTCCATCGAATTTTCCACATAAGAAGTTAATTCTCGTGTAAATATCTTTAAAATATCTCCTTTATTATCAAAGTTGTGTCCAAAAATTCGGCCTCAGATTAAAGTGAAGCGCCCTGAATGTTTGACTAAACAAGTAGATTGCGTCCCTGGTTTCCTATATAAAACTTGTTTGTTATAGTGTGTTATGCCACCTCTTACAGTTCGTAAACATTGTGCTAAAATACCCTGTAATCCTGTATAAGGCAATTATTTTCACTTCAAAAAAGTGGTGACAATTAAACAATTTGAATTTTTAAAAAGTAGCCTACTGGCAATACTGGCAAGGACTGGCAACTGTTTTACATTCAGTCATACCGAAATTTATAGAATTTTTTCTTTATGGTAGGTGTATCTTGAAAATATCCTAGTATAAGTGTATGACAGAGATTATTTTTCCAAAAATTGGTACGATAGAATAAAAAAATAGTAGCTGGGGCGTACGGTGTGCCAACGCCGTAATCAAAATATTATTAATATATATACCTGAAACCAAAAAAAAAAATAACTCATATTCTTATAATATATTAAATTAGTAGGATGTCGCACACAAAATTGATGAAAAAAGAATTCACAAGATAGTGGCTATTTGAATTTTGAGATCAATATTTGACACTAATTTTTTTTCTTTGGAAACTGTTTAAAAAATCAAAATTAATGAACATTTTAATTTTTAAAGGTTTCTTCTCTAATTAAAAATATCTAGTTTAATTTGCAAAAAAGCTAAATGTCGACAGCTATAGCAGTTTAAGAGTGAAAACTAATACCGATCGAAAAACACATGTTTCAAGAAAATTACATTTAACATTTTTCGATCAGTCTTTTGTCACACATGACAGTGGTCTTTTAAACTAGTTGACACGACTAAAATAACTGATGGATCGAAAGAAGGTTTTCAGAGCATATTCTAGACAGTTTAAGAATTAAAAAAAAATATACAAAAAAAAGTTGATTTTTTTTCTGAAAAAATTCTGGGAGAACCTTCCATTAAACAGGAAATTACCACTTTTTTTATATATAAAAAAATAAAATCTTCGTAATATAAATAATTAATAACATAAGTACTTTAAACTAAAACAAATAGTAAAAATAAAAAGCAAAATAATCTTACTTTTTCTTTCTCAAAAAATGTACAGGAATAAAACTGTGAGTGCTGGATTTTGAAAAACTTAATATTTGTACAGGGTGTTTCACAAAGGACCCCTAACTTTAAAAATCAATAAACCGGAAACGGTGATAGATATAAACATGAAACCAGTGGTATGTTTATAAAAAAATCCTAAGAATTTTATACGTAAATCTTAAAATTTAGTTAAAAATAGCACCGATAGATGGCGCTGAGAGCGTTAAGAATCCTTTTAAAGAGAGTTCAGAAGCATTGAAAGACTAATCGTCGAAGATTTCGTCATTGAAATCTGGCCGCTATTAGCGTATAGTGAAAATAATTCGGAAAGTGGTGTATACTGTAGAGGAACGTGTGTTTATTGTGTTGGAGTACCACCGATTAAATCAGAGTCCTACTGCCACAAAGAGAAGTTTTCAAATGCGATTTCAAGCCGCAAAAGGCCCAGATGGAAAAACAATTCGTGAGCTTTAAAAAAAATTCAACAGACAGGCAGCGTAGCCGATACGAATTAATTTCACTATAGGAAAATAGCGGTCAGATTTCAATGGCGAAATCTTCGACGACTAGTCTTTCTATGCTTGTGAACTCTCTTTAGAAGGATTCTTAACGTTCTCAGCGCATCTATCGGTGCTATTTTTAACTAAATTTTGAGATTTACGTATAAGATTCTTACGATTTTTTTAATAAACATACCACTGGTTTCATGTTTCTATTTATCACTGTTTCCGGGTTATTGATTTTTAAAGTTAGGGGTCCTTTGTGAAACACCCTGTACCAATAATAATATTTATTTTAACAAAGGCAGAACGAAAATCTTCAAAAATTTTATAAACAAGACTCAGTATGGTTATAAGAAAATTTATACCAATTAATAATCTAAAAAATATATTTTCTCGGTAACTTTCACGTTTCCAGAGTTATATTTGATGGACAACGCAACGTAGCGCTGTAATTTATTATATCTAAAAGAACATTGGTCATACGTGTCGTATTTTAATAATGCCATATCAATCGGACTTTTTATTAATATGGGATTTGTACAATTTAATGCGTATATGACTTTCTTTATATCCGTGTCCCATTCGTAGATGAAAAAAGGAGCACTTCTAAAATATTAAGAATTCTTCTTCTTCAAATAGTTGGAATATCATAGTTGAAATTTATTTGTCCAGACTACTATACCTTAGCTTACTGTGCCAGCGAATCTGAAATAACCCGGAAACTCCTGTATACCGTGTAATTAGGTCATAATGAAGAGTGGAAAATTTTACAACCAGGTAAATCATACTCAAATAGTTGGAGTATCATAGTTGAGGTTTATTCCAACAGAGTGAAAAATGTCCAGACAAGGATACCTTGGCGTACCGTGCCGTCGCCCTTCCTATTGTGCTATCTGGCCGATATCCTGACTGGCATAATTCACTCTTATTTGTTGGACATGGTTGCGAACTACATCATTCATTTCATTCATCCGAGATATAACTATAGCATTTTACGTCATGAAAGTATGATATAACACGGAAACTCCTGTATACCGTGTAATTAGGTCATAATGAAGAATGAAAAGTTTTACAACCAGGTAAATCATACTCAAATAGTTGGAGTATCATAGTTGAGATTTATTCCAACAGAGTGAAAAATGTCCAGGTTTGATTCTTGGTCTGGACATTTTTCACTCTGTTGGAATAAACCTCAACTGTGGTGCTCCAACTATTTGAATATAATTTACCTGGTTGAAGAACTTTCCTCTCTCCATTATTAAGAATTCTATTGAAAATTATGATGTTAATAAAATTATACTCAATGGTGGAGTATCATAGTTGAGTTCTATTCCAACAGAGCGAAAAATGCCGGAACCAGGACTCGAACCTGAGTAATTTGGCTTGTCGTGCCAACGCACTTCCTACTGTGCTATCCCAACGATACCCTGGCTGATATATTTCACTCTTATTTGTTGGCCAAATAAAATTTTTGTTAATTAAATTGTTTAACTTAAAATCCTCATTTAATGTATGTAACTAATACTAAACTTTCAGTTCCATTGCCTATCTCATTAAATTAACCAATTCTTTAGTAAAGTAAAATAATTCTACTACGTATTTGTAAAATTTCGTAAAATGTTGTTACTCAAGAATAAGTAAGTTTTTTTTATCTTTTTTTAACGAACTATTTCTATCATATCGACTCTTAGAGAAATGTAACACATTTTATAATACAAATTTATATTTTCTATTATCAAATGCATTACTTGAAAATGGTACATATCTTTTCTTTGATTAAATACGTCAATCGTATATAAATTAAAACTAATTGAACAGTTTAATTATAAATATATTGAGATAATAAATATATTAGAAATAATTTTCATCAAACAAATTTAAATTGGAAAAATGCCTACGCGTGCTTTAACTCAATTTCCGTAATTTTTCGAGTGTAAATGTAAAATTTAATATATTTTCTACTCCTCCATATTATTTACTCAACTAAGAGTCACTGGAATATTGAAATGAAAAGCGGTATACCGTGATAAACTGTACCGAGATGTTAAAATTAAATTATTAAATTTAGCACACCAACTTAGAGAAATATTACTTTGCATGAGAAACACTTTCTAATCGATGAAAATATTTAGAAAAAGTATATATTATATAAATTCAAAAAGAAAATGTTTAGTGTTATTATATTACATATAAAGGAGAGAGTCTAAATTACGTCCATTAAAATTAACACTAAAAATATATAACAATATAATAAATTATAACACCTTATAATAATATATTTCTTTTAAATGCTAAAATGTGTAAATTAACAACATAATAAATACACATTAAAATAACTTTTATTAGGTTGTTTGACAAGTTTCGGCTCATTCCGAGCCATTTTCAAAAACAAATGAGAATATTCCATAATATCCAAAAGATGCCACATCGTTACTTAACTTAACGTAAGTTACTTTAACTTTCCGAAATTGTGGCTCGAGTTACTCCATGGTTACAGATATGAAAATAAACAACCAAGTAAAAACAAAAGATAACGTGCGTAATTTTTAAAAAAGTACATGAAAACTAAATGATAGCATTTTAAATAATAACTTCAAAGACCGTGCAATTATGGAATATTCTCATTTGTTTTTGAAAATGGCTCGGTGTGAGCCGAAACTTGTCAAACTACCTAATAAATGTTATTTTACTGTGTGTTTATTATGTTGTTAATTTACACCTTTTAGTATTTAAAAGAAGTATACTAAAAATATATCTCAATTTAAAATATATATATATATACGAAAACGCTTTTATTGCTTAAAAGACATCAAAATATCAATAAAAACATTAAAAATATTAAAATTGACATGTTTCGATTAGTTCACTCAATCATCATCAGAATGCACAAAACACAAACACAATGTACACAAAAATGGAGTGCCTGATCAGTCCCTATAATAAAGAAGATACAATGCCCTCTATAATTTTAATTTTAGTACCGCTACGAGCGGTGTTATTGCCTTGCATTAATATTGAGCAAAATGGGTGAGAGTTCAACTGTAATTTAGAACTACTTAAGGATAAAAGTAAAAAATAAGGAGAAGTTAAATAAATGAAATATTAAGTAGATAGATAGAAGGAATTAAGTTATAAAAACTCATAAAAATTAAAAATTTTGTGCATAGAAACTAGAATAAATAAGTTAAATATACAAAACGTGGTATAACTATAGTAAAAACTACTGAGGAATATTTCTTTAAGAAAAAGGTAAAAGTAGTTAAAAATATTTTCCCTAATAATTCTGGAGATAAATAATTTGTTTTATAAAAGTACTTTTGGGGAAAAAATTAAAGGAACAACTATAAAAACTTACTGTATGCATGCTAATTCTAATAAGTGAAGTCCAGTAAAAAGTTATATGTTGTTAACGCAAAGTCGCCGTTATCACGCTGTCTAATGGTGTTCACAATTACTAGTCAGAAACTTCCAAAATCGATAAAATTATCACATGTGGAAGATGAAACATGTCATTGAGAAGGCATATCATGGTTGTGAGAAATGAAGTTTAATTATGAAAATTAGAAGGATGGCAAAATTGTAAATTTGTAAACCTTGCCTTTCGCTAAGGTGTTTCACACACCTTATAAAACTTTCGACATATACCTTAAAAAAAATGTAAAAATTTCCATAAACCGTAGGGGACCACCGTAATACTTACCCATTTTGGATATGCATAATATAAGATACAAAAATAAAACATGAGTAAAATATTTATGAAATGCATTGCAATTCGAAAAAAATCCTGACTTGATGACGTCATAAACTTTAAATCGAGGCTAACGAAAAAGAAAGACTACCGCGGTGATTTACGCATATCTTTTTTTACAGACCGCCGGAGTCACGTGATGCTCGAATCCACCAATGCAGGTGTACGAAAAGAGTATAACGTCACTCTAGCGGTCTGTAAAAAAAGATAAGTGGAATGCTCCGCGGTAGCCTGTCTTTTTCGTTATCCTCGCTTTAAATGCTCTATTACTGAATTGCGTAAAAGAAACAAACTTATAACTCCAAAAATGATAATCATATTAACTAAGAGTTTACTTCGTCGGATTAAGCGTCTCATTTCCAATTAAAATATATCTTTGAATTGAAATTTCAATGAAATACAGGGTCATGAAAAATCGAAGAGTGTGGGAAATAGGATTGTTAATATCTAGGCAACTAATTACTAGATCGACTTCATTCTTTATGCAAAATTTATATTTTTTTTATTGTTTTTTTATATTTCTTCCTTAAAATAAACCATTTCCGAAATTTTTATGTACCTTTTATTAGAATGAATATTTCGAAAGTCCGAAAAAATAGTTCCAGATCATCGAGGTTACTGAAATTCAATAAGCTTTTTCCCATTATTACATACTAAGTACATACCATATTTCAAGTCTCAACTCAATTTGTTCGGGAGATAGAGCGTTTACAGACACAGGTAGGTGGACCGCAATTTTTTTTTTTCTAAAAATATGTTTTTCGGAATCTCCAGTGTCTGAAACGCGTAAATCCGTCAATTTTTTTTCGATTTTTAAAACTATTAGCAGACTTATCCTATGCTACGTATGATGGGTAAGTAAAAAGCAAACAGTTTAGTTTTTATGAGGAAAATAATAGAGGTTCACATTTGCGAAACGCACGACCGGACTGAAAATTTTAAATTCTGCATCAGATGCAAGTATATTTCCCACATAAAAAAATAGAACAAGAAAATTCTTGCACAGTATAATGAAAAGAACACAGACAAAAGTAATATTTGCACTTATTAACACTAAAACTGCCGGAAATTTTACTCAAGTTTTATAAAACTAACTCAAACCAGAATATTTATATAAAACTATTTAACTTATTCATTTAACATATTTCAGACAGATTTATATTTAATGTATTTTAAAAAGAAATTTCTGGTTTCAATCGGAATATATTTATTTGGTAGCGGTCAAAATGACCACTCATGGTCGTTCTAGTGTTAATATAAATGGAACAAAATTAGTTTAATTTAAATTTATGTAATGAAATCTGTATCATATCTGTAATAATTAAAGTTACAAACTGTAATTATTAGCGCTTATAATCGTAGTATCAAAAACAGTTGTTTATGCAATTTCAGAGAAAATGAAGATACATGGAGCTGACACCAGATCTTACAGCCTATGCAACAACTATCCAATTTCAGTATATCACAGATAATATTTTTGACTGTTTCGCATTTATACGATCTCTACACCATCTTGGAGAAAGTTCCTAGTATCCTCGGATAAGTCTACTCAAAAAATATTATTGAAATTATCAGGGCTGTTGCATTTACTCATGGTATATATCTCATGGTAACCTATGGACCTATTAACACGACCCCAACCAACCAAGGAAATGAATGATTTATTCATAATCATAACAGGCGCGTCAATACATTGGGAGAATAACTCAGTTTTTTATAAACTTTTACATTTTTATCATAAAAATAATAAAACATAAACGTATTGTAATTTTTAAATGAAATGTACTACATTATTTTTTCTTTTGTCAATTCTAAGACCATGTTTAAACTTTAACAGTCTAGTAGGCAGAGACTCAATGTTTTATGTGGATTAAACTGCAACTTAACCACTCAACTATGTCCCGGTTCGAGCTCATATATCAAGTTTCGTTCATTTTTAAGTTTTAATACCAATATTTTGGTATAGTAATCTTCGTGTTATTTAATAGGGAAATTTTTGTAGTTAAATACGTCAAGTATTGCTATACAAAAATACTGACGTTCAAGTAAAAATACCGTACAAAACCTACATACTTTCAACCACTTACACAGCGTACCTTGTCGTAGTCAAGGCATTACTATAACTTTATTTACAAAGGTTTAAAAGAAAAGATATTTTTCAATTTTTTATAACTGTGCTGTAAAAATTACATAATATTTAACTTAATGTACATTATTTAAGGGTTCAGTAAAGTGAAGTTTTGTAAATTATATTATTACATCTAGTATTTCGGAATTTCTAAAAAAAGCTCGTAAAAAACTAATAATGAAACAGGATTGAAAAAAATCTTCTTAACTGTAAACAAGAATATGTCACAGGATGTTTTTTATGTTTTAGGAGATTTCATATTTGTTTTCGCAACGCGCATAAAAGTTTTATATGACTTTCCTTTATTAAATTCTTCATCACATGCAAGTGTACTTCAGACATAAAAATAGAACATTAAAAATCTGGCTGTATATGATCAAAGAAACAAACTTCTTTTCCGTAAACTAATATTTTCAGTTTTTTTTTAATAAGAAGAACAATATTAATTTAATTTATATTTATGTCAAGATACTTGTAGCGCATAATGAAAGCTTAGTAATGGACTTCAAAACAATATACTGATGTTGTTTCTATAATAATTGAAAAAAAAGTATTTTAACAAACTTTTGATTTATTTAATATTTATCACTAACTAGTCTCCTCTTCGCTCGAATGAACAATGTGTCGACCTCCTTGGAAAAATGTCTTACTTAGCTTAGTAATGTAATTCAAAACAATATACTTATGTTGTTTCTATAAGAATTGAAAAAAAGTATTTTAACAAATTTGATTTGTTTAATATTTATCATTATCTAGTCTCGTCTTCGCTCAAATGGACAATGTGTCGACCTCCTTGGGAAAATGTCTTACTTAGCTTAGTAATGTAATTCAAAACAATATACAGATGTTGTTTCTATAAGAATTAAAAAAAAAAGTATTTTAACAAACTTTTGATTTGTTTAATATTCATCACTAACTAGTCTCGTCTTCGCTCGAATGGACAATGTGTCGACCTCCTTGGGAAAATGTCTTACTTAGCTTAGTAATGTAATTCAAAACAGTATACAGATGTTGTTTCTATAAGAATTGAAAAAAAAAGTATTTTAACAAACTTTTGATTTGTTTAATATTTATCACTAACTAGTCTCGTCTTCGCTCGAATAGACAATGTGTCGACCTCCTTGGGAAAATGTCTTACTTAGCTTTGTAATGTAGTTCAAAACAATATACAGATGTTGTTTCTATAAGAATTGAAAAAAAGTAAACTTTTGATTTGTTTAATATTTATCACTAACTAGTCTCGTCTTCGCTCGAATGGACAATGTGTCGACCTCCTTGGGAAAATGTCTTACTTAGCTTAGTAATGTAATTAAAAACAATATACAGATGTTGTTTCTATAAGAAATGGAAAAAAGATATTTTAACAAACTTTTGATTTGTTTAATATTTATCATTAACTAGTCTCGTCTTCGCTCGAATGGACAATGTGTCGACCTCCTTGGAAAAATGTCTTGCAAAACTTAGTAATGTACTTCAAAACAATATACAGATGTTGTTTCTATAAGAATTGAAAAAAAAGTATTTTGACAAACTTTTGATTTGTTTAATATTTATCATTAACTAGTCTCGTCTTCGCTCGAATGGACAATGTGTCGACCTCCTTGGAAAATGTCTTACTTAGCTTAGTAATGTAACTCAAAACAATATACTGATATATCTTATAGAAACAATATGTTGTTTCTATAAGAATTGAAATAAAGTATGCATCAGCTGGGCGTTCATTAGTCAGCCAGTCAGGTTTCTCTCTTTTTATAATAGTATAGATTTAAATTTTCAGCAGGACTAAAATTGCGCGTAAATTTAATAACACTGACAAAGGATGTGAATTAATTTTCACTTTGCCAAACAACGCATAACCAACAAAGTGAAAAATGGGTCCGGACTGGGGATCGAACCCAGACATCCTGGTATAGCGCACCAAGTGGTCCGATCCCCGGTTTGGACACATTTTTCTCTCTGTTGGTTATGCTTGTTTAGCAAAGTGAAAATTAATTCCAATCCTTTGTCAATGTTATTAAATTTACGCACAGTTTTAGTCCTGCTGAAAATTTAAGTGGAAATTTAAATATAATCCGATGCTGGGAATTTATCCGTCTCATGTAAGCCACTGGGTAGTGTGATCATGTATGACATTCCATCTTGTGTTGCAAAGTTGCAGCCCTGCCAATGGATAAGTGAAAAATGCCTGACTGGTTGTCGTCCAGATTGCTCAAATGGTAAAGCACTTGGTGCGCTATACCAATGTATCTGGATTCGATCCCCGGTCTGGACACATTTTTCACTCTGTTGGTTATGCGTTGTTTGGCAAAGTGAAAATTAATTCACATCCTTTGTAGTATAGATTTAATTAACACATTGTTTACTGGCAGTTTAACATGAAATTTCGTTTTTCAAAACAATGATGCCCCGAGCTTTTCTGAAACGTTGTGTCAAATTGGTTCCTTATAGTGGATTTTCAAATGTATGCATCAATACATTTCTTAGAATGTATGAATTTTATATAAAAAAAAATTCGAACAATTTAACAAAATATGTTCAAATATATTTTATAAATCCAGAGTGTGTATATTCCTACCGCAAATTTTAAATTAGCATTATTAGTCTCGGAAATTCTTTGACTAAATAACGTAAATCCAAATTATGTGATTTAAATTTTAAATAGAAAATTTCTAATCTGAAATAGTGATGCCAAACTCACCGCAAATTCAAAGAAGCGCACACACCCATATTTACCAACTGATATTTATTCCGATTTCCACCAGATTTCTCGAATAGTAACATTCGTGTTATTTAATCTGTCATTACACGAACTAATTATCATTTTACGGATATTCAGTTAGGTTTTAGAATTGAAAAATACCACTGAACTGTCAACTCTGAACATGATCTTACTCAATGATGTTTGATTATATAAACACGAGTATATTCGTGAGAGGTCAACAGTATGTTAACATTTAAGACATACGTTTACTATTTCGTTTGAGTAAAATGAAAGGTTCTATTTTTAAAATATCATAGTAGAAAAACAATATTGGTTATTTTGGAGGCTAATAATATATTGCTTTCTTTGAAAATTCTACAAATGAAATGCCATATACTCCTATGGGGTTTCCTTCTCAATTTATTAATTAGCTCACTTTAATGCCAGTATCTTTATGAGTTTTCCCGATATTTGACTGGTCTTTTTGTATGCGTTGCTCTATAGTATTGGCTATCAAATCATGACAAATAATGGTTGCTGTAGTTCGCGCCTGCGCAGTTAAAATTTATTTCATACAAATACCCATATCTCATCAAATATTCAATATATTAATATGTTAATTGCAGTATACTATTTCTACAATATTTCGTCAAGTTTTTGGAAATCGGTGTTAAATTCAGTTGAAAAATTTGCATGCTATATAAAAACCGCTTGGAATTTTTCACAGATACAGTATCATCTTCAAGAAAATGCGTGTTATTTACACAAATGCAAAAAAAAACATTGAACAAGGCCTACCTAGTCATATTCTACAGTGACGGATCATTTTGGGCATTTTCTGTTTCTTGGGAAACACAAATATTAATTTATTGTTAAATTTATTATTACCCACTTAATTGTCCTTGGGACTAAATCTTCACTGAAAAACATGAAATCAAACATGTTCTTTACATCCTCAAAGGTCAAGGGCATTTCCTCTCGAATTTCAGTAGATATTCGACAAAACGTCTGAAATCGGTCATTGCCCCTTAATTTCTGGAAATCAGTGTATAATTAATATGAAAGAAATTCACAGTGAAGCAATTTAGATATTAAGTGAACAGTAATTAAAAAATAAAATATTCAATTGCGCTGTCGACCTTCAAGTCCTTAATCTAAATATTTAATCATTTTTAACACTTTCCAACCTAGTTGAAAAGTGCTTATGACTTTGGTTTGTCTGGCCGTCTGCCGTCTGTCCGTGCTCTAACTCCCGTAAATATGCTGGGATTGCCCTGCAATTTGTATATGTTGTATTGTCGTTTGTGTTGTCGTTATCTATAGCATGTTCCTTATTTCAACTGAAGTGTGTAGCACTTATAGTTTTTTTACAGGGACACTCAACACGGTCTTTTTCAGGGACGGTCTATGGGGAAAAATTATTTGCGGTTTATTTTAATGATGTTACACAGTTTCAAACACATTGTGATTGATATATATCACTAAGGTGCATTACAAGAAGCTTAATATGGAATAGAGTGTGCAGAGCACTTATAGTTACTTTACAGGGACAGTCAAAAGAAATCCGTTACATTACGTCTATGGAGAAAAATCGTTTGCGGTTTAATTAAATAATATTTCACTATTTTCAATGCATTGAAATTTATATATATCACTAAGGTGCAATACAAGAGGCTTACTACAGAATATTGTGTGTCTAGCAGTCATCGTTCATTTACAGGGACCCACAAAATAATTCTCTGCTATCTGTTAACAATAATTCCTGGAAGTGCGTTTTAAGTTGCTGAAGGCTATTTTAAGTTTAACTCACTTTTTGTCTATTACTTGGTGTGTATAAATTCTGTATATCATATACAGGGCAGCACAAAAGTTCGGGAACACATTTCCGTTTATTGACAGAAATTCCAGAAGGAGAATTTTAAACTGAGCTACGCGTTTCCTAACTAAACTAAAATTTAGCATCCTATGTAGTATATATACAAATCTATAGATCATATACAGGGCTGAATAAAAGTATTCGGATATTTTTCCGAATATTGTATATGTTGGAAATATATGTTGGAAATTCCTGAAATTACGTTTTTAAGTATGTTATATGTATTCCAAATTGTTTACTTAGATGTTATCTTTCAGCTTCTTAAACGGTAATGATTTCTAAAATTATTTTGGAAGCGTTGGAAAGTGTTACATAATCTATGCTTGACGCATGATTTTTTGTTTTTGTTTTTATTAATTACACACGCACTCATCTATCTGTCTTATATATGATTGTCTTTTATCAAATAATATGTGTATTTCTTAAAGTAAATTTCGGATAAAAAAAAAGTATTTTGATAAGCACAATATAATAAAGGATAAGCTTTAACTTCAAATATTTTTCTTTATTTTCCATATAATGCAGAAAAATCTTCTATTATATTGCATATAAACAATGGTTAGCCATAAAATCTTTGCATTTGGTGTTTATTTCTCGGTCAGTATTTAAACTTTATTTCATTAGAAATGAAATATTTCTAAACGTTTCACATTTAAAGAAAAGAACGGCGAAAAATTAATGTAATCGTATTATTCCAGAAAATATATATTTCTAAAGATCATTTTGAGGGTAAAATGATATTTAATATTTTGTCTTATTTTCTAGTGCATCATCGCTTGAAAAATCTATATTAGTACTGTTAGTACTATTAGTGCTGTACTCTATTAGTACTATGAGTACTGTACTCTATTAGTACTATTAGTACTGTACTCTATTAGTACTATTAGTACTGTATTATTAGTATAACATAAATAGAAAAATTATTTATGGTTTTCAAGATCGCTGCATATCAAGAACTAACTTCAGATTCAGATAGAAGTTGCCGTAAGTCGTTACATGTGTCTAGTCCCTGCACTTCCCCTGAACTTTGGCTACGATTTCAAAACATGGATCGTGCTGTGCGCATTTTTATCTTTACATAGGCAGTTCCAACAAGAGTCATATTAATTTCATTCCAATCTGCGGTAATGTTTTAAAATTCGTAAAAGGATTTCGATTTTAAACAGTTAAAACATACAACTAAATATTTTCTTTCACAATTTTCAATATTTGTAGTGTTTTTTCGCTTTCCACGACAATTTTTTAACATTCTTAAAGACATTCGATTTCAGACTTTTACTAAATTGCATCGTTTTTCTCCGGACTTTTCCATTTTTTCGGATTTCTAACAATATTTCCCGTTTCAAAGAAAATTTTAACATTCAAAAATCTATTTTTAACATTTAAAAAAAATATTACTGGACACAAAAAACTCTCTTAACAGCTATCTCTAGAATGCACGAAATTCATTCAAGCATCGGTCGGTAACTTATGTATAAGCGCTTTGCGCACATTAACCGAAAAAACACCACTGGACACACGAAACTCGCTTAGCTGTAATCCCCAGAAAGTACGAAATTTCTTGAAGCAGCTGTCAGTAGCTGATGTATGAGTGCTTCGCGCACATTAACCAAAAAAAAAAAAAAAAAAAGAAAAACAAACGTCACTTGAAGCGCGAATCTCGCTTTACAACAATCTTTAGAATGCACGAAAATCATTATATAGCCGCGATCTTAAACACACCTATAAGTGCTGTGCGCACATAAAAAAAAAAATCACTGGGTGAATAAACTTACTGTGCAGCAAAAAGATGGGGGGTTGTATCCAAATATAGTAGTACGTGCAATGTTGTGTACGCTATCTTGGCACTAATCAACAGATATTTGATAGAACCCCTCATCTTTTTGCTTCTTTTTGAGAACAACGGATTTCGAGCTTATTCTATCGACGATAATTTTCAGAATTTTCAAGCTATGATTTTCAGACTTTCCCAAAAGTTGCTCTATATACTTAGCTAATACATTATGCATATTATATTTTGATTGCATTCGCGCTTGCGCAGTGAAACATTTTTTAGTAAACCTGCTCATTTTTCATCCAATTTTTATTATTTTTTAATTCTAATTGCAGAGTATTATGTACAATGTTGTTTGTCATATTTTCTGAAAAGAACTTTTTTTTATATTAAGAACTCTGCAAATTATAAGCAATAAACTTGGCAAAATTTGGGACTGTTTTAATAAAAATCTTAATTTCTCTACGAGTATACATGCTATCCTCATAAAAATGAACACATTATATTACAATAAGCCGCTTATTAATAATCCCGAGTTTGAACGCTTTTGCTACATTAGTATTTACAGGGTTATCCAAAAGATATTCGTTCTTTTTCAATTTGTTGACAGTCCCCTATGGGGTTTCGGGAAAAAATCTTCACGAAATATATAACCTATACTATACTGTTTACACACCTGCAATTTCAGGTTAATTCCTCATGTATTTTTCTAGATACTTAACAAAACGTCTAAAATCGCAAGTGACGGTCACCTTTGGAAATATAGTGTACCTCCCTCTTATTTGTATTCACCTCATCTCCAGTGGTTTCTAATCAATGAACCGAAGAAAATTTATTTTCTGAAATACAAGCGACACAAAGAAATATCTTCTTTAAACGTCTTTGAATCACAGATCGATATGAACTGGATAAGATGTTGTACTGAAAAAGAAGAATAGCTACAAGATGGAGTGCTGAGGTAATGCTCAACCTTTCCTATTTTTCAAATAAAAAAAAGTAACGCTGTATCCTGCAAGATAAATTTCCGCTTTAAATTTTATTCTTCGTTTAACATTTTTGCAAAGCTGATTCTAGGTGCGTTCGTGATTATATAAATACGTAGCACCTAGTCGTCGTCTGAACTGTCCGTCTGTCTTTCTGTCCGCATATAACAGCGCAAAAACTACCTAACCGAATGGTTTGAAATTTAATATATATAATCGTTACAGAATTTTGTTGAATCATTTCAAATTTTATGAAAATCGAATCAAAACTTAAAAAGATATTAATAAAACTTTTCTTTATTCTATTAAATCTTATCATACGCGTAATCTATATAATAAAAGCGAAATGCCATGTGACTGAAGAAAACAAATACAGGCTAACAACTTCTTATTTCATATGCCAAGCGAACATTTTTATTCAAAGTTACTTTTTCGAATAAAATTGCATAAAAGAAAGATCGTACAAAAAAATCGTTTGCTTGTGAGATGAGTTACATTAAAAAATGTATAGATTCTGAGATAACTTCAGTGGAAATTATGTTAACAGCCGAATATCTCTATCCATTAAAGTAAATAAACAAAACACTCATACATCGTGAGTCATAGAAATATTAACCATAGAGATAATCATTCGCAAAGCAATATCTCCATGGTGAATTTACAGCGCTGTCTAGTGTGGAAAAAAAATTTGCATCTGTAAACGTGGTATACGTAATAAGAAAAAAAAGGCATGCTTAATTCGCTCATAACAAACGATATAATTAATTTCACTGATGTAATAAGGATAATTTTTTTACGTTGTAAAACTAGTTATAGTACGAACGCACCTCATTTGTCACATTTAAAGTACAATTTCCAAATTGTTTTATTTATTTATTTATTTATTTATTTAACAGACTTCGAACAAAGGAGTTTAAACTGTGTCCCCAATCTACGAGCATTAGTTCCATTCAGTCAATGATAGATGTTATACAATAAACTAGTCGTTGGGGGCCACTGTAATACTTACTCATCATGGATATGCATAATATAAAATATGAAAATAAAACATGTGTAAACTATTTATTAAATGCATTACTTTTCGAAAACCGTCATAAACTTGAAATGCTCTATTACTGACTGCGTAAAAGAAACATCCTTATAACTCCAAAATTGATAATCATACTAACTAACCGTTAACTGCGTCGGATTAAGCGTCTCATTTCCAATTCAAATATATCTTTGAATTGAAATTTAAATGTAATACAGGGTCATGAAAAATCGAAGAGTGTGGTAAATATAATTACAAATATCTCGGCAACTCATTATCCGATCGGCTTCATTCATTATGCAAAATTTATGTTTTTTTATTGTCTTTTATATTCACTCCTTAAAAAATTTCGAAAAATTTTATATACCCTTTTTCAGAACGAGTATTTCGAGAGTCCAAAAAAAAAAGAAATAGTTCTGGATATTCGAGGTTACTGAAATTCAATAAGCTTCTTTCCATTATTACATACTAAGTACATACCAAATTTCAAGTCTCTATCTCAATTTGTTCGGGAGGTAGAGCGTTTACAGGCACACCCACAGACACACACACGGACACACAGACAGACAGACGGCAATTTTTTTTTCTAAAAATATCTTTTTCGGAATCTTCAGTGTCTGAAATATATAAATGCGTCAATTTTTTTTTTCAATTTTCAAAACGATTGCAAGATTTACCTTATACTACGTACGATGGGTAAGTAATAACGTGCATGTGATATTATTATAGGTGTATTAGTATTGTATTCAGACAAGGGACCTCTCCCCTCAAGCGAAAATACCTGCTCGCTGATGTCAAGCCTATATACGTAGTATAGGGTAAGTCTTGTAATCGTTTTGAAAATCGAAAGAAATTTTTTGACGGATTTACACGTTTAAAAAATTGTCATCCGTCTGTCTCTGTGTCTGTCTGTATGTGTCTGTAAACGCTCTATCTCCCGAACACATTGAGA
Organism: Maratus michaelseni; assembly: GCA_963931845.1. Taxonomy (NCBI): domain Eukaryota; kingdom Metazoa; phylum Arthropoda; class Arachnida; order Araneae; family Salticidae; genus Maratus; species Maratus michaelseni. The sequence continues at coordinate 344,694,573 of OZ007590.1, read as the reverse complement.
TAGAGACTTGAAATTTGGTATGTGCTTAGTATGTAATAATGGAAAAAAGCTTATTAAATTTTAGTAACCTCGATTATCCGGAACAGTTTTTTTTGGGCTCTCGAAATATTCGTTCTGATAAAAAGTATATAAATTTTTTCGAAATTTATTATTTTAAGGAGTGAATATAAAAGACAATAAAAAAACATAAATTTTGTATAAAGAATGAAGTCGATTGGATAATTAGTTGCCGAGATATTTGTAATCCTATTTCCACACTCTTCGATTTCTTATGACCCTGTATTTCATCCAAATTTCAATTCAAAGATATATTTTAATTGGAAATGAGACGCTTAATCCGACGCAGTAAACCGTTAGTTAATATGATTATCACTTTTGGAGTTATAAGGATGTTTCTTTTACGCAATTCCAGTAATAGAGCATTTCAAGTTTATGACGTCATCAAGCCACGATTTTATTCGAATTGAAATGCATTTTATAAATAGTTTACACATGTTTTATTTTCAGATTTTACATTATGCATATCCATGATTGGTAAGCATTGCATTACGGTTAACTCCAACGACTAGTTTTTCTAATATATCGTTTGCATTTCAATATTTTGAGTCGATTTTTTTTTTTTTTTTTTTTTTTTTTTTTTTTTTTTTTTTTATGCATTGGATAGCAGAGATTAATCTCTATTTACGCCGTTGACTACTTTTTCGATTATAACTTTGCGGATTTTTTTTTCTTCGAAGATAGTTTTATTTTCGAAACCAGACCGGTTCGATAAGGTTTAAAAAATGTTGTACAGAGTATCGATATTTGTTACTATTTAGGGTCTATATCTCTCTGAATGTTAATTATATCTGGAATAATGGAGTCATAATCCCGCATTTTGCAATGTAATGCAAACCCTCAAATTTAATAGAAACATTTTCTACAAGTAAACAACATCAGGTGTCCAGCAATTTTTCAGACAAACAAACGTCATAAAATCCTCCTGTCGCCGAATGTGACAGCTGGTTAGTGTTACACACTAAAAGCAATTTATGAAGTATAATTTCACAGAGCCATAAAATTTAGCCTAGACCACCAACTTAGAGATGCCAATTTCCCACGTCACCATATGTGTTGGGCACTACAGCCCCACGGAAGGAGGAGTTTTCTCCTACGAACCAAAGCACAGTCATGAACTTTATGCAGATCTGATAAAACAGTAACCATTCCTGAAGTTGTAGGTGCGTGGAGTTTAAACAGTTATAACAAGATTGGCGAACTGTGACAATAGGAAAAGATGCATTACATTGCAAAATGCGGGATATGACTTCGACATTCTATCCAGCAATATCCATCTATACTTTGCTAGTATATATAGCTATATAGAACCCTACGTAACGATTTTTTGTACTATTTCAGTTAGTAATTAATAAATTTAATGTACGGAACCCTTTGAGCGTGCGTAATACTCCCACCTAACTAATTTATTTTTTCACAAAATGAATTTGCCCCACTTTCAAAATAAAGGGCGCATTTTATGAAAAAAATATATAAAAGTGTGTTTTGAAACTTGCTAATATAAAATCACAAGACTAGAGAAATATTCCTCATAGATAGCAAATTAGCGGTTACACCCTGTCTTATAATTCAATTATGTGTTTTTGACATTATTCTTGATTTTTTTTGTCTTAGAAAGAATTCCACGTTATACAGATTTTACACAATATATTCTATAACGAAATATATACTGCAAAATTATTTACCATTTTAACAGGTTCTTTTTAGATTTGCAATATTGAACACAATCTCTAATTTGAAATCTCCTTTAAAACGGTTTGTTGCAGAGTATATTTGACAACATTCAATTTTGTGTCTGTTATTTATAAGGAAAATTCATTTTTTATTATATATATTCTATATTCTTATATGTTTAATAAAATATGATATTTAAATTTTATTTCATTATTATTATTGTATTTATTATTAAGTATTCTTGGATAAAAAGGAAATTACAATATAAATTTCAAAAAATCTTCAGTAAAATTTTAGTATTAAAGAACAATATCAAATTACTTTCTCTAAGAATACAAAACATAAACATTAATTCTGACACAAAAATAATTAAAGTCAAATAAAGATTTCAAATTAATTAATTAAATTTACAATAAAATGCACATTAATACATAAAAATAAGTATACTAATACAATTTCCTAAACATTATCCGCAAAATACGAAACCTTATACAAAATCACTCTACAAAATCTCTTTACATTTCAGTAATGCAGCCATAAATTTACAGTTAAGAATTAAACTTTCCTGATTTATGAAAATTACCTTTCCAAACTATTTTCTTAGCATTTTCTAAAGAATGCTTTTTAATTTTAATTAGAGGCAATACATAAACTTAGTTATTTTAAACGGTTTTGAATTTTTCTTGCAATATAACTTCCTTTTCAAACTTGTTAGGCAATACTCACATATTTAAAATAATGAATTTATTATTGAATATATTAAAATATTAAAATGATTTCACATAATCACTAAAAATATACATTTATACAAATACGTAAATCCCAATCCTTTTTTAACTTTTATAATAATCTTAATTTATATTCAATAATAAGACTTTTAAGATTTCTTATTTAAATGATATCTATCAATTTTATAGGAAATGGCTAAAACAGAAGACTTACAATTGTCTAAATATGTACGAAAAGTTTAAAATAAATAACATATTTAATTATTTAAAGAACACGTTATTTCAGACAGAAATACAATTTTAATACACTAAACCCAACACAGGTGAAATACGAGGGTGGGCTGATATGTTCTTGGCCTGACACAGAGATGGAATCAGTATCACCAAATGACAGTAATGTTTGTAAAGTATGATCCTTTAGATGGCATGCTGCCGAGTTTCAGACGCATGAGTTTATTGGTTATTGCTTGGCGATGAAGTAAAGTAAACAAGTTTTGACATTTTCTAGAAATGGAAAAAATTGAAATTCAAGCTGTCGTAAAATAATTTGTTAAAAAATGTTTATTCCCAGAGACATACAAAAAGAGTTACATTCCACCTTAAAGGCTTCTTGTCCTTCATAATCGACGATAAAAAAGTGGGCTGATGAATTTAAACATGGTAGGAAATCAATTCATGATGATGAACGCTCAGAAAGTTCAAAAGTCCAACACAAGATAAATACAAGGGTGGGCTGATAAGTTCTTCGCCTGACACAGAGATGGAACTAGTATGACCAAATGACAATAATGTTTGTAAAGTATAGTCCTTTAGATGGCATGCTGAGCGTCGGCCAAAAACTCCCAAGAATGAACATTTCTCAAGAGTCTTCTGAAATGTATTTTGTTGCATGTTGAAAAATACAATTAAATATTGTCAAAAATCTTGTATTTTCTTTGTCAAGCTGATAATGTTTCAAGCCCACCTCGTACAGGGCTGCACGAAACAATTCGCATACAAGAGTGTGTCTTAAATGTATTAAGTTGCAAGGGGATTACATTGAAAAAAAATATGAAATTTTGTCAAAAATCTTGTGATTACACTATCAGACCGAGAACTTATCAGCCCACCCTCGTATTAACTGGGCCTGGACTCGAACCTAGGAATACATCGTAAAGTGCTGATGCCCTAACCGCTGAGCTATCCCGGCCGATATCCTAGCTCGGCAACTTCTGACTATTAAAGCATGTTGGGGAACGTCACTGGGCAACAATCAGACAGCATTGGATGACAGAACACGATTAATAAATTACTATTCCATCGGTATACAATATATTACATGGTAATTATAATTAAAGTTGCACTTTCAAAAGACTGTAAAAAAAGACACTGGTCAGAAGGACCTGATATTTCATCTGTGTATACTTGAAGCAATTGGAATTTGTTTTGTGAAAGAAAAAGTTCAAAAGTTGACCGATAGATGGCGCTGTACTGGTCATAAGATGCTAATTAAAAGACGTGACATGCTGTTGTGGCACTCTTTGTAAGTCATCAGGACAGAGCCGCTTCATATGAGCCTACACTACACTGTTAAAAATCTTCAGCTTTTGCTGCATAGTCACTCTACCGCTTTTATATCTCTGTTTCGACCAATGAAAATGCTCCATAGTATAGTTAAGTAACCGTTTTCTTTAAAAGCGGTGGAGTGTGTCTGCAGCAAAAGCTGAAGATTTTTAACAGTCTAGTCACGGTAAAAAACGCTTAAGCTAATGTTAAGTCTATGGGAAGGCTCTTTAGAGATTTCTCGTTCGCATTTTAATATTTTTAATTGATTTTTTTAGCATAGCATAGCTGAGGTCGATCTCTAACGTTGTTAGTTTTTACTTTTTTTTAATTTTGGTTACAGTTTTATTTTTATATAAGGGTAATTTAACTTTCAAAACCGGTTCCAACTGGTTCCAGCTGGTTCAAAAATTAAAAATGTCCGCTTATAAAAGAAATGCAACCAAAATTGAAAAAGTAAAAACTAACAACGTTAGGGATCGACCTCAGTTATCCGATGCACAAAAAATCATTTTAAAATATTAAAATGCAAACGATAAATCTGAAAAGAACCTTCCCATAGACTTAACATTAGCATTCGAGTTTCTTCGGATGATTAGCGTAGGCTATTAAACCCTTTAATGTCCGGAATTTCCTCAATGCAATTGCTGCACAATCATCGTTCTTGTAAAAAAGCTTCACAAGCAGAGCCCGATCCTTCAATAATAGAGTCATGACTACCTTCTCAGACACAGAATATCACACAATTTCATCACAAGTGTAATGTATAGTGCACATGTCACGTTTTTCAATTAGCATCTTATGACTACAGCGCTATCTATTGGTCCACTTTTGAACTTTTTTATTCTTTCGCAAAACGAATTCCCATTGCTTCACGTATACTCGGATGAAATATCAGGCTATTCTGACCAGTGGTTCTTTTTTTACAGCCTTTTGAAATTGCAACTTTAATTATAATCACCCTGTATATTGAAGCATATAAACTTACGTCTGAATTCTATAGTATGCTATACTATATTCTCAATTATACTTTTGAACAAGACAATGCCTCAATTCAATCTTCAAAAGACACCAAGAAGTGGTTTGAAAAAACTAAGATTTCAACACTTGATTGGCTGGCCAATAGACCGGACCAAAATTCCAGGAGAACGTTTGGAGCATTATAGTCAGCAATATATGTCGGAAAAATGGTTAAATGGTGCAGAATAATTTCAAAGCAGAATTAAAATCTGTCATTTGTGAGGCATGACGTGTTTTGGTAACCTAAACAAGTTCGAAACCTTGTACACTCTATGCCACAACGCTGCATTGAAATTATTAAAAACAAAGGGAACCCAATTGACATGTAATACTTCTATAATTTAGAAAAATTGGTTCCGTTCTTATCATTTTGCTCTTATTTCATATCCAATGAAAACGCAATTTATTATACTTACTATTGTAATGATAACAATTGCTTCACAGTGTTTCCTTTATGTTTATATTGCCTATATATTTTGATAAAAACAATTTATATAGTTTATTTGTAGAGTAATATTTATTTATATTTATTATTTAGTCAGTTAAATGATTGTTCCTATAATTTTTCCACCGCTGTATTATGAACACGGAGACATTCAAGTGAAGAAAAATTTTCAAAAATATAGAGTCTAAGTGAATATGGTGTTAATCCAATAAGGTTAAAGTCCAGTCTCTAAAGTCCAGATGGAATTGTCTATTGAAAATGAGGACTTAATAGAAAAGATACGTTGGCTACATTCTAGTTATTTTACTGCAGTTAATATTTTATCTATGATATCATTTCTTTTAAATCTGCCTCTCTCTATATATACATAGGCGTGTGTGTCCCTGTATTTCACTTTGAAGCCACAACTACCCAGCGCAGACCACTGGAGTTTGTGTCTGATAGTAGCCTCGAGCCTCCCATCGTGCACTATTGTGGTTGCATGTCGATAGCTGTGGCGGAATGGGACATAGGGTGGTTGAAAGTGGTCGACCTAGAGAATTTTCATAAATCGACCAAAGTGTTCTAAAAAATGTTTGGAATCTGGAATCTTCTTCGACGGAAGTTGATTCATTCAACTTAACATGAACTAATTAAGATATATATAAATAAGTAAGATGATTTCGCGCCTCCTAGCAGTGAAAATTGAAAGCATACGATATTGCAGCGCGTGAGTAGCAGGCCTGCTATACAATGCCGTAGGCAGCGGTGGCGAGTGTCGGAGTTTCATTTTGAAAGAGATTTGTTTAGAACATAATGAATGAGTTTGAACAATATATGACTATTTTTATCTAAACCGCAAAAGAAAGTGACTGATTTCCGGGAAACGCCGGACGGATCAGCTATTATCTATGTAAATCAATGTGATAATTTCTTGGTTTTTTTATCAGTGTGACCAAATCTGGCGGATTTTTTATTCAGAAATTCAGAATTGATACCAGAAAATTTTGAATAGTATGAATATGATTATATTTATATACAGTATGCCCACTAAAGTCCTTGCCACCCTCTTATCTTGGGAGCGGCTGCTGCTATATTCATAAAAGTAGTGTCTAGATACAGTAAAGTAGCCATGCGCTACTCAATGAAACCACCTATGGCACCACCTAGTGGAATGCTACGGTGTTAGCATTCCTAACTCGAAAACGGAAAGAGATAGAGAAAAAAAGGGATTTACAAAGTTGTAGAGCATCACCGATTTAGTACGAAAAGACACATTGTGGACATTAGTGCAAGGAATAGAACGGTTAAAACGCGCATTCGTTTTTTTCGTGATTTCCTACACTGTGACGTGACAAAACAATCTTAGAAAGAAAAAAAACAACTAGTTATAATAATATACCTTGTTTTAGATGTTAAAACTTCTCACTGTCAGCTGCAATGCATATCTGTATCCTTGTTTGAATTTCACGTTGCACACGTTAGACCATAGATAGTGACCCGTTGGCACAAGCGTCCGTAATGCGTCGTTTAAGATCCGGCAATATTTGTGGAGGGGTCACATACACCTGCTGTTTCATAACTGGTTGTTTCTTCCTTTCTAAGATCATTTTGTCACATCACAGTGTAGGAAATCACGATAAAACAAATACGCGTTTTAACCGTTCTATTTTTCGCATTAATGTCTACAAGGTGTTTTTTGTACTAAATCAATGATGCTCTATAACTTTGTAAATCACTTGTATTAACTATCTCTTTCCGTTTTCGAGATAGGAATGCTAACCCCGCAGTTTTACACGAGGTGGCGCCGTAGGCGGTTTCATTCAGTAGCGCATGGCTACTTTACTATACCTAGACCTTCTCTTCGAATAATAAAACTTTCTACTGTAATATAAAAAAAACTATCTATAGTATAGATTTGGTCTGTTTATCATGATAAAATTTATTCAGTGAATGCAATTGATATTTGGGAGAGTATATTCAGTACTTTGAGTGTTATGTTTTATACAGCATTTGAAGTTTTGCCCGAAAAAAAATATTTCAGAATATTTCAAATTTTGTTTATTCTACATTATTAATAAAGTCTTTTACTTGGATTGGTTCGATTTTTTTATTTTTGAAACTCCTATATACTCATTTATTATGAACGCATATTTATCTCTGCGGCATACTTAAATTATGATGAATTTGCAGGAATATATGTAAGTATTTAAATGAAAAGCATTTATATTTTATACATTATTTTTTGAAATTTATGTGAGCTATTACATATTCCTCAAAATTTCTGTACAAGAAATATTAAAATTTGTAATATGTACCAAATAAAATTTTTATTCGGTTTAAACTCTTTTTCTTGTTTAAATATTTATACTGTATTTCTAACCCTATTCTTTCCAGAGAAATGTTTTTTTCTGAAATCATTATATCTATTTGGCGGTGTTAGAAAACTTTCATGGTTTCCCCGCATATCCTTGTTAGGATTATTAAAAACTGGAATAAACATACAAGAAATAAAATTGCATCAAACTATTATGAATATAGCAGCAGCCATTGCGGATTTAAGAGGGTGGCAAGGGACTTTAGTGGGCATACTGTATATACATGGAATTTCTATTATTAGATAAAGTAAAAATAACTATTCAAACTTTCTGGTAGGAATTCGGCATTTCTGAATAAAAAATCTACCAGAGTTGACAACACTGGTCTTTATATTAAATGTAGAGTTTAGGGCAATTTAATATATAATGCTGAGATTTGCACATACGCCCATATGCATAAAGATGAGATAGGGTTCTACTAAAATTGAATAAGTAAGTTGCAAAAAGCCCGCTATTAGTTGCTAATAAGTATAAATAACAATTTTTAAAGACATTAATTAACAATTCATCAAGTTCTGTTAGTTGTTCATTGAAAGTTGTTCACTGAAAGAATACAACTTTTGTTTTCGAATTTCGCTAGCGTTTGAAAAATTTCACCACTGTGCAACACCTTAAGGAGAATCATTATGGATTTCGAAAATCAAATTTAAAACAAAATAATTTTAAACACACAATGTGGAAGAGAAAAAGTACAAAATTATTTTGAGAATTCTTTTACAGAAAACAACTGTCAACCAAGGCTTCAGTAAAATCTGTTTATTTTAAGAAAAATCTATTTTTAAAAGTCAAATACTGTATTTGACTGTTTTTCAATGTATCATTTTATATTGCGGTATGGTAACGCAAAACACAAACAACAAAACAAAGCCTGTTGGAGTCCTTAAAATTGTAAAATTCATATTAAAGTATTAAAACATGCATAATCAAATTAAATAATCATTAAAATTTTATAAGTAATTAATCTCTTTAACTTCTTAAATCAATTTTTATGGCGTTTTCTGTATATTCAAGAAAAATACATTGTTTAGAAAACTATTTTCATCATTGAAATTTTCAGTGAATATGAAGCAAAGTATGTTTATATGTAAAGATAAATATATAAAAATACAGAAAATCCTCAATCAAAGTACAATAAAAATGAAATCGAAACAACAAAATTCTGTTGGTTTGTTGAAAGGGTATACACGTATATTTCCTTACATCACTTTACAGAAAATCTGCAGATGTTCAAAATAAATAAAGCGTGTTTCTTGAAACAGACATAAAAACTACCTAATTGGGAAATACAAGAAGGTTTTAAAAATATATATAAATTGAATTACTTTCTAATTTTCTAAAAGAAATATATTTCCTTGAATCAGTTTGCTGAAAATCTGCTTCAAGAAATAAGCCTTATTTCTTGAGGCAGACATAAAAACTACCTAATTTAGAAATACAAGAAGGTTCAATAGAAAAATTTTAAATTGAATTATTGTTGAAAAAGAAGTTGTTGAAAAAATCTATTTTCTTGCATCAATTTGCTGAAAATCTGCATACATTTAAAATGAATAAACCATGTTTCTTGAAACATACGTATTAAATACTTAAAAGAGAAATATAAGAAAGTTTAAAGGAAAAATTGTATCAATTGAATTACTTCAGAGTTTTGTGTATCAAGTATTTCTTCAATGATGTACTAATGCCCCACACCCGACCAAAATTGCAGGCCAGGTCTGGAAGGCACTGTGCGAAGGAGAAAGTTTTCATTTAAAAAGGACCTAAATGGACGAATGTTTGGCTTGCCCTGAAAGTTTTTCCCACAATTTATATTCTTACTGGAACGTTTTCTTAAGGAGGATTCTCACATTTTGTACCTCTTTTCAATTTACCGACCTCTGAGAAAAATACATTTACATACCACAGATTATACGTGCGAGTTTATGTGACATCGCATCAACAAGCAGGGTAATCTTCCCCGGAGATCAATCTCAAAATTAATGACCGAGTTTGGTGTTTGGATGGTAACATGTACGGTATCGTATGCATTTACCTCCTTTCTAAAGTTGGGTGTATCTAGTGTAATTTCGTTATTAAAATTGTGCAATAGAAATGTTGGTAATTTAGAACTGATCATTTCGTTATATCATAAGTCAACTAATGTTTTATCCTGTTCAGATTAAAATCAGTTTTCTATCCCTATTTTAAACAAAGTATTTGTTTAAGATTATTATTATTTTTAATTTTAAGTAAGTTGGGTTAAACACATTGATAAAGCGTTATTAGCTCCATTAACAAATACAAAACAACACATGCAATACTTTTGTCCAAACATTAAGTAACCGTTGACAATAGCCCAATGTTTGATTTTCCCAACAGATTGATCTGAGGTATTCACCTTTAAAGAAAATAAAATATCTCACATATACTTTTGTGTTGACTCGCATTTATTAAGAAAAATTCACAGTTTTGTTTCTTTACAGTTCGCTTAGTGCAATAGTATTATATTCCAATTTATATTATACCTATATTAAGGTGTCGGAAAAACTACTTTTCTTTTGTAGCGAGCTACAACTATAACTACTTTATCGAAAATGTAGCAACAACTACAACTACTTGTTTTAAAAAGTAGCGGCAACAAACTATTTTCAAAAGTAGTCACTACTTCGCTACATTCCGATTTTGCCAAAGTGACCAATTTACACTAGAAATTGAAGACACGGACTAAATAAGGGGTCGGCAACCTTTTTCAGCTGCGGGTCACAATCAATCAAAATATGTGTATTAAGAAGAGGTTTCGGATCAATGGTATTTTCATTTTAAAACAGACTTTTTTCGGTGAATAATAAGATAAATTTTATTGAGGAAATAATCATCATGTGCCTTTTCAAACTTTAAACACAAAAAATAAAATTATAATTATTATAAAAGGAAACATAACTGAATGAACTTTACTTTCTCTTCAACGTCTCCCTTGATGCAAACATATATCCATTATAACAAATAAGTGCAATTTTCTGTTATGTTATTTAATAGTTGGGAATTTCTGAATTAAAATTGAACCTTTTTAAAGTTCCAAAATAAACTGGAAATATTTTTTCAATAGAATTTTATTTTTTATAATTTTTTTGGAACTCAAGTGGATCACTTGAAATTATGAAATGGGTCACTCGGTAACCCGCGGGTCATAGGTTGCCGACCCCTGGACTAAATAAAAAAACGACTCCTCGTTACATCGCGTCTGCCGGGAAAAAAACGGCAGGGATAAATAAATTCGATTCAACTGAGCACATCAAAATATTAAGAAAGATAACCTACAAGGAAATGTTTTGTGTTTGTCTCGACAAAATTAGTTTATAAACACATTAGAAATTTCGTAGCAAAAGTCAGGAGATATAATCTAGAAAATTTAAGAAAAACAAATCTAAATGCAAACAATAAAACTGGTAAATAAAGCCTTTCCGAATAATAAGAAACCCGGCGTTTGTTTGTTTGTTTGCTTGTTTTGCAGCTTTTTATTTAGCATTTTTTGGCTTCTATCTATAGCTGACATGGAAACAGGTCTACTAATTTTGAACCAATTCCAGATGAGAGACCTGCATTTGGATTGGCACACCCAGAGGTAACGCTTATATAGAACTTGGAGGACTTTGGAGCCAAGAACAGATTTAACGTGCTCCAGCTCCCATTAACGTACACGGTCCCACAGCAGAGGCAGACGAGAGAGGATAGACGATGCACGCTCCCAAGCACCGACCTTGGTCGATGGTGCTTGGCTTTCGGTGATCTTACGAGAACCGAGCTTTACCATCCGTGCCACAACCCGGCGTAAAACATGAGACCTAATAACGAATAAATAGACAAGTATTGCCACCAAAAAAAGTTAATTCCTGTCTTGGGTTCGTAATTGATTTTAGCAGCAAGTGGCAATGGGAAAATCTATGACTTAATGCGATGCGTTGCTATACGCTGCAGCTGATATTTTCCTCTGAGATTCGCAATTTGTTGAGCAGAACAAATTTTACATGAAAGAAGCAAGTTTCGGCAACGCGATTTTCAGAATGACACATTTATTTTTTTAAGTAGCGTTAAAAGTAGCATCATTTCTCGCTACAAATAACTGATTTTTTGCGTCGCTCTACACGCGACACTACATTGTTCAAAAAGTAGCGCGTTAAACCACAAACTACTCTAAAAAGTAGCGACTATTGTAGTTTCGCTACTTGTAGTGCGCTGCTTCCGACCCCTGCATATATTATATATATATGTATATATTTAATAGCTATCATTTCAGATGATTGCTTGTTAAAAAAAACGTTTGTTTTTCACGTTTTTTTTAAATTTTATTATAAAACGTATAATTATTCAATATTTTGCTTTACTTCGTCAATAAGATAATTCTATTAAAAACAGGTGTTCATTTGTTAATGTCTGTAAATTTACTATTTATTGTCCATGTTACCAATTTACATTCAGACATTATCTAAAAACATGGTTAAAAATTGTCACTAAAAACGTCCCTCATTTCAAAATTGTAAAACAGTTTCAAATAAAAACGTTCAGCATTCCACAAAAGCGCTTTCGCTCTGTGGAATGGTGATCATTGCATCATCAGATTGCATCAGATGATGATATAGCCAGAGCAAATGATGCTTTTATTTGGGGCTTTTTGAATCCCTAAATACGGTACTTTGTTTACAATTTACCAAATTTCTTTAATTTTAAAAAGAAATTTTCTATAAAAGGCTGTAAAAATGTTTTTAACACGCTTTCCATGTATGTATATTAATGTACTAATAATCTCATTTGAAGGAACTCTTGAATTAAAAGCACTTATAAAATGAATGTCATATGTTTATGTCATGGGTATTGTCATGAAACTTAAGTTTTCAGAATTCAAGAGATTTTTTTAGAAGTTTTAGACATAGAAACAAAGATATCTCAAAATGAAAAAAATATACGTTCAAACTATTGTAAGAAAGCATCACAGTTTTATTGCTGAGTCTGCAAAACCTATTTACTTAAAAATACATATTGTCTCTTGCAAACATAATAATATATTTACTTTTCTCTTCGAATAATAAAACTTTCTGCTGTAATATAAAACAAAACCTATCTATAGTATAGATACCGTCTGTTTATCATTATAATATTTATTCAGTGAATGCAATTGATATTTGGGAGAGTATATTCAGAACTTTGAGTGTTATGTTTTATACAGCATTTGAAATTTTGCCCGACAAAAAAAAATATTTCCGAATATTTCAAATTTTGTTTATTCTACATTATTAATAAAGTCTTTTACTTGGAGTTGGTATAGATGTTCGATTTTTTTATTTTTCCAAACTCCTTATATACTCCTTTATTATGAACGCAAATTTATATCTCTGTGGCATACTTAAATTATGATAAATTTGCAGGAAAATATATATATAAGCATTTAAAAGAAAAGCATTTATACCGATAAAAATGTTTGAAATTCATATGAAGTATTATATGTTCTTCAAAATTTCTGTACAAGAAATATTAAAGCTTGTAAAATGTGCCAAATAAAATTTTTATTCGGTTTAAACTTTATAACTTGTTTAAATATTTATACTGTATTTCTAACCCTATTCTTTGAAGAAAAATGTTTTTTTTTTTTTTTTTTTTTTTTTTTTTTTTGTGAAATTATTATATTATTTGGCGGTATTAGAAAACTTTCATGGTTTCCCCGCATATCCTTCTTAAGATTATTCAAATAGTAGAATAAACATACAAGAAATAAAATTGCATCAAACTAAATCTCGTCATAAAGTAAGTGCAATGTTTAAGTAGACTGTATTAAAAATTAATACTTCTGTTACTAAGCAAAATGTTTCTGGCACGTTGGAGATTTTTTTTTTCACGACAAAATGTTTGAATAATGTTGTTTACAGGATTGATTTGAGGAAACTTAAGTTGTTCCCTTTAAAATGTTTCATGGTCATTCCATGTCAAGTGGCCTAAATTTGGATATAGTCCCAGCTCAGTCCCATTCAATTTTGATGAAATCTCTAAAAGACGTATATTTAGGAGTAATATGGACATTTGCAAACAGTCAAAATCATAAATAGTATGGGGAGAGATGCTACTATAAATTTCACTTTTTCATTGCTGTGGTAGACATGAATAAATCACCAAGTTTACCATTTCGTTGCTAGTGATACAAGATACCTTACATATTGAAAACTTGTTTCATAATTCCAAATTTTTTTCTGCATGTGTGAAAAACGTAATAGTAATATTAAAAGACGTAAGTTAATATATTCATCACCACTTGAATGTGACCCAAGTATACATTTTGTCATGCAAAGTCAGTCATATTACATAGCTGTGCACACTTTGTTTTTGTTTTTTAGGTCAAATAAACGTTTTTTGAACGAAAATTTTTTTTAACGAAATGTTTCTTGTTTCCATAGGATTTTTAATTGCATTTTATTATTTAATAAAACTTCTGGTATAATTTGATTACAAAAAATATATTTGTATTATAATACCATAGCAATCAATCTTCCGTTTTTTTTTTCTTTTTTTTTTTTACAAGTCAAATAGAAGACAAAAATTTCAGTGATTAATAAAAGCTAATTAAGAACCATGTAAAAGGAGAAAACATATCGTTAAATATTTTTTTCATGAAAAAATATTCTTATTTAACTTGATAAACAAACCGGAGGGTACGCTGATATGTAATATGAATTAAGATTTTCTCCGGTCATATTATCCAAACTAGTCACTTTTCAGGAATGTGCCCATTAAAGATTTATATGTTGATTCTATTTTGAATTTGAATACCCAACAGAGGTCGCTGTTGAATTGTGTTTTTTATTCACTCATAACTGTGCCCGCGAGTTAAATTGAAAAAGATTCACAATACTTCAAAATTGTTGTGTGTAACAGCGCTATTTAAAATACTATATTAGAATAATTTAGAAGAAAGTTTTGCTATAGCCACAGAATACTAGTTTTATGCTGAAAAATGTTGAGAAATATTCTAGAAATATTCTATGTCTAGAAATATTCTTTATATTGAGAAAAATACTCGAAATATTCTAGCACAGTTTCATTACAATTCGTCATTTATTGTTATAAAATTAGTCATATAAATAAACATATTACCTATTGAAGAGTTCTGTTTAATGAAAAAGACACAATACATTAATCAAAATGATAGCATAACACTGCTGGTTCAATTTAATCAGAAAGACACTGGACACGAATCAATATGATAGCATAACACTGCTGATTCAGTCTAATCAGAATGACACCATACACCAATCAATATGATAGCTGCTGGTTTAAATTAACGACAAAGACTCCAGATATAAATCAACATGAAAGCCTAACCCTGCTGGTTCAATTTAATCAGAGAGACATTGGACATCAATCAATATGATAGCATAACACTGCTGGTTCAATCTAATAATAAAGACACCATACACCAAACAATATGATAGCATAACACTGCTGGTTTAATTTAATGAAAAAGATACCAGATATCAATCAACATGAAAGCCTAACCCTGCTGGTTCAATTTAATCAGAGAGACATTGGACATCAATCAATATGATAGCAAAATACTGCTGGTTCAATCTAATGCGAAAGACACCATACACCAATCAATATGATAGCATAACACTGCTGGTACAATCTAATCAGAAAGGCACCATACACCAATCAATATGATAGTATAACACTGCTGGTTTAATTTAACGACAAAGACACCAGATATAAATCAACATGAAAGCCTAACACTGCTGGTTCAATTTAATCAGAAAGACATCGGACACCTATCAATATGATAGCATAACGCTGCTAGTTCAATCTAATCAGAAAGACACCATACACCAATCAATATGATAACATAACATTGCTGGCTTAATTTAATGACAAAGCCACCAGATATAAATCAACATGAGAGCCTGACACTGCTGGTTCATTTTACTCAGAAAGACAACGGACACCACTCAACATGATATCGTAACACTGCTGGTGCAATCTAATCAGAAAGATACCATACGCCAATCAACATGATAGCATAACGCAGCTGGTTTAATTTAATGACAAAGACTCCAGATATAAATCAACTGATAGCATAACACTGCTGGTTCAGTTTAATCAGAAATACATCAGACACCAATCAATATGATAGCATAACACTGCTGCTTCAGTTTAATCAGAAAGACACCATACACCAATCAGTAAAGCACTGATAGTATAACACTGTTGGTTTAATTTAATGACAAAGACACCAAATATAAATCAACATGAAAGCCTAACACTCATTTTAATCAGAAAGACATCAGACACCAATCAACATTATAGAATAAGGCTGGTGGTTCCTGCATAGGAAGCAGCCGCATACTGTACACAAGAATTCATGTTCTATAGGAGGCGATAAACATTTCCTCTAGGAAAGAAAAATTACTATAATGGATTTTGACATTGAAGCAGTGGTGACGAACGAAATAAAATAATATAAAGGAAGCTTCAGCTTATTTCTAAATGTTTTTCAATAAAATATTTTGACTTTGCTAGTTCTTCTCTATGATATGCATGGATCTTTATTTTCATTTTATTGAAAATAATTTCGTGATACAGTTAAAAATTCGACATTTCTTAACCGAAAGTACAAAAAAAAAAAACATTAAAAACAGCCAAAAATTTAAAAGAATAAAAAATATCAAAAAGCATTATTTAAAAGTCCTGTGTAATATTTTGTTATTTTAGTTTTCAGGATAACAGATCATTATGATATTCTACCAGAAAATAAATTACATTGAAAATGGTTTCTTTAAATAATCTTCTTTTTTGCTTTTTATTTTTTTGAAAAGTGTCCAAGACGAAATAGAAATGCCATTATTCACATATTTCTTGAACGATTTATGTTTATTCGTTTTTAAATTTATATCCATTAGTACGAACTGAACTTATGCAACATCATTATTCTTTAAGTATCTAGACAGTTCTATTTCAAATATCAATTGTAAAAGTATAATCTTCTTTTGAAAGAAAAACTATGAATTCATCTATCTTGTAACTCTGTTCAAACATAAATGTAAGACTGATAGTTTTTTCATCTTTCTAAAAGATGAAAGATTAATTTTATTTTTTAAATCTCAATTTAAATAGAAATATGTATGCGATAAACTTTTCTTTCTTTTAAATATTCTCATGCACTGTGCTCTTTTCGAGGAACATAAGCATTCTAGTTCTGTTTCACCTTTTTTTATTTATATACCATTACTTGAGAAATTGTTGATATTTTTATGTTTAATTTTATAGCTTAAGAACGAGACAATAAATATCGAATGGTAATGAAACTGTACTAGAATAGTTTGAGTATTTTTCTTAAATCCATCATAAAACTAGTATGCTGTGGCCATAACAAAACTTTTTTCTATATTATTCTAATATATTAATTTAAATAGTGCTGTTATACACAATAATCATGAAGTACTAGTCGAAGTACCCGGCGTTGTCTGTGATTTTAAGAATCTTTGTATAGAAAAATCAATTTCAAAATTTAACATGTTGTATAGAGAACTTCAAATTGTTAAAATATGTCAATATTGCCATAATCGGGTTTTTATCATGATTCAATACGTTACTCAAACCCATATGACGTTATATTTACCTCCTGACGTCATATCTACTTGCTTTCTTTATTACTCATATTGATACTCTCTTTGTATGATTCTCAAACATTTGAAAAAGTTCGTTAAACTTTCAATATGACGTGATATTAATTTTCTTTTTAATTCTCTAATTACGTCATATTAACCTGATTTCTGTACTTACACATACTCATACTCGTTGTATTATTGATAAATGTTTAAAATTTTTCGTTATATTACCAATATGGCGTCATATTAATCTTTTTTCCAATTGTTGAAACTTTTTATTTCATTTTCATTTTTCACGTGGAAATCTTTCAATAGAAAATTAATTATTGTAGAAACAATTTTACTGTGGATTTTTAATTGTTGACAGCTGCTATAACGAAAAATGTTTAAATTTGATAGGAAAAGGCTGTTAGATTTTTGTTTTTTTTTATTAATTAAAAATTAACTATACATTATTCCGATTCCGGATTACTTTAGTTGCCTCGGTCATGTTTTAATACACCTATACGTAACATTTCACAATTCTGGTTTCCAAACTTTTCAGCTGTGTAGAAATGCAGCAGATAGACAGACACATTTTAATTTTTATATAATAGTTTATGCATGTATTTCAACTTATACACTGATGAGTAAATAATAAAGCACAGTCCAACAGTAGCCTTTGTTTAGTATTCACAAGGTGTTCGGTGAAACTGATAGTTCCATCTAGTATTTTCAAAAGGAAAATAAAATACCACAGAAGTTGTAACATTATTGTTATTCACTATCATAAACAGTGATATAGTTTAATATCTCGTTCCATATTTTACGCAAACAGCAATATTTAAAAAAAAACTATCACACAGTTAATGGCATGCAAATGATACTAATTATCTTACAGTCCAAAATTGTCTACCCTATAAAAGAAGAGATATATGTTTTTTAATCTAGGTAAATATACTATAAGTACAAACGAAAATAAAAACATAGTGTCTTCCGATTTATCCCGGATTCTGAAAAGCATTTTTTATTTTTTGATTCGTCAAAAAACAGTATACCCAAGTCGAAATTCATGCTAGTACCAGCAACAAAAATAGGCTAGTTATTGCTATGTATTGCTTTGTCTGTTAGACTTTCCTGCTATTATATGCTTTATAATGCTAGCCAGCATCAAATGCTATATAGCTAGCTTATACTGCAATAGCATGACAAAAGCTATATACAAACATTTTTTGCTTGTATTATAGTAAAGTGGGTCAATACATACCATGACTTTCTGGAAATTCTGTTGGAACCAGCAAATGTTTATGGTAGTTTATACTATTTTACTTGCTGGGATAATGCATTTATTCTAGTCTAGCACACAAATACCAGCATGAATTTCGACTTGGGTATTTTCGAAATTTAAAGCAGCAATCATAAAACATTTTTTTTTCTTTTTTGCGCCACTGATTTTCGGAAACGTCTACGAGTAGTTTTTAAAGTGCATTAATTAATTTTCAGAACAAAGAATATAGGTTTTTTTTGTATGCTATCAGTTCTCAAGTAAACATTTTCATGTTCAACAAACATGTTTTACAGACAAACATGATATATTAACAGCAATAGCAGTAACATTAAAATTAATATTATTTTGTTAGTCTGTAAGTATATATTCATTTGCGCAGCTGAAAATGTTTAATTGAGAAGTGATAGCATCTTAAAACCAATATTTTTATTTGAAAAAAACGGATTAATACACTATAAAAACTATTCGGAAATATTTTCGAAAATCAACGGCAGCTGAAGAAACTTAGTTTTCATAAGTGATTCTTTTAATTTCAAAAATATAGTGGTTTCTGAGGATTCTAATGATAAAGAACGGTTTTCGGAATCACGGAGATTATTGTATATTTTGGTTCGTGGTTAATATATTTTTGTATTCTAAGAAACATGTATTTTTTTTACAGAGTATCCTGTAAAATTATATTACTGTAATATTTTTAAATTATAAATAGTTTTTAGATGAGTTCGTAATTATATAATTACGTAGCACCTATAGTTGTCGTCTGGTCCGTCCGTCCGTCCGTCCGCATATAACACCGCATAAACTACCCAACTGAATGGTGTGAAATTTAATATACAGGGTGTTTCTAAATGAATATCGGGGTTTTAATGCTTTTTAGTATCTATTATATAAAACTTAAAATTATACTTAATACATAAAATGAAAGAGCAACTCAAACAGTTTGTTGGTACCTGTGCATGCACATGAGCAGGCAATGTTTCTTCCGTGATCCCTTAGAAAGTGCTAGTACCGAAAATGGCAACTAGTGAACAGAAAGCATTTTGTGTTCTGCAGTTTGCAAAGACCAAATCTGTAGTTACCGTGCAACGTGCGTTCCGGATAAAGTTCAGATGTGATCCCCCAGCCAGCTGTTGCAACAATTACCCCACAAATCGCTTAGTTTTTCTGAGATCAAATTACTCATTTTAGATAATATTGGAGTTGAAGTTCGAGGGACTATTCAAACGCTGAAAAAAAAAATCCGCCTGCGACAGCCGCCATCTAGTATTTAGGGGACGGTGCATCAATGCTGAGTGGCGTCCGTTTCGGCCTCAACTGAACGCCAATCGCTGTCAGTGCCATCTCTTGTTTGAAATTCGAACTAAAATCAAGAATCACAGTAGAAAAACTCCTGATTTCATACATAACCCTCCTGCAAGACTATTTAAATATCTATCACCGTTTGCAAGTTACTGAATTTTAAAATCCATCAGTCATTTTTGGAAAACCCGGTATGTTGTAAGGCAGACGCCCATTAGTTTCAGGTTCAACGGATTTTATACAACGCTTCTTAGTTCTTAAGAAATAGGGGGTGTAATATTATAAAATAACTTAAATACCGTAATTTCCTACCTATAATCCGCGGATCATTTTATACTTTCTATATTTTTTGAATTATGGAATATTTATTTTTATGTGATGTTTGGATCATCTAGAATATATTTAAAGAAAATGGATGTTAACAGCTTCTTACGCTGTTTTAAAACTTGAAATAATATTTTTTTATTTAATCATTATAGAATAAGTTTATTCTAAATTAAGATAAGACTACAATCCAGAATAAGATTTTAAACTAACGTGCTAACAAAAAATTTGAAAGAAATGGATCCCTCTAAAATTGAGATTACATTATAATATCATAGCCATTGCGTGCGTTTTATAGAGTTCTTTCACACGCAAAGTTCGCTTTCATGTACCTATAAGATCATACGAAAGAAAAAATCTTTTTTAAGCATTATAAAGTATTCCCGCAAAATTTCTTAAAGTTGTGTAAAAGTATAATTATATACTCCTTCGTTAAAAAAGCTATTTTTAAAAAGGTAAACATTTTTAAGTACATAAAAAAGCCACTTTTTAGAATGACTGCTATTTTACGAACATAACGAAAATCAAAATTTCTATAAATAAAATTTAAAATGCAAAATAATGAAATATAACAAAAACGAATATTTTCATTTTATCTAATCTAACATTTTTCTATGTATACTGGAAGTCATCTATGTCTAAAATCTCACTGAAATATTTAAATAATCAGAACGTGAAGTTGTTAGCAAGGTGATATCTTTAAATTGTCTAAATTAAAATAATTTTCTGTGTATGAGCTTCGTTCAAATGCGTTCAGTGATTGTTGAGGGAATGCCGACATGCATACCTACCTACATACACAAACACATATATAACGGCCAATAGCAGAAGCTCATTTTATTTTGAAATAGCTTAAAAATGTTCAGACTTCATTTCAATTTCATGCACACAATTGCTTTTTCTGCTTAATAATCTTGTTTTTCAACATGTGGATCTTTGGCAACTCTGTAGGTTCCGTCAGGGAATTTTTCCCAGAAATTCTGAATATAAACAATAAATCTGCGATCTGGCATTATTATCATCACATTTGTGCTAAAGATGTAAAGCGGCTACGATTTTCGGTACAGGATGTTTAGAAATATTCAACAAGTATAACAAAGTTAATAAAGTTATAACTAGTTATAAATAGTAATAAAGTAGTAAAGTTATAAATTAGTTCCAGACAGTTATAACTAGTAGTAAAGTTTTAACTAGTTAAAAAAGTTATACTAGTTCGACTTGAATAACAATAAAGTCGAAGTTTCTTAATTATGGCAGAAACATTACATAGCACTGACTGCGAATTTCTTGGTCGTTTGCGACATTCTATTTGAAGATACCATGAAATTTCGAACATGGTTTCGTGTTAATCTCCACACTTTTGGAACATGTGTATAAACTTTGAGAAAATGTATCTACTTCCAACTTTCTTTCCTAATGTTTGTGATGAACGGTATTATACAAGCAGGTATGTCGGCCTAAATGGCATATTTCAAGCAACTTTTACAGTTTATGCCTGTTTACGACAAGTGAAATAACATTTTAATTAAAATAAAAACATAAATTCAATAATTGTGGAAAGTTGTTAAATAAAACAATATATAAAACAGTCAAAAAAGTTTTACGCAAAAACTGTTTACGTGTCACTGAAGACTTTTTTCAAAACAAATGAGAATATTCTACAGTTGCACTTGAAAATGGCTTCGGTGAAGCCGAAACAAATAGATAGTTTGCATATAAAAGTTTTTTGTATATATATATATATAAAGAGATTTTAGATAGCTGGTAAATATCAGAATTAGCTGAAACAGAAATTAATTTGCGACATTTAACAGAATTTCACATTTCAATCAGAACTTAACACACTGTATCAAAGATGCATGTATGCAGCTGAATAAGAATGATAATTAGTTTTTTTTTTTTTTTTTTTTTTTTTTTTTTACTGTTCGAAATTTTGTGCAAAATTAAATGTGTAACAGTATAAGGATACCTAACTGTATTAAGATAACTATTTTATGAATATGTTACTTATTTCCAAGGGCTAATAATATTATGTATACACTGTGAAAATATGTTTATTAAATTTTATATCTGTGCCTTTGTTTAGTGATAAAATTAAATGAATAAATATTTCGACTAAGCTTAATTCAAGTATTTCAAATGATAATGGCTTAAATTAAAAACTAATGGTGTATTTTTTTTCCTAAGTTTTGAAAATTTGTACAAAAAAAAATGTTAGAACGATTTTCCGGATTTTTGTTTATATATAATGGGGAGAATTATTCCTCAAGGCCAATAAAATAAATTCCAATAATACTATTTTTCATGTACAGAACGTACAAAAAAGAGAAAAGTTCTATAATCCGATATGTTGAAATTGACGTATTTTACTGCGCGTGGCTTTGCTCAAATTTAATTTTATTGTTGTAACCTGGTTTGTTTTTCAAACGATCATACAGGGTGACGCAAAAATCTTTAACACATTTTGAAATTCAATAAAAGATCAAGCAATTGGCGTACGAGAGGGTGTCGCATCAATTCGTCGCGCACAATTAATCGCGAAACAATTCATAGCGCACAATTCATCCCAGCGTCAATTCGTCGAGGCAACAACTCATCGTAGCGTCAATTTGTTAAGGCGACAACTCATCATAGCGTCAATTCGTCGTGGTGTAAATTCGTCTCGACGTCAATTCGTCGCAAAGAAAATGGTTTTGAAGGCTATGATAATTAAAGTAAAGATAATTTAGTAAAATTATTTAATGATAATTAGTTTTTGTTATAATTATCTATGTACAAAAAACTAATTATCATAAAATAATTTTACTAAATTATCTTTGCTTTTATTATCATAGCCTTCAAATATATTTTCTTTGAGACGAATTGATGTCGCAACGAATTGACACCACGACGAATTGACGCCACGAAAAATTGACGCTGCGATGAGTTGTTGCGGCGACGAATTACGTTGCGACGAATTGACGCTGCGATGAATTGTTCCGCGATGAATTGTGCGCGACGAATTGACGCAGAACCGTACGAGAGAGCGGTTTGGACGAAAATGTTTCTTATGATACGAAATTTTGTTTAAGCCAATAAAAAATTAGTTCCAAAAATTTCTCATAGATGGCGCTGCTTCTGGAAAGTTATCAGATAGTTAGAATGTCTTAATACATAACTTCTGGAATGCGCGTTGCCATAGTTTGGACAAAAATTGTGCATACGCATTGTGCGTCTTTCGCCATTGTTATGCATAAATGCATTCTACTTATTAAATAACTTTTCAGAAGCAGTGCCATCTATGAGAAATTTCTGATTTTTTTTTAATTATTTACTTAAACAAAATTTCAGATCATAAGAAGCATTTTCGCGCAAACCGCACTCTCGTAAGCCAATTGCTTGATTTTTTTATTAAATTTTAAAATGTGTCGAGGATTTTTGGGACACCTGTATAATGAAATTGCAAATAAAATATGTATATGTAGCTATATATATATACATTTTTTAACTTTGCAACATATTTTATTGCATATTAATAAAATATATTTACATCATGGAATGTTAATTAACAATTACAAAAATACATTTCTTTTAAACAGGAAAAAAAATCTTTTTTTTTTTTTTTTTTTTTTTTTTTTTTTTTTTTTTTTTTTTTAGAATTGTCTTTACTTTTTTGCTGTAAGATTTATTTTCGTAAACTTAATTGATTTGGTGAATGTAACTATTTTCTTAAACATTCTGTATATATGCAAACATGATAGAGAACTTCAATGGCCAATTTAGCCGAAAATGAGTTTATTTAACTGATCTTCTGAAGATAAATTGTCGAATATTTTACGTTCCAAAAAGAAAAAAAAAAAACTTTCGAAAACTTAATTCCACCAAATCATTCAGTTAGTTCATCTATCCAATTCTTCATTTTATAAGTGAAAAGATAACAACAAGAAATAAAAAAAATATATACATAATTATCTAAGTGCGATCGAGGAAAATAAAGTTAAAACGATTCAAAAACTCATTTTATAATTGAAACTATCTGATATACTATTTTGTTTGTGAATAATAGTCGTAGATCAAATTCAAAACCTTCTAAGTCCTCTAATATTTTCTAATCACAAAAAATAAAGATGAAAAATATTTATTTATTTAAAAATTAGAAGAAAATATTTTATATTTTATATTCTCTTTCAAATCTAGAATGCCGAAAAAAATAAAGATAAAAACGTAAGAGTCCATGATACAGCTCAACTCACGAAAATTGATGGGGTGATGGGGTGAACGTAGCAGTTCGTGCAATGAAATGTATAGCCCCCAAGTGGTTCATGATCTAGATTTTTGGTTTTATTCATCAAGAAACTCCGAAATTGCATCGCCGACGTTTGAGCATACTTTGTCACACATAAAAAGTTACAAGAGTATTTGTTCTAATAATGATGTTAAGCCGTATTCATGTTCCTTGGGGATCAGTAGGATAAATGGATAACTCCTATTTGTAAATGGCTGTGTTGAAAGTCTGAAACGATTACTCCTAATGCTTTCCGACATTAGCTTTATTTTTTCTAGGCATTGTGCCATGGTATTATCTGATAAAAATAGTTTGTTTGTTTGTTTCCCAAGAGAAAATAATTCCAGTAATCTTTCTCGAACATGAAATTGAATTTACTGAAAAATTAAAACAAAAATCATTGTAAATGTTCGCAAGATTTTTTAGGATTAAAATATGATTTTAAAAAAAATTAAAATAATCGATTTAAATGTGCCATCTATTTCAAAACAGAACAAAATAATAGTAAAGTCTCTAGAGCTAATATAAATACAGGGTTAATTTCATAATTTGGTATTTCGTAATGCACGTAACAGTATTTCATAAGATATTCTTGCCAAAGGATAAATTATTGCCTTCTTATTTTATTCTAAGATGCAAAATTCGATTTTAAAAGTAAACGCACTTTGAATAATGGTACTTCTTTGTTACAGCGACCCCCACAATTACGATTACGTCAAGTTGCAGTCAATTTAGCCATGCTCGTAAAGCGCGAACTTGGCACGTATTATGGAGATATAAAAATTAATACCATAGCATTAAATAATATAATTTTTTTTGTAAATAAGAATATATTACAATGTTTCATAACAAATCCGTACTAATTGGTTTATAACAATTTCTTGCAATGTTTCGTAAGAATAATAAGCTTTTTAATGTTTTGACAATTTTTGAATGTAACTATTCCAATCGACTGTTGCATTTGGTATAGTTCGCGCATGCGCAATTGTAAATGATTTCATACAAATGCCCATATCTCATGAAATATTCAATGTATTAATTTTTTAATTGCAGCATACTGTTCCTAATGCTCTTAATGTCAAACATCTGCTTCACATCTTCAAATTTCAACAACAATTTGTCAAGAATTTCAGTAGATATTCAACAAACCATGTAAAAAGGCGGAAGCGTCCGGCCCCCTTAATTTTTTTCTGTCCCCTTAATTTTGGGAGAGAAGTGTATATATAGCTGTTTCTTACACCATTTTATGGTTGTTCATACCTCTGCGCAACGGTACATAACCTTAAAGGTGTTACAAACGGTATTCTTGAATCGCTAAACCTATTTCCAACACGAAGACTTACAACTTTTAGGGCGATTCGTCTTTTTTACAACTTTTCAGGTTGGATTTCTATAGAGCTTAACCGTTTTTAAGTTACAGTTCCATATCATTACCATTTTTGCACAAATGTTTGTTGAATAAAAAAACTCGCTTCTGAAAAAAATGCGTTCATCTCACTACTATGTAAATCAAAGATTGTTACCATATTTATAAAAATAAACACACGCGTTTAAAGAAAAACAACGCAATACGCAATTAAAAAGAAACATATGAAAGTACTCTGAAACATCAAGGAAAAAGCAATATGACGCTAACATAAACAAGTGCTCGCTTTTTAGGATTGCAAATAATTTTGACGTAGTCTTTATTTCTGACTAGATTTTACAACCTAACTTGGCGGTGTATCTCTGTCACTTGGCGATTCATCCTTGGGGCCCGCTATAACAAAGCACTATATGAATAATAGTTGTTTCAGGATTGGTAACACTCATTTTTGTCGTCATAGGATTTGGTTCTGCTTACTTAATACGTAATTCAAAATATAATCAGAGAAACGTACAATCGAGTAAAAATTAATATCACGCTCAAATGAAAATGAGTCTGTCATTAATTTTTATAACTCGAAAGAATATTTTCAAATGAATTATTTCTGTTATTAAAATAATGATTTATTATCAATAAGGAAGACTATATTCAGGAAAATATTAAAAAATATATACTTTATTTCATTTCTTACTAAAATTTAACTTAATTTTCGAAAAATGTGTACAGTAAAATTTCTAAATTGTGGACATCTCAAAAGCTCGGAACTTGTTCGCTATTCGGAGATGTCCGCTATTCAGACGTAAAAACATACAAATAACAAATGTGTTGTGGATGGAAAAAGTGTTTGCTAAATAGACTTATCCGCTATTCGGGAGTATCCGTTACCAGTGTTATAAGTGGTCTACTTTTTTTTAAAATTCAGGTTTTGCGTGATTGCCACTAGTTTTATGAGAAAGTTAAATTCGCATTATTTAATGACAAATTAACTAACACGAAAAAAAGAAGAGTTATACAATTTCAAAAAAATAGTGCCAATCAAACAATCTGAAATAAAAAATAGTAGCCCACTGACAATACTGTATGTTATGGAGCGTTTAGTTAATTTAAATGTTAATTAAAACACCAATCACATAATTTATGAAACCATAACTTAACAGAATATAATGTACTAGCAAGCTACGCCCGCTACGGTCAATTTATCTTAACAAACCTTTAATCAAACAAAATATTGACATTTCATAATTCACTTTTATATTTTAAAAGAATAATAAGGCTACTATAATTTGTGACACGTGCTATAGCCAATATGCACGTAAGGACACGTCGCCCTTATCATTATCTTTTTACGCGTGAAGGTTTTGCTATGGTACTCCATTGTGAAATTTGGTAATTTTTAAAATTCAATATTTGAAAAACGGCATAATCAATAGATATGAAATTTATATCAAGAAAATTACAAGGTTTTACCTTTCAAACGCAGTTTGTCTAACAATTTTCTGACTTTTTTGAGCTATTACTTTTTTCAGTAACTTCAAATATTTCATTTTCCGAGATTAATCTGTGGCAACGATTAGCGAAAAACCCAGTCGTCAGCAACGCATAGCTTTTTATTAAAGAGGATGTTGGAGCAGTGATTGTCACCATCAATTTGCCACCATCACTTTTGAAATCGGTTCTGTAGTTCCAGAGATTCCATCAAAATTGTAATTTAGAATGATTTTAAAACGCTTTTTCGCTCATTTCACCCTTTTAAATTTCGATTTTTTTTTAAATTTATTCTTAGAGAGCATTTACATCTTATAAATAACTACAATGCAAAATTTCAAATTTCTAGCTCCTTCGGTATAAAAAAAGTCGCAATTTTCGAACATTTTTCGCTCTTGCACCCCTTTGGGGTTGGTGGCATCGACGTAAAATATTGCCTATGTTGGAGCAGGGATTATCATCATTAATTTGCCACCATTACTTTTGAAATCGGTTGTGTAGTTCCAGAAATTCCATGGAAATTGTAATTGAGAACGTTTTTAGAACGCTTTTCGCTCATTTCACCCTTTTAAATTTCGATTTTTTTAAATTGGTTTTTAGAGGGCATTACATCTTATGAATAACTACAATGCCAAATTTCAAATTTCTGGCTCCTTCGGTATAAAAAAAATGCAACTTTTTGAACGTTTTTGCTCCTGCACCTCCGTGAGTTTAGTGGCGCCGACATAAAATATAGCCTATGTTGGAGCAGGGATTGTCATAAAAAATTTGCCATCATCACTTTTGAAATCGGTTCTGTAGTTCCAGAGATTCCACAGAAATTATAATTTCGAATGTTTTTAGAACGCTTTTCGCTCATTTCACCCTTTTAAATTTCGATTTTTTTTTATTTTGTTCTTAGAGAGCATTTACATCTTATAAGTAACTACAATGCCAAATTTCAAATTTCTAGCTCCTTCAGTATAGAAAAAATCGCAATTTTAGAACGTTTTTCACTTCTGCACCCCCGTGGGCTTAGTGGCACCGACATAAAATATAGCGTATATTATAGCAGGGGTTGTCTCCATTAATTTGCCACCATCACTTTTGAGATCGGTTCTGTAGTTCCAGAGATTCCACAGAAATTGTAATTTAGAATGTTTTTAGAACGCTTTTCGCTCATTTCCCCCTTTTAAATTTCGATTTTTTTTTTATTTTGTTCTTAGAGAGCATTTACATCTTATAAGCAACTACAATCCGAAATTTCAAATTTCTAGATCCTTCTGTATTAAAAAAATCGCAATTCTAGAACGTTTTTCGTTTCTGCACCCCCGTGGGCTTAGTGGCACCGACATAAAATATAGCCTATGTCGGAACAGGGGTTGTCACCATCAATTTGCCACCATCACTTTTGAAATCGGTTCGGTAGTTGCAGAGATTACCCCCTACAAACAAACAAACAAAAAAACAATCTTTACTTCTTTATAATATTAGTATAGATTAAATAACAACTGCAAATATGCCCTTATTTCTAATACGTTGTTTTTATGTTATATGGCTGAGACGTTACAGTATAGCTTACCTCTTTTTGTGACTGTTCATTTTTTTTCTATCTGTGACATTTTAAGTGGTTATACTGCAACCATGCTGTTTTTTAATATTTTGATATTTATTCGAAGAAAGCAGCTTTATGATAGTTAAAGATTTGAACTCGCAGTCGTAGTATGAAAATATTCACATTTTGGTTAAAGTTGACTTATTAAAGAGAAATGCTCTCTCAACATCTAAACTAATACCAAAACATGCGTCGAATCGCTGGTCAATGGTATGATCCAAGGTGAATTTTTCGAAGTTTAAAAAAAAACTGTAGTTTAATTCATATATTTATTCTAGTAGTAGCAGTTTATAAGCTTGACGGGAAGGCCCACGCTCTGAAAAATACTTCACTTCATCATACAAAAGCGTTGCAAGTACTTCCCCTACATTAGTAATTTCATTGAATTAAAACTGAAAATAAAACTAACTAGATCTTACGAGCTTCCATAATATTAATTGATTTTAAATTCTATCTCTCTCCATAACTTCGATGATGGCTGCATAAATTGAAATAACAAGGGTAAACAGCAAAAAAATCTCTCTCTGAGAGCGTGCGTCTGCTTTTATCGGTGATTGTCTAAGAAATCCAGAGACAAAAAAAAAAACTTCAATGCGATAACTGGGGTCAACTTATCAACGCTCTTGTCGGGAATCTTTCATGGCGCGTGAAAAAAATGATATATATATATATATATATATATATATATTATATGTAAGAATGATATATATATATGTATAATACACATATATATAATGTACCTTTGAAAATAATCTACACGTTTATAAAACAAAAATGACTGAATTTCTTATATAAAGATAACATGTAAATTATATTTAACAATAATTTTAAAGTAAAAAAAAAAATACAAAAATAGAAACCATCTTAATAAATAAAACCTACACCAGGATATCCTAATACACTGCTCAAAACAATTAAAGGATATTTGAAGTTTTATATAAAATAAAGATATAAACGAAATTTTTTTTGCCGAAAATAGAAGAGGAGAATCCCAAATGCAAATTTTTCTGGTTTTCAAACTGTGGAGTATGCAAATTTTGAGTTCGACGTCAAAAACGTCGCTTCAGCGGCAGCGAATGAAATTTGACTTTCAACTGGATAAAAGAGAATGAAGACAAGGATGATCGGCATTCAGTGATTGCTTTGTTTCGATGAGTACGATGTCTCAGCGAAGTCATTTGACAGATTCAGAAGCTTGGAGAATTGTTGGTAGGTTAGAAGGGGGCCAAACTCAAGCCGAAGTAGCGCAAGCCATTGGAGTGTCACAAAGTGTCATTTCCAGGATCTGGAACCGTTTTTTGGAGAGTGGATGTGCAGGCCGAAGACCAGGGCAAGGTCGTAGACGGGCAACAACGCCCAATGAAGATCGGTATTTAGCGTTAACAGCTCGGAGACACTGAAACATGAACGCTACTCTTCTCCAACAACACCTTTGCTCGGCTACAGGCACCACGATTTCAACTCAGACTGTCCGAAACCGGCTCCATGCTGTAGGTCTGTATGCTCGCCGACCGATGGTATGTGTTAGATTAACATCAAGGCATCGTCGCGACCGCAGGGAGTGGGCAACCGAGCATGTCAACTGGAGGAGAAATGAATGGAGCAATATTCTGTTTTCTGACGAGTCCCGTTTTTCTGTGCATCCGGATAATAGGCGTATTTTCATCTGGAGGGACCGTGGCAGTAGGAATAATCCTGCGTTCGTGCACGAAAGTGTCAGAATTGGCGGTGGAGGAGTGTTGGTGTATGGTGGCATCTCCATTGACGGGCGCACTGACCTCTACATCATTCGAGATGGAGCTCTGACTGGTCGCCGATATAGGGATGAGATCCTCAGACCTATTGTAGTCCCTTACGCTGCAGCAATCGGAGATAACTTCATTTTAATGTACGATAACTGCAGGCCACATCGTGCAAACCTGGTGGAGGATTTTCTTTTCGAGGAAGGAATCGTTCGAATGGAATGGCCAGCGTGTTCTCCAGACATGAATCCAATCGAGCACGTTTGGGACGCTCTAGGAAGACGAGTTTCTGGCCGCCAACAACCCCCACAAACTCTCCAAGAACTGGAAAGAGCTCTTCTGGAAGAGTGGGGCAGAATACCCCAACTCGTCATTAATAGCCTCAAAGGTGTTCAACGTTGCTGGCCGCCCGTGGAAACCATACCACCTACTGAAAATGATTTTCTTTGAAGAAAACACCTTTTCTTATTCTTTTTTTCTCATATGCACAAACTGTGTTTTTTTCCTTTTGTACACAAATGCGCAATAAAATGCATTTTTTTCTGCCAAACATGTGTAATTTATTCTCATATAACATACTATGTCTGTCGACCATGTATCAATCAGCTAAAAAGTTTCCCAGATACAAAATCCACCTAAAACTGCAATATCCTTTAATTGTTTTGAGCAGTGTATATTTAGATCATAATCACATTTTAAGGATTTTTAAGCTATGTATATATTATCTGGATTTACTTTAAATTTACATATTAATAATTTAATTGGTTTCTAAATATAATTAATAAGATGTAAGAAAAAAAAAGAAGTGACAAGAACTTAATATACTGTAATCCGCACAAACCTTGTTATTAAACTATGTTAATTAGTTGTCATTTGCTGTAATAATTTTTAACTTTATATCGATGTACTACTTGTGAAAAATGAAATTCTACTTTTTTCCTGTATATATTGTAACTAAAATTGGGGAATCAGCTTTTAATGTTGTTATATATATATATATCATTTTTCCCAGTAGAAAGTTAATTATATTCTGTAGTTCTTTCTGAGTACCAGAAATGGTAGGGATTAAGTCGGAAATACAAATGCTTATTTCATTTTTTAAAGGAACTTCTAAACACCGTTCACGTATTCCTTTATTTAACATATGGGAAAGGAAATATTTAACACATCTCCATAATGCTCGCGCTCAAAATTATCATTTGTATAAGTGGCTACATTAGTTTCTTGTCACGAACATTTCGCAATTTTTTATAGAAAACAAAATTAGTAGCGGGGCATTAAATAATAGAGTAAAATTACTCAAATGTAATACCTTTCATTACTTAATTAACAAGAGTTTCAATACATATTTTATTTTAATAAGTCATTTTTCACCAATGAATGTTTCAATTATCATATCCTACAGCACAATCTATTGTATAATTTTAAGGAGTTCAAATGCTGAGTTTATTAAGTAGCTTTGTTATAAGTTATAGCGACTCTTTTAGAATCTATTCGTTATAAAAAATAATTTCTAACTCTTCCAGCAAAAGAATAATGAAGTTAGCAGGAAAAAAAATAATAAAGGCATAATTTTCTAAAAGCTTCAATTCATGTTAAGAAATCAATCGATTAACTAGACGGCTTCATTTAAAAACTTTTTCCTTTGTACTTTCGTCCACAGTTTTGTATATTTGAAAAATAACACGATTAATTTTCTAAAACTTAACTATCAATAAATGTATGCAATAAATGTTTTTGTTTTGATCGAAATTCATTTACAACAACGAAATAATATGTAATTTGTTTGTTTGGGGGAATAAGAAACAAACAATTAATTATATTTTGTAAAAATGATAAGAATGTATATTAATGATTGATCTGGACCATTAAACCATGAAAACATTATCGTATATAATTTTTGTGCAAGGTAAATCACACGTTATTAATAAATGGTGTGTAAATATTTATGTATAATTGAAACTTAAAAACACATCACATTGACGTTTCGGTCAAATTCTATTACCATCTTCAGAATATGATGTTAAATTTAATACACTTAAAAACAAAGAACAACCATCTTGAAAATCATTTAGTAATAACGTGTGATTTACCTTGCACAAAAATTATATACGAGAATGTATATTATTTTATAAATATATTATTATTTTTTCTTTCTTCTCTTAAAAAAAAAGCTCTATACATTATAATTTTGAAAATGATTTTTATTAGAAAGCAACCACTCAGGACAGGAGTCATTTCACGACAATTTAATAATTAATACTGGTATTCATGCACAGTATTCTTCGTCTTATTTAATCCAGAAATTCTAAAATTGCACAAAGGAAAGATTGCGATTAAAAAATGCTAGTACTCAAATCTAAAAATAAATCATAGACAATCTTTATGTAACATATACGTTATATCCATACTAAAAGTATTACCAAAATTATACATATGTTTTAGGTAATTATACAACAAAACATAGGTATTAATTAGATAAATGGCTATGTATATTTAGGTATTTATACAAGAACGTGTTCATAAATCAATGCTGATAAAGAATAGTCATATCAGAATTTTTGACAGTATTTTTTACATTCTTAATTGTATTTAATTTGAAAATATTTGAAAAAAAAAAACTATACTTAGTGAAATCTATTTCCTTTTCACTTTCTTCTATATATATTAGAAGAAAGTATTGAAATCGACATTTTTTTCGACTTACGGTTTTCAACGAATTTACAAGTTTTAGGGGGTCAGAGATACCGAAAAACATGTTTTTACAAAATGTCTGTCTGTCCGTGTGTGTATGTGTCCTCTTGTCTCATCGAAAGGTATATTAAGTTATGCATAGAATTCATCCAAATTTCATTTATATATGTTTTTGGCTATGGCCTGCAGATCCCAGTTGAATTCGGGAATATTCCTCGGCAAAAATTCCGCTGTGATAGCGATTGCTGTGCGATTTTCTCAACTGTTTGTAGTTGTGTAGTACATCGGCTGCCCGTACAGCGAAGGATGATTCGCATCCAGGTAACTCGGTGATTCGCAAACAGCTGACATACAACAGAATGACTAAAAATATTCATTTTATTGGCGCTGTGTTAGCGAATTTTGAAGTATTAAAATATATGCGATAAAAGAAAGTTTTGAGATTGGCGCATAAGAATCGTTTTTAAATTTTCATTTATTAATTGCTCATGAGAATAACTCAACGCAAAAATTGATAAAAGGTAAATAAGACAAAAATAATATATTACTTAATTCAAATAAGTTTTTTTCGGGTATAAAGTAGTTTACATTTTAATTCATATGTAAAAATACAGTAACCACTATGTACATGTGATTCTAGTGCTATGAAACTATTTTTTCGAATCAAAGCATTTAAGAAAGTATTACAATACCAATTGTATAAAGAAAAATTCCACTTTTGTATTTTTCCAAAAAACTCGCGTATTAATTGGAAATCAATTAAAAAACATAGAGTATATGTATTATATATTTCAATCGGCATTCTAGTAACTTAAATTCAGACTGGCTAGTATGTCGATTTTAATAATTATAAGTGACATGCAGACATGTTTCCAATTATATGATAATTAAAAAGTGCATTCCCCAGTTCATGGCAATTTATCTACTCCTATGTTTTTGTATTTTAAAATTATGTTCAAAATGAATATTTCATAAAAATTCAAAATTTCTTACAAAATACTATTTTTATTTTGTGAAAATGTGAATTACGATTTCATGGAAAAAGATAATGTGAAGTGTATAAGATCCAAATTATCATTGGGCAGATATAGAAACAGACTGTTACATTTATTTAATGCAATTGAGGGGGGGGTCAGGGCTAAAGAGTGCTAAGACAAATTTTTGAACTTCTGAGATATTTCAATTTGAAAATTAGATCAAATACTCAAATCAAGATATATAACATAATGATTTTTTCCAACGTCTTAGTAACATTTGTGATATTCAAAATAAAAATATGGCATTACTTTAACGATATTACTATTACGTTCTTTGTAAATTAGCTATCTTCATTGGGGGCATAAACGTCTGAAGCAAAAACGTAAACCTGGGACATACGATGCCACCAAGTGACATTAGAAACAAATAATATGTAGGGTATTATAATTTAGAATAATAAGCAACAGATTACAGTGTTACATTTATTTCACCAAAAATATGGCTTGGAACTTTCTTGTCCCGATCTCCTCAATTAAATCACACCTCTTTCCAAATATTAATGCTAAAATTTTATCGAGTTTGAAAGAGTATAATGACACAAAAACGCAAATCAGACCAGAACAGCTGATTGGTGATAGTATACTAGAAATTTTCCATTAGTACATTATGAAATAACAAGATGTTAAAAAATATATACTTAGTTGAACCAAATTTTAATGTTTCATCAGATTAAATCATAAAATGATGAAAGCCTGTTTTGGAGCTATGGAGGCATTTGGAGCTATGGTTCGATCAGAGCTCCAAGCATTGGAGCCAGATTTCACCCTCGTATGGGTGCAACTACTGCAGCACCAAAAATTGTTTCAACCCAGCACAAATTTAATAACAGTGTACTGTTCGCTCAGTTTTTTAAGAAACGTAATTTTGGGCAACTTTAACAATTCTCTCATATTTTGTACTGATACGCAAATCACTACATAGACAAACATACAATGAAAACAGAATACTTAGAATCCAATATAAATTTAACTAATAAATTATGTTTCATATTCACATTTACATTTCATATAATTGCATGTTATTATAATTACAGCATATTACAATGAACAGAAAATATCATAAAATATCTAAAGTGTCATTTAAAAATTCCCCACTGATCTGAAAATGCCCCCGGTTGCACAAAAATTAATACGTCCCGAAAATAGGATATCAAACATAATTCATACATTTTTCTTTAAACAATTTTTAGGCACACATTTTGTACCCAAATATATTTAGTTTACGTTTGGTGTAAAGAAAAAAGATATTTTAGATTAAGATTATAAAACCGAATTAACAGTTCAATTTTATTTACTTGATTTTTTTTTCAGATTTATATTCACACATTGAATATAAAATAAAACTTTAATGCGAAGAAAGAATAATATATTTTTCGTTCAGATTTTCTAATTTTTCTTAAAACCAAACGTTTTCAACGTTTATTTGGTGTTGTTGTTTGTATGGTTTGATGTTGAAAGATGCAAAGACAATGCAGGAGGTCCGAAATTTCCTTAACACATTTTAAAATTAATTAAAAGATCAAGCAATTGGTGTACGAGAGTGTGGCGTGGACGAAAATGCTTCTTATGATCTGAAATTTTGTTTAAGCAAACAGAAAAATTAGTTCAAAAAATTTCTCATAGATGGCACTGCTTCTGAAAAGTTATCGAATAAGTAGAATGCCTTTATACATAACAATAACGACAGACGCACAATGCGTTTGCACAGTTTTTGTCCAAACTACGGCAATCCACATTTCATAACTTAACAGTACTCGCTCTCCTGAGTTCGATTAGACGAGTGAGACAAGTCAACAAACAATAGTTTGATGATAATAGAACGCGCACCATGGATAATACGGTGCCTCTGTAAGATGATAGTGACATACGGATAAAACATCTGATTGGTAGATACGATTTTGGAAAAAAGAAGGAATCGCCAGGCATCCTGGCGAGCTTTCCATTATCGCCAAACTAATGTTTGTTTACTTGTCTGACCCGTCTAATACAACTTATGAAGGCGAGTATTGTTAACTTCTAGAATGTGGGTTGCCATAGTTTGGACAATAACTGTGCATTCACATTCTGCGTCTTTCGCTATTGTTATGTATAAAGGCATTCTACGTATTCGACAATTTTCCAGAAGCATCGCCTTCTATGAGAAATATTTAGAAATATTTTTTTTTTTATTTGCTTCAACAAAATTTTAGATCATAAGAAGCATTTTTTGTCCAAACCACACTCTCGTACGCCAATTGCTTTATCTTTTATTTAATTTTAAAATGTGTCAAAGAATTTTCGGACACCTTGTAATTTACTGCCTCTGACTTCTGTAACACAAAATCGAAATACAAGCTTTAACTAAACGACTTTTTGCGAGTGTCTTAAAAGTTAAATTTTCTTAATTAAAAAAATATTATATATAACATTTTAAAAATTTATCACACGACTATTTCGTTAGCATAATCATTCTAACACTTTTGCTGCTTACGTTGTCATTTATCTCCAACAATATAAAAAAAAAATAAACACTGTTTCAAACTTTTTGGAACAATTGTGTATAGATTCAAATATTTGTTTTATGTATATGCATGTATTTATATATGCATAAGGATAAAGTATAAAATATATTAATAGCATTAAAAAATATTTGAAAAAATAGCTAGAGCTTGCATAATTTATTCACAAATTTCAAACAGTATTATTTGAAATACATCATTTTTTTTTATTTACTGACATTTTGGGACAAAGATTATTTTACTATTTTTATTATTCAAATTTAAAAGTGTTATACAAAATAAAGTTATTGATTAAATATAACTTTACGCTTAAATAACGATTCAAATAGAAATTATTTTACAACTTGTCTAAATGGAACAAAAAAAATAGGTTACATAAATTGATACGATATTTTGAAACTTTTGAAGTTTAACATTGCATCAATTGTATTCATTATATTTATTTTTCGTTGTAGGATTCAGAGTTTTTAATTATCGAAATGTAGGTAGAATATTTAGGTTATTTACAGATATATATTTATGTTCCATATTTCAAAATGTCTATGTAGCATAGAATAGTCAACATTAAATACACATATATTGTACAAGATGTTTGTTATTCTGGAATAAAAATAAATTGGAAGCAATCTAATATATTAAAGCGAGAAGCAAAAGTCTTAATTTTTCAGTAAAAATTCGACCTTACTGCGCATTCCTCAACTACTTTTTCAAGGGTGAATAACGCAGGGAATACAGGGTGTCCATAAAAGGACTCCGGGGTTTAAAAAAAAACATATCCAGTGATCAGTACGAGTTTGGTCAAGTCATTTAATTTAGAAGAAATCAGTAGTTTATCAAATTTTATCCACACCAGTTTCAGTTTGTTTTTCTCAACACTAGGTAGCGCTGCGCGTCATTGACCTTGAAGTAACGTAGCAGACGCTCATTCTATCATTCCATTCAGTTAATGCAGTGCGATGGCGACGCCACAACACAAGGCTCGAGGTATTATCTGGCTTATAGAAAGTGGATCTGTTATCATTGTATAGGGGAACTTTCGGCGCTAATATGGTGGTAATGCGCCTATGGACAAAACCATTCGGCGGTGGCTACGTACGTTTAAAAAAACTGGAAGTGTGTTTAAACAAATGTTGCCTGGTAGGCCAAGAGTGTCAGAAGAGAACGTCGATAGTATCCGTACTTCATGTGAACGAAGTCCGAAAATATCGTTGAAACGGCGCAGTCTTCGATTGAGCATACCCAAATCCACTGCTCATAAGGTGGTTCATAAAAGGATCCGCCTAACTGCGTACAACATAAGCACACATTAAAATCTACTAAATGGTAAACATCTTGATAAATTTGCATTTAAGTACATCTATGTATAACATTAACCTAATTTTATGATTGAATTAAAAAAATTGCTTCAAAACCCCGGAGTTCTTTTATGGATGCCCTGTAGAATTAAGAAGAATCAAGAAGGTTGTGCAAAGAATAGCTCGCCTATTAGTTTTCACTGCTCACAGAATCACTATTAGTCTAAACTATTCTAGACTATTAGTTTAGAATATTAGTCGTCATTGCTCACTTCACTGCTCACATCCCTAAGAAATACTCCCTCTAAATCTTCTTCATTCTATTTTTATTCCCTATTCCTGGAAGGAGCATCCATTCTTCCACCTGCTTTGTTTGGGAGAGGGGTGAACAAAAGAGAAAGGGACGGTTACGCTTTCACTTTTTGAAAACTGGAAAGTGAAATGGGATCCCCCCCCCTCCCATTTCTATAGAAGGGGAGAACTCCCCCTCTATAGAATTTGAAAGATGGTCGCTTTCTGGGGAAGAAAACATTTTTATTCTATACTGATGACCTGGGTTCGAGTCCCAGCTTGGATACTTTTTCACTATGTTGGCGATACGCCTTTTAAGCAATTAAAATTGGAAAAATTTCCAAGTAGTAAAATAGATTTATTCAATCATCGTTGCTGGATTCTCTTTAGTTTCGTGTTTGCCCTAAGGTTGGTGGCTCACAGAAAAATATTCCATCTTGTGCTGCGATTGCAGTCTTACCAACATGTTATAGTGAGAAGTGTCAGGCTGGGTATCGTCCCAAGTGGTTCAATTAGTAGAACGTCAGTGGGCTTATAATGATGACACGGACTCGAGTCCCGGCTTGGATAGTTTTTCACTATGTTGGAGATACGCTTTTTAAAAAAATTGAAATATTATGAATGCAAGGCGTGAGAAATTTTTCACGGAAAAATTTCCAAGTATTAGAATAGATTTATATTCACATTGTCATGCAATTAATATATGTTATTGAGGTTTACTATAGCATGTTCGGTATTGAAAATGAAGTATGTAGCACTTATAGTTTTTTTACAGGGACATTCAAAAAATTTCGGTACTCCACGGTCTAAGGAGAAAATCGTTTGCGGTTTATTCTAATAATGTTTCACTATTTAAAACGTATTGAAATTGATATATGTCATTAAGGTGCATTACAAAAAGATTACTCTTGAATATTTCGTCTATTACATTCAGCGTTCATTTACACACAAAAAAGATACCCGTAAAGCACCGCGGTAGCCTTTCTTTTTCGTTAGCCTCGGTTAAGACTCCTATAATAGGAGCTGACGCATATCCATTTTGTTTCGGATTATTCGTGCTCAGTTCAGCATCAATCTACCGCAGCCAGATTTGGGGTTGCCTAAGACTCGGTTGTGATTGGCTGAACCGGTTCTGATTAGTTTGGTTTTTCGACTGAACTTCAATTTGAGACCCAAATCTGGGAGGATGCGTCAGCCTGTATTATAGGAGCTCTAGCCTCGGTCAGCACTCTGGTGACGTCATTATATTGGGTGGCCACTTTGCCCTGCCTTCCCCTAATGTAGTAGGGTGAAAATATCTACATTTCAGATCTCTATGATATACAATAAAGCAAATTGAGAAAATTCTTTACTAATTTTAAAATGCTTGTTATAAATATCTTTAAATTATTATTTTAATAATATGTCAGAGTTTGTGAAAACGCATATAATAAATATGAAAAAAAAAATCTATATAAGTACATGAGTACATGATTAATAAAGCACATAAGCAAATCTCTTAATTATTCATTAAAAGTACTTTCGCAACAGTCATGGCATTTAATTGCAGAAAACAGAAATAAAAAAAATAAAGACAGTAAAAGTTCTTTCCCGCAACAGTTTCAGCTTACTTGCATTAGTTAGATTTCTCCGTCCATATTACACACAAAAAGGGACACACAAAAAATTCGGTACTGTCTGTTAACAATAACTGCTGGAAGTCCTTTTTCAGTTTCTGAATGTGTTTTGGAATTTAACTCATTTTTTGTCTATTAACTTTGTGGGTATAAGTTCTACAGATCATATACAGGGCAGCGTAAAAGTTCCCAAGTACATTTCTGTTTAATGACAAAAAATCCAAAAGGGTAATTTTAAACTGTGCTACACGTTTCTTAAATGAAATATTGATTAGCTTTCGATGCAGTATATATACAAAATTATAGATCATATACAGGGCTGCACAAAAGTGTTCAGATATATTTTTTTCTGAATATTGTTGGCAATTCCTGAAAGTAGGTTTTTAAATAAGTTACGCTTTTCCAAATTGTTTACTTAGATATCATCTTTCACCTTATTAAACCGAAAATATTTGGAAAATTATTTTGGAAATGTTGGAAAGTGTTACATAATCTATGCTTGACGGATGGTTTTTTAGTCTTGTTTTTTAAATGTAAAGATCATTATCAATCGATTGGTAACTGGTATGTTTTAATGATTATTTTTATAAGAATTACTAGGTGGCGTTTACTTTTCAATTATTTAGGAATGTTCTCTTTTAAGAAATTTGTTTTGAAATCCTCTTAATTGAACTTTTAGTTTATTATTAAAACTATTTAATCTAACAGATTTTTAATTTGAAAAAATTGCAAAATTTTACGCTGTTCCTTTCTTTTTGTAAGTGCATTAAAAAAACTTTTAAGTTTAAATATAAAAAATGTTTACTTATTTTGCAGTCTTCATTTTTATATAATTTAATAAAAATATTTTATATAACAATTTTATGATCTCATATTTATTTTTCAAAGATCACGAAAACCATATACTCTCTAGAGCTCTTATAATTTTATCCACTCATAACTTGCATTTATTTTTTTTAATAAAACTTCCCAAAAATATGGATGAAGAAATCTAATTAATGCAATTAAGCTGAAACTGTTGCGGGAAAGAACTTTTACTGTCTTTATTTTTTATTGCTGTTTTGTGCACTTAAATGCCTTGATTGTTGCGAAAGTACTTTTAATGAATAATTAAGAGATTGCTTTTGTGCTTTATAAATCCTGTACTCATGTACTTATATAGATTTTTTAATTTTTTTTTATTTTTCATATTTATTATATGTGTTTTTACAAGCTCTGACATATTATTAAAATAATAATCTAAAGATATTTATAACAAGCATTTTAAAATTAATAAAGAATTTTCTCAATTTGCTTTATTGTATATTATAGAGATCTGAAATGTAGATATTTTCACCCTACAACCTTAGGGTAAAGAGGGCAAAGTGGCCACTCAATATAATGACGTCACCAGAGTGCTGGCCGAGGCTAACGAAAAGAAAGGCTACCGCGGTTCTTTACGGGTATATTTTTTACAGACCGCAGGAGTCACGTGATGCTCGAATCCACCAATGCAGGGGTACGAAAAGAGCATCACGTCACTCTAACGGTCTGTAAAAAAGATAAGTCGAATGCACCGCGATAGCCTGTCTAAGCGTT
The DNA here is from genome assembly GCA_963931845.1 of Maratus michaelseni. Lineage (NCBI taxonomy): Eukaryota > Metazoa > Arthropoda > Arachnida > Araneae > Salticidae > Maratus > Maratus michaelseni. The sequence goes on along the minus strand of OZ007590.1, from coordinate 344,652,780 downwards.
AGCCTCGAGTGCTGGCATTGCGCGGTGTGTGGTCAAGCTATTTCGTTTGCTGGCAATAAGAAACCAGACAGTCGTTGAACAAGGCGGCTCCATGTTTCATGATTTTAGAGCGGGTTTTCCAGTTTTTGAAGTTAGTGATCTAAGATAAGTGACTTATATTACATACAATTAACAATAAGCTATTGTACTTTTTTATTTATTTATATAATGTGTAAGGAAAGAGCATGTTTTCAGCTTCACATTGGTGGGTGAGTGGTCGTTGACTGTTCATTATTTTCCACTTTAAAACGTATTTTCTGTCATGCCTCCCAAACGGGCAAAGTGGTCAGTGTAGTGGCCGTTTGTTGGATCAAGTGATGAAGGTTCGATAAGGTGCAATGTTTATCGCCTCTGGGCTCACGATGCCTGTTCACTTTGCTAAGATGATGACGTGGAGATCATTTGCGAAAAATGCAGCATTTGATTTTGATTTATAATTTTTTAATTGGGTTTGACAAATTCTTACTGGATTTTCATACTATTTTCAATCTTTCATTATGTTTCATACGATTTGTTATGACAATAAAAATGTTCTAATTATTTAAATATTGTTTTCAATCTTTTAAACCTATCGGACAAAGTCGCCATGGAGTGACCACTTTGCCCGTCTAGGTCGGGCATAGTGATCATTTTAACCATTTTTGGAAAAAACCAAAATCTCATTTTCACTTTATTATTTCGTAAAATCTATAACTAGCCTTACATTTCTAAGTAGTCACTCAAATTTTATGCAAATTGTCAGTTATGTATAGGTATTTTAAGGGGTAACAAAAAATCACAAAACCTTAGGGTGACCACTTTGTCCTGACTTCCCCTACATTAAGAAAAGCTATGTGTGTTATCAATATATGCGCACTTGTATATGCTACATGTATATCCTGTCTTACAACCTATATCCTCAGCCGGTTAGCTGACATTAACGAATGATGGATCGTTCGAATCTATCAATGAAGAATCATTAGTGTTCATCTTTGTTCTATGAAAGGGTTATTGAAATAGGATAGCATTAAAGGTATTGTTGAGATGATGAAAATGGCTTTGCTAACGTCAGATTCGAAAATGAACACTTACATAATTACAGTTCTGAAAAAAAGTAATTACTCCATACTAACTTTCTCGCAAACGATCGTATAAAAATACAGCTGATACCAGTTGATTAGTAAAAAGAACTACAAATCAATGCTATAATTAAATTGTACTCAGGCTATCATTTACATATAGAAATTGAATCAAACTTTAAAATTTTCAATACTAACACCCACGTTTGACATCATATTTTAATTCTTCAGGCAATTTCGCTTTTGAATACTAAACAGGAAGCCATTCGCTCAGGTAGCTCAGGAATTATACGGGATTAAAATTTGGAATTCATTAAATAAAATTTATTTTTAAAGGATGCAAAACAGACTGCAATGAGGGTAATTTTAAGCATAACTCAAACACTACTCCACAGAATGGGCTGTAATTTGGTATCCAATTATTTGGTAATATTTTGAAACAATCTGATTTTTGTTATGCTGTAACTCTCATGGTGAAATTCGCATTCAAATTCAGTATTAACGAAAACCAGGATTGAATCTTCTATAATCGGGTTCCAGGCATTTTAGCTGCGGGTGTTTGAGTAAAATGAGTTAAATTTTTAAAAACATGGAATATGGAAGCTACCTTTTTCTCCCGGTACAAGGCCGGAAGGACTTTTTTAATTGTACATTTTCCATAATGTTTGTCAGTCAGTGGCTACAATGATCTGTGATCCATAACTCTACACTACCAATTAGCTATTAAATTTCTTTGTAGAGTGCTACTTTCTATAACACGTGATGTCAAAATTTCCTTTGGTGGAATGTTTTTTTTTAAATCTTAAAAACATTTTGATTAGAAGAAAAAAAATAAAAAACTTTCTTCCTAAAAACTTCTTTTGATCTTTGCCTTACGAAAAAAATATTATCTTTAAAGTTAAAGGAAATGTATTCAAATATCACAAGTTATAAAGAATAAATAACTTTAAACAAAATACCTATTTTGTATGAACTTTTTTGATGAAAAAAGAAAAAAAATCCGACATCGTTTCATAAGCAGTCAGCCGGTCTCGACGTATAAATTTAAAACATTTTTCTAAAAGATATGTTCGTTTTAAGAATAGAAAAGCATAGAAATATATTTTACAAATTTGTTTAAATAATTTGTTACTGTTTTTTAGTAAACAAGATTAAAATGATTGAGAAGACATTAAAATGTTTATCATATACACTCTTATTTTATTTTATTTTATATTATTTTATATTTTCGTAAATAAACAGAGAAAAATATCCATTCTATAGAATTTCTATTCATGCAGAATATAGAATTTCTATTTATGCAATTTTTTAAATTCATCATTTGAGTATTTCAAATATATTTTAAGAAAATTTTTGAAAACACAGAAAGTTGTTATAAAGATTTAGCAAATCGGGTCGATAAAAGAAACCGAATAGCTTCTGGTATTTACTGAATTAATTGAGGCTTAGATGTTTATTCATATTATCATCTTGAATAAAAAATTATATTTTATATACTTTCAAAACTACTTTTCTGAAAATAGAATTAGAATCAAAATAATAATTCTATTGTTCATTAAATTTTTTATTTTAATTATTAGTTTATTAAGAACAATTATTTTAGCTTTGAATGAACGTAATATTATAAAACGCTCTTTTTACAATTTTATCCTTGTTGTGTTTTAAAAATTAAGCTATTTTCCAAATAAATATGAGAATATTAAAACAAAAAATATTTTTTTTTCAATGCTACTTCTAAAAATGTACTAAACAATGAAACAAATATTGGAAATTTTGTAAAAACATGTATAGATACCTATTTTTTCTTCTTCATTAATATATTTAAAAAGCACTTTAATACCGAAATAAATCTCAATGAAGTATTTTAGTACTCTACATACTCGACAAAATTTTTCGCCTAGCAAAAGAAACACTGAAAACCAAAAGAAAGGAATTTCTGCCAAATGATGCCAAACGATTTTACATGATTAATTAGTACTCTGTCTAGTTTATATATTGTGGTCTAATCAGAATGGGGTTTGACATCTCTATAGCTCGCGTTCTATTTGTAATAGAAACAAATTTCTTGTCCTTATGGAATCAGGAATGAAACGTTATTATGTAACCAGAAATAAAGCGGAATCCAACGAATAGGAGAAAATGCGATTTTAAAAGTGTACCTTTTCATCTTTTTTAAATTTTTGTTCAGCCTAAATATTTTAATAAGGCTACAGATATGTGTATTTATTGGATTTTTACGCGGTTTGCTGCATTTTAATTGCATTTATCAGTAGTTTTATCTAAAAATATTAATTAATTTTGTGTTATATCAGCTTAAAAAGTTGGATTCCTATAATATCTATAGAACAACAAATACTAAATGGCATAACAGTTTCCAAAATGGTCATATACACATGATGTTAAGATACGTTATCGCAGTCGACCGCAGTAAGTTCCCTATTGTAAAAGAGCATTGTAGCATTTACGATTTGTTTACAAGGTCACTTAAAAATATGGAATACATTACAACGCATGGATATTTACTGAGAAAAATGTGATTTTATGACTTTGTAATATCTAATCTTTGTGAAATTTTATTATGTTACTTGAAAAGTCAATATGAACCCAGTTTGTTAGTCTAATAGTTTACCCGTGTCTATCCAGGTTTCAACTTTAGTAGATTCTCTTAGGAACTTGAATACATTACTTTTTAAAAATTCATTTTAGTAACTTTACACACAAAATTTAGTTAACAGTTACATGAAATTGCATTTTTCATGAAACTTCGATGATTGATGATGAAAGAATGGCTGGATAAAACCCCGTCCTATGCATCTATCCCGACTTTTAAAGAGTGCATTTTGCTATGAACTACATAAGAATGCCGTCGGACCAGGACTGTGGAAAACATACAGAACATGTTCAGTAAATGAATGCAAGAATTTTTCATAATGTGTATTAATAAACTAGTATGTTAATAAGTAATTTCAGAAGTGTTTAAATATGTAATTCCTATATATTAGCAATCCATAAAGTTTAAATGTGAAATTTTATAAAAGTTGTCGTTACAGCATGCTTAGTTAACCATAAAAAGCTGTCTTGTATGTAAAGTGCTTAATAATAAAAGATTAATTACATTTTAATTGGTTTAGCTCTAAAACATATACAGTGAATTATCTAATATTTTATCATCGATCGAAATTTATTTAACGTAAATTATAACATAATTTATTCAAGTGCTTGCCGGTACATTCAAAAGGAGTAAAACTAATTATCAAAATATCTATGTATGTAAACAAGAAAAACTATGTCCGTGAGTAAAGCTGACGTCATATCGGCGGCTCGAGGCTAACGAAAAAGAAAGGCTACAGCGGTGCTTTACGCGTATCTTTTTTTTACAGACCGCGGGAGTCACGTGATGCTCAAATCCATCAATGCAGGTGTACGAAAAGAGCATCACGTCACTCTAGCGGTCTGTAAAAAAAGATAAGTGGAATGCACCGCAGTAGCCTGTCTTTTTCGTTAGCCTCGGGCGGTTGCAACCGCCAGTATGACGTCTCTTATGCTAATGTGACGTGAATTTTAATTAGCACTTAAAACTGCACATGTTTAATTTCAAAGACAAAGAATGACAAAGTATATTTAATTTTAAAAAATATTTGTCAGAGTGACGCTGCCAAATAATAACATTTGAGAGGGTTAGAATGACAGTGGAGTAAGTCAAAAATTTGAAAATTTTAGATCACCATATTTTCACTGAACGTACATTAATTTCTGTTTAGTGTGACAGTCAAATAAGAGATAGTTCACTTAGGGAGTCACTAGAGGGTAAAACAAGTCGGACCACTTAATGGAAAGGCAATACGACAACTTTCACAAAACCCTTCATTTCAAAAATTACTAAATATTAACTTACTCCACTGTCATTCTAATCCCCTCATTTACCTTTGTATAACTCCATTAGACAATTTTTGTATTCAAAAGTTATAATTTTTAAATTTGAAAATCCACAAATAATAAACACGTGAGACGTACTCAAAATAGAATATAAAAGCAAATGTACCTCCGAAATAGGACGGAACAACGAAATAATATATATATATATATTTAATTACTGACTTTGCACATAAAAAAAGAAGAAAGAAAATGCATTCATTCAATTCAAGAAGTAAAATATTTTTGCGAACATTTCTATAAATAAAAATTTAATACTTTAATTCAAATATAAATTTTTAAATTCGCATCAAATAATTTTTACAAAAGTTAAGAAATGATATTGTCTATGAATAAACTTCGAAAGCTTTTAGAATAAATTGAAAATATGTAATTAATTTTTACACATCGTTAAAATAAACTTCAAGAGAAACATTAATTAAAGTCGTTTTTGAGAATTCATATCAACACTTTTCTTCTAAAACTACTGTATGAAACAAAATTTATTACATACCTATATTCGTGTTGGGTTGTCCTATTATATTTTGAAGTAAATTGTCTACGCGTGCTTGGTATATGTTAGTTAAATTCCTACAATAAATACGTTGCATTTCATAATCAAATTGAAAGTAGCTTCATATAAACGCATTTGTATGATTAAATGTATACAGGGTGATTCATAAAAGATGGGCAGAACTTTAAGGGGTTATAGTACACTTAAAGACAAATAATATTAAATAGGAGACTAAGGGTCCCAGACGTATTCCCAAGGAGATAGGGGGCATTAAAGTTTAGGGTCCGAAATTTCAAATGATTATAAAACATGGAAAAATTGGTCGATTCGTTTGCGGTTTTTGCAAAAAATTTTCTTTATGCCAGTATTTTCTTGAAATAAAATTTTAAAGTTCAATTTCAAAAAATGCCGATAGGGGGCGCTTTAGACTTTGGAGTAACAAACAACTATTTTTTAACGTTATTTTTTGTATTTCTTTAAATGATTTCGAAAGCTTAGACTTAAACTTAAATTTTGATCTAAAAATCTGAGTCCTAACGAGTAGTTAAGTAGCGTAAACTGAAATTTGAAATTTGAAACCCTTCTCCCCCCAGAACAAAAATCAGTTATTCCCGATCTTTGTGTCGTAGATTAGGCTCTAACTACTGCCGCGTTTTGCTAAAATTATTCTTTATGTCAGTATTTTCTTGAAAATAAATTTTAAAGAAAATTTTCAAAAAATTCCGATAGAGGGCGCTTTAGACTTTGGAGTAACGAACAACTATTTTATACCGTTATTTTTTGTGTCTCATTAAATGCTTTCTAAAGCTTAGACTTAAATTTTCAGCCCAAAATCTGAATCGTTAGACGTGGTTAAGTTTCTGGGGAGAGGGGTTTGAAATTTCTACTCCTGAGCACAGTTCAGTTTACCATGTCCACACATTGTGTGCTGTGATACGAGGTAAAAAGACACAAATTAGGATTATGTTACCAAAGCATATTTATTAACATGTAATCACAATAAATGTTCAAAATTGTGACCACCAGAGGTTATGCACGCAGAACAACGGCGACGAATGGAACGGCGAACATTCGCGAAAACATCAGGCTTTTCGAGCACTTCCCCTACAGCGGCGGAAAGTCTGGCGACCAGTTCCTCGGGGGATTCAATGGGTGTCTCATACATAAGAGCCTTCAATCGTCCCCAAAAAAAGAAATCGAGGGGTGAAAGATCTGGCGAGCGAGCAGGCCAAGCAACAGGACCACCTCGACCAATCCATCTGTTCGGAAATGTGATGTCCAGATAGTTGCGGACGTCTCGTACGTAATGGGCTGGCGCTCCATCGTGCTGGAACCACATGACCCGCCGGATGCGTGGAGGAACAAAGTTTAACAGGTCTGGCAGCACATGTTGCAGAAATGTGAGGTATGTTTTACCGTTGAGGCGTTCAGGAAGAAGGTACGGTCCGATTAGGTGGTCTCCGAGGATTCCTGCCCAAACATTGATGGAAAAGCGTCTCTGATGAGCATGTGGATACGTAGCATGTGGATTGACATCCGCCCATACATGTGCATTGTGTGTGTTAAATGTACCTTCACGTGTGAAGGTACATTCATCGGTGAAAAGCACAGTTCGTCCAAAATGTGGATTTAGCGCGTTCTGCTGCAGAAACCAGCGGGCGAATTCAATACGATTTGGATAATCCCCTGGAGACAGTTTCTGGACTCGTTGCACATGAAACGGGAGCAAATGTTCATCCTTCAGTACCCTCCAAGTCGTGGACTGTGAGGTATCCACCTGGCTAGCCACTGTTCGTGTACTTGTACTTGGCTGCGCCGCTACTACATCCAGAATGGCTTCTGCAACAACTACTGATTCGTCCTTTTTTGCGCGACCTGCATTCGACCGGGAAGCGAGAAATGATCCCGTCTCACACAACTGTCTGTGCAAGCGCTCGAAAGTTTTGCGGTTAGGCAACCGCCTGTTAGGAAATCGCTCTCCGTACATTCGTTGTGCCTCTGCACCATTTCCATCTGCCGCTCCGTAAATTAAATGCATCTCAGCCTTTTCCTTATTCGTGAAGGGCACCATCTTCCGATTCATTACTACAGCGACTTACACTTGACTCACCGTTCAGTGGTTTTTATGCCTGAATCGTGTCGAAATTTTGCATACGTGTTCTTCTTCTTCCCCATTTGACATTTGCATACTTTCTGTTTCCTTCTTCACCCGGTGACTAGCGTCAGGAATGGAGCTTTAACGTTTGCATGAGCGACGTTTCCAACTGTGCCAGTGCCTTTATGAGTGAATTCCGACTATGCAGTCCTTGACGAAAGTTGTATTTTTGCCTCGTATCACAGCACAGAATCGTTGGGCATGGTTAAGTAGTGCAAACTGAACTATGTTCAGAAGTTGAAATTTGAACTCCCTCCCCTCGCTACTGAACCACGCTCAGCGATTCAGATTTTGAGCTGAAAATTTAAGTTTAAGTCTAAGCTTTAGAAAGCATTTAATGAGACACAAAAAATAACGGTATAAAATAGTTGTTCGTTACTCCAAAGTCTAAAGCGCCCTCTATCGGAATTTTTTGAAAATTTTCTTTAAAATTTATTTTCAAGAAAATACTGACATAAAGAATAATTTTAGCAAAACGCGGCAGTAGTTAGAGCCTAATCTACGACACAAAGATCGGGAATAACTGATTTTTGTTCTGGGGGGAGAAGGGTTTCAAATTTCAAATTTCAGTTTACGCTACTTAACTACTCGTTAGGACTCAGATTTTTAGATCAAAATTTAAGTTTAAGTCTAAGCTTTCGAAATCATTTAAAGAAATACAAAAAATAACGTTAAAAAATAGTTGTTTGTTACTCCAAAGTCTAAAGCGCCCCCTATCGGCATTTTTTGAAATTGAACTTTAAAATTTTATTTCAAGAAAATACTGGCATAAAGAAAATTTTTTGCAAAAACCGCAAACGAATAGACCAATTTTTCCATGTTTTATAATCATTTGAAATTTCGGACCCTAAACTTTAATGCCCCCTATCTCCTTGGGAATACGTCTGGGACCCTTAGTCTCCTATTTAATATTATTTGTCTTTAAGTGTACTATAACCCCTTAAAGTTCAGCCCATCTTTTATGAATCACCCTGTATATTACTTTATATACTCGTACTAAAAGTGTATTTCCTTTGAAAATGATGATTCTCTACATCAATTCACTATATTAATAATCAAAATGCATATTTGTTTTTAATTTAAAATATTTCTTTCACTTTTTTATATGAACCTATTATGCATGTTTTTTAACAATCATCTTTATTGTTATATATTTTAAAGATTTCTCATCATGACATAAATGTGTCAAATCATATGAAAATTTAAATATGATTACTGCAATTGTACATGCACTTACATACATACAGGGTATTTCACGAAGGACCCCTAACTTTGAAATTAAATAACTCGGAAACGTTGATCGATAGAAGCATGAAACTATTGGTATATTCATTAAAAAACTATTAGAATCGAAACAAAAATCTCAAATTTCAGTAAAGCATCACGTCGATAGAAAGCGCTGCAGTCAGCATTACGGATCCCTATAAAAAGAGCTCAGACATCAAGAACGCTCAGTTGTCGAAGATTTCACCGTTGAAACGTGATTGCTATCAGTGTAAAGTGAAAGAAATACCGGAATTAACACTGAAAGACATTGATTACTGCAACAATCCTTTAACACTCGACGAGCCGGAGGAGGCTATTTGTCAAGCTTGTGTGTTGATTTCCGGTTACGTACTACAGAGAGTCAAGGACAATTTCATTCTTCGTTTGCGACATATGTGTTGCGCGAAAGGAGCATATTTTGAATCGCTTTTGATGTGATACAGACAACTTATGGTTATGCTATCTGCAGCGCCATCTATCGGCGCAATTTGTTACTAAAATTTTGAGGTTTCTGTATCAGATTTTTAAGTTTTTTTAATAAACATGCCACTGGTTTCATGCTTCTATCTATCACTGTTTCCGAGTTATTTATTTCAAAGTTAGGGGTCCTTCGTGAAACACCCTGTATATTTTTGTTAACTCACACACACACACATATTTGCATGTATGTATCTATGTATGTATCTACACGGAATGTTTTTATACTAGTGTTTATATTAGGGTAGACCATTTGTATTATTGAACATGCCTAGACTTATTCCACCAGTTATGGGACATTTTTTTAAAATTTAAAATTCTCATTAAAATTCTAAAAATAAATGTACAAGAGAAATATACATAAAAGAAATATATAAAATAGCAAATAAAAGGAAACATATTTCAGAAAAATGACTTATTATCTAATTACTGACTTTCCACATTAAAAAAACAAGACATACATTCAACTGAAAAAACAAAATCTTTTTGCGATTTTTTCTCCAAATAAAAATTTAATTCTATAATGGACAAATATGTTTTCAAAAACTCGGTGTTTTTAAATTTGCAGATTTTTTTTTTTTTTTTTTTTTTTTTTTTTTTTTTTTTTTTTTAAGATAATAAATGATATTTTCTATGAGTAAACTTCGGAAGCTTTTAGAATAAATAGAAAATATGTAATTAATTTTTACGCTTCGGCAAAATGAAGTTCAATAGAAATATTAATTAAAGGCATTTTTGAGACTTGTTTACCCTTTTTTCTGAAACTAAAGTATGTTCAAATTTATTGAATAAATAGGTTTATGTTGGTTTTCTATGATAATTTATCTGCTTTAAAATTTTCTAATGGTTTTTACTTTTTGTTAGAATTGTTTTTAAATCCAGTAAATTGTATTTCGTAATCAAACTGGAAATATATTTTTTTAAATAATTTTACAGTAAACGCGGCATACATAATGAATACGTGATTAATTGTATAAGTCTTTTTCTTTATACTTTTTCAAGACTATATTTTCTTTTAAAATGTTCACTTATGATTAAGTAACAAATATGTATATTAATAATGAAATTGTATATTTACTTTTAATTTAACATTTTTAATTAATTAATTAATTAATTTTCTATAGTATTAACATATATTTGGTAGCCTTTCATTACAAAACGCTACCTATTACAGCCGTTCGGAGGAAAGCAATTTCAAAAACTTTTAGTATATTTTCCCCTATCATGACCCCAGACCCCCAAACCACCCTCCGTTCAAATGTTGATTTATATATATATATGTATGTATCCACACACACACACACACACACACACACACACACATATATATATATATGACATATGTCATGCTGTAACTCTCTTATTTATGAACCGATTCGGATGTGACTGAGGACTATAGGACATACCAAGGTCTCGACCGAGTTCGTTGGCCAGCTTCCTCCTCCATCTTGTTTCAAAATGGCGGCCAGTTAAAAATTTTAAAAAATTCAAAAATTCAAAAAGATGTACAAAAATTTATAAACTGAAATAATTGTTTCTGTTAAGTATTAGAACATCATACAAGGAATCTGGAAAATTTTTTGTTTTGGCTATAGCTTAAAAAATGGCTGAGATATGGCAGTTTAAATTCTAAGGGGTCTGAGATTTTGAAACAATCTGATATTTGTTATGCTGTAACTATCGTATTTATGAACCAATATGAATGTGACTGATCATGTGTACATAGCATACCAAGGTCTCAACCCAGTTCGTTAGTCAGCTTCATTCGCCATTTTGTTTCAAAATGGCGAAAAGTTAAAAATTTGTAATTTTTTTAAAAATTCAAAAAGATGTATAAAAAATATAAATTGAAAAAGTTGGTTCCGTTAAGTGTTAGATCGTGATACAAGGATTCCGGAACATGTTTTGTGTTGGATTTATATTAAAAATTGGCTGAATTCTAGGGCGGCTGACATTTTGAAACAATCTGATTTTTCTTATGCTGCAACTCTCATGCTGAAATTCGCTTTGAAATTCTGTATTAATGAAAACGGGGATTCAATCTTCTATAATCGTGTTCCAAGCATTTTAGCTTCGGGTGTTTGAGTAAAATGAATTGAATTTTTAAAAACATGGACCATGAAATTTACTGTTTCCTGCCGGTACAGGCCGGAAGGACTTTTGAATAATGTTTTCAATTTTACCAAGATGTTTATTGCTATCTGTATTTTTATAATGTCTATCATCATGACCTAATTGTTGTCCAATTATATGAAAATTTATAATTTAATTAACTTAGCATACACGCGCATAGGTATGTGTTTGTTCACAAACACACACACACACACACACACACACACACACACACACATACACACATGTATATATATATATATATATATATATGTATACCATGCCTTTGAATTCAAAATACAGCAAACAAGTTCTAGCAACAAAATTAACCAAATCTCCATTCTTTTAAAGATTGGTAAGTATAAAGTGTATACAGAACACTAATAACTTAATAAATCATTAACAAATTCAAACGTCAAATTGCCGAAGCTCCAATACAAAGACGACATGCTATCAAATATACATAATATTTTTAATGAAAAATTAGAAAATAAATATTTAAAATGATAAAAGATGCCAGTTACACTCAGAAAAAGAAATTGATTAAAACTACAAAACATTTTGGTTGAGTACATTTTGGTTGTTTTAGCAAAATTGGAGTAAAATTGAACCATTTTACTTCAATTAACAAAACATTTTTGCTGACGATACAATTTTTTTTTTTTTTTTTTTTTTTTTTTTGGAATTGCAAAAAAAAAAGTGATTTTCAAGAAAAAAAATTTTTTTGTTGATTCAAACAAAATTTCCATTGACCTATATTTAAACAAAATTTTTGTTTAAATATGGGTCAATAAAAATTTTGTTTAAATCAACAAAAAAAAAATTTTTTTTTGCAATTCCAAAAAAAAAAAAAAAAAAAAAAAAAATTGTATCGTCAGCAAAAATGTTTTGTTAATTGAATAAAATGCTCCAATTTAACTCCAATTTTGCTAAAACAACAAAATGTACTCAAAAAATATGTTTTGTAGTTTTAATCAGTTTCTTTTTCTGAGTGTACATTTAACTATCACATACGAACACAAAATGGAATTTAGATATCATATAATAGTAAAATGGAATTCGAAAGAAAAAAAAAAGAATGGAGACAAATGCATAATCCTCATATCGGCAGTACACTGCACATGTCGAAAAATAATGCAATATTTCATAAAATATACTGGCAAATTTGCTAAGAACAGTATATTTCTGCCGAAAATATTGCATTACTATAAGAAAGCAAAAGAAAATAACAAAGGAAAAATATATAGTAATAAAACAAAATTACTCATAAACAATTATTTGTATATCATACGAAACAAAAACAGCATCTTAACTACATTTGAATTGAGCACATGAGATTGCAAAAAAATTGTATGACTACGGTTATAGTAATTTAAATGAGACAATTATAAAAGAAAGAAATTCCATAAAATACATTAAACAAAGACGAAATCGGCGGAGAAACAATAGTAATTGGAATTCGACCATATAAGCTGATTTTTGAAAATGTGGCACAGTCAATTTTTCCAAACGTAATCATGGCATTGAAAATATATAAATATCTAGAGATCACAAACTCTATTGCTGATGGTAGTTTTACAAAATTAAAGTTTCTAAAATACTGTTATCGATTTTTTTAATGTTTTTCAAGATATATTAAGGAATCCTATATATATATATATATATATAATATTTTGTTTAATACATTTTTCCTATTAATTCACTTATTTCCATCTTAAAGCACTTTTTGTTTACTTTCCTCATCTGAAAATTCCACTATTCAACACCTAATATCTTAGTTTTTACGTATCAAAATTAGTTTAATTTTGGAATGTTATTTTTCTTTCATAAGACTTTTTTTTTTTTTGACAGGGCAACATTTTAAGATTTTTCGCACTGTTTTAAGTATTTTATAGTTATTTTTTTAATATGCAGTTAAATAGTGCCATCGAGTTCACCGATTATCTGGTACACTATACCACATTGCCTATCTTCCTTGTCTATGTGTTTCTATGCACTCACCAGTAAAACAGAGCTTGAAGCCGCAGCGGTTGTCTGATGTCCTCAGAGCCCCAGGCACAAGACTTCTCGCTTTTTGAAGTGCTAAATTTCCGGTATGGACTATGTCAGAAGCCTGTTCAAAAACGTTTCGAATGATACCTCATTCATCGTTGTATGTTTTGCATGTGTATAGAAAAAGGGATGTTGACAACAGAAATAATATATGTGATCTGGATTGTTTTTTCATAATTGAAATGAAAGCTTTTTTCAGATCAATGTTGCCACAAAAATAAAATACCTCATTATATGATACTCAACAGTAATTATAAAATATAATAAATAGTACAAAGCAAGTAAAATGTGACTTTTCTCACGGGTTATTTTATATTTACGATTCAAAGCGAAAATTAAAATTGAAACGTTTAGAAGAAATTAAATATTATTCATTGATCGAAACAGTGGTATTTTACACAAGTGTAGCATAAAAGCAACAATTTTCCGGTACTGAATCCAGTTTTTAAAGAGGCCGCTTAAGTGTCGGGAAAAGGCGTACGAACGTTGGACGGTCGCGCGCGCCACGTATTCGGCGGTCGTAATTTAAACTCTCAGAAGAGAATTGTTTTCGCTGGTTCTCTTACTTGAAGTGCTGTGTAGATCATCATTACCTTCTGGAATATTTGTGTTGTCAAGGAGTTGGATTTAATTTAACCAAATTTAATGAATTTCAACTTTATGTAACTCAATAACGTCTTGGAATTTACTTGTCAACTTTAGATATATTGAAAATTTATATACTTAAGATTCTGAAGCCTTTCTTATAGAACTGTAAGATGTTTCTACCGTAATAAAAATATTGATCTTAACTCGTTACTTAGACTATGGGAAACTTTTTCCGGATAAAAATCCTAGCCTATACTGTCCGAATCACGTGATTACCAATCTAATTATTAGATTCTGCATTTTTACTAAGAACCGAATCACGACATTTTAGTTGGACTGCGATCTCGGAATCATCTGTTAAATTCCAACTTGAAACAAAAATACAGACCTGTGGTATAGCATCACTACCAAAAGTAAATAGATCTACATTTACTATAAAATTTGCACTAATTAAGTGAATTGTTATATATTTAGTAAAGTTTACTTTAAAAAAGTAACAGACATTTATTTATTTAAAAGTGATGTTTTCAAAATGAAAAATATAGCACGACAGAAGTACACAAAACAACAAATAAAATCTAAAATACATCATAAATATAACATATTAACTAATTACTGACTTTGCGCATTAAACAGAAAAAAAGTTTTCTATTAAATTTAAAAAACGAAAATCCTTATATCTTGTTGCAAACATTTATCCAAATGCAAATTTAACATTTTAATGTAAATATCTGTTTTCGAAAATTTGTATTTTTTAATTGCACAAAATATATTTTAGAAAAAATTAATAAATGATATTTGCTATGAATAAACTTCGGGAGATTTTAGAACAAATATTAAAATATGTAATTAATTCTTACGCTACGGAAAAACAAACTTCAAGAGAAATGTTAATTAAAAACATTTTTGAGAAACCGTGTTTGCTATTTTCTTCTGGAAATACTGTCTCTTCAAATTTATCGAATGATTAGATTTATGTTGGGACTATCTGATAATTTTCTGCTGTAAAATTTTCTTAGCATTTTTACTTTTTGTTAGAAAGTTTTCTGAAGTCAATAAATTGCATTTCATAATCAAACAGAAAACTTTAAATGTTATTTTAAGATAAACTTGGCATAACTGTAATCTCGACATGATTTAACTGAACATATTTATCTATACTTTCTATGAACTGTTTTTTTTCTCTCTTAAAATTTTTATTTCTGATTAGGTAAGAAAGAGCTTTTAAAATAAGAACAATTATTATTAAAAAAAAAAAATCTTTCATTTTTTGCGATATTCATATATTTTAGCGGCCATTTTAACAAATTTATTGTTATAGTTATTGTTACATTCATATGTTTAACATTTTTCATTATGAGCTAAGTGGACCAATTATATATAAATTATGCAACATGATAACTGAACTTACATATTGGACTGTTCGAAAAGTTCTTTCCGTTTAGGAAAGTTGGTTCATACTGGAAAATTCTGTTATTTTACTATCGGACATTAATTCCGATCTCTAATAGTCTAATAATTGGCGGGCAGAATTTTCCGGTATGAATTGGTTTTCCCAAACAGGAGGAATTTTTGGAAAAGCAAAATACTTATATGAGCTTGTTATCACACGCACACGGACACAGACACAGTCACGCACACAAAAGCATAAATGCGTATGTGTGTGCGCGCACCACGTCATACTTTCCTGCAAGTTCATAATTAAATAGAACATTGGTATTATTCAGTGAATTTATAATTATTCAATATAAAATCAATAAATTTACCATAACATCTGGCGTATAACCAGTCGATCAAACAAATGCATTTAAGTGCAAATATTTTATTTAATAAATGAAGGCATACCATATACAGTGTTAAAGTAAAGTACATTTTGTTAAATACACAGTTTGGATCTAAACAAGTTTGTTTGAACCGCAGATTATACGCTAGAAATTACGGTACTTTTAATCCATTCATTAAACAAATATGAGACCTTTATTTATTTAAAAGTTATGTTTTCAAGATTAAAAAATCGCTAATAATAAAATAAAAACAAAATACACAAAATAATATGTAAAAACAAACGCTTCAGAAATATGACATATTATCAAATTACTAGCTATACTCATAAAAAATACAAAGTTTCTATTAAACTGAGAAAACAAAATCTTTATATATTTTTGAGAACATTTCTCCAAATGAAAATTTAACGCTTTAAAACAAATATATGCTTTCGAAAATTCGTGTTTTTAAATTTGCACAAAATAGTTTTTAGAAATAGTTAATAAATGATGGTTTCTGTGCATAAACTTCAGAAGATTTTAGAACAAACAGAAAATAAGTAATTAATTTGTGCGCTTCGGCAAGACAAACTCCAAGAGAAATATTAATTAGAGTCATTTTAGAGAAACCGCATTTACTGTTTTCTTCTGTTCAAATTTATCGCAGATCTAGATCTACGTTGGGTTTCTCTGATAATTTTCTGGTTTAAAATTTCTTACTTTTATTTATTTTTTATTTTTTCTGTTAGAAAATTTTCTAAAGCTAACAAATTGCATTTCATAATCAAAACTGAAAATAACTCAATTTAAGAGTAGTTTTAATGATTAACTATATGTATATTTCTGTATGTATACATTCTGAAAGCTGTTTTTCTTTTGAAATTTTGATTTTTGATTAACAAAAATAACCAAAATAACTTTTTATTATTTTGAAGCAGTCGTTTCAATTTTCGGCGATGTTAACATAATTTGCAAGAAACTTCAGTAATTTTATCACCATATTTATTATTATATCTATTTTTTTAGGTTTTTCCATTATAGCTTAAGTTTTCGAATTATATGAAAATTAAAAACGTGATTAACGTAACGTTTAAGCACATACATACAAATGTTTGTTATCACACATGCACAAACACACGTGTGCGCGCTGGCTTTTGTGTGTCAATCAAATCTGTTTAATGTTTTTATACAACTTCATACTAAGATAGACTATTTGTATTAATGAGCATGTTTAGTTTTTTAAAATTGAAATCTGACCATATCCTTGTTAAATTTGAGAGTACATTTAGGAGGATTCAAGTGAAATACCAGCGATGCGGTAAAGAACAAGTTCCCTGCCGAACTCTGATGTAAATTAGTCTGTAAGGTGGTCAGCGGTCTCTCTCTTGGAGGCAATGATCAAAATTTGCTATGAATTTAACGGTTGTTAAACACTCTTGGATGAACATCGAACCTTGGTAGGTTAAGAGGAGAGAGGCACAAAGTTAGAAAAGTCCTTCCGGCCTGTACCGGGAGGAAAAGGTAGCTTTCCTATATCTTCGTTTTAAAATTTTAGCTAATGATACTCGAAAACAGCAAGCTAAAATGCAAAAGATTCGTTAATACTGAATTTGAATAAGAAATTTGCCAAATTATTGAGCTATAGCCAAGTTGGTTTCATTTATGAAGACTTATTTCGGTCGCCAAATTTGGCTATATTTCGCCAAATGTCGCCAAGTTTGGCGAGAAATTGACGCTAACGGATATGAATATATAGTTTTATGCGTATGATTGGGAAAATGATTACAACAATGAAAGATAATAATTTTCGAGAAGTCGCGTTCACATCTTCAACATTTGAACGGAGTAATCAACATTTCAACCAATCAACATTTGAACGGAAAGTGGTTTTGGGGTCTGGGGGTCATGATCGGTGAAAATATACCGCAATTTTCCGGAATTGCTTTCCTCCAAACTGCTGCAATAGGTAGTTTTATACTTTTAGGTAGCTTTCAATACAAAAAAGTATAAAGCTTCCGGAAAATTTCGATATATTTTCACCGATCATGACATGACCCCCAGACCCCACAACCACACTCCGTTCAAATGTTGATTTATATATATAGATATATCCATATATATATCTGACCTATGTCATACGATAACGCTCGTATTTATAAATCGATTTTGATGAAACTAATTGTGTGTATTAAGGTCACCAATGTCTCAACCGAGTTCGTTGGCCAGCTTGGTCTGCCATTTTGTTTCAAGATGGCGGCCATTTAAAAATTTAAAACTAAAATAAATATACAAAAATGTTAAAAATTCAAATTTATTTTTTAATTACGTATTAGGCCTTGATACAAGGATCCCAGAGCATTTTTTGGTTTA
Organism: Maratus michaelseni; assembly: GCA_963931845.1. Taxonomy (NCBI): domain Eukaryota; kingdom Metazoa; phylum Arthropoda; class Arachnida; order Araneae; family Salticidae; genus Maratus; species Maratus michaelseni. The sequence goes on along the minus strand of OZ007590.1, from coordinate 344,634,474 downwards.
CGTCTATCTTAAAAAATGGCTGAGATAGAGCAGTTTGAAATTCTAGGGTGACTGACATTTTGAAACAAAACAGCACATTAACGTGATTACTCGCAAATTATTTTCTTTCATTGTTGTAATAATTTTCCCAATCATACGCATAAAACTATATATTCATATCCGTTAGCGCCAAAATTGGCGACATTGGCGTCAAAAGTGGCGACAAAAGTGGCAAAATTTGTGACATTAATTTGCGACCAAAATAAGTCTTTATAAATGAAGCCAATTTGGCTATTGCTCAATAATTTGGCGAAATTCTTATTCAAATTCAGTATTAACTAATCTTTTGTAAACGTTTCTTTGCATTTTAACTTGCTGTTTTCGTGTAGCATTAGCTAAAATTTTAAAACGAAGATATAGGAAAGCTACCTTTTCCTCCCGGTACAGGCCGGAAGGACTTTTTTGTATTGAAAGCTACCTAAAAATATCCACTTGCGGCAAGGATCAAAATTATGGTGAAACCTTTTGGTTAAAAATCAGTCTCATCAATGTGGTGCATTGATAAAGAAAAACTATATTACTAGTATGCTCTTGGAAAAGATAGTGGACACTTGCAGCAGTGCATACGCATTATTGTGATAGCACAGATATCGGGATGTCTTGTTGAACATTGAATATTTAACCTGTTAACCCTACAGTGCATGCATTTTTCTTTTAGAATTGTGTTTTTTTTTATACTTATATTAAAAATTGGACACCAGAAATTTTAAGATAGATTTTTAACTTTATTTAGTAGCATATTTATGTTATTTTTACAGGATTAATATTTCTATATCAATATAGTGGTTGCGAAGAACTTGATTTATTTACTAAAAGTTAAATAAAAAGTGTTGCCAGTTGGATGCACTATGCATTTAAGGGTTAACTGGGGGATAAACTTTTGTTCAACTGATATGCCTCTGGTTACCAACGGGGCACACTCCCACCAGTAAAAGAGAATTTTTTTTTCTTATTCGTGGCAGTTTTTTGCATGAATAGGGCGCTTTAATAACACGAAAATTTCTATTAGAAATTTACTCGTGGAAGTAATGCGTTCAGAATATTACGGTAATAGTTCGTGTATGACGAAATATTTTGTCATACCCAGCAGTTAGCAGATTAATAGGTTGCAGTTTATGCTATTCAACGTTCTAGTGCTATTAATTATTAACATTACTTTCAGATAATTGATTCTTATAGTATAATTGATTCTTAAAGTATTGTTATGCTAATCACGTAGGAACGTACTACAGAATCGTAGTGGTCTTAAGATGCCAAATGAAATTTTTTTCATAAGATGATTTCCAGAAATAGACTGATTTGAATTTGAAGAAAGGAAGAAATGCAATTAATCAGAAAATATTAGGCATGCACATGCACATGCTTCCAACGCCCACGTTCTCCGAACATCATACTTGTATAACTGTTTTCGTCTTTGAGCAATTTTAAGCAATAAAAACGTTTGGATACCGGAAATTTTTCATGACATATAGCAGACAGTTTTTTTAGAAACGGGCTCATAAGACTGAATTTCGTCGCTGCAAATACAAACGAAAAGGTATTTTGTAATGTTTTTAAAAAACCTAGAAATTGCGTCTGTTGACGCACTTTATTTAAAATCTTTTAATAAAAAAATAGTGTTCAATAGATTTTCTCCGAATCTTGTATATAAATTGTGCAAACTATTGCAATTTTTAATTATTTTTTAAATGAACAATTCTTAAATTTAAAATGCTGCTTTCTATTCATTATTTAACAAGTTAAACTTAAAATTTCAGAATTAAACAAAATGTATCGATTTTTCGCAAATGGTTTTACGTGTTTATTATTAATTTACAAGAATTAAGATTTACTGAATACTTTATCAACAGTAAATATATAAAATTATTTAATTGTAATTCTTGGAAAGATAAATTTATCATTGCTTTGATAGTGTCGTGCTTAAAATTAATAACTATTTCACGAAATTTCCTTTTATTAATAAACCTTTTATGAAACAATTTTGGAAGACAATGATCGAAGATAATTCAATCTCATACTCTCCTTAAGTGCTGCTACCAAAGTTATGAGATTGGTTCATTATTCATTAAAAGTTCAAGTTATTTCTTTGAAATTAATACCAATTTAAGACAAAACTTATTTCTGAAACATTTCCATGCTGTTATTTGTGACACTATTTAGAACAGTTAGCAGCACAGTATAAGTTGTAAATAAAAATTCTCTTAAGATAATCTCTTAATTTTTTCCTATTTCGTATTTTTTTCTACTTTGACAGCTCCAACTTGTAACACTCTTTCGCCACAAGCTTTCTTTTTCATAAAATTGAATATAAATTGCGCAGAAAATTAAAAACATTATAAACATACATTTTAAATCGAACTTATTGAAAGCAATCATCGAAGTTTTGCATTTGACAACAAAATGCTTATTTGAGTTAGATTTTTGCTCAAGTGTCAGTTACTGGTTAGGTGTCAATAACTGGGGGTTTCACCCTGTATTTTCTGAAAGTGAATCCCATCTTTCTCAAGAAGAAAATAATGCGCAGAAATTTAAAAAAAAAACATGAAACTTATCCTTTTTACAAAAATCAATAATTAGTAAAAAGTAATAAGATATAGTTTTGCAATCTCGTAATGTAGACATTTTGAAATAATATATGTGTTGAAGCTTTTGTCACATCCTTATTGTAATTTGATTTTTACTGAAAGAAAAAAATACAATATGGGACATAATTTTACTGGCATTTACGCATTAAAGACAGAAATTGTAACTTTCTTTAAATGATATATTCATATTAAACGTAATCTTGAAATAAATTAATATTGCGATATCAACGGACCTTGGCATTTAAGGATAATAGAAACACATTCTTTAATAATTAATGTTGATTCACGAAAAAGTTGTTAAAACTAGGATATTTTTTTTTATTGACAATTTTCCAAAATTAGTATAATGCCTTATGTGAAAAGGCTTCCACAGCAATGATGCATGAATAGAATTATTGAATTTTCGGAAATTTTCTGATAATTTTTTAATTGCTAACTAATTCCACTAGGCCGTAATTGCAGCTGAAAGCTTTTGATGAAATAATTTTGAAAGAACATCTAACTCCATTATTTAGAAAAGTAAAATACTTCTAGCAAAACTGTAAGGTTATTTTTAACACTTCCCAACATAGTTGAAATGTGTTTATGAATTCGGTTTGTCTGTCTGTCTGTCCGTGCTTTAATTCGCGTAAATATATTCGGATTTTCATGCAACTGATATATGTTATTGAGGTTTAATATGACATGTTCGGTATTGAAAATGAAGTGTGTAGCACTTACAGGTTTTTTTTACAGAGATACTCAAAAGAATTCCGTTACATTACGGTCTATGGGGAGGGGCGGGAATCATTTGCGGTTCATTGTAATGAGGTTACACAATTTTAAACATATTGAAATTGATATATATCAATCAGGTGCATTACAAGAGGTTTACTATAAAATACTGTGTATATAGCATTCATCGTTCATTTACGGGGACACACAAAACAATTCGGTACCGTCTGTTAACAATAATTGTGGAAGTGCGTTTTCAGTTTCTGAATAAGTTTTTAAATTTAACTCATTTTTGTCTATTACTTGGTGTTTATAAATTCTATAGATCATATACAGGCCAAGCACAAAAGTTCTCAAGTACATTTCCGTGTATTGTCTGAAATTTCTGAAGGGGAATTTTAAACTGTGCTACGAGTTTCCTAACTGAACTAAAATTTAGCATTATATGTAGCATATATAAAAATCTATAGATCATATACAGGGCTACACAAAGGAATTTGGATATTTTTCGGAATTTTGTTTGTAATTCCTCAAATTGGGTTCTTAAATATGTTATGCGTTTGCCATATTGTTTATTTAGATGTCATCTTTCACCTTATTAAACGGTTAAAATTTGTAAAATTATTTTGGAAGTGTTGAAAAGTTTTACATATGCTTGTTTTACTATATTATTCTATGCTTGCCGTATGATTTTTCGTTTTTGTTTATATTCAAGATATTCCAAATTTTCTCGAACATGTGATCTAGCCCAATGATTTTCGCTTGCCCGAAACTCGTAGGATACAAAATTTATTCAAAATCGTTAGAGACGTTTTTTAGATAAATTAATTTGACCTGCTTTGAGCCCAAAATGACCCACTAATCGAAAGTTCTCGAACATGTGACCCAGCCCAATAGTCTTCTCGTGCCCGAAAATAGTCGGATACAAAATTTCGTCAAAATCGTTGAACCGTTTTTTAGATACAATTAGCTTGACCATGACCAAAAATGACCCAAAATGACCCACTAATTGAATTTTTTTGAACATGTGACCTAGTCCAACAGTCTTCTCGTGCCCGAAAACCATTGGATGCAAAATTTAGTGTAAATTGAGCCACTTTTTAGATCTTGACCCACAATGACCCAGAAATGACCCACTAATCGAATTTTCTTGGACATGTGACCTAACCCAATGATTTTATCGTGTTCGAAACTCGTGGGACACAAAATTTAATCAAAATCGTTAGAGCCGTTTTTAAATAAAATTTATTTGACCCGCGTTGACCCAAAAATGACCCACTAATAGAAAGTTCTCGAACATGTGACCCAGCCCAATAGTCTTCTGGTGCCCGTAAATGTTCGGATGCAAAATTTCGTCAAAATCGTTTGAAACGTATTTTAGATACAATTAGCTAGACCATGACCCAAAATGACCCACTAATCCAATTTTCTCGAACACGTGACCTAGCCCAATGGTTTTCTGGTGCCTCAAAACGGTAGGATATGAAATTGCGTCAAAACCGTTAGAGCCGTTTTTAAGATAAAATTTGCATATATATATATACACTATAATGCCATAATTGATGGGAACTTTCAGATTTAGACATTTTTTCGAATATTTTAAAATATACATGTCAGATTCTTTTGGGATATTAGGATTAAAAAGAACAGGTTTGACTTTATATTTATCAATGTTGATTTGATAAGTGCGACAATTAGGGGACCAACAAAAAATTAAAGAATAAAAATAATACTTGGGATCACCCTGTAAAATAAAATGCACGAAATGATTTACCGCTACAGAATATACATAGGCAGACATTGTATAATATGTGTACTCATTTGTGTAAGAATAGCATGCATAATTATAGAGATATAGCGATTTTTTTAAAAAATTAAAAAAATTCTTGCATGTTTTTTGCTTATAAAATACAGGGTTTTTAACCAAATTTAACGTCAGTTTCAGAAAAATTGACAAAATGTAGTAGAAATCATATAGTGTGATTGAAATATAAATATATTAAATATTTAAGGAAATATGGGCAGTTGCATGAAATAATTTTTATCTGCGCATGCGCGAACGATAACAAAAAACTTTTTACCTACTTTAATACTTAACACTATGGAGCAACTTATAAAAAAAATGTAGTCAAATATCGTAAAAATTCAGAGAGATATCGGCGTTAGAGTAAGCTGTTTTTTAGTTTCTGACTAAAACTCGCTGAATGATAGGGGATTGTCCACAAATTGATATTTTTAAGTTATCTGGCAGCGTTCGTAGAAAATTTTTAGAAAAAACAATTTAATTATAACTTACGCTTATGTTTAAGAAGATTTTGACTCTAAACTACGAAGAAAAAGAAAATATAGTTCATACATTCATTACATCTAGGTAAATTGAGGATTTTATGGTAAAATTTTGTGAAATTTAGCCCAATACGCAAAACACTCTACAGTAAATTTTCGAGAAATTACGTTTTGCGTATTAGACCAGTAAAATTAGGAAAGTTTGCCATAATACATGCTAAGATATAAAAATTAGTACAGTTGTTCATTGATGACTACTGATGACTATGTAAAAAATCCTGATGGATAGGAGGTGAGTGGGGGGGGGGGTGAAGGGTTAAAATAAATTACTTTTTTTAGTTTTTTACAAAAATCTCAGAAACTGTTGGTTTTCATGAAAAAATTGCTCCGATATAAATTAAAGAACATAAAATTCTCTACAAATGAGAGTTATATACAGTGGAACCCCGATTATCCGTCAGCCAGAAAACTGGAGCTTTGACGGATTTTCCGCAAAAATTCACTTTAATTTCAATTTTATTTACTTAATGTCGCCATACTAATTGCTACAGAGATAAAAATTGGTACAGTTGTCCCGTGATGGCTACTAATGACTATGTAAAATGTCCTGATGGATAGGAAGTGAACGAGGGGAGGGAGGGGGGCAAAATACTTTTTTAGTTTTTTGCAAATATCTCAGAAACTGTTGGTTTTCATGAAAAAATTACTCTGACGTAAATTAAAGAACGTTAAATTCTCTACAAATGACAGGTATATACAGTGGAACCTCGATTATCCGTCAGTTACGAGATCAGAGCCTTGACGGATTTTCCGCAAAAAAAAAAATCACTTTAATTTCAAATTTATTAAATACCAATGGATCCGTGCGAAAATTTCGCACTGCGGTCTAATATTTTTTAACAATATCTAATATTTTTTAGACTAAGGTTTAATTTTCTAAAGGGAAATTAAGGACTAAAAATATCTGCAAACAACATTAGTCAAGCCAGAATACCATCTAATTTATTACATCAAAGTAACTATTGAAACAGCCCATTGATTTCCAATACTGTGATATTATTATGGATGGTGTTTCTTTCTTCACAAAGTCCCTTGGTCAAGAGGTTCCACTTTTATTTCAATGTGTGAAGTTTACAACAAATATATCTCTACACATTATAAAGGAAAAGGCTGTTCAGTGGTTTTTGATGGCTACTCCGACATTGCCAACAGCACGAATTCAGCAGAGCAAAACCGAAGATGTGCACTGAAGAAGTCCGTGGATATTAATTTCAACGGGGACAACAGAGGTTACCGTCAACCAAGATCTTCCTTTCAAATGAAAAGAACAAATCAAGATTAACTGCTGTGCTTTCTTCCAAATTGAAGGAGAATGGAATATCTTGCCGGGAGAGTACTGGCAATGCAGATACCCTAATTGTAACAACAGCCATTGAAATATCTTCTTCTAGTGGCAGAGTGGCAATTGTTGGTGAGGATGTTGATCTTGTTGTCCTCCTAATCGCCCTAACTCCGCTCGAACAAGAAATTTTCGTTAAGCCAAGTAGTGGAAGAATTGAAAAAAATATTATTTTCTCACAACAGTTAATTCAAGAAACAAGACTGAAAGACATCATTCTAGTCCTTTATGCATTCACTGGATGTGATACGACGTCAGCCGAATTCAAAAAGTGGAAAACAAAAATTTTCCAGCTGTTTCAGCAATGTGAAGAGGTACACAAAATTGCTGACCATGATGCTGTTGTAGAAGCAGGAAACCAACTTTTTTCTTTAGATTGTATGAAGCACCTCCCACATCTACATCTCTCAATACTTTCCGATACCATTCTTTCGCCAAATCTAAATCGAATGTCAAACCTGACATTTCAATCCTTCCACCAACAGGAGTAGTGGCTAGAAAATATTCTATCCGAGTGTACCATCAGGTGCAGCTGTGGTTTGGCCAGTAACAACATGCCGAACTCTGGGGCTGGGAACGAAAGCAGAATCGTCTGGTTCTTATTACAACTAAGGAACTGATCGCACCTGAGGCTGTCTTAAATACCATCTTCTGCATATGCGCCACTGGGTGTGGAGCTAAGTATGGGTACAGGAAAGCAGCCATTAACTGCACACTCATCTGCAACATTTGCCATGGTGACTGTCTGAATGCAACACTTATAGCTATAAATATAGATCAACAGGACGAGGAAGACGATGAAGATGTGATTATGGATTCAGTCATGATGAGAACGCCTTCTAATGTACCGTCCACTTCAGTTGATGATGATGTGTCAAGAAAGAAAGAACATTATGACATAGTAAGTATTTGCTTAATGATAAATTATTACTTTCATTGTTCTCAATTATGTTTTGTCGCGCTTACACAGTTTCACGTGAAATAACATTTTATTAATGATAAATATAAATATTTGTCTTCAGTACCAGGGTGATAACAACAGGACAAGGAAGAAGATGAGGTGATGATTATGAATCCTAACAATCCATCCACTTTCATAATTACACAATATTTACTAAAATTATAAATTAATATGTACCTACTTTTAGTTTTCTCCAAGTTTTATATACGCAATTATAATATTTCACATTCATAAACATTTCATTAATAATAAATATTTTTCTTTCATAAACAACTTACCTGGCATTATTTCATGCAATATTGCAGTATTGAAGTGTTTACTGTCTTCCTTTTTATTTTGCAACAATATTTAATAAATTTGAATAGACATTGAGTAAATAAAAATCAAATTAAAGTAATTTTTTCCGGAAAATCCGTCAAGGCTCAGATTTTCTGAATGACGGATAATCGAAAGTCTACTGTAAATACCTGTCATTTGTAATGAATTTTGTGTTCTTTAATGTCAGAGTGATTATTTGATGAAAGCCGACAGTTTCTGAGATATTTGTAAAAAACTAAAAAAGTATTTTGCCCCCCCTTCCCTCCCGTCGTTCACTTCCTATCCATCAGGACTTTTTGCATATTCATTAGTAGCCATCACGGGACAACTGTACCAATTTTTATCTCTGTAGCATTTATTATGGCGACATTAAGTAAGTAAAATTGAAATTAAAGTGAATTTTTTGCGGAAAATCCGTCAAATCTCCGGTTTTCTGGCTGTCGGATAATCGAGGTTCTACTGTATATAACTCTCATTTGTAGAGAATTTTATGTTCTTTAATTTATATCGGAGTATGTTTTTCATGAAAACCAACAGTTTCTGAGATTTTTGTAAAAAACTAAAAGAAGTTATTTATTTGAACCCCCCCCCCCCCACTCACCTCCTATCCATCAGGACATTTTACATAGTCATCAGTATGCCTTCAATGAACAACTGTACCAATTTTTATCTCCTTAGCATGTATTATGGCAAACTTTCCTAATTTTACTGGTCTAATACGCAAAACGTAATTTCTCAAAAAGCTATTGAAATATCACTATAAAAATTAAATTGCAAGTTATTGACTCATAACTTGTGAAAAATGTATAATATATCTTAGATTTTAGTTTATCCTCTTCACTACTGGCATACAAATTACGTGTATACAGAAAATACATATATATGCGATAGAATTTACTGTAGAGTGTTTTGCGTATTGGGCTAAATTTCACAAAATTTTACCATAAACTCCTCAATTTACCTAAATGTAATCAATGTATGGACTATATTTTCCCTTTCATCGTAGTTTAGAGTCAAAATCTTCCTAAACATAACCGTAAATTATAATTAAATAGTTTTTTCTAAAAATTTGCTCCGAACGCTGCTAGATAACTTTAAAATAACAATTTGTGGACAATCCCTTATCATTCAGCGAGTTATAGTCAGTAACTGAAAAACAGCTCACTCTAACGCCGATATCTCTCTGAATTTTTACGATATTTGACCGATGAGCCTATATACAAAATTTGAAGAAAATCGGATAATTCTCCATGAAAAATATATTCATCTAAATTAAGGGGGGAGGATAACCCCCCACCCCCTTTACCCTCTTTATACTTAACCAAAGAACCCCCAAAACTAATCAGGAAAGCGCCTTATCACAATGAACCTATATACAAAATTTGAAGAAAATCGGATAATTCTGCATGAAAAATTTATCTAAATTAAGGGGGGGAATTGACCGCTCTTATCCCTTTTATACTTAACCAACGAACCCCCAAAACTAATCAGGGAAGCGCCTTATCATAAGGAACCTATATCCAAAATTTGAAGGAAAACGGTTATTTCTATCAAGAGTTATCGCGTTACGTACATACAGAACGGGCGGGCACATTAGCTCTCAGGCTTTGATAGCCTGTGAGCTAAAAATAACAATTTGTGGACAATCCCTTATCACTCAACGAGTTTTAGACAGAAACTAAAAAACAGCTCACTCTAACGCCGATATCTCTCTGAATTTTTACCATATTTGACTGCTTTTTTTTATAAGTTACTCCATAGTGTTGAGTATTAAATTAGCAAAAAGTTTTTTGTTATCCTTCGCGCATGCGCAGATAAAAATTATTTCATACAACTGCCCATATTTCCATAAATGTTTAATATATTTATATTTCAATCACACTATATGATTTCTACTACATTTTGTCAATTTTTCTGAAACTGACGTTAAATTTGGTTAAAAACCCTGTATTTTATAAGCAAAAAACATGCAAGAATTTTTTTAATTTTAAAAAAAAATCGCTATATCTCTATTAATATGCATGCTATTCTTACACAAATGAGTACACATATTATGCAATGTCTGCCTATGTATATTCTGTAGCGGTAAATCATTTCGTGCATTTTATTTTACAGGGTGATCCCAAGTATTATTTTTATTCTTTAATTTTTTGTTGGTCCCCTAATTGTCCTACTTATCAAATCAACATTGATGAATATGAAGTCAAACCTGTTCTTTTTAATCCTAATATCCCAAAAGAATCTGACATGTATATTTTAAAATATTCGAAAAAATGTCTAAAACTGAAAGTTCCCATCAATTATGGCATTATAGCGTATATATATGTAACCACACACAAGATTTGCTCGTATTAGAATATACGAGCAGGGAAGACCGAGCTAAGCTCGGTCAAAATTAAATTTGAGTTCAAATATCATGACCCATGACCAAAATGACCCACTAATTGAATTTTCTCGAACATGTGACTAAGCCCAACAGTCTTCTCGTGCCCGAAAACCATAGGATGCAAAATTTAGTTAAATAGTCTGAGCCGTTTTTAAGATAAAATAGCTTGACCCATAATGACCCATGACCAAAATGACCCACTAATCGAAATTTCTCGAACATGTGACCTAGCCTAATAGTCTTCTTGTTCCCTAAACCTGTAGGGTTCTAAATTTATTTCAAATCCTCTGAACCCTTTTTAAGATAAAATTGCTTGACCCATAATGACCCACGACTAAAATGACCCACTAATTGAATTTTTTCGAACATGTGACCTAGCCCAACCGTCTTCTCGTGCTCGAAAACCATTAGATGCAAAATTTAGTGTAAATTGAGCCGCTTTTTAGATCTTGACCCACAATGACCCAGAAATGACCCACTAATCAAATTTTCTCGAACATGTGATCTAGCCCAATGATTTTCGCGAGCCCGAAACTCGTAGGATACAAAATTTATTCAAAATCGTTAGAGCCGTTTTTTAGATAAATTAATTTGACCCGCTTTGACCCCAAAATGACCCACTAATCAAAAGTTCTCGAACATGTGACCCAGACCAATAGTCTTCTCGTGCCCGAAAATAGTCGGATGCAAAATTTCGTCAAAATCGTTTGAACCGTTTTTTAGATACAATTAGCTTGACCATGACCCAAAATGAACCAAAATGACCCACTAATTGAATTTTCTCGAACATGTGACCTAGTCCAACAGTCTTCTCGTGCCCGAAAACCACTGGATGCAAAATTTAGTGTAAGTTGAGCCGCTTTTTAGATCTTGACCCACAATGACCCAGAAATGACCCACTAATCGAATTTTCTCGGACATGTGACCTAACCCAATGATTTTATCGTGCTCGAAACTCGTCGGACACAAAATTTAATCAAAATCGTTAGAGCCGTTTTTTAGATAAAATTTATTTGACCCGCGTTGACCCAAAAATGACCCACTAATCGAAAGTTCTCGAACATGTGACCCAGCCGAAGAGTCTTCTGGTGCCCGAAAATGGTCGGATGCAAAATTTCGTCAAAATCGTTTGAACCGTATTTTAGATACAATTAGCTAGACCATGACCCAAAATGACCCAAAATGACCCACTATTCCAATTTTCTCGAACACGTAACCTAGCCCAATGGTTTTCTGGTGGCCCAAAACGGTAGGATACGAAATTTCGTCAAAACCGTTAGAGCCGTTTTTAAGATAAAATTTGCATATATATATATATTTATATAACCACACACCAGATTTGCTTATTAGAATATACGAGCAGGGAAGACCGAGCTAAGCTCGGTCAAAATTAAATTTGAGTTCAAATATCGTGACCCATGACCAAAATGACCCACTAATTGAATTTTCTCGAACATGTGACTTAGCCCAACAGTCTTCTCGTGCCCGAAAACCATAGGATGCAAAATTTAGTGTAAATAGTCTGAGCCGTTTTTAAGATAAAATAGCTTGACCCACAATGACACATGACCAAAATGACCCACTAATCGAAATTTCTCGAACATGTGACCTAGCCTAGAAGACCTAGCCTAGAGCATGAAGACGTAGGGTCTTCTTGTTCCCTAAACCTGTAGGGTGCTAAATTTATTTCAAATCCTCTGAACCGTTTTTAAGATAAAATAGCTTGACCCATAATGACCCATGACCAAAATGACCCACTAATTGAATTTTCTCGAACATGTGACCTAGCCCAACAGTCTTCTCGTCCTCGAAAACCTTTGGATGCAATATTTAGTGTAAATTGAGCCGCTTTTTAGATCTTGACCCACAATGACCCAGAAATGACCCAATAATCTTTTCTCGGACATGTGACCTAACCCAATGATTTTATCGTGCTCGAAACTCGTCGGACACAAAATTTAATCAAAATCGTTAGAGCTGTTTTTTAGATAAAATTAATTTGACCCGCGTTGACCCAAAAATGACCCACTAATCGAAAGTTCTCGAACATGTGACCCAGCCCAATAGTCTTCTCGTGCCCGAAAATGGTCGGATACAAAATTTCGTCAAAATCGTTTGAACCGTTTTTTAGATACAATTAGCTAGACCATGACCCAAAATGACCCACTAATCCAATTTTCTCGAACGTGTGACCTAGCCCACTTGTTTTCTGGTGCCCCAAAACGGTAGGATACGCAATTTCGTCAAAATCGTTAGAGCCGTTTTTAAGATAAAATTTGCATATATATATTTATATATATAACCACGCACAAGATTTGCTCGTATTAGAATATATGATGATATATATATATATATATATATATATATATATATATATATATATATAATATTTTAAAACAAATGTTATTTATTTCAACATCAAAGTATTTTTTTGTTTTTTATTTACACATACAAAAAGTAAAAGGTACTTTTGGCAAGAAATAAAAGGTTATTGGGAAATTTTCATCCAGTTAGCATAAAAATACGAACCATTCTCCAAGAAACGCAAAAATTTCACTAATGAAATATAAAGGAGCATTTGTATTATGCAATTTGCTTTATTATAAATTACATGCCGCTTTAATGATGTGTTAAAAATTACTATGAAATTAGTATATTTTCATTATTACGATACGGTGATGGAAATTGATTTATGAAAACACAGTTTTTTAGCAAACATTTCTATAATATTCATTAAAAAGTAATCTAAATTCATACATTATACATCCTATATATAACAAATGATTTAGAAAAATAAAATTTCATACATAATAATAAAGAAAAACATAAGGTCAAAAATTAGATTTTCGTAACATACAAACATGGAAATTGATTTATGAAGTATCACATTTCACTGGCTATTCTGAAGTAATGTGACTAAAATTTGCATAAAACAAAGTAACATGACATGCGCAGTTGATATAAAAAGCTTTATATATTGGAAGTAATACGTTTCAGTTATACCTTTTACGATGGATAAACGAAAGGTGTTGTCTGAGGACGAAAGAGCTATAATCTATACATATCTAGAATGTAGAAAATCTGTTTCAGAAATTAGTAAATTAATTAAAGATTAGTTGGTGTGATATATAACTACCGAAAAGGTCCAGCAAATTATGGTAAAAATGTTAGAAAAAATGTAATTCGCGTTTAACTAGAAGGGAGAAAAGGGGGATTCTTCAATTTGGATCAGAAACCAGCAACAGTTCAAAGCAGATTTGTGCAGATCTATTCCTTCCTGTTAAATCTACACGAGTTAGGCAAAATTTACATTCTTCACGGAGCTTGAGATGGTCAGAAATAAAGTATGGTCCAAAGCTACTTCAGCGTCACAAGCAGTTTTGCGTTTGCAGTATTGCCAGAAGTACTGGGTGATTATAATTAAAGTTCATGCTGTTTGACAAGCTGTTTGAACAAAGAGTGTCATAAGAGCATGTCACCTCTTTTAATTAGCATATTATGACGAGTCTATCGGTTAACTTTTGAACTTTTTTTTTCCTTTCTGAAAACAAATTCCCATTGCTTCACGTATGCTCAGATGAAATATCGGGTTCTCCTAACCAGTGGTTCTTTTTTACAGCCTTTTGAAAGTGCAACATTTATTACAATCACCCTGTACATGGCAATGGGCGGCAATTGGAAGAAAACCATTTCATCCGATGAAAAAAAAATCGATGGCTCCAATGGTTTGAAATATTATTGGAGCGATCTCTGAAAAGAACCAAAATCTACATTCAGCATAAATTTTGGTGGCGGAAGTTTGTGATTTGGGCAGTGATTGCTTTTGATGGCAGATGTGAAATTGTTTTTTTAAATAGTCGTCACAATTCATTTGATTACAGCTTAGTTCTAGAAAATGCCCTTCCATTTGCATGGCAATATTATAGTTTAGATGACATCGTCATGCAAAATAGCGCAAGCATTCAAGTTTAAAATGCAACAAAATATTGATTTAACGAACAGAATATTGTTATTTTGATCATCCACCTATTAATAATATAATTATATTTTAACCCCATCTAACACGTTTGTGGACAGCTTGTTCGAATGGTTTATACAGATAGGATGCAGTACACATCACTTTTAGAATTGAAAGCTTCAATCTGACAAACCTGGAAATTAGTTGATCCGAAGTGCATTCGAAACCTTGTTTTATCAATGCCACCTAGAATAAAATAAACTTTGATGAAGAAAGGCGGTTTTATTAACTATTAATTTCAGTGAAATGTGATATTTCATAAATCAATTTCCATGTTTGTATATTACGAAAATCTAATCCTTGATACTTATGTTTTTGTTTATTATTATGTATGAATTTTTTTTTGTAATTGATTTGTTATACATAGCGTATATAATATTTGAAATTTCATTCATTGTTAATGAATATTATAGACGTTTTGTAAAAACACCGTGTTCTCATAAATCAATTTCCACCACTGTACATGCGAGTTACATAAATTAAATTTCCGAATCCATATTTCATTAAATTAGAGATTTATTCTTATATACAGGAAAATCATATTTTGATTTATAGTCTTAATTATTTAATATATGTAATCGATTGTTTCTATTAAGTAGTGTTTCGCACAAGCAGCCTATGCTGCAATTATTTTTATGTAAACGTTTGTCATGTTAAAATATTGATACATATTGTTTGCGAATTTTTGACATGCTTACGTCAAAAGGGTCGTATTCCCTGTTATAGTGAAATTCTTGTTCTTTCAAGTATCAACTTAAATTATCGTTATCATCAACATCAGAAATCTTGGACGCCCAGAAGCTTATTCATCTTTGTTATAAGC
Source organism: Maratus michaelseni (assembly GCA_963931845.1). NCBI lineage: Eukaryota > Metazoa > Arthropoda > Arachnida > Araneae > Salticidae > Maratus > Maratus michaelseni. The sequence continues at coordinate 344,618,945 of OZ007590.1, read as the reverse complement.
GTAATTAAACTAATATTTAGTTTGCATTTTTCTTAGGAATTTAAAGTTATGTTCATTATTTAGTTTAATGCAATATAAATTTTCAAACATTTTTTTTTTTTTTTATGAAGGAAAAATAATGAATGTGAATGAATAAGTACAAAATTAAGAGTAAATTAGAGTTATAATATTATTATTACAGAATATAATTATATTTTTACAAAATTTTATTTTATTACTATTTGGCATTATAAGCTTTTTCGTTCTAAACATATAGTTTGAATGAGGCTGAAGTTAATAAAAAATTCTAAAATAATATTTTTCTGATAAATTTAAAAAATGACGAAACTAACTTAAAGAATATTCTAAATTATGTTGATGAGAAAATTCCCCCTTTTATGATGCTTTTATTTTAGTTTAATTTCCAGCGCTAAAATAGAATGCCTCATAGAACTTTTTTGAGCAAAAAAATTTTCTTAGATTAAATCTTAGATTTAATTTACATTAATTTTGTTCTTAAATTTGCTTTTAATATATTCATTTAATCGATTTAATTTAAAACATTTAATCGATTGATTCTATTAAGTAGTATTTCGTACAAGCAGCCTATGCTGCAATGCTTTTTATGTAAAAGTTTGTCCTGTTAAAATATTGATAAATATTGTTTGCGAATTTTTGACATGCTACGTGATAAGGTTCGTCATCCTTGTTATAGTGAAATTCTTGTTCTTTTACGTGTAAACTTAAACTTTAATTTAGAAATGAACTATCATTATCATCAACATCACAAATGTTGAACAGTTCTGAAACTTATTTATTTTTGTTATAAGTGTAATTAAACTAATATTTAGTTTGCATTTAATTTTAGGAATTAAAAGTTACGTTTATTATTTAGTTTAATACAATATAAATGTTTAAAAAAATTATATGAAGGTAAAATGATAAGTGTAATAGATACAAAAAGAGGAGTAAATTATAGTTATGATTTTATTATTATATTGGGTTGTCCAGAAAATTCATGCCGTTTGGAAAAATTAATTCGTACCAAAAAATTCTATCATTTAATTATTAGATATTAATTCCGATAGCTAATGTCTAATAATTAACGGGCAGAATTTTTCAGTACGAATAAATTTTCCCAAACAGCACGAATTTTCTGGAAAACCCTATAGAATATAATTATATTTTTTACAGAATTAAATTTTATTAGTATTTAGCATTATAAGCTTTTTCGTTCTAAACATATAGTTAGAATGAGGCTGAAGTTAAAAAAATTCTAAAATAATATTTTTCTGCAAAATGTAAAAAATGGCGAAACTTACTTAAAGAATATTCTAAATTATGTTGATGAGAAAATTCCTGCTTTTATGATGCTTTTTTTTTTTTTTTTTTTTTCAGTTTAATTTCCAGCGCTAAAATGGAATGCCTCATAGAACTTTTTTGAACAAAAAAAATCTTCACACATCTTCAATCTCATTAAAGTTTTTTAGCCAGATGCTGTTAGAAAAAGACAGGTTATTTTAGTTTAACGGATCCTTTTATGTTACTCAAAGATTTTTTTTTTAACCTTTAAAATCTAGTTTTTTTTTCTTTTGTAAAATATACCTTTTAAATTTGCAGTCGCTGGTAAGTAAGAATTAAAATTGAAATTCTGACTGTTACGAAAAATTTTATCATTTTGAATTTAAAAAATCGAAGAGTTAATTTATATTAATTTTGTTCTTAAGTTTGCTTTTAATATATTCTTATGTAAAATAAAATGTTAGCCTCATAAAACCTTTTTACAGAATACAGGAATGGGCAATTTTCCATCTTAAAAATTCAAGATAAATAAATGACCTCCATTAAAGATTCATTTATTGTTATGGTTTTAGTATTAGGAGTAACATAAAACATAAAACGTTGTATAAATAATTCAAATTATACTTGAAATAAGAAAAATATTGCGTAAAAAGAGAATTATGAAGATTATAAAATATGTAACATTATTTTTGTCTTCCAATAAATAGTCAATTATATTTAAAAAAAAAAAAAACATATTTTCTATTATTACTTGAATTTTTCAAAATAAGAAAGAGTCTAATAATAAAGTGTATATAGCTAGAAAAGTTATTAAACTATCACAGACTCGCAGTCGAAAAGAAACTACGTAAAAACTTCTAAACGAGTCTCAGTGGATTAAAGAAAATTTTCGTCTGTTGGAGATTCCACTTTTGAAGATACTGCCTCATTTATAGCGAAAAAATTCAAAGAAATTGTATATCAGGCCATGCTAAAATGTAGTTATGAATCATACATAATGACAAATTCGAATATTCCTGCTAAAATTTTAAACCGTGTTTTATTTCCATATGACATCCTAAACATTCTTTATTCATAAAGAATTATAGAAGACATAATCCCGACAAGTTAAATGGAACTTTTTGGATCTTTCTGTAAAAATGTAGTCGATTTAGCTAGTTTGGATGTCGTTATCTATCTACTGTGTGGCTTAGATAAGAAATACTCTAAAACCGGTCTCGTCTCAGTCCTGTTGTCAGGGTAACTGGTCAGTCGACTTTATTTTAGGGAAGTCCGGCATTTTCTTTTCTTGCCAATTTTCTCCCGTTCAATTGGTCGTTCAGCACCTATGGACTAAGTTCCTTCCCTACAAGTTTTGAAATCTTCGAAAACCTACAGGAAACCTCCTAAGTCACATAGTACCAGTCTCTCCCCCCCCCCCCCGTTTTATTTTACTTATTTTTTACAAACAGTTACTTTAGGTATAAGTATTGCGTCAACATAAATAAATCTCCTAATCGAAATTTTCTGAGGTATGTTCTCTTCAACAGAGAAAATTGGAGATTGATGACGATTTAATTTCCGTTTATGCAATTTTGCGATATTTATTTATGTAAAGCGATGCATGCATATAAAACAATTGTTTTGCAAATATTGGCAAGAATACATAAAAGGCTACCTTACTAAGATTTTATGTTTAAAAGTTTTTTAATTACAGTTGTTATCACAATAAAAGCACAATAACTCACAATAAAATCACAATACGGCTAATCCTCAATCCTACTCAAGACGGCTAATGTTTTGCTATATCCAAACAAAGGCTTGTTTAAACAAGGCTTAAACAAGTTAGAAATTGTACGTCAAATGAGACAAATGAGTTTCGTTTGTACTATAACTAGTTTTATAAATATTCAGATCTTCGTCAACAGCTGTTGAACTCTAATGCAAAAATGCATGAATGCAAAATTTATTTTTTGTTCAGTATTTCATATTATAGATGTTAATTTTATTTTATGAAATAAAGTTTCAATACACTTTTACGAACAATTAATTACAATTATGTTGCATCAAAATTATACTATGCGCAAATAACCAATGCAAGACAATGTAAAACTAGTCGGATGTGTCAATCCCAAAACTTTCTTCTATCTCACACAGGTTTCGCATACACTAAAAAGGAATCAGCACCAATTTATATCAAGGTCGAACTGAAACTCAAGTTTTATTAAATTCCGTGCATTAGTTCTTGAGATACGATTATCACTAAATCGTGTAAATCCTGCAAAATGCTGCATAGTAGCGGCACCTGCTGGGCGATTTTTACCAAAAACTAATCAGTACCAATTTACATCACAGACTAATTGAATATAAAGTTTTATTAAATTCCTAGCATTAGTTCTGGAGATAGATAGAGCTATTGTAGAAATTACGAAAAATGCTGCATAGCAGCGCCACCTGCTGGGCGAGTGTTACCAAAAACTAATCAGCACCAATTTATATCAGAGACTAACTGAATAAAAAGTTTTATTAAATTCCGAGCATTAGTTCTTGAGATAGAGCTATTGTGGAAATCGCGAAAAATGCTGCATAGCAGCGCCACCTGCTGTACGATTTTTACAAAAAACTAATTAGCACCAATTTATATCAGAGACTAACTGAATATAAAGTTTTATTAAATTCCGAGCATTATTTCATGAGATAGAGCTATTGTGGAAATCGCGAAAAATGCTGCATAGCAGCGCCACCTGCCGGGTGATTTTTACCAAAACCTAATCACCACCAATTTATATCAGAGACTAACTGAATCTAAAGTTTTATTAAATTCCGAGCATTAGTTCTTGAGATAGAGCTATTGCGGAAATCGCGAAAAATGCTGCATAGCAGCGCCATCTGCCAGGCGATTTTTACCAAAATCTAATCAGCACCAACTTATATCAGGGACTAACTTTAATCTAAAGTTTTATTAAATTCCGAGCATTAGTTCTTGAGATAGAGCGCCCACAAAATTTGTGTCACATACAGACAGACAGACTCACAGACTCACAGACAGACATTTTCTAAAAACAGTCAAATCGTGTTCAGAACCTTCTAAAACATATAAATCCGTCGAAAACCGGAAGTCGAAAATTTTCATGAATCCAATACTTTAAATACTCCAATACTTTAAATATTTAAGAATATCTTTACAAGATATTATTCTTGTAAAGATAGAAGAAAGTAAAAAAATCATCGTTAAAAATGAATTATATCGTCTGTTATTATGATATGATTAATTTCCGTAATAAAAAAAAGTACATTTTAAGTTGGCACCATTTTATCTTTTGTTGACATTTACTGAAAATTACAATGGGAAACTTAAGCCTATCTTTGAAAATTTCAGAAATTGAATCCATATTTAGACTCTTTTTCCATTTAATATATATTTCTCCGGAAACATCTATCCAGAAAACTGTCGGTGGATTATATGATTGCTATAAGTAAACAATTTTAGTATACATATTTGGTTTTTAAATTCAGTAATTAGGAAATAATGTGACTCCATCTTAAATAGGACGTAAACACCATGGCAACCTAGAATCATTACCTATCATGGGATATCACTGAATTAATTACGTATGATAATATTTATTAGACTGAAGAAAACTTTTATTAACATCTTTTTAAGTTTTGATTCGATTTTCATAAAATTTGAAATGACTCGACAAAATTCTGCAGCTATTAAAAATATTAAATTTCAAACCATTCAGTTGTGTAGTTTTTTCGCTGTTATATGCTGACAGACGGACAGGCTAATGGACCAGATGACGACTATATGTGCTACGTATTTACATATTTACGAACGCACCTAAAAACACTATTTTTTATTCTTAACAAGAATTTTTAATTTTAGTATCTTGTAAAAAAGAAAAACTAATAAAAATCCGTGGATTCATTACAATTTCTTAAAGTCAGATGAGATAAACATTTAATGTAATTATTATAGATGAAAAAGTTTGGTCGTGTGCTTTTATTTGTTCGTGTTTAGAAAAATTTAACTCGAACTCGTAATTATTTTCTTAATAATTTGTTTTTAAATTTTTCAAATATATTAAATAATGCATTAGATAATCAAGACTCGCAGTATTAAATAAAATTTTCTTCATTAGATAATTCGATCCAATACGTGTAGCGTAATTTTCAACTGAACATAATTAATGCATGTCTTTTAGAATGTAAGTATAATCCTTCGGGAGTTTTAAAATGAGTCTTTACACAAAAAGAAAAGAAAAATCATTACTCTTAACTATAATATAATGCTATAAAATATTTTAAATCGAATTTTAAGGCTTTGCGAGGTTGAATAACGCATAAGACGAACATTTCATCATATATGGTAATTAAGATTCGAACGTGACGTTAAGAAAAGCATTATTGTGTTTTTGATAACATATTGTATTTCATTATAAAGACGAAAGTAAATTACGAATTCATATTTTAATATGAAGACGTGGGTGACTACGTTATTGAGGATTTTTGTGCTATGAGATTATTTAATTAACTTTTATACTACGCATTTACTATAGTTATCTAGGTAACTCTAATTAAATATAATTTTTTTCCCCCAATTTATGTATGAGGATGATTTTAATGGCGTCTACTATGGTTATACGAGCAGAAAAGACCGAGCTATGCTCGGTCAAAATTAGCTTTGAGTTCAAATATCATGACCCATAACCAAAATGACCAACTAATCGAATTTTCTCGAACATGTGACCTAGCCCAATAGTCTTCTCGTTCTCGAAAACTGTAGGATACAAAATTTAGTTCAAATCCTCTGATCCGTTTTCATGATAAATATAGTTTGACCTATAATGACCCATGACCGAAATGACACACTAATCGAATTTTCTCCAACGTGTGACCTAACCCAACAGTCTTCTTGTGTCTGAAAACCCTAGGATGCAAAATTTAGTCTAAATAGTCTGAGCCGTTTTTTAGATAAAATTAGGTTGACCCACAGTGACCCAAAAATTACCCGCTAATTGAATTTTCTCGGACATGTGACCTAGCCCAATGATTTTCTCGTGCCCGAAACTCATAGAATACAAAATTTAGTTAAAATCGTTAGAGCCGTTTTTAGATATAATTAGCTTGACCCGTAATGACCCAAAAATGACCCACTAATCGAATTTTCTCGACCATGGGACTGTTCTCGTAATCCAAAATGGTAAGATGCAAAAATTAATCAATATCGTTTGAGACGGTTTTTAGATAAAATTAGCTTGACCCTGACCCATAGTGACCCAAAATGACCCACTAATAAAATTTTCTCGAACATTTGAACTAGCCCAATCGTTTTCTGGTGCCTCAAAACGGTAGGATAGAAAATTTCGTCAAAATCGTTAGAGGCGTTTTTAAGATAAAATTTGCATATATATATGTGACATTTTGTCACAAATGGAAGACATGTCTGGCCACACTTAAACTAATTTTCATCTTAGCAGCCGAGTCGTGTAGATAACAGAAAAGAAAAACAAGATGACAGTCGAATCCATTTTATTAAAACATAATCCTCTATAAATTCGGGGGAGAAATGCTCTCGTTAGTTCGATAAATTTCATTGTTCGCTGCAGAAGAATACATCAGTTAATAACAGTGAAGTCGATGACAACAATCCACTTCCCCCACCCAAAGCTGTCCCGTTTTTCTTTAGCAATAACAAACATCAAAATTTCCATCGAAAATCGAGTCTGCATCCGGTTTCAACTGTCTTTGCGTAAGGCTACAACATACGTCACGTGACACAGATTCTTCGAATCATGAGGGCTTTAAAGGGATTTTATTCTTATTTCCGGCGCAGTAATTTTGAAGTAAATTTACTTCCGCGCGGGAAAAATGTTTCACAGGCTTCTAAGCTCCAGTTAACAGATGGATGATGTATCAGCAAACCAATTTATCTGCTTTGAGGCTGTAGTTAAAACTAGCTTCGAAAGAAAATGAATCTTTGACGTAAAAAAAAAATGAGAGCATTTTGGAAATATTGTAATAGACATTTAATATTTAATAACAGAATGTTTTTTTAAAAGATAAAAAAGATTTTTAGAGCGGAATAATTTAAGAGATATGATATTTTAGCATTTAAATAAAGAATTTATAGCAGTTTGACTACACGGGAATAATAATAATGAATTTTAATAATGGATTAAAATAAAGGTGTTCTATTTAAAGTATAAATTTAAGTAGTTATCGCCATTTTTAGATCTAAATACTTTGGAATAAATATTATTAAGTGGATTAGGATAAAATGATTTTACATATGGATAGTAGAGGACTATTTTAAGAATAAGAATTATTTTAAGAAGACGGGGTCATATACGGAACATTACTAAATGAAAACAATTTATAGAATAATTTAGCAGATTGCGAAAAACATTAAATTTTGTAATATGTATAAATAAATAAATAAATAAATATATATATATATATATATATATATATATATATAACTACACACACACACACAAGACTTTCTATTTGCAAGATTAGATTAGAATATATGATATACAGGTTGTTCATAAAGTATTGTCGAAATTTATTTAACTCATAAATTGTTATTTAAGAATATGACGAAAAATATGATTATAGATTCGTAGAGTACAACTCAAAAACTTTTTTTAATAAAGCAAACAAAATTGCATATGCATAAAATTGCAACTCAAATCGTTATTAATGAAATAACGATTATAATCAAATAATCTAGTACGTATATATATAAAATACAAATGGAAATTTCGTTCTGACTACTTATAACTCGAGTTCTGCTGAATGAATTTCGATGGAACTTGCAATGTTCGATAGATAATTTTTCAGGGAAGGTTTTGGTATATGTCATATTGTTCTATGCAGATTAGTTATAGAATTATGATTGAAAGTTCGGTTATTCCGGACGAAAAGTTTAACATTGGTCATTTTTTGGCGGCCATTATCGTTGGTGAAAGCATTGAAGCGGCTATACACTTCGAGAAATAAAAGAAAAACAGTTACTAATTTTATTTTAAGTAAAGGAACAAAAAACAGTTTTGACTAGAGATAATATTATAAAACCAAAATATTTAATTTATACATGAAATGGAATGTTCCTAATGCTTAAAAAATTATTCAATGTGAAAGATTGCTATTGAAACATATTTGGCGATTTAGCTTTTGCGTTAGGTTAAGGAAAATGCATCTAAAAATTTGACTAGATAAAATCTGAGTAACATTTTGTTTTTCATTTGTTCTTTTGTTTAATTACATTTTTATTTTTATCTAGCTCCTCCATCATGTGACTTACCGAAGAAACTAGCAGATGCAATTATGAAAATGACGGTATTTGTGAGTTGCATGTTATTTGTTTGTTTAAGATTTTGATTTCATTTTTGTCGCCAAGCAATTTAATTTTAAGCAAACAAGGCATAAGCGTAACATCGGTGGTCAGAGCAATGTTTTTGCACAATAATGGTGTTTTTTCAAGTGTACGACAGCAAAATTGGAGTATTTTTTTAATTAAAATGTAAGTTCTAAAAATTGCAATCTACTTATATTTACTTCTACTATATATATATGAAATTTCGTTCCGGCTGCGTATAACTCTAGTTCTGCTGCATGAATTTTGGTGGAATTTATACTGTTAGATAGATAATTTTTCAGGGAAGGTTTTAGTATATAACATATTGTTCTACGTAGATTAGTTATAGAATTATGATGGAAAGTTCTATAATCAGATGAACCCTATTATGAAAATTTAGCCTCTTTGAAAGATTCTACCGAATGGATTTCGATGGAACCTTCAAAATCAGCTAGATAATTTTCCAAGGAAGGTTTTATTATATAACATATCATTCTACTTGCTTAGTTCTATAATTATAGGGGGGAAATCTGTAATCAGGTGACCTCTTTTATCAAATATTAGCCTTTTTAAAAAGTTATAATAAACGCTTTTTGATGGGACTTGCACTGTTAGTTTGATGTTTTAAAGATAGATTTTAGTACATATAATAATTAATAATCTTAGCAATAGAGCAATGGGTGAAAATTATGTAATCAGGTGAACCCGTTTCTGAAAAATCTTGGATAACAGCTTTGCTTAAATTCAAATTCTGACTGATATCTGACGCCCAGCTTGGCTATAAATCACCAAATTCTTCATTTTAGATTTCTCTTACAAATGTCGCAGAAACCCACTACATGAGGAGGTTTTTCCGTACTTTTATGTTAACCGGGCTCAAATCTCGCTCTTTTTTTCCTCTCTATTGGAATTGTTTTTCTTAGCAGATTTTATTTTTTGCGTGTGTAAATTAGAAACAATATTTTGATAATGAAATAGCCTGTTTTGGTTTATAGTGTTATTTCTTATTTTTGTACTTTTGTATTTTTAATGGAATATGTGAAAGTCGTGTGTTGTAAATGTATCGAATATATGTGTATTTTTCATGTATGTATTTTAATTTAAATGAGTGAAAAAATTATATTTTAAATTAAATGAAAGCAATAAGAATGATGGCGGTGCAAACAACAGTTGGCTATTTATCCCATGCGTGTGGGTAACATAAAAATACCACTTTTCCTTGCAAGTGTTGTGGTAACCTAGCACGAGAATAATTAAATAAATATATTGGTGGACAAAAAAAAAAAAAAAAAAAAAAAAAAAGAAAAACGACCGCTCCGAGGATTCTTAATAATGTTAGAAATATTGCTAATGTTGAATATGATAATATTTTGTAGCTCAAACTAAAATACCTCGACTATGACAGACATATTTACATTTAGCTGTAACTACTAATCCTGATTGAAAAGTAGGTGTAGTTTGTATCATATGCATTAATTAAGACGGTAAATTACATAATTTTATTACATGTTGGCGTATGTTTTACGCATAATTAACTTGAAAAAGAGATTACATCAATTATATGTTTTCAAAGTGGACCTATTCAATAATCGAGTCTACAGAGAATGGGCGTAATTGAGAACAAAGTTTTTTTTATACCTTTTGGTACTTTTCCGTTGTACCAACATGGTGCCAAAATGTATGCTAATGCGCCATTTATTTTAACCCTGAGCATGCAAAGAATTTTTATTACAAATCGTGCCAAACATTATGATTCATTAATTATTGAACGTGAATCCCCCTTTAAATATATATATATATATATATATTTAACCGTAAACAACCAAAACTTTTTAATTTAGTATTGTAACGCAGAAAACCCCTTCCCGAAAATTAGACTCTTCCCGGCGAAATGCGCCACGCATCACGTGATCTAGAATTTTTTTCGTTCAGTGCAGTTGTCATGGGAGTTTTGCCGAAGGAAGTATGTTTTTTTTTTTAAGTGTGGTTATGTATAGAACGTGATGTGTTTTGTTCTCCGGAAATGTGAAAGTAAAATCTTATATATACGTGTCATATGTGAAGTTTTTGTGATGTGTGTGTTTTGCGTCAAGAAATAATAAAATCTATGAAAATGCCAGCAATCTTTTACTTCTGGTGTTATTAAAGAAATATTCTTTCAGCCCCGAGATACGAAAAGTATAATTATTCTACAGTGAGTGCTACAAAAATTGGCTCCCCAACTCGGGCACGAATCCGCAGTAAAAAATGCAAAGTGCTATGTTTTTACAACTATAAATCCGCAGTGATTTAGTTTTAAAATAAAGAAGGAAGCTTTCAGAGCTTCTTCTGATTCCATAAGCTACAAACAAGAAATGGCGCGAAGGATCGTCGCCATTGCATCGTATGATATGTGTTATTCGTTTCATAGTTCTAAAAAGTGTTTTGTGTACGCCCAAGAAAATTGTGCATTATATGTGTTTACAGAATTCTACAAATTGTATAACTCATGTGTGACTTGGTAAAAACAAAAAACGGATCCGTAATTTCTTCTTATAAAAAACAAAGAATGCATTCTTATTCTTATCATCGTTGGGATATTCTTAACTTAAGTTTGATTAATCTTAATATTATTCTCATTCTTATCATCATTTGAATTATTCTTAACTTTATTTTAATTATTCATAACATTATTTTGGTGCATTATTTTGTTATGTTTTATTTTGTTCTTACATTATTTCCCCTTCCCCCCTCCCCTACTTTTGATTTTATTTTTGAATGATTATCGTTACTGTGTTGAAAGAAATTTTTTATTGATTCAGAAAAAAAAAAGAAAAAAAAAGGTAAAACTGATATCAGTTTCAAGTAGAATTATGATATTATCGTTTTCAGGTCAAATTAATATAAAGTATTCGTAATTTTATCGCAGTTATCATAAAGATGTTTTGTTTTCTTTTATTATTACTTTTAAAATAATTTATTACTTTTTGTTTTTCTTTTATTACTGGTTTTAAAATAACTGAGTACAGTTTCAATATAAATATTTGTTCTTATTTAATATTGGGCGTAAGTATTTAATTCTGAGTTCTCGATTGAGAAAAGAAACATTATTGTGGAATTTAAAACTGAATGAGTAAGTTATGCAAGTTTTGTTGTTTTGATTTTTTTTAAGGTAGAAAGTTTTTTTAAATTGTACTGAACAAAACCGATATTAAGCTGTCTTAGTAATTTAAAAATAATATTGGTTGAGAATTTAATTATTCAGTTATGTGTTTTGATTTCATTTAGAATATTATTTAAGTGACAATTATTCAGTTATGTGTTTTGTTTTCATTTAGAATATTACTTAAGTGACAACTATTCAGTTGCAGTTTATTTCATTTGAAATATCGTTTTGAATGTGTCGCGTTATGAAATCCAGTTTATTTTTAATGTTTGTTCTGTTTTGTAGTAATAGTTTATATTATGGTTAAAGCTCACTATTTTGTTTTATTAAAAGTTTATATGATTTGTAACGGCAAAACTCACGTTTGGTGTACGGTTTAAACGAAATTTTTGGCATTTATAGGGTTTTCGGCTGGTTGTTTTGCTAAAATTTAAAATGTCTGAACTTAATAGAGCTCGCAAAGAGGATTTGTTCCAGGTTGCGTTAGAAATGAATTTAGATGTGCAAACCACTATGACCGTTGTCACATTGCGGGAAAAAATCAAATCCTCCCCCTCGTTCGATGTTGATTTTGTGAATTCATTAGTCAGGAATCAAATTGCAACTCGGGAAGAAGAACAACTTAGGCGGGAATTAGAGGATAAACAAAAAGAAGCAGAGTTAGCACAGCGTAAACTGGAATTAGAAGAGAAGCGTAGGGCAGAAGAGCTGTAATTAGAAGAGAAGCGTAGGGCAGAAGAGATGGAGTTTAAAAAGCTTGAGATGAATTTTGAGCTTGAGAAGCTTAAGCTACAGGTTCAGAGCCAAAGTACTTCCGGTGGAGTGGTAGGTGGTAATGCGACAGGGATACTATCTCACGCGGAAAGTAAGATAGATGTCCAAAGGTTGTTGCCTACATTCAGGCCAGAAACAGATGATGTAACATTGTTTTTGGTTCTCCTGGAACGCCAGTTAAAGCTCTCTAAGGTACCTGAGCATCTATGGGTATCGTATTTACTCAGTGTTGTCCCATCTTCTATTTCTACGCTTATCGCTCGTGAATCGGAAGAAAACGCTTCGAATTTTTCGCATGTTAAAGATTTACTTCTAAAACGGTTTAAAATTAATGCCGAAAAGTTCAGACAGTTGTTCTTTGCTCATCGCAAGGTAAAAGAAATATCTTGGCGAGATTATTACTTCGAACTTCGAGATTATTTTGAAAACTGGCTTAAAGAGTTAACTGTAACGTCTTTTGAAGCACTCCAGGATCTGATCATAGCTGATCAAATAAAAAGGCGCGTGCCTGTTGAATGCAAACAGCATATGTTAGATGACTGGGAAAATTTAAATTCGCCAGTCGACCTCGCCGAAAAACTAGATGCCTATAAAATTATACGAAGTACGTTCCCAAAAAGAGATCCGGTTGTACCGCAAGTGAAAAAAGAGTTTTCTCGTCGAGATAATAATTGGAAGCAGAGTAAGCCTCCAAACGAAGACAGATCTCATAAGTTTGGTAATCGACGCTTAGAATCTGATATTGTTTGCTATGGATGTGGTAAAATGGGATTTATAAAGAAGAAATGCCCAGATTGTACCCCTTCGGTTAAAAAAGAAAATGTGCAAGCACATCGTCTTAAGTTGTATAGTTTAAATACTTCAACAGTTTCAGCTCCAAATGTGCCTATCACGATCTGCAATAAGAAAGTGTTAGTCTTTGCAGATACGGGAGCAAATCGTTCCATTGCGGGAGAACGTATGTATGAGCTATTTTTAAAAACTGGTGTTGCACTGAAACCCAATACTCATGATGTCACGTTGGCTGACGGAATTACAGTAGCCAGAGAAACTTTGTCTGCTACAGTTCCAGTAGAGATTGAAGGTCGAGTCTTCAAAACGGAGTTCATTATATTACCAAATGCTAAGGGTAATAGAACGCTTTTAGGCATGGATTTTTTGCACAATGCTAACATGGTGTTAGATACTGCCAACAAAACGTGGTATTTCAGTAATAAACCTCAGAAAAAGTTTCATTTTGTAGATGAATACGTTGAAGAAAATAATTCATCAGCTGGTGCGGTCGAAGTCAGTCCATACGCCTTACGTGAAGATGAAGGAAAAATTTAACTTCTGACGAAAGAGAAAAACTGAATGGTCTTCTAAAAGGGTATGAAAAATGCTTTCAACCAGGGGGAGAGACAACCCCGTATGTAGAGTATCGTATCAATACAGGTGATAGTGCTCCTATTGCTGTGCCACCTTATCGGATGACTCCTGCTAAGAAAGAAATTCTTAAGAAAGAAATAGATAATCTTCTAGCTCAGGGAATCATAGAAGAATGTGAATCACCTTATGCTTCACCGGTGGTTCTCGTACCAAAGCCGGATGGTAGTATGAGGTTATGCATTGATTACAGAAAATTAAATGCAGTTACAGTGGCAGATAAATATCCATTACCTCGAATGGACGACCTTTTGCATGAAGCCAAGCATACTTCTTATATGTCAACTTTAGATCTTCGTTCAGGATATCACCAAGTCCGAGTCTACCCACCAGATCAAGATAAAACTGCATTTGTCTGTCCTTTCGGTACTTTTCGTTTCTTAAAGATGCCTTTTGGACTTAAAAACGCTCCAGCTACGTTTCAGAGAATGATAGATCAATTTAGAAATGGTCTTAAGGATGTCCTTGCTTTGTCATACCTAGACGACATCATCGTTTTATCAGACACCTTTGAGAAACATCTCTCAGATCTTACGGCTGTGTTCAAGAGACTCATAGAACTTAAATTAGATGCCAAGCGTGAAAAATGTCATTTCTCTTGTGAAAAGGTCAAGTACCTTGGGCACTGGATAAGACCAAATGGTCTAGAAGTAGATCCAGACAAAGTATCTGCAATTAAAGTTTTACCTCCTCCTAAAAATGTGAAAGAGATCCAGTCTTTCTTACAGACGTATTCTTGGTACAGAAGATTTATACCGAATTTTGCTGATATCTCAAGGCCCCTTAGCAATCTAACGAAAAAGAAAGTTATTTGGAGATGGGGAAGCGAAGTGCAAACAGCCTTTGAAACTCTAAAACAATGTCTCATAACACCTCCTGTGCTTAAGCAAGCTGATGGGACCAAACCATTTATTCTGCGTACTGACGCTAGTAACTATGCTCTTGGCGCTGTTCTTCTACAGGGTGATGACAAGACCTCTGAACATCCCATAGAATACGCTAGCCGTCTTCTTACAAGTGCTGAAAAAAATTATTCCACTACGGAACGCGAGGCATTAGCTGTAGTCTGGGCCTTAGGAAAATTTCGTGGCTATGTGGAAGGTCAAGAAGTAGTTGTAGCTACGGACCACCAACCTTTAAAATGGCTTCTGAGCCTTAAGTCACCATCGGGGAGATTAGCCCGTTGGGCACTACAAGTACAATCGTTCTTATTGAAAATTGAATATGAACCTGGAAAATCTAATGTTGTGGCTGACATGCTATCACGTCCTGTCTGTAGTCATCAGTCTGCTTTCTGTGAGACATGCAACTTTGTCAGCATAGACATGCCAACAAGAAGCCCAAAGGATATCAGAGAAGCTCAGTTGCAAGATGAAAATCTTAAAAAGATTATAGATTGTTTTAAAGACGAACAGAAAAGTGAAGACTTCGCCAATTGGACTGATAGAGGATTCCTGATGAATCAAGGCGTACTTTACCGACTGGTCATTCCAGTACAAGAAAGACAAAACATTTTGAAACCTCATCATGACGACCCCTCAGCCGGACATTATGGTGAAGCAGGCACTTATCAAAGAATTGCTAAGAGATATTATTGGACAGGCATGAGAACATATATTTCTGAATACGTGAAGAAGTGTCCAGAATGCGCTCGTTATAAATCAACAAATCAGAAACCAGCCGGTTTATTGCGAACACCTGCTTATGCTCAGCGGTTTGAGACCTTCAGCATTGATCTCTTTGGACCATTGCCTCGTAGTAAAGATGGGTACCGATGGATTTTTATAGTAGAAGATTGTGCCACAAAATGGGTAGAACTGTTTGCCTTAACAACTGCCACTGCCCAAGAATGTGCAACTACGCTGATTGAAGAGATTTTCCTTCGTTATGGTATCCCAAGAAGACTCTTAAGTGATAACGGCCCTCAGTTCGTGAGCGCTGTTCTACAACAAGTTTGTTACATTCTTGAAATTGACCAATCATTGACACCTTTGTACCACCCTCAGGCCAACCCAGTCGAACGGAAAAATAGAGAATTGAAACCTCGAATAGCAATCCTTGTTGGGGATGGACACGATTCCTGGATTGATAAACTTCCTTTTATTAGATTTGCTATGAACTCTGCCAAATCTGATACAACAGGCCAAACTGCCGCCTATCTGCATTTTGGTCGAGAACTAAGAACAATCGATGATGTGGTGAACGATTTTAGAGCAGTTGTGGAGAATGACATTTTGTTCCTGAAATAACTCCATATCTTAAACGTCTTGCAGAAGTCTCAAAGAAAGTGAAAGAGCGAGTTGAAATAAAACAAGATCAGCGTAAGAAATATTATGACAAAAATCGTAGAAGAGTTTATTTTACACCTGGTGAAAAAGTATGGGTTGCCTTACACCCTGTGAGCAAGGCAAGTAACCAGAAAACAGCAAAATTTATGCCTAAGAGGGATGGGCCATATGTAGTTTTGACTCAAAAATCACTGGTGACATATGACATTGCCAGTCTAGACAATCCTACTCAGCGAATTGGATCTTATCATGTTTCAGCCTTGACACCATTCCAAGAAACTGAAACTACTCCAGTTGCACCTCTGAGAAAAAGAGGGAGACCCAGAAAACATCCTGTTTCCTCTCCAAAACGTATGTCGGAAACAGAGGGGGAGGATGTAACGCAAAAACCCCTTCCCGAAAATTAGACTCTTCCCGGCGAAATGCGCCACGCATCACGTGATCTAGAATTTTTTTCGTTCAGTACAGTTGTCATGGGAGTTTTGCCGAAGGAAGTATGTTTTTTTTTAAGTGTGGTTATGTATAGAACGTGATGTGTTTTGTTCTCCGGAAATGTGAAAGTAAAATCTTATATATACGTGTCATATGTGAAGTTTTTGTGATGTGTGTGTTTTGCGTCAAGAAATAATAAAATCTATGAAAATGCCAGCAATCTTTTACTTCTGGTGTTATTAAAGAAATATTCTTTCAGCCCCGAGATACGAAAAGTATAATTATTCTACAGTGAGTGCTCCACTATTTTTTTAATCGAATTTTTTTTTATTAAGTTATAATTTTTTGCTGTTTCAAAAAGAAAAGGTTTACTGTAATGCTGAGAGACACTTACAATTTCACTTCTGCAGTTTCAACGGAAATTTTTAAAAAATATTTTATTGTATAATATTTAACTGTTCTTTTATTTTTAGTATATGTTTAAATTGATTTAATAAAATAGTTCTTGAAACTCTGTAATTTTGAAATGTTAGACTTTTTATATGATTACTTTCGCACCAATGTTACATTTTTTTCGAATGTTTCATTTGGCGCCAACTAGTATGTTTGGCAACAATGGTGCTGATTTACTGGAAAAGTACGGAAATTTTAGATTGCAGCATGTAAACTGTAATTTATAACATCAGCACGGATAATACACATTATGAAAAACACAAGGTCAAATTCGCAGATATATTTTATTTGGATAAACTGACCAGCGTAGCGGGCGAAGCTTGCTAGTAATTAATATTAAAATCTTATGATTTTTATCAAAAAGTTAATAATGAATTATGAGCACAAAACTAGATAGTTAGATAGAACTACAATACGCATATTCCTTTCTCTTGTACCCCGCCATTTCCAATTCTTCGTCTCAGCCTTCCTGAGTGCGACGCCGCTAGTATTCCGCATTAAATTGGGGAAAAATACTTGACTTTTCGTTATTAAAAAATTTTCTGAGTTCTACTTTACAAATTTGTAATAATATTTTTCTTCATGTTCTTAACTCAAAAATAGACACCCTGTATATATATATATGTTACGGTCAATATAATAAATACGATCATTATTAATAATAACCGGTAATTATTAATAACTAGCTGACCCCCTCCCGGCGTTGCCCGGGACCCTGATAATAAATTTAAAATAAAAACATCAAGCTTTTATTACTTTATATCTTTAACCCGATTTTGTATGAAATTACATTTTTAACCCTTTCCGGCACAGACAAATTCTGTTCGTAAAATGAGAAATTACTGACTGACACCGGAATTTACAAACGACTTTTTTAGAAAATGGGAACTCCTTATTTTAAGCTTTCATTATAATTATAGAAACAAAATTTTATTAAAATATTCTTGGTGCCGTATGCAAGTTTGTAAATAAAATTAGGTGTGCCCGGAGTGGGACCACTTTGCCGGAAAGGGCTAAATGAAAAAATCGCGAAAAAATATTGATATTTAGTGATAAAAGCGCTCATTTTCTTGTTTCTTTACCTAGGGTCGTTTCATAGTTTTAAAATAAAAACTTTGAAATCTTTATTGGTGATATATAAAACGGTTTTAGAGCCCGTGTAAAAATTTCGTGAAAAAATATTGTTATCTTGTTGTAAACGGAATGTTTTATTCTCGCTTTTTTGCTGGTTTGTTTCTTTTCGTGTCGGTTCCTTTAACATAGCAATAAAAAATAATTCTCATCTTCCGAACTCTCTGACATTTCAATCAGTCATAAATATAACTGTATCCAAGCTCTCTTTAAAAATTTGCAAAAAATAAGCATATTTAGAAGTGGAAACATGAATTCATAAAAAAAAAGCTTTAGCTTTCAACCTCAGAGCAAAAATATATTAGAAGATCTATGCTTTCAATGCAATGATACGGCTTCATCCATTTTCAATCAAACATTTTCAATCCTCCTAGGATAAACAGGTGAGGGTTAATCAATCAGGTTTCCCGTTTCTGAGGGAGCCTTAACGTTGAAGTATGCGCAAAGAGACGATTTTCGTGTGGAAACGAAAGTGTGGATTTAACAGAAAGCGCTTTTTGTTTTAAATATATAGATGACCACTGTTATTAATAATGACCGGTCATTAATAATAATAATCGGTTATTATTAATAATGACCGGTTTACCATTATGACCGTAACATATATATACATAACATTTTATCAGAATTTTAAACAAATCTCACTGCTTATTAAAACCAAATTCTAAGATGAATTAGATAAACAAAATTTTCTCTTATATAAGTTTCAAAATTTAAGAAAAACGTTTTTAAACATTCACTTTTTTATTAACACTTTCTCAAAAGGTCTCTTGAAACACGTTTCAACAGTTTCATTATATATTTTTTGGAAAAGAATTCCTTAAGAAGTTTCAACTTTTTATTTACTGATTTTTTTTTTAATTTCCTTTCCAGTTGACAAAAAAACTTCTTCTATTTACTGTGAGAGTAAATGTAATTTTATTACGATGAGACAGGAAAAAACTAATATTTTTAATTTTTCCTTCCAATTTTCCCTTATATTCTGTTTTTAGAATAGAAAATTATTTATTCAGTTTATTACGTATTTTCTATCCAATGGAATACTTGATTTTGCTTAATGAAATGTTTCATTAATGTATAATATTTCATAATTTTAAAATAGTTAATAATATAAAACGTGTACTTTTTAATATGAGATGTAACGGTAAAAAATGAAAAATAGCATAAGGTAAAGCCAGGACAGATGGCGCGGTCGGAGAGATTGCGCACGTAGAGGTTCGGAGGGAAGGGGTAGAGTGAGCGCGCAGCGACTTCAGGTAGTTGTACAACAGCAGTAGTGGAGTGTCTACTTGAAAGTGCACATTGATTGTTTTGAGCGTCTAAAATAAAGCATTGATATTTTGTTTTGTTTTCCCAAAGTAAGTGCTTGAATTTTCATAGCTATTCATCAGAATTTCTATACAATGTCAGTAGTACAAAATATTTTAAACTTAATGATTTCTCATAAGCTACTAATCAAGACTAACAGCGTGAACATCAACGGTTCGTTTTAGTAGCGCCCATGTTTAAATAAAAGGCCGCGCAATATCTCCTACCGAAATTGGAGAGTTTGCGCATCTGCTACTTAGGAGAGATGGCGCATTGTTCCCATTAGTTTCAATTCTAGGAGAGATTACGCAGCTTTTTGGTAAATTTGCATAAAAGGAAAGTAATAATGAAAATGGACTAATTTTAAGTTAAACGTGTTATCAAGTAATTTAATGTTATTTTGTAATCTTATCTGAACCCCCTTTTTCTGATTCTTTAAATTTTTTTTCTTTAATAAAATTTTTTTAATCGTTTTTAAAATTATTTCCTTTTTCTGATTCTGTAATCATTAGGTTGAAATATTCACTCCGAATACAATATTATTTGTTCATAAAAACCTTACAACAATGTAATTTAAGTGTAATTATTATTGTTAACAATTTAATTGTAATTATTATTAGTAACAATCTCTCCTACCCATGTGCGCAATCACACCGAACCTGTAAGGACAGATTGCGCAAAATAACTTTCTGGGTTTTATTACAACTGTTCTATTAAATTACAACATATCAACAAAATAGCAATGAAAGTGCATAAAAAACAAATGAAGTAAAAATTAATCATGGATAGTTTATCAAAAAATTAGTATTTAGATTTTTTATTGTTATTCTTTTGAATTGTGTGCAGACTCTCCTAGCTTTACCTTAAGTTTTTCTTTTCTTTATTTTCTTTTTATTTATTTATTTATTTACTTTTTTTTTTTTTTTTTGAAGAATTGCGATCTGGATAATGAAAGTTGTTCGCTATAAATTACAGGACGTCCTTAAAATTTCGTGAGGGTTTTTATGGAAGGACACCAGTTTGAACGTAAATAAAGATCATAACAAAGGTCTTATAAAAGATCATAAGAAAAGTCGCTTGAAATAAAGGTCATTTTTGTGGATTTCAATAAAAACGTAAATTATTGGAAGGGGGGGGGGGTGCAACATATTAAATTATGTTTTCAGAGTGTATCGTAATTTTGTCATTTAAAAAGAAAATCATACGTCGTCCTTGGAATCAATGTAAACAAGAGTGTCTTGAAAGGTCTGTGTAAGTTGACCTATTTCCTATTCCATTGAGCATTTCTTAAAGATCCAAAAGGAAAAATTATCTTGAGGAGATAATCTTTAGTTTATTGACTATGGCGTAGCGTAAGATTTTTCAAATTTTAAATGTTTGTAAAACTGGCTGCATTAAAAAAAAGTCATTTTGCCCACATAGAAATGGCTTAAAAATGCTTGTATAAAATCGAAAAATGAAAATATAAAAAAACCCGACATATTTGTTTCAGACTGCAGAGTTAAGAGAAAGAATAGAGAAGCAGAGAACCGTAAAACGGCTCGTAATATGAACCCGGTTATCGCTCAAATCACTAGGCCCAAACAAGCCACTTCATTGGACGGAGAAAGGCTGCACGTGGAACACGGACTGGATTCATTGGACGGGGAGAGGTTTTCAAAGCAAGCCGCCAGTTGTTTGGGCCGAATTTAGGGTTGCATTTTTGGCGTCACGCCAAATGTAAACATTTCATCTCCAGTTCCTCTTTACTCCATGATTTCAGACAATATATATTGTTGACCTACATAGCTAGGAGTGTGTTTCTATGGTAACGCGTTGCCAGATTTCCCAGTTGGTCACTTTTCCACACTCTGCATTTGAAGGTTATTTTATCCCCAGCATCTGTACAAAACGGAAATGTAGTGAGAAAAACGAAAAAAGAGAGTAGCGTCTTTGATTACCATGCCGACGAGGGAGAATGGAAAACATTATTGTTGTCCTTCAACCGTCTATACTGTCTGAAACAAGTATAGTGCCATACAGAATTCATTTCTGAGCGTTCCTATTAAAAGCTAAAGGAAACTGAATATCGAATGAAAAATATCGTTTATGAAGTTTAAAGTTTGCTTTTGCGGCAATAGGTAACTGTGACATGTTTGTCACTGTAACTATTGTAATAAATTGAATTTCAAAAAATATTTTTGTTCAGTATTCTATACATTATAAAATATCAAAAAATGTTTTTCAAAAAGTGAAAAAGAAAAAAAAATATTTTTTTGAAGTTTTAAACTGCTGTCATCCTTGCAATTCAACTTTTTATTTAATTAACAAATATTTTTATTTAATTAACAAATATTATTTTTTAAAAAATCACATAAATGTTTCTACCTAGTCACACTATATCTAGAATACATATTTTTTCAGCAACATTGTTAATTACACAATATGCTTAATCATTGAATGCATCATAATTAAAATTATACATAGAAATCAAGTTTACTAGCTTACTTACTAGTAATCGGTTTTCTGCACGATAACAGTAATGAGAATAGTTATTATTACTAAGCTAAGTAAATAGCTTCTATTCTATAAGTTAAGCCACTTATAGAATAGAAGCTATTTACTTAGCTTCCAATATTTGAAAGTAAACGAGAACACATTTTTGACAAATCAGAAAGCACTCGGAGATTCTTATTAGAAAGAAATTTAATCTTTGCTTCGGGATTACAGCATGGACGATACAACACAAACTATGTAAATTTTGAACTAAGAATTATTATTTACAAAATTGTTAACAGTTGAAGAACTCCTCTTATACATTATTAGTTGTCAAAATATGCCGTTTCTGGCAGACATATTTTTCAACCATCACATCTCAATATCTCAGCGTCGTCGCACAGTGTGGTATTTAGTCCCAAAACCTGGCCAAAATTATTTTATGTCTCTAAAAGCTACATCTATGTTTTTATTAGCTCACAAGCTATCAAAGCCTGAGAGCTAATGTGCCCGCCGGTTCTGTATGTACGTACGTATGTATGTACGTACGTATGTATGTATGTACGTATGTATGTACGTAACGCGATAACTCTTGATAGAAAAAACCGTTTTGCTTCAAATTTTGTTTATAGGTCCATTGTGATAAGGCGCTTTCTGATTAGTTTTGGGGGTTCATTGGTTAAGTATAAAAGGGAGGGGGCGGGGTGCTAACTCCCCTTAATTTAGATAAATAAGTTTTTCATGCAGAATTATTCAATTTTCTTCAAATTTTGTATATATATTCATTGTAATAAAGCACTTCTCTGGTTAGTTTTGGGGGTTCAATATAAAGGGGGGGAACGGGGGGCTAACTCCCCCTTAATTTAGATAAATGAGTTTTTCATTCAGAATTATTCGATTTTCTTCAAATTTTGTATATATATTCATTGTAATAAAGCACTTCTCTGGTTAGTTTTGGGGGTTCATTGGTTAAATATAAAGGGGGAATGGGGGGATGATCCCCTTAATATATAGTCGATTTCCTTATTTTTCGAGAGGCAAGAGTATAATATACAATTAGTGAGAAATGCCTGTGATCTCAATGTCCTCAGTTAAACTGAGCAGTTTTCTTTTTTATTTGAATTGTAGAGTGAAAGCGGTAAAATAAAGTCTTATTTATAAATGAAAGCATTTATTCATCAGTTTCATCACTATTACTGTCTTTAAGAATATTAACATTTGTAATATCACTTTCTGATAACAGATGTAAAACTTCAGAAGATAAGGGCTTTCTTTTCTAGTTTCTGTTGCATTTCATGCCAGTTATTAGGGGGTCAGAAGTTAAAAGAAGCCTATTCAGGACATCAATGTACAGGCCACTCGCGAAAACTTTCTTCTGTAGTTTAATTTAAATGACCTAATATGTTTATTGCGAGCTTCTGCAGCCTCTTCAGATAGTTGGCCTATTGGCAGAATAGCTTATTTTATAACGTCTGTTTCATGACGAAGTACCTTGTGCATTGTAGGGCACATGGGATAAAAACCATATAGCGACACATACAGTTCAGCCGTCTCTTAGCAATATTTTTGAAATTCTTCTGTATTAATTTTGTATTAGTATTGTTTTCTCCAAATATTGTCCTTGTTTTTATGAGTAGCTACCCATTTTTGTTTGAACTGATTTTTAATAACGGAGAGCTTATGCTTCATCTCAGCTATCCTTGGATCACCTTCAGAATAATTTCTCAATAATTCTTGCTCCAAAAATTGATGATTTCCATCAAATGTTGACTCGTTTGAGCATTGCATGATGGTATACAACTCATTTCTAGTCATAGATCTCAATTCAGAAGGCCCTGTTACCAAAATAAATAAAAAAATTAATCGCAGTAATTTATATAAAAAATTGTAGGAACCAACAAAAAAATTCGTTAAAAATAGGGGGGCGGTTTCGGGCGGCTGATTTTTTAAAAATTGCCTTGTATACTAATTACTGCATATTACACAATAGTTTTCACCGCTTAAATATGCAAAATATAACAAAATCCTTTCTAAGTATTATAAATATTTTTTTTATGCCACTATTAACTATACCTAAGTTGTCGACCATATAGACAAAAAATCCGCAGGATATTCATTAGGTAAATGTAGTGTGTATAAAGTATATACCCGGTTCAGAATAATCCATCACAACAACAACCACTAAATTGTTTAGACACAAAACTACAAGAGATTTTAAAACACTAAAATCTGAGCGCATCGTAAAATCACAGGACCACTGGAAGCGAAGGGCAACTTTGGACTGATCGCGTGGCGCGCTGTGTTGTGCTAGCGCCTTGCGCGTTTCGCCTTTGGATGCAGTAACTATTAAACTTTTTGAGGAATAATATACAGGGTAGGAAACCGATTTAAAAAAAAATCATTTTTGGCCATGTTTTGGGACTAAATACCACACTGTGCGTCGACTACTTCGCAAAAGATGCGTCGGGAAAAAACACGTACACCGGAGGAATGAGTTTTTAGCCTGTGTAGTGCTGCCATTTACTCAGTTTAGGTTTAAATATGTGTTACATTATTATTTATTTAATCAGTCATTAATTTTTATTGTAATAAATCCAAGCATTAAAATAAAATACAGTTTGCACGTGTATACTTTTTAATAAAGAGTAATTTAATATTTGGATTGATTTCACTGTCCCTACATTATTTATTTTTATTTTTATTTTTTATGATTTAATTTATTTATTTATTTATTTTTATTTTTTGCATTACATTTTCATAATTAATTTTTTAAATATATCTGCGCTGAAAAAAAGTATCCTTTATAATCTATCATTTTACGACAAGTAAAGAAAAAAAAGTCTTTTATGAAGCACCGTAAAACTAAACTATTTCGGAATCAATTAACAGGAGCGTTGAGGCATGTTATTAGAATAATTACAAATTAGAAGAAAATGGAGAGAAGGCAGGAAACGAAATGTTAACTATGTGAAGTAAATTCTTTATTATTTAATTGACTAATATTCTATAATAAAAAAAAATCACTTAAGTAGTTTTAGCTATCCGCACTATTTTTAGAACGCATATATTTTTAAACAACAGTTTTAGTTATTTAATATATTAAAATATAGCTAAAATGCTTAAGTGATACAAAGAGAGACTCAGAAGGCTTAAAAACCTTTTAATGATCGACACATGTTTCAGCGCTCATATAGGCGTCATTTTCAATATATACAACAATAAATTTTTGAAAATAAACTTGAAAAACGTAAATCACTAGATCATATATGTAACAAAGTAGGATCTGCTTTTTTACATATATGATCTCGTAATTTATGTTATATCTTGAAAAAGGCGCCGTATGAGTACGCGACATATGCCGTATGAGGCATATGCCGATCATTGAAAAGTTTTTAAGCCTTTTATGTTTCTCTTTGTATCACTTAAGCATTTTATCTACATTTTAATTATAATCAGTGATCTTATTATGCGATTATTCAATATATATCAAAATATTGTAATGAAAACAAATCTTTTGTATTACTAAGTACATTTAAAATATGTTTCATTGAGAAAAATATAATTAAAAAATATTTTCTTATTCAAGAAATTGTTATTCAAAATTCATCACGCTTTACTGAAATGCAGTTCGACTATATACATACTTTCAAGAAAAGTAACTTAATACCAAGATTGGTTCCACTGAGCTAAAAGTTTTTTTTCCGTAAGACATTTAATAATAAATTTTTAATAGATATTAGCACGAAAAAATATCCATTGTAAAAATATTGGTAATATATCACTTCAGTATGAGCAGAGTAGAAAAATGTATTTTATTAGCTGTAGTTAACTCAAACTGAATTATTATCAATTATCGGGGGGGGGGCGTTGAAGCATGTTATTAGAATAATTACATATTCGCAGAAAACAAAGTGGCGACAAAAAAATAAACGTTAATTTAAAAAATAACTTCCTTATTTAATTATCAAATATTCTCTATTAAAAAGAAAAAGCTAAATGTTTTACCCATTCACATTTTGTTTTATAAAATACGTGCATTATTCTTAATTATTGAATATAATATGAAAATAATATTACGTAAAAGAACATTTTTAATGACTATGTATTTTTAATGTTTGTTTAAGCATGAAATATAAATTTTATCAATACTTGAAATAATTTTTAAAAAACCTGCATATAAACAACAAAAAACACAACATTTTATTTTATTTTTGAGGATATATAAAATATTTGTAAAATGTACAAAAGAAAATTGTTAAAATCGGAAAAAATCGAAATTGAAATTTTATATATAAAAATAAATTGTTACATATTTTTTAAAAACAAAAATAGTAAAAAAAATAATGGATGTTAAATCTTATACATTTTGTTTCTGTGTTTTTTTAATTCTCCAATTCTCAATGCTCTAATAACGCGCATAAGCCCAGTGTGTACATCTTTTTTTAACGTTATAATTCATGAAATAATTATCACATACACGTTTAGAAAGGAAAGATTTTTTTTTTATATAAATGTGATTTAAACATTTTAAAATGTGCCTTTATTTAATATAATCAAAACACTACTAAGATTAAAAAAAAAGGTTCGGAGGCTAATTTCCTAAAGAATGTTATTAGTTGACAGCACGTGTTACACACTACCTTTAAAGTACGCTCCTTCTCACAAGTTAAAATTATACGTTGGTGGTCGGTTGATTTATGACGGCCGATTATCTACACGAGGGATATAGGCCCTAGAGGGAGTGGCCTCCACAGGGATCTTTCTAAGAGATCCTAACCCGTATTTACGGCAAGGTTCGAAGGAAACCATGGAAAACTTGGAACGGTTAGGTCGACGAGCGCGACAGGGGTTTGAACCCAGCACCTCCCGTCTACCAGCTTTGAGAGCAGAACTTCTCAGCCACTGGTGGGGCTTTTAAAATTATAGGAGACAGACTCATGTTAACTTTCTTTAACAGCTATAACCCGACCGCCACTACCAGCGGAATAGCAAAATCTTCACTCGCTGAAATTTGTTTGTACTTCAATAGAATAGTGGTTAAAACAAGATAAACTGTTGTTCTTTTGAATTATTTACGTGTCGGTCGAATCTCCATTTGGAAAATACAAAAAAAAATATTAGAACATTTAATTACATACTTCCCAGAAATGGGAGCAATAAATAGAAATAAAAGTTGCGCTGAATGTCTCCGATAGATTTTTAACTTGAAGGCTGCTGTCATACAGAAAATTAAAACAAAAAAAAATCAATTTTATTTTAATTTAGTTATTTTATTTCTTGCTAGGGGGGAGTTGTCGGCGTTAAAGAAAGTTAAGATGAATCCGTCTTCTCTAACTTTAACTTCGATGTGCACTTTTTGAAATACGAGTACATTTGCTGAAAACCTTAGGTTTCCAGTAACAGTCGCATTTTTAGATCTTCTTTGTGGGTGTTGCATTTTCACCAGTCTTCCAAGCACTTTTGAAACGTCGTCCTCAGAGAAAAACTTTGTAGACACATTGTCCTTTCATTGTACAAGAAATTGCAATGTGTACAATGTTTTTGACGGTGATTTTTTCAAATGTTGGCAGAATTTGATATACGTACGTTGTTCTTTAAACGCCATTCCTGCTTTCAACGACTACAGCTTACTGGCTGGAAAAACCTGCACTGCAGACGCATTTCATCGTCACCAGATCTCACGCACATATGCACTTTTAGTCCAGGCATTAGGGGATAAAAAAGAGCAAATAAAGGAAAGTTTTGGTGTAGTTTTTTTGGGGGGGGGGGTCCCTTTATGTTTTTTGGGTCGCTGAACACGAATCCGAGGTTTTCCAACAAAATTTTTTTCGGGAAATATGTTTTTTTTACAAAAAACGTGTAAAAAAACGGACTGTTTTCCGTTTTTTCAAAATAATTTTAAAATTGTGCATTTTACGTGAAAGTCGGCAATATATGAATTAAAGAAAATAAAATTTCCTATATTTTATGTAATGAAAGTTTTTTTCTCTGATCAATGGTTTAGCCGTGAGAGTGCCGCAAAAAAGGGTGTTAAAAACAAAAAACTGTAAAAAAAACGGGAATTACGGTAGTGTATGTCGATGTAACATAAAACTAACCATTTTACGCAAACGGTAACCATTAATGATACTAAAGATTATATGTTTGACTGTATTTTATGCATTTGAGGTAGAGGAAAAGTGCGGATCCTGCGCCAGGGGAAGGTGGGAGCAGTGGAGCAGTTCCACCTTCTCTCATGAGTCGAAGGTGCTCCTCCGCCGGAGTGCTCATACTGTCAAATTGGGAGGTGTAAAAGACAAAAAACTGTAAAAAATGGGAATTACGACTCTGTATGTCGATGTAACATGTATTCACAATATTGAAAAAAAAACAAGATTTTTCGGCACTTTTTTCGATTTTTCTTAAAAAACTCAAGTTTAGTGCATTTTACAGAAAAAAGCACTTTACCATTTTGTAGAACATAAAATTCTCTACAACATGCAGTATTCAGGTTTGCATATTGTCCAAATAGGGGGTAAGATACGGAGCCGGGAAAATAGGGTAAAATTTGCAAAAATCCACTAAAGACATTAGTTTTTGCTTAATAACCTACTTTTAATGCGTTTTACAGACAAAAGCACTTTCACCATTTTGTAGAGCATAAAATTCTCTACAACATGCAGTATTCATGTTTGTAAATTGTCCAAATAGGGGGTAAGCTACGGAGCCAGGAAAAAAGTGTTAAATTTGGAAAAAATGTAAAAATCCACAAATGACGTAAGTTTTTGCTTAATAATCTACTTTTAATACGTTTGAGAGACAAAAGCACTTTCACCATTTTGTAGAGCATGAAATTCTCTACAACGTGCAGTATTCATGTTTGTAAATTGTCCAAATAGGGGGTAAGATACGGAGTCGAGAAATAGGGTTAAATTTGGAAAAAAATGTAAATATCCATAAATGACGTTAGTTTTTGCTATAACTTACCCCCTATTTGGACAATTTACAAACATGAATACTGCATGTTGTAGAGAATTTTCTGTTCTACAATATGGTAAAAGTGTTTTTGTCTCTAAAACGCACTAAAAGTAGGTTATTAAGCAAAAACTAACGTCATTTGTGAATTTTTACATTTTTTCCAAATTTTACCCTATTTTCCTGGCTCCGTATCTTACCCCGTATTTGGACAATTTACAAATCTGAATACTGCATGTTGTAGAGAATTTTATGCTCTACAAAATGGTAATTCTGCTTTTGTCTGTAAAAAGCACTAAAATTGAGTTATTTAAGAAAAATCGAAAAAAGTGCCGAAAAATATTGGTTTTTCCAATATTGTGAAAAACGCACAAGGTCTAGAAGGTCGAAAACTTGGTTTTTTATTAGAGGGTCAACCTTTACAACATACCCAAAAATCAGAACTACCCAAATTTTTGTAAGGTAAAATGCTATTTCTACTGGACTACAATGTTACCGCCTCTTAGAATACGAGCTCTCCGGAGAAGTAGCAACTTTGACTCATGAGAGTAGCTGGATCTGCCCCACTGCTCCCACCTTCCCCTGGTGTCGGATCCGCACTTTTCCTCTACCTCAAATGCATAAAATATAGTCAAACATATAATCTTTAGTAACATTAATAGTTAACATTTGCGTAAAAGGATTAGTTTCTATGTTACATTGACATACAGTACCGTAATTCCCGTTTTTTTACAGTTTTTTGTTTTTTCCACCCATTTTTGAGGCACTCTCACGGCTAAACTATTGATCAGAGAAAAAAACTTTCAATACATAAAATGTAAGAAATTTTATTTTCTTTAATTCATATACTGCCGACTTTCACGTAAAATGTATAATTTTGGAATTATTTTAAAAAAACGGAAAAAAGTCCGTTTTTTTACACGTTTTTTCTAAAAAAACATATTTCCCGAAAAAAATTTTGTTGGAAAACTTCGGATTCGTGTTCAGCGACCCGAAAAACATAAAGGGACCCCACAAAAAAAACTACACCAAAACTTTCCTTTATTTTCTACCAAATGCCTGGACTATTTACGTAACGGTAAAATATATTCCGTCGCCTCCAATCCCGGTTAGCAATATCAAAGCAGTGTACACTTTTTTTAATTTTTAATCTTAGTAGTATACTGCTGAACATAAATCTACTGAGACGGGATAGCTAAACTCCCCCCCCCCCCCCCAAAAAAAAAAAAAAAAAAAAAAAAAAAAAAAAATCCATTTTAAACAGATTTTTTTCTTGGCAGGTAGAGTCGACCATTAAAAAGAGAACACCCTAAATATTTCACTCGCCAAACTGTCGGAGAAAAAAAGAAAATCGCCATTTTATTGGAAATTATATCTTCGTTCAATTAATGTTTAGGAAAATAAAAACTTAAGGGGCTCATAAATTTTAAGACCTTACCACCGCTAGTGAAATGTGATGTGGTTTTGCGTTCACATAAATGTTTAAATACTTATTGAAATTACACACATCCCTGTTACATATCGTTGCTACCATGTCAAACTACCGAATGTGAAAAAATGCATTTTTCCTTACTTTTAAAAATGGACCGATTGTCCCCACTAAATTTTAATGGTATTCTTCACCAGAGTTGCCAGTTTGGAATCTTTTTTCATTCAGAAATTTTTAATTAATACCAGAAATTTCAAACAGAAAATTTTCTTTTATTTAATGACAGACATTTCGTGATATTTAAAGTAAAAAAAATTCTCTCAAATTTTCCGGTATGAATTCGTCAACTCTAAAAAAATAAGAATGCCAAATTGGCAACCCTGTTCTTCACAGAAATTTATTAGTATTCTTACTAGGCGAAGAATTCTAATAAAATTTAGTGGTGACAATCGGCCTATTTTTAAGAGTAATAGAAAATGCATTTTTTCATATTCGGTATTTTGACATGGTAGCGACAATATTTAAGCCTATTTTCAGGCTTTATAAAATGTTTTAAAAAAGCTTATAATATAATATAACCCAAAATAAAATTCAGTAAATATTTCAAGGTTTTTAGAAATGTTTTCAGCGATAGTCAGCCTAAAAATTTATATGTGGCTATATAAATATTTTATCTATAGAATAAATTAATATTATTAGGATAGGTAAACATTTTCGATATTTTTTAATGACTAATTAATTATTTTTACAAAAAAATTTCTATTATTCAAATTTAATTGAATTTTATAAAGGGCTTCTGTCAAATAATTTATGTATCCTTAATTATGCCTTATCAAAAATACGTTAGAGGTCCTTTTAACATAAGTTATATGTTTATATATATGTATTTTAAATTAAGTTATGCCTCGCATCGTGACCTACAGCATGTGAAAAAATTTCAGAAAACCTTGCAATATTAACTGAATAATTACTTTTTATTATATTAATATACATAAATATTTATTATTACATTTTATAAACGTTGAAACATGGCTTAAATATATTGCAGAGGTTTGTGTAATTTAAATAAGTATTTACAAATTTATGAGAACTCGAAACCACATCACATTTCATTGGCGTTGGAAAGGCCCCTTTAAAGGGCCATCTTCATATTGAAATTGTACCAAGATTTGAAATCTGCAATACAAACACCTAATTTTGAAATCATTCTTGGATTTGTCGGAAAATTTTACTTTGTGATACCAAACGGGAAGTCATTTGGTGAAGTAATTTAGGAATTATACAAATATTATACAATGTTATTATTATTATACACTGTAGTACTAATTATTATACATTATGAATTATACAATGTTATTATATTAGAACTTTATTAATAAAATGAACATGGGTGTTGCTGGAGATAAAATTGATAGTGAATTAATATGAAAAGGGTTGTAAGGAATTATTATCCAGGTTTCTTTGAATTTATAAAAATTCCTTTAAAAGCGTTTAGTTTGCGTTTAATCGCGAGACCTCCTCCAAAATTACAGACGATTTTGAGAACAAAAATGGATCCCGTTGATAAGGGTTACCGTTCAGGAATATATATTATTCCATTTATTAGGGAGGGGGTGTTAGAAATTATTATGTAGGTATAGCCCAAAGGAAATTCAATATTATATGTAAAGAACATGTTGCAGATGTTAAATACAATAGGGGGAATACGGCCTTATCAAGACTTAGTAATAAAGAGAATATAAACATCTTATTCAAAGAAGCTTAATTGATTTATAGATATAATTTTTATTTACAACTATTTGTGAGAGAATCGATTGAAATTTATTTAAGAAGTTCGAAAGTGTATAATGATACGTCATTTCGTATACCAAATATTTGGGTTGAATGGTTGAATAATAGTGGGAAGCGGACTACAGATGGAGCTACGGGCGGTGTTAAAATTAGTTATAGGGACTGATCATGCATTCCACTTTTGTGTACATTGTATTTGTGTTTTATGTGTTGTGTTTTGTGTGATGATTCAGTGAATCAATCGAAACATGTCAATATTTTAATGTTTTATTGGTATTTCGACGACTTTTAAGCAATTAAAGTGTTTTAGTATATACATTAGAACCCCGATTATCCGAAAATCGGCTTAACCAAAAGACCGTAAACCCCTTTTTTTAAAAAAAAATATGAAAAATTTTATTTTTAAACAAGCATGCTCTTTATGAATTAAAAAAAACAGCGTCAACTTACTTATTTGGACTAATGCAGAAATACAGGCATTTTATTGCATGGACACATACAACACTTCATTTGTTTACAAAATATGTTATGATTATTTTGTTGTTGTTGTTTGTCAACTTCGCATTGCTTCAATGCTGCCTTATCACGCCACGTTTTAAACAACAACATATATGACGCTATTGCATCTTTCTGCACTTCCATATATTGAGGTGCCAATATCAACTTTTTCAACTCGTTGAGCTCTTCATGCTTATAAAAACCCGTTTGTATTTAAAAATAATACTCATCGTAAATAAAGTTTGGAGGAAATTAAAACATATGTAAACAGGAAGGCGAAATCGAACAGAATACGGACTCTTGCAGAACCTGCAAGCACTAACGCTTTACCTGACTGTGGGGTAGTGAGAAGAAAGGGTGAGTAGTGTCACCTGGTAGAATAAAATTAGGAAGCCTCCCGGTTATTCGAAAATTCCTATGGAACCCCACTTAACCGAAAATCGTTAGGTCCCATGCTTTTCAAATAACCGGGGCTTTACTGTATTTTGAAGGATTTTTTTAAAATATATTTTATGGTGCAAATTTTTTATTATTTTTTAAACGTTGCAAAACAGATTACAATGCAAGTAGTTTTTTAGGTATAGCATAAAAAAATGCTTTCCTGAATGGCCTGTAATTTTTGATTCGCGTATTCGATACTTACAGAAATCCATTCTGTTCGAAAATGTATGTTACAATTTGAATTTATTTTCCGAAAGCTAATTTCGAAAATACAGTGGTGACCAAAAGTGTGGACATTTTTTGAAAGTTTCATGTTTTTCAACTTTGTGTGCTTGTAGAATATATTAATTTTCACCTAAATACAAACGTTTATATATCAAATTGAAGGTAATTTAATGTAACATTTAATAATAAAAACAGTATTACAATATCTGTATTACAAAAAAAGTTATGCAACTAATAGTAAGATCTATCTCAGATTTTAAAGTGATACTTACACAATCAATACTTAGTAGGATAACCCTTATTTTTTAAGACAGCTTCACAGCGTCTTTTCATCGAGTGAATGAGTGTTTTGAGTTCATCTTTCTTAATCACATGGTGCCAAGAATCAATTATAGCTTCAATAAGTTGTCTTTTATTGGATTGACGTTTTTTACGTACAAGAATTTTCAAACGTCGCCACAAATTTTCAATTGGATTGAGATCAGGGCTGTTTCCTGGCCATCGTAATATATCTATGCCTTTATTTTGAAACCATGCTTTGCATACTTTTGGTGCGTGGCATGGAGCTGAATCCTGCTGAAAAATAAATGGTGCGTTGTTGGGGAAGAGATCCCTGATGGAAGGTATCAATTTTGGTTCCAGAACAGTTTCGATGTATTTTTTGGCATTCAGGATGCCATCAATCACTTGAATTCGGCCAACACCATCTGCAGACATACATGCCCAAATCATGACATTTGTTGGTTTTTTGTAGTTGCTTCAATGCAATCAAGACGAAGTGCTTCTCCTACTCTACGTCTCACGTATTTTCTACCATCACTACCAAAGAGCGATATTTTACTCTCATCGCTCCAGATTACTTGCTTCCATTGATTTTCTGACCATTTAATGTGTCTTTTAGCCCACTTAACTCGTTTTTTCGCGTTGCTTTTGATTTAAATATGGTTTTTTCCTTGGAATTCTAGCTTGTAGTCCAAATCCTGATAACCTTCTTCTTATTGTTCTTGAACTTACTGCAATACCCGCTGCATTCATTTCACATCTAATGGCATCTGATGAAATTTTTCTATCTTGAAGGCATAGCCGTTTATTTTTTCTATCGGCAGTATCACGTGCAATTTTTTCGGCCTGATTTGGCCTTATTTTCCACTGATTTCGTTTTTTCATAACGTAAACAGAACTTTTGTACATCAGAACAAATCACTGAACCACCAACTTGTCTTGCAATTTCAGCATAAGAGAGGCCATTTTCTCTCAATATGACAA
The DNA here is from genome assembly GCA_963931845.1 of Maratus michaelseni. Taxonomy (NCBI): domain Eukaryota; kingdom Metazoa; phylum Arthropoda; class Arachnida; order Araneae; family Salticidae; genus Maratus; species Maratus michaelseni. The sequence continues at coordinate 344,584,284 of OZ007590.1, read as the reverse complement.
TTCGGCTTCTTTTTGTAGATGTCCAATTAGTTCTTCTTGTTGATGACATTGTTTAAAATTAGTTTAATTAAAAAAAAGGACTTTAAATATTCAAAAACAGCAATACTCTATTTAATTGTACTAGTATGCATCATTCCGCAAAATATTTCTACAACAATAACTCTTTATACCATACAAATAACCTAAACTATAGTTACAGACATTTGATTGGTGCTCAGGAAAGTGTTTGTGATTGGCTAGTACGCTTTTATTGCAAAACACGTCCTTATTCAAAACGGTTTGTGTTTGTTTGTTCTACTAAAATGAGCATAACTTTTTTTGTAATACAGATATTGTAATACTGTTTTTATTATTAAATTTTACATTAAATTACCTTCAATTTGATATATAAACGTTTGTATTTAAGTGAAAACTAATATATTCTACAAACACACAAAGTTGAAAAACATGAAACTTTCAAAAAATGTCCAAATTTTGGCTACCACTGTATGTATTTTTTTATGTGCATTTGATATTGATGTGCAAATTAACCGTGCACATTTTTTAATGTGCACTGAATCTGCATTATCAATGTATTAAGTAATTCATTATAATAACTAATGTTTTTTTTTATATATATATATTTATTTAAAACGACTGCTATAGAGAGACGAAATATATCTAAACATGTTTAACTTTGTTTTTCCTTACACGTTTTGATTACCTAATAGTATACATTTACATGCTCATGTAATCTTAGATAATCATTCGAGAATTACAGATTTTTAGGGCGAAAATACCAAAATAAAAAGATACTTTTCTGGAAACGTAGTTTGAAACTGAATCACCTATCCAAAAACTTCATATATACAGTAAATTCTGCGAATGCATATGTTATTTTTTTTTCATAAGTTACTTTCGAAAACAAGTAGTTTTTTTTTATGTGTATTTGATATTGATGTGCAAATTTAACATGCACGTTTTTAATGTGCATTGAATCTGCATTTTCAATCTTCTAAATAATGCATTATAATAACTAATGTTTTTATTGTTATTACTTCTTTAAAACGACTACTATGGAGAGACGAAATATATCTAAACATGTTTAACTTTGTTTTTCCTTACATGTTTTGATTACCTAATAGTATACATTTACATGCTCATGTAATCCTAGATAATCATTCGAGAATTATAGATTTTTAGGGTGGAAATACTAAAAAAATAAAAAGATATTTTTCTGAAAACGTAGATTTGAAACTGAGTCACCTATCCAAAGACATTTTACATACAGTAAATACTGCGACTGCGTTGGTTACAATTTTTATTTATTTTTCAAAAGTTAATTTCAAAAATATGTATTTTGTAGGTGTATTTGATATTGATGTGCAAATTTAACGTGCACGTTTTTTAATGTGTATTGAATCTGCATTTTCAATCTTGTAAATAATGCATCATAATAACTACTGTTTTTATTAACATTATTTATTTTAAACGACTACTATGGAGACACGAAATAAATCTAAACATGTTTAAGTTTGTCTTTCTTTACATGGCTTAGTTATCCAATAGCTACATTAGAATGCATTTACATACTCATGTAATCCTAGACATTTATTCAAGAGTTATAGATTTTTAGGTCGGAAATACTGAAATAAAAAGATATTTCTCTGGAAACACAGACTTGAAGTAATTTATCCAAAAAGTTTATATACACAGGGGTTCGTACGGACTCCTGGAATTTTCAGCGTAATTACCAATATTTTCTTATCGAAAAACTCGCTTTATGTAAATGTGCGATTACATAAGGCGAGTTTTTTTTGTAAGAAAATACTGGTTATTTCCCTGAAAATTCCAGGAGTCCATACGAACCCTGTATACAGTAAATCCTGCGAAAGCGGAACTTGAATATTACAGAAACCTATCATAAATTAAAAGAATTCCGGCGGTAGTAGTACGATACAATTATTATAGGCTGTATACAACCAACCAAAAAGAAGAGAACAATCGTTTAATCAACAAATTGTCCCCCCCCCCCACACCCAAAAAAAAACGCACATAGCCATTTGATTGAGATTTATGTTTCATTTCAATTTATGTTTTAAAAAATAATAAGATTAATTCATACTGAAATTGTATCAAACTTTGAATTTTTTAAAGGATTTCCATCCTAAGAATCTTCAATTTTCAAATGAATATCCTCATAGTTTAGAGAATGTTTTTCTAGAAAGATAGGAATAATGCACATATATACTAATGTAGCTATTAAATAATCAAAACATGTAAGCAATGGCAAAGTTAAACATAGTTATAATTTTTTCGTCTCCCCGTTATAAAAAAAAAGTCACTATTAAGCATTATTAACTAGATGGCTAATGCAATTTCAATGCTTATATGTTTAAATGGAGATCTGTCAAATGCACACGCATCTTTTAATCGCTAAACAATCTGTTTTTAATTATATTAGAATTATAATTAATCTAATTTTAATTGTAAGGAGCATTAAAAAAGGGAATCAGATTTGATGCTGTGAAAACAAGATTAATTGCAAAATTGTTTTGAAAGACTTTCTAATTAAAAATTATTTTTCTTTTCTTTTTGTAATCAGCCAAAGTCTCTAGGGAGGTTAATTAAAAGTACACTTTTGTTGTGCAACAGAGGCAAAAGACGTAATTTTCGTTGTTTTATTTCTTTGAAATATACAATAATGAGTCTTTACAATAATGAATAAATCTGAAAGAAAATAAAAATAGTTTCTTAGCGTCTAATGAGAAATGTGAATAAATTCCTTACAACCAAAATTTTCAAAATGTATAAAAGAATGAATTAATGGAGAGAATTTATGTGTACAGTGGGTGATCGGTTAACGAACATAATCCATTTCAAAACAATGTTCGCTAACCGCATTGTTCGTTAACCGATCATAGATTTAGTAGAGATTTGTATGGGAATTCAATTAATTCATTCTTTAAAGCTAAATAATATATAAATTAATATTTATATAATTAATATATATTAATAGATATGTATAATTAATATAGAATATAATATATATTCTGCTAATAAAATAAAATAATATTTCCCTCCAGTTTATACTATCCATCCATAATAAGAGAAACCATAGAGATACTCACGCGCAAAAATACAATATGTAACGATGCGGCATCTTTTAATTTACCGAAACTGTGGCTAGAATTACTCCATGGTCAAAGATATGAAAATAAACAATCAAGTAAAAAATAATAGATAACGTGCGTAATTTTTAAAAAAGTACATGAAAATAATAACCTCAAAGCCCGTGCAGCTTTAGAATATTCTCATTTTGTTTTTGAAAATGACTCGGAAAGAGTCGAAACATGTAAATCAACTAATAAAAGTTATTTTAATTTATATTATAGTTGTTAATTTTACACCTTTAGCATTTAAAAGTAATATAATATATATTCGCCAAAAATTTATTTAAATGTAATATAAAACATACATTACATACGTATAGGCAATGTCCTTCCTTCAATCATGCTTTTTTGAGTTTGTGGGGCATTATATATTTGACAATAGCTTATTTTTCTTTCTGGAGTTTTCAATCTTCCCAGTTTTATAGGGTTAATATTCGTCCGTATTTAATAAGGGCAGATCGCAGTTTCATGTGCGTTTCGTGTGCCGTACTTAAAAAATTAAATGACATGCCCTTTGTAAAAAAATTAGGATCACATTCATTGACTACAGCATTAAATTATATAAGTTTATTACTTGGACCTATAAAACACTTCATTAGTTCTCTAAAAGATCGTGTTTACTGCAGACCTCGACAAAGCTCAAGAGGAGCATAGAGCCTGTTAGTAATTTAGGAACTAAATTTCAGTTAAAATAATTAACTTCCAATTAAAAATATTTCTTTAAAATATAACACAATATATAAAAACTAATGTTTTTGTACTGTTCATTCTAATTTGAGGGCCGTAAAATGTAGGGACCTAGTCTAAATTAGCCCCTAAATTAATTAGGCCATACGTATACAACTGTTAAAATGTTTTCTAAGTCGATAATAGCAGATGTAAATAAATGCAGCCCTGAAAATCTGAAACACCGATTATTTACAGTAGGATTTGGTAAAAAAGGAAAGAACCATATACATTATACTAAAACAATCCCTAAAAGTTGTCTACCTGACAGTACAAACAAACTAACTAAAAAAATCCATCCAGTAGAACTTTTTTAAAAAGTCCAATCTTTCATATTCAGGTTCAAAAGATTTTGGAAGTTTCCCCTATAGCCTTATAACCAAGCAATATATAACGATATGCTATATACTGAAACCTTCCTTGAAATAGTATCTAACTAACAGTGCAAGTCACATCAAAATCCATTAAACAGAATTCAAGTTATAAGCATCCGGAACGAATTCTAATTTCCTTTATATATATATATATATATATATAGTAGATAACGCTTAGAAACTAAGCAGTTTTGGCCACAATATTGTTGAGGAAGTACCAGCAATGAAGACTCTGGTTCATAAAACGACACGAATGATATCATTTTCAAATTAAATTCCTGAATATTGTAACAAGTCAAATGCTGGTATTTGTTTGCAAGACTAGCATTAAATGCTGTATCCAGCAATAAAATAGCGTAAACTACTATAGCAATTTGCTAGTTCGTCCTGAATTACCAGCAAGTGATGGTGTGCATTGACCCACTTGATGTTGGCTAGCATTATCAAGCATATAATAGTAATAACTATCCTATTTTTGTTGCTGGTACTAGCATAAACATTTGCTGGTTCCACATCCAGCAACTCATGGTGTGTATTGACCCGCTTGGTGCTTGCTAGCATTATAAAGCATATAATAGCAATTAGTAGCCTATTTTTGTTGCTGGTACTAGCATAAACATTTGCTGATTCCACCAGAATTACCAGCATGTGATGTTGTGTAATGACCCACTCGATGTTGGCTAGCATTATAAAGTATATAATAGCAATAAGTAGCCTATTTTTGTTGTTGGTATTAGCATAAACATTTGCTGGTCCCACCAGAATTACCCAGCAAGCCATGGTGTGTATTGACCCACTTGGTGCTGGCATTATAAAGCATATAATAGCATGAAATCTAGCATACAAAGCAATGCATAGCAATAACTAACTTTTTTTTGTTGCTGGTACTAGCATGAATTTCAAACTGGGTGTGCACTGTTTTTCTACTGAACCCACAGGTAAATGAACTAATTAATTTAGGTACATTTTTGCATGGAGTGGATCATTTCGATAGATTTATTTTTTGTATGGTTATTTGAATTAACAAAAGAAAAAAATAAAAGTTTGGAATATCTTGACTCAATTTATAAAATATAGCGTCCTTAATAACACTATTTTAAATAACAATATTTAACTATTATTTTAAAAAAAATCAAAATGGCCTTTAAGAAAAATAAATGAGGAAGTTTTAGTCGCTTTTTGACATTTATTCAACTATTATTTCTGTTAGCCGAGAAAATTTTCTGAAATGCTCTGTATTCTGTAAATCAAATAAATGTTTGAACATATAATTGCAAAAGAGCAATTTGTTTTCCATTGCTACAGCTTTTAGGTCTCATAGAGAAGATTAAAGTCTAGCCACAGTTGAATTTATAAGAGTAAAGTACGCTTAAAATATTTCACAAATCATTTCTATTTCATCTTTAATGCTACTATTGGATAGGAAATAAACTCAAAATTATATTTCAAAAGCCATAAAAGTTTGGAAGATGAAGTTGCATGTGATTAAAATATTTACATTATGATCAAAAGGTATATTTTATGGCATACTCTTAAGAAAAAATTGGAAGATATTTGAGAACATTTTCATATTGTCTTTTACTGTCTGGCCCCGACATGTTTTATATACAATAAAAAGGCTATAAGAATTTATAGCAGCGGGATAATTGTTAATGTATAAAATACATGTTTAGACTGAAAAACATTTAAAATGAACGATAATGTTTCTAAAACATTAATGAACAAAAATCTATATGCTTCCGAAAATTTGAATAGTTCAAACTGTAATTTATAAACGTTTCAACTGTATAGAAATGATATGTAGTGGAACACTGTGAAGTACAAACTATGCAAAATCACATATCAATTATCCCCAACGTATTTCATAATATTTTTTAAGTACAGAATTGAAACTTTACAAAGGTGAGAATAATAAACTTAATAATAATAATAATAATAATAATGATAACATTAATAATAAGGATAATAATAAGGATAATAATAATAATGATGATAATAATAATAATAATGCTAATATTAATAATAATATTAATAATAAGGATAATAATAATGATGATAATAATAATAATGATAATAATAATAATTAATAATTAATAATTAATAATAATAATAATAATAATAATAATAATAATAACAACAACAATAATGGTAATAATAATAATAACAATAATAATAATGATAATAATAATAATAATAATAATAATAATAATAATAATAATATCAATAAAATATAATAATTTACAAAATTGATCTCTTTAAATGAAAATTTCTTTAAAAGATATCAAAGAGTTTCGATACGTACGTGAAGATTTATCCCAGCATGATTCTTAGTCGAGAGGAATTCCAAAAATATTTTTGTATTCATTAAATCAAATAAATATTTAGCACATACTTGCAAATAAGTATGTTTTTTTTATTGCTATCGCTTTCCTGTCTCACAGCCAAGGTTTTGGCCGGAATAGAATTTATATGCGTAAAATATGTTTAGAATATTTCACAAAACAATTCTATATTCTAAACAACATTCCTAGTTATAACAAGTATTTTACCGTTCATTATATTCCAATATACAGTATGTTCCAAAATTCGACCGACAATTTAAGGGGCATGATACAAGGCATCAAGAGGTTGAAAACGATATAACGTGTTACCGCAAATCATGTTTAGTGAGAGAAAATCGCAAAAATAATCATGAAGGATGTGACGTCGAGTGGAACAAAAATACCAATAATAAGTAGAAAAAACGTTTATATGACGTCAAGCATGATTACAATGCATTGATTGCAATTCAATGGCAAAAAGGAGACAACGACACATTTTTATAGAAATTGTTCGAACTTGTGGCCACGAAGGTCATTGCACAGCCGACAGCGACGGACGAAGGATTGCCGGACGGGTTATAACATATTCCTATAAACATGTCTCGTCGTCTCCTTTCTGACGTTTAACTGTAATGCTTTGAAATCATGATTTACGTCAAATAAAAGTTTTTTTCGATTTATTATTGGCCATTTTTGTTCCACTCAATGTCACACCCTTCATAAATATTTTTGCGATTTTCTCCCACTAAACGTGATTTGCGACCCCATGTACTATGGTACATTTTCATCCTCTTGATGTCTATCACCCCTCTTAATTTGTCGGTCGAATTTAGGAACACCCTGTATATTCACAATTATTTTCCGTTTTAAATTGCCCATTATTCTCTCGAAATGCTGAACTTTCACCAATCTAAGCTGAAAAGTACCTTAAGTCTTCCAATCGAAGCTGTAATTTCGACAAATCACAGGTTATTCTATAGCAACTCTGCTGAATATATAATACTAGTATAACAACGAACAAAAATGTACAATAAACTCTTCCGAGTTACGCCCGATACCGAAAAGCGTTCTTTATCTTTATAAACCACAGAAAGCAATCTAATACTAATTACCATTTATTGTTAACACCAGAGATCACTCAAAAGAAGTCAGTAACTCCCAGAAGAAATACCCGTAACTACCTGAAGTAACTACCTGAATTACCATGCACAAAAAGTGCTTCAAGGATTTTTCGTCTCTCGAGATTTAAAGACGTATTTATAAAAACAAAGTTTCTTTTGCTGTCACTAATTTTCCGAAACGGTTCCGAGTAGTTTTTATGTTGTATTAATCAGTTTTATTGAATTGGAATATCGGTTTTTTAAGATGCTATCAATTCTCAATTAAAGATTTTCAGATGCATAATTGAATTTATATAAGGTGGGTGAACCAAATGTAGCCAATGTTCCTAAGGTAGCCCACCCCTCAAAAGTAGAATTAATTTAATTTTTAACCACAAAATGGTGCTACTGCGTTGTCAATAATGTATCTGCAGTCCACGTGGTTGAATTTAAAGATATCACCTTGATCCTCCTACATTTTATGCAGTGATTTTACTTTTGAGGAATAGTCGTTCTATTTTCCAGGTAAGAAGATGTTTTAATTTACATATGTTTATATTCTTAGAACTTTGAGTTATGATATGTTTTCTGAAAGCTTATTTCTTTCTCTTTAACCACATTTACTTCAATTCAAAGCAATTTATCAGATTAATGCTTTTATGTCGTGCAAATGGCGACCATACGCATGTTCCCAAGGCGGCCACCTTAGAAAACAAATGTGGAAATCAGTGTAGTAAGGGTGATTTTCAAAATTTCTACAAAAATATCTGAAAAAAACATATTACCATTTATTGTTAACACCAGAGATCACCCAAAAGAAGTCAGTAACTCCCAGAAGAAAATCTTTGAACAACCGTGCACAAAAAGTGCTTCAAGGTATTTTCACTTCATAAGATAAGAAGATTAAGAATAAAAACTCGAAAGATATCAAAAGAAAAAAAGGATCATCAGAGCATAATAGTAAGCAAAATAGTTTGGCGAGTATTTTTTACCATTTTAAAAGTGATTTCAATGCATGGGTCACCTTTCGAACAGTATGAGCAAAGATGGACCACAAGCTACAATTTTTAAATTGTACTATAAAAGTAATTAAATTTTATTTTACAAAGAAAGTATACTTGATATGTGTTAGAGATAAGTGTATCATCTTACAAACAAAAATTCAGTCACACACACCCAACCAGAAAATTATAAAAAATTCTTAAAGCTTAACTAGGGCTTCCTTTGGTTCACCTATCTTATGCAAGTGTAACAAAAAATATTAATTTTAAGTTAATATTAATGCTGTTAATTCATCATGTTTGTCTGTAAAATATGTTTGTTGAACAAACGTCTGTTCAACATTTGTTGTTAAATGTTTACTTTATAATTGATAGCATCCAAAACTCCTATGTTCCGGGTTGGGATAACTGATTTAATACACTATAAAAACTACTCGAAAATGTTTCCGAAAACCAGCGTCAGCAAAAGAAACCTTGTTTTCACAAATACCTCTTTAAAACGTGAGAATATAGTGGTTTCTGAGGTTTCTAAAGATGAATTACGCTTTATGGAATCCTGGTTAACGCGAAAAATGTTATTGTACATTTACATTCGTGGTTATATTATATTTTTAGATTAAGAAGCATTTGTCTTTTTTGCAATATATATTCTTTTTTACTTCAATTCGCAGAAACATATAGAATCTCAACTCAAAATTTACTGAAATCCTCGAGACAAAAGGCGGAAATTTCGTCAAATAAAAGTGAAATTTCCTCAAATTGTCGAGGTGTTTCCTCAAATGTATTTCTAGCGTTTATTTTACCTTTTAAGCGACTATTGTACTCTAAAAACGACATTTTCAAAACTGAACAAAAATACTCAAATCTGAGTGTGTCGCATAGTCAAAATGGCTCCGAATCACAATTACTCAAGTTTGAAACATGTATATACTCATTTCTGAGAACATTCACACGCTCAAGAATAAAACATCATTTACTCACATTTGAGTATGTCTGTGTTTCAAAAGTGAGTATGACGTGACTCCTATGTGCTCCTTTTTGAGTATTTCCATGTTTCAAAAATGGGTTTGAACTGATTCCGATCATTTTTGAGTATGTCCATGTTTCAAAAATGAGAATGAACTGACCTCTATGTGCTCAGTTTTGACTATGTCCATGTTTCAATATTCTGAGTATTTCTGGTATTTCAGATATGAAAACATTGGATCGTCATATTTGAAACAAAAAGTTTCATAACAAAATAAAAACATCGATTTACTCAAATTTGAAAGTTTCATTTTTCTTAGTGTGAAGAGAAAATAAATTCAAAATTATTTTTCAGAAGCCATAAAATTTCGGAAGATAAATTTTGTTTGTCATAAAATATTTACATAATAATCAATAAATATATTTTATGAGAAATTCACGAAAAAAGGTCTCTGTGTGTATTTTCAGATTGACTTTTTCAGCCAGTATCACAGATAACTAAGAAATATATTATAAAAGTTAAATTATTGTTAGATCGATACTTTCAATACATCTTTTGTTTGAAAAATTTTGAGTGAAAAAGATGTAAAATAAAAAAATATTTTTTTCTGAATTATTAGTGGAAAAAATTTTTATTCTTCCAAAAATTTGAATAGTTAAAACTGAAGTTTAAAATTTGCAAATGTAGACATTTTCTGTATTATAAAATATGAAAGATCTCATTTGAATTATGCTGATATGTATCATGGTATTTCTAAAGGTGAAAATTTAAAATAACTTTACAAGGCTGAGAATAATAAACATAATAATAAAGTGTCAGTATGAAAATATTCTTTCTTTTACGAAAGTGTCTTTAAAAATTAAATTTAAATCAAACAGTTTTGATAATTCTTGAAGATTCGTTCCACCGCGAATTCTTACTTATGGAAAATTTAAGAAATGCTTTGTCTTCTCACAGCTGCAATCTTTTAAGACTTTTTGTCACCAATTTTCCCGAATAATAATCGTCAGCTAAATAATATATTTGTGCAAAAATAAGGCAAAGTTTAATATTCGAAAACAGTGGCAATAAAATATAGCATTAGTTCGCAACTACGCATTATGTAAATCAAATAAATATTTAACACATACTTGCAAATAGGCAAGCTTTTTCAGTGCTATTGCCTTTAGCTTCTGGTAACTAAGATCAAAGTATGCCCTCAGGCAAATTTAAGCTATTCAAATATGTTTTGAATATTTCACAAATCAATTATTTTTTTCATTTTCAGAGCTACTCTTGGATAGAAAATAAACTCAAAAATATATTTCACAAGTGGTAAATGTTTGGAAGACGAAGTTTGAGTTTCCCATAGAGTATTTACAGTATGAACAATAAGTACATATTTTATAGCATATTCTTACGAAAAGTAGAAATTCTTCTAGTATATTTTCATATTGACTTTTGAAGTCCGGATCACATCTAAACTTGAAAATGCAATATAAAAGTGAAAATAATGTTATAACTATAATATATTAAATACGTAAATTAAATTATTTTAATTAGCAGCATTATTAATTACTCGAGGTGGACTTTAAACACTTTTAATTAACATTACATAACAATCACGTACATCAAACACAACACAAGCAACATATACATTTTACAGTAAACAAACTTTTGCCGGTAGGTGACGTAGTAATTCGCTGTGGTGCTGCCATCTAGTAATTATATTAATAACTAAACACCACAATCACCACAATAACAATAGGAATATTTTACGACATAGAGTACTTTCCCCTGAAAGATATTTAAAATAAACGGAAAAATTACTTTAACAAAAATACATTACTGTAAAACACTAGGCGTTTCTAAAAATCTGAAATGTTAAAAAATTAAGATAAAAAAGTTTCAGCTGAATATACAGAGTGTCTCATTTATTTTGCAACCAAAAAAAGGAATTCAAATAGCCTCACAAGAAGAAATCGGGCGGTGACAGATCTGGACGAAAACTCATCATTTGAAAACCCAATTTAAACAATTACCATCTATTGTCGAACAAATATCCAAATTATTTTGTACAACCCTGTCAATGATTGACAGATTTGTATATATACTACATAGTACATGAAAATCATTTGGAAAACGCATAACACAGTTGAAAATTCCCCTTCAACAATTTTCGTCAATAAGCTTAAATGTATCCGAATTCTTCTGTGTAGCCCTGTATATTATCTATAGAGTAAGTAATTTCTAAGTAATATGTAAAAAAAATGATGAATGTGAAAACGCATACCACAATTGAAACCGCACCTTCGAACAATTATTGCTCCTAGACTGTACTTTAAACGAATCATTTTGTATGTCCCTGTAAATGAACGATAAATTCTACCCCTATATCATATTCTATTGTAATCATCTTAAAGTGCACCTAAGTGATGTATATTAATTTCAATATGTTTCAAATAATGTAACAGCGCCGGATTATAGTACACCGAAAACAATTTTTCTCCATACACCATAATGAAAGGGGGATTTTGTTACTGTCCTTGTAAACGAACTATAAAAGCTACACACATCATTTTCAATACAGACCATTCCATAAACTGAATTATAAATATCTTTTAACTATGTTGGAATGTGTTAATAAGTAAGTTTAATTTTATATATACAGGGTGATTGTAATTAAAGTTCCACTTTCAAAATGCTGTAAAAAAGGAACCACTTGTCAGAATGACTTCAAATTTGAACTGAATATACTGAAAGAAGGGTGAAACGGTATGGCATAAGGAAAAAAACGTTACAAAGTGTATCAATAGATGGCGCTGTAAGCGCATACTATTCAACTTAAAAGACACTCATGCGCAATTAATAACCGAATTATTATGTGCTTTTTGTGCGGTTTTTGGCCCAAGGACAGTTAAAAACCGATTTTTCGCATCCAATGTGATACGACCTTGCCGTGGTGGTCCACTAACAGTACCACAACTGTTGACTGACTTGGAACTCATTTTTTCTGTGAAACAACCGAAACAATGCACATTGAACAGTACGTTTGGTTTACTCTGCAACTCATGCTGTTGCGATTAAAAATGTCACGTGTAGCAAATCCCCTTTCGTTATGCCGCTTACAGCGCCATCTATTGAAATACTTTGGAACCTTTTCTTTCTTATGCCATACCGTTTTCCCCTCTTCCAGTGATTTCAGTTCAAATTTGAAGTCATTCTGACTAGTGGTTCCTTTTTTTACAGCACTTTGAAACTGGGACTTTAATTTTAATCACCCTGTACATGTTGATAAGTTTTAAAAAGAGAGTGTAGATAATACTTTTTTTCTACTTTATTTCTATACCAGTAGACCCGTGCGAAGATTTCACACTGCAGTCCAATATTTTTTAGCAATATCTATTATTATTTAGATGCAGGTTTAAACTTCTAAAAAAAATTAAGGACTAAAAATATCTGCAAAAACGTTAGTCAAGCGAGAATATCATCTCATTTATTCCATCAAAGTTACAGTAAAAACAGACCGAAGATAGCAAACGGAAATATATATATATATATCGATCTTACTTTAACTACATTAAACAATGACATCATCTGCTTAGAAAAAAAACATGGGATAAAGAAAAATAAATTGAGCAGTTGAATTAAAATTTTGCTTTTTAATCATAAATATAAAATAAACCCGTGCAGCAACTATGTCCCACTTTAGCTTAATTGATTTTTTTTTTATAATCATTGCTACAGTATTTTATTTTTGTGGCAACACTAATTTGAGGAAAACCTTTCATTTCATTTATGAAAACAATGCCGATTTAATTTTTAACAAATTGCAATTTTCAATCAAAGTACATGTTTTAATAAAATGTGAGTGTAACGATGTCAGAAGCCTCTTCAAAATCCTTTCATATGGTATCTCATTTATCCTTCTGTGTATTTATTTGCTTATAAAAAGAGATATTGACAACAGAAATAATATATAGGATGATAATTTCATAATACAAAAATTCAGAAATGTGCAAAAACATTTTTAAAATTCCTCGCAATAAAAAGTTTTTATTCCCCTTCAAGAACTCTTATCATTCATTAAAATAATAATTCTTAAAAAGCTTTCGCATCTCATATAACAGTTTATATCTTTTTAAAACTTTCTACTACGTCACGCAACATAACTTTTATTAAGATTTACTGAAGAAACCTGAGACGTTTTCATATCTTCGCTTTCTAAATGTAATTCAGAAACCAATTTAAAATCTTTGAAACATTAAATTGTTTCTAAATGTAAGTTTAAATAGATACATATTTGAACATTATACTTACATTTCTTAAGCGTTGCGATTCGAGAGTTTGAAATGAATTGCTTCATATAATAATAGTAAAAAGGAAAAAAACATTGCGTGAGTTTGTGCTGTAAAAGTTTTCTAGGCGTTGCGTAGCATTTGCCCTTTATTTCAAAAAGTAATTAATTTTCAACTCTTAGCACGCCACAAATAACAATTTTTAATGTCTTTATGTATAATAAGATATGAAAGAAAGAAATATTTTATGGCAGAAACTTCTGCAATTTCTATGAATACATTAAATATATAACACTTGTTTTGTAATTAAGCATAATCTAAATTTATTTTAAATGATTCGAGAAATAATAAATGAGGCAGTGTTTGATTTGCTCTTTGCTCATTGATTAACAATAAAAATAAATATACACATTTTAACTTGTAATGATTAAGTTATTAATTGAATTTTATGAAATTTACTTTTAATGAATATATTTAAAATAATTTTTATTAACAAATACATTAACATAAATGTTATTTTTGTGAGAACATATAACACTTGATTTGTATTTTGGGCACTTCAGCGTACCTTGCTGATGCTCTGCCACTAAGCACGGTACGCTGAAGTTCCCAGATTAGAGTCCTGGCCCAGGCCAATTTTTCACTCATGTTGGTTTAGTGTATTTAATTGTCTCATAAAATGTGTGTTCTCATGTTGTAAAATAAAGTAATCAAACGTAGTGTTTATGCTTTAATATATATATATATATATATATATATATATATATATATATATATATATATATATAAGCAGTAACCATCACATCATAAACAAAACAACTATATATTCGTGTGAACAGCGCCAGAAGCTCCATATTAGAACACACAAATTCAATATAATCCAGCAAAAACATGATTTTGGCCACCCCCCTCACCAGAAACAAGACAACACAAGAAAACACAGTAGAAAATATATGTAAAAATAATCAGAAACAGAAACAAGCTGCGGCCTCATAGGCAGCCAAGCATCCGAACAAAAAGATTTTTTGTTCGGATGCTTGGCTGTCTTTGAATTTACCCACTGCTGATGAGGCCGCAGCTTGTTTCTGTTTCTGATTATTTTTACATATATTTTCTACTGTGTTTTCTTGTGTTGTCTTGTTTCTGGTGAGGGGGGTGGCTAAAATCATGTTATATATATATATATATATATATATATATATATATATATATATATATATATATATATAGCACTTTGTTTTGTAAATATTAAACACTTGTTTTGTAATTAAGCATATTCGGTATAGTTGGTAGCGAAGGCGACCGCCACGGTGAGGTGACGGGTTCGAATCCTGGGAAGGCATGGATGTCATTGTATGGATGTCTTCAGTACTGTCTACTTCCTTGTGTTTATCCCGTCCTCAAGAAGATTATGTAATTTGTCAAAGTCCTGTATGAATTTCTGTAAATAGAAAATATGGATGATTCGAGACAACAGCCTTGTAGAATATAGGTCTCAAAAGCAATATCCTTCAAATGTAGAAAAAAGAAGCAGTTGATTCCCCCCATTGCTCATTAACTGTTACTGAAAAAGAACAAAAAATCATACGAAAAGTCATGCAAAAAATCATGCATCTAATTCATCTAGAAAATTGTAAAGAAACTTCACTGTTAATAAGGTGAAAGCATATATGTAAGTAAACAGTTTAAAAAACATATAACACATTTAAAAATCCAGTTTTATCAATAACTTTTCATAGTAAAAAAAGTAGTCAAACTTTTCTTCTGCAGCCTTGTATATGATTTATAGATTAGCATATACATTATATAGTATGATAAATTTACTTCAGTTAGAAAATTCGCCTTTAGCAATTTTTGTCAATAGATGAAAATGCAATTGAATTATTTTGTACAGTCCTGTATTTATCTAAAGTCTTTTGTACATACAACATATTAAGCTAATTTTTATTTCAGGTAAAAAAATAAAAAAATAAAACAATTTAAAATTCACTTCCCGAAATTACCAACCATAAACGACAATAATTCTTTTCTTTACGTAGCCCTTTATATTAATTTATTTATTTTCCAGAAACTTCTATTAGTATACTAAATACAGTTCAGAAAGAAAAAGCATAACACAATTAAAAACTAATATTAAGCAATTCACTTCCATAGTCAGTAATTCTAAGACTATAAATTTTGTGTAGCCTTCTGTGTACGTGGTCAGCATTATTTATAAACAAAACGTATTATGTAAAAATTTAGTTAAACTTAAAAATTCTAACCAAAGTTGAAAAGGCATTTCCAGCAATTATCGTCCATAGACAGTATTGTAACCTTTTGTGTATCCCTGAAATGAATGATAAATACAATGCACACCATAATTTTCAATAAATAACTTATAATGCATCTCAATAATGAATATAAATTTTATGAGTGATTGAGCTGGACCGTTACACCATCAAAACATTATTGTATAAAAATATTGTGTATAGTAATCCACACGTTTTTACTGAATGGTGTATAAAAATTTTATGGAAAATTATACTATAAAATTACATTAAATTGACGTTTCGGTCAACTTCTATGACCATCATCAGCATATGATGTTAAATAACAATTACACTTATAAACAAAAGTCTTCCATCTTGAATTCACATAGCTAATGCTTATGACATGAGCAAGGTCAAATCACAAGCCGTGTAGTGGCGCCACCTACTAGAAAATATCCGAGTTACAGAAGAACTAAGCGGGATCCGTCAATTTAATGTAATTTTAAAGTATAATTTTACATAAAATTTTTATACACCATTCAGTAAAAACGTGTGGATTACTATACAGAATATTTTTATACAATAAATTTTATGTTTGAAATGGTTTAACATCATTAAAATACAATGCAAACGATTTTTTCCGTAGACCATTATGTAACAGAAATATTTTGTGTGAAACTGTAAATGAATAAATAATAAATGATTTGCACCGCATATTTTCTAAATGTTGCTGCCTTCCTGACTCTTATGTTTCCCTCATGAATACAATTTTACAATTACAATTTAACCCATACATAAAAATAAATACTCCAAGCAAGGGGTTCCCAAATTTTTGGACTGTCTTAGCAGTGAATTGAAATTTGTACTTTTGTCAATAGGCTACTTATTTCAAGATCAGTTTGTATAAAATGGTTACCTAAAAATATTGCTGCCTGTCAGATTCGTATGTTTTATCCATGAATACATTTTTACAATTTTTAATATGTACATTTACTGATTTACAGTACACATGCATAAGAATACATTCTAAAAGCCAGGGGTTCTCAAAGTTTTAAACTGCCATACCCCTAAATTGAAATTTATACTTTTGTCGTACAAAAAGCTAACTAAGTTAATACTAACAGAAACTCACGTCGGCGACAAGGACCATTTCAACAACACTTATTCCAAATTAACAGAAGTGACTCACCACTATGTGTCTGTGGATTAGAAGCAACATCGTTACACTACATATTAAATTGCACTCTAACTTCACATTTCCATGTCAAAAAATCCCCACAAATGTCGCTTAAAAACTGGATGCAATATCTCCTGGACCGTCCGGTTCTTCTCCAGCACATTATCAACTGCATGAAATTTATTGAAAAAAATGAAGTGTTATTTTCAATTCCTCTTCCTCTGTAGTCGGGCGCTCGCTTGTCCAATCTAGCAGGGGCCCTGTTTTCTCTGTACATATGTATATAAATAATTGTGTTTTGTATTTGAATATAATAATTGTTGTAATGAGAGTTAACATCACACTATCTGTATATTATTAGTATCTGCATATTATTTGTAAATTTTCAGTGTATTCGCATCTGTATATTCATATTAGTATATTATGAATTGTATTAGAAGTATTTAACCAAGAATCTGCATCGCATTTAACCAAAAATCCTAAATATAAAGTCTGCACAGTACTTGTATATAGTCATATTCTGGAAATGGTCTAAACTGTATAATTGTATAATCGAATTAATTATAATAACTGTATGTGTGCATCATATTTTCCATATACATCAATTGTAGTAAAGTATTTGTAAAAAATATGCTAACCAAGAATAACCCATCACATTTAACAAATAATAATTTTAGGCATGGTGGCTGCACAGTATTTGTAAATAGCTCATCTGGAAATTGTATATTCTGTATACATTGAAATAATAATAATAATCGTATGTATGAAAGTAATAACTGTATTATCAGACAAAATTCAATTACTTTCACAACAAAGAAAATCACATGTAAAAGTAAAACTTCTGAGAAGAAGAAAAATTGTAATATTATATTGTAAAACTTGCATACATAATTCTGTAACTGTGGTCTCGCTGGTGATAGAGGCCTGTCAGCCCCTCAGGATTGCACACAAACTCTAAGTCTTAGGCTGGGTTTCCTGAGGTGGTCATCCCTGTTAGTTAGTGCTTTTGAAAAGCAGATATTCCTTGTTATGGAGTATCACCGCCTGGAATACAGTGCCATCTTTTGGGGAAAATGTGAACTAAATTTGGAAATTCATAGAATAACATTCCCTGGTTTCCCAAAAGGTACGGCCGCAAACGATACATTTCTATCACCATTTTTTTTTTACTTTCTAAATTCATCAGTCATTTTTAGGACTCACTGTAGAAAGATGTAGTTTTACTATTTCATTCTCAAAAATTAAAATGTACAGCAGTAAAATTGATTAACAATCTCTTCTTACCCGAGTGACTTTCGAGCAATACTGTTAAGGGGTTAATGGCATCCATTTTTAAAATAAAAAAATATTCTTTCGGGATTTCCAGTATGAACTCGGAATTAAAGATCAAAAGGGTAACCCTGTCTGAATTATTCATTGCATTGGTGCTTACGTTAAACTACTATTATTTATGGCGAAAACCACAGGCACGCAGAAAAAAAGGTAAGTTGTACAGTTTCCGTTTACAAAGAGAGACTTCTGTATGATCCCAATAGGCTAATCGATTAAAGAAAGGAAATGCGTAGGTCCAGTCGCCCATGAGTAATTATATAACAGGTTTTCGCTAGTCCTACTCACCTGTAATAGAATTATACCATTACGGATTCTTTTTTCGTTCTTCTTTGCGTTTCTAGTACTTCTAAACATGCAATGAAAACGAATCACCTCTGAACTTCTTCTTTTGAACCATTTTTAAAAAATACATTTAAAAGCAGATCATCGTTTTAGTGTTTAAATGGGCGGAGCAAAATCTATAACCTGTTTTGTTAGGTGCAGTATCGTTCACTTTTTTTTAATGTTTTATTTGAAGTATTTAGCTATTAATTATAGTTTTGAAAGAAACTTTCTTTCACCATTGTTTTTGTCTCAAAATACATATACGGTTAAAAACTACACATGTTAAAAGAACTGCAACTAGTAGAAAAACTTTACTGAAAAACGGGATATATGGGTGGGGTTAAATTTATATCAGACGGGTACTCGTTGACGAAAAGTCTAAGCAAGGGGTGGAGCTGAGCAAAAGTTTAGATTGTTAGTGTGATGACAAATATAAAGAATCGATATAATTTTCTACATTGCTACATCCTTAGTTCTGATAGGAAAAAGTGGCATCTTAAGATAAGAATCTTAGCCTATTGCGAGACCAATTAAAACAAAATTTTAAAGAAGGGTTATTAAATGATACAAGATGTAAAAAAAAACCGTTTTCAGCAACATACATTGCTTTAAACATTAAGTACAATTATCTAAAACAGCATAGAAAAATTAAATAACTCGAATTAATAAAAATTAAATAAACATATTAAAGGAATTAAAGTTACAAAATGAAAAAAGAAAACTATATACACAACGTATACAAATATTAAATGAATCTAATGAGGGATTTATTAAATGTTACAGGATGTTACAAAAAATAGGCGTTTTAATCGACAAACATTGTTTTATTATGAAAAACAGTATAGAAAATTTAAATGTACAAATAACATAAACAGATTAAAAATATTAAAGTTATATATTAAATATATATATATATATATATATATATATATATATATTAACACAATTTACACAAATGTAAAATGAATCTAATGTGTGGCTTTAAAGGATACAAGCTGTTATAAAAAAAAGATGTTTTATTAGAAAAACATTGTTTTACAATGAAAAAAAGTATAGAAAATTTAAATAACTAAAAATTAATACAAATAATATAAACAGATTTAAGAAATCAACGTTATAAAAAGAAAAAAGAAATATACATATACATATATATATATATATATATATATATATATATATACACAATTTACACAAATGTAAAATTAATCTTGTGAGGAGCTTTAAATGATACAAGACCTTATAAAAAAAGACGTTTTAAGCGACAAAGATTGTTTTAAAAATTAAATACAATTATGAAAATAGGATAGAGGATTTAAATAACTAAATTTAATAAAAATAAAAGAAACAGGTTAAGGAAATTAAAATTCCAAAAATAAAAATAATGCACTATACAATATATACAAATTTTAAATGCCGATAGATTTTTTTTTAATTCTGCACAAAGTGTGACGAGCAATAACGTATAAAAGTTTAGTGTGAAAAATGTAGTTGAATTGTTTTTCACTGATTAATAAACAAAAAAGAACTAAGTATAAACATATTCATTGCGGAGATCCAAAGAACAATTCTGTTCTCTCTTTTATCAAGCATAGATAACAGCACTGGCGCGAATTTGCTCTTTCGATTCACGTTGTACATTCGACTCAGAGTACTATTTCTTGTAGCTTATTTTGAATCGAATTTTTAAAATACATTAAATGCAGAAACATGAAATAAAGTAGTTCAAACCGAAAATATTATATAGAAAATGGGTACATCAATTATGCAAATTTTTATTTGATTTAAAAAGAATATATTATGGTATTTTTCAAACCACTGATAGATGTATTTGTCTTTGACACACATACACACACACACACACAAATTCCTACATACTTTCGAAAAATTTTCCCTTGCAATATGTTAATTTCTTTCATGTTTTGTTTATTTTCCTCGAACGCTGCGGACCCCCTGAAAAGTATAGGCGGAGCTCCAAGGGCTTCGCGGAGCACACTTTGGGAACCTCTGCCCTAGATATATGGCTTGGTCAATCCAAGGCCCCTTTGAAAAGCAAACTGAACATAGTATACACAAAACTCCTTCACCTGACACACAGTAATAAATCCAATTATTAAATTTTTCATATTTTTGAATATTCAGAAGAATCCACTTAAGGTCAGGACTACAGATGCTGTGTCTAGTGTGATAGTCCAAATGTTGGGCAATACGTGGCGAGAAATGAAATACCACCTGAACATTCTTCGAGCTATCAAAGGTGCTCACATCGAAATTTACTAACGTAAGTACTTGTATTAAAAACTTCATAAATGTTTTTACAATATATTGAAACAAGCATATGCCTAATTATGTTAGTTTTTTTTCTGCAATAAATTATTGTAATCAGGGAAAGACTTTATGACCACCCTGTATTTCCAAAATCGATTTTAACTCACACGCGTTAAGATATAATTACAAATAATTATCTGATGAAAATATAGACTCAAAAAATAGTCATATTAATAGCTCATTATATTTTATAAAACCGTACTTTGATATATAAAAATATTTTTTCCATTACTTTTCATTTTTTATCTCCGTTTTGCATCTATTTTCATAATTAAATTTTAAGGTTCATTATTCGTCCAAAACCTTTAAAATGTGCAAAGGAGAAACTCTTAACTAAATGGGTAATGTTATTCTCACTGTAACACATTCCGAGAAATGAAAAACTGTAATTAGTTTTTATGATCACATGTGCTGATATATATATTTTTAATTATAAAAATACATTTTCAGAGAAAAGCATTGTTTTTTTTTCTGTGTTAGTTTTACAAAAAACCAGAAAGATGAAACAAATATATAAACAGAATTTTAGTTTTTTAAATATATAATTTTACTTTGGAAAGAGACGCATTTTTATTATAGTAACTTATTCTAAGTTATAAAAAATATCTGAGAGACGAGGAAAAAAAGCCGTATTTAAAAAATATATTAATTAATTTACTTTAGTTTGGAATAAAGAGTATCATTATTTACTGTAAGAAAAAAAATAATATACTTCGCACAATCTTAAATATTTTAATTACAGAAAAAATAGATTCTCTTAAAGATTTTGTTTCGTATTCGAATAGCAAGAAATTTCTGATAATAAATAATCTATCTATTGAATAACAACAACAACAATAAATGTCATTTTAGGGTTCCATTTGCGTATCTGTTCTCCATTAATAGTCAATATGTACGATTAATACATTTAATAAACACTTAAAATTAAAGATATTTACAATTATGTGCAAAGTAAAAAGTATTTACTATCTTCATGATTCTTATACATCGAGTCTCTTTAAATAACAAAAGCATAATTTAATTTAAAGTTTGAATAACAGCATAGCAGTTTTGCACGTATTGTTCAACTTGCTTTTTCATGTCTTTAGATTGTAATTTGATACTTTCCAAATTATTCATATAAATACAGGTAGAATCTCGCTAATTCAAATATTGATAGTCCGAATCTTCATGTAATTCCAACGGAAACTTAGAAACTTTAAGAAAAACTAATGAAATGAGTCTTGGTAAATAAATAAATAAATAAAAAGAAAACTGCCCAGTTAAACTGAGGGCATTGAGCTCACAGGCTATTCACACTAATTGTATATTATGCTCTTATTTTAGAGAATTTGAAATACGCCCCTCGAAAAATAAAGAAATCGACAATATATTAAGGGTGATCATCCCCCTTATAATTAACCAAAGGATCCCCAAAACTATTCAGGGAAGCGTCTTATTACAATGAACATATATACAAAATTTGAAGCAAATCGAATAATTCTGCATGATAAATCCTTTTATCTAAATTAAGGGGGAATTAGACCCCCGTATCCCTCTTTATACTTAACCAATGCACCCCCAAAACTAATCAGGGAAGTTACTTACAACAATGAACCTATATACAGAATTTGAAGAAAATCGGATCATTCTACACGGAAAACCCATTTATCTAATTTAAAGGGGGTTAGCCCCCCGTTTCCCCTCTTTATACTTAACCAATGGACCCCCAAAACTAATCAGGAAAGCTCCTTACCACAATGAACCTATATACAAAATTTCAAGGAAATCGGAAAATTCTGCATGAAAAACCCATTTATCTAAATTGAGGGGGGTTAGCCCCCCGTTTCCCCTCTTTATACTTAACCAATGAACCCCCAAAACTAATCAGGAAAGTTCCTTACCACAATGAACCTATGTACAAAATTTAAAGGAAATCGGAAAATTCTGCATGAAAAACCCATTTATCTAAATTAAGGGGGATTACACCCCCCGTTTCTCCCCTTTATACTTAACCAGGGAACCCCCCAAAGTAATCAGGGAAGTGCCTTACCACAATGAACCTATATACAAAATTTGAAGAAAATAGGATAATTCGGCATGGAAACCCCATTTATCTAAATTGAGAGGGGGGGGTTAGCCCTCCGTTTCCCCCTTTATACTTAACCAATGAAACCCCAAAATTAATCAGGGAAGCGCCTTATCACAATGAACCTAAAAACAAAATTTGAAGCAAAACGGTTATTTCTATCAAGAGTTATCGCGTTACGTACATACATACATACAGAACGGGCGGGCACATTAGCTCTCAGGCTTTGATAGCCTGTGAGCTAAAAAAAGAAAACTGCCCAGTTAAACTGAGGGCATTGAGCTCACAGGCTATTCACACTAATTGTATATTATACACTTATTTCAAATAATTTGAAATAAGCCTCTCGAAAAATAAAGAAATCGACAATATATTAAGGGGGATCATCCCCCCGTTCCCCCACCCCCTTATAGTTAACAATTGAACCCCCAAACCTAATCAGGGAAGCCCTTTATTACAATGAACATATATACTAAATTCGAAGCAAATCGGATAATTCTGCATGAAAAACCCATTTATCTAAATTAAGGGGGATTACCCCCCCCCCGTATCCCCCTTTATACTTAAGCAATGAAACCCAAGACTAACCAGGGAAGCTCCTTACCACAATGAGCCTATATACAAAATTTGAAGAAAATCGATAATTCTCCATGAAAAACACATTCATCTAAATTAAGGGGGGAGGATAAGCCCCCCACCTTTACCCTCTTTATACTTAACCAAAGAACCGCCTAAACTAATCAGGAAAGCGCCTTATCACAATGAACCTATATATAGAAAATTTTAAGAAAATCGCATAATTCTGCATGAAAATCGCAGTTATCTAAATTAAGGGTGGGCAGCCCTCCGTTACCCCATTTATACTTAAACAATGAATCCCCAAAACCAATCAGGAAAACGCTTTATCACGGTTAACCTGTATACAAAATTTGAAGAAAATCGGATAATTCTGCATGAAAAACCCATTTATCTAAATTAAGGGGAGATTAGCCCCCCCCCTTTCCCCCTTTATACTTAACCAATGAACCCCCAAAACTCTTCAGAGAAGCGCATTATCACAATGAACCTATATACAAAATTTGAAGAAAATCGAGTAATTCTGCATAAAAATTCATTTATCTAAATTAGGGGGGGGGGGGGATTATCCCCCCTTTCCCCCTTTATACTTAACCAATGAACCCCCAAAACTATTGACAGAAGCGCATTATCAAAATGAACCTATATACAAAATTTGAAGAAAATGGGATAATTCTGCATGAAAAACCTATTTATCTAAATTATGGGGGGTTAGCCCACCATTTCCCCCCTTTATGCTTAACCAATGAACCTCCAAAACTAATCAGGGAAGCGCCTTATCACAAGGAACCTATAAACAAAATTTAAAGTAAAACGGATATTCCTATGAAGAGTTATCGCGTTACGTACATACAGAACCGGCGGGCACATAAGCTCTCAGGCTTTGATAGCCTGTGAGCTAAAAATAGTATTGAAGAATAAAATATATATATTAGCATGCATGTTATTGTATTATTTAAAAAAAAGAATAGAAAGAAAAATATTGTTAACTAATAATTTCGAATCTTTTTTCTACTTTATACATTTCATATTCTATTTACATCGGAATTTCAGATAATCCGAAATCTTGAGAATCCGAAAAGATAATGGATCTCTTTGGTCCGAATAAATAAGGTTCTACTGTATTTTGAAACAGAAATTTTACTAAAGAATTTACTAAAGACATTAGTTGAGAATCACCTGGATTAACAACTGTATTTTTGAATATAGGTGTCGCTAGCTTTCAGAGGAATTACAAATAATTTTGTGGTGCTGCTATCTAGAGTTTATTATTTGAAGTACCAACACCACAAAAATCTTATTTTGCTGTTATAAAGTCTTTAGCTTACACCTTTTATCAATGAAATAAGTACAAAAAAGTTACTTCTAAAAACTTCCAATAGAGGGTTCCTTTAAAGCTGCATCAGAAAATCTGTATGTCTACATATTCCGTTACATTCTTCTAAGCTTACCGACTGGTATAAGGTTCGCTGCCACATTTATTTCAGGACCTTTTTTGAAGAGTCTCAGTCTCTCAGATCCTGTAATTTGATCTATCGCTGGGCAACTTTACACATACCTATTAGAAAATCCCACCTCTCCAGCTTTTGCAGGAACGTCAGTATGCTATAAAAATAGTGTTTATAACGTTTTATTGGCCTTCCTCCACAAATGGCATATTGTGTGAAACAAGTGCCTACGATCCATTTTTCTGAGGACAGCATCATCAGCTGTCAGTTTCCAATGACATCGCCTGCAAGTTTGCCCGTTTGAATCCATGCGATTTTTAGTTCAGAGGGATATCTCAAGGATTTGATTTTACAGTGATATTATACGAATTCTGTCTGACCAGAAATACAGCATAGAACATCTCTCTCATCTGCGAAACATTCCTACACATACACTGCATTCAACAATTAAATATTTTATGCTGTGATTCCAGATGCTAGCAGAAAATTATGCCCATCATATTGAACATATTTTATTCTCATAAAAAGGTTATATTGTGTATTTCATGTTACATATTCAACATACACAATGGCTCTACAATCCGCTATAAGAATTTGGACCTCCTTTAATGTACCTTGCCAGACTTTCTGATTTCTGACCTTTAAATCATAATTTGTAACTTGGTTTTGTCCAAGATCTTTCTCTACCTCTTCGAACGATCTCTTTCTGGTTCTTTCAACATTCGTTTTTTCCAGCAATTTTACCATTGTGTATCTTCTTTGTACTTCGGTTGTCACACATTCTAATTAAGTGGTATAGGCACTGCATTTTTCTTGTTTTAAAAGTATTTATAATGTCTTTTTCGTTATATAGGTGTGCAATTTCCATGTTAGATTCGATTCAGCATACATTGCCCTCCTTAACTGATCCAAAAATGCGTCTATTTCCCAAGTAATAAGTAACTTTTCATATTTTTGTGTTGTGGCCCAGGGTTATATACTCTAAATAAAGATATTATACGCCATCTGTCGGTGGTATTGGAAACTAACATTGTTTGCGGTAGGAGAAATTCTCACCACCTCCATACTACACTTCCCAATTCTTTTAACTTTCTGGTGAATAGCTTTAGCGTTAACTCTCTCGGAAATGAATGCTTTAATTTGGGGCATTTTGTACATTATTTATGCTTACATAAAACAGGAAAGAAAAAGGCTCAAATCTACAGACGAATCTGTCTAGTGTATAGCACAAGTAGAGATAGAAATAACAAAAAGGGCACGTTGTACATTATTTAGGCTTACATAAATTAGGAAGAAAAAGGCCTCAAATCTACAGACGAACTGTCTAGTGTATAGCACAAGTAAAGAAAGAAATAACAGAAAAAAAATTACAGCAGATCTATATTTTAACAAAAAAATATTTTTTTTTTATTATTCACTAAAATCATAAAGTGAATTCATGACAATAAAAAATCCAGTAATATTCTGCATTCAATGGTTGAACCAAAAAAGAAAAAAACAAATCTTTCATAAAGTATATTATGATTGTGCACTTTACTGAATGGTTTCATGTTTCGTCTTTGTAAACATTCCTTTGTTGATGTACTTTTACAAAGGAAATATTTGAGATAAACAAAAGGAAATGATTGAAAATGTCTTCAAAGAAAAGCTTTCTTTAAATTAAAATATATATATATGTACTTCCGGCTGTTTTGAAAGTTGTATAGTACTGTGTAATAAGAATGTAAAAAAAGATTATTTTCTTTAGAAAAATGCCGTTGGGTATAACGTTAAAAATAAATTCATTTTAAACAAAGAAACTTTTATAGATTAAACAAAACTAATTATTAAGGGATACTAATTATTAGTATTCCAGGAAATGATGTTTATTTTCACTCAAAATAAATCAAGATCTACGCTGTTATATTAAAAATAAATAAAGCATGAAATATTATGAGTATTTCATGGTTTTGTTTACTCAGCGTTATGTATAATAGTATCTTTAAATTTTAAATTCCAGAACGATAATAAAAATAATATACACGGTTAAAAATTTGGTTTTTCGATTAAAGAAAGTTCGGTGGCACATTAGCTGCAACCATGAAATGGTGATATATTTTATTATTATTTGGTGCCTTATGCGGAACAATAAACTGATAAAATATTGAAACATGACTTCATAAAATGTTGAAATATCACTTCATAAAATGCTGAAATGAGAACTGCTGAAATGTCGATCCGTAAAAATGTCTGCAGTTATTTTTGGCAAACAAAAACTAATTAGACGGGGAACCTATGTTTAAAAAGAAATTCATCGCACTGCCCTGCTAAAAAAAAGGTAAAATGTCTCTTGAACTAGCAATAAGGTTCATGGCAATATAATATAACCTCTTCTGCGTTACCCACGATTCCAAAAAACCTTCCTTTTATCTTCCGAAACATCCTTAGATTTTCGAGATTTTAAAAAACATTTCTGAAAAAAAATTTCTTTTGCTATTCGTCATTTTAGAAAACATATCCGAGTAGTTTTTATAGTTCATTAATAAGCTTTCTCAACTCGGTATCAACACGAAATAAAGGGTTTTTCGGGTACTATCAATTCTCAAGTAAAACGTCAACAGCGTAACAGAACGTTTACAGGCGAAAAATAATACAAAAATGCTCATTTTACGCTGTTAATTTAGCAGCATGTTTGTTGATCATAAAAAATGTTTACTTTAGAATTGACAACATGCAAAAAAATTGATATTTCGTGTTGATACCAGGTGATAAAACTGATTAATGCACTGTAAATACTATCGAAAACGTTTCCGAAAGTTACCAACAGAAAAAGGAACTGGTTCAGAAATACTACTTAAAAAGCTTGGAAATTTATTTGTTTCTGAAGTTTAAGGTACACTTTTTTTGAATCGTGGGTAACTCAGAAGTTGTTATATTATATTTTCGTAAACCTTCTTGCTATACCATGTGACATTTTTCTTTTTTAATGTGCGCAGACATCTAGCTAAAACAGTGATTTGAACCGGACACTTGTTTATTGTTTCCAGCGTTCTAACACTAGACAAGAAGGGAAATGTCAACATTCTCTAAAGAAGCAGCATGAGAGTGAATCCTTATATATTAAAGAAACAACCCCAAAATCCACAAATTTCAGCACAAAATCTATCTTTCTGCGCATGCTTCAACTTTTTTTAAACATTAAATAAAGATGGTAATAGAATTAACAAGAATCAAGAGGGTTGGGGAAGGAATAGCTTGCCTATTGGCTTACGGTTCTCTTCACTCTCCTTCTACGACTTCTACATTTTCTAACCCTTCCCGAATGATCGGCGAGCCTTCTTCCACGTGTTTTGTGTGACAGCGGGATTTAAAATGAAAACCCCATTCGTTGCTGATCAATCGGAAAGGAGGTCGGAAACCACATTTCTTTATACTAGAAGAATTACGGACCTATTAAATTTTTTTGAAATATTGCATTTAAGGATTTGAAAATTATGCATATATAAGTATTTTTCAACGATGGATCCAAATAACTAATTTTCATAACGGTGGGATAATTAGAAGCGGAAATATCATTTATTTATTAATTAATTGTTTCGCTTTTTTAACGCCTCTTTTCATAGCCGAAACGTCCGACTTTCACCCGAGACATTGAGACTACTCACAAAAAGATTGAAAATTTTATACTATCAAATTTGGGTACCCTATAAAATTTTTAAGTATCGGATTTATGGATCTGAAAAGTATGCATCCTTGCTTAAAGTGGGCTGGGATTTCAGAGTTTCGAAAATTTTTTGAATTCTACCCATATATTTTTTTTATTTAAAAAAATCCCGATTCTTATATAGAAAAAGAAATAAAACGCTAAAGATTTTGCTTTTTCATTTCAAATTATCTCGGGTTGTATCGGTCCAATCACGACGCGGTTTGTCTCATTCGACTCGATATCGATAGAACATACCGATTTTAGTTCCGAGTTTCACCAGTGAAAAAATAAATCAACAATCACAGTTTTTAAAAATTGGTCGGACATTGGTGAGTTTAATACACACAATTAAATCCATCCAAATTGCTTTATAAATACGAGCGTTATCGTATGACATAGATCAGATATATGGGGTCTGAAGGTCATGATCGGTGAAAATATACCGAAATTTTCCGGAATTGCTTTCCTCCGAACGGCTGCAATAGGTAGCTTTATACTTTTCTGTATTGAAAGCTACCTAAAAGCTTGATTAAAGATATGACAGCTTACGCTCATCATTTTCTTTGTGTGTTTAAATCTCAGACCATATAGAACAAAACGATGCACATGGGCACAATTCTTGTTCTCATCATGAACGGTATTTCACCTCACCCACAGCTCACCGTGCTGAATATGTTTCAAAGGTTGAAGCGATTTTATATTATTGCATTTAAACTATACTTCTATTCATGTCAAAAGTAGTTTGAAAACTGAATTTATGTTTTTGTTTGACTATATCTGATACAGGCAAAGGTGATGCCATGCTCAATCTAATTCCATATGGCCAAAAATTTACAGCTAATCTCAGCAAAAAGGTTATGTTTTGAATACAGTTTGAGATAACGCAGCGCCATCTATTGAATAAAATATAAACCATTTTTTCTTAATATTGTCATTATGCTAAATGTTTTCGAGCTTTTGTAACATATTTAATCTTTACATTTATGTTAGTAATGATATTGATGAATTTTAAAATTAGGAACTTCTTTTTGTGACCCCTTGCACGTAACTACTGAAAACATGTTGCATGACAAATTGCAAGTACCGATTTCTTTTTTTTTTTTCTCGGAAACTAAAACTTTATTATAAGGATTTTTTCAGTTATGTTTTTATTATTAAAAAGTAGTATAATTTTCATATTTTTTTATTGCCTGTTATTTGTTTACTCATAAATCCTTTATCTAATATTTGCCGAATTCATTTACTTTCACACGACTACATTTTCTTTGGATGAAATAATTGCTAAAATTTGGACATAGAAAGATTTTTTTTTGTAATAACAAAGAAAAAAAATTGTCCGAGACAAGAATGGAAAAAATTATCCTGAATTATTGACGTCATTAGAATATTTATTTTGTTAATTGCAGAATATGTTTATATTATTATAGATGTTTAGTTTCAGGAGTTTTTTATTGATTTATATTTTCTATTTATCCTTAAACACTAAAAAACTATCTAATTAAATTAATTGCTTTTGGGCTAGAGTTTGCCATATTTTCTTTCGATAACATTATTATTTTTATTTTTTATGAAAAAAGGTAATAAAGTGTGATGTCCCCCACCCCCCTCATATTTCTTTTCTATAGAAGGATAGATAAATTTCTATTTTTTAAAACTACATTGAGAACTACATAGATTATGCATATCTTAATAATTTCCTTGCTAATGTACAATTCTGATAAGAAAAATAATTTATGAATATAGAATCTTTGTATTAAACTTTGGAGTTTTACATTTTGAAAATGCCTTTTAAAAATGGTCGCATCGTATCATTTAATAATAGCTATTTCTTAAAACGCAGTTTTTAGAGGTATAATTCCAGTTCATACATAATAAAATTTATTTGTATCAAGAAAATAGATTTTTATTTATAGACACATTTTTAAAGTTTATCATGGTTATGCATAAATTTCTAAATTTTCACCTGCTGCAGTACGACAGATTTCTTAACTGTATTTTGTTTCTATCC
This sequence comes from Maratus michaelseni, assembly GCA_963931845.1. Taxonomy (NCBI): domain Eukaryota; kingdom Metazoa; phylum Arthropoda; class Arachnida; order Araneae; family Salticidae; genus Maratus; species Maratus michaelseni. The sequence goes on along the minus strand of OZ007590.1, from coordinate 344,553,171 downwards.
ATTTATATATATATATATATATATATATATATATATATATTCAAGAAAAATGTGAAATGTATAACTTTAATTTCTTTAAAATAAATAAGTTTTTTAAAAGCTTCCTTAGAGAAATCCTAAATTGCAGCTCATTCTTCAAAGTTGTTTTTGTGTTTTTCTTTAAAAACTACTGGTATTACAATATGTTTTCCAACGACTGAAAATGAATTTAACATTAGAAGTTTTAAACTTTAATTAATAGGAAAGTAGTTGATCCACCCAGAGTTTCCTCGGTCCGTGATAAAAACTTAAATGAATCCCAAATAAAAAATACTGATAATTAGTGATAAAAGTTCTCGTAAGAAAATATTTAAAAAAAAGCTTTGTTTTCCAAACCCTTTGGAATTTTTAATGGTTATAAATATAAAGGTTTTACAGCCCGTGTAAAAATTATATCAAAAATATTGTCATCTGGTTCTAAAATAAATATGTGTTCTTCCTGGTAAAATGACCCTTTTTCAAATTCTATAGAAATGGAACTCCCCCTCCTATTCCCTTTTCATTCCTGCCTTTAAAAAATGTCAAAGCACCTCTCTCCCTTTTTAATCCCTCCCTTCCCCTTACCACACCCAGTTACCTTTTGTTCACCCCTATCTCAAACAAAGCAGGTGGAAGAATGGATCCTCCCTACAGGAAGGGGAAATAAGAATAGAATTTAGAAGAATTTAGAAGGAGTATTTCCTAACTGTAGGGTTGCGATCAGTGCAGGCCAATAGGCGTGCTATTCTTCCCCAGCGCTCTTGATTCTTCTTAATTCTATTTCCTTCTTCATTCACCGTTCAAAAAAGTTGGGGCATGTGCAGTAAGATTCAATTTGCACTGAAAAAATAAGATATTTGCTTCTCGCTTTAATACAAAAGATTTTGCTTAGGGGATCGTCTACATATAGAAATTGTATTAAACTTGAAATTTTTCATTGCTAACTCCTAATTTTGATATCGTATTTAGATCTTTCGGTAAGTGTTACCTTCAGATACCAAAATGGAAGTCATTTGGCCAAGTACTTTAGGAATTAGGCGTTCTTACCAATACGCTATTGCATTAGTAACAGTGACTTTTACCAGTTACAATTTTATGGTATTAGTATTTACGTCAGAGTAAGAAGGTGGTGGTGTTTCTTTTTACCAAGATTGCGTCTCTTTTAAAATAGTTTATACCAGTAAGGTTAAGGTTTATTATTATTAAGCAGCAGAGTAAGGTCTATAATCCTAAATCGTAACGAAAAGGAAACCTGAATTTTGTTCAATATTCTATCACAAAAACGCGGGTTAAAAACTGAAGCTTTGAAATTATAGCATGTAATTGGTCTAAATTATATCTGAAACTTGGTTCAACGTTTTAACGTATTTCAGTATGTGCAAAGTACCCCTAAAATGGCGAAATATACCACCAAATTTCAAAACACAATTGGTTGCACGAAAATAGGCACCATTTCTTTATGCAACATTGAACCTAATTTTTAGCAAAATAATTGAAAAGTTGCATTTTTTAACCATTGGGAAAATGGTTGTTGGTTTCGTTCGAGAATGGACCTCTTGACGTCGTCATTTTATTGACGTCGTCACTTTATTCTTTAAAGCGTTTTTAACGAAATTCTTTAACTTTATAAGAAATTTTAATGAAATTCTGTAACTTTAGAAGAATTTTTCTTTGAATGGGCAAGAGAAATGCATAAAATCGTTACAAAAATGCTAAAGTTACAAAAAGGATAGATGCAAATTATCAGATATGAAAAAAAACAAATTCAAAAATTGACGTCGGATGAGAAATGGTCTTATAATTTTTTTGTTTCTGTTCATTAATATATTGTAAATTTAATACTTTCGTATTATAGCGGCCACCAAGGATGAATCGCCAAGCGACCAAGATTTATTGCCAAATTATAAAACATGTATGACATTCATATTTTAATACTTAGAAATTTTTCCAGAGAAAATTTCTCACGCCTTGCATTCATAATATTCAAATTTTACTTGCTTAATAGGCGTATAGCCAACACAGTGAAAAATTACCCAAGCCGGGAGTCGAACCCGGGTCATCAGATTAGCGCACTGACGTTCTACCAACTGAACCACATGGGAACGATACCCAGCCTGGAACTTTTTCTCCATAACATGTTGGCAAGGCTACAAACGCAGCACAAGATGGAATATTTTTTCCGTGATCCGCCAACCCTGGGGCAAACACGAAATCAGAGAGAATCCAGCATCGACAATTGAATAAATTCATATTTTAATACTTGGAAATTTTTCCAGAGAAAATTTCTCACACCTTGCATTCATAATATTCAAATTTTACTTGCTTAATAGGCGTATAGCCAACACAGTGAAAAATTACCCAAGCCGGGACTCGAACTCGGGTCATCAGATTAGCGCACTGACGTTCTACCAACTGAACCACTTGGGAACGATACCCAGCCTGGAACTTTTTCACCATAACGTGTTGGCAAGGCTACAAACGCAGCACAAGATGGAATATTTTTCCGTGTGCCGCCAACCCTGACGCAAACACGAAATCAGAGAGAATCCAGCATCGACAATTGAATAAATTCATATTTTAATACTTGGAAATTTTTCCAGAGAAAATTTCGCACGCCTTGCATTCATAATATTCAAATGTTACTTGCTTAATAGGCGTATAGCCAAAACAGTGATAAATTTCCAGGCTGGGTATCGTTCCAAAGTGGTTCAGTTGGTAGAACGTCAGTGCGCTAATCTAATGACCCGGGTTCGAGTCCCGGCTTGGGTAATTTTTCACTGTGTTGGCTATACGCCTATTAAGCAAGTAAAATTTGAATATTATGAATGCAAGGCGTGAGAAATTTTCTCTGGAAAAATTTCCAAGTATTAAAATATGAATTTATTCAATTGTCGATGCTGGATTCTCTCTGATTTCGTGTTTGCCCCAGGGTTGGCGGCTCACGGAAAAATATTCCATCTTGTGCTGCGTTTGTAGCCTTGCCAGCACGTTATGGTGAAAAAGTTCCAGGCTGGGTATCGTTTCCAAGTGGTTCAGTTGGTAGAACGTCAGTGCGCTAATCTGATGACCCGCGTTCGAGTCCCGGCTTGGGTAATTTTTCACTGTGTTGGCTATACGCCTATTAAGCAAGTAAAATTTGAATATTATGTATGACATCATAATAATATATGATATATATATATCATTTTTTTCTGTTTTCATTAATATATTGTAAATTTGATACTTTCGTGTTCTAGCGGCCCCCAATCATGAATCGCCAAACGACCAATATTTATCGCCAAATTATAAAGCATGCATGACATTATAGTAATATATGATATATATATATATAACATTTTCTCTCTGTTTTCATTAATATATTGTAAATTTGGTACTTTCGTGTTATAGCGGCCCCCAAGAATGAATCGCCAAACGACCTTGATTTATCGCCAAATTATAAAGCATGACATTATAATAATATATGATAAATATATTACAGTTTGTTTCTGTTTTCATTAATATTTTGTAAATTTGGTACTTTCGTGTTATAGCGGCCCCCAAGGATGAATCGCCAAGCGACCTATATATAAGCTTTGCGATGATCTTAGCGAAATCATGACTGCAACCTTGGTATAATCATAATAGTGGGGTCGCTATAGGACGAAATTGTTAATTTTCGGTATATATATATATTTTTTTTATTTAAGCTTTCGGAACATTTTCCCAATGGTTATTGTAATTTGTTAAATTATAATTTTTTTATTTATTTATTTATTTTAATTCTTATTGAATGTACTACCTATAATGTTTTCAAAATAAAAAAAGGCGAGAAAGGGAGATTTAAGATAATTTCTCGAACAAAATTCAGAAGTAAAGATAAGAAAAAGTATAAAAAACTAATAGCCTTTTGAGAGTGCTGATGTTTAACGAAATAAATAAATTAATTGTTGTTTCAGGAAACTTTGCAAATTGCCTTAACAAGACTCATTACTTGTGGGATTTTTAACGTTTAGTTAGATAATGGCATAATTAAACTAATACTTATTTTTTAAACGGGTAAAATAGAAAATGCTTAAGATAGCAGTAAAAGAATTTCAAATTTCAAAAGAAAAATATTTTTGTATTAGTTGTTGCATCGTAAGCTGATTAATGACGAATACGAAATTTTCATTTAAAAGCCTTTTGTTAGCAAAATCGACTGTGCTTTCTAGTTGGCTTATTAATCTTTCTTTTATGTATAGAATTTACCCATGTGAGTTTCTTTTAAAATTTCAATTCAATAAAAAAAGTAATTTAAATGAATTTGTACTCATATAAAAAAAAAGAACAAGTACTTAAATAACTTAAATTTTTAGTGTAACCTACAAAGTTTTTTTAAATATCTTTCTCCGAACAAAAATAGTTTTTATAAACAAAACTGTGCAATGCAACTTTTAGTATGGGGAGCCCGGGTAGTATCGGACGCTTAAGTTATTTTGAATTTACTAAAACAAATTAAGGTTAAATTTGAACATTTTCTACTGCATTGAAAATTTTAACATGTTAATTTCTATACTTTAAAAAGATCATTTCCCTTAGAATCAACTTTATTGAGTTTTCTTTTACTTCTTAGAAACCTTACCATTCTGATTTTTGGAGAGTTGTATTGAACATGGTGTTATGCTTGAAAAAATGTCAATTTTGTTTTAGAAACAAGTTATTATTACTTCATGTATACATTTTTATACAAAAAAATAATAATACATAGACATTACTTATCAGCTGTAGAAAGAAGAAAAGGCATTTTAAAATTTGAATTATCATACTTAAAAAAAAAAAAAAAAAAAAAAAAAAAAAACCTGTTAATCTCAAAACCCGCAAAGTTTTCTTGGGCCCAACCTATGAAAATATTCCACTGGATACAGTCTTCTTAAAAAAATTCATTGCAAATAATGCAATGAGTCAATTCATTCGTTCCCGCAATTCTTCGTCAAAGTTCAAAGACTACACGTCGACAAAGTTTTTGCTTCGAGAGGATTTTCTTCGGTTTTAGAATTATGCCTAATACTCTTCTGTTGTTTATTAGCTGTGGACTTTACTTTGTCCTTTTCACTTTAACTTCTTTGAGTATATCTCCTAAGGTGCTTTTAGGTACACAATATTTTTCACTACCCTCCCTGATTGTCATTTCATGAAGTCAGACTTTTCTATGGCTTTCATCATGTTATTTTCTTTCAACTTATGACGTACTTTTTCTATCCTACAATAAAATAGAGAAAACCGCAAGTATTTAATTTTTTAAAGCTGTAAACTTTGCCCGATACAACCCTCCAACCATTTGTCCGATGCAACCCCAATGATACACTCCAACGCTTCTACTTATCATGCGTAATGCCAGGTTTAGACATAGTTACAGCTACAGTATAAATCGTAGTAACCTATACATGCAACAAAATGCTAAAAACATTGTTGTACTTACTTTCACACAAGCTACGTACCTCCAAATTTATCTTCGTGCACTAGAAAACTCGCAAAAACCTAATAACTTACTATAACTTGCAAACACACAGATCATTTGGTCCAAAATGGCGGGAGTGCATTCCTTCTGTCTTACACTAGATTAATTTTAACACAATTATTCAAATTGGTAAAGAAGGTAAAGGTTAACAGGATTGGTAAAGGTTAACTGGATGATTTATGCCCTCTAGATTCGACCGGGATAGCTCAGTTGGTAGAGCGTGGCAGCTTCAGCCAAGAGATCCCAGGTTCGAATCCTGGACCGGACATTTTTTGTCCAGTTGGAAAATTACAACTCGTACCTTCTGACTTAATAAACATGGCAGGTGCTGCTACCATCCGCAAAAGCTTGAAAAATTGTTTGTCCGATACAAACTGCTGTCCTTTACTACCCGACCTTCCCCTATGCAATTACATTTAACGAAAATGTTTTTATCTAGAATATAAAAAATATAGTTTTAAAAAATAATATTTGTACGTATAATTTGAATATATTTGCTAGACTGTCAATGAAATACAGTGATACTTTGGGTAACAAATAAATTAGTTGCAGAATTTCATTCGTTAGCGGAAAAGTTACTAACGAAACGCGACTTCTTGTCCAATTAAAATGCGTCAAGGATAGAAATAGGAGTATTATCCGCGGAATATTGTGTGAGAGTTCTGCGGCAAGCGACTCTCATTTACCAGAGTAATGTAACTTACTGTGTAAGACTTAACATTTTTTGTACTCTGCTTACTGTATCAATCTGCTTGTGCATGTTTTGTAGAATAGAAATCTCCACGTTGTACTTTTTTTTATTATTGTTCTCGAAATAGAGTTCTATGTATGAAATAAGATTATGTGTGTTTATTTATAAATCGTTTTTTTAACAGCATCAAAAACTTTTTAACGGCCTTATAATTATTAAAAATATTTAAGTAATTTATGATCTTAAATGGCTGTACAAAAAAGCATGGCAGTTTGAATGATCCAATTAGGTGACCAAAAAGGAGACTATAGGGAAGGAAGGGTGTCCTAAAGTATCTTTGCCAATATAGCATCCCTTAGCGACGCTAGCAAAACAGGGTGAAAATGCGGTATTGTACATTTTAAAGTATAGTCTCAAGAATGAGGCTTTTTTAAAAAAACAATCGAGCTTTTAGAGTTTCAGTTGCAGTGACAAGATTTAGAACATTTAAAAATGCGACAGCCACACATTTTTTATCTTTAAAGGATCTTCTCCGTGAAAAACCTTAACACTATAACTACCCGAAATTTTGCTCAAGTTTTTTAAAACTATCTCACACCAGAAATTTTATTTAAAACTACTTAAATTATTCATTTAACGTATTTCTGAGAGTCTTCTATTTAATTTATTTTTAAAAGAAATTTCTTATTCGAATCGGAATATATTCATTTGGTAACCGCCAAAATGACGGGTCATGGTAGTTCTAGCATTAAATGACCTTGTACACGTAGCACTAAAAATAGCAAGCTAAAACAAACGAAAATAAAAGCAGTGGGGACAACTAAACAAACGCAAAAAATAAAATAAAATAAAATAAAATATTCGTATTACACAATTTTCAAGTATCTGCATTCGCAAGTAACGACATATCCCGTGCGGGATATTGTCGACAACATAAACATCATTGCGTGACGATTATGCAGAATCTCTTGTTCATTGGTGTTTCTTATATTCAAGCACATTTAACGGTTTTATGTGTATATATTGGGTTTTAAATACTTCAAGAGACAGAAACCATTCGAGTGTGTTTGGGTGATTATGACGATCACGAAAATGGGAAATGGTGGTAAATGATAATGTCAGCAATGTGTTGTAAGTAGTGCACTCAGTGCTCATCTTTGCTGCTGTCTTGTGGCATCGTCTTTATGGCTATATGTGCCGTTACAACGATTTTAAGGTTTTCATAGTGAAGTTCATTTTGAAATGAAATAGATAAGTATTGCTATTAGAAATTTTTGAAAATTTTTCATTCGAACTATAACTGTGAGAATTGGGTTTTTGTTCGTAACCTGATTAATAAGCGTATAACTTTAATCACCTAAATCCCACATGACGTAGGTTTTTTTTTTTTCGAAAAGTAATACGCTACTCGTAGTGAAAAGTTTGTCAATATATATATTTTTTTTCATCTCCATGAGTATATAAGTAGGTGATATTACTTGTCATAATGGACGAAAACATAACTGTATGATTCAAAATTCACAATTTTATTTCATTAATAGCATTAGAAGTTTCAGTCATGAGAATAAAACCAATAAAGTTCGAAGTTGCTTAATTATTTTTTATACTTCACTGATTTATCATAACTATAACATCAGTGAATTATCAAATTAACTTATCTAATAGCATATTATTTCCATATTATTTATATGTTTTGAAAGTTTATAACATTTTCAAAAAATTTAGACATTACACACCTTTAATTATACTGATTATTAACATAATTTTTTTAATTTACCGTATTCTTTTTTATTGGGAAAAAATTGTACCTTGTGTGTACACGATAGTATTTTAATTTCAAACTAACAGAAATTTGGAAAAAAAAAACTTCCGTAAAAATCCTGCTTCACAAAAAAAGAAAATCGAACCTAAATTTCCGTATTTACTTTTGTTTATTTATCACCACCATAATTATTACCTATAAAATTAAGATTTTATTAAATTATGTGTTTCTCGAATTAGAAATTTTTTAACACATTGACGGACAGTAGAAACAAGTGAAGTTCGAAAATTGACACTATATGTTTTTGCAATTTTTAGAATATTAGAAGTATAGTTTTACTTTTTCTGATTAAATAAACTTAATTTTGATTAATTCAGCAGCTTTAATTAGGTTGCACTACTCCCTTCACAACCACGTCAGGGGGGCTAGTTGACAGGGAAAAATACAGTCAAAAAAAGTTATAAACACCAGTATATTATTATAGAAAAATTTATGTTCATTATTCGATCAAATAATCAATTTGAATTTTTCTATAAGAATATACTGGTAATAATCACTTTTTTTTACTGTATTTTTCCCTGACCACTAGCAACCCTGCACGTGCATACTGAAGCTGCAACTCGTATAACAGGTGGAAAACGAACTTCAACATAAAAGATTGTTTCCAAAACATGACACTGGGCTTCTACTTGTACACCGGTAAATGCACATTTGTGCTGCTATAGCCGTAGTGTCTAAAAACGACCGTTTCGTTTTGGGAGGCTATAGCCGCAAGTGTCCGTCAACGTATTAAAAATATATTTATCTGCACCAGAAATATAATACTACCAGTAATTACCGGAAACTGTGAAAAGCAAAGCAAAGAAAAATGTATACTGCGTATTTGCGTTTATTCTGTTTTCAGAGTTTGAGCTTTTATGATAGGAAAGCGGACAAGTTCAACTCTAGCTTTAAAGCCGGAATCTCCGAGTTATACTAAAGAAAACAACAACTCAAAACTAGCTACAGCTTAAAAATTCGATGTCAACATGTCTTGCATACGATTATGGATACAGGTAGAAAGAAAACAGAAAAAAAAATCCATTTTAGAAGTCGTGATTCACAGTGACTCTGAAAAAGCATATAAATTTTCGGAAATATCCGTTGTATGATGCACACCTCACTTTTTAGCCCTAAAGTTTGGAGGGGGAGGGGGACTGCGCATGTAAATAGGGTACTTTCAAAATACTCAATATTTACGCCTAATGACAATAATAAAAATTTTGTGTAGTTTAAAACTTCAAGATTCATTAATACAGCAAAACAAATTCAATATTATTTTGTTTTATTTGAGAAATGTCTTATAATATAATTTTTTGTTCATTTAAATAAATAAATGTTCAATAGTTATATAAATGGAAATAAATCTCAGTATTAAATGTGTAGTTTTATCTTTGTTTTAAACCTCGCGCTAAATTTAATTTCATAAATGCAATTTAATATCAAAACACTGGAATAAAATGTTTGAAAGTGAAAAGAATAAATTTTTCTTTTGTTGAATTTTATTTTCGATTAAGTTCTTTTTAAAAATAATAGTAGGTGAAAACGAATAATATATTTATTTTATTTAACTTTTACTTCAAAAGTACCACTGTTGCTTTATTTTCCATTTGCTGAAGAAGTTAATATTATTTGAATTAATCCTATAAATTTGCATATAAACGTATAAAGATCAGTTGATGCAAGGAATTATGTCAATAAAAGTAATTTAATATATTAAGTTCAGATATTTCTTTACTCTCTATTCTATTTTTCATTAAATACTTTCTTTTAACGAAATGAGAAACTTGTAAAAGGATTTCTTAACACATTCGGGACCATGGTATCATATATGCAACCTCAAAAAGAGCATACAGAATTTGTTTTGGCACCAGTAAAAAATAAAAGTAATATCTGCTTTCTCATATTAGAGCATTTTTGTGATAGGTTAAGTAAAGGTAGCTTTTTTTGAAAAAGTGGTGCCAAACGAATAAAATTTGTGTAAAAGCCGCCGGTCCCGAAGGGGTTAACTTCACTCAGTAATATTTACTATACAGTTCTTTCATAAATGAATGAAGGAACTATAAATTACAAATAATGATATGTTTTAACGAATGATTACGCTTTATTAGGTGCGTTCGTAATTATATAAATACGTAGCACCTATTATCGTCGTCTGGTCCGTCCGTCTGTCTGTCTGTCCGTCCGTCCGCATATAATAACGCAAAAACTCCCCAACCGAATGGTTTGAAATTTAAGATATATTATCTTTGCAGAATTTTGTAGACATTTCAAATTTTAAGAAAATCGAATCAAAACTTTAGAAGATATTAATAAAAACATTTATTGAGAAATTTGAATTTTTTTAAAAAAATCTGTGTTTTTTTTGTTATAGGAGCTTCCGAGGTATAATGGTCAAGCGACCGAGATACTTATTTTATTACAGAAATTAATCTGCAGACAATCTAATTCATTTCACAGAATTAAAAATCATCAAGATCTGAATATTTATATAGCTAGATATAGTACGAACGCACCTCATTTGTCACGTTTGACGTACAATTTCCAACTTGTTAATAAATAAGGTAAAGAAATTTAATTGGTATGTATTAGAGAAAATATCTGTACTAGTGGAACTTCGCCCGCTACGCTTGTCGGTTTATTCCAAGCGGACCTCGAATTAAACGAACTTAGGATTGGGCGGCCCACTGTCTTCGGATCCGGTCAACTCGAATTTAAATAAAAAACAAAATCATTTCTTGGTTATGTTTTCATTTACTTCTATTTAGTAAAGAAATTTCATTTAGAATCCTGAAGAAACTGCATCTACGTATTTTTAAAAACTTTGATAGTTGATTTTTTTTTCGATTTTTTATGTTTTTGTATTAATATGGAAATGTATGATTTACAAATAGTGAATATTTATAGCTGTATGTCATCCCAACTCTACCCGATAAAAATGTTTTCCTTGTTACAATTAATTTAGAAGATATTTCTGTTTCTTTAGTACATTTTTGAAGTCAACTGTTGAACGGTCAAACGAAATGTGTCATTTGTATCACTCACAATCTGTCCGCTTTTGTTGTCCGAAGGGTGAAACGTTTTTCTTTAACGAAAATTGACCCAGGCAACGAAATGGCTGCTTGTAAAAATCATCCGAAGCAAAATCTGCCATTTCAAAGAAAGAGAAAGTTTTTCTTCTCATCCGAAGTGAGGATAGTGACAAATGGGTTTCTCATTGTGTGAGTTTGAACCGTTCGCCGTTTTCTTTTCTTCAGCCCACTCTCAAACTATAGCAGGGGAGAACTCCCCTCCCATTTCCCTTTCTATTCCTGCTTTCAAAAAAATTGAAGCATGTGCACCACAGTCAATTTTATGTGATTCTTATTTTAAGGAATGCGCTATAAGCTTTAAATACATGAATGTTACTAATGCACACACGCTTAAATTCAACGGTGCTTTTAAAATATAAACTGTATAAATTAATAAATTTTCTATTTGAAATAAATTACAGTTTATGTGTCAATTAGTCATGACGAAAATACAATGGGAAATTAAAAATAAGAGTGGGAAAAATGATAAAATCAACTTATCATACTATCAGGAGAGTGTGTTATGTCGGTATTTACAGAAGAAATTCCATTTCTTTATCCCAACGGCTTTCAAAGAGTGAAACTGCACAAAGTCGCCGGTGATACTTCAAAATCTACCACTGTATTTCATGAAAAAATAAAACTTCACACACATATTACATATATACTTTTTCAACATATTTTTGCAAGGTTACCTGACGTTCCATATATGGATGATTGTGCTTTTGGTCTGCTGTACATTTCAAATTGCAAACCCATCACGATTGATGGACTCTGAAAACAGGAATGGCAAGAAACCACACCTGGAAACTTTACGAAAAGTCCGTGTATCGTGAAAAGCACAATACAGACTTATGATCCAAAAACAAGGTTATCAGATAGAGCAATTAAAAATTGTTCTTTAAATTTTAAACAATAAAATAAGCCCACAAAATAGTTCTACAAATATGTAAACACACTTTTGGACGATGGTAAAATATGAAATGAAACGGGCTCATCACTGTTATTGAAAATTATTAAATAGGCATACGTGCAATCCCTTTGGTGTGTTTTATAGTTACTGTTTTCGTCTGTTGAAGAGGGCTCCTAATAACTTATCTAACTTAGCGATAAATGTTGTAATTTTCAAAATACTGTATCTGAGTGAATATGTCGTGCAAGAGCATTGGATTTTTTTTTAAGTTCTTTAACTCAGGGCAATGTTTTTCTAAGTGAAAGTTCTGCGAGTACGTTCTTGTTTAGTAAAAAAACAAGAAACAAAAAGCATACTTCAAGCATAGATTATGAAACACGTTCCAACTCTTTCAGAATGCTGTAAAAAAAACTTTATCGATTAATAAAATGAAAGATGATGTCCAAGTAAAGAATTTGGAAAATGTTTAACACATTTGAAAACCCATTTTCAGAAGTAACTATCTATAGTCGAAAAAATATCTGAACTTTTTTATCCTACATATGATCTATAGATTTGTGTTTTTGCTACATAGTATGTCAAAATTTAGTTCAGTCAAGAAATGCATAACAAAGTTGAAAATTCCCTTTCAGCATTTTTCCACCGGTAAGCGGACATGTACTCAAATTCTTATGAGCAGCCCTGTATACGATATAAATGATTTATGTACACCAAGTAAAATTTAAGAAAAAAAGTTAAATTTAAGAACGCATACCACATTGCAACACGCTCTTCCAGCAATAATTGTTCAAAGAGCGTACTGTAACTGAAATCTCTTGTGTGGCCCTGTAAATGAATAATAAATCCTACGCACACCATATTCGGAAAAAGCATCTTGTAGTGCACCTCAGTTATGTATATCAATTTCACTATATTTGAAATAATGTACGAATGTTAAAATATATTCCAAACGATTTTTCTTCATGGAAGATGGTGTATAATTGCCACGTACTTTATTTTTAGTACCAAACATGCTATGATGAAATCCTATAACATGTATAAATTTCATAGCAATCCAAGTATATTTACGCGTGTTAGAGCACGGACAGACAGATGGACAGACAAACCGAATTCATAAACACCTTTTAACTATGTTGAAAAAAAAATAACAAAACTGTATTGGAAAAGGTTGATATGCAAATGTTAATATTTATCGAGTAGAAATTTTTTCAAGTATTATTGATGATATTTTCTTCATAAATATATTTTTTTGTGTGACATTCGTAATAGCGTTACATCAATTATTGTTCATAAAAGATAACATTTACTACGAAAATTGCTCTTTTTAACACTTTCCAACATAGTTCAAAAGTGTTTATGTATTTGGTTTGCCTGTCTGTCTGTCCGTGCTCTAACTCTCGTAAATATACACGGATTGTCATGAAATTTTTACACAATATTGAATTTTACTATAGAATGTTTGGCATCATTGAAAATGAAGTGTGTAGCGTTAATAGTTCATTTACAGGGGGGGGGGAAGTCCATTACATTATGGTCTATGGGGGAAAAATCGCTTGCAGTGTATTTTATTGTTGTTTCGATATTTCAAACATAAGTGAAATTAATATGAATTACTTAGGTGGACAATAGCCTAATTTTACCGGAGTATACAATTAGTAGCATTTTTAGTTCAATTACAGGGATGTACAAAATAATTCTATCATATTACGTTATATGGGGGAAAAATCACTTACGGTGCATTTTGAACATGTTATGATACTTGAAACATAATGAAATTTAAAAAGTTCACTAAGGTCCAATACGACTTATTTTTTATAGATTATGGAGTGCGTAGGATTTATCGTTCATGTACAGAGACGCACAAAAGAATTCGGTTAAAGGACTGACTATGATTGATAATTGCTAAAATAGCCCAGTCAAATAAGGATACAACCTCGGAATGAAAGATAACAACCTGATAATTTGCAAAAATCTTTGTTTTGACATTCTAAAAGTAAGCTAAAAAGTCTCATACAATCTCGTGTCCGCGTCACGAGATATTCAAGATCAAAGGTCAAGAAAATTCACATTTTCAATTTCAGAACCGGTTGGAACCGGTTCTGAAAGTGAAAGTATCCTTATATAAAAAAACTGGAGCCAAAATCGAAAAAGTAAAAACTATCAACGTTAGGGATCGGCCTCAGCTATCCTATGCAAAAAAAAAATCATTTTAAAATGTTTTAATGCGAGCGAAAAATCTGTCAAGAATCTTCCCATAGACTTAACATTAGCGTTCGAGTTTCTTCCGATGGCTAGCGTAGGCTCTTAAACTGTTGTCCGCAAATTCCAAGATTTCCGTACCGATTGTGTAGGGAGGTTTGCGAAAGTCTCGCGTGCAATGTGAAATTCTTTCTCATCTATAGAATCTGGGGCAGATCTTGATATTAAAATGAAAGGAAAAACTAAGAATAAAAAGTACTGGGTACTTTTCTGTTATATGTGCCTCGACACAACTCCATGGTAAGAAAGTGCAAGTTCGCGCCAAATATAGAGGCTCTCGTTCTTCGCCTCCACCCTCCCCCTATATATAATAATTCATCTAGATTTGCACTTATTAAGAACGTGGTTTAATAAGATTTTGACAAGGGATAAAAATGTATTAACATTAAAAGAAATATTTCACACCGAAAATATTATTCAGATAAAAGTAATATAAAAATAAAACAATGTGTTAAAAGTATTTCTCTCTGGCAATTTGGAATCTTATCAAGACAGCACGCTATTCATCTAGAATTCGTGCAGTATTATTAAAGGAGTAATTGAGTAAAGCCTCCATAGTAGACACTCCCGAATGACGAACTATTCTGTTTAGCGAACACTTTTGCAATACCCAACACGTATATTATTTGTGTTTTTACCTCTGACTAGCGTACAAATTGGGCGGCTTCGTGGTCTCCGTTATTTGGAGTTTTTACTGTACACAATAAACGCTTTCATAGTTCATTTATGGCCAAAGCGATTATTGTTAGCGCACATTTGCTCGACTTTTCTCTCTTGCGGTCGGCGGTGGACAAAACAGAAATGCGCTGCAAGAGCAGAATATTCAAATTTTGTTTGCCTACATGAGTGCCACTTACCTCTCTTGCGGCGAGTTGTCAAAGCAAATGTTTCTAGGAAAAAATAATACTGCTGTAATACGCAATTTTATGTAATTTTCATTGTATACCGTGTTATTTCCAAATCCTGTAGATCCTATACAGGGCTACACGAAAGACTTCGAATATGGACAGCAATTGCTGAAAATGGATTTTGACAGAGTTATGTATTTTTAAAATTACTTATTTAGATATCTCATTTCATCGTACAAAAAAAAATTAAATATCTTAATAATATTATGTTAGTGTTGGAATGTGTTTCATAATCTATGCTGGATGTATGATTTTTCGTTCTTTTTCAGCAATATAGATAACATGGACATCATTATTAACACAAATATGAAATTTTAATTTATTTGTTTGAAAAAATTATTTGATATCCCAACAAGTTACTATAGGAGTTCAAATAGTATCACAAATGTATGTTATCCAGAGCAAAAGTAATATTTAAACCATCGCATACATAAGAATTTCTTTATAAATAAAACTTATTTTGCCTTAAAAATATTATACTGTATTCAAATGTCATAAAAATGTAAAATAGAAAGTTTCTAAAAACATCAGTAAAAATTTTATTGATTTAAATGATAATGCAAAATGTAATAGACTTTTTTTAAAAAAATGCAAGGGAAAACCATTTATCTTTCCAGTTTTGTATTTCAAAATGGCAAGAAACATCCATGAAACTAAAATATGAAGTGTACAACAAACGTTTCCGTTAAAATGTATGATTTATTTTTCGAAATCGCATTAGGTAATGTATGTTGGGTCTCCAATTATGGAAACAAATGTACGCTAAACATCAAAGAAGAATTTACGTAAGTTTGTTTGTATAGAGTATTTATATATTTTTTAACAATTTTATTTCATATATTTTCTTAGAACTAAAATATATTTGCAACTTCTGTAAGACCAAACTATTCTAAAATTTACTGAAATGAAATAATCTAACTATTAAAATATTGATGCCATCAATTGTTTTGTTTTTTCTCGTAAAATATAATTTCGAATAAAAACTATCACACACTGTATATTTACTC
Organism: Maratus michaelseni; assembly: GCA_963931845.1. Lineage (NCBI taxonomy): Eukaryota > Metazoa > Arthropoda > Arachnida > Araneae > Salticidae > Maratus > Maratus michaelseni. The sequence goes on along the minus strand of OZ007590.1, from coordinate 344,537,027 downwards.
ACATACAAAGACGAAGTTACGCTACACTTAAAAAAATGGTAACAGATCAATAGACCAAAAAGCGGACCGAGTTTCTGATATGGTGTCCCAAAGGAAAAACATTTAACGGGGGCCCTCTACCTAACAGTGTACGGAGATTAGTCTGCTCCCAGGTATATGTAAATATCAGTCAATAAAAACTATTAGGTCCATCGACATAGAAATTTGAAGATCTAGATTTTAAAAAAAATCAAATAAAAAAATTCCATCTACAACTTTCGGAAATATTTATTAGAAATTTTAAATTTTCGAGCGATTTAATCTTGAAAATAACCCATGTGTTTGATATGTTGTGTGATGTGCCCTTGAACTTTGAGGATGTAAAGAACATGTTTGACTTCATGTTTTTGATGATGAAGATTTCATGTGAAGATTTTGTCGCGAGGATAATTTTAACAATAATTTTAATAATAAAATAATATTTTCGATCACACAACTAAAAAAAAATGCTAAAAAGGGTCTGTCACTGTAGTAAATGACTATGTAGGTTCTGTCGAACATTTGTATGCATTTGAGTAAGCATAGCACGTATATTCATGAAGACTTTCTGTGAAAATTCAAAAGTTTTTTTTATAGCATGCAAAGTTTCCTGCCGAATTTAACATAGCTGTCCAAAAACTTGACAAAAAATAGTAGAAAAAGTATACTGTGATTAAAATATTAATATATTGAATATTTGATTAGATATAGGTATTTTTATGAAATAAATTTTAACTGCGCATGCGCAAACTACAGCAACAATTTTTTGTCATGATTTGATAGTCAATACTATAGGGCAACTCATATAAAAAGACCAGTGAAATATCGTGAAAACTCAAAAAGTTACAGCAATAATTGATAAATTGAGGAGAAAATCCCATAGGATTATATATTTTACGTATTTTGACAATTTGTTTCAAAAATTTAAAAAGTTGAAATAAATCATTTTACTGCAAAATATTATACTAAACTTGCTTCATAAATTTTAACAAATAATCATGCTTCATCAAAAAATTTAACTTTATCTTTTGATCGAAAAGAAATTACTTGTTGTTAATTTCTCGACAGAAATACACAGTGCAAACAAGCTGATTGCTTTCAAAAGTTATAGAAACAAAAGAGCAAATATCAATCTTCAACAAATAATACAGACTCAAACAGAGTCTGTGTGGAAAGTTCTTATTTCAAACAACGCGTATTATTTATTTTATTTGACGCATTTATTTGACAGTAGGAAGTTTTACCCAAGAGAAATCAAAGTCAGCTTTTTCAAAATTCTGAAAATAAAATTCGATATCAATAAACAGAAAACACTTAACCGATCGCCCTTTGATTAAAATAATTAAGACAAATAAACATACAAATCGGTTTGTAATAAGATACATTTATGCAATGTGATAAATATTTTTTTAGGAATTAGCAAGTTGGTAACTGTACGTCAAACGTGACAAATGAGATGGCATGTACTTTTACTATTCAGATCTTGGTGCAATAGCTGTTGCACTCTTACGCAAAAATGCATGAATACAAATTTATTTTATGTGCAGATTTTCATAATTTTTATTACATGAAATTAAATTTCAATACACTTTTACAAACAATTAATTACAATTATGTTATATTAAAATTATACTGTGCACAAATATTCAATACAAGACAATGTAAAAAAATCATCGTTATTAATTCAGTGAAATGAACTATGTCGTCTATTATTACGATATGATTAATTTCCGCAATAAAATAAGTACATTTCAAGTGGGCAACATTTTATGTTTTGTTGACATTTACTGACAATTTCAATGGGAAAATTAAGCCTAGCTTTGAAAATTTCAGAACTTTAAATCTATATTTGGACTCTTTTTTCATTCAATATCTATTTTTCCGGAAACTTGTATCCAAAAATCTGTCGGTAGTTTATATGATTGCTATAATTAAACAATTTTAGTATACAAATTCGGATTTTAAATTCAGTAATATGAAAATAATTGGACTCCATCTTAAATATGATATAATCACCATGGCAACCTAGAATCATTCCCTATCATGGGATATCATTGAATTAACTACGTATGACAGGATTTAACAGAATGAAGAAAGCTTTTATTAATATCTTTTGAAGTTTTAATTCGATTTTCATCAAATTTGAAATGACTCGACAAAATTCTGACCCAATTATTAAATTTAAAACCGTTCTGTTGGTAGTTTTTGCGCTGTTATATGGGGAGAGACGAACTGACGGACGGACAAGACGACGACTAGTGCTGCGTATTTATATAACTACGAACGCACCTAAAAATAACTTTAATAAATGTGTTTAACAAAAACTAATTAAAAGTCATATGCTGTTTAAAAAGAACCATCTTTCTCTCCAGTGGGATTTACGTTTTACCTACACTCTAATTTAAAACCCATGTTCCTTAGTCTACGAGAATATAATATAACCACCATAAGGAAAAACACATTAATGTCTTCTGTTTTATTCGTTATTCCGAAAAGCGTTCATTATTTTTAAAAATCTTAGAAACCAATTTATTTTCAAGATTTAAAGAAACATTTTAAAAACAAAGTTTCTTTTAAGGCAAACGTTTTCGGAAACGTTACCGAGTTGTTTTAAATTGTATTAATCAGTTTTCTTACATCGTTTTTAGGATGTTATTAATTCTCAATTAATAATTTTTAGCTGTGTAATTGAATTAATACATGAAATAATAACAAAGTAATATTAGTTTTAAAATTAATATTAATGCTGTTAATTTATCACGTTTGATTGTAAAACACGCTTGTTGAACATGAAAACGTTTACTTGGGAATTGATAGTATCCAAAAATCTGTATTCCGGTTTCAGAAAACTGATAAATACACTATAAAAATTATTCAAAAACATCGATAGGTAACTTTTTATTTTATCAGAAAAACTGGAAATCAAAAAACTGGAATTTTTTACCTGAAAGGGTATAACCTAATTTCCTATTAAAATATGCCCTTGAGTCGACCAGGTCGAGTCTTATATGAATTGATAGCCCTTCAATAGAGATGCGTGTCTGCCAAATTTGAAGCATATATCTCAAGCACATGGGTGGTTATGACCCTTAATGTGCGTTTTGGAAAAAAGCGCATTGTGACGAAACTAGTGATCGAATTTTACCGAAACAAAAATCAGGGATGTGTAATATTACCATTCAAATAGTGGATATGTTTTCAGAATTATTTCAGCAAAACAGCAAGTTTTATTACATTTTTCTTGTTTTGAATTTAACTTTTTAATTAATAATAAATGAAAATATTTAAGTGACCACTTTCATATTTTTACCACAAATACTACGAGGTATGATGTACATTTGGTGCGAGTTTCAACTCTCTACGCAGGGTGCATCATACAAAAAAATTATAAACGGGCGGGAGGAGCCTCCCACTTCTCTCACATTTATTTATTAATCACGTGCATTTGGTACAAGTATGAAATCAACGCAGAATGCATAGATAATTACAAAAAATATTAATAATGTAATACATAACCAATTGTTATTGTTAACTGAAAAAGTATTTTAATAAAAAAAGCAATAAAGTTAATTGTTTAGATTGTTTTTAAGGAAAGATTAATAATTAATCTTCATCACTGTCTTCGTTGATAACAGGATTTGTGTTTTCAACATCAAAAAGCCTGCTTAAAATCTGGGCAGGACGGACAATTTTTGATAGATACCGACCATGCGAAAGATAGAACACTATAGCAGCAACGTGGGAACAACAACCGGCCGTCCTATTGCCGTTTGTACATTCGCAATAATGGCCTTTAATGCCCGAATATCCGATCGAGTTTGGTGTGTAATCAATGTAGCACCGATACGATTCGCTGCGTATGTGTTGCGATCTTACTTCGAACTTTATAATACTATCATTTTCTTTTAGATACTGCAGATTAATTGTGTTGTCATCATCCATCATTTCGGCTAGATAAGAGACAGCTTGCGACAGTTGGTAAGAGCCAGTAAAAAAAAAAAATTAAATCATTTTCTGTCATTTCTGGAAAATCAAGAATGTCCACCGATTTAAAGTTTGCAAATGGCAGCTTACGCCATTTCATTTCCTCGGATATAAATACGGAATGCACAACGTTATTAATTCGTCTTGTTTAACCCATTGGGGACCATGGGTGCATATATGCACCCTCAAAAAAGAGCATACAGAATTTGTTTTGGGCACCAGTAAAAAATAAAACTAATATTTGCTCTCTCTAATTAGAGCATTTTTGTGATAGTTTAAGTAAAGGTAGTTTTTATTTAAAAGTGGTGCCAACCGAATACAATTTGTGTAAAAGCCGCCGGTCCCAAAGGGGTTAAGGTTTTGTAACCCTTCATTTATCGTGAAAATAAAAGGCTGTTTTTTTTCCTCCAGAATTTATTTACGGTCTATTTAATTTAACTTTGTAGTAGTTTTATTTTTCTTGTAAGTACATTCTTAGAATTGAGTTTATTCATCTGTAAGTTAAACTAGTTTTTTTTTTATTGTGATGTCTACACCAATATCCAGCTGTGACTTTAACATAGGTGCCAAGCTCTCATTAATATTCCGTAGTATGCGGGTTAATTTGACCCAGTTTAACAACTCTTCAAACCAGAAAAAATATTGGATGAATCTTTATTTATTCCATTTCAGGTTTCTACGTGGAATTTATTTAATTCCATTTCTTTAAAAAAATGTCTGGTGCGAAACGTGTTAAACCTGGGTCAAATTAACCCGCATATTACGGAATATTAATGAGAGATTGGCACCTATGCTTTAACTATTTCAATTAACTGCTTGCTGATCTCTTACTTTGAAAATAAACTTTTCACCGTTCCTATTTTTAAATGACTTTGTGTTTTTTTTCTGACGTTTTCATTACATTTCTATAGTATTTATATTGCTACATCGTATTTCAGTTCAAGTAACCAACGAAGTTTCCAATTACAGTAATCACGGCCAGAGTCGTGAGGTCTGTTTTGTTTAAGTTTGTTAAATCCCCAATTGTGTGGTTCGAAATTCGACCATACTACACAAACTATGCATAATACTGCTTATGCACTTGCAAAAACACACGCAACCTCCCCCCCCCTTCTAGAAAAGTGATAAATTTTTTTGTATGATGCACCCTGCGTATAGAGTTGAAACTCGCACCAAATGTACATCATACCTCGTAGTATTTGGGGTAAAAATATGAAGGTGGTCACTTAAATATTTCCATTTATTCTTAATTAAAAAGTTAAATTCAAAACAAGAAAAATGTAATAAAGCTTGCCATTTTGCTGAAATAATTCTGAAAACATATCCACTATTTGGATGGTAATATTACACATCCCTGATTTTTGTTTCGGTCAAATTCGATCACTAGTTTCGTCACAATGCGCTTTTTTCCAAAACGCACATTAAGGGTCATAACCTCCCATGTGCTTGAGATATATGCTTCAAACTTGGCAGAAACGCATCTCTATTGAAGGGCTATCGATTCATATAGGACTCGACCTGGTCGACTCAAGGGCATATTTTAATAGGAAATTAGGTTATACCCTTTAAATTTATTGGGCATTTAATCCTCGACGTCTAATAGTCATTTCTCTTCGAAACTGATTCCAAATTACTTTAATATCTTAATTATCACTTCTCAGAGTCTTAAAGTTAGTTTATAAGAAGTTACCAGTATTTCCGAATATTATATTCGAAATTTTTAACATACATCTCACCCTCGTGGTGGTAAATGGAACTAAAAGGTTTTGCAGCGCGCGCGCAGCATGCCCATTTTATTCCGTTTTTGGACCGGATTTAGTAGGGGGTGTTTAACAACTCTTTAGGTACTACAGCTACTATTTGCACAACAAAAAATTTACTTAGCCCCCAGCTACCACTTTTTTTGAATAATAATCATCTTTTCGGTGTTCTTTTTTTTCACAGTAATAATTCTCGGATTTTTCTAAGAATTGGTACATAACTCCATCACAATATTTCCATTCCATTCCAGCACTTTTGATCGCCTACAGTTAAGTTGTATCACCACCACCTGCGAATAAAATCCAAATTTTCTACAATTTGTCTTACAGTTTTCTGATTTCATTTTCGTGTGCTGGGGACTATTTAAAAGCCTAAAAATATAATAATCTCCATCCCTTATATCTATAGGTGCCGCAGGCATCGGTGACCCGTGCCGGAGGTTCGTTTGAAATGAGGTTTTGTATAGATGAAATCTATATTTGCATATATATATATATATATATATATATATATATATACTAATAAAAGAAAGTTTCGCACTGTACGTAGACTTTATGAATCTTCTGTAGTCTGCGATGGTTGGCGAAATCTAGCGCTCCAAGAAGTCTGGAAATTTAGGTGTGGAGTCCAAAACCTGTCCTGGTGCATCTGAGAATCAGAATTTTAATATTTTGAAAATCAGCCGAAATATTAATTAAAACGCATTAACCAATTCTTACAAAATGCCATCTTTGTCTCAAAATGATGCAAAAAAATGTCAAAACCGCAAAATGAGGTCTAAGTTAGGAGGGTGAAGAAAGGTTTTTGGCTTACAAGAAAAAGGTCGGGCTACCAGAATCACTTTTAACCACGCCTTTTCGCAACACGTCAAAATAACAAAAACTATTAGGTCCATCGACATGAAAATTTTAAGATCTAGATAAAAAAAAATAATCGCAATATGAAAAAAAAAGTCAAATAAAAAAAAATTTCATCTACAACTTTTGGAAATATTTATTAGAAATCTTTAATTTTTGAGCGATTTAATCTTAAAAATAACCCATGTGTTTGATAAAAATTTGTGCCACGACAGATGTCTGCGATAATCAATCCACAATGAAAGAGGTTACTAAGAGATTATTTAGGGGACTCGAGTTAACAGTTCTAATGAAATTACGTTTTTAAAATTGACACAATTCGAATCCTCTATATATTCACATTACAAGTTTGTAAAACTTAAGATTATCCGACACTTATAAGCCAATGTATTAAGTTTTTTGCATTAATTTGATTGCAAAAAATAATTTATTTTAACGCGTTTTTTATCGCTTGAATAAATAAAGATACAAAACAAGTAATAAAAAGTTAGAGTGATGTTATTAGAGATTGTAAAAAAATATTAAAAATCTTGGATTGTTTTATTGGAAAATTATGCATCCTTACTCAAAACAGGAAGAGTATTAATATTTACTAAAAATCTAAAAATTCCACCAATAAGTTTTTATTTTATAAAAATCCTGATTTTTACGAAAAAGAAATAAAAGCTTATTTGACAATGGGTGTGATAATTAAAGAAACGTTTGCATAGGAGTTTTTTTGGAACAAATTATTTGTTATATTTACGGGTATGGGAAAGGGGGTGATTAACGCCTTTTTATTTAATAACGCATTTGTTGTACTTCACTGCGCGCCCCCTGGCGGCGGGGTTTCATTAATTAAAAACTCTTATTAATAAAAACAATGGTATTGCTCTGATTTAGACAAATGAAAATCCACTTAAGAAATTTAACAATTTTAGCTTTTCCCGTAGAGTTTTATAAATGTTAAATATAGGGAATACCGGAAATTTCAAATAACAATTTTCGTAAAAAATAAATTTATGTTCCTAATAAAAGTACACATCCCGTATTCACTTGATGCACACCAACAATCAAAATATGTGATTTGTATATGTGCAGTTGACCAAGCACCCCTGGCGGGAAATCCTACATAGTTTTTACTCTAACTGTACGTTCTTATCTCGGGTTCTATGGGCCCGATTACAACGGGGTTTGGATGATTCGACTTGATTTTCGATCGCGTTAAAGATTTTAGTTCCACCTTCCACCGCCAGGGGCGGATTATTTTCTTGATTTCTATTGGTCCAATTTCGACGAGAATTTGTTCATTCAACTCCCTTGATACAAGGGGTACCATTGTCGGATGTTCGTATAGAACAAATTATGACCCCTGGCGGTGGAACGTGAAACTGGAGGATTTTTCAGCTGGTGCGCAGCACATCTGCTATACGGTGCCGGAGGCAGAGGGGACACTTGTCGTAGTTTTGATCGGAAGGTGGTTTATTTGAAACAGAGTGCGCCTCTGGCGGCTGAAGGTTGAAATAAAATATTTTGCAACGCCTGCACAGTATGTCTACTATACGGTGCCCTAGACAATGGGAAAACATGTCGGAGGATCGTTTAGATTAGAATGCGCCCCCTGTTGGCGGAAGGTTGAAATAAAGAATATTCCGTCGCGGCGCAGCACTTTTAAATAAATAATTTCATACAAAATTGGGTTAAAAATATAAAATCATACAGACTTTAGGTTTGTTTAATTTTATCATGGGCTCGAGCAACGCCGGGCGGGTCCGTTAATATATATATATATATATAATTAATTATCAATCAATGTATGAATTTACAATTTCTAAGACTTAAGAGCATTGCTCTTTAAGAACTTTTTTTTAGAGTTTATATATATATGTGGCATTTTGACTACGATGAGATAGCACCAGATGTAATTTTACATGAGAAAATGGCAGTCCGTTAAAGATATAGCATATTGCAGCCGATATTTACGATCATGGCGAAGTAGTGAGGCAATGAAATGAGTCCACAAAAGATTCTCCAGTAAATCAAGCCAATTTCCAGACAAATAGTTTATTTAGAATACGAGCGATGTAGAGACAATTTCCACAGGTATAAAACTTATAGCCCTCGGGCTTCACGATGGTTCATTTCATTGATTTAAAGATGTTAAATGGCTATATGAATATTCTACGAGACGATAAACACCAGATACATATTTGTTTACACTTTCAGATACGTCAAAAATCCTCCACTCCGACGGATGCGAGCTAGTTTTGTTCACTCAGCGTAGACATACAAAAAACGACGTCACGAGCGCACAAACCAATGAGTGAGAGGCGGCCTCCAGACCAGCGAATGAGGTTAGAGGGAGAAGCTAAGACAGGAAAGAATCCCTCACTTGGCCGCGTATCAATTTTGAAGTGAAAAACCCAACGCGCGAAATCAAAAAATAAAATAATAATAATAAAAAGAAAATGGCTTTTTAAAAAACATTCGAAATTAGAACGCGTCTCAGAATTTTATAGATTGGGGAGCTGATAAAAGCTACGAATTAAGTTAAAATTTTAGATTAAGATTTGGAATAAGATAATTATTAATATACGGATATTTAATTTCAAAAGGACATTAAATAGGAATAAATATTATTAAGAATTAAGGAATTACTCACTATGACAGAAGTTAGATTAATTTAAAAGATTAATGCGAATAAAATGGAAGGATACGAAGGAAATAAATTTTTTATATAACATATATATATATATATATATATATATATGCATGTACATATATATATATATATATATATATATATATATATGCATGTACATATATATATATATATATATGCATGTACATATATATATATATATATATATATATATATATATATATATATATATATATATATATATATATATATATATATATATATATATACTGAGATTAAAGATGTTGAAAGTTATGTGCACCTTGGACAAGAAATATCTTCAGACAACAGTATCATGAATGAAATCAATAGAAGAATAAGAAATGGATGGAGTGCTTTTGGGAAGAACAATATTATTCTGAAAAGTAACATGCCTCTTTGTTTGAAAAGAAAGGTGTTTAACCAATGTGTTTTGCCTGCACTAACTTATGGAGCAGAAACTTGGACACTAACAAAACGGATGGTACAAAGATTACAAACAACACAGCGAAGTATGGAAAGATGTATGCTAGGCATAACCAGAAGAGACCGAAAGAGAATAACGTGGATAAGAAGTCAGACGAAAGTTTTTGACATTATCGAGAGAATTAAATGGCTAAAATGGAAATGGGCTGGGCACATTGCAAGAAGACAAGACAATAGATGGAGCACAAACACCCTACAGTGGTATCCCAGAGATGTAAAACGACCAAGAAGACGACCTCAAGTAAGATGGAGTGACGAAATCAGAAAAGTGGCCGGTGTTAATTGGATGACTAAAGCACTAGACAGGCAACAATGGAAAAATCTGGGGGAGACCTACATCCAGCAGTGGATTGAAAACGGTTGATGATGATGATGATGATGATATATATATATATATATATATATAAGGAATTTTAATACATTGAAAGCAGCATTGTCTATTATAAATTACATGTAAAATTCTGAAGTCTGATTGTAAATAAAAAGAAAAGTTTCAGAAACACGTTAGATCTTGTCATGCAAGTCAATATAGCAAAATATTTGTTTTAAATGTCAAATGCTTACGAAAGCAAGAGCTTTGGACGGAAAAATTTATCATACGTGCTTTTGAAATAAATAACATTTTGGAGAAACTTCTGTTTTGCGTTTCCTTTGAATTTTGCTGACTTGCATGCTTTGCGTAATGCAAAAGATCGGTGAAACTTTTGTGTTCTTACTTTTGTCTGAGTGTTTGATTTATCCCTTCATATTTCACGCTTTTGTCAGAAAATTGTTATTATAGTACAATTTTCAAAAGTTTTTTTTTTTTTTTTTTTTTTTTTTTTTGGTATTATATCAAACATGAAATCTGAAAAGTATATTTTTCAAGATTTTTAACTTATAATACGAAAAAAAACGACACATTATTTTAGTTGTACATTCCTTTGTAGGGTCTCAGGAGTCTTAATTTCCCTTCGAAGATGCAAGTTTGCATCATGTCACATTTTATTTTATTTCTGATTTCATATAACACACAATGAAATGAAATTCTTACCACTAATACATCGATATCTGCTTGATTTAACATAATTATTTCAATGTTGTACAATTCATATTTAATTATTTAAAAAAGTTAAAAAAATTTTTTAAGTAAAAAAAACTTTTTTGTCTGGTATCTACTGCGCGCAAGGTTGTAGAGAAAATATTGCTTCAAAAATAACAAACAAAGCTGGAAATGATGTAAAATTGATGTATCTTGAACTTATACTTCAATTTCAAGCAATTAAAAATTTAATGTTTTTTAAATTGGCATTTGTTCAACAAAAAATGATTTTTTTAAACATTTTACAATTTAAATTTAAATTAAAAAATAAATAAATTTTCAATAACTTGAAATTGAAGTATAAGTTCAAGATATGTCAATTTTACATCATTATCAGTTTTGTTTATTATTTTTGAAGCAATATTTCTTTACAACCTTGCGCGCAGTGGACACCAGGCGAAAAAGTTTTTTTTTACTTTTTTTTTTAAAAAAATTAACTTTTTAAAAATAATTAAATATAAATTGTACAACATTGAAATAATTATGTTAAAGCAAGCAGATATTGACGTATGAGTGGCAAAAATTTCATTTTCTTGTGTGAAATCAGAAATTAAATAAAATGTGACATGTTGCAAACTTCCATCTTCAGAGGAAAAGTAAGACTCCCGAGACCCCACAGTAAAGCCTTGTGAAATCGTTAATCGCTTCGATTCCGCATGTAAAGTTCGTTTCTTAATGTACCTCCCTAGATTTTCAAATTTATATAGATAAATTTACTTATTGCCTCATGATTTTTATATATAAACAAATATAATCTTCTCAAATAATTTAAATAGTGAAATACTAAGGGAAAACGGAACCAAGGGTTTTAATCAAGGAGGCTCTGTGTATCCATCTTCAATCACCATGGAAGAAAAATGTTTAGATATTTTTTATTTTACCTTTCGTTAAAACGTTGACCTTACGTTTTCTTTTGCCATATACTAAAAAAGTACATTAAATGAGGGTTTCGGGGTGTGTGTGTGTGGGGGGGGGGGTCCCCGTTTGATGAAAGAATAATAAAATATTTCAACTCTTCATTTTGAATGAAGCCGCTAAAATATTATTTTTGGATTTTTATTACGTTTTATTTCTTTACATTTCTGCATTTTTTGTATGTTGATATGTTTAAAACGGTCTTGCATCACTTGAAGGTCTGACAAAAAAAAATTCTTAACTTAGTTTATTTCATTTTTATGGACTCCGTTAGAAGAAAAACAAGTTGGAAACTGTACGTAAAACGGGACAAATGAGGCGCGTTCGTACTATAACTATTTTTATAAATATTAAGATCTCGGTGCAATAGCTGTTGCACTCTTATACAAAAATGCATGAATGCAAAATTTATTTTATGTGCAGATTTTCATACTAAAGATGTTTTATTTTATAATTTTGTTTGATAAATTTATTTTACGAAATTAAGTTTCAATACACTTTTACAAACAATGAATTACAATTCTGTAACATTAAAATCATACTATGCAAAAATATCCGATACAAGACAATGTAAAGAAAAGTCATCGTTATTATTTCACTGAAAAAATTATTTATATCGTCCGTTATTATGATATGATTAATTTCCATAATAAAATAAGTACACTTTAAGTTGGCAACATTTTATCATTTGTTGACCTTTACTGAAAATTCCAATAGAAAACTTAAGACTAGATTTGAAACTTTCAGAACGTGAAATCCATATTTACACTTTTTTCCATTTAAAATTTATTTATCCGAAAACATCTATCCAAAAAACTATCGGTAGATTATATGTTAGCAATAATTAAACAATTTTAGTATACAAATACGGTTTATAAATACAGTAATACGGAAATAATGTGACTTCATCTTAAATACGACGTAATCACCATAGCAACCTAGAATCATTACCTATCATGGGATATCATCGAATTAATTAAGTATGATAGGATTTAATATAATGAAGAAACCTTTTATTAATATATTTTTAAGTTTTCATTCGATTTTTATAAAATTTGAAATAACTCGACAAAATTCTGCAACGATTATATATATTAAATTAAAAACCATTCGGTTGGGTAGATTTTGCGCTGTTATATGCGAACAGAAGGACAGACGGACGGACCAGACGACGGCTATAGGTGCTACGTATTCATATATAATTTATATAATTACGAACGCACATAAAAAGTGGCATTTTCAGCGGACTAAGTTCTCATCCGTTCCAAAATATTGCCCCGCCATGGAATTTTCCTATAAATTAAATAATTGTTAAAAAAAAAAAAAAAAAAAAAAAAAAAAAAACTATAACACATTCTGCTTTATTCTTCATAACTTATTTTGATCTTTGAGCTACCTTATTTTTTAATACATACATCATTTTTTGAAGTTGAATTCGAAACAATTGTTTATAGGAATATCGATATTGCGATCCATACAATAACTAAAACTTATCCTGTAAATCACAATGTATAGTAACACTTCACTTGATCAGCTCATTTATTAATGTCTTTTAGTAAAATCTTTGAAAAATTAAGCTTCAAAGTGCCGATTAACAAAGCATTTCTGTTTAATTGAAGAAATCCTGAATAAAAGCCTGACAAAGTAATAATCAAATGAACAAATGAACGCTTCGTCCTTGGGCGTAGCCTCAAACATCTTGCAGGATATCTAATAAAGTCATGTCGCCACTTTAAAGGACTTAGCCTCTAATTACTAAACGAACAACTTTGAACCTTTATGAGGAAATGGAGATGTGCCCGAAGCACCTCCTGTGATTCTTAAATGGTAACAGAGAATAAAAGGCTATTTATCCCAATTCAAAAGTTATATATATAAGATTTGATTTATTAAAGATGATGAAAAATCAGATGAATTAAACTGGTTTAAAGTGGACGGTTTGAGGAATAATAAGCTGTTTAAGAGATAGAATTTAGAATCAGTGAAGTTCACATAAGCGGTATTAAACTATGTAAATGCTTATGAGATTGCTTGTTTTTATTTGAAAAATTAGCACTTATTAAGTAATGTTTATTAAATTTACTCATTTTTTATGCTGGTGTTGCGTAATGTCGACTAATAAAAAATGTATGTTTAAAGCGTTATGTAATATTTAAAGTTTCGCGAAAATAATTTTTGAAATATTTTAGAAATCGTAATAAATACAGTGCAAGTGTATATATAGAAATGTATGTAAATAGATATTTGTCTGCGTGCATGCGCATCAATTTGCTTACAAATATTATTTCCTAATACAAAATAAAAAGTAAAAATTTAATAATTAAACAAAGTTCGTTTTAAAAACGTTGCATAAAGTTTTCCGGCTTTTCTTTTTAACGAATTTGAAAAAACAAATATTTTATATGCATTTTTTAAATAACATTTAGTTTTCACCTGTTTCATATTTGTTGAAATAAACATATCGTGTTTAAATAGCAATGTGTTTACTACTTGAGAAAATAAAGTTACATTGCTTCAAAATTTCTTATATTTGTAACTGTTTGTTTGCTTTCTAAACTTTTGAATTAGCGGGCACCGGAACTAAAGCTTAAATAAAGTATTAGATTTCTTCCAAAATATTTAAAGTGAAAATTTCTTTATAAAATAAATTGTTTCTGAACAAGAGCACTTAGGGATTTGTTGGTTCAAACTAAATTTGTTTGCGTTCGTTTCCAAACTTAGTCTTTCCGAGGCTGTATGAAATTCTTTATCGAATTTTCATCAATAATAGCATTCCTTTTCTTTAGTTAGTATAAAACTCTCTGATATATTAATGTATTGGATTATATTTTGTTAAAAATATTCTTTGAAGGCCATAGTAATTTAAAATTTAAAATATCAGTTATTAAATTGAACAAAAATATAAAGTTTCTGTGCCTAATACTTGTGCATACCAGTTGGGATGTTTGAAATTTTTGAATTAGATGTCTGTAACATATACCCTGAGAGAATAACATTGAAGTGTTTAAGAAGTGTTGAAACATTGTGAAAATAAATAAATGTTTATGTTATGTTACACACACACACACACACACATATATATAAGGTCATTGTGCCTAAATGTGACGAAATTTCCCATAGTTTTGTCACATTTAGGGTATATTTGGCATTTTATTAAATAAATATACAGTTTATTAAGCAAAATTAATTAATAATGTGCCTTTAGTTCAAAAATAACTTGTTTTGTAAAAATTTAATCATTATCTGTAATATAAGTCAACAATATACGACTGTCACATTTAGGCCATTTTTGCTGCATTTACGGTAGTTAAAACGTCCAAAATCCTAAATGTGACAATATGTTTTATATATGTCAGTTCATCTTAAAATATTCATTTAATTGCAAGATATTTTTGAATTACTCAATAAAAAGTTGAAATACATAAAATTGGAAGTTGAATAGCATGTTATTGAACTTCTTAATATACTGATAACTTTATTTAATAATAACTTAAATAATAAAAAATAAACTTTGAGATATACATTCTTGAATATATTATAATAAAATAATGCGTACTTCAACATTCGTACTTTACATGCTTTTACTTTGACCATTGAAGAAACAAGAAGTAAATAATGAATAATTGATACAGCAAGGGGGCGTTCACGGACCGCAACCTGAGTTACGGTGGGTTCACCTTTACCTTCTACATTGCTTTAGCGACTGGCTTCGAGTTTTTGCTGAATTTTGTTTTTGAAATGCTGTTTTTTTTTTTTTTTTTTTTTTTTTTTTTTTTAAGGTTTAAATGTTTAAAGCTTAACTCTTTTCCAATTTTAATCTTTGTTTTTGCTCTTCCCTTTCATTGTCCTTTTTTATGTTTTCATATATGCTTCATTTGTTAACCATTCAGTGAAGTTTGACCCTAATGCTTTTTGATTTTTGGCTAAGTTCTGATTTGTTGGTGAAACTGTTCTTAACAAACAGTTTTCAAAAGCTTTATATGGATTAGATTCATGAAGATATATTTCTGAGCGTGATTCCTGGTTGTAATTCAGACTGTTCTAAAATAAAATCTGATATGGTTTTGTATGTTTTCTTTTAAATATCTATTTATAGTTTGCAAAAATTGAATATTTTCCAAAATCTTCATCACTTATCATTGTTTGCAAAAATTCATATTTTATCCACTTATATGGAATGCGTTATTAATACATTGCATTGTTATTATGTTCAATAACTATGCAATGTTAAATTTGTTTGAACGGACACATCACACATTATTGGAGAAGTTGTAGTATTACCTTCATGGCGTTCAATTTAAATACTTGTGCTTGCAGAACAGTCAGTAGTAATTCTTAAGTCATCATGAACCATCTTAATTAAATCATCTCTAATTTAAAAATCAGGAAACGTATTGGCATTTTTAGTATATTGTAATTCCTTTTTGATATATTATTAAATGGTTTTAAGAAAAAAAATTATTTAATAAAGTAAAATTTCAATTCGTGTGATAAAATTCGAAAAATTTAAGAAAATTTTAAACTCTACTGCTTCTACACTTTAGAACTTTTTGAAACACATTTTGTAATACTTTTCTTACAATTATGTTCAATAATAGTTACGGTATTTCCAAAAAATTACTTAATAGAAAACGTATAAAGTCTGTAAAAATACAGTACAAAATGACTATTTGCTGAAAATTTTTATTTTAAAAAGTAAACAATTTATATTACTGAAAATCTAACTTCTAAGTTTGTGAAATGCCCATGAAAGATCGTAAAAAAATAACGAATAAATTGAAAATAATATGTTGAAGTTTTAGCATCTTAATATTACTGATAAATTGAAGAAATAGAATAATCAAATTTTAATTGCTTAATAGGCGTATAGCCAACATAGTGAAAAAGTACCCAAGCCGGGACTCGAACCCGGCTCAACAGTATAGCGCGTTGACGTTCTACCAACTGAACCACTTGGGAACGATACTCAGGATGGAACTTTCTCACTATAACATGTTGGCAAGGCTACAAACGCAGCACAAGATGGAATAATTTCCGTGAGCCACCAACCCTGGGGCAAACACGAAATCAAAGAAAATCCAGCATCAATAATTGAATAAATTCATATTTAATACTTTGGAAATTTTTCCATAGAAAATTTCGCACGCCTTGCATTCATAAAAATCAAATTTTAATTGCTTAATAGGCGTTATAGGATTTTGTTTGGTTTCGTGTTTGCCCCAGGGTTGGTGGCTCACGGAGAAAGTTCCAGGTTGAGTATCGTTCCCAAGTGGTTCAGTTGGTAGAACGTCAATGCGCTATACTGATGACCCGGGTTTGAGTCCCGGCTTGGGTACTTTTTCACTATGTTGGCTATACGCCTATTAAGCAATTAAAATTTGATTATTATGAATGCAGGGTATTAAATATGAAGAAATAGAAACTGATAAAAATGAAAAATGCATCGCTGAATCATTTAAAGGGAAAAGGATGCAGTATAATTTTTTTTCTTATATTTATAAGCATCAGATATATAAACCTATCAGATTTAAACATCAGATACGCTATCAGATCTAACTTCGCCCAAATATACTAGGGAGGTCTAAAAACATTGTAATCCAAAAAATAATCATTTTTCGCCAAATAAAAGGTACCAAGTCACCTTAAATAAAAAAATCATGAGTTAAAATATGTTTGATTACAATATAAATTTTACTCTCATCAATTCATTACTAAACTAAAGATGTACTGGGTGGTCATAAAATCTTTCACTGATTACAATAATTTATTGAAGAAAAACTAATATAATTAGGCATACGCTTGTTTTAATATATTGTAAAGACATTTATGAAGTTTTTAATACAAGTACTTACATCAATAAATTTCGATATGAGCACCCTGGTAGCTCGAAGAATGTCAAGGCGGTATTCCATTTCTCGCCACGTATTGCCCAACATTTGGGCTGGGACACTAGAGACAGCTAGAGCTCCTATAGTATAGACTGAATCATACCGCTATTTAATAACCCAACGGACCAAACACCAAGCTAAAGCCGGTAAGCTTATCGCAGTGGTGGATGGCGAGTGACATTGACAAGAACGTCAAACACCTGTTCTGCAGGTAAATTAAAGCTGGGCTAGATTACAATATGGCGGTTAGTTTGGTCAACAAGATGGATAAGTGACAACTCCTGTTATAGGAGCCTTATACTCAGCATATGTGATCCTGACCTTGAGTAGATAACCCCTGAATATTCAAAAATATTAAAACTTAATAATTGGATTTATTACAGTGTGTCAGGTGAAGGATTTTTGTGTGAACTATGTTCAGTTTGCTTTTCAAAGGGGCCTCGGATTGAACAAGACGCATGTCTAGGGAATCATCCATCCAGTTGAAAAAAAAAAACCAGAAGAACATGACTTTTCCATAATAAAAATTTTACAATATTACAATCAATGGTTATTTCGTAACAATTTTTTGTAATCAAGGAAATATTTTATGACCACTCTATGCTTAAAGTGGCAAAAGAGAACACATAAGGCTTAAAAAAACCTTTTAATATAGAGATCGATATGTTTCAAACGCACAAACGGAGACATATTCATGTTTACAGTTGACCATTGTTAAGCACCTGCTTTTATTATACACATATTATCTCATGGTTTATGTTTATCAATTTTTTTTTTTTTTTTTTTTTTTTTTTTTTAGAATAGTTTACTTATTGTTTTGATTTTATCTTGAAAATGTCGGCATTTGTGTGTTCGAAACATGTCGATCTTTATATTAAAAGGTTTTTATAAGCCTTTATGTGTTCTGTTTTACCACCTTTTAAGCATATACATCTTTAGTTTATAGTTAAAGAGTGATTTTCTTATATAATTAGAAAAAAAAATCGTTACTTTTAGTATATTAATTCACAAATATAGTATTTTAATGCGACCTCAACTTCACAGCAAGAATAAAATTATAACTCTTTTGAGTTGGTTTATTATGGTTGTACAAATATAAATAAATGCTAATTGTATCATTTAAGCAGATTTCATCATAAAAGTAGAGTTTTATTATTTTATACTATTTGAATTTTTTTTTCATTAAATATGAATTGTTGCGTATATTAAGAGTAAACTGGACAAAGACCGAGTTAAAAAAAATAATAATAACATGGAATAATATAGTAACTGTTGCAATCTCTTACAAGGCCCAGTTTGCCTCTTATACTCTGGAAATTGCTTTGTAAATCAAAATGATATATTGACAATAATGATTGATGAGTATATATTTAAACTGCTGAAAGTTTGTTTAGTATGAGTTCGCTCTTAACTTCCTCAAAAGCGGTGGCATATTATTTATACCAGTTAATATTAATCAAAATTTGCACCAGAAGTTTTCAATTAAAGTTTACTTTTATAATTTACATGAAAAAAGTTATAAAATTACATTTCTTTATTTTGAAGAGAAATTTTTCGAAAATTCAGATATGAGTTTAACATTACAAAAGCACAATTACTTACATCTAAAAGTAATCGTATAATCTATTGAACTAGCGGATGAGATAAAAACGTAAATTTGCATATACTTAAAAAAATATATTTTCGCTGATCCAATTCTTTTTAAATACATTTTTAGGTCTATTTTATAGTAACTACAAATATACAAAAGTGACTAACGCTTTAGGGGTTAATTATTAAACAACAATATTAATGAATACATTCTGTATTATAAATACCAGTATCTGTGTCTGAATGTTATTAATTATAAATGGTAGACTATTCTTCTTTAAATAGAATATCATGTCATTCAATTATATCGACATTAAAATTTGGTTTTCATTTGTGTTCAAGATTAATTTGTGATTTAATTAGGGTTTGAACTAGTTTTTTAATTCAATAAAATATTGCATTTAAGCTAAAACTCAAATTTGACAACAGAACAAACCTTTAAAACATTTTGTGTTGGATTTTGTCATAGCTTTATCAGAATTTACTTTGTATATCGATTTCAGATTACTGCTTTTAGGATAGATTAAACAATGTTATGATACATTAAACATCGTCTCTGAAATGTTGTGGAAATGTAATAAGTTATACCTGAAATAGGATTTTTTTTTTCAAATCAATTAAAAGAAAACTTTTATACAAATTAATATACTCTAGCCATTATAGGTGCATATTTGAACTTTATAAAATGAGCGTTTCAACTGAATAAGTTTTAAAAATACCTACAATTAAAAACAGTTTTCAAACTAAACAATTAATAAAAGTAAAAAATGTTTACAAAAAAAATTAAACACTTTGTATGATCATTCAATGTTTATCCTCAAAATTGCACTTAATTTCACATGACTCTCAATTCGTGTAGTTCCAAAATATTTTGTTAAAATGCGTTAATTTGGCTCTGGCCCCGATTATTACAAATTCACCTCTTCGATTTACGCTTATTAGAAAGCGCAAACTAGGAAATTTATAAAAATAATTATAGTTTTTGTTCTGTTTCATTTTTAAGATATGGCAACAGGAAATGAAAAAAAAAACAGTATTGAAAATATCTGTACAAGATTTTTAAAGTGTTTTCTCAACGTGTAATTATAGTTTAAATTATATAAAATCTTAATTGATAAAAGAATTTTTTTTTCAAATTATTACACCTTTTTTTTATTTATATTTTTTATTTTTCAGTGTTTAAAATATTTTGTTGTTACAGTTTCAAAACCAATTTGTCTATTTTGGCGAGAGAGTTTTAGCGCATAACTCCATTGTATTTGTAACTCGTAAAATGTAACCAGAAATATTATTTGGCGATTTATCATCTGTGGCCGACTAACAGAAAAATACTTAAACATTTATTTATTAAATTATAATTAAATTTTAAAAATATTAAAATGGTGTTCTGTCAACGAAAACATAGTTGTATACATGATTTTGCAAATTTTAGTCTATCAGTGAGTGACAAATCGATTACAAAATTCCATCTTGACATGCAAAACCCAAGTTTAGCGAAATAAAAGAAAATCAATGACTTAAAGAAATACAGTAATAAAATAAAAAAATACATGTAAAAGGATTTTTTGTTTAATTTTTTATCCTAGTATGATTAACAAAAATAACACAACAATAAAAAGTTTTAATTTATAAATTACTTATTTTAATGAAAATATCATAATAAATCAAATTTCAAATGTACAAACGATACCACGTAGAAACTATAATGTAAATCCATATAGGTTAAAATTCTGGGTATATTTAACTAAAACAAATTTTGGTATTTATTCCTAAATATTTGAACATAAATTGATTTTTTATGATTACATTTGACTTAATACGATGGTGGTTTGATAAGTTCTCGGCATGACAGCGAAAGCACAAGATTTTCGACATAATTTCATATTATTTTTCAATGTACTCCCCTTGCAACTCAATACATTTAAAAAACTCTTGTGTGCGAATTCTTTAGTGCAGCCCTGTACGAGGGTGGTTTGGGAAGTTCTCGGCCTGACAAAGAAAATACAAGATTTTTGACTATATTTCATTTTATTTTTCAACTTGCATCACAATACATTTCAGAACATTTTTGAGAAATGTTCATTCTTTGGCGTTTCTAGTCGACGTTCAACAAGCGCGGCACGTACTCAGCAGAAAGCTTTTCATATCCAAAACATCGTGTAAATTCACGGTCTATCAAGATGTTTGCAATGTCAGCAAGTTCCCGCATCTTTAATTAGTGATCATTCAATATGGCAATGTGAATTTTTGGGACGTTTTCGTCGGTCAGAGCGTTTTTCTGGGCGTCCTAATCATTTATCATCATCAATGGATTTTTTACCATGTCTAAATTCAGCAGCCCACTTTTTTATCACCGAATACGAAGGACAAGAATCCTTTAAGTTTGTAGCGGCCATCTTAAAATGTCCGCTGTGTGGTAGAGCACGAGGAAAGAAGTACAACTGTTTTAAAACCAAAAACTGGTTTATTAACACAATCAGTAGGGAGTTTGAGCGAGCTCCACGAAATTTTCCTAAAAAATTAAATTAACTAAAGAGTTCTTGCTAACACTTGTAGCTTAAACAAAAACGAAACAATATAATTAAACCTTAACCTTTTTAAATATATAATCACGATTCAATACTCTTATCCTTCAAATTACATAAGCACTGATGCAGGTTCAAGTCAGCTTTATCAATGTATAAAATTCCAGTATAAGAATACTAAGGCTGATTTTTAATCACGAGACTCGATGCGAGGTCTCAAGGCTAAACCTAAATCTCAGTCGCAATATTCAACTTCCCAGGCCAAGTCTCTGCTGAGCGCTCACCAGCTCCTCTGAGCTCTGCACTCAAGTCAAAATTCGCTGCTTATATACTTCAGTGTCGACCGACCAGCTCCAGAAAATTTGCATATTCGAAATTACACGGCGACTCACAATTTCAGGGATTCAGCTGTCCTTCGAAAGTTAAAGAAAGATAGAGAGCCTTAATAACTTGTACGCACATAGTCGGTTAATGGACAAAAACGATCTCATTCACACATTGCCTACTCACGTGATGCGAGTAGTCAATACCTTACAAGTTGGAATGTAAATCTTTTATGTATGTCCGTGGGGGTTAAACCTTTTTTAACAAAGTATTTTATTACAGCTCGAACTTCAATTTTTTCCATTTTTAAAAAATGTCAAAACTTGTTTACTTTACTTTATTACCAAGCAATAACCAATAAACTCCCGCACCTGAAACTCGGCAGCATGTCATCTAAAGGATTATACTTTACAAACATCATTGTCATTTGGTCATACTTGTTCCATCTCTGTGTCAGGCCGAGAACTTAGAAAACTACCCTCGTATGACAAATAATAACACCTGGTAATTATATAATCTTTTTAATTGCTAAAAAGTGTAAAATAAAAAGATTATAAACAGTAAAATAGGTTTTATTAGACTTTTTACATATGTTTCAACTCAATCGGAGCCATTATCAAACAAACAAAAATATTCTATAAATGCACGGTCTATGAAGTTATTTGAAACGCAAATATTTAATTTTTCACGTACTTTAAAAAAAAATACGCACGTTATTTTTATTTATTTTTATTTTTACTTGGATGTTTATTTCCATATTTGAAACCTTAATTAATTTTGAGAATTATTCAGGAGTATATGAAATACCATTTATTAAAGAAGACGGATCAAAGAATTACAATATTGGCATGACAAGTAAGAAATTTCGTTACAGAAAAAAGTAGCATATAACTGATATTAAGTGTAATAGATAAACCACAGCCCTGGCAAGATTATATCAAGAAGAAACCATTCAAATATATTTCAATGAAAGAAAAATAATTTTCCCCTGCATTCTATACTATCAATCCATTATAAGAGAAACCATAGAGATTGCAACATGTAAAAATACAATATGTAACGAGGCAGCAGCATTTAATTCACCAAAATTGCGTCTCGAGTTACTCCATGGTTACAAATATGGAAATAAACACGCAAGTAAAAAAAAAAAAATTAAATAAATAACGTGCGTAGTTTTTTAAAAAGTACGTGAAAAATTAAATGATTGCGTTTCAAATAATTTCATAGACTGTGCATTTATAGAATTTTTTTTTTTGTTTTGATAATTGCTCATAGATTGAGCTGAAACATGTGTCAACATCCTATAAAAGCGATTTTACTGTTTATAATCTTTTTTAAAAAGATATATACTTAAAAAGATATATATAACAGTTATACTTAAAAAGATTATAACTGTTTTACACTTTTTAGCAAATTAATAGAAGTATACATTTGATTGCTTTGTAAGAATTTTATGACAATAATCAAATTAAATTCTTTATATAGATATTTTTTGATTTTTTTTTTCACAATTATGTAACAACTAAAATGATTTCGTTAAAATCAGGATAAAAATAAGTATTTTTTTTAACTAAAAGTTATTATTAATTCAAATGTTAACTCAGACTACAAGTCTCCCCGAAATCTAAGCGCTATCTCATCTCTTTTATTGAAATGTAATTTTTAATACTTTCTTCTTCTAGTTCACCAAAGGTATATAATTATTAAACACATTGACATTATTGTATTATTAATAAACTCTTTAGTTACCAAACATTTTATTTAAAAAATTTTCAATTTAGGTAACCCATTTATAACTGTGTTATTAATTGAAAGTTAATATATGTATCTTAAATTGTTTAATTAATAAAAAAAATTAAATTAAAATTAAAATTTGTTATCCTAAATTTTGTTATCAAGCATATTACGTCAATTTTTGAGCAGTTCATAGCATAAAAAAAATTAGAACAGAAAAGTGATATATGTAGATGAGAGAATATTTAATATAACAAAGTGTTGTAATGATAGTCATTAAAATTTACCTATGTGTGTAAAATTTCATATTTTATCATATTTGGTTTAAGTATAAATAGAATTTCATTTATTTAATTATATATCGTATTTGTGCTATATATTTTTTATTAATATATTATAATTGTTGTTACGATCCGAATGCAGGCTAACTACTTTAGCCGAAATAAAGCATGTTTAATTTGTATTGAATTGTAATTCTTTTACACGGATATATTACGTTAATGAAATAGTCATTTCATTAATTTACAGAAATGTACAGATTTTAGTTTTTATACAGCCCCTCTGGACAAAATTGTTCTAGCTCTGTCTCTATATATAATACTGGTGCAAGAATACTGTTACAAAAATTCATACCTGTATTTTTAGAACCTCTTTTTATAGCTGAATTATAAGGAAAACGAAAGGCTGAACTATAACAGAACTTATATGTTTTAATGAAGGAAAAAGCTGACTTTTGCGTACTATTAACTAATCATATTTCACCAGTTAAAATAGGGGCCATGTACAATATAGTTGGACCAACGCTCGCTAATTGTTGGTTAATTATTGTCCCATGTTGGTCTAGAGTAAGAAATGTCCGCCTTGATGTACCGTTGGCTAAAGAACCATTTCCCAACAAAGGCCTAACAGTAGCCCAAACGTTAGCTGCTC
This sequence comes from Maratus michaelseni, assembly GCA_963931845.1. Classification (NCBI taxonomy): domain Eukaryota; kingdom Metazoa; phylum Arthropoda; class Arachnida; order Araneae; family Salticidae; genus Maratus; species Maratus michaelseni. The sequence continues at coordinate 344,512,275 of OZ007590.1, read as the reverse complement.
AGATACGCTCCAAATTAGAGTGTCTTTTGTACCTACCCTTTTCCAACTTTTTCCCAACTTAAGTGCCATGACAAACTTTACCGTTCCCACACAACGATTTCCACAAACTGCCAACAATAGGCCAACAATAACTTGCCTACACTGTAAAAAATGAACAATGTTTCTTATTTTATGAAAATATACTATAACCACGAACGAAAATATAATATAATCTTCTGAGTTATCCGAAATTCCGAATAGCGTGTTCCATTGTCTTTTGAATCCCCAGAAACGAATACATTTCCAAAATTAAAAGAATGATTTATAAAAACAAAGTATTTTTCGCTGCCCGTATTTTTCATAAACGTTTCCGAAGGGTTTTTATAGTGTATTAATTAGTGTCCTCAGCCTGGAATACCTGTTTTTCGAATGCTTTCAATTCTCAAGTAAACATTTTCATGCTCAAAAAATATGTTTAACAGACAAACATACAAAATGAACAGCGTTAACAATAACATTAAAATTAAGATTCTTTCTTTACTCTTTCATGTATAAATTAACTTATGCGGCTGAAAACGTTTACTTGAGAATTGATAACATTCGAAAAATAGGTATTCCAGGCTGAGGACACTAATTAATACACCATAAAAACCATTCAGAAACGTTTCTGAAAAATACGGGCAGCAAAAAATACTTTGTTTTTATAAATAATTCTTTAAATTTTGGAAATGTATTGGTTTCTGGTGATTCAAAAGACAATGGAACATGCTATTCGTAATTTCGGATAACTCAGAAGATTATATTATATTTTCCTTCGTGATTATAGTATATTTTCATAAAATAAGAAACATTGGTCATTTTTTATAGTGTACTTGGGAAACTCATGGTCAATAAACTCAGTAGTTAGAGGAAACCACTGAGTTTATTTTAAATGATTTTTATGAAATTTCCGTTGGTTGTTGATTCGATTCAATTTCGAAATAGTTTCTGTAATGTAACATGTAAAAATTTTTGCTGATTTCTATTTTAAAAAATTAACTTCTGGTGATGGTTTTAAAGATAAAGCAAAACGTCGAGAATAATTTTCAATTTTATTTATGATTTTAATTTTTACATCTCTGTTTAAAATCTCGTAATAAAGTGTACGTTGGTTAGCAACTTATTGTTTTGTTTTCATATTTGATTGTACAACGAAAAGTCCTTATTTTTTATAAAAACTGATGGTCAAACATCCCCAGTTTCCCCTTCTTTAGTTATACACCATATTATTCTACAGTTCTTTTAACTAAAAAATACAATCTATTTTATTCTTCATAATTTATTTTGATCTTCACATTATTTTATTTTTTAGTATATCAATTGTTTTTTTTATAAATTGACTTCGAAATAAATGTTTAGATGAACATCACCATGTGACTTACACAACAATAAAATAAAAACACTTTCAGATTATCCGTATAATTTTACTTAATCAGCTCACTTATCGAGTCTTTTAACAAAATCATTGAAAATTTAAACTTCAAAGTGCCTGTTAACAAACCATTTCTGTTTAATTGATGGAAGGCTGAATAAAAGCCTGACAAAGTAATAATCAAATGAACATTTCGCCCTTAGGCGTAGCCTCGAAAATTTTGCAGAATGTCTAATTAAGTCATGTCGCTACTTTAAAGAACTTAGCCTCTAATTATTAAACCAGCAACTTTGAACCTTTATGAGGAAATGGAGATGTGCCCGCAGCACTTTTTATGGTTCATTAACGATAATAGAGAATAAAGGACTTGATAATTATCACAATTCAAGATACCTATAAGATTTCATTTACTAAAGCTGATGTAATTAGATGAATGAAATTGTTTTAAATTAGAGAGTTTGAGTAAGAATAAGCAGTTTAAGCGATAGAATTTAGAATCGATGAAGTCTCATGTAGGGGATACAAAACTACTTTCGGGTTTATTTATTTTATGCTAGAATCCAAATACCCCGACCGAAATAAAATGTATGTTTAAAGCAACGTCTAATATTTTAAATACAAATAAATAACAATTGAAAGATTTTACTTCATCATATGTGCATAAACAAAACAAAACATTATACATGTATTTAAATAAAATAATTTATATAAAGGAGTATTTGGCTGTGTGCATATGAATGAGTTTGCTTGCAAACGTATTCACTTTCGCCATAATGGCTGGAAATAAATGCCATGCCAGCATTATAGTTAAAATGTAAAATCCATATGATGGACTAGTTGCAAATTACTATTATTTTTTTTTTAAGAATGTGTTGTTTATCCTATAAGGTATCAATAGACGCTCACTTTTGCATTTATTAATATTTCGAGGTAAGAGATAATAAATAAGTCATTTCTACAAGAAACCCTTTCTAAAATACATAATAAATATGTAACTTTATTAAAGAATTCTTGGTACTTTAGAATCTTAATCTATATTTATTAGAGGAAAATAAAATTTTGATGATTAAGGCCACATTTAGTTGTAATTTTTTGAAACAAAATCTTTTTAAAAAAAATATGTGTGTAGAATGTTCTGCTGAAATGTTTTTTGAATCTATTCATTATTTACGTTGCTACAGCCTGTCGAACGTACTCAGGGCCTGTTCATCTGTATGTAGGAACCGGCACTCTAAAAACGACATTTTCAAAACTGAACAAAAAATACTCAAATCTGAGTATGTCGCATAGTCAAAATGGCTCCGAATGAAAATTACACAAGTTTGAAACAGGTACATATATTCAGTTCTGAAAACATGCACACGCTCAAGAATTAAACATCATGTGCTCATTTTTGAGTATTTCCAGGTTTCAAAAATGAGTTTGAACTGATTCTAATCATTTTTGAATATGGTTATGTTTCTAAAATTAGCATGAACTGAGCTCTGTGTGCTCAGTTTTGAGTATGTCCATGTTTCAATATTCTGAGTATTTCAAAATTGAAAGTATTGGGTCGTCCTATTTGAAACAAAAATGTTCATAACAAAATGAAAACATCGATTTACTCAGATCTGAAAGTGCCATTTTTCTCCGTGGGGGCAAACAAGCCATGTCTTGGTCGCCCCTTCACAGAAAAAATCATGCATTATAAACGTGGCGCACAGCTTTACGTGCATTTTAAATTTTAAATAGCTTTATAAAAATAATATATTGTTGACACATAAAAATGCATTACATATATTTATTTTTTTTATTATTTTATTTATTTATTTTTGTGTGAAGGTAACATTTCCTGCACTGTATGCTATTTAGAGTGAATAAATCTTTAAACCTAAGGAATTGAATGAAACTGTTTGATCACTTGATGTAATATCAGTTCTTTTCCAGATTTCGAAGTTTACATTCAAATTCACCATCGTTAGTGAAGCACAATGAGATACTTTAGTTTACATGAGTGAGAAAAACCTATTTTTTCTATGAACTATAAATTTTTTATTAATTTGTATTTTCAGAGAGAGAACAAATTGCATTTTGGGGTCCTCTGAAAATGGGAATCGAGGGTACGTGCCCCATTTGCCCCTGTGATAATCATGCTCTTAACGTACTGGTATTCCATTTGGGAAATGGGCGTCCAGCTAGGCCGTTTGCCCTACATACACAAGGCGATTTCTTCCCTTTTTGAAATTTGAAAATCTGAAGTCACATTCGTGTTTCGCAACCCAAAAGAGTCATTCAAAAATAATTTTTGTGCAAAACGGACGAATATTAAAGTTTTTAGGGGTCAAAGAGTTTATAAAGTGGTTTCTTGAAACAAGATTTTTCAAATATGCGTAAGTTCTAGCGACTTAACCGTTGAACAAATTGTCTTGAAATTTTTTTCCAGCAAAGTCAACACCTTTTACCATGAAATGAACCTTAAGTATGTTAAAATGGTTCATATTAAATGTTTTTGTACAGCAGCTCAAAGGCCAAGGAAATGAGCAAAAAATCGACATTAATTTCAATTGTCATTTTTTCGATGCGGGTGGGATTGACTTTAAAGGTTTCGGATTTAGGTCGCTTTCGGGTTAGGCTCTGACTCTTTCGGGTCGGGTTTGGGTTGACTTGATTTTTCAAAAGAAATTTCTGATTATTTTTCAAATGAAAAAAACTATATATTTGAATATTAAGGAATATATATACAGTTCAAAAATATTGGGAACACTTTCAAAACAATGCAATGTTTTTATTAGTAGAGGATTGGGAAACCCTTGACATTAATTGCAGCTTGCATTCGACTTGTGATTTACAAATAAAGGTCGTGCACAAAATTAAAGGGAATTCGCCCCCATTCTTCGCCTAGAGCTATGCTCCTTCGCACGTCTATCATGTCGGACATAATGGCGCTTTGCTGGTAACAGAATTTTATCATACAATTGTTACACCGGCAAACAGGTAGTGTGCGTAGAAGAGGAAACCTAGCACAGACATTGTTCTCTAAATAAATCACACTGTTAAAAATATTCTGAAAATCACGCATATTTTTTCCTGAATTCCTCTTTTTATGACAAAAGAACATTTTCCGTTAAAAAGTAGAAAATATCATCACATTTCCTGAAAACAACGGAATAAACAGAGATGGAAGGGAACAACGGAGATATTCCGTTATCTGCTGCATCTGAATATATTCTTTGACTGTGACCTTCAGGATCTCGTAAAGACACATTTGTTGTTTGTTTACCTTTCAAACGCATGGATTCCCTTAAGATCTGTACTAAGAGTTTGGTTTTTATATTTTAAATCATAGTTTTAAACTAAATATAAGTGATATTTTTGTACTAATTTTGATTGTGATTCTCAACTCTTTATAACAGAAAGTTAACTCTTCTGCAAACGCCGTTTATCCTTCTTTTATCTCCCAAAACGGAAAATATACTAACGAAACGGAAAAAGTTCGGCAACTTTGCTGCCAGTAGTTTTACCGTGAATGCACGTATTTATTTTTAACAATGCACAAAAGCTGAATTATGTTAAGATCAAAGGACTGAAGACATCAAGTGAGATGTTTCACTTCATCATCATGCTCGTCTAACCATGTTTGAACACAGCGAAACGTGGGAACAAGGGCGTTGCCCTCTTGGAATACAGGACGTTCTCCAGAAAACGTAGTCTAAAGCATAAGGGAGAAATTATCTACGAGAATACATCGATATTGCTTGCCTGCGATCTTCCTCTTCAGAACTGTGAGTGGCCCCAAGCCAAAGCAAGATATCGAACCCCACGCCATCGCAGAGCCTTGATTCACAGTAGGAACCAGACAATCAACATGAATGCTTCTGCCGGAGTTCGCCAGACGAACACATGTTCGGAAGTCTGAAATAATGTAAATGATGATTTGTCAGACCTGTTCCCATTACTTTCGTATCCAGTTTTGGTGGTCTCTGCACCACTGTCATCGCTTTATAGCATACCGTGGCGACACTAACGGCTTTAGTAAAGCTATTATGCCATGGTCGCAGTATGCAGCTCCTGTTGAAAAATTCTGGTGTATTGGGGGTTCTGGAGATGAGTATTCATCTCGAAGTTTATCTGCGACGATGTAGTCCTGCGTGCTTTAACACTTGTCTATCCCAGTCGGTCGAGTTCAATTTTCGCTCATTTTTCTGCTTCGTAGAGGACACCTTTCCCAGTTTTGTGCAGCCTGTCATAACCCTTGACACGGTCATCGTTTAAACACTTTCAATGTTGGCTGTTCTCGACACCGACGCTCCTGAAAGGCGAGCTCAAATGATCATGCCCTTTTGCACGTCGGTCAGGTCAGACATAATGGCGCTTTGCTAGGAACAGAATTTCATCATACAATTGTCACACCGATAAATAATCGACGGATACCTTTCCTTTCGCATCCACTAGATGGCAGATTGCGAGAAGTGGCGGGAATGTATTAGATGGTTGAAGTACGACACATTTCGAAATGGGTGTTCCTATTATTTTGTCCAATACCTGTATGATTATATACATATTTATTTATTTTTATACAAAAAAAGATAAAATTTATATTAGAGATGTAATTGTAGATTATTATTCTATAATTGTATTAAAATATTGATTAATTTTCTTTCACTTTGGGTTCGGGCTTTACAATTTCAGGTTCAGATCTAGTTCGTGTTGAAGTGCATCGGGTTCGGGTCAGATTTTTGGTTGATAAATTTTTTGTGGGCTTCGTGCAGTGTTTTGGGTTGACTTTAATCAGAAATTTCGGGTTTGGATCGTGTACAACCCGATCCGTGCAGTACCGTGAGAAATGTTCTTCTAACAGCAGTTGAGGAATCTGTCTCTGTGCAAATTTAGCACGTTTCTCTCTCACGTTCTTTATTGAGTGCATCATTCTTCCTATTGAAATGTATTATCCGCATGTTAAATAGGGAAATCTTATTTATAACGTCAGATTCAAAAAGGAAATCTTAAAAGGAAATTGATTTAGTTACAAATTTTATTACTAAAATAAGAAAACTTAAAATAATTTTTCTTAAAAAACATTACAATGTCAAATATATATATATAAGTACAGGATTATTATAATTAAAGTTGCACTTTCAAAAGGCTGTAAAAAGAACCACTTGTCAGAATGACTTGATATTTCATTTGAGTACAGTGGTGAAGCAATGGGAATTTGTTTTGCGAAAGAAAAACAAAGTTCAAAAATTTACCAATAGATGGCGCTGTACTCGTTATAAGATGGTAATTAAAAGACGTGACATGCTGTTTGAACAAAGAGTGACACAACAGCATGTCATGTCTTTTAATTAGCATCTTATGACGAGTACACCGCCATCTATCGGTCAAATTTTGATTTTTTTTTCTTCCGCGAAACAAATTCCCATTGCTTCACGTAAACTCAGATGAAATATCAAGTCATTCTGACCAGTGGTTGTAATTAAAGCCTTTTGAAAGTGCAACTTTAATTATAATCACCCTGTATTTTTTATTCAAACCAATATTTAAAAAAAAAAGAAGTTAGTTAACCCTGCCAAAATTACCACACTTACAATTAATTCAAGAAACTAATATAATTGCATTTTGCTGTTCTTTAACGTTTATGAAGTTTTAACGTAATTAATGATTTTTAGTTTTGCTTGGATTAAATTGGTATTTCAATAAAATACTACGCGTAAGCTAAATATCAATTTGACGACAGAACAAATTTTTAAAGCATTTTGTTTTGTGTTTTGTCATAGCTTTATCGGAGTTCCGTTTGACTATCGATTTCAGATTACTGATTTTCAGATAGATTAAACAATGCAGCATTTTACGTCTCTCACACTTTGTGGAAATGTAATAATCTATATCTGAAACGGAAATTTTGTTGTTTGGAAATTATATGAAAAGAAATCTAAATTAATATAAGCTACCTATTATGGGTACAAATTTAAACTTTACAAAATCAATGTTTCAATTGAAAAAGTATTAAAAATACCTATAATACCCTGTTTAGAAAATAAACGACACAATTGAAAACTAATGAAATGCCGGAAATTTAAAGCAATAACAAAGGAACTAGCTGAACCGCGTCCGGCGTTGCCCAGAACCGGGATAATATATATATATATATATTAATCAAGTTTTTATTATTTTATATCTTTAACCCGATTTTGTATGAAATTATATTTTAAAGTGAAAAATTCGCGAAAAAATATTGATATTTAGTTATAAAAACGCTCATTTTATTGTTTCTTTTTTTTTTTTCTTTTTTTTTTTTTTTTTTTTTACGTAGGGTCATTTCATAGTTTTAAAATAAAAAGTTATTTTTGTCCGAACTTTTTGAAATCTTTATTGGTGATAAATAAAACAGTTTTACAGCCCGTGTAAAACTTCCGTGAAAAAATATTGTTATCTAGTTGTAAAAGAAATGTTTTCTTCTCGCTTTTTAGTTTGTTTGTTTGTTTTCGCGTCGGTTCCTTTAAAATAGCAATAAAAAATATTTCTCATCTTCCGAACTCGCTGACATTTCAGTCGGTTATAAATATAACTGTATCCAAGCTCTCTTTAAAATTTTGTATGAAATTATATTTGAAAATGAAAATTCGCGAAAAAATATTTATATTTAGTGATAATAACACTCATTTTCTTGTTTTATTCACTTAGGATCGTTTCATAGTTTTAAAATAAAAAGTTCTTTTTGTCCGAACTCTTTGAAATTTTTATTGGCGATAAATAAAACGGTTTTACAGCCCATGCAAAAGTTTCGTGAAAAAATATTATTATATAGTTGTAAAAGAAATGTTTTCTTCTCGCTTTTTTGTTTGTTTGTTTTCGCGTCCGTTCCTTTAACATAGCAATAAAAAAATAGTTCTCATCTTCCGAACTCTCTGACATTTCAGTCGGCTATAAATATAACTGTATCCAAGCTCTCTTCAAAATTTTGCTCAAAAATATGCATATTTAGTAGTAAAAATAGGAGTTCTTTTAAAAAAAGCTTTAGCTTTCAACAGCAGAGCAAAAATATATTAGAAGGTCTATGCTTTCAAATTCAATGGTACGACTTCATCCGTTTTCAATCAACCCTTTTCAAACCCTCTAGGCTAAACAGGTGAGTGATAATCAATCAGGTTTCCCATTTCTGAGGGAAGAAGCCTTCAAAAAATTTTGAAGCATGCGCATAGAGACTATTTTCGTGTGGAAAAGAGAGTGAAAATTTCACGGAATGCGCTTTTCCTTTTAAATACATAGATAACATAGTTAACGTACTAAAGAAAATTTTCAGTTTATTACATTCCGAAAGTTTCACAGTAATACAGAAATTGAATTTATAATTACTATTATTATTTAAAAAATAAAATAGCATAGAAATTTTCATAAGTACAGTCTGACTCATGTTAGAAAACATATAATATAATTTGATATCGCCTACAAATTCTAAGTATATTTAAACTAAAATCAAATTTAAGATTTTATGCTCAAATATTTGGCTACAAATATAAACTTTAAATATTTACATTTGACGTCTTTGAAAAATTTTCCACGAACGGTAAATCAAATGCAATTCGCCATGGCATTTTCTAATTAAAATGATTTCATTGAAATAGCACTTGTTTAGAAAAAATAAAAACTGACTTTATTTAAAATATTCTTATCGATACAAATGTGAACCAAGATTTCTATTTCTTTTAATCAGTGGCATTTTTATAACTAATAAAAATATACTATTATAATATAAATATAAAATAATAATTTTGACATCTTTGTAATAATTTTCACGAATTGTAAATCAAGTGCAAGTCGTCATGGGGTTTAACTAATTAAAATTATTTATTTAAAATAACATTTGTTCAGAATTGAAAATAAAAGCTGAAAATAAGAAATGAAATATTCTTATCTATTCTAATACCAACGAAGATTTCAATTTCTGTTGTTCAGTGGCACTTTTATAAATAATAAAAATATGTCATCACTATAGAAATATTAAATATAAATTTTCCACGAATGGTAAATCAAATATAATGCGTCATGGCATCTAATATTTAAAATCACTTCATTGAGATAACATTTGCTCATAATTAAAAATAAAAAACTAGCTTTAATTAAAAATAAAAAACTAGCTTTATTTGAAACATTCTTATTGATTCAAGTGTGAACTAAGATTTCAATTGTTTTTATTCAGTTGCATTTAAAAAATATATATAGTGTGTCTCAAAAATGACTGATGAATTTTGAAAGTCAATAAAAAAATAAAAAATAATAATCAAAATACGTGTTTTAACGAAATTTGAGTGTACTATGTCAAAAGCCGCTTCAAAATCCTTTCATATGATATCTCATTTATCGTTCTGCGTTTTTTTATATATATAAAATTAATATAAAATGAATATAAAATGCTTATAAAAAGGCATGTTTACAACAGAAATAATATATAGCATTTTTATTTATTAATTATATATATATATATATATATGTGTGTGCGTGTATTTTAACTACATCATATAACCACATTCAACAAGTAAACTTTTGTACATATTCACATACACAATATAGTATATATTCCAAACATATGAATACCAGTGAAATGAATATATAATTGGTTGATGTTTTCTTTGACGTCACTTCCTCTTTCTTAATTAAGTATCCAATGTTATCTCCTAAACACAGCGTTAATCACAATACTCCTGGGTATCCCAAATTTGTACCTCGCTAATTCTACATTGTTATTTGAGATAAGCGCACGCGCCTCGATTTTCAGTAAGCGGGATGCATTTATCATGGAAATACTTTTCATTTGTATGTGTTTAATATTAGTTACTTTTAGTGAGATAAAATGTTAACTATGAATATAAAATGTATGGATTACAATTTTTCTTTTCAATTTTATGATTTATACTGGAACGAGAAATCATGCGTCAAGCATCGATTATGTAACTCTTTCCAACATTTCCAAAATAATTTTACAAATCTTTACCGTCTAATAAGGTAAAAAATAATATCTAAGTAAACAATTTGGAAAAAAAAATGCATAACATATTTAAAAACTCAATTTCAGGAATTATAATATTCGTAAAAATGTGTCAATTTTTTTGTGCAACCTGGTATATATTCTATAGATTTGTATATACAAGGGGCAGTCAAAAACTTCCCGGAAATTCGTTGTACCTCTTTTTTAACACACTATTACACATTTACTTAATCGCTTTCAAATTAGTCTCCGTCAAAACACACACACTTGCTCAACCGTTCCTGCTATTGCTGGAAACAATGATGAATGTCCTGTTTTGATATCTTCCCAAGTTCAGCCATCGCGTTGGTTTTGCTATCTTCTACGGTGTCAAAACGTTTACCGTTGAGGCACATTTTGACCATGGGAAAAAGTCAAAAGTCCGATGGGGCTAAATCCGGTGAGTAGGGAGGCTGTTAAAGGAGTGGAATGTTCTTTATTTGCGAGTCATGTCTGCACAACTATCGATGTGTGGGAGGGAGGATTGTCGTGATGCAGTGACCATCCTCCTTGCCATTTGGCGGGCCTTTTTCTTCGGATTGCTTCCCTCAGTCTTTCCAAAACTTGCACATACAAAAAGCCGTTAACAGTTTGTCCAGCTATTACAAATTCATGGTGCACCACACTTTTGTTGTAGAAAAATCGTTTTTTTTTTCAGCAATGGCAGGAGCGGTGGAGCATGTATGAGTGTTCTGACGGAGCCTACGTTCAAGGCGATTAAGTAAATGTGTATCTATATTGTGGAAATAAAGAGTTACAATGAAATTTCGGTAACTTTTTGACTGTCCCTCGTATACTATACTACATAGAATGCTAAATTTTAGTTCAGTTCGGAAATGCGTAGAACAGTTTAAAATTCCCTATCTGGAATTTCCGTCAAGAAACGTAAATGTACTCGAGAAATTTTGTGCTGCCCTGTATAGGATCTATATAATTTATACACACTAAGTAATATACAAAAGATGAGTTAAATTAAACAAGTTGGAAATTGTACGTCAAACGTTACAAACGAGGTGCGTCGTACTTATAGCTACTTATACAGATATTCAGATCTTGATGATTTTTAATTCAGTGAAATGTATTATATCGTCTGCAGATTAATTTCTGTAATAAAATAAGTATCTCGGACGCTTGACGATTAAACTTCGAAAGCTCCTATAAAAAGAAAGCACCGATTTTTAAAAAAATCAAATTTCTTAATAAATGTTTTTATTAACATTTTCTAAAGTTTTGATTCGATTTTTTAAAAAAATTGAATTGTCTCGACATAATTCTGCAAAGATAATGTATCTTAAATTTCAAAACATTCGGTTGGGTAGTTTTTGCGTTGTTATATGCGGACGGACGGACAGACAGACGGACAGACAGACGGACGGACAGACGGACGGACCAGACGACGACAATAGGTGCTACGTATTTATATAATTACGAACGCACCTAAAAACGCGTTCACAGCATTTGAAAACGCACTTCCAGCAATTATTGTTCACAGAGAGTACCAAATTATTTTGTGTATCCCTGTAAATGAACGATGAATGCTATACACACAATATTCTATAGTAAGCCTCTTGTAATGCACCTTAGTGATATATACCAATTTCAATATGTTTGAAATAGTAAAACATTGTTAAAATAACCTGCAAACGATTTTTCTTCCTGACCGTAATGTAATGGAATCATCTTCAGTGTCCCTGTAAAAGAATTATAAGTGCTATGCACAGTATATTCTATAATATGCCTCTTGTAGTGCATCTCAGTGATATATGGCAATTTTAATATATTTGAAACTGTGTAAAATCATGAAATTAAACCACAAATTATTTTTCCCCATAGACCTTAATGTAACGGAATACTTTTGACTGTCCCTGTAAAACTATAAGTGCTACACACTTCGTTTCAATAGCGAGTAAAACCTCAGTAACATATATCAGTTGCATGACAATCAGAATATATTTACACGAGTTAGAGCACGAACAGACGACAGACAGACAGACAAACCGAATTTATAAACACTTATCAACTATGTTGGAAAGTGTTAAAAAGAAGAAGAAGATAAAAGGATTATTGAAGTGATATTTATTTATGTTAAGTGTATAATACGCCTTGTATTTCACGGGTTTTCTTTTAAATGTAATTCATGGACGTGCAGACAAACATATAAATTTGTAAGAATTAGTACGATATGGAAAATATATAACAGACTTAATTTTAAAAGAATTTCATATTATTCAGTGTTTAGAAATACAGTGTTTGTTGATAAAATCCAAGAAAGTCAATCTGTTTGTTTGTATTTGAACCGATCTATCTTAATTTTCGAACACCCGTAAAAGTTTTCTTTTGTTGGAATTTTGCTTATTGTATTAAAGACTTTAAATGTTAATCCATTTTTAAATCAACGTTAGTTTTTACGTTTCACTTTAAGAATTTAAAATTATTGATATAAGATATTTAATGATAGATTAGAACATGTGATAAATATCATAAAAGTTTCTGCTGATAAATACATAGCCATAATAATTAACACTACGCCGTGTTTAAATTACAATGAAACTATGTGAATAGAACCTCAGCTCACTTAATCAATCACGAAAACAGCCGTCAGCTGCCACGACAGCGAAGATTTTGTTTAGGGGACCACAATATAGTACATTCAATGCAAATGAACGTAAGTTCGAGTACAGATTTTCAAATTGAAATCATCGACCAGTGGCAGTCATCCGTAGACGATCACCTGTTCATTTTGTTTTGATCGTGCGATTTTACGACTCTCGAAGCCGCAAACCACGCTGTCGCGGCAGCTGGTGGTTGTTTCTGTGATTGATTATGTAACATCTATTCCATATATGAAAATTAGCTTATAAGAAATAAGTAACTAAAAATTGTCGCTGTCTCTCAGACTATAATATTGTCGCTGCGCAGATATTAAATATCAAGCACATACAACGCAATTCTCAGACGTTCTCATTTCAGGAAAAGTACATTTCTTTGAAGAGGCATTTACTAAATGCCTCTTAGATAACAGGACTAATATCGACTCTAAAAGAAAACAAATGCGGGATTAATACATCGCTGCAGTTAATTAATTCTTATCATCTAGGTATTGACATCTATAATGGAAAATTTCGGATCGTCATATGATTTCTTATACCAAATATGCACTCAATAATACAATAGTGTTATAATTTTCTACATAGTATATAGTTCAGAACCAATCATATAGTTATGTATCTAGTTTAAAATATATTGAAATAAAAAAATTACACAGAGTAAAGTAAAATTTAGAAGAAAAAAAACTAAGCAGTTTTTGAGAAATATGTAAATTTTGTTTTTCTTGGGGAATTTAAATTTCCTCCGAACTCTAATTCAATAATTCGTATTATCACAAACAATAAAAGCCTATGACAGTTCCAAGAACTGCATTATTATTTGAAACACTTCAACTATCTGTTTATCTAAATAAAGTACTAACGAATTGTTTATAAAACTGGAATTCTCTGAAACAATTGCCAAGGGGCGTTCGTTAAATTCATGCTAATATTGAATTAATTAGTAACGTTTGAAACTTTCGGAAATGTTATTGTTCTCTCAGGAAATTTCCGGTTAAGGAGCTGTATTCATATTTATCATTCATTACATATCTTATATTTATTAAATAAATAATATATTCTTCATAAGAATATTATTAAGGATTAATGTGTGATCTATGATTTAATCTTGTATTTCTTCTCTTTCTAAAATATCAGTTGATGAACCGTAAATGTGTCTATAAAGGTAAATAGATGTAATTGATTTCATATGATAATAACCCTTGCAAAAATACATTTATTAATGTTTTAACTTTCCATAGTGTAAATCTAGGTTAGATGCCCCATCCGGTTAGTTGCCCTAGTTATTGTATTTCAGCTAATGGATGTGTGGCCGTGCTAGTGACGCTGTTCTACTATTAATCGTTACAAAAAAGCGTAGTATACGAAGTTACAGTGATTATTATTTAAAATAAATGTTTTTTCATTAAAGATAAGGTTGGCTTTTAATTGTATGTTCTTGTAAGATAGAGGCAAATATACGATTACTATACAGAACCTGTGAGCTCAATCACAAAACTCATACATTAGATGTACATAGGATATTAAATCAAATGCAAATCCAGATTTTGAATTATAAGTGTTAATTACCTAGCAACTATAGCGGACTTACTCGAATTTAAAAGGTTATACAGTGTGATCAATTTTAAAGAGTGTCCATTGTTTTTTTCTTATTAACCTTAAATCTGACGGATGTGACAATTATTCTAATTAATTCGTTACTAATTAATTCAATATTAGCATGAATTTAACGAACGCCCCTTGGCAATTGTTTCAGAGAATTCCAGTTTTATAAACAATTCGTTAGTACTTTATTTAGATAAACAGATAGTTGAAGTGTTTCAAATAATAATGCAGTTCTTGGAACTGTCATAGGCTTTTATTGTTTGTGATAATACGAATTATTGAATTAGAGTTCGGAGGAAATTTAAATTCCCCAAGAAAAACAAAATTTACATATTTCTCAAAAACTGCTTAGTTTTTTTTCTTCTAAATTTTACTTTACTCTGTGTAATTTTTTTATTTCAATATATTTTAAACTAGATACATAACTATATGATTGGTTCTGAACTATATACTATGTAGAAAATTATAACACTATTGTATTATTGAGTGCATATTTGGTATAAGAAATCATATGACGATCCGAAATTTTCCATTATTCTAACACTGAAGTACAATTGTTTGAACCTTATTTAAGTGTGGGAGACAATTTCTAACACTGTTGAACTGTTACAACTTTATTTGTGAGATAAAACAGAAATGGAGACGCGCAATGTTACTTATCCTGTGATAATTTTATTTTTGAAAAACATAATTTAATTCATTTTTTTTTACATTATCATTCCTTACAGCAAACGTTGAAATTTTTCGCCACCATTTTGATTGCAAACATGAACACGTCGAACCAAGTTTTTTGACACACTTCGCAACATTATTGGTGTTATTGAGGAGATTTCTTCAATTATGGTTTGTCTTAATTCATCGATATTTGCAGGACTCTTTATTATTGCCATTCATAATCTTACGAAATGAGTTTTCAAAAATAAAATAAATATAAATGTTGAAGGAAGAAGACGATTTGCTCAAATCATTTGCGCAGAATCGTATTAAAAATTACTAATGATGCTCACGCGAATTTATGCTTAAAAAACGAGTTTTCGCATTTAGAAAGTGAAAAAAACGATACCCGCATATTAAATATAGACACATTAAATAAGTAGTGATGTTAGAAATATTGCTACATGTATTATAGATGTGGATAATACAAAATACAAACGGGTATTCTTTTAAATTGATCACACTGTATTATAAGCTAGCATGGCTAAACAATCTTTAACTCATTTATGTAGATCAGTCGAAGTGTTAGTTGCAACTGGCGATAGTGTTTATGAAATATTTGCTCACGAAAATTATTGCGATCAATCATAAAAAGTCTGTTTCTAAAGCCGATCATATTTTTGACCGTTCATGCAGCTTTACGTCTATTTTGAGTCACTTTAGATGTATTTTCAGTTGTATAGCAATATGAACTTTCCGAACTTGTTTAATTTTGGCAAAAAAGAAACCTCCTCTCCTATAGATATATAAATTAACTGTAAAAAAAAGGCAAATGATTCTTAATATATGAAAATATCATATAAACGAACGAAAATGTACAATAATTCCGAGTTACTCAAAATTCTGAAAAGTGTTCTTTAACTTTAGAAACACCAGAAAGCAATATATTCTTTAGATTTAAAGAAGCATTTATAAAAACAACGTTTCTTTTGCTGCCAATGGTTTTCTAAAACGTTTCCGTGTAGTTTTTAGGTGCGTTCGTAATTATATAAATACGTAGCACCTATAGTCTTCGTCTGGTCCGTCCGTCTGTCCCACTGTCTACATATGACAGCGCAAAAACTACCCAACGGAATATTTTGAAATTTAATATATATATAATCGTTGCAGAATTTTGTCGAGTAATTTAAAATTTTATGAAAATTGAATAAAAACTTAAAAATATACTAATAAAAGTTTTCTTCATTCTATTAAATCTTACCATACGTAATTGATTCAATGATATCCCATGATAGGTAATGATTCCAGATTGACATGGTGATTACGCCATGATTAAGATGGAGTCATATTATTTCCGTATTACTGAATTTAAAAACCGAATTTGTATACTTAAATTGTTTAATTATAGCAATCACATAATCTACCGACAGTTTTTTGGATAGATGTTGCAAGAGAGATAGATATTAAACGGAAAAATAGTCTGAATATGGATTTCAAATTCTGAAGATTTCAAAACTGGAATTTACAGTAAATGTCAACAAAAGATAAAATGTTGCCAACTTAAAATGTGCCTTTTTTATTACGGAAATTAATCATATCGTAATAACCAAAGATATAAATATGTATAAAACTAGTTATTGTACGAACGCATCTCATTTGTCACGTTTGACATACAATTTCCAACTTGTTTTGTCGAAATTTCATGATACATTTTCAATAGTATGTGTTACTTAAATCTGATTTAAAATCATGTAATTGAAATATGATTTTGAAATGCATAGTTCTAATGAGTTCTACAGATCATTTAATTTACTTTTAAGATAAAATATAAATTTATTATTATTTTATTCGTATTCCAAGTTACTCCTTCCATTCCGATTGCGTATAATCTTGCGAGTTTGAATTTATTGAATTTTGTGGCTATTTTTAGATTATCAACCATTTTAATTTTACTAATTATAGAACTTAAAACCAGAAACTTTTATGGTGACATTTTAGCATCGAAATTTAATTTGAAATCATAAGTGGAATGTGGAAGCGGAGGTGAAAATTTTTGAGTTCAATGCTTACTAGATAATACACAAAAATTTCCTCTTTTTAACACCGAAAAGGCAAAAGTTTAATGGAGCTTCACAATGCTTTCTCAACCAATATGTTTAATAAAAATTCATATATTTGAGAAAACATTACATTTAAGGCTTGAAACACTTGAATAAAACATATTACCCTTTGACTTTAAAAATCGACTTAAAAAACAGTGGGTGTTTCTTAAATCGTCTTAAATGTGCATGTGATTCTTTATTCACGTATAACTTGGGAAAAGGTTATTTTATTTTGGTAATTTCTTTTTGTTTAAAAAAAAAATACTTCTAAATGGTTTCATGAAATTTTAGGATTCTCTGATTTGGATGTCTTCACCTCCTTAAACATAGCCATCTAGAAAAATAATTAGTAAAAATTCATAAATATTCCCTTGAAAATAAACTGCAAACAGAATAAAATGTCTTCGACTAACGCTTCTTGCCCCTTACTTTTCTGCTACTGGAATATTAAACAAAAAATGGTAAAACAATAAATTTAAGTTGACATTTTTTGAATACGCTATTTTTCAGTTCAAACGACACCCCTTGTTTTTTATAGATTTTCTCGTTGATATTCAATTAAAAAATATTTTTTCGTGCATAAAAACATCCATTACAGAATTGTATAAAATTTTATTTCTCTTACCACCATTTTATTATCTTATAAAATATATTTTTTTAATTCTAGAGCATTATTAATACGGCAACTTGGAGTGAGATGCGTATTGGACAAGATGCCTTGTGGTTTTCCTATGCGCAAGCGCTGTAGGAGCGCCACTCAGTCGTGTGGAAGAGTCTTCCCTACTGATACTTTAATTCCAGTTTAGTTGTTTTAGTTAAGTTAGTTCTAAATAGTGCTTTTCTATTGTTATTTCGTCTTAACACCTTTGGTTTGTTTCCAAATTTGTTTACGCTCTTTCTTTATGTAGTTCCTATGTAGTTGGCTCTCTTACCACAAGATTGGGGTAAGATGCCGAAATGCAAGCATTTAGAAAAGCAAAATTTTTTATACTTTCTGTGACATTTGTAAAATTAAATATATTTTTAAATCATTCATAAATGTATGAACTTTAACAAGAAATTAATGAATGACAAATATAAACAACAGACGATTTTATAAAAAATTAAATAAAAAAACTACAACATCTTCACCCAATCTACCCTATCAATTAAATATTAAATTTATGTGTTAAGCGACATAATCTATCATAGCAGAATTAATTATACAAATAGCAGGGAATAAGACTTTGCATTTCTGTTATTAAGAATTGAGTTAATCTTCATTATTGTTGCATTTCTATTGTCTTTTGATCCAGGACAGTAAATGGCCTATTCGTGTAAGACAATACATAATGAAAGAGATATATTTAGGCATTTGTTTTATATTATAAATATTAATTCAGTTACAAACTATTTTGTTACTGTAATTTTGTTTATGATAATTTCTATCACAGAATAGAAAGGGTTATTGGATAAAAAAGTAGATATTTTTTATGACGCTATTTTCCATTTAATATAGTCTTAAAAAGAATCCTTTACTGTTTAGAAACTTACACGCTGGTATTAAAACGCTAAATAATGGGTTTTTGTGCATAAAATACATCCAGCAGAGAATTTTTTAAAACTTTACCTCTCTTACAAACCTTTTATTGTCTTATAAAGTATTAAATTATATAAGAACACTAGAGAATTAAGTTTGGTGGATACGTTTTTAACATATGAGACTTTAAAATATAGTTAAAATTCTTAAGCGATACAAATATAAGCATGAAAAGGATTATAAAAAACCTTTTAATGATCGGCATACGTTTCAACGCTCATTAGGCGCCATGTTCAAGATATATAATGATAAACAAAAATATTCTCGCAAATTTTTGAAAATAAACTTGGAAACATGAATCACGAGATCATATATGTAAAAAAAGCAGGTACTTGAAGTAGCCAACTGTAAACGTGAAAATTAATATTTCGTTATTGCTTTTTTAAAACTGAAAAGAACCTCGTGCCAAATTTTAGATAATTCAAATGAAGCTGATTCGTTGCAAATATTAACATTACGCGTGTAGATTTCTATTAATTCACGGATAATAGATGGGAAATAGAGTCTTGATGGATAAATTATTTTATTAATTTTAAAATCAATGTTTAATGTCTCGGTTCTATGACGTCTTGCCAGTGCTGTAGTACTGCTGTCATACTTGTCATATTCGTGTTTTCAAGTTTATTTTCAAAAATTTACGATAATATTTTTGTTTATCATTATATATTTTGAAAATGGCGCCGAATGAGCGTTGAAACGTATGTCGATCATTAAAAGGTTTTTTTTATATGCCTTTTCTTATTTATATTTGTATCACTTAAGCATTTTAACTATATTTTAATTATAATTATGATCTTATTCTGTGATTATATGAGACTTTATTTAATAGGTTTTAATAAAAGCATCTGCGGTGGTTCGAAGAAGTTAAAGAATATGTTTGTGTATAATTAAAATCAATGTACTTCCAGCAGATAATTATATACAATTAAACTTCTAGAGCTACATTAATATCAATAAAATATCGCCTTTATGTGTAAAGCACAATAATCTACCATAGGCGCATTTATTATACAAATGGCATGGAATATGAGTATTCATTTATATCGCTACGAATTGAGTTAATCTTCATCTATTCGGGTTTAATTTCCATTGTTGTTTGATCCAAGAAAATAAAGCCTTTATTCATGTAAGATAATAATGAAAGACATATTCATATGTTACTTCCTTATTATGAATATTAATTCGGTTGCAAACAGCTTTGTTTATACAATTTTGTTTATTATAATATGTATCATAGGGCAGTAATGAAATTTGTATATTTTGAAAAATTATTCTTCTAATCAGAAATACAAGACTAGAAAAAAGTTTTCTTCCCAGGATTGATCAATTAATATTTGTTTAATTTTATATTTCACAAAACCTTTCTAAAACTACATTTTCGTATATGTGCATTGCAATGTTCTTATATATTTCTTAATTTTGTTTAGATTCTTTTTTATTTTTTATAGGTTGAAAGTAGCATATAATTTTTAGCAACAGCTTTTTTTTGACAGTATGATATTTTATCAATTTATATACACTGAGTAAAATGACACTTTCAAATCTGAGTAAAGCGATGTTTTCATTTTGTTATGAAACTTTTTGTCTCAAATACGACGACACAATGCTTTCAATTCTGAAATACCAGAAATACTCAGAATATTGAAACATGGACATACTCAAAAATGAGCACATAGAAGTCAGTTCATACTCATTTTTGAAACAGGGACATACTCAAATATGAGCATATGATGTTTTATTCTTCCGTGTGTGCATGTTTTCAGAAATGAGTATTTACATATTTCAAACTTGAGTAATTTTGATTCTGAGCAATTTTGACTGTGCGACATACTCAGATTTGAGTATGTTGAGTATGTTGAGTTTGAATATGTTGAGTTTCGAAAATGTCGTTTTTAGAGTGTACGTAAAGTAACTCTTCAAAACGAATATAAAATAAATTGTGATTGTCAAAATTTTAGATTTCATTTTGTTAAATGATAAACTTATTGCAGCTATGAGAAAGAATTTTTGTTTTCACAGAAAATATTGGTAACGAGTGACTTTGCATTTAGATGAAATGATTCCTCAAGTACCACAAAATTGCTCATTCGACGTTGGCTAACGTTCTCGTGCTCGTAACGTGAACTCGTTGCTTATTTTTCGGCCCACGTTGGTCCAAAATAAAAGATGTCTGTCTTGCCGTATCATTTACCAACAGTGGTACAATTGTTAAAGGGTCCAAATCCTGCTCAGATACGCTCTTGAGCAGGGTTATAAACAGGATTGATATGGTATGTTTTCAAATCAACCCCCAACATTTTCCAACGGTTCCCCTACCATTCCACAAACTGCCAAACGTAGTCCAACAACATGTGCTACTTGTGTCTTTCGAGAAATGCAGGGTTCTCAACTAGTAAGTTGCTCTGGAAACTAATTGTTTTAGAAAACGTACTGGAAAAAAATAAACCAAAACTATTACATGTTATACATGTAATTTTTTAAGAAATGAGGTTTTCACATGTGGTTCGGAACATGTCCCCCCTGAGCTTCCAAAAACAGCTGAAATAGAAATTTCTCTATTGTTTTGAAATTCAACATTTTCCGGGGCAATCTTCTAGTGAAATACCATATATATTTTAACAAAAGAAATGCTTTTAAATGAGAATAAAACACGTTATGAATTGTGTTATACTATGAAATAAAAGGATTTGCACACGCGAACTTGTAGAATCCCGCTTTTACAACTTTTAAAGATGCGTAAAATAATAATGTAGATTTTTTTTTTAAAGTGACTTCTGGAAAACTACGGTAGAACACCGCTCTTACACTTTTCAAGGGAGATAACTAAATAAAAGTGCAAAGGGAAAACGTGAATTTCTAGAACGTAAAAGCAGGATTATACTGTATTTGCACCCAGGTACATAATATTTATGAAATAAATACAGTAAAGCCCCAATTATTCTTTCCGGACCGTGCCCAGTTTAGAGCCCTAGCCCAGTTTAGAGCCTCTAAAGTTACGGGCCGGAGCATCACCGCCATATTTAGGTACACTTTGGGTACACCCCTGCTTCTTGGCGACTTTAGCGCCTTATTGGCGATTTGAAGAAATTTGTTTATCATATATTATTTGAACTAAGTCGATGCATCATGCAAGTATGCACAAGCAGGAAAGTTTTTCTATTATAAAGATCGTACTGCCCTTGAAAATCTTTACATTTTTCAAAAATAATTTTTCGTCCTTAAAAGTCCTTATTTTTATGCAAAATCTGAAAACAGTCCTTAATTAATCTCTTATTTCTTAATCAAATGTGAAACTCTTCTTCATTTCAGTGAATTTCCGATTAAAAAAAATTCAAATAAATCCCTCTCTTTTCGAAATTTTCTTCGCCTCCTTTTGCTTCCACCCCCCCCCCCCCCCTCAAACAGTACCCAACGTATAAAAATCCTTAAAATTCCTTTTTGTTTTTAACTTTTTAACTCTATTTATTATTTTATTGTAACAATATGATCATACAAATTTCGTTAAAATTTAATCTATATTCCTTTATTTCAAAATTTTGCTTCCCTCTCTACCCCCTCCCTCCTTCTCACAAAACCCAGTACAGTTTAAAAATTTTAAAACTGTAATTTTTTAAAACTTTGTTTTTGCTCTATCTGTCACTTTATTAAAACAATAAATAAATAACCGATCATATAATATTTTCCTCCCTCCCCACCAAAATTCACGTTTTCCCTCCCCCCAACCCCCCGATATCAAGCACACAAAATTTAAAATCTTTAAATATCTTTCTTTTTTGTTGTTCTATGTGTAAATGTTTAGTAAAGTAAATAAATATCAAGTCATCTAATAATCTTTTCCGCCCTTTCAAAAAAAAAAAATATCTGCTTCTTCCACTTTGCCCCCCCCCCCCCTGTTCAAAAAGTTTAAAATATTTAAAAGTATTCTTTTTTTCATCTATTTGTCCTTTTATTGTAATAATAAGTAATTAATCATCTAAAATCCTCCCTCCATCTGATATGACCGCTTCCCCTTTAGCCCCCCCCCCCTTATTCCTAGCACAAAAAAAAATTAAATCTTTAAACTGTTTAATTTAATTTTTTTTCTGTATAATTTTAAATCTTTAGTAACAATAATTAATAAGTCATCTAATGAAGTTTCTACCCCCCCACCCATAAAATTCTGCTTCTCCCTTCATTTGGCACCCCCTACTCACAAAATTAAAAATCTTCAAACATTTTTAATTTTTAAAACTTTCTTTGCTCTATTTATTACTTTATTGTAACAATAACAATAAATAATTATTTAACATCCTCCCACCACCTGAAATTACCTCTCCCCCGGTCTTTACTACCATGCAAAACTTAGTCTTCAAAACTGTAATTTTTCTTTCTGAGTCGATAAATAACTAATCAACCTCTTCCCCCTCCACCCCCGCCCCGCCCCACCCCACCCCCCACTGTTAACTGAAATTTGCCATTTATATCTCTCCTTTATACATTAACTCGCTGTTTATATTAATAATTGATTAATTTATGAAACCCTACTAAAATATTTTAAATATAAAAAAATAAGCAAATTAATCTGTATTATAAATTTCTAAATCTGTAAAATAATAGTAATAATAATAATAAATTGTTTAACCTATTTGTGAATTTTTTAGCGAATTAAAAAGGTGCAGAAAGACTTAAAGTTATATAAGCATCACTTAAATAAAAACAATTCTCATAAAATTCGGCTTCCCGATTTTCCCCTTCGGCTCAATAAACAGTTTGATATTTAAAACTGTAATTTTAATAAAATATGTCCTAGATGTTTTATAGCAAGTTATCGACTCCCCCCCCCCCCTACGCAAACAAAAGTAAGAAAAATCTGTTTCTCTCTAATACATGAAGTTCAGTTTTTTTTTCTCTATTTGGGACTTTGTAGTGACAATAATAAATAAATAATGGGATTAATAAGAAAATAAATAATTCAAAATCTCGTAAATATTAACTAATAACTCTCAAAAGTTTGCAAAAAAATAAAAGAGTATAAATAATCGTTGTCTCTTATGCATATTTATACGCTTATGTAAATATTATAAACATAAATAAATAAATTTAAAAAGAATCATAATCATCAATCATTTTTACACGTTTTAACAGACTTTTAAATTTGGCGCTTTCATAAATCCCGCCATTTATATCTCGACGACAGTTTTTTCCACTTTGTTCTTTTTGTGTTTTCTTCGGGAAATTTGAACATCTGTGTCCTTTTCTAAAATGGATTGAACAATTCGTCGCTAAGCAACCTCCCATCATAAACTTCGTAACTAATTATAACGTGTAATTAATAAAAAATAACTGTCAAAATGTAGCACCGTTGCTCTGAGTTTACATAGAAGCTACTGGGCGCTGGGTACATTATGGCAAACCCAAAGGCACATCAATGGCGGATGCTTCGGCTCGTATCTCTAGTGGCCCTAGCCCAGTTCAGATAACTAAACAGACGAAAGCACACCGCACACTGTCTGTAAGGTTAAAGAAAAAGTTATTGCTGCTGTGGAATATTAAATTTGGTACAGGATTTCAACTGCTTATGTTCCATGTATATAAACAACTCATAAGATTTGAAAACTTGTGATTTTCATTCCTGTGTTGAAATGCTAATTTAAATGCAGATATACGAAGAAGTCTGTAGCGTTCCAGGAGTAATAATGATCCATTCAAGAAAGCAGTTTTTTTTTTTTTTTTTACCAGTGAAAAATGGTACTTGTGTACTTTGCCACGAGTATGTCACATTCAATGCTGTCAATGACAACCTGCATTTCACATGTGATGTACGTATTCTATTTTTATTTATTTTTCGAATAAGACAGCTTGTTTTTAGTAATGAAATATATAAACAGATTGCTATTTAACTGGTTTTTTAATATAAATTGAAAAAAATTAATGCTTCGGACTTTTCTTCTACGGAACAGAATTCAATGAAGTTCTTTCAAAATTACGGGATTCTGCTAAAAAAAAAATAATGGTGACCATATGAGACAAGTTTAATAATGGTATAAACAAAGACAACGCACTTTCAAAAATGTGACAAATGTGATTTCTTAAAAAGGAAATTTAGTTCAGTGACTCTCAGATTACATTTTTAATTGCAGTAAGTCCTATTTTATAGCCCGATCACAGAATTTATGTCGTTTACAGACAGCTTGTTTTTAGTAATGAAAGATATAAACAGATTGGTATTTCACTGGTTTTATATATATATATATATATATATATATATATATATATTTAAAAAAAATAATGCTTGGGACTTTTCTGCTACGGAACATAATTCAATCAAGTTCTTTTAAAATTACGGGATTCTGCTATCAAAAAAATTTTAATGGTCACTATTACGAGATAAGTTTAAAAATAGAGTAAACAAAGGGCGTGCACTTTCAAAAATGTGACAAGTGTGATGTCTAAAAAGAGAAATGTAGTTCAGTGACTCCAAAATTAGCAGTAAGGCTTATTTTATATCTCGTCCACAGAATTTATATCGTTTACAAGGGAGAAAAAGAGTTGGCTTTGAAAACCAAAACAGCGGTCATACACGCACATTTATTTGAAGCACTTAGAAACTGCCTCATCGAAACTTAACCAGGATTACATGAAACCAAAGAAACATCTCCTGAGTGTGTTCTTTTGGCATGCTTATCCATTATTGACTTTAAATAATACCGCTTGGCGATAAAAAGAAGTAAATTTATGACAAATCTCTAAGTATGTAACACAGCTTACTACATAATTCTCTTTATATACATATTTTAAAATATAAAGAAATATGGATCCTTATTTATTTCATACATGAATTTTTTTTTAATATATACATATTAAAAATATAATAAATTATGACACCTTGTAATAATATATTTCTTTTAAATGCTAAAAGGTGTAAACTAACAATATAATATACAGTAAAATAACTTTTATTAGATTGTTGACATGTTTCGGCTCACTGCGAGACATTTTCAAAAACAAATGAGAATATTCTATAATTGCACGGTCTTTGAAGTTATTATTTAAAATGCTATCATTTTCACGGTCTTTAAAGTTATATTGACATGATAAGCAGATAATTTAGTTACCGAAAAAAAGAGTATATAGCTGATATTAAGTATAATGGAAGAACCACAGACCTGGCAAGGTTATATCCAGAAGAAGCCATCCAAATAAATTTCAATGAAAGTAAAATATTTTTCCCTCCAGTCTATACTATCCATCTACAATAAGAGAAACCATAGAGATAGTAACACGAAAAAATACAATATGTAACGATACGGCAACTTTCAACTTACCAAAATTAGGGCTCGAGTTACTCCATAGTTACAAATATGAAAATAAACAACCAAGTAAAAATAAAAGATAACGTACGTAAATTTTAAAAAGTAAGTGAAAATTTGATAGAATTTTAAATAATAACTTCAAAGACCGTGCAATTAGAGAATATTCTCATTTGTTTTTGAAAATTGCTCGGAGTGAGCCGGAACATGTCAACAACCTAATAAAAGTTATTTTACTGTATATTATGTTGTTAATTTACACCTTTTAGCATTATAAAGAAATATTTATACATATTATTTTAAAAATATAAACTGTTTCTTATCGTGTAAATACTAAACTCTGTAGGGAGAAATACACAAATATTATTCATTAGCAATGATAAATACAACATTTTCTTTCTAGAAATTGCATGACTAATCAGATTAATCTAATTATTTATCTAGATAACATATAAATGAGTTCTGTATAAATTCCAATGTAGTTAAGTAAATTTTAGAACGCAATCTTTATATTTTCAAAGTAATATCTGTGTTAATATCAAAATCTTAATTAGTAATATTTAAACTTCATAAAATGTTGAGCATTCCCTGTAGAGAGCTCTGTTTGTATTATTGTACTTTTGCCTTGTAAATGTATTTATAAAATTTGTAATTATTGTAAGATACAAATCTTAATTTTGTAATTTATTTTAGATATGATTTTTTCTGATACATATTTTTTAAAAGGATAAACAAATGTACATCAGGTAATTCTTTTTTAAAATATGAATAATATTACATTTAAATAAAATTGTAAAAATCCTTATTTTCTTTTAGAGAGAAATAAATTAAAATTGTTCAGTCTTTCGATATTTTTCAGTCGGTTATCATATTCGGAAGTTGGTAACATATTCGTTAAAAGTAAAATATCTGTTAATTTTATGAAATCATGCAAAATACCGTAATTTATACAAAACCCCGAAGAGCGTTTTCTGGACCACCGCATGCAATCTGATCTTAAATAAAATTAAACATAAAATATGATCACGAAGTTATTTTTACCAAAAATAGAACTCCACATTTTGCAAAGCAGTTGAGCGTTTTACCATACAACTACCAATGCTCAAAGAGAAAAGATACACGTTTTAATTAAGGCTGTTCTCAAATCCAAACTGACTACGTTCTGATATATTTTTTAGTTATTTTTAAATTTTCAATCCTATTTAATTGAAAATTTACTTCCATATTTTAATAAAGGTAAATCTTTCAGAAAATACTGACAAAGTTGGAGTTTCGAACCGATTTTACGAATGCGACAGAACGTGATATGGAAAAGAACAGTCATCATGAGAAACAATCCATTGTAACTGAAGGAGTAATTGATTTATCAATTTAATCAATCAAGTGCGAGTATCTCGCGGTCAAAAGGTTCCTTACATTGAATCTATTAATTACCATTTATTAATTAATAAACTCTTACTACGATATTTTGATCAAGGTAAATCTTTCAGAAAATATTGTAAAAGTGGGAGTTTTGAACCGATTTTAAGACGCGACAGAAGATGATATGAAAAGAACAGTCATCATGAGAAACAATCCATTATAACTGAAGGAGTACTCCTAATTTTTAACCCCTAAGTACTACCCCTAATTTTTTTCATAATTTAGTTTCAGTAGATTCGGAAATAGGAGGGGGAGGAGATATTTTTCCAGTACTTTCGACAATATCTCTGAAAATATAATACCTAAAATTAAAACGAATATATTTTTTAGTACGATGTTACGAGATCTTTCGAAGGATACCCTATACGAAAAAAAAATTATTTTTCAAGTAACTTGCTGAATATCTCAGCTAATTACCGACAATTTTTTTCGAAGATCTTTATTAAATATCTTTGGATGATTCTGCGTCGATAGATACCACGAGCGCCCGTTAACTCCCTCACTGACCGCCCGAAAAGTAAAGTTTGCGTGTAACTGAAAACTGCGCTTTTCTCAAAAACTATGTTACCAAGGGAATTATCTATAGTTTTTCTGCAAGGTTTAAATAAACTTCTACTATCCTTAATTTTTTCATATTTTTAGTTTCAGTAGATTCAGAAATAGAGGGGGGAGGGTGATCATATTTTTACAGTACATTTTCGATGATATCTCCGACAATATAAGATCTAAAATTAAAACAAATATATTTTTGAGTTCAGTCACGAGATCTTTCACACGATATCCCACACAACAGACAAAAATACATTTTTTTTCAAGTAACTTAATTAGCCCCCTAAATTTTTCTTACACATATTTGTGGATGGCTAATAATAATCGGAATATATGTGGGTTAAAAGGCTTTATAACTTCCCAAGTTTGAACTTTCCACGTCCCATAGCCTACGAGAAAAAAGGCTCTGACAGACAGAGGAGTGATCTTATAATGGTTCCATTTTTGCTTTTTTAAGTACAGTGCCCTAAAAATAGTAAAACTGCTCAATTACAAATCTCCTCAATAATCATGACAACAATTGTCACGATTTTACAATAAAAAATAAAATCCACAAATGTGCCAGAAAGTTTAACGTTATTGAGAGGGTGGGGGGATATTTTCTTGAGAACCGCCTTAAGCCGTGAAACTCTCCATCGCAAGTAAAAAGTGATGAAGTTTCCAGTTCTCATAATGTTTTTTAAATACTTATTTAAATTACATAAACCACTGTAATACATTTAAACTATATTTCAGGTTTTATAAAATATAAAAAAACACTTATAATCTAATATAATTTAATAAAAAATACAGTTCAATTAATATTGCAATTTTTTTTAATGTGGTATGTCACCTATGTCCGTAAAATAACATAAATTAGCATGGATATATAAACATAAAACTTATGTTAAAATGACCACTAAACTATATTTTATAGAATGAATTAAAGATATATGAATTTTCTTTGACAGAAACTATTTTAAAAATGTAATTAAATTTTAAAAATAGAAAATATAATTAATTAGTCATTAAAAATAATTAAAATGTTTATCTATCTGAATAATACTAATTAATTCTATAAAATACAGCTTAGAGGTCATTTTAACATAACTTTTATGTTCATATATACATTCTAAGTTAACGTATCTTACGGGTCGTGACATATCAGGTGAAAAAACTTTGCAATATTATCTGCTTGGGCGCTTTTGAAAATAGAACCCTAGGGCACGTGCGCTGAATACTTTGATGTAAATTAGTTAGTGTTAATACTCGTTACCTGTTAGTATAAGCCTCCGTTACCTTGTGGTATGGTAAAACTATAAATTTTGATTTAGTAGTACGCTAGGATAATTTCTCAAAATTTCGAAGCACAAAATCTAAAATATTAAGAACTGTCATTATTTTAACTCTGCGTAAAATATTCCTCAGTTTACAAGAATTATTTTGTGATATCTTATTTCTATTTTTAATATTTAGGAACTAGGGGAAGGTGGTCTAAAATGATCCCAACGGGTAAAACGATCCACATATATATTTTTTTCCAGACAGGTCGCGCTATCTATAGGGCAACACATAAACTAGTTGTAATAAGTGAAGAAGAAGCAATGGCGGTATTCACGCGATCGCAGTATTATGCGTCTGGATAGAATTCTTTGAAAAATTGAGTTTTATAACATCTGTTGTAAGGTAAGTACTAACTTACATATTTATTTAGATATACAGTCTTTCATGTAGAGAAACATGACTTGGTTTACATAATGGAGTACGTTTTTAGATGTGAATTACACCTATGCATTGTCATAATTACTTTTATATCCTTTATTTTGCCGATAAAATACAATTTACAGTTATTTTTAAATGAAGGATCATTTTGCCCTTTGGTAAGGGTAAAATGATCCTTGGTCACTTTTTAAAAAATCTATTTTTTTTTCATTACTCAATTTGGGTTTAAAATATTATTAAAATATGTTTATAATGAAAAGTATTGTGTAAATCATACTAGCAGCGCCAGCGGGCCAAAGTTTTATTTAAACAGTTTTGTTATTTTACACAAGTTCTTTCCTTAAGGGGATCCTTTAAGGCCACCTTCCCCTAATAATCAAAGTACGTTAAACCACTTTAATTTTCCACTCTCTTTTTATTAATTCATTATTAATAATACATTATTATTTTGATGACATTACAAATTACTATTTTTCAGTATAGTGTAGCAAACTATTCTTAATACGTGTAATTAATTTAACTTATTAGATAAATTGTGCACAAAATTTTCGACACCCAAACTATATTCAACGTATAATTTTCCTTAGAAAATTACATTTCGTTTTAAGTTATTCTACAAAATACGAAAATGCATTCTAATTCGTGTTGACTGTGGTTCAGATTTACGTATCCGTGTGACAGCTTCAATCATCATCAGCTTGCAAGCGGAATAAATGCTAATCGAATTATTCGCGACATGTTAAAGTCAACATCAATTTACTTTCATACCTTTTCTAATGTTTACGTTGACGTTTATAGGAAATTAGATTGTAATTATTTTAACAGCGGACCCCTCCCCCCCTTTTCATTGATAAAGAAGTGGTTTATAGAAAGTAAAAGTTCTAACTACCTAAAGTGAAATTAAAGCGAATTTCATATAAAATAAAAAGTTACTCTAAGTGTATTAATGTACAATACGAATGTATGAATGTATTATACGTAAAACAATTCGAATAGTATATATCAGCGATGGCGAACCTTTTTACGTATGCGTGCCAAAAATTCACAAACAATATCTATCAATATTGCAACGTGCCAACGATTAACTAGTCGGATATGCCGATCCAAAAACTTTCTTCTATCTCATACAAGTTTCACATACATCAAAAACGTACTCTAAGTGTATGAATGTACAATACAAATGTATGAATGTACTATACGTACATGTTTAATAAACAATGCGAATAGTATAGACCAGCGATGGCAAACCTTTTTACGTACGCGTGCCAAAAATTCACTAACAATATCTATCAATATTGCAACGTGCCAACGATTTACTAGTTGGATGTGCCCATCCCAAAACTTTCTTCTATCTCATACAAGTTTCACATACACCAAAAACGAATTAGCACCAACGTATGTCAAGATCTAACTGAATCTAAAGTTTTATTAAATTTCGTGCCTTAGTTCTTGAGATATGACTATCGCTAAAATCGTATAAATCCTGAAACATGCAGCGTAGCAGCGCCATCTTTTGAGAGATTAACACCAAAACGTAATCAACATCAACTTATATCAACGTCTAACTGAATCTGATGTTTGATGAAATTCTGTACATCAGTTCTTGAGATATAGCTATCGTAAAAATCATCAAAAAAGTACTACACCAACTTCACCTGTTGAGCTGTTTTCACCCAAATGTAAGCAGCATCTATTTATGTCAAGGTCTAATAGAATCTGAAGTGTGATGAAATTCTGTGAATTAGTTCTTGAGATATAGCTATTGGGTCCTTCCATGTCAAATCAACCCAAAAAAAGTGACATTTTTTACCTGACCACCTCAGAATTTTATGATATTAAGCTCAATTGTTAGGATCATAGAGAAATTATTAAATATTCCGTGATAAGTCTCTATCTCTTTTGGTTTTGGAGATAATTAGCTTCAAAAATGGACAAAAATCGTAAATTTTTGCATTTCTTGCATTACAAATTTAATCATATATCATTCCCTAATTGACACAGGAACTTACCTTTGATGTCGTTAGAAAGTGCATGAATTGGGATTTCATATGATATATCATATGCACATATTTTTTAAAATTTTAACTCCAAGGTCAAACATTTTGACCTTTGACCTTTCATATTTTAAAAAATGGTATTTTAATTTTTTTCAAAAAAATGTATGTTACTGTTATACTTATTTTCTATAATATCTGAAAGTATTAGTTTGGGACAATCATGGGATGCTGAGTTATAAATTAAAATGCAAACATCAGTACTAATTTAAGTTACAGATTTAGGCCGCTTAATTTTATGTTGTATGACTTATTATATAACTTATGTGTGTAACTTAAGTATTAATGAAAACAAAATTTTTTTTCATTGTAAAGTTCACAAAACAAAATTTTCTCTTACTTTTTTTTAATTTGTGACGGTAGGGGGGGGGGGAGACTGGGCTGTAGTAACAAACTACTGAATCATTCCGCATCAAATCAACGCAGACAACCTAACCTCTTATTTATTTTTTTATGAAAACACATGTGAAAAACAAAGGATTATATATTATAAAAAATAATGGAAAGGATACAGCAGGAATTAAACTTAATACATCGAAAAATAAAAAATGGAAAACTATGAATATCTTACGGAATCGTCAGAAGAACTTCATAAAAATATTCATAGTAAATAGATGTTATTTCATCAAATATTGTCAGCGTTATGCCTAAAATAAGCAATATTAAGCTCCTAATAACATATAAGAAACAAATAAAAATAAAAACCTACTGGAGTTCAAATAACAAAATAGATAAATTATTAATCAACATAAATAGGAATTTGATCATAAAGTAATGTACAAAACTCCCCAATATATATTAAGATCTGTCTCATAATTTGTGATTATCAATAATTAAAGATTTATTTAATAATATTACAGTATAAAGAGACATTATTACTATTATTTTTAAATCTTAAATAAAACCTCTTTTGATAAATTTTAAGGCAAATTTCCTTCTAGAAGCAGTAGAAGATTCAGTTGAATTTCATTCAACATGGTTTATATATTACTAAATAAATTATAAAATAAATAGCTACTTTTAATGTACAATATTCTCGAGTCACAATATGGTTGAGTCATGTATATTCTAGTGAGTGCAATTTGGACCTAGAATAAAACAGAACTCTCTTGCTGCTGAGCTTGTGACTTAGTCTGTAACCAGAGTTTCTGATGACAACTTACTCATTTGCTTTACAATGATAAATAATGAAATTGGATTTTTGTATATAAAATTATAAGAATATATGGTCGGAACCCATAATGAAAATGTTTATAAAAAACTGTTTATTTTTGTAACTGTTTTAGAAATTCAATCTATTACATTGGCTGGCCTAACTAAAGAAACAAATATTATTTTAACTCAAGCTACCAAATTGCTTTTTCCATTAACTTCAACTTATAAAATTATTGAAAAATTAAAATTTATTCCTATAAATAATCAGTAACATGTAATTATCAATTGGGGCTTCGATCTTTTGTGTTACGGAATGAAAAATCAGAAAAAATTGCACCACTTTGACACAATTTTTGTTTCATTTAAATCTTAACATAATGTCCTTTTCACCGTCACAAAATTTACATGTGTACCACTTTAATTTTCATACCCATATCTACTATTTAAAAAATATTTTAACGTGCAATAGATCCTTAATGAATATAATTTCCAAACTTGATGTCACATTTGCCAGCTACAACAGCAAATATAATAGTAATTCACATTATTTCCTTTTCCCTTGTAAGTCTGGAAGAAACCCAATTGCCACCAATGTAAAGAAATTTCAAATATAAATATAGGAATATTTATTGCAGCACACCTACAAATGAATAGCTTCCATTTAAAAAAATAAGTATTAAAACTGGTTCACAAGGAAGATGACTAAAAAAGCAGCCTTGTGTTTTAAGTATAGTAATAAAATACTACACAAAATCATAGAAATGCTTTGACATATTGTGGAAATCCACAGCCTTTCTTCTTTAGGGGGTTTAAAAACTTCATTGCCTTGGGAGGAGGTGGGGATGTCTGAATTCAACAATGGGTACTAACATAAAAGGAAAATTGTATTAAGAAATAGTTCATACTGTCAGTACTGCTTTTTGCTTTAATTGTGCATAAAATTACTTTTTCTACTTAAAATACAGCAAACATGATACCCCCAGCCTCATCTGAATCCCCTCCCCTCCCTGAAGAAAAAAAATATGTTTGTGAACTTTGCAGTAAAATATATTGTCAGTAATATATATATATATATATACAGAGAGAGAGAGAAAGAGAAAGAGGGGGGGGGGGGGTAAAGATATAGCTATGTAGATAAGTCACCTAAATAAACAATTTTGGTGTTGAAATTAGGAATAGCAGTTTGCATTTTAATTTATAACTCAGCATCCCATGTTTGTCCCAAAATAATACTTTCGGATATTATATAAAATAAGCATAATAATAACATACATTTTTTGGAAAAAAATTAAAATGCCATTTTTTAAGATATTAAAGGTCAAAGGTCAAAATGTTTGACCTTGAAATTAATTTTTTTTTAAATATGTGCATGTGATATATCATATGAAAGCCCAATTCATACACTTTCTAACGACAATAAAAGTAAGTCCCTGTGACAGTTAAGGAACCAAATATGACTAAATTTGTAATGCAAGAAATGCAAAAATTTACGATTTTTGTCCATCTTTGAAGCTATTTATCTCCAAAACCAAGTGAGATAGAGACTTATCACGGAGTATTTATTCATTTCTCTATGATCCTAACAACTGAGCTTAATATCATGAAATTCTGAAGTGGTCAGGTTTTTAGCTGTGTTTATTTGACATGGAATGACCCTATTATGAAAATCGCAAAAAATATAGCATAGTTGTTGGGCGATTTACACCAAAAACAAATCTGCATCAATTTATATGAGGGATTAGCTGAATTTAAAGTTTTATTAAATTATGTGTTTTAGTTCTTGAGATTGAGCGCCCACAAAATTTGCGTTACAGACAGACAGACAATTTCATCGTGTTCAGGACCGTCTAAAACGTATAAATCAGCCGAAAACCGGAAGTCGAGTTTTTTCAACAATCCAATACTTTCTTCTTGTAAAGATAGAAGAAAGTAAAAAGGTACAAAGAATATTCCGACGGACGCTGCTTATATGAAATCCTGGTTAACAGAGCCAGTCACTTTAATGCATTAATTAATTAAAAACAACAATGAAAATGTAATTTTTCGGCATATTGAAATCTAGTATTAATGAAATTTTGAATTAAAAAAAAATTGTTCATTTAAATGGTATGTACTGAAATGAGGAAAAAAAAGTACGAATTTGTAATTTAGTGTTTTCCAACATTTCATTAATACATTATATAACTTATAAAAAATCCAGATGTATAAAAAAATAATAATTTGTTAATGTGATTTTTTCTGTTGTATATTCGATGCGGAATATTTTATACCTGGTTTCTAGTTTCTTATGTTTTAATAATATAGGCAGTAAAATTAAGTACACTTGTCTATTTTATTAAAGTCACTCTAATCAAATTTATTTGAAGAAATAAAAATTTTTAAATTCACACAGAAAGGAAAAATATCAAGATGCATTCATAGCATTGCAGAAAAATCAAAGTTTTATAGAGTGTTAATTCATACAAAATTAGGTGTTATTTTTATGATAGTCTCTGCGTGTTAAACAAAATTTCATTTATTTAAAAAAAATGAATTTTATGTATATAATGATGATCAAATTTTAATTTTTTGTGTGCCATAAAAATTGACGTAAATGCCGCTTCTGTCAACCATCTGCTATTTCAGAAAAGCACCAGTTTGGCGAATTATCGTAAGAAAGAAAGCGCAACCAGCTCTATCGCCAATCGCTGCACATGTTTCCTTTGTTTTAAGTGATTGTATAGGAATATGTACATGTTTGTAGGGAAAATTATAAACACAAATCAAATACCACCATGAGATTAGAGAAGTAGTACTGAAACAGAAATTTCGATGATACAATAACTGTGAAAGCAATTTACTAATTATACCGTAAATAATACTTTGTGATGTTGAGCAATAATTGTACTATGTAATACTGAAATACGAATTCTGAAATTACAAAATTCCGAAAATACAAATTCTGAAAATACAATTTACCAATCATACTGAGCAGTACTAAATAATACTATAATACTATGTGCTATTGAGCAATAATATTACCATGTAATAATAATGTACGATGCTGAAGTAGATAATAATATAGGATATAAGTAAGTACTATATATATAAATGAACAATCATTTTCAACTGTATTGGAAAGTGTTAAAAGAAGAAATTATTTTTTTTTCGAGGTTTATGATGTTTGATATATTAGGCAAAAAAGAAAATACTGATGTTTAAATATTTTTGCATGTTCGTAATGACAGTTACAAAGAGGAAATATGAGAAGCTAAAATTTTCTCGTTACAGTATAAATATTTTTATTTATGTCATTACTGATATAAAATATGTATCTATACTTTGCTTTAACTTGAGTAAGTACAACAAAACGAACACTAACTAAACATTATATATGTGTGCTATTTATTCTAAGTACGTAAAAAAAAAGTTATAGATGTAAAAGTTAAAATACTATGGTAGAAATTTTAAAATGGATATAAATAAAAAGAGAGTAAATTTATGTTTTCCTTACTGCGAAAAAAATCCTTTTATCCCGTAATAGAGCGTTACGAAACACCTCTTTCAAAAACACCTGATATATATTTAATGTTTAACTTTTGTTGCAAAAGAAAGACGAAATATAGGAATAACTTTTGTTTTCTTTAGTATTCAAAACCATGTTCAAAAAGCTTCCGATCTATATAAAAGCGAATAAAAAATATATATTTTATGTACCAGTAAATTTTAAAGTATTCGTAAATACAGTAGAACCTCGCTAATTCGAACTAACTAGGACCGGTGCCTGTTCGGATTACAAAAAAATTCGGATTCCTCGAAATTCCGATAATAGAAAAGAAAGAGATTATGTGCTAAAAAAAATGTAAGTTTTAAGTACTCAGTACACTGTTAAAAATTTGCAGCAAACTGTCCAGTCATTTGACCGTTTTTTATAAAAAATGGTTACCTAACCGTAATTTAACTCTATTCCGACCATAATATAGTCAATATTATGCTCAGAATAGAGCTAGATTACGGTTATATAACCTTATTCTATAAAAACGCTCAAATAACTGGATAGTTTGCTGCAACTTTTTAACAGTGTACACTACTATCTCTTGAATTATTTTATTCAAAAGCAATAGAAAGAGAAAATGTCTCCCATTTTCATTAGAATAATGGATGCACTCCTGTATGAAGTGACCTTATCTTACGGCGATTGGATGGACCTGTTGGATGAAGAAACAACTCATTGAAGAATTGGATGCAAAACCATGGGTACCCGGTTTTGCCCCAATAGACGACCAAAAATCAACATGGTCGTTATCGTGGATAGCTGGACGTACACATTTCTACTTGGCATCAAAATATCGCGTGAAAGCTATAGAAAACAATGGTTTACTACCTAATCCACCATCAAGCTGGATTTATTTAAAGAGCAGAAAAGATGGGGAAAATTAAAACTTTTGAGGTGAAATTATTTCCAATAGCACTGTACGGATACTGATATTACCCCACTTCAAAAGCCGATGGCACACCGCTAGGGGACGCTATGGGATGTAGTTAAGACTGGTACACAGAAAAACATAAAACCCAATTTGGGTTGAAAGATTCTTAGGTATGAGCCCAAATTGGACCATGCCTGTTTTGGTTACCACTGTGTATTTATTTTGGGCACTGTTAAATACCCATTTTCAAAATGGGTATTTAACAGTGCCCAAAATGGATACACAGTGATAACCAAAACAGGCATGCCCAAAATGGATACACAGTGGCAACCAAAACAGGCATGACCAATTTGGGCTCATACCTAAGAATCTTTCAATCCAAATTGGGTTTTTATTTTTTTGGGGGGGTATCCCACATCAGCGAGAAAACAAGCTACCCGGTATTACCCTACTCACCCCTACTTGCAGAAGTGTGGCATTATAAGAGAGATACATTGTGTCCCACTATCCTGTAATTGACGTTTTTCTCATATCTCGTAACGTTTTCGAGATAGGAACGTTAAACGCCTTTTAAATCCCCGTTTAATTTTTTCGATGGGTAGCGCCTTATGCTGTCGCATAGAGTACCGCATAACCACTTAGACAACAAGTTCATGAATATAACTGCCGCCCTTGTGAATTTACTGGGGTTGGAAAATACTTTAATCTGGACCCTAAACATTATTAATTTAATTTGAGGGGATACATTTTCAAGAGGTTCTTATTTAAATATTAAAAATAATAGATTAATTTTCAGAGATTATTTTCATGAAAAATCATCTTTAAATTTTAATATGTGTATAATTAATTTGAAGATACAGATATTTCGTTTTGCAAATTCGTATTATCTGTAATATTTCAAATATATATTCAATTTAATTAAATAGATATTAATTAAATATTTATTTGATATATTACGGAATTTTTTTCAAATAACAAGTCATTTAAATTAAAGATAATTTAATTAAATATTTATGTGAAATTTAACGAAATATTTCTCACAAAAATTTAACGAAATTATCGATACAAATAAATATGCTCGGCATACACATACATCGGCAAAAGATACAATATATCTTTTTTTTCATAATGTCAGCGTTTCAATAAAAATATATATTTTTTACATTAAATGATATTTTATTTAATTCTCTTAACATTATTTTTATCTTAATTGTATAGAATAACTTAATTGCTAATTTTAGACAATTTTTTACTTTTACTATATAATATCTTAGAAAGTTATATTGAATTTTTTAAATGAAGCTATAATTAAGAACGGAAAATTTAAATTAAAAATAAAATTAATTATTGTATTTATTCCACTTATCATTCTAATTTAGTGTGCTTGTCAGTTGACATAGAAACATTCGTGGAAAATACATTCACTGTAAATAATTTAATGAAGAGAGATTCGTCGAGATGACGGCATCTGTTTAGCATAACAATTAGCGCATAATATGAAACTTTCGCATGACTGAAATGCCTTGTAAAATATTTCAAATTTAATGTGACTTTGATTTACACATAGAGAATTTTGAAATCTATTTAAATATTTACTCCATTTTAAAGTGCTAATAAAATATATGCTGTGAACCATATTGGATAAAAGTGCGTTTATTCTGAGGAAACAGAAGGGTGCGCGTACCTCTAAATATTTTTGTAAATCTAACAATAGCAAATATTTTGTTTTGAAATTTGAAAATTTTTTTTTCCGCTGAACCAGCTTTGAATATACAGTGGATATGTATAGGATTTGCTAAGGTTTATTCAGAGTTGGCTGACAACAAAAATGTCTACGTTAATATCATATTTAGTATGAGCGTTACACACTTTTAAATAATGGAATGTTTTGAACATGTCAGTTAGTGTAATATGTGGTCGTTTGGGTTTAGACTAATAGAAATAATTTACTTTGGCTGATGACGAGATGTTAAAATTTTCACCCCGAAACGCGCCCTGTGTGTTGTTTTGTTTTTATGGTGATTCATACAAAGTTTTATTATTTAATTATCTAATGTATTGTCATCAACTAAAATCAGTGCTTGGATTTTAAAATGACGCCTTGTATTTTTGGCTGTATAAATAGATTACGACTCTAATTTCCTATACAAAAACTGTGTATTGGAACATTTACTCCCACCAAATTAGGTCTATCTAAAGATTTTTTAATATACCTGTATATCTAATTTAAACCATGTAAACACATATCGTTTTCTGGCATGAAATGAACATATAAGACTCCTCTCCCTTGCTTATTTATCACTATTTTAAACTTTTCTCTGTTGTATTTATCTTTAGTTTAAAATTTTAATATTCGTTATGTTAGCGTTTAATTGCTTTTTACAAATCATTAATTTTATTATTCAAATTTCCATATAACAGTTTCATTAGTGAATTAAATATATTGTTATCATTTTCATCATGAAATATTTTGTTTTGAAATTTTAAAATTTCCTTTGAACATGTTTTGAATATACAGTGGATATGTATATGATTTGCTAAGGTTTATGCACAGTTTGCTGATAACAAAAACATCTATGTTAATATCATATTTAGTATGAGGGTTACTTACTTTTAAATAATGAAATGTTTTGAACATGACAGTTAGTGTAATATGTGATCGTTTGTGCTTAGACAGATAGAAATAATTTGACATCTACTACTGGACGGACACGTTCGAACAAAGAACGATTTTTTAAATCAAACTGGAGAGCATCCTTAAACATTTTTATTAAAATAAAAAAAAATAAAAACTATTTTTAAGCTAAATAATTCAG
Organism: Maratus michaelseni; assembly: GCA_963931845.1. Taxonomy (NCBI): domain Eukaryota; kingdom Metazoa; phylum Arthropoda; class Arachnida; order Araneae; family Salticidae; genus Maratus; species Maratus michaelseni. The sequence continues at coordinate 344,471,943 of OZ007590.1, read as the reverse complement.
AAATATTTTATTTCATTAAATATTGCTCTTGTAGAAGGAGAGTGGGGTGTAGCTTAAACCATAACTAAAACGTATAATGTGTCTAGTAAAGTACTATATGGTCGTGGTAGGGACCATTTATATCACTTTTAGTGACATTGTTACATTTACACAAAAAATGTTGTTCGTTGTCAATTTCTTTAAAATATCTTCTGTATTGATTAAACAGCACAGAAAATTTGAAGATAAATCACAATTAAATAATAAAACTTTGTATGAATCACCATAAAGACAAAAAAAAACACACACAGAACGCGTTTCGGGTTGGAAATTTTAATAGCGTCATCAGCCAAAGTAAATACGTGTCCGTGAGGAGACACGGTCACAAATGAACAGAAGGGCTGAGAAGAAAACTTGCAAAGAATGCGACAAGAGTCCCTAGCTTAAAGACAAACACCAATAATAGAGAAGCACATGCGGAAGAGGAAAGTGTAGCCAAAATGTAGGGGAAAAAAGAAGGAATAAATAAATCAAAAGAAGTAAATTAAAAAATATATAATAAATAAAAATAAAATAAAAATAAATAAATGAATAATAAATAAATAAATAAATAAAGTAAAATAAAATCGGAGAGAAGAAAAAATAGGAAAAAATTGCAGAAGTAATTTCCAAACTGGAGAGAGAAAAGGAGATGATGAGAAATCATTGACAAGATTATCGAAATTTTTATAAATAAAAAATGCTTCGTTAAAATCCAAGTGAATGGGAGAGACAGGAGAAGAAATTATTCTGACCATGAAGAAATTGAAACTGCGACTTTAAGTCCAACAGTGAGGGGCAATCAAAGATTTGGAAAATTATTGATTTGATATATATACCTCTGATACTCGCTTAATCTGAACTTTTATGCTCTTAGTTTGACCAATATAACCAAATTACAAGAACAAGGAATGAAATAAACGCCCCACTGGTTCTCACTTGAAATAGAATCTTTCAGAGAAGATAATTTTATTTCTGCTAAGTATCTAACTGATATCAAACATATCGTTAAAAAGTCTGGCTTTCTTAATGATAACGTTAAACGTTTGGTCATCCTTCTATCCCTTATTGTGCTCATTTATATGCTTTTCGTAAGGTGCATAAACCTACTCTTTCCTTTCTTTTATTGTATCCAATATTGGTACTGTCTCTTATAAACTTGCTGAGTTCCTTTCTAAGTTTCTCGCTCCTTTATCTTCCACTAACATTCATACTGTTAAGAATTCTTTTGACTTTGTTGACAAAATTAAACGCCTTTCTTCTTGCAATTATAAAATGATTTTCTTAGATGTTAAATCTCATTTCACTAAAATACTTGTTCAAGGGGCAATTGATTGTTTGGAAGGAAGGTTACGCGAATTTCGTTACTATTTCATTGATACTGATAAAAACCTGCAATTAGTTAGTATTTGTGTCAGGCAAACCGCCTTTCAGTTTAATAATTCATCGTTTTTTAAACTGATGGATTGGCCATGCGTAATCCACTTTTTACTTTTATATGTGACATTTATATGCATTATTTTAATGAAAAACTCTTCAATTTGTATAATTTTTCTTTCTGGTGTAGGTATGTTGATGATACTTTTACTTTAGTTCCTTCTGACAGGGATCTTTCTAATCATCTTCCACTTGTTAATTCTGTTGATCCTTGTATTCAATTTACTCTCGAAGTCGAAGAGAACAATTATCTTTCTTTTCTTGATGTATTGGTTTCGAAACACCCAGATCGGTTCTCTACCTCTGTTTATAGAAAATCCTTCGCTCTATCTCTCCCTCCTCGTGTTCTTTTAAACCATCCTCCTCAACAAAAAGTGGCGCCCTTTTATACTTTTGTTTTCATGGCGTTTACCCATTTGTGCCGACTCTTCTGCTCTGAATAACGAAATTAATTATCTCAAATATTTTGCCTTTGCACGTGGTTATAATCCCTCTTTGATTGATTAAGCTCTGAATAAATTCAAAAATCTTAAGCGTCCTCTTTCTGACTTAAATAATCCTCCCAATTTTAACTCTATCGTTCTGCCATTTTATTCTCCTCTATGTTTGAAAATTTCCAAAATCCTTTCTCGTTTCAATTTTAAAGTCATCTTCAAACCTATTAATAAAATGAAATTATCTTCTCCGAAAGATCCTATTACTGCTAAGAACCGGTGCGGCGTTTATTTAATTCCTTGGTCTTGTAATTTAGGTTATATTGGTCAAACTAAGAGAGCATTAAAATTCAGATTAAGCGAGCATGAGGAGGTATATATTAAATCAAGAATTTTCATAATCTTCGATTGCCTCTCACTGTTGGACTTCAAGTCACTGTTTCAGTTTCTCCAAAGCCAAAATAATTTCTTCTTCTGTCTCTCCCACTCACTTGGATTTTCACGAAGCATTTTTTATTTTTAAAAATTCCAATAACTTGTCAATGATCTCTCATCATCTTCTTTTCCCTCTTCAGCTTGGAAATTACTTTTGTATTTTTTTCATCTTTTTTTAATCTCTTTTATTTTAATTTTTAATTTATTTATTTATTTATTTATTGTTCCTTTATTTATTTATTTTTTATTTTTTATTTTTATTTATTTAGTTATTTTTTTTAATTTACTTCTTTTGATTTATTTATTAATTTTTCCCCTTTCATTTTGACTACACTTTCCTCTTTCGCATCTGCTCCTCTATGATTGGTGTTTTCCTTTCAGCTAGCGCCTCCTGTCGCATTATATGTAAGCTTTCCTCTCTGGCCTTCTGTTCATTTGTGACCTTGTCTTCTTTCGGACACATGATTACTTTGGCTGATGACGGTATGTTAAAATTTCTACCCGAAAACGCGTCCTGTGTGTTCTTTTGCTTTTATGGTGATGCATACAAAGTTTTATTATTTAATTAGCTTCTGTATTGTTATCAACTAAAATCAGTTCTTGGATTTAAAAATGACGCCTTGTATTTTTGGCTGTATAAATAAATTACGACTCGAATTTCCTATACATAAACTGTTTAGTGAACCATTTACTTCCAACAAGTTAAGTTTATCTAAAGCTTCTTGAAGATATCTGTATATCTAATTTAAACCATGTAAACACATATTGTTTTCTGGCATAAAATGAGCATATAAGACTTCGCCTCCCCGCCCCTCGCTTATTTATCACTATTTTGAACTGTTCTCTATTACACTACTCTTTATTTTAAAACTTTTACTTTTGTTATGCTTGCCTTTAATTGATTTTTGCAAATCATCAATTTTATTATTCAAATTTCCGTCTAACAGTTTCATTAGTGAATTAAATATATTGTCATAATTCTTTTAAATTTCTAGATGGAGAAAGATACCGTATATTTATAATTAAATCTTATGAGTTTCCGTTAACTTCAAGAAATTAAATAAGTCGTCGAAATTACTTAATGAGTGAGACTATCTGGTTCTTTATATGAATATAAAAATTTCTTAATATACTGCCGATATATCCGTTTTAATCCTCTGATAATTATTTCTTACGTATTCGTTAATTAAAAGTATGAAATATGCGGAATCTTCAATATCAGTTTTAATTAGCACAGAAATTCGACTTGGAGATAAATGTAGTTAATGGAGTTTCTTTTGAAACGATTATTTAATTAAAATATAAAGTGACATCTAGCAATTTCTACGAAATTAATACAGAGTTTTATTTTCCTTTTTGAATTCATATTTTGGATTTAGTTTACTTGCATATATTAATAAAAATTTTAAATTAAAAAGTATATGTTTTTCCTATTTAATACGAAAAACTGTTGCATCGTAAGAAATATCTCATTGAAATATATTTTCAATTAAAATGAAAGGAAATATTTTTGTAATTTATACTCTTTACTTGATTATAGTACGAGATGCATAATAGTGATTCTAACGATTTTTTAACCTCTCAAGAGTAACTATTATTGGTTTTAAATCGTCTGCAGTTTACGTATTTTTTTAATTAGGTCAACAAAATGATAATCAGCCAATACATAGCCTGTTTGCACATTTTTAGACAAGTTTGTTTTGTTGTAAAATAAAAAAAAACCAATCGTCTGCATAGATAAATTATTTTTCATAGCTGTTATGTTTTTGAACGTATAAATTCCCGTCTGGCAACTGAAATTTTTGTTTGCAAAATGGTGTTTTTAAGGAACCGGTGGAAGGAAGGCTATTTTTCTGCACTTTTCAAAGAATAATTTCTGTATCACATTATTAAAAAACGCGATGAAAGGCATGATTTGTCTATATCTAAAGCCACAGTAGATAATATTGTCAATTATACATAGAAAAACGTGAACAAGTTATTTTCAGAAAATATGACAAACAAAATTATACACAATACCCGGAAATCAGAATTAAAAAATAATAATAATTGTATGAAAAATGAGCAGGTTTACTAAATATTGTTTCACTGCGCATGCACGAATTCAATCAAAATATACTGTGCATAATATATTAGCTAAATGTATAGACCAACTTTTATGAAAGTCTCAAAAACATAGCTTGAAAATTATGATAGTAATCGTCGATAGAATAAGCTCGAAATTCGCTGTTCCCAAAAGGAAGCAAAAATATGAGGTGTTGTATCAAATATAGAATGAGAGACACTTCATTCTTATTATGTCAACTTTCATAAGCTAGTATATTTGGATACAACCCCTCATCTTTTTGCTTCTGTTTGGGAACAGCGAAATTCGAGCTAATAGAGAATTCGAGAATTTAGTAACCTGCTCATTTTTCATACAATTTTTATTATTTTTTAATTCTGATTGCAGGGTATTATGTATAATTTTGTTTGTCGTATTTTCTGAAAATAAATTGTTTTTATATTAAAAACTCTGCAAATTATAAGCAAAAAACTTGGTAAAATTTGGGACTGTTTTTTATAAAAACGTGAATGTCTCTTCGAGTATACATGCTATCTTCATAAAAATGAACCCAAATTATTACAATAAGCCACTTAATCATAATCTACAGTTTGAATGCTTTTTGCAATATTAGTTTTTACAGGGTTATCCAAAAGATATTCATTTTTCTTCAATTTGTTGACGGCCCCTTATGGGGTTTCGAAAAAAATCTTCGCGGAAATATATGACGTTTATCATGTTGTTTACACTCCTGAAGTTTCAGGATAATTCCTCATGTATCTTTCCAGATATTTAATAAATTATAATAAAAACAACTGCGTCTAATAATTTGACCAGGGACTGTAAGTACATATATCTTAACATATTTGTATATTTAAATTATATAATAATTTCATATTAGAAACCATGCAGAATTACATAAAAGGTATGTAATGCAGAATGTATTTTCCTTTACCTTATTTTATCATCTGACCATATTAACATCATTGAGTTTTTTTTTTCATAATAGCCCTAGAGGAGGAAATATTACTACATTTACGATCTTTCAATCAATTTATATTGTTTTTTGGCACAAAGGTGTGATAAAAATACCCGATTATTTGTTACATAATTACAGAAAAGACGACGTAAAGAATATTATTCCCAACAAATAAAGTGCAGTAATTCTATTCTTTAGGTTATTAAAAAAGTGATACGTGTTTTTGTATTTTTTAACGATATTTTGTAACTACTGATATAAATGAAACTATAGAATTAATAACAAAAATAATAATTAACAATAACAATAATAATAATAAGATTAATAATAATAATAATATTTCTTTTCGTGTATGTTAATTTTCCTTTGCAATACATTGTTAAACATCTATGCACACAACTTTAAACCATTAAAATTCATACTTTCAGTTTTTTCTATATATTTTTCTATAATATCAGATCCGCTCGGAGTTGTTCAGACCAACCCTCCCGGAGATGAAATAAACTCGGACACGGCTGCAGAATCAGGAAAAATTGGCTAGAGACAGGACGGCAGACCGATTACAGTTAAAGCTCGCAAAAAAAGAAAACAAATAACTTGAAAATTTCTACTGTGCCAAAATAATTTATTTCATTAACACGCTCAATCGTTAAAAAAAATTAAATCAAAAGAATATAATCAGAACAAAGGACATTTACATTTTTTTCGCATAAGAAAGTCCAGCATAAGCGGCACTAACCTTTTTTAAATGGCCATAAGCATGTCAGCTATTTTAGACTGACTTCGGGGAAGATTTCTTACTTCGTTTACCGGATGTGTTAAAAACTTGCAGTAAACTAATTTCTATTTTTTTTTATTATTATTATTCGTGTGAAAAATCATTTTCATTTTTTTTTTTCAAGTTTTGTTTTTTAAATGATTTCTGAAATTTTCCTCCATACCTGGATACACAATTTATCTTTGGATGACAATGATTAGATACCGAGACCATTTGATAAAGAAAAGAAGTATCAACAAAGTAACCTTATAAATGTACTATATTGAATTAAAAGATTGAAACCCGATTCCTTTTACTAATGTCAAAAAATCTCTTCGGAATGAAAAATAAAACTGTATATAATAACAAATAAACTAATAAGAAAATCCAAAATCTGACCTTCGGGTATATTCGGACCTGTCTTCGTCTATCTGGAACCAAATTTGCAGATTACTACATGTGATAGATTTCAGAGAAGCATACATATATACAGGCACGCACACATATATAGACATAAAAATTATTATTTATTAATATAGATATTAAAAAAATCCAAGTAACACTGAATTATCAAATTATTTTATCAAAATCAAAAGGACGTATCTGAGCCTTGATATTTTATTAAATTATCAAATGTAACTTTTGTATTCATTATTATCAGGACGTGAATATCATAAAGTATTTTAGAAATATGCCGATATGTTCAGTTTTGTATCTGAAATATATCACACTTCATGTGAAAGTACATATCTTATATCAATGTTTGCCGCCAAAAAATATAATTATTATTAGAATATTCAAAGTGTTACCATAATGCAAAGAACATATTGCTATTAATATTGCGCTTTATGTCGAAAAACTACTCTATGCCCCCACCTCCCGCCCTCATATAATTCCAAAATTAATAAAATGAAATAAATATCGTGTGAACCTGCTAATTTGTCGCAAAATGAAATCCACTGATAGGTTTGACAAATATTGTGTGTTCACGAACAATTGGATTTTAAGGCCTTCAGATAATAAAAGGGAAACGATTTTTTTTACTTAAATTTTATTCCAATATCAATCGCTAATTCCAAATTTAATTTAATGTTGTTGTAGTTGTCGTGTCAGAGAAAGTGCCATGGCACTTCTCTGAAAGAAGATACAAAAAAAATACAGAAGAAACAAAAGAAGTACAAAAAAGATAAAATGTGATTTCTCCGTACGGGTTTATTTTATATTTATGATTAAAAAATCAAAATTTAAAAGTTTAGAAGAAAAAGACCTCAATCGATCGATCGAAGCAGTGGTATTTCACGTTTAACCTAAAATGTATGCCTTGTTATGCTAGATTAAGATGTCTATTAAATGTATTCAATTTATTTTTCCCATGTTTTTCCCGAAGCGGATACCTGACCTTCTAATGCAGTTGAAATACGATTGTTAGTTTCCCCCCTCAGGCGTGCCTTTTGTCATCTTCGATCAGTTTTTACTGTAACATTGATGGAATAAATGAGATGATATTCTGGCTTAACTAATGCTGTTTGTAGATATTTTTATCTTTGAATTTTCATTTGAAGTTTAAACCAGCTATATAAAAAATATTAGATCAAGCAAAAAAATATTAGACTGCATCGCTAAATCGTTACACGGGTCCACTGGTATAGTTATCTTTCATTTGAATAATGTACGTTAGATGCAACGCTTTTAAAGACTGTTACTTATAGTTTCTTATTAAATGCTTTTCTATTGGCAGAGAACACAAGAGAATTTTCGTTTTAAAAATGTTAATCAAATTTATGCATCATTTAATACAGGTTGAACACGAATTCATGGTACAAACTTTAAGGGTGGGTACCCCTGGTTAAAATCCTGACTTCTGCTCAGTCTTTCGCAGTGAGCTAATTGCCATAAATGAATGCCTTGGTTCACTTTTGTGACTCACTCATTGAATTGAAATCTGGATTTTGACCGATAGCAGAAGTTCAATCCAACACTTGGACAATTGGCACAGAGTGTGGGATAATATGGGAGGGACTATTCTTAACAGACTGGCACGACTTTCCTTGCCTCACTGGATACATCTACAGTGGATTCCTTCCCATGACGATTTTGAGGGAAATGAGATTGCGGACACCTTGGCCAAGGCGGGTGCATGTGATGTTTCGGTGCCTTCTGCACACCTCACATATTTGGAGACTTACTCAAGAACAAAAAGCAAGAAGAGGATCACTTGGATTGTTCCACCACAGCTCCACTGGGAGGATCACTATCAGGAGGATCTCTTGCCCTTGGTTATAACAGGCAGGAACAAACGACTCTTGCTTGCTTACGTAGTGGGCACCTTAGAACTATGAAATTTTCTGAGGGCACCAAGTGCTTTGAAATATGCACCACGTGTTCCACTTAGCAGGCCTCCCCTGATCATATTTTTGAGTGCCTGGGGCTCTCCAAGCAGGGTCTTGCTGATGATCCCTTGATAGTGCTGAATTTCCTTAGGGTGTATAATATCATGGATCTGGTCTAGCCCTGCTGGCCTAAGAGGATGTGCAACAATAACAACAACAGGATTGGTACATGACACTGTAAGAAACAATTTTTGCAAGGGAAACCAGGGTCAGAAATCCATCTATATAGTAAAAAATACAGGGTGTCTCACTACAATCCGAAGTCACGTTTTCGTTCATAACTTCAATAGTTGTGAAGATACTTTAACGAAATCCTTACAGTATCTTTACGCTTCATACAAAGATCACTCTATTTTGAATTTTGTTTAAATATCTTAAGTTATGAACGAAAATGCGACTCCGGATTGAAGTGGTATTTTTGACTACATAAAAGGTTTTTTGACCCTGGTTTTCTATACTATAAATGATTTTTACAGTAGGTTGGTACAGGATTTAATTAATGGATTATAGGACACTGTAAAAGTCATTTATTGTATAGGAAACCAGGGTCAAAAATCCATTTATTAAGTCAAAATTACTCACTCCAATCTGAAATCGCGTTTTCGTTCATAACTTTAACAGTAGTGAAGATATTTTAACGAAATTCACAACAGACTTATCTTTGAATATAAGGATGTTGTAAATATTTCGTTAAAATATCTTCACTACTATTAAAGTTAAGAAAGAAAACACGACTTCGGGATTGGAGTGAGACACCCGTATATTTGAATATATAAATGGATTTATGATTCTAGTTCCCTACACAAATATTGTTGGTTACAGTGTCCTGTACCAACCCTTAATGTTTGTAATATGAATTTGGGATCATCCTGTATAAAAATGTCTTTTGTTAAAACGTAAAAAGATTTCAAGTCACCATTTTGATGGTGAAATTTCCCTTTTAACATAAATTGAAAATAATGATAGATTAATCGCTATATAACGTAGTAAATATTTGTACCTTTTCCCCCATCTTAAATTCCTTAAATATTGTATGTCCACATGTGAGCATGCATAAATGTTAAACAGGAAGGATTTTTAACATACTAACACAAAAATTGATAACCGTACACAAAACGTTAGTTGTTTTTCTTTTTATTGCAATGTCATCCTGAAAATATTTGAGATAGTGACTAATAAATAAAAAAATCTTTTCTTAAAGCTACAGCTCCATATTCCTATAATTTTTTCACAAACATTTTATAACTAGAGAGCATTTAAAGATACTTAATTCATAAATATTAAAATACGCATGAATCTTTAAACATTAACGCTGTAGAAAACAAAATCTATAACTACTTTTTGAAATTGAAATACCTACTTAAGCATTAAATGAACCGAATTCCTAATATGATTTTAAATCATTTCAGCAGCCATAAAAATCATAATCTAGAAACTTTTACTACCTAATTTAGAAACGCTTTTCCTTTAGCTATTTTACTAATCAACCAATAAATTTTACGAACCGGAATTAATTTCTAGATTCCCAACGTTGTTCAAAACTTTTTATTATTTCGAAAACATTCCAAAGAAATTAAATAAAGGATATATAACAAGAATTTAAATTAACTCTATGGTGAAATAATATACATATTTATTGTACTATGATGTAAAGTGAATTTATCACCACTTACATGCTTCAAAGAATAAACCGTTTAACTCTACAGTGCATGAATTTTTCTTTTAGAATTGTGTTTTTTTATACTTACATTAAGAATTCAACACCAGAAATTTTAAGACAGATTTTTAACTTTATTTAGTAGTATATTTATGTTATTTTTATAGGATTAATATTTCTATATAAATATAGTGGTTGCAAAGAACATGGTTTATTTATTAAAAGTTAAATAGAAAGTGTTGCCAATTGGCTACACTATGCACTATAGGGTTAAGTTTAAAGCAAGGTAATTTTATGGGGTCGTTTACTTTTGATTCTATTATTTTTCGTATATGTCACACATTTCAAATGAAGGTACGATGCAATTTTTATTTCGAAACGTTCAATACTTATTCAATAAAATTTAAACAAGCATATTGACGCACACTTAGCTAAAAAGGAACACTTACATTAAGTAAAGTATTACAAGTATTTGACCCAGTTACTAATTAAAAAAAAAGCTTTTTTTTTTTTAATTCTAGCTCTATAATATCTAAACAATTCTTACATTGATTTTATAACGAGGGATCCTTTAATGAATTGAAACCAAAAAAATTAAAATGTGAATGAAACCTTAAGTATAAAAAAGTAGTACAGAAGCTATAAACAGCCTTTTTATTGAAATAGTTACTTCAGCATTAAATGAACCGAATTCCTAATATAATTTTAAATCATTTCAGCAACCATAAAACTCATAATCCAGAAACTTTTATTACCTAATTTAGAAACGACTTTCCTTTAGCTATTTTACTAATCCACTAATACATTTTACGAACCGGAAAAGTGTAATGTAACAGCAGTAATTTCCAGATTACAACTTTGTTCTAAACTTTTTAAAACTTTTTATTAATATAAATGCTGGACGATTACACCATGAAACATTACAACATTAAAGACGTGTGTATAAAACATCACAAATTTACTGAATGTGTATACAAATGTCAAATTTAAAATTTTATGCATACATTAAAATAAAAAATATCGACGTTTCGACCACCTTCTATGGTCATTCTCAGGAAAAATTTGTTATATTGCTTCTAAAGTTTCAAATGCGAAAAACAATTCGTCCGTTGCCACATTACATTTGGGGATGGCAATAATAATGTGGCAACGGACGGATTGTTTTCCGCATTCGAAACTTTAGAAGCAATGTAACAAATATTTCCTGAGGATGACAATAGAAAGTGGTCGAAACGTCGATATTTTTAATTTTAATGTATGTATAAAATTTTAAATGTTACATTTGTATACATCATTCAGTAAATTTGTGATGTTTTATACTCACGTCTTTAATGTTGTAAACTTTTTATTATTTTTAAAACATTCCAAAAAATGAAATAAAGTATATATAGCAAGAATTTAAATTAACTTTATGGTCAAATAACATATATTTATTGTACTATGGTATAAAGTGAATTCATCACCAATTACATACTTCAAAGGATAAAAGTAAAAACAGTTAAGTTTAAGCAGTTAATTGTATGGCGTCGTTTACTTTAGATTCTATTATTTTTTCGTGTTTGTCACACATTTTAATTGAAGGTACGATGCAATTTTTATTTCGAAACATTCAATATTCCTTCAATAAAATTTAAATACAAGCATATTGACGCACACTTACATTAAGTAAAATATTACAAATATTTGACCCCGTTACTAATTGAAAAAAAAAATGTTTCTTAAAATTCCAGCTCCATAACATCTAAACATTTCTTATACTGATTTTATAGCGGGGGATCCTTTAATAATTCGAAACCACGAAAATTTAAATGTGAATGACTGTTTATGTATTAAAAATGTAGTACAGAAGATATAACCGCCTTTTTTTATTGAAATAGTTACTTGAGCACTAAATGAACCGAATTCCTAATACGATTTTAAATCATTTCAGCAACCATAAAACTCATATTACAAAAACTTTTATTACCTAATTTAAAAACGCCTTTACTTTGGTACTTTAGTAATCATTCAATAAATTTTAAGAACCGTAAATCTGTAATATAAATGAGTTTGTTTCCAAATACCTTAGTTATTCGAAACTTTTTAAAACTTTTTGTTATTTCTAAAACAGTTTTAATGCATAAATAAATGTTATATAACAGGAATTTAAATTAACTTTATGGTCAAATGATATATGTTGTACTATCATATAAAGTGAATTTATCACCAATTACATGCTTCAAAGGATAAAACACTTAAGTTAAAAGCAGTTAATTTTATGGGATCATTTAGTTTTGATTCTATTATTTTTTCACATTTGTCACTGAATTTAAATGAAAGTAGTACGGAATTTTTATTTCGAAACATCCGATTCTCATTCAATAAAATCTAAACAAGCATATTGACGCACACTTATACAGGGTGTTTAAAAAATGACCGGTATATTTGAAAAATCAATTAAAACTAAACGGGCAGCGATAGAAATACACCGTTTGTTGCAATATGCTTGGGACAACAGTTAATTTCAGGCAGACAAACTTTCGAAATTAGTTACAAATTTCAACAACAGATGGCGCTGCAGTCTGGAAAAATCTAAACCACGATATTTTCCACATATCCACCATGCGCACCAATTATATGGCGTAGTCTGTGAACGAAATTACCAGAAACCTTTATAAACCTGTGACTTCTTTCTGTGGGGACACTTGAAAGTCCAGGTGTACCGTTACAATCCAGAAACAATTGAACAACTGAAGCTGTACATCTCTTCTGCATGTGAAGCCATCCCGTCTGACACGTTTACAAAGGTTTCTGGTAATTTTGTTCAGAAAAAGAAATTCTTTCGAAAGTTTGTCTGCATGAAAATTTACTGTTGTCCCAAGCATATTTCAACAAACGGTGTATTTCTATCGCTGCCCGTTTAGTTTTTATTGATTTTTCAAATATACCGGTCATTTTTTAAACACCCTGTATATAAATACAAACTTAATTAAGAAACGTATATCAAATATTTGGCTCAGTTACTAATTAAAAAAGAAAAGCTTTCCTTAAAATTCTAGCTTTATAAATAATGCCTAAAAATGCCTTACACCGATTTTATTATGAGAGATCATTTACAGATTCGAAGCCACAAAAATTAAAATGTGAATGAATATTTAACTATTAAAAGTGTAGTACAGAAGCTATAATTGCGTTTTTTATTGAAATATTTATTTAAGCATTAAATAAACCGAATTTTTAGATCTAGTTTGTATCATTTCAGCAACTATAAAGCTCATAATCCAGAAACTTTTATTACCTAATTTAGAAACAAGTTTCCTTTCCTATTTTAGTAATCTTCCAATCATTTCTGCGAACCGAAAATTTGTCACATAACTAAGTTTATTTTCAAATTCCATTGATATTCGAAACTTTTGAATTTTTTAATGATTTCCAAAACAATTTTCAAACATAAGTAAAGGATATATTGAAAACTTTAACTCGAACGCAAAATATATATTTATTTAAGTGAATTTATCACCAGTGTTCAAAGGATAAAATGTTTAACTTTAAAGCAATTTATTTATGGGATCATTTAGTGTCGATTCTATTATTTTTTCATATCTGTCACTAACTTCAAATGAAGAGGGAAAGACATTTTTTATTTCGAAACGTATAATTTTCCTTCAATAAAATTTAAACAAGCATATTGACACACAGTGACCATACAAAGACACACATACATTAAAAAACGTATTAGAAATATTTGACCCTATTATTAATTAAAAAAGAAAATCTTTTCCTAAAATTCCAGCTACATAATATCTAAGCATTTCTTACACTGATTTTATAACGCGACATCCTTTAATGATTCGGAACTACAAAAATGAAAATGTGAATGAATATTTAATTATATAAAATGTCGGACAGAAGCCATAACTGCGTTTTTCATTCAAATAGTTACTTGAGCATAAAATGAACCTAATTCCTAATACGATTTTAAATCATTTCAGCAACCATAAAACTCATAATCCAGAAACTTTTATTACCTAATTTAGAAACGCCTTTCCTTTCCTATTTTAGTAATCATCCAATAAATTTTACGAACCGGAAAGCTGTAATGTAACAGCGTTAATTTTCAAATTCCTTTGTTGTTAGAAACTTTATGAAACTTTTTATGATTTCAAAAAGAATTTAAGTCATAAATAAATTTATACAGCAAGAATTTAAATTGAATTTGGGGTTAAAAAAAATATATTTATTGTACTATGGTATAAAGTGAATTTATCATCAGTTACCAGCTTCAGAGGACAAATACGTTTCGTTTACAGCAGTTAATTTTATAGGATCATTTAGTTTCGATTCTATTATTTTTCTATTTGTGACTGATTTTAAATGAAGAATGGGTGACATTTTTATTTTGAAAGGTGCAATTTTCCTTCAATAAAATTTAAATAAGCATATTAAAGCACACTTACATATAAAAATAAGCTTACATTAAGAAACTGATAGCAAATATGTGACTCAGTTACTTATTAAGAATGAAACATCTTTCCTCAAATTCCAGCTCCATAGTGTCTAAAAATACCTTACATTACTTCTATAACGAGATATCATTTAATGATTCGAAGCCACAAAAATTAAAATATTAATGAATCTATAACTAACAAAATTGTAATATTGAAGCTATAAATAAATTTTTTATTGAAGTATTTACTTAAGCATTAAATGAACCGAATTCCTAATACGATTTTAAATCATTTCAGCAACCATAAAACTCATATTACAAAAACTTTTATTACCTAATTTAGAAACGCCTTTCCTTTCCTATTTTAGTAATCATCCAATAAATTTTACGAACCGCAAAACTGTAATGTAACAGTGTTAATTTCCAGATACCCGAGTTTATTCTAAACTTTTTAAAACTTTTTATTTTTTCTAAAACATTTCAAAGACATTAAATAACTTTTATATAGCAGGAATTTAAATTAACTTTATGGTCAAATAATATTTATTATTTTACTATAATGTAAAATGAATTTATCACCCCATTTACAGGCTTCAAAGGATTAAATGTTTACGTTTAGAGCAGTAAATTTTATGTGATAATTTAATTTGAATTCTATTATTTTTTTCATATTTGTCACTGTTTTCAAACGAAGGTACGATGAAATTTTTATTTCGGGACGTGCAAGTTTCCTTCAGTAAAATTTAAACAAGCATATTGACGCACACTGATCATACAAAAACACACATACATTAAAAAACGTATTAGAAATATTTGACCCAGTTACTAATTAAAAAAGAAAAGATATCTCTAAATTTCCAGCTATATTATATCTAAACATTTCTTACATTAATTTTATAACGAGGGATTCTTTAATGATTCGAAACCACAAAAATAAAAATGTGAATGAGTATTTAAGTATTAAAAATGTAGTACAGAAGCTATAACTGCCTTTTTTATTGAAATAGTTACTTGAGCATTAAACGAACCGAATACCTAATACGATTTTAAACCATTTTAGCAGCCATAAAACTCATAATCCAGAAACTTTTATTACCTAATTTTGAAACACGTTTCTTTTCCTGTTTTATTAATCATCCAATAAATTTTACAAACCGGAAAGCTGTAATATAATTGAGTTTATTTCCAAATCCCTTTTTTATACGATAATTTTTAAACTTTTTATGATTTCATAAACAATTTTAAGTCATAAATAAATGTTATATAGCAATAATTTAAATTGAATTTACGGTAAAAAAAAAAGATATATATTTATTGAACTATGATATAAAGTGAATTTATCATCAGTTAACCTGTTACAAACGAAGAATACGTTTAAGTTTAAAGGAGTTAATTTTATGGGATAGTTTAGTTTCGATTCTATTTCTTTTCATATTTGTGTCTGTTTTTAAATGAAGAAAGGATGAAATGTTTATTTTGAAACGTGCACTCGTTATTAAAGCACATTTACATATAAAAATAAGGTTGCATTAAGAAACCTATAACAAATATGTGACTCAGTTACTAATTAAAAACGAAACATTTTTCCTAAAATTCCAGCAGCGTAGTGTCTAAAAATTCCTTACATTGTTTTTATCATGAGGGATCATTTAAAGATTCAAAGCCTCAAAAATTAAAATATGAATGAATCTTTAACTATCAAAATTGTAATAAAGAAGCAATAAATGAGTTTTTTATTAAAATATTTACTTAAGCATTAAATGAACCGAATTTTTAATACTATTTTAAATCATTTCAGCAGCCATAAAACTCATAATCCAGAAACTTTTATTACCTAATTTAGAAACGCCTTTAATTTAGCTATTTTCAGATTCCAAGGTTATTCTTAACTTTTTAAAACTTTTTTAGTGTTTCTAAAGCATTCCAAAGACATTAAATAACGGCTATATATCAGGAATTTAAACTAACGTTTAAGTTTAAAGCAGTTAATTTTGTGGGATCGATTAATTTTGATTTTATTAATTTTTCATATTTGTCACTTATTTTAAATGAATGTTGCATGAAATTTTTATTTCGAAACCTTTAATTTTCCTTCAATAAAATTTAAACAAGCATATTGACGCACACTTATATGCAAAGACACACTTGATGAAGTAACATTTATCAAAAATCTCCGTTACTAATTCAAACAAGAACGAAAAATCATGCGTCCAGCATAGATTATGAAACACTTTTGCTGCAGCAAACTGTAAATTCACCGTTAAATAAAGTAAAATACGTAAGTAAACAGTTTAGAAAACACATAGTACCACATTTAAAAATACAGTTTTCGAAATTACCTTCCATTGTAAAAAAATAGTCGAATTATTTTGTGCAGCGCTGTATATGATCTGTAGATTTGGATATAAAATACATAGCATGGTAAAATTTAGTTCAGTTAGAAAATTCAAATGGACACGAAAATGGAAATGCACACGAAATCTTTTGTGTAAGTTTTGTATACATCACATATTAAGCTAAAATTTCATTCAGGTAAAAAACGCATAAGGCAACTTAAAACTCACTTCCAGGAATTACAAACCGTAAACGACAATGCATTTTGTTCTTTGCGTAGTGCTGTATATGAATTTATTTATATTACTCAAACTTATATTAGTCTACTAAATATAGTTCAGCAAGAAAATGCGTAATACAATTAAAAACTACGCTTAACAATTACCTCCCATAGTGCGTAATACTTATGAATATCCTTGTGTAGCCCTGTATATGATCAACCAAATTTATACACACCACGTAATATAGAAAAAAAATAGTTAAACTGAAAAACGCAACCCAAACATGAAAATTCACTTATCACACATAGACTGTAATTATCGCACGTATACTGTAAACGAATTATTTTGTGTGTCCCTGTAAATGAACGATAAACACAATGCACATCATACTTTTAAGCGAGCAATTTATAGTGCACTTCAGTAATGCATATAATTTTCATTTTGTTCGATATAGTGAAACATCTTTAAATTACACTGCAAACGATTTTTCCCCGTCTTACAATGTGTATTTATAGACACACACGTACTATGAAAAAAAAAAGTTAAAAATGTAAACCAAAGTTGAAAACGCACTTATAACGCATAGTCTGTAAATATCGCATATGTACTTTAACCAATATATTTTTGTGTCCCTGTAAATAAACGCAATGCACACAAGAGAGCAATTTATAGTGCACCTCAGTAATACACATAATTTTCATTATGTTTGAAATAGTGAAATATCAATAAATTACACTGCAGACGATTTTTTCCCATAGAACGATGTGTAAAAGAATTCTTTTGTTTGACCCTGTAAATGAACAATAAATGTTTTGCACCCCATATTCTACAAAAAGCATGTTTTAATGCGTTTCATAAATATATATCAATTTCATCATGTTTCAAATGGCGTAGCATCATGAAAATTCACTTGAAACGATTATTTCCCATAGACTGTAATGTAACGGAATGCTTTTGACTGTCCCTGTAAAAAAACTATAAGTGTTTCACCCTTCATTTGAAATAGCGAACATGCTGTAGTAGACGATAATAACATAAAAAAAAATTCAGGGCAATCCTAGTATATTGGCAGGAGGTAGAGCACGGACAGATGGTAGACGGTAGACGGCAGACAAACTAAAGTCATAAACACTTTTCAACTAAGGTGAAAAGTGTAAAAAGTTTAAAAAGAGAAATTTTTTCTAAAATTCTACCTTCATAATATCTAAACATTTCATACACTGATATTATAACAAGGGGCCATTTAAAGATTTGAAGCCACAAAAATTAAAGTGTGAATTAATTTTTAACTATCAAAATTTGAAGTACATAATCTATAATAGAGTTTTTTATAGCAATATTTACTTAAGCATTAAATGAACCGAATTTTTAATATTATTTTAAATCATTTCTGCAACCATAAAACTCATAATCCAGAAACTTTTATTACCTAATTTAGAAACGCCTTTCCTTTCATATTTTAGTAATCATCCAATAAATTTTACGAACCGGAAAGCTGTAATGTAACTGAGTTTAATTCCAAATTCCATTGTTATTCGAAACTTTTTAAAACTTTTTATGATTTCTAAAACTTTTTAAGACATAAATATTGGATATATATATATATATCGAGAATTTAAATTGACTTTATGGTCAAATAATATGTATTTATTGTACAGTGCTATAAAGTGAATTTATCACCAATTACATGCTTCAACGAACAAAACGTTTAAGTTTAAAGCAGTTAATTTTATGGGATCATTTAGTTTCCGTTCTGTTATTTTTTCATATTTGCCACTGATTTTAAATGAAGGTGAGCTGGAAAATTTTTATTTCGAAAAGTGAAATATATATTTTTTAAATAATAATTAAAAGAAAGAGACTTTTCCGTGTAAATTTTATACTTAAAATTAAAAGTGTAGTTATTAACAGTATGAATCTTTAAAATGTATGATTCACGTTGTTTGGAAATGGAATAAATTACAATATTTTTTTTTAAATTCCGTTTTTAGATTAGTATTTAATTTTCACTGTTTATCACTTTAGAGGTACAGGTATTAAATGACACCGTTTATAATTTCCACTGATGATGGCATTTCTATGGCGTGAAGTGTTACGTAACGTTTATTAGACAGTTTACTAAAATTTAGACTGCTATAGTTCTTTTCGAATTTTTCAATGAAACGAAATCTGCAACATGTCCAAATGTATATAAATATATATAATAGAAAAATAATAACATAGGTAAATATTATTATTTTTATTGCTCATTAACAAAAAAAGAGAAAAGAGAAGACTTATTAATATACTAGCTGGCTTCGCCCGCTAGCGGTCCCCTAATTTACATCGGTGCCTCGAATGTTTTGAATTCTCCGGCTCGCATTCCCCTCGATCCGAAAGAACCTCCGAATTGGGTCCGAAATAAAGAAAAGTTACGGTCCGAATTTCAAAAAATTTGAAATTTTGGAACGACAAAAATCGGCCGCGTGTGTACCCCGATTTTCCGATCAATACCTCCGGTAGATATTTTTTAATTCGATGATGCGTTAAAAAGCGACAATTTGGATGTTTCTGATTATCAAAACGGAAATTTTCTTTTCGGGTTTCGTAAAACTGTCTCTTGTTTTGCTAATTTTGATGAGGTTTTTAATTAATAACGTTCTTAATTAGGGGCCGACTTCTTCGATACTGTAATTCCTGGAGGCCCGGATTTTTCCGAATTTTTTTATACCAAAATCGCCTTGCTGCTCGCTGCGCTCGCAGCGTTTATCCGGGTACAGACACACACACACACACAGACAGACGTTTACGAACATTAATAATAATGAATGTCCCAAAAACACTGAACTTGGCTTTTATCATTTACATATTGATCATAGACATATATTTTAAATTACAAAGTTACATAAAAACAGGTACAGAATCTTATGAAACCGATTAAAATTTTCAGGGAATTAAATATGAAGAAATAAATAATTTAATTTTCATACCGCCCCCGTACAAAAAAATTCCAATGCGTTAAATATACCCCATACACTACTAAGATCATGTACAAAATTTCAGCATTTTATCATAAAAATTATGTTTAAACAAAGAGATATGTTTAAACAAAGTTAGTGAGGGATTAATTATAACTACATCATCACAATTAGTATTTATTTATGCTATCTTCGTTTTCTTTCGTAATTTGTGCACAACCCTTGAAACGCAATCATCCGACATGATTTTTACCCTTTGCAAACTCATATACAGGCATCGAAAAGTGGTTTAAGTAAGCATTTATTTATTTTCAACATATACATTTATAGCATTCCCTTTATGAGCATGTTTATTAGTCATTTGACTAAAATTTAGACTGCAGTAATTCTTTTCGAATTTTACAATGGAACAAAATCTGCAACATTTACAAATGTATGTAAAAATATATAATGGAAGAATAGTAATAATATAGTTAAATATTAATATGTTTTATTGCTTATAAAGAAAAATAAGAAAAAGATAATATTTATTTGTATATTATAGTTTATTTATATGTGTCTTGTCATTCTTGAGAATTTGTTAATAAACATCAACAAGGCTTTACAAATTTGATAAAATCTGGGAGCCAGCTAGAAATTTTAGTCACCTGCAAAACATATTTACCCCTCCCCTCCCTTTTTCTCTCATTGATTCTTAAAAAAACACAAAGGTTTTTTATGAATTAATTGAGAAAAATTATAAATTAATAATAAATATTAAATAAATGTCCGTAGAATTATTAGTTACATAATTTAGAATAGTACATACTTTAGAAGGATAATATAAACTAAGTTTTCTAATGAAACTGAACAGCCTGAATCAAATTAATTACTTATAAAGAAAAACTTATATGTTATTATTTTTTTTAATGAATGTGATAGATTAATAAGTTTTAAATATGAACACAGAAATCTGATTTGAAACTTACGGTAAAAATTGAGTATTTTTTAGCGTTGTACCCAATTTTAGATGGCACAGAAGTTGGATTAATACTATTTCTTAGTTTTATTGAACCCCCCCCCCCCTACGCACACGCGCGCGCACACATCAAGTGGCATGCTAGCTGCCCAAAGCGGAGAAAATTGGCGTTTTCTCTGCTTGAGAAGCGCATTTTTCAAGACCTGAACATCAATATTTATAGCAGTATTGCAATCAAAAGGAAATTAAAATTATTATGTTTAATGCTGCACAATTTTAAAATTTTGATATTAGATATTTTACATTAATAGGTTGATTAATAGCGGTAATTTATTATCTTATTCAAAACATGCTTTACTTGGATCATACTCCGGAAAAATGCCGAAATATTGGCATCTATGTATATATGCTTATTTCTTTTTCTATTTGTTACTAAGGTTTTGGACATCAGTATATAAAGAGTCGTTCTTTGTATTTTATTGTTTGTACTCTAGCCTGGAAAAACAAGTTGAAAAAACTAGATTCATAAATATTCAGATCTTGGTGCAATAGCTGTTGCACTCTTATGCAAAAATGCATGAATACAAAATTTATTTTATGTGCATATTTTCATATTATAGATATTAATTTTATTTTATGGAATTAAGTTTCAATACATTTTTACAAGCAATTAATTACAATTCTGTTACATTAAAATTATACTACGCTCAAATATCCAATACAAAGCAATGTAAATGAATCATCGTTATTATTTCTCTGAAAAAATGAATTATATCGTCTGTTTTTATGATATGATTAATTTCCGTAATAAAATAAGTACATTTTTAAGTTGGCAACATTTTATCTTTTGTTGACATTTACTGAAAATTCTAATGGGAAATTTAAGCCTAGCTTTGAAAATTTCAAAGCTTGAAATCCATATTTGGACTCAATTTTCTATTTAGTATCTATTTCTCCGAAAACATCTATCCAAAAAAGCTGTAGGTAGATTATATGATTGCCATAATTAAACAATTTTATTATACAAATTATGTTCTTAAATTCTGTAATACGGACATAATATGACTCCAACTTAAATAGTACCTAACCACCATGACAACCTAGAATCATTACCTATCATGGGATATCATTGAATTAATCATGTATGATAGGTTTAATAGAATAAGGAAAACTTTTATTAATATCTTTTTAAGTGTTTATTCGATTTTCATAAAATTTGATATCACTGGATAAAATTCTGCAACGCGTATATATATTAAATTTCAAACCATTCGGTTGGGTAGTTTTTGCGCTGTTATACGCAGATAGACAGACAGGCAGACGGACCAGATGACGACTATAGGTGTTACGTATTTATATAATTACGAACGCACCTTAAAAAGTCTCAGGTTTTCAAATAAAAAGTTCTTTTTTGTGTTCTTTCAAGGGGTTTGTCCTTTAAAAAGCAGCACAACTTGTTACACTTATGATACTATGCAACTATTTTAGCAAAAAATATTCAAAGGAAAAACAGCAAAACAAAAAGGCAATTATGTAGCTTAATTGAGGTTTCGAAAGTTAATTGAAAGAAAACCAAGTTTGAGGTAACTTTGAAAATAAAAACTTTTATTAATTAGAGCAGCAAATACTTTGGCTCTTTTATTTTATTTCGTTAACTCAAAATGTAACTATAGAATTTTTAATACTTGCTACAACCTGTGATAAAAACTGATCTTAAAATCATATATTTTAGCTATTAATATCTATGATATTAAGATATATATTTTATTTATGTATAAAAATGTATTTTGATATCTTTGCGATAAAGAGTTATTTCAATTATCTTTACTGGGTTTTTTTTTTTGTTGTTTATTCTGTGATTATTTTATGAGGGAAAAAAAAGAATTTTTTTTTGTTTTAGTTTTTTATAATTTAATTTTCGCAAAAAAAAAAAAAAAAAAAAAAAAAAAGCTCCTTTATGCTTTAAAAACATATACTAGCGGCAATAAAAAATAAAAATAACAAAAAAATTTTAATTGGAAAATTTATCAGCAACATTTTACAGAATTTATAAATAATTTAAATTTAATCTCTTTAATGAATATTAAATCGTTTTTAAAAATCCATTACTGCGCTTCGCTATCACAGTTTTGATTCAACTGAAAGGTTAAATAACATTTGAAACAATAACAATAATGCTTTTAGTCAATTATTAGAGTTTAAATAAATTAGAATTATTAAAATGCAAGAGCGTTGGCTTTTATTTCTATATATATATATTTCTTTTCCAT
The DNA here is from genome assembly GCA_963931845.1 of Maratus michaelseni. Classification (NCBI taxonomy): domain Eukaryota; kingdom Metazoa; phylum Arthropoda; class Arachnida; order Araneae; family Salticidae; genus Maratus; species Maratus michaelseni. The sequence goes on along the minus strand of OZ007590.1, from coordinate 344,448,626 downwards.
TTCTTTCACACTTTTCTATTTTTTAAGCATGTTTAATGTGCTTAAAAGTTTCCTTTTATTTTATAATCGAAATTTTAATTAATTTGATTTGATGTAAATGTAAAGCTATTAAATGAAAAATGTAAATTATTTAATTTATCATTTATTGAAATGCAATTTTCTGGTATTATTATAGAAATTGAAGATAGTAAAATTCTTTCGAAAAAAGAAATGTTGTATAAAATATATTTATATTCTTATACTAGGTAAGTACTTTAATATTTTAAACTACTTAGTTTATATATATATATATATATATTTATGTCTTTGAAAAAATATTTATTAAAATTTTATAATTAATTATTATTATTATATTTATATATAATGTAATAATTATTAAATTATTAATTATAAATCTTAATTATTAAATTAGTATTGATAAATCTTAATTATTAAGTAATTATTTATTAATTTTAATCATTTAATTATTAATTAGAATTATTAAAATATTAATTATTAAAACTACTTCAATTGTTATTTAAAGTGTTATTTTTTTAAATAAACGTCTATAGCAATATATACAATATCATACAATATAATCTATAGCAATTGCGTATAGACGTATTTTTTAAAATAAACGTGATCGTATTTGAAAACTGGTCGTTGGGGGCCACCGTAATACTTCCCCATCATGGATATGCATAATATAAAATATGAAAATAAAATATGTGTACACTGTTTATAAAATGCATTGCAATTCGAATACAATCGTGGCTTGATGACGTCATAAACTTTAAATGCACTATTACTGATTTGCGTAAGAAAAACATCGTTATAACTCCAAAATTGATAATCATATTAAATAACAGTTTACTGCGACGAATTAAATAGCTCATATCCAATTAAAATATATCTTTAAATTGAAATTTGAATGAAATACAGGGTTATGAAATATCGAGGAGTGTGGGAATTAAGATTACAAATATCTCGGCAAGTGATTAACCGATCGATTTCATTCTTTATGCAAAATTTATGTTTTTTTATTGTCTTTCATATTCACTCCTTAACAATTTCGAAATTTTTTATATACCTTTTATCAGAACGAATATTTCGAGAGTCCGAAAAAAATAGTTCCGGATAATCGAGGTTACTGAAATTCAATAAGCTTCTTCCCATTATTACATACTAAGTACATACCAAATTTCCAGTCTCTACCTCAATTTGTTCGGGAGATAGAGTGTTTACAGACACACACACAGACACACAGACAGACGGACAACAATTTTTTTTTTCTAAAAATATGTTTTTCAGAATCTCCAGTGTCTGAAAATCAGTGGCAGCAAAAGAAATTTTGTTTTTATAAACGCTTCTTTAAATCTCGAAAATATATTGGTTTCTGCGGCTTCTGAAGATAAAGAACGCTTTTCGGAATTGTGGGTAACCCGGAAGAGGTTATTTTATACTTTCGTTTTTACAGTGAATCGCTACAATTAAATGTCATTCAAATGAGGTGAAGTAACTACAGAGTATGCAATTTTATATTTTCGTTCCTGGTTATATTATATCTTCGTAAATTAAAAATCATTTGTCTATTTTTATAGTAAATCGCTACAATTAAATGTCATTTAAATGAAGTGAAATAACTACAGATTATGCAATTTTATATTTTCGTTCCTGGTTATATTATACTTTCGTAAATTAAGAAGCATTTGTATACTTTTACGGTGAATCGCTACAATTAAATGTCATTTAAATGAGGTGAAGTAACTACAAGAGTATGCAATTTTATATTTTCGTTCCTGGTTATATTATATTTTCGTAAATTAAGAAGCATTTGTCTATTTTTACAGTGAATCGCTACAATTAAATGTAATTTAAATGAGGTGCAGAAACTACAGAGTATGCAATTTTATATTTTCGTTCCTGGTTATATTACATTTTCGTAAATTAAGAAGCATTTGTCTATTTTTACAGTGAATCGCTACAATTAAATATAATTTAAATGAGGTGAAGTAACTACAGAGTATGCAGTTTTATATTTTCGTTTCTGATTATATTATATTTTCGTAAATTAAAAAGCATTTGTATATTTTTACAGTGAATCGCTACAATTAAATGTAATTTAAATGAGGTGAAGTAACTACAGAGTATGCAGTTTTATATTTTCGTTTCTGATTATATTATATTTTCGTAAATTAAAAAGCATTTGTATATTTTTACAGTGAATCGCTACAATTAAATGTAATTTAAATGAGGTGAAGTAACTACAGAGTATGCAGTTTTATATTTTCGTTTCTGATTATATTATATTTTCGTAAATTAAAAAGCATTTGTATATTTTTACAGTGAATCGCTACAATTAAATGTAATTTAAATGAGGTGAAGTAACTACAGAGTATGCAGTTTTATATTTTCTTTTCTGATTATATTATATTTTCGTAAATTAAAAAGCATTTGTATATTTTTACAGTGAATCGCTACAATTAAATGTCATTTAAATGAGGTGAAGTAACTACAGAGAATGCCAATTACAATAGAAAAGTCTGTTGATGATGATAGGATTGTCAAAAATGTTCTTCTTTCCCACCAAGTGGTTTCGAGAAGAAAATAGTTGGACTACACTGGTCTACATGTTCTACATGTCGATTGTATCATGGTCCATAGGGTAATTGTACCAAGTACAATTTTATGACGTTATTTACTTACATCATACGTTATGTTATACATTAACACATTGCTGAAAGGCCATGAGAATGCTCGTGTTTATGTAACTAGACATCACTGACTATGGACGTGATCTGAATTCCACCTATGTAATATTTTATTCATAAAATGTTGGTAAGCTTTTGTCTCAAAGATTATCTATTTACGTCATATATTTGGGCATATTTGTTAAAATGCTTGAAATTTTATGTTAAATCCATACACTGTAAAATATGTACTAATGTATAAATTTGAAAATCCTATGTAGGGAATCATTGCATCGAAAACTTTCAGTACACTTTCTTTTATTTCAAAATATATTTTTTAATTAAAGCGCTGGTCAACAATGTATTTACTTCAAACGTATTGAGGTTGATTACTGGATTTTACGTGAAGTGTTAAAACCTTATCCAGTTTTGCTAATATTTTAACACATAAAATTATAAATTTAGTATATATTTTAGAAATTTTTGGACAACTAAGAAAGAAAGAAACATCCTTTAAGAATAGTACACACGAAAAAAAGTTTAAAATATTAATTTCCTAAGAAGATATTTTATAAATACGAATGTATCACACGGCCATAGGTTTAACATTAGCGAGTGTAATTTGAAATCTCACTTGAAAAGAGCTTTAAGTGAAAACTTTCCGAAATGAATCTTGTTTGACCCATAAAAGTTGAAATAAGAATAATTTTCTAGTAAACCTCCTTCTTCAAGGAGCAAGGGAAGAATAATTATTTTACCAGATACATTTGAACAAAACAGACTCCTGTTCAAACAAAACAGACTCTTGCTGCCTTAAAATTTAGCAGCAAGCTTTTATTTCTCGAAATTTCAGAAAATAAGCGTTCATGAATGTTAGTATCCAATTATGAGATTTCAGCTATGTCTTGGATTCTTTGTAGTATCTTTCTAAATTATTGCATGCAACTTTAGATATTAAGTATTTTTATTAAAACAGGAACCAGCTTTCACACAAAAGCTTGCCAAATTCTTAGGCCTTAAACCCTAAGGAAGAAAAATTCTGTTTTTAGTTAAAAACACAGAAAATATAAATTGTAAAAGACTATTTCTATTTTCCAAAGCTATTCTTGCATTTCCCCACATGAAAAATAAAATTTAGCAGCAAGCTTTTATTTCTCGAAATTTCAGAAAATACGCGTTCATGAATGTTAGTATACAATTATGAGATTTCAGCTATGTCTTGGATTCTATGTAGTATCTTTCTAAATTATTGCGTGCAACTTTAGATATTAAGAATTTTTTTTTAACAGGAACCAGTTTTCACACAGTAGCTTGCCAAATTCTTAGACCTAAAACCCTAATGAAAAAAAGTATGTTTTAGTTAAAAACACAGAAAGTATACATTGCAAAAGACTATTTCTATTTTGTAATGCTATTATTGCATATTCTCACATGAGAAAAGAAAACATGTTACAGTGTTATTATCACTTACCTTATTATTATTTTGATAAATAAAAAGATAAAAATGTTGCTATTTAAAATGAAGAAAATATTTTAAAATTTTGTGTTCCGATCTCTTTTACTGCGATGATGGTTTCAATGCTCTTAGGAATAATAATGTGAAATTGAATTGTTTCTGGAATGTGGGGATATTTCGCATTTATATATTAATATTTATGCTAATTCTCTTTTGGTAGTGATGACTATTTTTTCCATTTTCCATTTCAAACAGATTTTTTTACATTAAGTTTTGCGATTTTCAGCTGTGTCGTCAAAATTACTATAGAAATTTATATTTCCTGTTCCAGGTATTGTTAATTTGTTAACTAATGTTGCCTAAATTAAAGAAAGCAATTGAGGCATTGACATGAAAAAGGTAGTAAGTCAAGAAAAATCGTTTTTGAGATTTTTAATAGAAAAATTAGTAAACAGTTGTGAAAATGGCATGAAAAGAGCAGTAAGTCAGCGTAAAGCTGGGATATCCATACATGGATCTCATATGCTTATTTTTTGCGAATAAAACTTTGTAATTTAGCAGTGTAAAACTGTTTTTTGCTTCCCCTGTACAATTAGGTTTTCTTCACTTACTACCTTTTCCTTGTCGATGCCTCAATTAGTAAAACTACAATATTAGTATTTAAAAAGTAATAAATTTAATATTTAACTAAGGTCTCTAAATTTTTATCAATGAGTCTATTAAATTGGCACGACAAATCTCCTTTCAACGCAAGAAAGGAAAAATAATAATATAAATTAAAAATAGTCTCATAATGCTATATCGAACTTGGGGACCGCTGGAGCTCATTGCCTTCTTTAGTAAATTCTCAATACCTTAATTATTGGGTTGTTCGAAAAGCTCCTTTCGTTTGTGAAATTTAATTAGTAATTTAGTTTAATTAGTAATTTAATTAATTAGTAATTTAATTAGTAATTAGTAATTTAACTAGTAATTAGTAATTTAATTAGTAATTAGTAATTTAATTAGCAATTTAGTTTATACGCTTTTAATTTTCTTTTAATTTGTTTGACAAAAAGAAAAAGATTATCGAAAAGACTTGTTCTTTAATTAGACAGGTTGTAATATTGAGTTATCTGGAAAGTTCGTGCCGGTTGGGAAAATCAATTCGTACCGGAAAATTCTGCCCGTCAACTATTAGACATTAGATATCGGAATTAATGTCTAATAATTAAATGATAGAATTTTCCGGTACGAACCAACTTTCCCAAACGAAAAGCACCTTCCGAACAACCCAATAAATTACTTTTAGTAATTACTACAACTAAAGTTATACCTATTTTTTCAATGGCTGAAAATAATGCCGAAACAATCTCAACTATAGACTGGATGTAATGTTGATGTCAATTGGTAACCCCTTAAAGCTGCCCACACTCTTAGAGCAGTGTTCGTAATTTTAATTCATATAAATATTTTCGTAATATGAAATACTGTTTCACAATCTATTCGTAATGCATTACTTTTTTATTCTTGATAATATTTATGTAAATATTTTATTATTTTACGGAGAAATATCTTTAGCTGAAAATAAAATTCCGTCGTTTACTTTCAATACATTTTAATTATTCCTACTTAGAAAAAAAAATCTTATTGTCAAAAAATAATGTAATTCTAAAAGTAAAAAATGTATCAATTTAAAATGTTTATCTGTGGAACTTACATAGGAAAAAATATATGAAAAATTAATTAATCGATTTTAAAAAATATAAATTTAATTCATGGATCTTGAAAAATTGCTATCGTTTATATTTTTAAAATTTATAAAGTACTTCTTTGTACGTAAAGTATAACAAAAAATTATAAAATCACAACGAACAGATGTTAAAATTTCAATGTATGTTAGAGGAATAATTAACGTGTTTTGATAAAATCTGTTTTCTTTTATAATTAATTAGCCACTAATTGTTCAAAATTAAATTATGTGATATAAATATGTCTGTGATAATGCAGCAGATCTTTCTACTTCTTTAAAATTCCAACTTCTTTTCATTAATTCTGTAGAGATTTTAGACAAAGGAATGAGTTATTTATATTTTACATAAATCTAAATACGTAAATAAATAAATTCGCTGATAGAAAAATTTATACATAATTTTTAAAAAGGTTTTCAAGCCTGCCATTATTTGGTCATTAGTGCCAAGACTTAAACATTCAGAGTAAATTTGTATATAATAACTTATACTTTAAATTTAACTTAAGTTACAACACTTAGTGCATTGGTAAAAAATATATAAGGATTTTTTTTTTAATGTCTGATGTGCTTTTAATTTTCTTGATATTTAAAACATTATCATTAGTATCTTATATGATTTGCGATTTTAAAACTTATCATAGATACTGTCATGTATGCATATTGCATATCTACTTAACATATTACATTTCATTAATTCAGAAAATATTTTTTCTTTATTAATTTTAGGCAAATAAGTGCAAATTCAAGCTGACTTAACTGTATTATAGACAATAACGTAATAGAACTAGGAATTTATTTTCTCTTCTGTTTGATTTCAGCAGCACGGTTTCACAAAAGAAAGTTTTATTGTCCTTTGTTAGTTTGCCCTAAAGCAGGGTTGTAATTTCGAAACCAAGACAGTGTCATGTATGCATATTGCATATCTCCTTAACATATTACATTTCATTAATTCAGAAAGTGTTTTTCTTTATTAATTTTAGGCAAATAAGTGCAAATTCAAGTTGACTTAACTGTATTATAGACAGTAACGTAATAGAACTAGGAATTTATTTTCTCTTCTGTTTGATTTCAGCAGCACGGTTTCACAAAAGAAAGTTTTATTGTCCTTTGTTAGTTTGCCCTAAAGCAGGGTTGTAATTTTGAAACCAAGACCGTGTCATATATACCTATTGCATATCTACTTAACATATTACATTTCATTAATTCAGAAAATGTTTTTTCTTAATTTTAGGCAAATAAGTGCAAATTCAAGCTGACTTAACTGTATTATAGATAATAACTTAATAGAACTAAGAATTTATTTTCTCTTCTGTTTGATTTGAGTAGCACGGTTTCACAAAAGAAAGTTTTATTGTCCTTTGTCAGTTTGCCCTAAAGCAGGGTTGTAATTTTGACTGATCAAAACTAATCTTAACCAAGACAGTGGTCAAAACTGGTTTTAACCGTCTAAAACTGTTAAAAATTTGTTTGAATCACTCAAAAGTGGTCAAAACTGTTATTAAATAACTTTAGCTTACATAAATTGTCCAAACTATATATTTATGTGAATATTAAATTATATATTATATATACGAAGGAAATTCATGAAGTAAGTCACAAAAGATAATTAAATAATAACTTACAATGATATTCACTTCAAAACTATTTTTATTTCTCAACATATTCTCCACCAATATTTATGCACTTATATCACCGTTTTATCAGTGCCCCAACACCAGCTGCATAACATTCTTTATATTGCTGTCTCAGCCACATTAGGACTTCAGGTTGAACCTTTTCATCATCTGTGAAGATCATCTTGCTTCCAAGATGGTTTTTTAGTGGACTAAACAGATCAAAATCGCGTGGGGCTAAGTCGAAACTGTATGGTAGATGTTGAAGAAGTTGCCAAACAAACTTTTGAACTGTCTCCTGTGTTCAATTTGAAGTCCTAATGTGACTGAGACAGCAACCCAACCAACGAATGTTATGCAACTGGTGTTGGGGCACTGATAAAATGGTGATATACGTGCATAAATATTGTTGAGAAATAAAAATAGTTTTTAAGTGAATATCATTGTAAGTTATTATTTAATTATCTTTTGTGACTTACTTAATGACTTTCCCTCGTATATAAATAATATTATTAGTAATTATTAAATATAGATGAAATATTTTGTGCCTTATGTAATTATATTTCATACAGAAACATACATTTCATAAATCTTATTTTTCATAATGTCTAATGCGTAACTAATACATTACACTATTTGGTCGGCAGTAAGGAAAAATATTGATTTTGAATTTGTAAATTTCCTGAACATAGGTGCCAACCTCTCATTAATATTCCGTAATATGCGGGTTAATTTGACCCAGTTTAACAACGCCTGAAACCAGAAAAATTCTTGGATGAATCTTCATTTATTCAATTTCAGGTTTCTACGTGGATGTTATTTTATTTCATTTCTTAAAAAAATTTCTGGTGCGAAACGTGTTAAACCTGGGTCCAATTAACCCACATATTACAGAATATTAATGAGAGGTTGTCACCTATGCCTAACGCATCCGATGAATTTTTGTGCTACCTCTTCATCAGTGAAAAGATTATTTTCCAAATTTGATCTCACCCAGAATAAACTATGAAATCCTCTTTAGCTCAATACAACAACACTTGTAATTATTTTTTGAGTTCTAAATAAAAATTGTTAAATGTTTCTTTTGCTTAATGTGATTTGGTTTCCTTATTTTTTTTTATAAAAGTAGATATGTATTTAAATTATTATTAAAAATATTTCAGTACTTATGATAGTATCTTATCTTTAAAACTTTTTGTGATGAAAATGAAAATTAAAGTATAACACTAAGTAAAATACGTAGAAACACTCTCGAATGCGGTATTAAATATTGTTAAATGTTATTTTGACAAGTCTTTCCAAATATTGCACTAAATTTATCATTTAGCACAGCGGTTCCCAACCTGGGGTACGCGTACCCCTGGGGGTACGTGGTCAAACTGTTGGGTGTACGTGAAAATTATATTGGTAATGGCGGCCTAAACTTAGTAATTGGTGGATCATATGTCGCCATTATCTCCGCCCACTCCTAATAATATCTTCTGATTTCACATGTGTTCCTCCTTTTATTTTATTGTTTTTTTCTAGTAATTCTAGAAAAACACAGAAATAACATGAATCGAATCGAGCCTTCTGGTTTCTACGATTTCATATAAAACCCATTTTAAAGCAAGCCATCATTTTAGTGTGCGACTGGTCAGCATTAGCACAACTTCATTAACTTTGATTAATGAGTGTTGAGCTCCATCCCTTCTTTGTGAGTGCTTAATTTGAAATCTTTAGCTAATATTTAGTGTTTTGAGTGACTTTATGTGGATATTATGTTGTGGTTCAAAATGGATAAGTGATAGAAAATTGGGAACAGATGTGGAATCCCCGGTCACGGAATTTTGGAGACTTTTGTTTTGGCACGCCTCTCAGAATCGCGCCAACGATCTAGGATAAACAACTAAATCCAGCAATTTAACTACTGCCGGGTTACCATAGAAGAAATCATAGTCCCCAAAATTTGGCGACTTTTTTCCTTTTTTTAACCGATTGAAAAATAAAAAATCCGTGACCAGGGATTCCACATAATAGCCGAAAATTGGAATTCTAAAGAGAACTGCATTTAATATTGGTAACTAACATAAGAACATTATGAATGAACGAAAGTAAAAATATTTCGAATGGGTTTATGTGAGAAGGGGTACGCCTAAATGAAAAATCTACGCAAGGGGTACGTAAGCGAAAAAAGTTTGGGAACCGCTGATTTAGCAAAATAAATTTTAATTTATTTTACCAGTCAAAATGAGATTTGAACACTGATGGTCAAAACATATTTTGACGTCGACGGTTAAAACCACCCCTGGTTAAAACCAATACAACCCTGCCCTAAATGCTTTTCACTTTAACTAAGGATATTGCAATAGAATTCTTGTTTCTGTGCCCTTCTAACCATTCATGAAGTAAAATGAATTAAAATTTCCAAATCATACATATATGAAATGTCCATTTAACTTTTGCATGTCTCTGTAGAAGTGAACTTTTAGCAGATTCCTTACTCTTTTTAAATTGTGGAATTCTATTAAAATTTTTACGGTCGTTAAAACAAGACATTCTTATTTCCCTGCAATTTATATTTTCACCGAAACTGTTAAAAATATTCTTTTAAACATACATGTTATTTGTTTAACGCTATAATTCTATTTCTAATATCCATTCTTCTTAACCAAATACTTTACAAGTAAAGGAATTAAAGAGCAGTTCAAATGTTTGCTTTAGTTCTGTCACCTGCTATTTTCCATTCTTAACACAGTTTACGTCAGTTCATCTGCTCACTTTAAGTAGAAGCCATTATCACAAATGCAGTAAAACCCCGGAGGATTCCCAATACTTCTGTTATCCAGATTAAAACTTGAAAATATGTGCTTCAACAATTTTGAGCAATTGTTTGAAGACTCTTAATCTAACAGTAAGTTTAAGTTGGATATATTTAATTATCAAAGTGAACATTATTGATTCTTAAAATGCTATTGTATAAGAGAACTTACTTAAAGTTTTAGTGATTTTTATGATATTTAGAGTGATACTAAATAGCTGCTGTATTGTTAAAATATTCAATTAATCAATGTACTATATATACAATAGATGCTCCATTATACTGATCAATGTATTAATGACGTATGAATGCGAATACAATTCTTATGAATTCTTCATTCTATGAATGCAATGCAAGCCTATGTCTGGGCTTCCAAAGCAGAGAAGAATATGTTATATTTAACTCGTATTAACGACTTATGAAAGAAAATACTGCTTAATACGGTTTTACAGAGAATCCCTAAGATTTGTTTGGAAAAATAAACCAGCGAAACAGGCGAATTACCCCTACTTCATTGTTGTACATAAACAAATGCACATTTAAACTGAATTATTGTAGTGTAAAGTTATATTAAATTTGTACGATCGTTAAAATAAAGGAATTTTGTTGAACACTAAAATTTACAATTTCACCGAAACTTTTAAAATAACCTTTTAAGTCTGTAATCTTTTGCTATTTATTTAACATTATATTTCTGTCTGTTATTTCCATTACTTAACCAAATACTTTACAAGCAAGGAACCAAACAACTATTCAAACGTTTACTTTAATTTTTTTCTTCTACAATTTCACATTAATAACAAAGTTTTCGTCATCTCATCTACTCACTTTAAGTAAAAGCTGTTATCACAAATGCAGTAAAACCACTGAGGATTCCCAGTACTTCTGTTATCCAGATTAAAACTTGAAAAAAAGATACTACAATAATTTTGAACAGCTGTTTCAAGAATGTTAATCTAACAGTAAGTTTTAAGTTGGATATAATAAATTTTCAAAGTGAACATTATTGATTCTTAAAATGCTATTATATAAGAGAACTTATTTAAAGTTTTAGTGTTTTTTATGATATTGTAGAGTAATACTAAATAGCTGGATTGTTAGAATATTCAAATAATCAATGTACTATATATACAATAGATGCTCTATTACACTGATCAATATATTAATGACTTATGAATGCGGATGCATTTCTTATGATTTCTTTATTCTATGAATGTCTAGGCTTCCAAAGGCAAAGAAGAACATGTTATATTTAAACCGTATTAACGACTTATGAAAAAAAAATACCGGTTAATACGGGGCTACAGAGAAGCCCCGCTACTAGGTATTGTTTGGAAAAACAAACCAGCGAAACAAGCAAATTACCCCTACTTAATATTTGTACATAAAATAATGCACATTTAAATTGAATTATTGTAGTGTAAAGTTATATCAAATTTTGTACGACCGTTAAAATAAAGAAATTTTGTTAAACCCTAAAATTTACAATTTCACCGAAACTCTTAAAACAAACTTTTAAGTCTATAATCTTTTGTTATTTATTTAACATTGCATTTGAGGGGGTCGGGGGAAGAGAGTGCCAAGCCGCATTTTAGAACTTCTGAGATATTTCAATTTGAAAATTTTATCAAATACTCAAATAAAGTTATATTACCTAAAGTTTTTTCGCCAAAGTCTTAGTAACATTTGAGATAGTCTGAGTAAAAATATGACACTACTTTAATGATATTACTATTATGTTTTTTTGTAAATTAGTTATCTTTATTGGGGACATAAACATCTGGAGCAAAAACGAAACCTGTCGCATATGCTGCCACCAAGTGACATTAGAAACAAATTATATGTTGGATATTATAATTTACAATATTAAGCAACAGATTACAGTGTTCGATTTATTTCACCAAAAATGAGGCTTAGCACTGTCTTGCCCCGACCCCTTCATTTCTGTCTGCTATTTCCATTACTTAACCAAATACTTTACAAGCAAGGAACCAAAGAACTATTCAAACGTTTACTTTATTCTTTTTCTTCTGCAATTTCACATTAATAACAAAGTTTTACGTCAGCTCATCTACTCACTTTAAGTAGAAGCTGTTATTACAAATTCAGTAAAACCCCCGAGGCTTCCCAATACTTCTGTTATCCATATTAAAACTTGAAAATAGATGCTACAATAATTTTGAACAGCTGTTTCAAGATTGTTAATCTAAAACTCATGTTAAGTTGGATATATTTAATTATCAAAGTGAACATTATTGATTTTTAAAATTCTATTGTATAAGAGAATTTACTTCAATTTTTAATGTTTTTATGATATTGTAGAGCGATACTAAATAGCTATAAAATATTCAATTAATAAATGTACTATATATGCAATAGATGTCCCATTATACTGATCATCACATTAATGACTTATGAATGCAAATATGAGCTAAGCCCCTGTCTACGCTTCCGAAGACAGAGGGGAACTTGTTATATTTAACTCCTTATTAACGACTTACGAAAGAAAATACTGGTTAATACAGGGTCTACGCTGCCGAAGTGAAGTCCTCGATACTAGATTTGTTGGGAAAAACAGATCAGCTAAGCAAGTGAAATAGCCTAATTGATTTTTGTATATTAAAAAATGTCACATTTAAACTGCATTATTGTAGTGTGAAGTTCAATTAAATTTTGCAAATCGTTAAAATAAGGAAAATTTGTTGCACCCTAAAATTTACAATTTCACTGAAACTCTTATAAAGATCTTTTAAGTCGATAATCTTTTAAGTTATTTGTTTAACATTATATGTCTGTCTGCTATTTCCATTCCTTAACTAAATGCTTTACGAGCAAAGAATCAAAGAGATATTCAAATGTTTGCTTTAATTCTATCTTCTGCAATTTTCCATTAATAACAAAGTTTGCGTCAGTCCATCTGCTCATTTTAAGTAGAAGCCATTTCCACAAATTCAGCTAAACTCCTGAGGATTCCCAATATTTCTGTTATGTAGATTAAAACTTGAAAATAGATGCTTCAACAATTTTGAACAGCTGTTTAAAGATTGTTAATCCAACAGCCACTTTAAGTTAGATATATTCAATTATAAAAGTGAACATTATTCATTCTTCAAATGCTACTGTATAAGAGAACTTTCTTCAATTTCCAGTGTTTTTAAAAAAAATTTATAGTGATGCTAAATAGCTGGATTGTTAAAAATGTCCAATTAATCAATGTACTAATTAGGTACAATAGATGTACCGTTATACTGATCACTGTATTAACAACTAAATTATGCGAATATGAGCGAAGCCCTGGTATAGATTTCCGAAGATAGAGGGGGACTTGTTATATTTAATCCCGCATTAACGATTTATGAAAGAAAATGCTGGTTAATACAGAGTCTATGCTGCCGAAGACTTATGAAGCCTTCGGCACTACACTGTTAAAAATTTGCAGCAAACAGTCCATTTATTTGACCGTTTTTATGAAAATTGGTTACATAACCGTAATTTAGCTCTATTCTGACTATATTATTGCCCATATTATGGTCAGAATAGAGTTAAATTACGGTTATGTAACCGTTTTTTACAAAAACGGTCAAATAACTGGACAGTTTGCTGCAAATTTTTATCAGTGTAGGTTTATTTGGAAAAACAGATCGCCGAAGGATGCGAATTTCCCCTAGTTATTTTTTGTTTATAAATAAAATACACATTTAAACAGCATTAATGTAGTGTGAAGTTCTATTAAATTTTGTACGATCGCTAAAATAAGAAATTTTGTTCAACCTAAAATTTACATTTTCACTGAAACACTTTAAAAAATCTTTTAAGAATATTTGTTATTAGTTTAACATTATATTTCTATCTGCGATTTCCATTCCTTAACCAACTACTTTACAAGGAAGAAATCAAAGGGCTATTTAAATGTTTGCTTTAGTTCTATCTCCTGCAATTTCCCATTAATAACAAAGTTTACGCCAGTTCATCTGCTCACATAAAGTAGAAGGCATTATCACAAATTTCCTCAAAACCCCCGAGGATTCCAAATACTTCTGTTATCTAGAATAAAACTTGAAAATATATGCTTCAACAATTATGAATAGCTGTTTGAAGACTCTTAATCTAACAGTCATTTTAAATTGGATATATTTAATTATAAAAGTGAACATTATGGATTCTAAAATGCTATTGTGTAGGGAATTTACTTGTTTCAAAGTTTTTATGATATAGTAGAGAGAACCTAAGTAGCTAAAACTTTAAAATGTGCAATTAATCAAAGTGTTGAATAGATGCAAAAGTTTGTGATCTTTTAGAAGCTCTGATTAAAAGTCAACACACTTATTAATACTAAGCAACAAAATTACTCTTACTGTTTTCCGTATTTGAATAATAACTTATTACATTACAATTTTCGCGAAGAAAAGTTTTCTTAATGTAGTGCCGATAAAAAAAATACAGCAAATGTTGTTAATTGGCAAAAAATTTCTTAACTTTCAATTATTGTTTTAAATGCATTTTAATATAATTAATACTTTTCAAATTTCCGCAATTGTAATGGAAAATACTTTTGATTGCACACTCTTTAACGTTCATGAAATATATGTACAGCAGCGAAATTTAAGTATGGTATCCACAAAGATAACAAAACTATTTCATCTATATACTACCAATAATATACATAGCATATTAACTGCTCTTTATAAAGGATTTCACATACATTGTGATCTTTAGACTAATTTCTTGTTCGTGTTGTAGTTTATTTTAAAATGCTCGAGTTGCTGAAATAACTTTAAATGAACAATGCATTGAACAGTGTAAATAATACGAACGATATTCTGGACTAAATAATATTAAAACAAAAATTATCTTTACAAAAATATATATATATTTGTACAGCAACATTTTCTTGTAAAAAAAAACACAGATTTAAATTTATTTAATCCAATAATTTTGTTGAAAATTAAATACTATCAAATATCAAAAGCAACGATTATTTCTTAATTTCCTGATTCATTTTTTATAACACAAATGTCTTTTCTAAAATTAAGCTATTGATATTTGTAAAGCTAGTCTTTATGTAAAACGCATCGAAGCCATTTAATTATGTCATTAATAATTCTCTGTAAAACGAAAGATTAACTTTATACGAAAAGTGTCTGTGGCCAACAAATGCTCTCTTTTTCTTTTGTAAACATATTTAGTTAGAAATAATCCCACACAAATCCTTGGTATTCGTCGTTCGATAAAACCAAAGACATTATTATTTTTTTTATATAATCGAAGTAAAGTCTAAATTCATTTCGTATTCATCAAGAGATTTAATTTGTTTTTAATCCAAGTAATGAATAAATAAATGCATAAAAATGTTAAAATGCAGCAAATAGCAAAAAAAAAGACCTCTTAGGAAATGAGCAATTATTAAATCGTAGTGGATAAATAATGATAAAAGACCAAGAGATAATGGCGAAATACATAAAAAAAAAACATTTTATATTTGAGAAAGATTAAGTTTAATGATTTTATAAACTGTATCTCAATGAAAAATAAAACTGAAGCTTTGGGATTTCTTTTAAACAGAGAAATTTCAAAACACATTTGTTTTGGTTATAATTATTACAATTTAGGAGATTTTCAATAATTAATCGATACTTATATATATCAACTTTCAACTGACGGTAAATAACATGAAATTTCCTTTAAAAATATGTTTTAATTTTTAATTAGTTGTTTTTAAATTAATTAAGGGATGAAAACATAATGAATTGTTATATTGTGTAAGCGATTCCTATAGGTATAAGACGATAGATGATGTTGCCAGTCCAGCCTACTCAACTAATGAAGTGAAAGAATTTTAAGCTTGAAATTTACATCCTATTATGCTTGATTTTTAGCAAGAACTTAACTAAACAAAATAATTGAATAATGATTTATTTTTACTTACTACAGTCTCAATTTTTTTTAATATCATTATTTTGTATTTTCTATTTTTTTTTTTTTTTATTACGCCACTTTTAAATTTGTTCATTAATTTTATAGCCTGAATGCAAAACCCGGAACTTAAAATTTACTGTTTGCAGTTAACGATTTACAATATAAATTTTTAATTACTTGAATTTTACTTTACATTTTCATACATTGCTTAATAATTAAACCATGAATATCAAGATAATTTCTTTTAGAGTTCCTGTATGAATATTTTTTCTTCTTTCTGTTTTCTGTCCTTTTATTTTTCGTTTTTAAGAAAGTAATCACATACTTATCTTAGTATATATATGACATCTTGATAATGGTCATACAAAATGTAGCAAAAATTGTAGATCAGTTAATTTATTTAATCGATAATTACATGCACAATCTTTTACTTTAAACACTTTTAATATAAAATTAGTAATTAAAAAAAAAATTCTTGGTTGTTAAAATTTACTTAATTATAAAGCATACGAATAAAGAAAAATATAAATTATATAACTTCTCCCCCTGAAGTAAAACATGACATTATTAAAATGAATTATTGCCAGTAAAGTAACAAGAATCATTCTGTCCGGAGAGTGTATCGAACCGACAGTCGAAACAGAGAACAACAGCAGAAACCTCAGCAAAAACCTCAGCATCCCTTTCTTCGTTCTAGTGTGCCATAACACTGAATATGTCCTAGATTTAATTTGACGCACGCACAAAAAGGTCAATGTTTTATGAATATGAATCTTACCGAAATCCGTTTTCGTTTTAACATATAGGATACTTCATTGTTTTATAATATTAGTAAACAGTTTCTCGGCAAAATAGTACGTGTTGGAGCAATTTGGACGCCATATTTAGAATTAGGAATGGCAATATATATATATATATATATAATTCACATACTTGTTTCACAGGAAGGCAAAAGTTTTTCTTCTTCCGACTAGTGTAATAAGTACTTTCAGACAACTGAATATTTATTTTGTAAATCAGATTCAAGTTTCAAACGAAAATAGAAAATTGCAACAAAATATAAATGGGTTTTTAAGGCCGTTTCAAATACAAGAGAAAATTTTAATAACATTTTAATAGATTTGTAACAAAAATATTTAATCAAATTTAAATGACAAAAAATGACTTTTATGAATTGAAACCTGAACGTAAAATTCGAATGCTTCGTGAAATGATGAAGTTGAAAATTCTGTACAACCTGAGCACACACACCAACAGATGCACTGCGTATGCGCGTGTGTGTGTTTTGCATTATTTTTTTTTAATATTTGTTATGCTCCTTAATATGAATTTTGAATAAGCTAAAAATACAACTTTAATTTTTTTTTTAAATGAAAAATAATGTTAAAAAAGAGAAAGAAAGCAACATCAAAGGTACTTTTAGAGCTTCCTAGAATACACAAGAGGTTTTATAGTTCGCCCCATAGCCGAAAATTCGCTTAGAGAAAGTTCAGAGATCATGGTGGCCATGCATTATTAAAACATTGGTTCATTATTCATTCTTTCGAAACAGGTCCATCAGTCGAAGAATTTTTATATTTTGTTATTGTTCCAGAACACAAATCTAACGCTTAGTCAATTCGTAGGTTACAAACAGCACTCTAAACAGACAATCTACACTAAAACATATCTACATATCAATAGCACATCAACGTTCTACGTCGACATATCTACACACACACAGAAGACACAACTATGTTTACACATCTACATCTACACATTTACCTTCACCTATCTACACGGCGAAACATACACATTTACAATTACATCTGCACCGTCTGTGGATCTACATATACAGTTAGATTGATACACAGCAACATCCAGATATTTACATATAAATAGCTATTCATCTATTTTTATCAATATATATATATATATATATATATATATATATATATACGAGGGTGAGTCAAAAAGTAATGCCACTATTCATCTAACTTTTATTTGTTTCACAGCTACTGGACTATCGATGCACGATATTATTGAGGTAACCTTACTCTACATATGTAGTAGTATTTTCTTTTTCAGATTGACTGATTAGAACCATGGATCTGAAACTAAAAGAAGCAGTCGTGATTGAATTTCTGGCAAAAGAATGTTTTTGCACCTAAGGAAATCCATAATCGCTTGAAGAATGTTTATTGGGACGCTGTAATGGACATTAGCAATGCGTTGCATTGAGTGAAGAAGTTTCGAAACAGAGAAACGGAAATTGCAGATATACCTAGAAGCGTCCGGCCGACAACGTCCGCCACAGATGCAAATCGAGAACGTGCTGATGCATTGATTCGAGGAGACAGACGCTTTGCAGTTCAGAATGTTGCTGATGCATTGACCGTAACAAGAACAAGCAAAATCAATAGTTACTATTAGTTAGTAAATACTAATACTATGTTACTAATTAGTTACTACTCTGTAACTAAAATAAACTCTCTGTTAGACATTTGGAGTGATCCAGTTTTCAGCAATTCTCTTTTTTTTTTCTACGTCAAAGAATAAACTTAAAATTCGTGAAACTATTTTTTTAAATAATTTAAAATATTATTTTGATCTAAAGTTCCATTTTAAAATTTGATTATTGTAATAAATAATATTTAGTATTGGATTAAGAGTAATTTAAAGATTTTTAATTGCTATGTTAATTTAATTTTTACACTACAGAAAATAATTTAATTTTTAATGTTTTCTTCGCTACTGTCATCTGAATTTGAATATTTAATTGCTGGAAATAAGTCATAATTTTAAGTTTTAATAATATTGAGCAAAAGTTCAATGTTTTAAACTGTAGTGTACTGTGCTGTTCTCTTAAAAAAACTCAGTTTTTGAAATTTTCTGTATATACAGTCTAATAAAGAATGTAAAAAAATTAAACATGGCTAAATTTTTACAGCTTGTTCTGACTAAGATTTTAACGTTTAACATTTTTCATTTTATAACTTTATTACAAAGTGGCAGCCAATTAAGCGAGAAATAAAAAAAAACACTTTTCCAAAAAAAACACTTTTCCAAAAAAAAACATGTTACCTGAAAAAAACCACACCTGACATAATTAGCTGAAAATGAAGCATTTTATTACATATTAATGGTTTAACATAGAAAAAATAAAAAATTATGTAAATCATTTTAAAATTCTATTATAACAAGAAAATCTGTAAAAATGAAGCTCATGTTTTGCCAGAATTCTGCACTTGTTAGCTTAAATTATTTTTTAACTAAATAAGCACTCCCAGGGTATTTTTAACTTTTTCTAAATGGTGCATAAAAACAGAACAAAACAAAAAAAATTGACTTTAGTGAAATATTTAATGAAGTACTAGAGTGGATTTTTTTAGGAAACATTTCACTGTGGGTTTTTTTTAGAGGAGATCACAATATATTTTCTGTAGCTGCATTTTAATTGTATATATGATATTTTTTTAATGTCAAATAATGATGGTATAATCAAACAATAATCCATAAAATACTGGAGGAAAATCAATATTTAAAATATTTTTTCTAAGAATTAACGTAACTGAAAGGTATTTCGTAGAGTATGTTAAACTTAAAGACGCATTGTTAACGAAAAAACTAAAAATACATTCTACGTAATTAGAAATGAACATAGTTTTAGCCATTTCCAACTAGTTTAGATAATATGAAAATTTATCCAAACAAAAATTCACCCTTCATTAACGTTTTCATAATTATTAACATAACCTGTGCGTTATCTTAGTACTGTTAATGATATAAGCATAATTTTCTGGATAAAATTTAACAGCTATTTTCAAAAGATATTCTTTAAATATCTCGGGAATGATTTTAAAGTTAATTAATGGCAGAGGTTTAACTACATAACTTAATTACATTTTTGCATTTTTGCGGTCTTTCTTCCTAAGCTCATTAATCTGTTTTCTTAATTATAAATACTTTTCTGAAATTAAAATTTTCATGTCTTGTTGAAGCATTTCATATTTCGTTTAATTTTACATTAGTATCATATTAAAATCTATATATTGGCAAATGTGTGGCAAAATATCTTCTTCCATGAAGAATGATTTAAATGATATAGAAACCTGAAGCATATGTATATTTCCTTTGTCGAAAAAGTAGTAATTATTTCTTATGGGTAATAAACTATTTGAATCTTTTGATCACACAACCTTATTGTAAGTTTTCTATGGAATAATAATACAAAAGGTTTTTCAAGGAAAGAAGTTAGATAAAATTGAGAATTTTCGTCATTTCCACATGTCGTATAATGCAAATTTTGTCTGTGACATAAAAAATCACGCATTCACTGTAACAAATGAAATTTTCTTATTGGCTTACTAAAAACTAGTCGGATGTGCCAATCCCAAAACTTTCTTCTATCTCAGTCATGTTAATACTTCAAAATTCGCTATCACATCGCCAATAAAATCAATATTTTTCGTCATTCTGTTTTACGTCAGCTGCTTGCGAATCGTCGGGTTACAGAGATGTGAACAATCGATGTATACTAAACTACGAAAAGTCCTTCTGGCTTGAACGACAGGAATAGATAGCCTCCCTATTCCTTTGTTTTGCGATTTTAGCTAATTTTACTGGAAGACACGAAGGTAAAATGCGTGGAACCTAAATAAAGAAGACTCAATACCAGTTCTCGTCAACATTGAATTTGAATGAGAATATCGCCAAATTAGTTCTCTACAGCCAAGTTGGCTTCATTTATGGCAACTTACTTTGGTCGCCAAATTTGTCGATATTCCGCAAACTGTCGCCAAGTTTGGCGAGAATTTGACGTTGGCGAATATAAATATATAGTGATAAGCATATAATGGGATTAATGGTTACAACAATGAAAGAAAATTTGCCGAAACCATGTTAACTAAAACTCATAAATTAAACCCGTTTATGGATGAATTCTGCTGTCTTGTTTGAAAATGTCAGCCACCCTAAAATTTCAAACCGCTCTATCTCAGCCATTTTTTTAAGATAGAAGCAAAACAAAAACTGCTCCGGATTCTCCGGATCAAGGCCGAACATTTACCGAAAAAAAGTTTTAGGATTTCTAATTTTTTTTAATTTGCACATCTTTTTGAATTTTAAATCTTTAAAGGGCTATCACAGCGCCCCCTTTCGTCGAAATATCCCCAAATTGTAATAGAACCTGCTTACCATAGCCAAAGATAGAGAAAAAAATGTGGTTCAATTTGAAGCATAACTTCATACACTTTTCGATGATACAATAGTTAAAATGGAACAAAAATATCGATCACAGCGCCCCCTTTCGTCAAAATATCACCAAATTCTGACATAACCTGCTTGTCATAGCCAAAAACATAGAAAAAAAATTTTGTTCAATTTGAAGCATAACATCATACACTTTTAGATGGTACAATAGTGAAAATGGAACAAAAATATCGATCACAGCGTCCCCTTTCGTCGAAATATACCCAAATTCTGATAGAACCTGCTTGCCATAGCCAAAAACATAGAAGAAAAATTTGGTTCAATTTAAAGCATAACATCATACACTTTTAGACGGTACAATAGTGAAAATGGAACAAAAATATTGATCACAGCGCCCCCTTTCGTCGAAATATCCCCAAATTCTGATAGAATCTGCTTGCCATAGCCAAAAACATAGAAAAAAAATTTGGTTCAATTTGAAGCATAACATCATACACTTTTAGATGGTACAATGAAGACACACAGACGGACGGACAGACAGACAGACAGACATTTTGTAAAAACATGTTTTTCGGAATCTCTGACCTCTAAAACGTGTAAATCCGTTGAAAACCGGAAGTCGAAAAAAATTTCGATTACAATACTTTCTTCTATTATAGATAGAAGAAAGTAAAAAATGTGTAAAGGAATTATTCACGTGCGTTGAGTGCTATCTGAAGTTGAATGCGTGGTCTGAACGAAATCATTTTACAGAATCAAAAGCCTTAAACTTATTTGTCGTTGATGAGGAATCAAACACATTATGTAGTAACGGAAGTCTCGCGACTATCATAAAGTGTAACCTGCGGTATCTGGAATTGTCTTCTGGAAACTGGAATTTCATGCCAAATCCTAAGCCAAGTTCTTAGATCAGCCTAAACCCCAAATCAATTTCGACTGAAACTGTCCGAAACAGACTACATGATAAGAGTCTATATGCTCATATCTATACTTATAAAGAAGTAGCTTGATTTTCTCATAATCAACGCCGAGCCTCAATCGTTTGTCCTAGAGCAATGAAATTTGGAAGTCATATTCTTTACGCAATGTAGGCGCGTACTAAAAAAGGATATTTTAAAATTCACAGTCTAAGGGGGTCAAATGGGGGGTCGTAAGTTTTAGATAATTTCGTCTTTTCGACATATCTCAGCAGGAGTTTTAAGTAGGAACGTGAAATTCGGGAAAACAATTCTACTAAAGATTAGTTAAACATGTATTTCAGGCGATTTTAGAAATTCAACCATTAAGTGGGTTAAATGGGGTTTTAAAAATTTTCGGTGATTTCACATTTTCTCCATATTTTATCAGCAGTTTTATGTAAGAACGTGAAATTCATGATAACAAATCTATTAAAAAAATAATTAAACACGTATTTCAGCGATTTTAGAAATTCAGATACTAAGGGAGGTTAAATGGGGGTTGAATGTTTTACGCTGTATTTCCATATCTCAGTAGAAGTTATAGTTTGAAGCGTGAAATTCGGAATAACAAATCTACTAAAGGATAGTTAAACATGCATTTCAGGCGATTTTAGAAATTCAACTACAAAAGGGGTTAAGTGAAGGGTCGAAATTTTTCGGAGATTTCACCTTATTAGCATACATGCGCTGTGTCCGTCGATAGCTCAGTTGGCAGAGCGGCGGATTGTAGATGACGGAGAAATCAAAAATCCATAGGTCGCTGGTTCGAATTAGGCTCGACGGAATTTCTTTTTTGGTCATTGATATATAATAAAAAAATATTACTTAAGTGTTTCATTTTATTTCTCATATATATAATTACATTGAGAGAACTTGTAAGAAAGCGCTTAAAACTAAAAGAGTTTCATTTGGAACTTTATGTAATGTGTTAAACGAATCAAAGGCTGTGTCCGTCGATAGCTCAGTTAGCAGAGTGGTGGATTGTAGATGACGGAGAAATCAGAAATCCATAGGTCGCTGGTTTGAAGTTTAAAAAAAAGGGAGTTTCATTTGGTAGCTTATTTAATGTGTTAAACGAATCAAAGGCTGTGTCCGTCGATAGCTCAGTTGGCAGAGCGGTGGATTGCAGATGACGGAGAAATCAGAAATCCATAGGTCGCTAGTTTGAATCAGGCTCGACGGAATTCGTTTTTTAGCCGATGATATATAATAAAAATATTACATATGTGTCTAATTTTATTTCTCATGCAATATAATTACACTGAGAGAAGTTGTAAGAATGCGTTTAAAAAAAGGGAGTTTCATTTGGTAGCTTATTTAATGTGTTAATCGAAACAAATGGAGTGTTCGTCGATAGCTCTGTTGACCGAGCGTTGGACTGTACCGAGGCTAACGAAAAAGAAAGGCTACCGCGGTGCTTTACGCGTATCCTTTTTTACAGACCGCGGAAGTCACGTGATGCTCGAATGCACCAATGCAGTTGTACGAAAAGAGCAACACGTCACTCTAGCGGTCTGTAAAAAAAGATAAGTGGAATGCACCGCGGTAGCCTGTCTTTTTCGTTAGCCTCGACTGTACTAGATGACGAAGTAATCAGAAATAAATAGGTTGTTGGTTCGAATCAGACTCGACGGAATTTCTTTTTTGGTCAATGATATATAATAAAAAAATATTACTCATGTGTCTCATTTTATTTCTCATATATATAATTACATTGAGAAAAATTGTAAGAAAGCGCTTAAAACTAAATGAGTTCCATTTTGGAATTTTATGTAATGTGTTATATAGATCAAAGGCTGTGTCCGTTGATAGCTCAGTTGGCAGAGCGGTGGACTGTAGAAGACGGCGTAATCAGAAATACATAGGTTGCTGGTTCGAATCCGGTTCGACGGTGTTCCTTTTTTAGTCGATGGTATATAATAAAAAAATATTACTTATGTGTCTCATTTTATTTCTCATATTTATAACTCCGCCGGTCTTCGCCCGTCTAGCCGGTCGCTTCCGAGTGGGGCCCAGATACAAAGTACTACTTAGGCCCCACCCCTAGATAATCAAGGGTAGGGCCCAGTCTTACTTTGTCGGGGTGTTCATGGAAAAAAAATATTTATGTTGCGAAATCTTTATTTAAGTGCTTTTTTTATATTCTTATTAGTTATTTTCATATAGTTTTAATTTTAACTATTTTATTTATATTTTTCTGGTTGCATGTAAAATACACTTTCTGGATCCCAAACGAAGTCAGGGCGGTACACTGCACTATCTGGGGCCCCACTCTATTAACGACCGGCTAGACGGGCGAAGACCGGCTAGTCATATGATATGTGTTGTTTAAACAGCAAGCTTTCGTTATAATCGCATGGTATGGGTAGAGGAGAATATAAGTTAAAACAGAAAAATGAATGGAACAAAATGCTCTCTCTACCTGTCTCTAAACTCTAAAGAGCTTCTTAGGTGCGTTAGTAATAATATAAATACGTAGCACCAATAGTCGTCGTTTGGTCCGTCTGTCTGTCCGTCCGTCCGCATACAACAGCGCAAAAACTACCCAACCGAATGGTTTGAAATTTAATATATATATAATCGTTGCAGAATTTTGTCCTCAAATCATAAAAATATATTAATAAAAGTTTTTTTCATTCTATTAAATCCTTACATACGTAATCTATATAATAAAAGCGCAAGTCATGTGACTGAGGAAAACTAATATGGGCTATATATTTTTTCATATGCCAGGCGGCCATTTTTATTCAATTTTTTTTTTCGAATAAAATTGCATAAAAGTTACTTTTTTACAGAGATCGTTCAAAAAAATTGTTTGTTTAAGAGATGAGTTACATTAAAAAATGTATAGATTCTGAGATAGCTTCAGTTGAAATTATGTTTACAGCCCAATATTTATCCCAATATCTATTAAAGTAAATAAGCACAAGAGATTCGTTCATTGTGAATCATAGAAATATTAAACCATGGAGGTAGTCATTCACAAAGCAAGATCTCCTTGGTGAACTTTGCAGCGCTATCTGGTGTCGAATAAAAATTCGCATCTGTAAACGTGGCATACGTAATAAGAGAAAAACAGGCATGCTCATTTCGCTCGTAACAGACGATATAGTTCATTTAACAGAAGTAAACAATAAATTTTTAAACTGTAAAACTATAGTAAGAACGCACCTCATTTGTCACTTTTAACGTACAATTTACAACTTGTTTATTCAATTCTGATAATAGGTACACTATATTGCCAAAGGTGACCGGTCACTTGCGATTTTAGACGTTTTGTTAACTGTCTAGAAAAATACATGAGGAATTAACCTGAAACTGCGGGTGTATAAACAGTATAGTATAGGTTTTATATTTCCGCAAAGATTTTTTTCCCGAAACCCCATAGGGGACTGTCAACAAATTGAAAAAGAACGAATATCTTTTGGATTACCCTGTAAAAACTAATGTAGCAAAAGCGTCAAGCTCGAGATTATTAATAAGTGGCTTATTGTAATATACTGTGTTCATTTTTATGATGGTAGCATGTATACTCGAAGAGAAATTAAGGTTTTTATAAAAACATTCCCAAATTTCACCAAGTTTTTTGCTTATAATTTGCAGAGTTCTTAATATAAAAAAAAGTTATTTTGAGAAAATATGTCAAACAACATTGTACATAAAACTCTGCAATCGGAATTAAGAAATAATAAAAATTTGATGAAAATTGAGCAGGTTTACTAAAACATGTTTCACTGCGCATGCGCGAATGCAATCAAAATATAATATGCATACTGTATTAGCTAAGTATATAGAGCAACTTTTGTGAAAGTTTCAAAATCATAGCTTGAAAATTCTGAAAATTATCATCGATAGAATAAGCTCGGAATCCGTTGTTCCCAAAAATAAGAAAAAAGATGAGGGGTTGTATCAAATATCTGTTGATTAGTGCCAAGATAGCGTACACAATATTGCACGTACTTGATATTTGGATACAACCCCTCATCTTTATTGCTTCCTTTTGGGAACAACGGATACTAATACATTATGCACATTATGTTTTGATTGCATTCGCGCATGCGCAGTGAAACTTTTTTTTAGTAAACCTTCTCATTTTTCATCTAATTTTTATTATTTTTTAATTCCGATTGTAGAGTATTATGTACAATGTTGTTTGACATATTTTTTCAAAATAACT
Organism: Maratus michaelseni; assembly: GCA_963931845.1. Taxonomy (NCBI): domain Eukaryota; kingdom Metazoa; phylum Arthropoda; class Arachnida; order Araneae; family Salticidae; genus Maratus; species Maratus michaelseni. Next base: position 344,422,114 of record OZ007590.1, on the reverse strand, counting down.
TTTTTTTATATTAAGAACTCTGCAAATTATAAGCAAAAAACTTGCCGAAATTTGGGACTTTTTTATAAAAACCTTAATTTCTCTTAGAGTATACATGCTATCCTCATAAAAACGAACACAGTATTTTACAATAAGCCACTTATTAATAATCACGAGTTTGAACGCTTTTGCTACATTAGTTTTTACAGGGTAATCCAAACGATATTCGTTCTTTTTCAATTTGTTGACAGTCCCCTATTGGATTTCGGGAAAAAATCTTCGCGGAAATATATAACCTATACTATACTGTTTACACACCTGCAGTTTCAGGTTAATTCCGCATGTACTTTTTGAGATAGTTAACAAAACGTCTAAAATCGCAAGTGACCGGTCACCTTTGGCAATATAGTGTACATTTTTATTTGAAGGATACGTTATAAATAAAACAAATCTGCTTTCTAACAAGAAAGTGTGAGATTTGGAGAAGGTGGAAGGATAGCATTGCCTGGCATGTCCCTTAAGAGCCTACGCTAGTCACGCGAAGAAACGCTCAAGCTAATGTTAAGTCCATGGGAAGGTTCTCGTGCGATTTCTCGCTCGCATTTTAATATTTTTAAATGATTTTTTTGCATAGGATAGCTTAGTTCGATCTCTAACGTTGTTAGTTTTTACTTTTTTTTTTATTTTGGTTACAGTTTTTTTATAAGTAGACATTTTCAACTTTAGAACCGGTTGGAACCGGTTCTGAAAGGGAAAGTACCCTTATATAAAAAAACTGGAACCAAAATCGAAAAAGTAAAAACTAACAACGTTAGAGATCGAACTAAGCTATCCTATGCAAAAAAAATCATTTAAAAATATTAAAATGCGAGCGAGAAATCGCGCGAGAACCTTCCCATGGACTTAACATTAGCTTGCGCGTTTTTTCGCATGACTAGCGTAGGCTCTTAAGAGAATGATGGAAGTTAAAATAAAGAGTTTTTCCTTTTCATTTAAAAAGCTCTATAAATTATAACTGACATGAAATTAGCATTTCCTACGTTCATATAGACGTCCTTTGAAATTAAAGTTTGTTTGTAACGGAAAAACGCGTTTTTCCCCAAAACTATACTATCTAAGAAATTCTCTATACTTTTCCTGCAAGGTTTAATGAAACTTCTACTATCCCCTAATCTTTTCGTATTTTTAGTTTCTGTAGATTCGAAAATAGAGGTGCATTTTCGACGATATCTCTGAAAATATAATACCTAAAATTTGAAACGATATATTTTTGAGGTGACTATTACGAGATCTTTCACACGATGCCCCTCAGAATAGACAAAAAGAAAACATTTCTTTCCAAGTAACTTAATTAATCTAAATTTTTCCTAAACATATTTGTGAATGGATAATAATCTGAAACTATATGGGTAAAAAAACTTTATAACTTTCGCAAGTTTGAACTTTTCACTTTTCATAATTTACGAGAAAAAGGACTCTGACAGACGGATAGACAGACACAGTAGTGATCTTATAATGGTACCATTTTTACTTTTTAAGTACAAAACCCTAAAAAAAAAAAAAATAAAAAATAAAAAATAAAAATAAAAAAAAAAGAGAGAGAGAAAAAAACATGCGACCGCAAATGTGTTAATATCCTAATATGCTAAATGTCGCACAAGTGTTCCGTCGTATGTTTTTGCCCGTTAAAACTAAACCATACCCCCTAGAAAAAAATATTTAAATAATTTTCCTTTTAAAAATTCCCTTCTAATTGCGGGTATCGTTTCCACTTTTTAATTCATTTTAATCAGATGCACAATATGTGTATTTTTTGTTTCGTATCCAAAAAAACTTTATAAAATACATTTTCCCTCTTTTATCCATGCGGGAATTTTTTGTTATAGTTTAGAACATGTGTAGATAAGTGCATAAACATGACTGCTAAAATGTACCAAGTAGTATTTGGGGTTCTTATTAACAGGAAATAAAAATGATATTTTTACTGATTATAAATTTATTGCTAAAAGAAGACTAATAAAATGATAAAACAAAAATTATGTAAATATGCTATTTTTATTATGTATCGCTTGTATTTCTTGTAAAGCGTTTAATTTAATTTGTGCATTGAAACAATTCAGTCTAATTTCGATAAAATGAGGTCAAGGTCATTGACGATTCCATCAACGGATATTGAAATTAAAGCCTCCAAATAAAACTAAATGCTGTAATTGAATCTACATGGCGAAATTTTTCAGATTTTTGATTGAAAAAAATCTCATTGTTGTAAATTATATTAATGGTACTGTTGTAAAACAACTAAAAAAACTGCATTTATAAAACTAAATGCTGTAATTGAATATACATGGCGAAATTTTTCAGATTTTTGATTGAAAAAAATCTCATTGTTGTAAATGATATTAATGGTACTGTTGTAAAACGATTAAAAAAACTGCATTTATAAAACTAAATGCTGTAATTGAATCTACATGGCGAAATTTTTCAGAATTTTGATTGAAAAAAATCTCATTGTTGTAAATGATATTAATGGTACTGTTGTAAAACGATTAAAAAAAACTGCATTTATAAAACTAAATGCTGTAATTGAATCTACATGGCGAAATTTTTCAGATTTTTGATTGAAAAAAATCTCATTGTTGTAAATGATATTAATGGTACTGTTGTAAAACGATTAAAAAAAACTGCATTTTAAAAACCAAACAATTGAGTCAGAGTGACGTAAGTTTCACTTATTTTTAATCCCGGCAGTTCCGAGATTAAAACCTATGAAATAAAGAAAAATCCTGTATTAAAAAAAAAAAAAAAAAAAAAAAAAAAAAACATCAGTTTTTCAATTCAATCATCTAAAATTCTGTACCAGATCGCATAAAAAAATAGTCTCTATTAGATATATTGAGATTCGAGCTTCATTCAAATGAAAATTTCATTACACTCTATGCAGTAAGTTTTGAGTGATGCTGTAATAATTCAGAAATAGATTTATATAATTTTACGATACGATTATAAGATTTTCTGACGAATTCTGTTTTATATTTGCAATGAAACGAATGCTGTAAATATTGTGCCATCGTTAATTTTGTTACTATAATATTAGAAGTGATCTGCTTCTAAACATATTTAATTGGAATGTCAGGGAGGAAAACGATGACAGTCGCAAACTAATTATTTATCGCCCTTTACTTTATTATGCGAATGAATGTCCATTGTTCTTCCTCCTTTGTACATATCTTCAGCTGCAATTTTCAAAAAACTACCTTCATTTTTGTAATGATTACCAAGCGATAGCACACCTGTCGAACCTAAAAGATGGAACTGTTATCTCAAATCTCACAAAATGTAGGCAATCGTCGGTTCCCCCCTGAATATTCAATTATTAAGAATAATCATGAACATAGAAATAGATAAGGACTTCTAACGAAATAACCTTTCAAAGAAGAAAACCTTTTTCCGAAAAATGTCTCAGATAGGTGGCGCGCCTATGTAGGACAGTTGTTCTATATGTCACCAGTTCGTCTGCTTGATAGCCATCGTCTGGTGGGTATCCGATAAACAGCTTCGGTTTGTTGTTGTAGGTGGCATACCTTAGCAGAGATGCTCGCCGATAATGCCGAACTGTACGCGTAGATGCCATTAAGTTCGAAGTCGCGATATGATATTACCACTATTTCGTTAGAAGTCCTTATCTATTTCTATGTTCATGATAATAATAAACGGATCCCACATAAGGTTCCAATTAATATCAACAGATGGCATGGCAGCACCAGACCGAGGTCACATGAGCATACGTCAGATCGAACATTCTCGTTTGATGCTTGGAAAAAAACGCTGCAGAGTGATGATATTTGAACTTGGATGGAAAGTGAGATATGTACGATGTTACGACGATGTGATAATGAACTGGAAATATTTTTTATAAGACTTGCTGTGCTTGTCACTGTTGGAAGATGCACTTTATTTATGAATTTTTAACATGTGAAATCATTATTTGTATATAATCTACTGTACATATTTTTACCTACTTAATATAACACTTGAATAAGTTAAAAGGTGTTTTATTCTTTGTGATGTGAGTGTCAGTTGCTATAATAACACTAATGCACTGCTTCATTTATTCGTGAACATTAGTTTACAGTTCATGAATTTCCTTACTGATAAATTATATAAAAGTCCACAATAATAAAACAGCACTAAACAGCGCAATCATTGCTTTATTATTATTATTATTTGTTATATTAAATCTATTAAAAGCGATTAAAATTTCTAAAAAATACGTAAAGCATGACTTATAAATCTGAAATATTTTCCAACCTGACATTTATCGAAGAAATAGGCGAATAAAAAAAGTAAGCATTCGTGACAGGAAATCTGAACAAAATCGGAGATAAATTTCATGCAACACTTCAAATAACCTCAGAAATAAATTCAAATGCTATTTCAAGAAGGAATAAAAAATTCATATTGAATGTGAATTCATGCACCTGTGAGACATTTATCATAAATATCTTATTTCATTTAAACTTTTGGCACTGTAGAAGACGGGAAATTTTGTTTTTCAAATTTCTGAATCGTGTTTTTTTGACCAATTAAAATTCAAGAAAAATTAAAAAAAGTAATAATAAAAATGGCTGAGATATAGCAGTTTGATATTTTAGGGTGGTTGACATTTTGAAGCAAGACAGCGGGACATAAACGGGTTAAATGTATGAGCTTCAGTGAACATGCTTTCGGAAAATTTTATTTCTTTGTTGTAGCCACCGTTCCAACTCTTATATGCTTAAACACTATATATTTTCATTAGCCAACGTCAAATTATCCCCAAGCTCGGCGACACTTGACGAAATATTGCTAGATTCGACGACAAATATAGGTTGCCATAAATGAAGCCAGCTTGACTATAGCTGACTAATTTGGCGATATTCTCATTCAAATTCATTATTGATGAGAACCGGGAATGAATCTTCTGTAATCGGGATCTACGCATTTTAGCATTGTGTTTTCTAGTAAAATTAGCTAAAATCTTGAAACTAAAGAATAAGGAGGCTATCTTTTCCTGCCGATGCAGGCCAGAAGGACTTTTCATAGTTTAGTATACATCGACTGATCGCATCCAGATAACCTGACGATTCGCAAGCCGCTGACGTAAAACAGAATGGCGAAAAATATTGATTTTATTGGCGATGTAATAGCGAAGTTTGGAGTATTAAATGTATGAGATAGAATAAAGTTTTGGGAAGGGTTTGAGTTGAGGGGTGGTTTTCGACTAGTTTCCTTTACATTCAATGAGTTGAGGAGTGGTTTTCGACTAGTTTCCTTTACATTCAATGAGTTGAGGAGTGGTTTTCGACTAGTTTCCTTTACATTCAATGAGTTGAGGAGTGGTTTTCGACTAGTTTCCTTTACATTCAATGAGTTGAGGAGTGGTTTTCGACTAGTTTCCTTTACATTCAAATATGTAACTTTTAGCAGAAATACCGGATAGCCATAATTAAAGTACTCGTGATTGAAGGACTGTACAAGCTAAACTATTTGAAATATTTTTAAAGGATTCGGTAGTTATACTGTTTAAAGCATGGGGAAACAAGTCCTGCAATAAAAAAAATAATTTAAATTTTCCCGAAAGATGGCGCTTGATATCATTAATATAAAAGAAAGAAACTCAAAAGAAAAATAGAGAATTTCCGCCATCTAAATTTTAAAAACATTTTATCACAAATTTCACTTGATTATAGCTTAATATTTTAGCCATGAAGAGCTTTATGAAGCTTAACATTTTAGCAAACAAAACAAGTTAGAAATTGTACGTCAAACGCTACAAATGAGGTGCGTTCGTACTGTAATTCGTTTCAGTAGAAATGAATTATATCGTCTGTTATTATGATATGATTAATTTCCATAATAAATAAGTACATTTTAAGTTGGCGACATTTTATCTTTTAACAAAATAAACTTGAGTCATGAAAAACACAACACTCAATTGAATCAAATTCACCTCTGTACTATAATATTTGTTTAAAAACAACACAAAATGTCACAAAAACATATATGCATCATTTATTAAAAACTTTTACTTTAGGTGTTTTAAAAATATACAAAACTGCATTTCACATTAAAAACCTAGCGCTTTCGAGCTGTCCTGGCTCATCATCAGGGTTAAAACATCACCACGCAGATACACCTTAAAGTACTGTGTATCTGCGTGGTGATGTTTTAACCCTGATGATGAGCCAGGACGGCTCGAAAGCGCTAGGTTTTTAATGTGAAATGCAGTTTTGTATATTTTTAAAACACCTAAAGTAAAAGTTTTTAATAAATGATGCATATATGTTTTTGTGACATTTTGTGTTGTTTTTAAACAATTATTTTATCTTTTGTTGACATTTACTGAAAATTTCAATGGAAAACTTAAGTCTAGCTTTGAAATTTTCAGAACTTGAAATCTATATTTAGACTCTTTTTCCATTTAATATCTATTTCTCCGGAAACATCTATCCAACAAACTGTCGGTAGATTATAGGATTGCTACAATTAAACAATTTTAGTACACAAATTCTGTTTTTAAATTCAGTAATATGGAAATAATATGACTTCATCTTAAATAGGACGTAATCACCATGGCAACTTAGAATCATTACTTGTCATGGGATATCATTGACTCGATGATAGGATTTAATAGAATGAAGAAAACTTTTTTTAATATCTTTTTCAGTTTATATTCGATTTTTATAAAATTTGAAGTGACTCAACCAAATTCTGTAAAGATTATATATATTAAATTTCAAACCATTCGGTTGGGTAGTTTTTGCGCTGTTGTATGCGGACAGACGGACGGACCAGACGACGACTGTGGGTGCTACGTATTTATATAATTAGGAACGCACCTAATAATGTTTTATAAATAATTTTGCTTCGTTTTGTTAGTTAATTGTTCTAATATATTTATTAAAATTTTCATGAATGTCGGAGTGGACGGTTCTATTGTCATATCAATCCTAATCCTTTCACAATTTTATATTTTAGCACGCCCACTTTAATGTAAATGTCATCACGGATAGTCCACAAAACAAAATACTATATGTGGCTTGCACGAAGTTTAATAAGTATTTTACAAATTTCTTGGATGACATAAAATTTATTTGATTATTGCTTTTAGCCCGCTATTCCATTTTCACCACTTCACTCTGTATACATTACAATTATGTATTTTTTAATTTTCTCAAATTATAACATTAATTGGAATTTTTAAAAGGCATAAGTAAGAAATACACATAGTAAGACATAAGTAAGGCATAAGTAAAGGCATAAGTAAAGGCATAAGTAAAGTTAAAGGCATAAATAAGAAAGACACATAAGTAAGAAAGTTAACAATTTTAATTCGGAAATCATATTAAAATATTTCGAATGAAATTGTGATTGCGTTTGAAGATCTTATATAAATATAAACCTTTAATGAAAATTCCGAACGAAAATTTTAGCATAAAATTATTTTGAGATTTAAGGAAAAAAATTCCCTCTTGTAAAGAAGAATATACTTTGGAAATGGTGAAATAAAATAATTTCTTTATAAGGGAAAATAACTTAATTAATTATCTGAAATGAAGGACACGTGGCGTAAATTTAATTTAAGAGGGTAAACTTTTATTCTGTTACTGAAATTGCGATTGAATTATTTTCAGAAAATCAAAAATGTACTTGAAGTATTTTAATTTATTTTTAAGAATTACCATTCCTACGAAAATCAGCACGCTATATATATTTTTCAAATTATTCCTGTTTCGTTTTATTTTCTTTTTACACTGTGAAATATATTAGATTCAAAATGTTTCTAAGCTTGAGTCACATTTTTTAAGATATTTATATATCAGGATCTTTTGTATTAGGATATTAAAAAGTCTCTAAAAGATGTTCTATACTGCAAACAGAGGCATTTTAAATTCAGACACTTAAGTGTCTGAATCTGAATTTTCTGACATCATAGATGTCTGAATTTAAGACACATAAGTGTCTCACTATGATCATGGTATAAATGAACAAAGAAAAATATCTGAATATTGGAGATATGTCTGAAATTAAAACATTTAGAATATCTGACACTTAAGTATCTGAATTTGATGCTGCTGCATACTACGTGTAGTGATTGTGATGCAATTGTATCACTATAAGTCATTTTTTTTTTTATGTAATAGAGGACAGGTGTTTAAAATACATTTCCATCCACTAAATGATGTTACTTTATTGAAGAAGTAATTTGATTGAACCATAAGATGTTAGTAAAAATTGTATAAGTCTGCTTACCAAGTTTTGAAAAAACTTGTTCTTTAAAATAATTAAAGAATTCTTTTTCACAAAAATTACTTACACTCGTCGGCGTACTCACTGGAATGCAGGGATGGGCTCCCCCTTAAATAAGTATTTCAGAATACTAAGATACATCAGCGCCGGCAAAAAGAAATGTAGGGAAGGGCCATGACAGAGACCCCGATTTTCAAACAGGTGTGCCTGTGGTCCACAGCCTAGTCCGCTTTTTTTAAATGCAGATTATAAAAATGAAAAAAGCTAACTGAGAGTTTTTTGTCAGAACGCATCGTGGAAGACAACATTTAAACATATCAACCTAAAAAGCAATACGGGAATTAATTTATTAAATATTCAAATATTCTTATACAAATCAGCAAGGCATTTCCTTCCCAAATTATCCATGTTTCCTTTTATTTTCTTTTTACATTGTGAAATATATTAGAGTGAAAATGTCTTCTGTTTGAGTCATATTTTTGTAAGATGCTTATCTTTCAGCACCTTTTCTATGAGAATATTAAAATGTCTCCAGTAGATTTTCTATTAGAACTATGCAGAAATCATATTAAAAAAGTTCAAATGACATTGTGATTGTGTTTGGAAATCTTAAATAAATACGAAGCTTAAATCTTACGAAGTCAAAATTTAGAGCTAAACTTTTAGCATAAAATTATTTTGAGATTCAAAGAGAAAATTACCCTTCTTGTAAATAAGAATGTACTTTGGAAATTGTTTAACAAAATAATTTATTTATAAGGAAAAATAACTTAATTACTTTTTTGAAATGAAAAACACTTGGCATAAATTAAATCAAAAGGGCAAACTTTCATCCTGCTACTGAATTTGCGATTGAATTATTTTAAGAAAATCAAAAATTTATTTGAAGCATTTTAATTTATTTTTAAGAACTACCATTCTTATGCAAAACAGCATTCTATTTTATTTTATTTTTTTAATTATCCCTGTTTTCCTTTATTTTCGTTTTACACTGTGAAGTATATTCGAGTAAAAATGTCTTTCTCTTTGAGTCATATTTTTGTTAGATGAATATGAGTCATATTTCTGTTAGATGTTTTCTATTTTTTTGTATGAGGATATTAAAAAGACTTTAATAGATATTCTATCAAAACTATTCAGAAATATTAGTAAAACATTTCAAATGAAATTGTGATTGTATTTGAAAATCTTAAATAAATATACACCTTTAATCAAAATTTAAAATGAAAACTTTAGCATAAAGTTATTTTGAGTTTTAAAGAAAAATAATCCATCTTGTAAATAAGAGTATACTTTGGAAATGATGAAACAAAATAATTTCTTTATTAGGGAAAATATCTTAATTACTTTCCTGATATGAAGGACACTTGGAATATATTTAATTAAAAAGGACAAACTTTCATCCTGTTGCCAAATTTCTGATTGAATTATTTTCAGAAAATAAAAAAATATTTTGAAGCACTTTAATTTATTGTTAAAAACTTTTTCTTATGCAAATCAACACATTTCCCCCCCCCCCCCCCAAAGTATCCTTGTTTCCTTTTATTTTATTTTTACATTGTGAAATATATTATAGTCAAAATGGGTTTCTGTTTTAGTCATATTTTTGTAAGATGTTTATCTATCAGGATATTTTCTATGAAGATATTAAAAGTCTCTAATAGATATTCTATCAGAACTATTCAAAAATCATATTAAAACAGTTCAAATGAAATTGTGATTGTCTTTGACAATCTTAAATAAATATAAACCTTTAATCAAAATGTATAACGAAACCGTTAGCATAAAATTATTTTGAGATCCAAAAAAAAAATTATAAAAAATTAATAAAAAATTTGCAAATAAAAATATACTTTGGAAATGATGAAACAAAATCATTTCTTTATAAGGGAAAATAACATAATTACTTTTCTAAAATAAAGGATACTAAGAATATATTTAATTAAAAAAGGCAAACTTTCATCCTGTTACTGAATTTGCGATAGAATTACTGTCAGAAAATCACAAATTTATTTAAAGCATTTTAATTTAATTTTAACAACTACCATTCTTATCCAAATCAGCATGCTATATTTTTTAATTATCCCTGTTTCCTTTTATTTTATTTTTACACTACGAAGTATATTCGAGTAAAAATGTCTTTCTATTACAGTCATATTTTCGTTATATGATTATCTATCAGGGTTATCTATTTCTTTTGTATAGTGATATTAAAAAGTTTTTAATAGATATTATAACAGAACTATTCAGAAATCATATTAAAACAGTTGAAATGAAATTGTAATTGTGTTTAATCTTAAATAAATATAAACCTTTAATCAAAATTTAAAACGAAACTTTAAGCATAAAATTATTTTGAGATTTAAAGAAAAAAATTCCATCTTGTATAAAAGAATATACTTTGGAAATGGTGAAATAAAATAATTTCTTTATAAGGGAAAATAACTTAATTAATTATCTGAAATGAAGGACACGTGGCATAAATTTAATTTAAGAGGGCAAACTTCTATCCTGTTACTGAATTTGCGATTCAATTATTTTCAAAAAATCAAAAATTTATTTGAAGCATTTTAATTTAATTTTAAGATCAACCATTTTTTTTCCAAATCAGCATGCTATTTTTTTTTCAAATTATCCCTGTTTCCTTTTATTTTCTTTTTACACTGCGAAGTGTATTCGAGTAAAAATGTCTTTCTTTTTGAGTCATATTTTTATTTTATTATATGATTATCTATCAGGGTTATCTATTTCTTTTGTATAATGATATTGAAAAGTCTTTAATAGATATTCTAACAGAACTATTCCGAAATCATATTAAAACAGTTGAAATGAAATTGTGATTGTGTTTAATCTTAAATAAATGTAAACCTTTAATCAAAATTTAGAACAAAACTTTAAGCATGAAATTATTTTGAGATTTAAAGAAAAAAGTTCCCTCTTGTAATAAATAATATACTTTGGAAATGGTGAAACAAAATAATTTCTTTATAAGGAAAAACAACTTAATTACTTTTCTGAAATGAAAAATAGGTGGCATAAATTTAATTAAAAAGGGCAAACTTTCATCCTGTTACTAAATTTGCGATAGAATTACTTTCAGAAAATCAAAAATTTATTTGAAGCATTTTATTTTATTTTTAAGAACTACCATTTCTATAATTAGCACAAAAAATAAAATAATTCTATAAATTCATGGAGATCAGTTAAATATTAGATAAAGCAAGGATTGGGCCAAAAAGAACATCAGAGGAAAACGTCGACGATTATAACCTTGACGCTCTTTGTGAAACCAATGGTGCACATATTCAGGTCTATTAAATGCTGCAAAAAACCTTCAATATATACTCCTAAAAATTGTACTACATTCCGTACATGTAGTGCAAAATGTCATACATTCCACACTGTTCATTTTTGTTTGTAATAAAAGTTTGAAATTGTACAGAGCCTTTGTTTAGCCCTGTATGTATAATAATTTAGTGTAAATGGGTTTTTATAAACGTCACTTCGTATTTCTTAAGGGTGTATTCAAATCCAAACTGCTTAGACACATTTTTAAATTCATTTTTGCTCTAAAATGCATCCAATTGGCAGGTTTTCTTATTCAGAAACTTTATAATGTCCGCATTGTCTCGATTTTTTGATAAAGGTAGAACATATTTTTAAAAAAACTGTCAAATTGGACATTTTGAACCAAATTTCCCGAAACAATAGCAAACAAAAAAAAATTATCGTACTGTGAAAACAATTGTTTGTAAATCAATTTCTAATTAATTGAACGAAAAATAAAAACATAGGTCCCTTATAAATCTCTTCATAAATCACGCCGCCAAGTTTCATATTTTTACTTTTAAAAATTAGTCTGAAAATGTGTCACAAAATTTTGAGTTGCTGAGCATGGAAAAATATTTTTTTTTAATACCGCCTTAAACTAGTTTCCCAAAAAGTCTTAAATTTCAGATTATCAAAGTGGTGTACCCCTTAATATAACAGCTGAAGATTACTGTAAACGTTTAAGGCGACAGTGGACGTTCAAAATCAGCAAAATCGCTCAAATTTTCGAAAAAAATTTCTTGTCCCCAAAAAATAAAGCTCCATGTAAGCTTTCATCTCCAACTTAAATAATTACAATCGGATGATTTTTTCGGATTTTATTTACATTTTTATAATTAATTAAACGGCTGTCGTGATCAGCTGATGTTTGTTTACAAATATTTGCAAATGAATTTTTTCTTCTAATTAACTGTTTATTTTTAATTTTCATTCAATTGCAACCGATTGATGAATTTCTCGGTTTCATCTTGCGACAGATTACCAAAATTCTTGATTCCCCCCCGCCCCCCCCCCCTTGTTGAGTGACCAAAAAAAAGTCATTTTTTACTGGGAGTAACTGAAAAAATTAAATTTTTTTCTTCGCAACGACTTGATAAATTTGTCGGTTTCATCTTGCGACAGATAACGAAAATTCTTAAATCTCCCCCCCTAGCCCCCCCCCCCTGTTGAACGACAGAAAAAATTAAGAATTTCAAAGTTTTGCTAATATGCCGCTAGATAAAACCAAGAAATTCATCAGATGGTTGCGAAGAAAAATATAAAAATTTATTAATCAATTGCAGTAAAAATTTAATTTTATCAAGGGGGGGGGGGAGTGTGGGGGGGAGAATCCAGAATTTTGGTAATCTGTCGCAAGATGAAACCAATAAATTCAGTAACTGGTTTCGAAGATAAATCTCAAAATTTATTAGTCAATCGCACTAAAAAATGAATTTTTTAGTCGCTCAACAGGGTGGGGGGCGGGGGGGAGAGAATCGAGAATTTTGGTAATCTGTCTCAAGATGAAACCCAAAAATTCATCAATTGGTTGTGAAGAAAAATCTCTATCTTTATTAGTCAATCGCAGAAAAAATGAATTTTTTCAAGGGGGGAGGAGCAGGGGGGGGGGGGGCGAGAATACAGAATTTTAGTAATCTGTAAAAAGATGAAACTGAGAAATTCAATAATTGGTTGCGAAAAAAAATCTAAAAATTTATTAGTCAATCATACCAAAAAATTAATTTTTTCAGTCGCTCAACAGGGGTGGGGGGCGGGGGGGAGAATCGAAAATTTTGGTAATCTGTATCAAGATTAAACCGAAAAATTCATCAATTGGTTGCGAAGAAAAATCTCAAACTTTATTAGTCAATCGCAGAAAAAAATAATTTTTTCAAGGGGGGGGGGGGTAAGGGGGCAGGGGGGGAGGGGGGGAGAGAATACAGAATTTTAGTAATCTGTAAAAAGATGAAACTGAGAAATTCTATAATTGGTTGCGAAGAAAAATCTCAAACTTTATTAGTCAATCGCAGAAAAAATTATTTTTTTCAAGGGGGGCAAGGGGCAGGGGGGGCGAGAATACAGAATTTTAGTAATCTGTAAAAAGATGAAAGTGAGAAATTCAATAATTGGTTGCGAAGAAAAATCTCAAAATTTATTAGTCAATCGCAGTAAAAAATGAATTTTTTAGTCGCTCAACAAGGGGGGGGGGGGAGGAGAATCGAGAATTTTGGTAATCTGTCTCAAGATGAAACCGAAAAATTCATCAATTGGTTGTGAAGAAAAATCTCAAACTTTATTAGTCAATCGCAGAAAAAATGAATTTTTTCAAGGGGGGGGGCAGGGGGGGCGAGAATACAGAATTTTAGTAATCTGTAAAAAGATGAAACTGAGAAATTCAATAATTGGTTGCGAAAAAAAATTTAAAAATTTATTAGTCAATCATACTAAAAAATTAATTTTTTCAGTCGCTCAACAGGGGAGGGGGGCGGGGGGGGGGAGAATCGAGAATTTTGGTAATCTGTATCAAGATTAAACCGAAAAATTCATCAATTGGTTGCGAAGAAAAATCTCAAACTTTATTAGTCAATCGCATAAAAAAATAATTTTTTCAAGGGGGGGAAGGGGGGCAGGGGGGGCTAGAATACAGAATTTTAGTAATCTGTAAAAAGATGAAACTGAGAAATTCTATAGTTGGTTGTAAAGAAAAATCTCAAACTTTATTAGTCAATCGCAGAAAAAATGATTTTTTCCAAGGGGGGGCAGGGGGGCGAGAATACAGAATTTTAGTAATCTGTAAAAAGATGAAAGTGGGAAATTCAATAATTGGTTTCGAAGAAAAATCTCAAAATTTATTAGTCAATCGCAGTAAAAAATGAATTTTTTCTGTCACTCAACAGGGGGGTGGGGGGGGGAGAATCGAGAATTTTGGTAATCTGTCTCAAGATGAAACCGATAAATTCATCAATTGGTTGTGAAGAAAAATCTCAAACTTTATTAGTCAATCGCAGAAAAAATTAATTTTTTCAAGGGGGGGCAGGGGGGGGCGAGAATACAGAATTTTAGTAATCTGTAAAAAGATGAAACTGAGAAATTCTATAATTGGTTGCGAAGAAAAATCTCAAACTTTATTAGTCAATCGCAGAAAAAATGATTTTTTCCAAGGGGGGGCAAGGGGGCAGGGGGGGCGAGAATACAGAATTTTAGTAATCTGTAAAAAGATGAAAGTGGGAAATTCAATAATTGGTTGCGAAGAAAAATCTCAAAATTTATTAGTCAATCGCAGTAAAAAATGAATTTTTTCTGTCACTCAACAGGGGGGTGGGGGGGGGGAGAATCGAGAATTTTGGTAATCTGTCTCAAGATGAAACCGATAAATTCATCAATTGGTTGTGAAGAAAAATCTCAAACTTTATTAGTCAATCGCAGAAAAAATTAATTTTTTCAAGGGGGGGCAGGGGGGGGGCGAGAATACAGAATTTTAGTAATCTGTAAAAAGATGAAACTGAGAAATTCAATAATTGGTTGCGAAAAAAAATCTAAAAATTTATTAGTCAATCATACCAAAAAATTAATTTTTTCAGTCGCTCAACAGGGGTGGGGGGCGGGGGGGGAGAATCGAAAATTTTGGTAATCTGTATCAAGATTAAACCGAAAATTCATCAATTGGTTGCGAAGAAAAATCTCAAACTTTATTAGTCAATCGCAGAAAAAAATAATTTTTTCAAGGGGGGGGGGGGGGTAAGGGGGCAGGGGGGAGGGGGGGAGAGAATACAGAATTTTAGTAATCTGTAAAAAGATGAAACTGAGAAATTCTATAATTGGTTGCGAAGAAAAATCTCAAACTTTATTAGTCAATCGCAGAAAAAATTATTTTTTTCAAGGGGGGCAAGGGGGCAGGGGGGGCGAGAATACAGAATTTTAGTAATCTGTAAAAAGATGAAAGTGAGAAATTCAATAATTGGTTGCGAAGAAAAATCTCAAAATTTATTAGTCAATCGCAGTAAAAAATGAATTTTTTAGTCGCTCAACAAGGGGGGGGGGGGGGGAGAATCGAGAATTTTGGTAATCTGTCTCAAGATGAAACCGAAAAATTCATCAATTGGTTGTGAAGAAAAATCTCAAACTTTATTAGTCAATCGCAGAAAAAATGAATTTTTTCAAGGGGGGGGGCAGGGGGGGGCGAGAATACAGAATTTTAGTAATCTGTAAAAAGATGAAACTGAGAAATTCTATAATTGGTTGCGAAGAAAAATCTCAAACTTTATTAGTCAATCGCAGAAAAAATGATTTTTTTTCAGACACTCAACAGGGGGGGGGAGGGGGGGAGATTATAAATAATTATTTTGGTGGAATCATTCATTAAACATGTAAAGGT